>CM027571.2:20113184-21471368 GCA_015852605.2 Populus deltoides | reverse complement strand
TTATCCATAATGAGTGTTGGAAATTCTTTGGATTTGAGGGCTAAAGAGGAGTATGAATCTTACTTTCGATTTAGAAGTATTTATGACTTTGAGGATGAGAATAACCATGTGTGATGGTTCTCAAAGGAGTATGTGATTCGGGATAATAAGCATATCTGAGACATCTAACCATGAATTTTGATAGAGAGATTCATATTAGAGTCTTGAGCACTTTAGAAGAATAAATCATTGAAGATGTGGAACATCAATTTAACGATAGTTTGAGAAAAAGTATAAAAGCTAAGTTGATGAGTCAATGTATCAAACATGAAGTAATGAAGCATAAATAAATATTGGTCTTTACACTCTTGTACATATTTCTTTTTTTCCATAGCAAGATGTAAGTATAGATTTACGTGCTTAAAGCTCCCCGTATTAGAAAGAAGCATGATTCTATTTTTATATAGTTATCAATTCGTTTCTCTAAAGGTGACCCATTGTATCCCCTTGTTAAGTTGTCGTGAATTCTTTTAAACCATAATCCTCACATAGGGATGTGGGTTTGTTGAGTTATTTTGCAAAATACTAGCGTATGCCACTAACTCCCCTCCACAGTGATCCCGTTGAATCCTACCTCTTTTTCACCTTGATCTCGGCACAAAAAGATAATATTGATGTTAATCTGGATAAACAATTATTTTTACACAAGAATGATGGTTAACAGCATATAGTAGGACAGTTATTTCTTTAAATTTCATCTATTTCCCCACACATTTAAGTTCTTTCCCATTCTGATGCTACTCTGTTCATACACCATTCCATTCCCTTGAAGCTAAATGTTGATCGATGACCATGATCCATCCAACGACCATATATCTATTGGTTGATGAAGCCCTCTTGAAAGAGGAAAGATATTCTTATTATTTCTATGTATTATATTTACTGTATTCACTTTATAGCTGGATGGTCATGACCAAATTGCATTGGAAAAACCAGATTTTAAGATTACCAATTCACTCAATAACTAGAGCATTTCATTTATTTTCTTTGCTACATTCAATAAACAGATGCATTCGGAGAGAGAAAGAAATAACGAAGACAATTAATGAGTCATGTATGGGATTAATGGATGTAGATTAATCGTGTGAGAGTTTGGCAGATTCCCACTCCACAGCAGCCCTTCAGAAACTATCTTCTTCCAGGACCATCTGAACAGACCAAAACCCATACCACTGGCCATAGCTAGCATCATTTGCTTAGTCTCTGACTTGAACTCTTCTAGTCTACTGTCATTCAAGTCATAGTCAAATTGGACAAAAAGAACCATAAGACAGGCAAGCTCATCGGGTCTGTTCCTCATCCACGCCAGTGGGTTTCCAATAACCTCAAACCTGCGGCTCCTTCAGTATTTCCCCATGGAGAGAAGCCATGCCATCATGGTCTCAATCAAGGTGGGCGACCAGTCTATCATTTGTGCTTTGATTGCTCCTCGTCCTCCAGAAGAAAGTTGACAATGGTGGCACCATCCAAAATCTCCACCTCATTTTCTGGTCTCGCATGATTTCTCACGATTCCAATTAGAGAAGTTTGATAACCGTAAATTAAAGGCTTTAGAAAGAACTAATTTTGATATTGATGAATCAGGAGTTGGTTCTATCCTCTGTGAATAAAGAGAAGCTTTCGAGATATATTCAGTTTGATGTTGATGAATAAGAAACTGGTCTTGTACCCATTTATACGTAAACGAAATTTGGACACAGACAGTTGACGCAGTCAGAAATATGAGTTCTTTCCCAGTTTCCATTTGGTTGTTTTGACTCTTTGCATTAATCCGCTCCTTCGAGGATCAGTCAGTCAGCCACTAAAATTATTAAACAGGCGATGCCATCATTCAGAATCTATGGCATTATGGTAGCTTAGGAATAGGCTTACCTAATAAAATTCAGTGGTTATTCTAGCCTTGTTTATAAGGTTGAAAATCAGAGTGATGATTTAACTTCTCGAAGGTCGAAAGATGGTGCTCAAGTTACATTTCAAAGACCCCAGTCAAAGCACCCACAACGGTTACTTTCCCTTCTCCTTATAAGACGGACCGACCATATTTCTTCTTTCTTCTTCTTTTTCCGCAATACAACAAAAATGAATAATACGGGCATATAGTTGTCTATTTTTACATGTATTGTTTGTCAAACATTAAATAACGGAACGTATTCTTTTGCCTTACTCATTACCATATCATGTTTAATGGATTACTTAATCATTTTTAAAATTATCCGATGTGACCCCATTTTAAAGCCATTTTTTCTTATACAAAAGAATTAAAATAGTAATTAAGGAAATAATGAGGATCAAAATTAAAATATAAAATAAATTATATGTTTAATTTGAAGGGTAGAGATTAATAAAATCAATTTAGTAAAAGGATAAAAAATTCAAAAGAATCAGGATAAAAATTAACATAAAAATCAAAGAATGTTTGATTGAAGAGTGATTAAAATAATAAATTTTACAAAAAGATTAAGAAAAATTAGAAATCAAAATAATAAGGACCAAATTGAAAAACATAATACCATTAATTTAGATTGAAAGATGAAATT
Source organism: Populus deltoides (assembly GCA_015852605.2). NCBI lineage: Eukaryota > Viridiplantae > Streptophyta > Magnoliopsida > Malpighiales > Salicaceae > Populus > Populus deltoides. The sequence continues at coordinate 21,468,792 of CM027571.2, read as the reverse complement.
GAGAATTAATAAATTGTCCTAAAGGTTCGAAATTTTAAATCAAGATCCAGCACCAAATTGCACACTCTAATATTTGTCAAATTCAAATTAAAGGATGCAATTAACCAGTAAGAACTTCTATAAAAAGCTTAGATCGAAAAGAAACCCCCTTTCCAGGTTTAATATTTTGCTTTTAATAGTATTTTTAGTGTTACCTCTATATTTTCTTTTTTTAATTTGTGTCCAAACCCTAATTTATAGGTTTTGGGAAGAGCTTTTAGGCTGGGCATTGGTGGCCATTTGGAATCAGAGTCTCTAGTGCATTATGATTGATGACTTAAAAATGGTTGGATTATTAGTGAATGTATATTTTCTTCTTTTACTTCGTCATTCGTTTGTCTCATTAAACACACAGCATCTTAAACTAAATTAGGCCTCCACTTAAAAGATGTAAGATAATCAAGTATTTAATCCCTTGTAGAATTACTTTATACACCGGAGCTAAAAATGTAGCATGTAGTCACCGTTAACAATCATGTTCATATCTTCACCGCAGAATTTGGAAATATGAGGGGCCTACAACCTTGTAAAGTGTATTGTTTTAAGCATGCGTTCTTTTTTGAGGTTGCGTTCTTGCATATATAGGATCTTAAGTGTTACCCTCTTTCAATGTTATCTCATTGCATAAGATGAGCTCCTTGAGGAATCCTTGTTCTTGTATAGAATTTCTTACGGATATCATCAAGTTATAATGAGATTGATATAGTAGTTATTACATCACGAGGGCTTCCAATCTTGGGCAGGTAAGATAGTAGGAAGTGTTGGTCTTTGGACACATGAAAGGGATTTTACTCCAGCGTTTAAAGCCTTTCGAGTTGCACTCTCTTTATGTCATAATAGACTTCAGATGGAAACGAGTTGGAGATTATAGCGGGGAAAAAAGTTTGAGGTGGATATAGTTAGTGCTTTCTAATATGTGACATAATTGTCCTCAGGATATACCATTTACAAAGCAAACCAAGTGTGATTTTCAACTAATTTTAAATACTAAGTTTGGTCCTTTTCCTTTAGGTATCTTTACTTCCCCCGCTTCTATGTGTTATCTTTTAATTAGTTTACTTCCCCAAAATTCATTTTTTCAAGGCAAAAAATCAAATAACATTTTTAGTGGGAAAATGGGAAAATCAATTTTTTTAATTTTGGGGAAATTCAAAGGTCTTATTTTACCCCATTATACCCAAAATAGAGAAAAATATAAATGCAATGTCAAATTAGGAAATGATTATTGGGCCAATTTGAATAAAAATTAAGTCAATAATATAATTAAATTTTTAATAAGCCAATTTGATTTAATCATGAGGCAAATTAAATTTCTAATTATATTTAAGAATTATTTGGATCAATTGAAGGATTTAATTAGTGTAGGGATTTAATTGTATCTTTAAATGGGTGAAATTAATTTTATTTGAGAACTGTTAGTGAAAATTAAGTTTAGGAGACTTAATTTAGGCTAATTGAGGAGTTTAGATTTTAAAGGCTAATTACTTTTTATCAAGTTAATTGATTAGAATTGGGGCCAAATTGCAAGAAAATTGAAGTTTTAGAGGTCGATTAGGGGTTAAATTGAAGAAATTGATTAGCTAGGACTAATACGCAAAAGGGCGCAAAAAATTTGCAGGACTTAATTGTGTAAAAACCAGAGTGTAATTATTAAAGATTGAAAGTTTTAATGGTCAATTAGGGGTTAATTTGACAATGGAATCCGAGGCCAGGACCATATTCCAATAGGCGTGTAACTTTGGGGTTTCAATTGAAGTTCACGGGGCTTAATTGCATCAACTCCAAAGTTTAGAATCGATTAGTGGAACAATTGCAAGAAATTGAAGTGAGGGTTTGGAAATTTTGTTAAAATCCCTAATTCGGTCAAAAGCCGAAATCGTTTTGCATAAAAAAAAAGGATTAGGCAGCGTGCCATGGGTCACTATTCACTATCTTTCCGTTTTATCAGAAGAAGCAAGCTTGGTAGAGCCTCTTTCACAGGTGCATTTATTGCTTGATTTCTCCCATCCGGTCGGCATAACTTGCAAAGCGGACCCATAGTCCTCCCTCTGTTACCCCTGCGGCGTTCGCGAGGATGTGTAATGAGGGAGACAACGATGGCATAAAAGGTCAGCTCAATGCCCTTTTCCTGCCCCAGTTGACAACTCAAGGGAGCTTCACAAGCGAGTTTGAGATCCTTCCAAGCCGAGTCAGGGCTGAAATTACTCCGGTCAATTAGGACAAGATTACCCTCTTCCACCGCCTATAAATAGAGGCTGATTTGATGGCTCGAGAGAGGAGAAAATCAGGTCCAAAGTCGGTAAAAACCTTTAAAGCCTTTTTTAATTGCACTTCTTGTATCATGATAGACTTAAGATGGAGCAGTGGAGAATCAGAGACATGGGCAAATTTTGAGGAGGATCTAGATTTAATGCTTTCTAAATATGACATAGTTGTCATCAACATGCCACTACAGAGAAAATAAGGGTATGATTTTCAATTAATTTTAAATATAGAAGTTTGGATCTTTTGCCTTTAGACCTTTACTTTCCCCTAATGACTAAAGAGAACAACAAGATTAATTGTTGATCTCCATGTCCTAATTGTGTGATGACATTAAATGATTTCAAGATGCTCAGATTTATGCCTTTTATTTCCAAGAATATTAGGATGGCTAGTATGTTGTTTTTTTGCTCTTCAAATTGTATAATTATCATAGAACTTGACAAGCATATTCTTGATCTCCTGTCCTCATCACTATACCTTTCCACCCCCGCATATTTATGGCATAAAAGGGATCAAGAGGGCAAAAAACCTCTTTTCACTATTGGAATTGGTTCCGATCATATAGATTTGAAGGGTAATGCCTTTCATGGGTTACTATCGCTACAAAGGAAGCAATGTTATCTCGAGTTGAAAAGATGAGCTCATGAGAATCCTTGTTCTTGTACAAAATTTTCTTTCCTAGATATCAATTTATCAATCAATGAGAGTGGAATGTGGCATTATTGCATGGGCTTACAATCTCAAGGAAAGATGGTGGGAGCATTTGAAGTGCTAGGCATCGAAGGCTTTACTCAACGTTTGAAGCCTTTTTCGGTTGCACTCTCTTGTATCATAATAGACTTAAGATGGAGACAAAGTTGGAGAATATGGACGGGAAAAAGTTTGAGGAGGATCTAGATTCAATGCTTTCTAAATGTGACATAGTTGTCATCAACATGCCAACTTACAAAAAAAACAATATATGATTTTCAACTAATTTTAAATATAGAGGTTTGGACCTTTTGCCTTTAGACCTTTACTTTCCCCTCCGATAATGACTTAAGAGAATAAGCGGGATCAACTTTGTAATAATTATCATTTTATTAGTTTAGATTAGTGAAGATTTTTATGGTTGTTAAAAGGATAATTTGACTAAGATAGAAGTTTATTAAGATTAGTTAACATTATCTTCTCTCTAATTATCTGAGTAGTTTAGGTTATATAAGAGATAAATTCAGATAGAGTAGAAAAAAGTTATCGAAAACAATTTTATCATTATTTTTGTAAAATATGTTAGCGATTGCATTACCAACACGACAAACTAGGAAACTTGAAGATTTTCCTTATCCTTATCACATAAGACATGTATATAAGGGAAAGTTAAGTATAAAGAAATCAATGTGTGATGTCCTTCATATGAGAGTTTCATAACGTAAAAAATTAATTACATTGAAGTAAGACTGCCAACCAATTAAGAAGTTTACACAGAGTTTCACAGCAAATACTCTTGATTGGCACATATTGGCTAGTCAGTACCAGTGTGTTGTTTCAAAAGCCAATAATACCACTATGATTATATGATTGGCTCTAACTCTAGATGTAGAAAAGAAAACTAGAAAATATTTGATGATAATTAAGTTAGACCTAAAAAAGGTTTATGATTGTTTGAGGTAGGGTTTGATCCTAAACGCTATTAGTGAGCTGGAAAGCTAAGATTTCAAATTCTTATACTTCATCACAAAGTATTCAACATGAAGATCCTTTATTCTTATACCTTTGTTTCATGTATGGAAAAATTGATCCAGTACTGTTGAGACTAGAGAGTGAATTTATTTATTTCAGTAAAAGGGTTTGATTATTTCTCATCCTTTCATTATTTACAGGAACAATAATAGATTGAGTCGCAACTGAATTTTGCTCTCCCATCTCTAACTAGAGATATCTAAATCCAGCACTTGACTTCATAATTCTATACGATTGGATTAGATTGGATTGGATGAAGATCTTTCTTTATTTGACAAGTACCTTATTTGATCCAATTGTTCTATTTTAATCAAATTTCAAAAAATAAAATTGAAGCTTAAAAAAACATATATTCATCTACAAATCATAAAACAATAAAATAGAGTCTAAACTTTACATCTACATGTAAAACTATAACAATCCTCCATGAATAATAAGATAAAAGTCCATGTACTATATTGAAATATAAATTACAACTTTACAAAATATAAAAGGGTTAAAAACCACGAGAAGTTGAGTCAAGTGATGGGTCAAGTGAGCCATTTATTTACCTCGCATCCATCTTTAGTCAAATTGAATTGAATTTTATTTGTTTTTCAAATAAATTAGATAAAAAAATATGATCCAATCGAATTGAATGACACTAGATTCTAAACGAGTCCGGTGAAGTTGTCATCCATATTTGTTGGTGACTTAATTCTTTTTTGCAAAGCCTGATTTGAAGCAAATCAAAGTTGTCATACAGGACTTTTGTGACTTTTTGGTAAAACAATGTTAGTGTGGCTAAAAACGAGACTGTTTTATTCGTCTAAGGGTGGCTCGTGATATCAATTCATTTCAGTGTTTGCTTTAACAAAAATCTTCGGTAATATTTTGGAGTTCCTATGTTACGTGTGCTTGTTAACAAATACATATAGTAGAGCGGTGGAAAAAGTTCAAAATGTAGTGTTAGGTTGTGCGACAACTCGATTATCTTTAGTATGATGAATCACTTTCTATTATGATAGGGTAATTCAAAGGGCCATAGGAAAAGCATTTAGTTACTTAAGAGTTTATTTGTCAGTCTAATATTTTTTAGGTGTTTAAGCTTTTAAAATATTCAAGTTAACAATGATGCTTTCTTTATACAAATGATTAACTCACGAAGTATTAGGGTTTATTATTTCTCAAAAATCCTTGGAACAATAATAACAGTAAAGTTGTATAGAGAAACTTGACTCTTAAGATTTTATTCAAAAAAGATAACTAATATCCAAATCACTAAAAATAGTTTAAATAATGTATATTAAGTAGTGTTTGGTTACTTTCCTGAGACAAAAGAGACGAAGACAATGAAGACATAAATATATTTGGTTGAAGAGACAAAGATATAAAAATAAATATGTCTCTGATAATTTTGGAGTGAATGTCTATACCTCCAAAATAGAAGGTACAGAGAGGACATGTCTCTAGAAACAATATTTATTATTTATCTATTTCTAAAATATCCTTGTAAAAAACTCTCAATTTCAAAATTATACAACAAAGACATGTAAGGATAAAAATGGTTATTATCATAATTTTAAAACCCAAATTGGATTTAAATGGTTCTGAAAAGAAGAAATAAGAATACTTGGTGTCATAACCCAATTTTTGACCTTTTTATTTAATTATTTTATTTAATGAAAAAAATGATGAAAAAAAATTAAAAAAAAAATAAATGAAAAATGAATTAAAATTTGGGTTAAAGGCAACATGATTGGAAGTTTAAAGATTTAATTAAATTCTTGACTAGTTTAATTAATCAAGTCGGGGCTTAATTGGAGAATTGATAAGTTTTGAGACTTAATTGAGCTTGGAATTAATTTAATTAATCCAATTAAGGGTTTAATTGGAGAATTGATAAGTTTTAAGACTTAATTAAGCTTGTAATTAATTTAATTAATCAAATCAAGGGTTTAATTGGAGAATTGATAAGTTTTGAGACTTAATTGAACTTGGATTTAATTAAATTAATGACATTAGGGACTTAATTGAAAAAATACCAAAGTTTGGGGGTTCATTAGGGGCAAAAGTGCAACAGATTAAAGTCCAAGGACTAGCTTGTAAAAAGCGCTGAAATGCAGGGGTTCAATTACATTTTACCCAGTGGTTTGATTATATAATTTGAACCTCGGTGACCAAATTGAAAATGACTATTCCCATCACACAAACAATATCGTTTTGAGAAGTGATTCATCGCCTTCTTCCCTAGGAACCGTTTCTGAAGTAAAGGCTCAAAGTCGTTTAAATCACAAGGAAGCTTTGTATTCTTTGGCTATAAAGCCAGATAAGATGAGAGAGCCGGGGGGGGTGGTGGGCCTGGAAAGAAAGAGGAACACCAAAAAGATCGGGAGAGAAACAGAACCGGGAGAATTTTGGTCCATCAACCAAAGAAGACCTCGTGCTTTTACCACCATTGTCTTCGTCTTGAACGGAGAAGACTACACAGAGAACTAAAAGAGGAAAAAGGGCAGAACCGAGGGGCTGAGAGGGAGAAAAAAAAGCCACGAACAGTAGGGAACAAGAAACACAAAGACGATACAAAAACACAGGGAGAGGGAGAGAAGCAAACGAAAAAGAAACAGGGGGCAGGAGAATAAACAGAGATTATACAGAAGGGAGAGCAAATTTTGGCGACCAACGCACCTTCATCATCGTCTTCTTCCAGACCAGTGCTAGCCGCGACTCCGGTTGCACCACCTTCCCCCCTTCCCCTCGAACAGACAGACGCAAGGGCAACCCAGGACATACAGAGAGAGAGAGATCGAGAAAGACAGGGAATAACACAACAAAACAAGGAAAGGGACGCAGAGAGGAGGACAGGGAAACAAGGAACCCACAGACAAAAGCACCAAAGATCACGTCGACTTCCTCTTCTCCAGCGCCAGCATCCAAAACCAGAGGAAGAAGCTTAAAAAAACGAAGAGAGGAACAGCACGCCATCGCCTCCATCTTGCTCCCAGGTACGTGTCTCCAGTTTTGCAAGATAATTCCCTAACAGTGTGCATTAGAAATATAATTACATAATAAGCCGAGCTGCGTGCGTGGGCAATTCACGACGTTGGCGGGTAAAGTCCCTCTGGTCACTAGCTTAGGCCGTGACCAGTTGGGTCATTGGGGTCCAAATTTACCTACCTAGCCCCAAAATATAAAAAAATATATAAAAATAAAAAAACAAAATAAATAAAAAAATAGAAAGTGTAGAAATAAAAATTTTGCATGTCTTAGAAAAAAAGTATTTTTGTGAATTTATTCACTGATATCAGGATCAAGAATATAAAAAAAATATATACTGATTTTTTTTGTAGTTATGAATTTTTACCAATACCAGAGTTGGAATTATTCGTGGTGGAATTTTTACCAACGCCAAAGTTGGAATTATTCGGATCGAATATTCACTGGCACTAGAGTCAGGAATATTATAAACAAAGCATCATAACATAAGTGAATATATGTTTAGCAATTTAAGACAAAACCAGCAATGCAGTCTGTCTTAAGCAGAACGTTTAAGGGGTAACCAATCCCTTTTAATCAAGGATTCCTAGTGACCAGTTAGGGTTCCTAGTGACCATAATACTAGGTGGTGACTCCTCAAACAAGATATTTTTCCCTAAAAGAACCAGATGCCAGATAATTTGTTCTTTTTCCATAATCAAGGATTATTTTTAGGGCCGCCGCGATGTTGGGTATGACTCTTGGTTGATGCATTTCTGCAACAATTTGGATTCAACTTAAAGATGGCTCTAACCAGGTTAGACCTTCAAAGAATTGAGATGAGAAATGATGAGTCAGTTAAGGAATATGCAATTAAGATGCGAAAAATGACAACACAAGCTTACGCTCCACTACTATAAAATGAGCTCAATTCCATCTTCATTAATACTTTAAAGACTCCTTATTGTGATTACATAACTTGTAATTTATGAGCTTATTAGTAGAGATAATAACGACATTAAAGGGGGTAGAGCAAGGATTGAAATTGAGAAGGATATGGAATTAAGAAGAGAGGTTTAATGCTATGCCATTTGAGAAATAAGAAGATAACTCCCATATGAGAAGTATGAATCAAAATCATTCTATATCTTAGCATCCTAATCATTCTCCTCCAATGACTAATCAGGTTCGATCTAATAAGCAAATATATGACAAGTCATTGTAGTTAAATAAAACTCTATCACTCTTTCCTTTATCTTGTAAAGAGATATTTAAAAGATTGGTCAATATTGGACAGATTACTCTGATTCTCTATAAACCATTTCAACCCCTATATCCAAAATGGTCATAATATTGAAAGTTGTTATCCTTTTAAAGACAAGCTCCTCCAGCTTATTGAGGCAGGATGGATCACCTTCGAGGAAACCCCAAATATGAACTCTAAAGTCATGATAGAATATGTGTAACAGCCTGACCCAACCTGTCAGATGTTGTCCACTTTGAGCCTTACTGTCCTCATAAATTTGTTCTTGGTGACCACGCATGGCCCCAAAACGCGTCTGACATGTTAGCAACTAGCACTACTAATAAGGCCAGCTATCAAATCCTCACCTGCCGATGTGGGATATTACAATCCACCCCCCTTAAGGAGCCCGACGACCCCGTCAGCACAACTGGACAGCCAGTGATGTCGGCTCTGATACCAAATGTGACCCCTAACCCGCGGATATTGTCCACTTTGAGCCTTACCGCTCTCTCGGATTTGTTCTTGATGACCATGCATGGCCCTAAAATGCGTCTGACAAGTTAGCAACTAGCACTACTAATAAGGTCGCGCTACCAAATCCTCACCCACCAATGTGGGATATTACAATATGAGTTGGAAAATGACTCTCAGATTGGGAGTCTTGTCCGATTGGATCTCACTATATCATCAGATGCTCAAATGCCTTTATCAAATATTGACATACCTTTACCACTCAAAGATATTTATTAGCATCTCTTAAACATTGATGTGAACCTTGTGATTACGTGGTCACACAACCCACATTCAAGATTAAGATTTGATCCTAAAAGCTAAAAATGGTTTCATAGAAGTGTGACACAATAGAAACCTATCCTAAAACACCAACATTATTGGAATGATGTCAAATGACATCATTAAGCCAATTAAACTTTGAGAAGTCAGATTCAATTCGTTTAGGAACAAAAAAAATACAAGAATCTCTCACATGTTAAAATTGAAAAATTCATAAGTATTATTTATCAATTCTCTTTGAAATTTAGGCTTACATGTGTTTAAATTGTTCTAAAAAATTAACCCAAATGGATCCACCTTTGTGGGCTAAATTGACCCACATATAAAAACTAACTCAAAACCTTTACTAGTAAGCCCAAACCCTGATCCAAACAAGCCTTGGATCCCAGCTGAAAAAAAATTAATTAAACCTAAACAAATAAAATAAAGCCCATAATATTAAATCTTTGTTTTACCGTGAGAAGAAGAGAAGGAAAGAAAATATTATAGAATTGATTCAAGACTTATTTATAGTCTTCCATACATCTCATTAAAGACCTAAAGTAATGAGAATTGATTCAAGACTAGGAATCCAAAAAATACATAGAAACATTATAAACATAAGGCCGATAATTTGGAAAAGTGGCAACCTTATTGCCAAAACCTCATGGCCCAAATAAGGTTAGAATGAGTCCTTTTTGCACATCAATAAGATGTACTAAGGCCTTCTCTTGATACTCCAATGTATCCTTCAAATCTGACTTGGTTGAAACACTCAAAACCAATGCATTCAATGTCTATTTCAATGCCTTTATCTTACCCCGAGTTATTAGCCCATTCAAAACATGTAATGGGTCCTTGCTAGAGTTTATGGGCTGATCCACATCATCCCCTCTCTCCTTGAAATGATTCAACCTCGAATCAAAATCTATGTCAAACAAAGTAAGATCAACAACATTAAAGGTAACACTAACACCATATTCACCTAAAAGATCAATTTTGAATGTGTTGTCATTGATCCTCTTTAAAAGCTAAAATAAGCCTTCACTACGAGGCTCTAATTTTGATTTCCTTTGGTTAGGAAATTTTTCCTTATGCATGTTCACCCAAACCCAATCACCGGGTTGGAAAACAACTTGTTTATGCCCTTTATTTGCCTTAGAAGCGTACAGTCTGTTCCTTTTCTCTATTTTCAATTGAAATAAGCATGGTCATTGGGTTAAAGATTTGCAAGTTTATTCATTTGTTTTGACACATAAATCTAGAATGGAGAATAAAATGGCAGATACCTTGAATCGCCGAGTAACACTGTTATTTGTAATGAGTGTTGAAGTTACTAGATTTGAGAGACTCAAAGAGAAATATGAATCTCGCTCAAAATTTAGAGAAGTATATATGACTTTGAGAGATGAGAATAATCGTGTTGTAGATAGTTATCACCTCAAAGAACGGTATTTATATTAGGATAATAAGCTTAATATCTCAAAGACATCCGTGTGTGAATTTTTTTATATGGAAGATTCATGTTGGAGGTCTTTTAGAACACTTTGGAAGAAATAAACCCATTTAATAGGGGGAACATTAATTTGTTTTGGTCTAGTTTGAAAAGAGATGTAGCTAAGTTGGGAGGTCAATGTTGAACATGTCAACTAGCAAAACATAAAAAACAAAATACTAGTCTTTACAACCCGTTACCTATTCCTACTTGCCCTTGGCAAAATGTAAGTATGGATTTTGTGATTGGGCTTCTATGTACTGCAAAGAAGCATGATTCTTTTTTATGGTTGTCGATTGTTTCTTTAAAATGACCCATTTTATCCTTTGTACTAAGACCACAGATGCTTCTAGAGTTGCGGAACTCTATTTTTAACGAGATTGTCAAGCTGTATGATTTTCTCCAAACCATAGTCTTAGAGAATGATGTTAGACTTACGAGTTATTTCTAGAAAACCATTCGCCATATAGTGGGAACTAAGTTGAAGTTTTCTAGTGCCTACTACCCAGATTAGGCAACCTTTTGAGGTGTCTAGTGAGTTATCATAATAGAAATTGGGATTTGGTTCTTTCTATGACCTAGTTTACATTTACAAGTTTTGTCAATATGTTAATTGGCATGATTCCCTTTGAAGTTGTACATGGTTACAAGCCTAGGAAACCTTTAAACCTTCTTCCCATGTCTTTTCATGCTAAGGTGTTTGAGTTAGCAAAGTTTTTTACATGTAAAATTTAGAACTTGCATATTGAGATCACTATGCAAATTCGAGCAAGTAATGCACGTAGTGCAGGGCCATTCAAAATGCAACAAGGGGTTGATCCAAATGTTTATGTTCTTGATTTACCACTTAATTTTAGCATTAACTGTACATTTAACATTGCGGATTTAGTTGCATACCATAAACAACATCATATTCCAAGATGCCACCTAACTCTCCTCTTGATGATCCTATTAAAACTTTTACCCCTTTGACCTTGATCTAAACACAAAAGGATAATATTGATGTCATTATGGATGAACAAGTTTTTTTACTAGGAATAGTGAGGTTCAACGGTTTCTACTTCTTGGGTGGGCTAACTTGATTCAAATTGTATTTGGAACACTATAGATACTTTGCACCAGATTGATCCAAATTTTTGGGAGTGCTCTGATACTAAACGATGTGAACCTCGTGATCACATGGTCACGCAACCCACATGCAAAGACACCAATTCCCGAAAAGCCAAGTAAATCAGGTTTGATAGGAGTGTGACACAAAGATGACTTGTACCTAGGTACCAGCACTATTGGAAACGAAGACCCCCACCCAACGAATATTGATTTATGAATGAGAAGTATAAGGATGACGCCACAAAGACAATTTGTTCTTTGATAAGTTGTTTTTCAGTTCTTTAGAGAACCATGGAAGGGAGATTATCTCACCAACACATACACACAAAGTGCGACAAACAAGAAGTTTTATTAATCTGAATTGTCTAACTTACATGTCTGGTTATGCCTTTATTTATACAAATTCTAGACTTAAATAAACCCTAATGGACCCTCCTTAAGTGGGCTTATATTAAGCCCACTTACAATTGACCCAAATAAGTAATAATAACCCAAAAACTAAGAAGAAAATAATAAAAATCCAAAAATTACCATCCTAAATATGCTAGAATCAGATTTGTCACCATTAAGAAGTTCCAAATAGACTAGGAATCTGATCCAAGGTAGAATTTATTCCCAAGTCTTCTTTCCTTTTTGTAACTAGGATGAATAAGGAATCCTCGTAAGAAAAGGATTCTAAACATTTATGAATCCTTGCCACACATGGAAACTATAGCCTCTGTTGACCCGTGTTTCAAGATCTTCGGAGAATTAGGAGATTCCCAAAATAAGCTGCCACATCCTTTTAGGAAAAGAATCCTGGCAAAATAGAAAGTCCACAAGTCAAAAAGAAGTAAATAACAAAATTCATATAGCCCTTGTTGACCCGTGTTTCAATGCCTTCCCGAATTCCGATTGACCTGCAATTTTACACCAAGGTAGGAAAACATGTCAGGAGACTCCACGTAAAATTTTAGCTCAATCCAATGATCGAATTGAGAATTATGACTATTGTCGTAAAACTGGATAGGTGCACTTTTTACGTCAAAATTCAAATTTGACCTTGCCTGGATCATATCAGCTATTAGGGTCGTCCAAAGCTACATTGGGAGAGTAGGTGGGGACTCTATACCCACACCGCAAATTACATGAGTATATGGACAGAGACGATATAGGATGGCCTCGCCTATCACTCTTTGGTTGGGAGATTGAGCCCATCGCCTATTTCATTGTTTTATTTTATTTATTTGACTTATTTATACTAGAAAATTTTAATTGATGAGTTGAATCCAATAGGCAGATATTTTAGAGTTATGCTATTTATATATTTCTTTTTTAGTTTTTGCAAGAGTTTTTTATGATTAAATAAAAATGATAGACTTTTCTTCCTGAATTCTCTCAATTTTTTTATTTTTTTTGCTTTTCCCTTTCTCTACTTTTAATTCTTAACTTATTTCTTTAAGGCTTCATTCTTTACTGCTTTAATTTTTTATTTTATTTTTTGATTTATTGTTCCGCATCACATTCTCAACAAGGTTTGAACGAAGACTTGAATAATGGGCATCTTCTGGTATCCCTGTTTGAGCTGTTTGGCGAAAGCAATTCTCTCCTTCATTCCATCTCCTGAGATGTCATTGTTTTTGTGATCCAATGCGGGGAGTTTGTTTCATATGCATGCTAAACAAATCATGATGGAATTAGGTGTTTAGAGCGCAAAATCTAGTTAAATCGCACCGCAGATTCGACTCGAAGTTTTTATTTAACTAGACTTTATATTAGGACAGTTATTTCTTTAATTTTCATCTATTCCCCTGGACCTGACACACGCAAGTTCTTTTCCCATTCTGATGCAACTCTGTTCTACCAATTCCATTCCCTTGAAGCTAAATTTTGAACGATGACTGAAATGCATCCAGCTCAATCCTTGTGCCCATGTATCTATTAGCTGATGAAGCCCTCTTGAAAGAGGAAAGATATTCGTGTTTCTGTCAGCCTTTTGTTATATTAACTATGGCTGGATGGTCATGACCAAATTGCATTAGGAGAGAACCAAGTTTTAAGATACCAAATTGCACCTTCACCAATAACAGAGCATTTCATTTATTTTCTTTGCTACATTCAGCTAAACTTGGAATGCATCTTCTGGTATCCCTGTTTGAGTTGTTTGGCAAAGCATTATCTCCTTCATTCCATCTCCTAAGATGTCATTGTTTTTGTGATCCAACGCGGGAAGTTTGTTTCATACGCAACGCAGATTCGACTCGAAGTTTTAAATTTAACTATACTTTATAGTAGGACAGTTATTTCTTTAAATTTCATCTGTTCCCCACACACGCAAGTTCTTTTCCCACTCTGATGCTACTCTGTTCTACCAATTCCATTCAGTTGAAGCTAAATTTTGAACGATGACTGAGATGCGTCCAGCTCAATCCTTGTGCCCATGTATCTATTAGTTGATGAAGCCCTCTTGAAAGAGGAAAGATATTCGTGTTTCTGTCAGCCTTTCTTTATATTAACCATGGCTGGATGGTCATGACCAAATTGCATTAGGAGAGAACCAAGTTTTAAGATACCAAATTGCACCAATAACAGAGCATTTCATTTATTTTCTTTGCTACATTCAGCTAAACTTGGAATGCATTCGGAGAAGAAAGAAATAACGAAGACAATTAATGAGTCATGTATAGGTTAATGGATGTGGAATTAATCAGGCAACGAGTTTAGCAGATTCCCACTCCACAGCCTTCTTCAGGAAACTGTCTTCTTCCAGGACCATCTGAACAGGCAAGAAACCCATACCATTGGCCATGGCTAGCATCATTTGCTTGGTCTCTGACTTGAACTCTTCTAACTCCACTGTCCCATTCAAGTCATGATCAAATTGGACAAAAAAGAGAACCATAGACGAGAGCAAGATCATCCGGGTCTGTTTCCACATCCACGCCGAAGTGGGTTTCCAATAACCTCAAACACTGCAGCTCCTTCAACATTTCCCCGTAGGAAAGCCGGCCATCATGGTCTGAATCAAGGTGGGCGAAGCGGTCACATATTTGCGCGTTGAATGCTTCCTCGTCCTCCAGAAAGTTGACAATGGTTGCACCATCCAAAATCTCCACACTCATTTTTGGTCTCTCGCAATTTACTCACAAACGAGAACTAGAGAAGGTTTAAAACCGTAAATTAAAGGGAAGCTTTAGAGAGAACTAAGTTGATATTGATGAATCAGGAGTTGGTTCTGTGCTCTGTGAAATAAAGAGAAGCTTTCGAGATAACTGACTTGATGTTGATGAATAAGAAGCTGGTCTTGTGCTTATTTATAGGTAAATGAGGGGCACACAGACAGTTGACGAGAAGTCAGAAATTTAGTTAGCACCCAGTTTCCATTTGGTTTTTGCTTTTCTGAGATGCTTCTAATTACCCTTTGCTGCGTGGTTTTTTGACGCTTTGCAGAATCTGCTGCTTCAAGGATCGGTCGGTCAGCCACTAAAATTTTATTATTAGAACCATCTTAAACAGGTGAGCCATAAGTCATAATCTAATGGCAATGGCAACTTAGGAACGGGCTTTTCCCTAATAATATTCGGTGGGCTAGCCGTGTTTATAAAGTCGAAAATTAAATGAAAGTTGACTTACTCGAAGGTCCCAATATGGTGTTGCTAATTTCAAACCCCCTGTCAAAAGCAGCGACAACGGTCAATTTCCCTTCTCCTTCCGAGACAGATCATGTTCTTTTTTTATTTATTTTTTCCCAAATATTGTACTCTATGTTTGATTTCACCTATTCTACATGTGTTGTTTGTCAAACATTAAATAAGGGGCATATAGTTGTGATAGAGATTTGAACAAACTTAATTAAGGTTCGAACTGAAATTTCTTCTTCTTCTTCTTCTTCTTCTTCTTCTTCTTCTTCTTTTTTTAGAGATAGACTTTTAAAACTTGATGCTTGCAATATTCTTTACTTTTTTATCTCCATTTCATGTTTAATGGATTATGTCATGTGCGACGCAAAACTAAGCATTTTAAGTGCCTCTCGAGAGGTATTATTAGGAAAGAAAAGAGTTTTGAATGTAATCATAAAATTATAATTAAAATTTAAGAGTTGTTACTTAATATAATGGTTACTAGGAAACTTATGGTCTATGAAAGTCTGAGTAAGGGACTAGTTGTGTAAGGAGAAAACGCATTATCCTAGTGCACCCTACCTGAAGTAAGCTACATTGTTATTTGATTGTTATTCTAAGTTAAGTTTTTATTCGTTGGAATCGTCTAAGGTTTAAGAAAAATCTCTCTTCGTGAGAAAATCTATACCTTATGAGGTTGAATCCAATTGTTCTAAAGTCTAAATTTTAGTATTGCATTTATATTAAACTTTTATCTTTAATACCTGAGGGTGTACTTTACTGCATAGTTTTACGCCCCTAAACATTTAAATCTACATTTAAACCATAATATAAAATGAAAAAAATAATTGGTGAAGGGTTTTTGACATTTTGGCAACCATAACGGATAATCATAAATTAGTTATGATATCCATTTTACATTTTAAAACATGAGAAAAAATAATTTTTTGTTTTTCTTATACAAAAGGATTAAAAAATAGTAATTAAAACATTGAGTATCAAAATTAAAATATAAAATAAATTTTATATTTGATTAAAGGGTGAGATTGAAAAGAAAAATCAATTAATAAAAAGACAAAAAAATCCAAAAACAAAAGAATAAAAATTGATATAAAAAATCATAAGAATGTTCTGATTGAAGGGTGAAATTGAAAAAAATAATAACTTTACAAAAGTATCAAGAAAAAAAATTAGAAAAAACATAATATCATTGATTTAAATTAAATGATGAAATTAAAAACCAATAAAACATATACAAAAGATTCAAGATAAAAACATTTGAAACCCAAATATTGAGGACCAAATTGGAGAATATAATATTCGGTAAATTGAGATTGAATGATGCAATTGAAAACAAATAAAACTTCTATAAAAGGACCAAGACCAAGAAGCCCTTAACTCCATATTTAAATTTTTTTTCTTTTAATAGTATTTTCGTTGACTACCGTGTATTTTAATTATTTATTATTTTTTATATTTATATTTTTTGCTAATATTATAATAACATAAAAATCATTGTGAAAAAAATAAAAATTCTCCTTTATGCCAAGTTTATTTTTTATTTTTTACTTACAATGATATTTTGGTTGTTTTACTATGCTAATAAAAGGAGAAAAGATTCATTACTCTCCATTGAATTTTAAAAGACCTTAATATCTTTAAAAGCTAATGTTAAGTTTTTTGGGTGAAAAAGTAAAAATGTTATTACACTATTCTAGTGAACAATACTCTCTAGAGCTAAAGTGAAAAGGTCATTAACTTGACTTAAATTTCTTTTTTTTTTGTTAGAGATATTGTCGTCGTCTAAATAGTTTTTTCATGTTAAAAACAATAATTTACCTCGCAGTAAGGCATCGACCACCAATTTAATATTGTCTAAAGTAGCTTATAAATACTTAAAAGATTAATAAATAATCAAAATTGAAAACTTAATAAAATATATATGTTACCAAGAGATTTCATTAGTAATCAAAATTTTTTTTTGTAGGGCCTCAAGTGTAGTTTTGGTATGATCAAATTTCACTCATGCTCGGTTTGTATTTATAATGAACCAAGCATAAGTTCGGCTTATTTAAATTTATTTTTTTGTTAGATTTAAGCTTATTTCAAGTTGAGCTCGTTAAAGTTTCTTAATACTTCTAAGCCACCAACCAAGCTTAAATTTATTTCTTATAAACTAATCATTGGAATATATATAATAGAATATAATGAAGGGAAAAAAATTATAAAACTTGTTTATATAAGTTCTATGATATATTTTAAAACTTAAACAATTATCTATAGTATAAAGATATTATAAAATATTTTTTATAAATTAAAAAAATTAACTAAACACCATCAATCTTTAAGTGTAGGGCTTCATTACAAAAAATAAATCAAATGGCCATTCTGTTGGGTAAAATGATATTTTCAAGGCAATTCATTAGGTATTATAATACTAATTGGGGATATAATGGTCTATCAACTTTTTTTACACAATTAAATGACATAAATCCCCTTAAAAAGTAAATAAAAACATAAATTTAAAAATAATAAAATTACTTTATTTGCCTTCAAGTAAAAAAACTAAAGAAGTGGTCAAGAGGTATTATGGTATTTTTAATGTTATTTTTGTTATAATCTATTTGAATTAGAGGCAAATTAGTTTTTTAATAGAGAAACTAATAATGAAAAATAAAAAATGGCCGACATGTGCATAGCATCTACCAGCGACTGGACATCATCAATGTTTTTAGAGCAGCATGTACGACGTTTTACAATGATAAAAAGGGACCAAGTACCATGTCATCCAAACCATCACGTGACAATGCAATTGATGTGGAGGTGCAAATAGTGCAATTCATGGTGGTTCGATGCTGGTGGGATTCTCCCTATCTTTTCTCTCTCCTCTTCTTGAAATACATGTTATATTAGCTAAAATTCAGAGTTGTCCTCCTATTTATTTTTTCTTTCAATTGTGGTCCTTCTTCTTTTGTTTGGTCTATATTTGTTTTGGATACTTTTATTTTTCCAGTTTTATCCATTTCCATATGGTTTTATTTAATTTTTATATTAAATACAATACTCATTCGTTTAAATATTGTTTTTTTATCCTTTTCTTGATTTGTTTTTTTTTTAATTTTGTCCCTCAACATTTTATTTCACTTATTTTTTTATCCGACTTTGGTCCTCATTGTTTTAATTGCTTTTTTTTATCCTTTTCTTAATTTCTTTTTTTTTCAGTTTTATCCTTTAATATTTGATTTTATTTATTTATTTTTATTCAATTTTGGTTTTTTTTTTTTAATTGCTCTTTTTTTTATCATTTCCTTAATTTATAGGGTTATCCTGGGTCTCAAGTTAGTCTAGTTAACCTTGGTTGTTTTATTTATTTTTTCAATCTTATCCTTCGACATTAGATTATTGGGTCTTCAACTTTTTTATTTTTTATATTTTTCCTTTCAATGAGGTTATCCCGGGTCACGGGTTAATTAAATTAACTTCAAAGTTGACTTATGGTTTTTTTCAATGTTTTCATATTTATTTAACTTCGATCCTTTTTTCTAGGTCATTTTTTTAAAAATAATTTTTTAATCTAGCTCCTTTTTCACAGGTGGCATGTTAGTAGAGTGAACCCATGTTAACTCAGTTTTTTTCTTTGTTGTTTCTTTTTTTTAATTGATTTTTTTAAAATTTCATCATTTAAGATTAGGTTATTGGGCCTTGAGTTTTGTTGTTTTTTCACTTTCCATTCTACAAGGTATCCTGATTTCATATCCCATATGTTCGTCAAGTTAACCCAAGTTGACTTAAGTTATCATCACTTAGATATGTGTTTTTACATTAGAAAAAAATTGACTTGACTTGAAGTGTAGCACTCAAAAAACAAATCTAGTATTTTTCTATACGATTTGTTCTTTGTACACATTTTTAGTAGTTAATAAATGTTTTTCAAAGTTTTTTTAAAATATAAAAAAAATATTAAGTTTGTTATTTTTTGAATTGTTTTATGTAACTTCACTATAAGAAGGCAAAAAACCAAGTAAAAATCAATTTTGCAAAGGGAAAATTATTTGAAGTCCAATTGGATAAAAAAAAAGCCAACATTCTCAAAGAAGTCAAAAGGAAAGTGACAAAAAGAGAAGATAAACTTTTCCACGCTATCAATAATACATACATGGAATCTATACATACAAATATAAATAGAATTGTTGCATTGGAATTGAGTTTATTATCAATCAAACCAATGTGAAAAAATAAGTTTTGAAGAGCAAGTTGATGGACCGGACCAACACACCCCTTGTCCTCTCTCTCTCTCTCTCTCTCTCTCTCTCTCTCTCTCTATATATATATATATATATATATATAACTCTCAATTAAAAGAACACTAACAATGGTTATGAAGTGTGTTGCTACCTGCACTCTACGCCTTTTCATCGTTGTCACCATCATCGTCATTCAGGAGTTTCGACTCATCAACTAGGCATTTACATGTAAACAAAGCAATTCTATTTTCTAATCACTTTTCATGTTATAAATTTTCACTATTGATTACTACTTTTTTTCCTTATTTACTACTTCCATACAAATAGAGTTGTTGTGTTGGAATTGAGTTTATTATCAAACAAACCACTGTGAAAAATTAAGCTTTGGAGAGTAGTGATGGACTAGACCAACGGTCCCCCTTGTCCCTCTCCCTCCCTTTCTCTTCCCTCCCTCCCTCCCTCTCCCTCTCTCTCTCTCTCTCTTTATATGTCTTCACTTTGACACCTTAAACTCTTAGTTGAAATAACACTAACAATGGCTATGAAGCGTGATGATACCTATGCAATCCACACCTTTTTGTCGTTGTCACCATCGTTGCCATTTAGGAGTTTCAGGTCATCAACTAACATCTCCATGTAAGCAAATCAATTCTATTTTCTAATCAATTTTCATGTTATAAATTTTCACTCTCGATTATTACTTTTTTCATTATTCATTGCTTCCATACAAATAGAGTTGTTATGTTGGAATTGAGTTTATTATCAAACAATCCATTATGAAAAATCAAGCTTTGGAGAGCAGTGATGGATTAGACCAATAAACCCCTTTGTCATCGCCGCCGACGTCACCGCGGCGTCCGATGGTGATTTTTCGTTTGATTTTGGGTTTATTTGTTTTTGTGAATAAAGGAGTCGCCACCTAGTATTATGGTCACTAGGAAACCTAACTGGTCTTTCAGAGATTCTAAGGCATGGGACTGGTTGCGTAAAGGGAAGGTATTAGCACCCCTAGTACGCCCTACCTAAGGTAAGCTGCTTGGTGTTTGGTTTGTCTTATAATTGCTATGGTGTTGGTGTTTTCCTAGGATATGTTTTGCTATGATGAACAAACTTGGACTTGAAAGTCTAAAAAGAAAGAACCCTTGGTCAATGTGGATCACACCCTTAGATATGTCTACAAAGTACCAAGGAGAACCAATGCAGATCTCTTGAAATCTGTGTTTGATTCAAATTAAATTTATTAAGATAGAAATCCAAGGAGATTCCATGTGCTTTAAAAGCTCATTTTTCCCTTAGTATTTCATACTCTCACGGCTCGTAAACTGTGGAGTCAAAAATTGAAATGTCCTCAATTATAATTAAGGCTTCTTTCAAGGATGTGTGATGACTTATTATTCCTAGAAAAATATTTTGGATATTAACCACTTGGGGTTTCTTTATCCAAACATTAACAGCGAATAATAACAAATTATTCCCAATAATATTTTGGATATTCATCCCTTTGGGATTTCTTTATCCAAACATTAACGGCGAATAATAACAAATTATTCCCAATAATATTTTGGATATTCATCCCTTTGGGATTTCTTTATCCAAACATTAACGGTGAATAATAGATAAATTATTCCCAATAATATTTTGGATATTCATCCCTTTGGGATTTCTTTATCCAAACATTAACGGTGAATAATAGATGAATTCCCCCAAAAAATAAGATTTTTATATTTTTTGAAATATTGGCCAATACCCTTTGGAGTTTTACAAACATGTTGTAAAATCCAGAAATGTAAGAAAATAATTTTTTGTTGTGTTTAAGAAATCCATGCGAAAACACATTTTCGAAACTTCAAATATTTGTTTTTTTTTAAAAAGGAAATTCAAAAAGATGTTAAGGTATTGGTTGTATGCATGAAAACATTTTTTTTTGATATATATGTATATTTGTCACATTGCGTCAAAAAGGCATTCTAAATACAAGATTTGTATTTTTACAATATAAAAATACAAAAAAAGAAACCACAAAAAAATACACAAAAAAACAACGATATTACTCTTTTTTTTAGAGGCTGGGTCCAAATCTCGGCCCATGTGATGGTGAACCAGAGCTATCGCGGTCATTGGCCCAAACCGTTGACTCGGGTTTGGGCACAAAGGCATGCGTGAGTTTCCTCACGCGTGCCTTGTTGTCATCGTTCAAGTGAATTAAATTTCACTTGAACAGAGAATAATGCAACCAAGAATGCATGCAAGCCGGTAAGAAAAGAGAGACGACTTACCGGTCTGTTTGGTGAACCCGATTTCTTCGGTCCTCATCATCTGCGCTCGCTCTCTTTGTTCTCTCGCGTCTCTGTTCTTTCCGGTTTATTTTGCTTCCGTTTCTCTTCTCTCCCTCTCCTCGTTCGTTTTCCTTTCTCACAAGAATGAAAGGATGAAGGAAAGAAAACTCCCTCTGTTCTCGTGTTCTGGAAAGGAAGGATGGCTCTGCGGATTCTACTCATCGCGCCGAGGAAAGGTGTGGCTTCGCTGGTTCCA
Organism: Populus deltoides; assembly: GCA_015852605.2. Lineage (NCBI taxonomy): Eukaryota > Viridiplantae > Streptophyta > Magnoliopsida > Malpighiales > Salicaceae > Populus > Populus deltoides. The sequence continues at coordinate 21,446,814 of CM027571.2, read as the reverse complement.
TCACCGCTGGCCGAGGGAAGGATATGGCCGCGGAGGAGGCTACAATTGGCGGGTGGCTCAACTCGTTCCTAGTTCTCGTTGGTGCCGCCATGGTTGCCAGAGGTGGTCTTGCTTAGCTTGGGATTTTTCGAGGGAGGCCGGTCCGAGGTTCCGTGTTGCTTCCCCAGTTCTTGTCGGGGAAGGGTCGCGTGGCTTCCGGTTTTGAATGTTTATCAGCGGTCGAATTTGAGGGAGAGATGGGATGAGTGGAGAGTCGTTTCCTGGGGTTGTGTTGACAGAGAGTGAAGGCTTGTAAGTGGTGTTCACCGTGGTTGCAAGCTGGGGAAGTGAGGTCTGGCAAAGGGAAAAGAGAAGCTTGTGCGCAGAGGGAAAGTCTTCCGAGAAAAGGGGAGGAGCGATGTGGCGGTTGTGGAGAGGGGAGAGCGGCTCATTTTGCCTCTTGGTTGGGAAAGAAAACCGTGAGTTTGTGTTCAGCTGAAAAGGGAAGGTCGTGCGTGTGGGAGCTGAGGGAAGAGAAAAAGATAGCTGGGGGGAAGACTGGAAACCCAAAAAAAACAACAGGGGAGAGGGGGCGATGGCTTGGTTTCGGCTGGGAGAAAAAATTAGGTTTAGGTCTTTTTCCGTGGTTGCACTAAATTTCTCTCTTTAAAAAAGATTTGTCCTTTGTAAATTTTCTTCCCCTCGGCATATGGCTGGATGTTCACTTATATAGAAAATCTCTACACGTTTTATTTAAGTAAATATTGCAATAATTATTGTAGAGATTGTCTTCTATAACCAGCACCAACAAATCCTATATATATGGTATTTTTTTATTGCAATGATTATTTTCCATAACCAGCACGAATAAAATCATATATCTATGGTATTTTATATTGCAGTAATTATATATGATTCAGTAATTATCTCCTTGACATATTGCTTCTTTAATATTAGTCCTGATGCTCTATGTTGTCATACATGTAAACCCTTATTTTTTATTTTTTTTATTTTTTTATTTTTGAAAATTATTAAAACATGGGTCAAAAATTAGGTAGCAATAAATCACTTGTCCCTTTCCCTCCCTCTTCATCTCTCTCTCTTTCTCTCTCTCTCTCTCTCTCTATATATATATATATATATATATATATATATATATATATATATATATTGCTTACACGAAGATGCCTAGTGATGAGCCAAAACTTCCGAATGATGATGATGGTGACAATGATGAAAAGGCACGAATTATGGAGGTAGCAACACGTTTCATATCCATTGTTAATGTTATTTCAACAAAGAGTTTGAGGTGTCAAAGTGAAGATGTTAAGTGTTTCCCTCTTTTCAATGAAAAGAAGCATTTGGCTTATGAAATGCGGAGTCATCAACTCATGTACCAATCATCCACTAATCCCAGTTAAACATTAGAGCCTAATGTAGTGATGGCATTAAATGATGTCAAGATGTTTAGTTTGTGTCTTTTATTTCCAAGAATATTAGGATGGTTAGTTTGTTGATTTTTTGCTCTTGGACTGTGTAATTGTCATAGAACTTGACAAGCATATTCCTGATCTCCATGTCCTCATCACCACACCTTTCCACCCTGCGTATATTACAACAAAAAGGATCAAGAGGGTAAAAAACCTGCAACTGCTTCTCATTGTTGGAATTGGTTCTCATCACTACACCTTTCTACCTTGTGTATGTAACGGTAGAAAGGATCAAAAGGGAAAAAAACATGCAACTGCTTCTCATTGCTGGAATTGGTTCTGATCATATAGATTTGAAAGCAGCGGCTGCTGCTGGGTCAATTATTGCAGAGGTCACATGAAGCAATGTTGTCATAGTTGTGAAAGAGCTCATAAGAATCCTCACTCTTGTAAGAAATTTTTTACTTGGATATCATCAAATTATAAATAAGGAATGGAATGTGGTAGCAATTGCTTATAAGGCTTACGATCTTGAAGAAAAGAAAGTGGGAACTGTTGGTGCTGAACGCATCAGAAGGCTTTTACTCCAACGTTTGAAGCCTTTCAATTGCACTCTACTGTATCATGATAGACTTAAGATGGAGACAAAGTTGGAGAATCAAACAGGGGCAAAGTTTGACGAGGATTTAGATTCAATACTTTCTAAATGTGACATAGTTGTCATTAACATGCCACTTATATAGAAAACAAGGTATGATTTTCAACTAATTTTAAACAAGGTATGCTTTCTAAATGAGGAGCACATATTGGCTAGTTGGTACCACTGATTTGTTTCTAAATAGCATAGTAATACCATTATGATTGTCTGATTGACTCTTAACTCTCAGTGCAAAAAAATAAAATTTAGAAAATATCTAATGATGATTAAGGTAGACCTAAAAAGGTTTATGATTATTTTAGGTAAGACTTTATCCCGGATGGTATCAGGGAGTTTGGATAGTTTCACTTCCTTGATCATGAAGTGTATCTTAATGACCTTGTTATAAGTGAGATGAAAAGGTAAGATTTCAAATTCCTATACTCCATCTCATGTTATTCAACATGGAGATCCTCTATTCTTATATCTTTCTTTCATGTATGGAAAGATTGATCCAATGTGATAGAGATTACAGAGTGAATTTGTCTATTTCAGTAAAAGGGATTTGATTATTTCTCAACCTTTCTTTATTTACAAGGACAATAATAAATTGAGTTGACGATGAATTTTTCTCTCCCATCTCCACCCACAAATTTCTAAATCTAGCACTTGACTTCATCTTCTATACGATCAGATTGGATTCGATGAAAGACTTTCTTCATTCGGCAAGTACCCACTTGGTATCTCATTTCATCTGGTTGTTCTATTTTTAATAAAATTTTAAAAAATAAAATTGAAGCTTAAAAAAATTATATATCCATCCATAAATCACAAAACAATAAAATAGAGTCTAAACTTTACATCTACATGTAAAACCATAACAATCCTCAGTGAATAATAATATAAAAATCCATATACTATATTGAAAAATAAATTAAAACTCTACAAAATATAAAAGTGTTAAAAAAACCATGTAGAAGTTGAGTCAAATGACGAGTCAAGTCAACGATTTATTAACCTCCACATCCATATGTAGTTAAATTGAATTGAATTTTATTTGTTTTTCAAATGGACAAAAATATGATCCAATCAACTTAAATGACACTGGATTCCAAACGGGTTAGGTGAAGTTATCATCGTTATTTGTTTGTTGATGACTGAATTATTATTTTTTTACAAAACCTGATTTGAAACAAATCAAATCAGTCTTTTGCTACTTTTTGGGAAAACAATGTTAGTGTGGCTAAAAACTACACTGTTTTATTCGTCTAAGGGTGGCTTGTGATATCAATTCATATTCGGGGTTTGCTTTAAAGAAAAATATTTGGTAATATTTTGGAGTTCCTATGTTATAAAGGCATGTTAACAAATATATAGAGTGGTGGAAAAAGTTAAGAATAGAGTGTTAGGTTGGCAAGTGGCTCAATTATCTTTAGCATGATGAATCACTTTCTATTCTTATAAGGTAATTCAAAGGGCCATAGGAAAAGCATTTAGTTGCTTAGGAGTCTATTTGCCGGTCTTAATTTTTTTTAGTTGTTTAATCATTTGAAATATTAAAATTAACAATGATGCTTTCTTTATACAAATGATGCAGCATGTCATGAGTATTAGGGTTTGTTATTTCTCAAAAACCCTCAAAACAATAATAACAGTAAAGTTGTATAGAGAAACTTATTTAAAAAAGATAACTAATATCCAAATCACTAAAAATAGTTTAAATAATGTATACTGGGTAGCATTTGGTTAATGTCATAAGATAAAAGAGACGGAGACAATAAATACATAAATGTGGTTGGTTAAAGAGACAAAGGCATAAAAATAAATGTCTCTCGAACAATATTGGAGTGAATTTCTATAATTCCAAAATAAAAGGTATAGAGAGGACATGTTTTTAGAGACAATAATTATTATTTTTTATTTCTATAATATCCTTGTAAAAAACTCTCAATTTTAAAATTGTCCAATTAAGACATGCAAGAATAAAAATGGTTATTATCATAATTTTAAAACCCAACTTAGGTTTAAATGGCTTTGAAAAGGAGAAATGAGAATTCCTGGCTGATGCATTTCGACAACAATTTAGATTGAACTTAAAGGTGGCTCCAACCAGGTTAGATCTTCAAACAATTGAGATGAGAAATGATGAGTCAGTCAAGGAATATAGATTAGAATTTTTCGCTCCATTACTATAGAATGAGCTCAATTTCATCTTCATCAATACTTTAAAGACTCATTACTGTTATTACATGACTTGTAATTCATCAGCTTATTTTTTAAAGATAATAATGAAAACAGAGAGGGTGGAGGAAAGATTGAAATTGAGAAGGATCTGGAATCCAGAAGAGAGGTTTACTGTTATATCATTTAACAAATCAAAAGATAGCTCCCACATGCGAAGTATGAATTAAGATCATTCTGTGCCTCGGCATCTCAATCATTCTCCTTAATTGACTAATCAAATTCAATCTAATAAGCAAATATATGGAAAGTCACAGTAGTTAAAGAAAACTATATCGCCCTTTCCTTTATCTTTTAAGGAGATGTTTGAAAGATTGGTCAATATTGGACAGATCATTTTGATTCCCTAGAAACCATTTTAACCAAAATGGTATGAGCCTGACCAGACATGTGAGTATCATGATGGCATTAGTGGTTATACTACTGAAAACTATCATTCTCTTAAGGACAACCTCCGCCAACTTATCGAGGTAGGATGGATCACCTTTGAGGAAACCCCAAATATGAACTCTAAATTCATGATAAAATATGAATTGGGAAATAGCTCTTAGATTGAGAGTCTTATTCAATCTGATCTCATTATGTCATCGAATGCTCAAATGTATTGTCAAGTATTGACATACCTTTACCACTCAAAGATATTTACTAGCATCTCTTTAACACTGGACATATTATCCTGACTCCATCAGATCCCATAAAAAACATCATTCTTTAAGTGGTACAATCCAAGTGAGAAGTGTGAATATCCTGATGGGACCATCAACCACTTAATCAAAAATTACAAAAAATTCAAGTATCAGGTCCAGAAGCTTGTGACCAATGGACAAGTTGAATTTGTAAAAGATAATGGTATCTATTGTATTTTCACCGGACCATCCGCAACGTAACAAGTGGTAGGTAAACGTTGTCAAAACTGTGATGTTGCTAAAGAAGCTAATTTAAGAAAGGGTGTTTTATTCTAGAACTTTGCTATTTTTGTTTGTTATTATGTTTTCCATGTGTATTAAGATCACATCTTATCTTTTAATGAAATATGCATTTTCTTCATATATTTGTTGTTTTGAAATCAGTACATGTTTAATATTTATTTGTTATCTAGGATTGGTAAAGATGATCAAACCCCAAAGTAGACCATACAAAACGCTAAAAGTCAATCCTCATCATTTTAAAACTAATTAATGCTTTTTTTTATTCCATTGCTCTATTCAAAGATTTGTGAACAAATTAGTTTTTGTAAAAAAACAAAAAACCTTTTTCCAAAATACTTTTGAAAAATTAAAGTTGATTTTTTATTTTAGAAAGAATTCGATATTTGTTTAAAACAACATTTAGAAACCCTTTTGTAAGGTGACAAACAATCATTGAAATTCATATTTTTTGGTGACCAAACAATTTTGAACAAATAAATGAAAGCATATCCCATGTCTCTTGGGGCCATATTTTAACAGTATGAATAACTGCTTGTAGTTCGATTTGCTAATCATTCATTCATTCATGTAAACGCAAGTCTTATGCAAAAGTTCTAAACCATTACAATAGACGAAGACAAAATTTATCGGTTCTAACTGCTTGTGCTTCAAAAGATGAAAGGTTATCTCTATCCCTTCACATTCTAAAATTATATCCTTTATGGTCCCTATTTAAGCATGAATAGGTTGTTCTTTGTAAAAACCCTAACTAGAATCATACCCCCATACTGGGAGGCAAATGTAAATTCCAAGATCAAGAGTTGATCCCAACTAGGATCATACCCTTACAGTGAGGGGCAAGCAAAAATTTAAAGATCAAAGGCTAAGTAAAGTTAGTGAAAAAGCCAAAGAGCCCAAAAAATTCAAATATTAGGAGGCATGCCCAAATTAAAAAAAAAATGACCAAGTCAAGTTTAAAACAAAATGAAAATACCCCACTAAAACAATTAAAAGGGGAAAATTAAAGAAACACGATAAGTGTAAAGAAAGACACTATAGCACTTTTCCTAAGTTTTTAGAGCCTTGAAACACTTTCTAAGCCTACAAATCTTTTTCTTTTACATCCAAAAGCCATAACTTGCATTGCATACCTTTTTAAAAGCCCTTTTTAATTATTGTGATGTGCACGATGTCGAATGACAGAACTGTCTCTTGGAATAGAAGGGGTTCTTAGGTTTAATCATAAAGTTTTGATTTAAGAGATTCACCACCTAGTATCATAGTCACCAGAAAACCTATGGTCTGTGAGAGTCTAGGTAAGGGGACTAGTTGTACAAGGGAAAGATGCATCACCCCCAGTGCAGCCTATCTAAGGTAAGTTGTATTGTTGATTACTTGTTAATTTAAGTTATATTTCTATCTGTTGTTCTCATCTAAGCTTTAAGGCAGATCTCCCTTCATGAGGAAGTCTCTACCATATTATGTTAAATCCTAATCGTTCTAAGGTTCTAATTTTAGCATCACATTTATTTTCTATTTTCTATCTTCAATACTCGAAGGTATACTTTATAGTGTAATTTTATATCCCCAAAATATTAAAGTCTACATGTAAAGATCTAGAAAATAAAAATAAAAAAAACACCTGAAAATTAACTAAAAGTGTATTGTGGGGATTTCCTAAACCATATAAAAGGTCACTAGGCTTCCTATGGAAGCCAAGTGTAGTTGGCAACTAGAGGAAAGAAAAGGGGAGGGAAATTCAATGATTTTATGAAACAATTTCCATAAACCACACAAAATCTCTTTAATAAAAGATTGATAGGGAGTGTTGGAAGATCTAGGAGGGTTATTTACACTAATTTAGAGAGTTTAATACTTACGAGAAAAAGGGGGGAAATAGGGGAAAGTGAAGGGAAAAGAAAAGGAGGGAAGAAACCGAACATTCCTTCTCATTTTTCTTCTTTAATCCTTCATATTGTAAGGTAATAACCCTTGTTTTTTAATTAATTGATGTAAATTGAGTATATTGAGTGGTTAAACATAATTGTTTCATAGAGAAAATTAGGGATTTGAAGAATTCTTACTTGAATTGTTTGATTTACATTGAAATTACGTTATCAAGCATAAGTAAATGCAGGAACAAGTGAGAATTGAAGAAATTAAAAAAATTAATTGTTCCTTTTTCCTTGATGTTAGTGCCGGCCTATAGGTACCACGAAAAGAGAGGAATATTTCCTTCTAATTGGTTATACTATAGGATATGTGAGATTTTATTGATCTTTATAGTTATGAATTCATGCAAATTTTGAAGGAAAAACAACTAGGAATTTATAATTTCCTTGATATTAAGTCTCGGCCAAAAGGCCATTATAATAAAACAAATTGGTAAGTTTTAATTGGTTTAGTGTTATGGTGTTAAAAATATGCCTAATAAATAAATATAATGAGATTGATACATAGAAAATAAGAAAACATTCTTGGAATCCTATGTAAAGGTTAGTCGAACCAGTTTGTAACACAGGAAATGAAGAAATAAATGTTATTTGTATGTTTAACCTCAAAACATGATAATTATATGTGACTGATTTAGTACAATATTATATGGGTCCAAGAGTCGACATAAAAGGTGATAGTGTAATATTTGATTTATGACAGGAGATATTGCTCCGATCAGATCCCAAGGCGTAGGAGTTTCAACATCATCACACCAAAAAGGTAGGATTTCTCCTCGACTTATTTTTTTAATAATAAGAAAAGAGAATAGAAAATTCATATAAGGATATATTTGAGTTATAAATGTTTCCAGTCATTTTAGGAAAGAAAGGAACATAAAAGAAATATAAAATAGAATATAATTAGAATACTAGGATTTGGAGGCTAGTGATATCAATATGGAATATATTGATATCAGCATTACATGATCTTATGATATTTATGGATTATAGAAGCTAAAAATATCAACAGGGTTATGTTGATATTATAATTAATGAGAATTTGATTAGCTTATCGAGAATTTGAGGCTAATGATATCAATATGGAATATTTTGATATCAGCATCACATGGTGTTGTGATATTTTTCTCGATTATGGAAGCTAAAAATATCAACAGGGTTATGTTGATATTGGAATTAATGAGAATTTGATTAGCCTGTCGAAAATTGAAGGCTAATGATATCAACATGGAATATGTTGATATTGGCATTGCATGATGTTATGATATTCTTCCAGTTATGGAAGCTAAAAATATCAACTAGGCTATGTTGATATTAGAATTAATGAAAAAATTGATTAGCCTACCAAGACTTGGAGGTTAATGAAAAAATCAAAAGAATGTTTTGATTGAAGAGTGAAATTAAAAATAATAAATTTTACAAAAAAGATTAAGAAAAAAATTAGAAATCAAAATAATAAGGACCAAATTGAAAAACATAATACCATTAATTTGAATTGAAAGATGAAATTGAAAATTAATAAAACTTATTCAAAAGGTTCAAGGTAAAAAAATTTGAAATCCAAAGATTAAGCACCAAATTGAAAAATATAATATTTGTCAAATTAAAATTAAAGGATGCAATTAAAACAAATAAAACTTCTATAAAAAGGCTAAGATCAAGAAACCCCTTAACTCCAAGTTTAATATTTTTGCTTTTAATAGTATTTTTATTGTTACCCTATGTGTTTTATTTTTTTTAATTTGGTCAAACCCTAATTTTATGGGTTGCTTGGAAAGAGCTTTGGGCATTGGTAACTGGCTGGAATCACAAGGTCACCAGTGCATTGTAACTGATGACAAAAAATGGTTGGATTGTAGTGAGTGTATATTTTCTTTGCACAACATTCGTTGTGTGTCTCATTACACACACTTGGCATAACATAAACTAAAGTAGGCCTCCACATAAAAAGATGTAAGATGATCAAGTATTTAATCCTTAATAGAATTACTATACACAACAGGCTAAAAATATAGCATATGATCACCATTGACAATCATTGTTCATATCTTCACACGAGGCTGGAAATATGAGGAGCTACAAGCTTGTAAGTGTGTTGTTTTTAAGCATTAAGGTTCTTTGTTGAAGTTGCGTTCTTGCATATATAGGATATTAAGTGTTACCCTCTTTTCAATGTTGTCTCCATTGCATAAGATGAGCTCATGAGAATCCTTGTTCTTGTATGAAATTTCTTACCTGGATATCATCAAGTTATCAATAAGGAGTGAAATGTGGTAGTTATTACATACAGGGCTTACAATCTTGAAGGTAAGATAGTAGGAACTGTTGGTGCTGGACACATCAAAAGGATTTTACTCCAACGTTTAAAGCCTTTCAGTTGCACTCTAATGTATCATAATAGACTTAAGATGGAGACAGAGTTGGAGAATATGACAGAGAAAAAGTTTGAGGTGGATATAGATTCAATGCTTTCTAAATATGACATAATTGTCATCAATATGCCACTTACAAAGAAAACAAGGTATGATTTTCAACTAATTTTAAATATAGAAGTTTGGACCTTTTTCCTTTAGATCTTTACTTTCCCCTTCTAATAATGACTGTCTTAACCCAATTCTGGTTTATTCCCCAAAAATTCATTTTTTTCAAAACAAAAATCAAATAAAGGCTGCAACGTGGAGAAAATAAGCCGGAAAATCAAGCTGCAATTTTTGGAGGAAATTCAAGGTCTAATTGTACCCCATTATGCCCAAAAATAGAGAAAAAAATACAACTTCAAGGTGAAATTAAATGATTATTGGACGAATTTGAATAAAAATTAAGTCCAATAATATAATTAAATTTTTAATAGGCCAATTTGATTTAATCATGAGCCAAATTAAATTTTAATTATGTTTAAGAATTAATTTGGATCCAATTGAAGGACTTAATTAAGTGCAAGGACTTAATTATACTTTAAATGGGTGAAATTAATTTTATTTGAGGCTTAATTGGTGAAAAATTAAGTTTGGGAGCCTAATTTAGGCTTAATTGAGGAGTTTGGAATTTTAAAAGACCAAAATTAATTTTTATCAAGTTAATTGATTGAAATTGGGGGCCAAATTGCAAGAAAATTGAAGTTTTGGGGTCAATTAGGGGTTAAATTGAAGAAATTGATAGCTAAGGACCAATCTGCAAAAGGCGCAAAAATTTAGGGGCTTAATTGACAAAAACCGGGGGGTAAAATTGAAGAAATTGAAAGTTTAATGGTCAATTAAGGGTTAATTTGACAAAATCCGAGACCAAGGACCATATTGCAATAGACGCGTAACTTTGGGGTTTCAATTGAAGTTCACCAGGGGCTTAATTGCATCAAATCCAAAGTTTAGGATCAATTAGTGGAACAATTGCAAGAAATTGAAAGCTGGGGGACTAAATTGAAATTCTGTTAAAATCCCTAATTCAGTCCAAAACGAAATCATTTTGCATAAAAAAAAAAAGAGGATTAGACGACGCGTCGTCTGGTCACTGTTCAGTATCTTCCCCGTTTTATCCGAAAGAATCAGCGTGGAGCCTACTTTTTAGGTCCATTTATTGCTTGATTTCTCCATCAAATCGAACATAACTTGCATGAAACGGACCCCTTGCAGTTCCTCTACAACCCCATGTGAGCGTTGCAGGATGAATAACAGCAAGGAGACACCGGCGACGGCATGAAAAGGTCAACTCAAGCAGCCTTTTCCTGCAGATTTGACAACTCAAGGAGGCTACTTTGCGCCAACGGTTGGGATCCTTCCCAACAGAATCAAGGGCTGAAATTTTACTCCGGTGCAGACAAGATTACCCTCTTCCACTGCCTATAAATAGAGGCTGATTTGATGGCCTGAGAGAGGAGAAAATCAGGTTCAAAGTCGGCAACAAACCAGCTTCCACTGCCCCCGTTTCTATAGCTTCTCTCTCTCTTTCTCTCCGCCGTTCCAGCCATCAACCAGAGCCACCACCAGCTTCTCCACCACCAGCTCCACCACAGGTATCCAGCCCAACCACAAGCCGGCCACCCCTTATGCCTGAAACAGTCACCGTTTCTTCTTCTCTCTCACCTCTGCAGAATCCTTCTTCCTTCCCCTGTGATCGACTCCGGCCACCATTCCTCCCAGGGACGCCACAGAAACCATCAGCTCAACCTCCTAATCACGTCCGTGACCACCGCTCCCGGTAACCTTCTCCTCCGCCCATCTGCGCCTTCGCAGAACCGTTCGATTGCATGCGACGTGAACAACAACTATTCATGTTTTACGCAAATGATTAAGCATTGCATTTGGGTCGGGTCAGTTATGGCTCAGCCCAATTGGCTAGTCTGGCCCGATCCCATCCAAAAAGAGAAGAAAAAATATTCTAGCCTGATGTTGGCCCATCTTTTTCCTTGGGCTGAGCCAGGTATATTTTAATAATATTTTATTAATATATAATATTATATTATATATTTAAAAAAAAACAAAAAATTCCAAAAAAATTTTCAAAAATCCTTTGAAAAAAATTATGATTTACTCAAATATTTTTCTACTAATTTTGCATAATATCGGGTTATATATTTACATTGTAAAATACAAATCCGGTATTAAAATACCCGGTTTTCTTCGAAATATTTTTTTAAAAATAAATTTCAAAACATTTTCAAAAAAAAATATTTTATTGCATACAGTCACATCCTAAAAATTTTTCCAACCATATTTTTCATAAAAAAACAAAAATTTGCATCTTTTTCATGAATAAAAAATCCAAAAATGGATATCGTAACCAGTTTATGATTATCCATTAGGATTTGGCCAACATGTCAAAAATCTTTTTTCAATCTTTTTTTTAGGATCCAGATGGAGACTTTAATATTTGTGGGGTGTAAAATTACACGATAAAATACACCCTCAGGTATTAAAGATACAAAGTGTAGAAATGCGATGCTAAATTTCAGACATTAGAACGGCTAGGTTTTAACCCAATAAGATAGAGATTCTCTCATGAAGAGAGATCTGCCTTAAGCCTTAGAAAAGACCAACGAATAGAAACCTGACTTAGAAAAAACAATCAAACAACAATGTAGCTTACCTTAGGTAGGGTGCAATGGGGGTGATGCGTCTTCTCCTTGCACAACCAGTCCCTTGCCCAGACTCTCGCAGACCATAGGTTCCTAGTGACCATAATACTAGGTGGCGACTCCTAAACATTAATCATAATTTTATGATTAAATCCAAAAACCCTTCCCAACACACAACACCTCACATCAGGAGCCACGAGAGAGAGCCTCCACCGTCGCCAGACGACATCATCCCCCGCGACAATGACCTAAGAGAATAGTAGGATCAACTTTGTAATAATTGTCATTTTATTAGTTTAGATTAGTGAAGATCTTTTTATAGTTGGTAAAAGGATAATTTGGCTAAGATAGAAGTTTATCAAGATTAGTTAGCATTATCTTCTCTCTAATTATCTGAGTAGTTTAGGTTATATAAGAGATAAATTCAGATAGAGTAGAAAAAGTTATCTGAAAATAACTTTATCATTAATTTTATAAAATATGTTAGCAGTCTGTTACCAACGCGACAAACTAAGAAACTTGAAGGGTTCTTATACCTTTGTTTCATGTATGGAAAAATTGATCCAATATGGTTGAGACTAGAGAGTGAATTTGTTTATTTCAGTAAAAGGGTTCGATTATTTCTCATCCTTTTGTTATTTATAGGAACAATAATAGATTGGGTTGCAGCTGAATTTTGCTCTCCCATCTCTAACTAGAGATAGCTGAATTTTGCTCTCCCATCTCTAACTAGAGATATCTAAATCCAACACTTAACTTCATCTTCTATACGATTGGATTAGATTGGATTGGATGAAGAACTTTCTTCATTCGACAAGTATCTCATTTGATCCAATTGTTCTATTTTTAATCAAAATTTAAAAAATAAAATTGAAGGTTAAAAAATATATATCCATCTATAAATCATAAAACAATAAAATAGAGTCTAAACTTTACATCTACATGTAAAACCATAACAATCCTCCATGAATAATAAGATAAAAAATGCATATACTATATTGAAATATAAATTACAACTTTACAAAATATAAAAGGGTTAAAAAACCATGTAGAAGTTGAGTCAAGTGATGGGTCAAGTGAACCATTTATTAATTTGCGCATCCATCTTTAGTCAAATTGAATTGAATTTTATTTGTTTTTCAAATAAATTAGACAAAAATATGATCCAATTGAATTGAATATCATTCTATATCTTAGCATCCTAATCATTCTCCTCTAGTGACTAATCAGGTTCGATCTAACAAGCAAATATATGAAAAGTCATAGTAGTTAAATAAAACTTTATCGCTCTTTCCTTTATCTTTTAAAGAGATATTTGAAAGATTGATCAATATTGGACAAATTATTTTGATTCTCTATAAACCATTTCAACCCTCATATCTAAAACGGTATGGTCCTAACTAGACATGTGAGTATCATAATGGCACTAGCGGTCATAATATTGAAAGTTGTTATGCTTTTAAAGACAAGCTCCTCCAGCTTATTAAGGCAGGATGGATCACCTTCGAAGAAACCCCAATTATGAACTCTAAAATCATGATAGAATATGTGTAACAACCCGACCCAATCTATCAGATGTTGTCCACTTTGGGTCTTACCGCCCTCACGAATTTGTTCTTGGTAACCACGCATGGCCCCAAAACGCGTCTAACATGATAGTAACCAGTACTACTAATAAGGCCAGCTACCAAATCCTTACCCACCAATATGGGATATTACAATCCAGCCCCTCTAAGGAGCTCGACAACCCCATCTGCAAAATCGAACAGCCAGTGAGGTCGGCTCCGATACCAAATGTAACAGCCCCGCCCAACCTGCCAGATATTGTCCAATTTGGGCCTTACCGCCCTTACAAATTTGTTCTTGATGACCACGCATGGCCCCAAAACACGTCTGACAAGTTAGCAACCAGCACTACTAATAAGGTCAACTACCAAATCCTCACCCACCGATGTGGGATATTACAATATGAATTGGGAAATGGCTCTTAGATTGGGAATCTTGTCCAATTAGATCTCACTATATCATCGGATGCTCAAGTGCCTTTATCAAATATTGACATACCTTTACCACTCAAAGATATTTATTAGCATCTCTTGAACACTGATGTGAACCTTGTGATTACATGGTCACACAACCCACATTCAAGATTAAGATTTGATCCTAAAAAGCCAAAATTGATCTCATAGAAGTGTGACACAATAGAAACCTATCCTAAGACACCAACATTATTAGAATGATGTCAAATGACATCATAAAGCCAATTAAACTTTGAGAAGTCAAATTCAGTTCGTTTAGGAACCAAAAAATACAAGAATCTCTCTCACATGTTAAAATTAAAAATTTCATAAGTATTATTTATCAATTGCAGCTGAAATTTACACTTACATGTGTTTAAATTGTTCAAAAAAAATTAATCCAAATGGATCCACCCTTGTGGGCTAAACTGAACCACATATAAAACTGACCCAAAACCTTTACTAATAAGCTCAAACCTTGATCCAAACAAGCCTTGTATCCTAGCTGAAAAAAATATTAATTAAGCCTAAAAAAATAAAATAAAGCCCATAATATTAAATTTTTGTTTTAGTATGAGAATAAGAGAAGGAAAGAAAATATTATAGAATTGATTCAAGACTTATTTATAGTCTTCCATACATCTCATTAAAGACCCAAAGTAATGAGAAAATGACTTGTAACCGTGAAGATATAAGGTATCATACCCTGAACATTACGAAATAACAAAAAAGTTAAAGTGACCAAGATATCCTTGAAACTAAAGGAAAGGTAGCCGCCTATGTTGTTTCCAAGTTGTAGTAAGATTTTGATTTTAAACTTATGTTTTATTTCTTATTTTAAAAGGAAAGTAATTGTTGGTATTAATTCCCTTCTTTTGCCACCTCTTAGAATCCTTCTAATACTAGGAAACATAATTGAAGTTGCTGGAATAATCTCCTTACATAATTAGGAAGCTTTACCGCCATTTTGTTTCCTTTGTTGTGTTGTCTCGTCACCTAACAAGAAAACAAATAAAATAATAAATTTTAATACTTAAAGGAAATAATTAATGTTCCCATACATAATAGGAAGTCCAAAACTAATTAGGAATCCAAAAAATACATAGAAATATTATAAACACAAGGCTGGCCAATAATTTGGAAAAGTGGCAACCTTATTGCCAAAACCTCATGGCCCAAATAAGGTTAGAATGAGTCCTTTTTGCACATCGATAAGATGTACTAAGGCCTTATCTTGATACTCTAATGGACCCTTCAAATCTGACTTGGTTGAAACATTCAAAACCAATGCATTCAATCCCTATTTCAATGTCTTTGTCTTACCCCAAGTCATTAGCCCATTCAAAACATGTAATGGGTCCTTGCTAAAGTTTATGGGCTGATCCACATCAACCCCTTTCTCCTTGAAGTGATGCGACCTCGAATCAAAACCTATGTCAAACAAAGTAAGATCAACAACATTAAAGGTAACACTAACACCATATTCACCTAAAAGATCAATTTTGAATGCGTTGTCATTGATCCTCTTTAAAAGCTGAAATGGGCCTTCACTACGAGGCTCTAATTTTGAGTTTCTTTAGTTAGGAAATTGTTCCTTATGCATGTGCACCCAAACTCAATCACCAGGTTGGAAAACAACTTGTTTATGCCCTTTATTTGCCTTAGAAGCGTACAGTCTATTCCTTTTCTCTATTTTCAATTGAAATAGGCATGGTCATTGGGTTAAAGATTTGCAAGTTTATTCATTTATTTTGAAACATAAATCTAGAATGGAGAATAAACTGGCAGATGCCTTGAATCGCTGAGCAACACTGTTATTTGTAATGAGTGTTAAAGTTACTGGATTTGAGAGACTCAAAGAGGAGTATGAATATTGCTCAGAATTTAGAGAAGTATATATAACTTGGAGAGATGAGAATAACCATGTTGTGGATAGTTATCACCTCAAAGAAGGGTATTTATTTTATGATAATAAGCTTAATATCTCAAAGACATCCGTGTGTGAATTTTTTATATGAGAGATTCATGTTGGAGGTCTTTCAAAACACTTTGGAAGAAATAAACCCATTTAATAGGGGGAACATCAATTTGTTTTGGTCTAGTTTGAAAAGAGATGTTGGGAGGTCAATGTTGAACATGTCAACTAGTAAAACATAAAAAACAAAATACTGGTCTTTACACCCTGTTACCTGTTCCTCCTTGCCCTTGGCAAAATATAAGTATGGATTTTGTGATTGGGCTTCTATGTACTGCAAAGAAGCAAGATTCTTTTTTGTGGTTGTCGATTTTTTTATCTAAAATGACCCATTTTATCCTTTATACTAAGACCATAGATGCTTCTAGAGTTGCGGAACTCTATTTTAACGAGATTGTCAAGCTGTATGATTTTCCCCAAACCATAATCTTAGATAAGGATGTTAGATTTCTGAATTATTTCTAGAAAACCCTTCGCCATATAGTGGGAACTAAGTTGAAGCTTTCTAGTGCCTATCACCCAAATTAGGCAACCTTTTGAGGTGTCTAGTGAGTTATCATAATAGAAATTGGGATTTGGTTCTTCCTATGACCTAGTTTGCATTTACCAGTTTTGTCAATATGTCAATTGGCATGAGTCCCTTTAAAGTTGTACATGGTTACAAGCTTGGGAAACCTTTAAACCTTCTTACCATGTCTCTTCATGCTATTGTGTTTGAGTTAGCAAAGGTTTTTACACGTAAAATTTAAAATTTGCATATTGAGATCACTAAACAAATTCAAGCAAGTAATGCGCAATATAAACTCTAAACTTATCTACATAGATGACATGATAAATTTAATGTGAGAGACTAAGTTATGATACAGAATAGACATGAGCAGTTTCCTTGGGAACTAATCGAAAATTGCATACACGAAGTGCAAGGCCATTCAAAGTGCTACAAGGGGTTGGTCCAAATGCTTATGTTCTTGATTTACCACTTGATTTTGGCATTAACATTGCGGATTTAGTTGCATACCAGAAACAATATCCTATTCCAAATGATCCTTTTGAGATGCCACCTAACTCTCCTCTTGATGATCCTATTGAAACTTCTACCCCTGTGACCTTGATCTAAACACAAAAGGATAATATTGATGTCATTCTAGATGAACAAGTTTTTTTTACTAGGAATAGTGAGGTTCACTGGTTTCTAATTCTTGGGTGGGCCAACCTAATTCAAATTGTATTTGGATCACTATAGATACTTTGCAGTAGATTGATTCAAATTTTTAGGAGTGCTATCAAGGTCGTCCAAAGCTACATTGGGAGAGTAGGTGGGGACTCTAGACCCACACCATAAATTACATGAGTATATAGACAGAGACGATGCAGGATGACTTAGCCTGTCACTCTTTGGTTAGGAGATTGAGCCCATTTGGGTCTATTTCATTCTTTTATTTTATTTATTTGACTTATTTATACTAGAAAATTTTAATTGATGAGTTGAACTCAATAGGTGGATGTTTTAGGGTTATGCTATTTATATGTTTCTCTTCTAGTTTTTTAAAGAGTTTTTTATGATTAAATAAAAATGATAGACTTTTCTTCCTGAATTCTCTCTCTTTTTTTTTTTTTTGCTTTTCCCTTTCTTTACTTTTAATTCTTAACTTATTTCTTTAAGGCTTCATTCTCTACTACTTTAATTTTTTATTTTATTTTCTGATTTATTGTTCCGCATCACATTCTCAACAAGGTTTGAACGAAGACTTGAATAATGGGCATCTTCTGGTATATCCCTGTTTGAGCTGTTTGGCGAAAGCATTCTCTCCTTCACTCCATCTCCTAAGATGTCATTGTTTTTGTGATCCAATGCGGGAAGTTTGTTTCATACGCATGCTAAACAAATCATGATGGAATCAGGTGTTTAGAGCGCAAAATCTAGTTAAATCGCACCGCAGATTCGACTCGAAGTTTTTATTTAACTAGACTTTATATTAGGACAGTTATTTCTTTAATTTTCATCTCTTCCCTTGGACCTGACACGCAAGTTCTTTTACCATTCTTATGCAACTCTGTTCTACCAATTCCATTCCCTTGAAGCTAAATGTTGAACGATGACTGTGATGCATCCAGCTCCCCATGTATCTATTAGTTGATGAAGCCCTCTTGAAAGAGGAAAGATATTCGTGTTTCTGTCGGCCTTCTGTTATATTAACTATGGCTGGATGGTCATGACCAAATTGCATTAGGAGAGAACCAAGTTTTAAGATACCAAATTGCACCAATAACAGAGCATTTCATTTATTTTCTTTGCTACATTCAGCTAAACTTGGAATGCATTCGGAGAAGAAAGAAATAACGAAGACAATTAATGAGTCATGTATAGGTTAATGGATGTGGAATTAATCAGGCAACGAGTTTAGCAGATTCCCACTCCACAGCCTTCTTCAGGAAACTGTCTTCTTCCAGGACCATCTGAACAGGCAAGAAACCCATACCATTGGCCATGGCTAGCATCATTTGCTTGGTCTCTGACTTGAACTCTTCTAACTCCACTGTCCCATTCAAGTCATGATCAAATTGGACAAAAAGAGAACCATAGACGAGAGCAAGCTCATCCGGGTCTGTTTCCACATCCACGCCGAAGTGGGTTTCCAATAACCTCAAACACTGCAGCTCCTTCAACATTTCCCCGTAGGAAAGCCGGCCATCATGGTCTGAATCAAGGTGGGCGAAGCGGTCACATATTTGCGCGTTGAATGCTTCCTCGTCCTCCAGAAAGTTGACAATGGTTGCACCATCCAAAATCTCCACACTCATTTTTGGTCTCTCTTAATTTACTCACAAACTAGAACAAGAGAAGGTTTAAAACCGTAAATTAAAGGGAAGCTTTAGAGAGAACTAATATGATATTGATGAATCAGGAGTTGGTTCTGTGCTCTGTGAAATAAAGAGAAGCTTTCGAGATAACTGACTTATTGTTGATGAATAAGAAGCTAGTCTTGTGCTCATTTATACGTAAATGAGGGGCACACAGACAGTTGACGAGCAGTCAGAAATATAGTTAGCACCCGGTTTCCATTTGGTTTTTGCTTTTCTGAGATGATTCTAATTACCCTTTGCTACATCGTTATTTGACGCTTTGCATAATCTGCTGCTCCGAGGATCGGTCGGTCAGCCACTAAAAAAATTAGTATTAGAACTATCTTATACAGTTGAGCCATCAGTCATAATCTAATGGCAATGGCAACTTAGGAACGGGAACGGGCTTTTCCCTAACAAAATTCGGTGGGGACTTGCTCGAAGATAAGTCCTCGAAGGTTCAAAAGCACCGAAAGCGGTCAATTTCCCTTCTCCTTAGAACTTGATGCTTGCAATATTCTTTACCTATTTATTTCCATGTCATGTTTAATAGATTACTTAATCATTTATTAAAATTATCCTATGTACTTATTTATATAAAACCATTTTTTTTATACAAAAGTATTAAAAAAATTAAAATTAAAAAGAATAAGGATTAAAATTAAAATATAAAATAAATTTTATATGTGATTGAAGGGTGAGATTGAAAAGAAAAATAATTTTAATAAAAGGATAAAAAAATAAAAAAACAAAAGAATAAAAATTGATATAAAAAATCGAAAGAATGTTTTGATTGAATAGTAAAATTGAAAAAAATATAATTTTTATAAAAGATCAAGAAAAAAAATTAAAAATCAAAATAGTAAGGATTGTATTAAAAAATATAATATCATTAATTTAAATTAAATAAAAAAAATTAAAAATTAATAAAACTTATATAAAAAGTTCTGATTTTTTTGGCGCTTTGCAGAATCTGCTGCTCCGAGGATCGGTCGGTCGGTCAGCCACTAAAAAATTAGTATTAAAACTATCTTAAACAGGTGAGCCATAAGTCATAATCTAATGGCAATGGCAACTTGGGAACGGGCTTTTCCCCTAATAAAATTCGGTGGGCTAGCCGTGTTTATAAAGTCGGAAAATCAAATGAATGTTGACTTACTGGAAGGTCCAAAGATGGTGTTGCTAATTTCAAACCCCCAGTCAAAAGCAGCGACAACGGTCAATTTCCCATCTCCTTCCGAGACAGGCCATGTTCTTTTTCTTCTTTTTTTTCTTTAAAGAACATGGATTTTACTAAAATTATCCTACGTATTTATTTATATAAAACCATTTTTCTTACTTTCTACAATTTAATTTATTATTCTCATGCTCATCTCTGTTTCTTCAATGGAATAACTTTTACAAAAAATTAAAAAAAAATCAATCAATTTTTAAAAACATAAATTAAACCACATATGGTAGTCGTAATTTGAAACTCACTATCAAAAAGAGCAACTATGGTCAATTTCCCTTTCCCTTTTCAATCAAATCAATTCTTAGGTCATAATACAAGCCAAAATTACAAATTAAATTACCATTACAAAATATAAAAGTTAGATAAATCATTATAGCAATTTATAATACTTAAATTTTGTTTGTCCTTAAGCTTTATTTTTCAATTGTAGTCTTTTGTATCCAATTTCGTTAACAATTTATCAAAATTGGTTAAGGAAAGAAAAAAATTAGCAATAAAATTTTAAAATGTAAAACAATGAGTAATCAATCTCATGGCCAATCTCAAATTCAGAAGTGAAAGTTGTTTTTAGTCCATTTACTCTTTTTTTTTTACTTCGCAGACCGTTTAGTTTTAACAATTTTAATTTTGGTTTAATAAGTTAACAGGGTGTTTACTTGAAATATCACATTCCATAGATAAATATAATTAGTATATAAAATTTTAATTTATTTGAAACAATTATAATTTCATAAAGTACTTATAGAAGCCATAATATATCATGAGATATGAAAGGCAACTAAACTAGAACAGTAACAAGCAATGCATGCCCACCCTTCAAAATATTGTTAAAAACTTCTAATAAATTTATAGTCATATTGACATAATCATACCCGCCATCATATGAAAGTGTGTTTTTGGTTTATCTTTTATTTATATCCTTCTAAATCATTTGATCATACCAATTATCGAATTTTTGCTTTGATGGTTCATGAAACATTAAACTTAGATGGTGTTTGGCATTGAGGTTGAATTTTCTTTTCATTAAAATTTGAAAAAAACTTGCTTTAAATTAATTTTTTTAGTGCTTTTAGATCGTTTTAATGTGCTGATATCAAAAGTAAATTTTAAAAAATAAAAATATATTATTTTGATATATTTCTGAGTAAAAAATACTTTGAAAAGCAACATCTACTACACTTCTAAACACCCTTTAAAGATTATTTTTTTTCAAAGTCAGATCTTTGTTCCAAGTGTTGAAGTTACTCAAAAAATGATAATGATAAAATCCAACTAACTCAGACCATATCTTTGTCAAGACATTCTTAATTGCAATCTATTTGTATGATAATATATATAATCCAATATAAGCAATTATCACATATCAGCAAATACAATCTAACTAGCATGTCTAGTTATAATTAATCTCTTCTTCAACCAGAGCAAATACACAAAGAAAATATCTAATTGTTAACGTTAAACCCAACTCTAACCAACAACTTCATATTAAACTTCATGTATAAGTGAGTGTCATCAACACTTATCAGCGAACAACAATACCTTCACTCCTCAATTACAAGTTCAAATGTCTAAAAAACTCTTTCGATTATTAATATGCTACCATCTACCCTTTTTTTGTCCCACTAGACAATTGTACTCAGATTTGATTGTTGGAGTGCTAATAACAATCTAGGCAACATTTAAAATGAATTCTCATATGAACTAAACAATTGTTTGGGTACCTTTTGTTTAGCTATCCATACTTTGTAATATGAGATGTTAAACTTATATTATTGACTTATTTTTACTTGAATGTCTGCAACACTTATACTTGTGTTAGCATTAACATTGACAAAACCATATTAGCAATAATTTTAAATCAAGTTGATGCTAGTGTCATCATTAACTGATGTATTAGTACATATGTGTGAACCTTTCAACTTTGAGATCTCAAACAAATTTGAATTCTTATGAAACCCTATATGTAAGTACCATTAATATTCTGGTACATTCACACATTGTAATTACACGGGTTATGATTGAAGGTCATACCTTGTATTCTAATGAATTTGTTATGTGCCACTACTTCATTATATTAATTAATTTAAACTTGGTTTGGAAGGTTTGTCCAACTCCTGACTTAAAACTTATGTTTGAATTTCTATGACTTAAAGCTTTGAATATCATTTTAGAGTCATTATTAGCATATGCATGATCAAATATACTTGGATCTTCCTTCCCTATCATTTCGGGTATCAATGTTAAATCCATTAAACCAATAACTATCATAGATGAACTAGCGAACTATGATGCTTGTATAACTATTTGAGTAAACCTGGAGACCTGAGCATACTCGATACTAGAAGAAGTCTATTATTCAAATAAAGCTTTATGTATCTTGATTTGTATTTGATGGTCAACCCAATCATAAACTTCAAACTGACATCACAAGAAATGGACATAGCAGCATAACAAATTAGTCATTCCACAGCTTGCATCCTCAAGTAATATCAACTTCAATTTCATTATTATTCAACTAATACCTCCATGTATAACTTGTTTTAGTTCGGTCTGTGAAATGTCTAATCTAGAACTCATAATTACATTATTTCTTCTAATGTAACTAATATTATTGTTGCTATAAAAATAGTAACACCATAATGGCATAATAATGCTATATATTAGAAGGCATATTCTATAAAACAACAAAACCCATTGCTATCATATAATCATCTTAAACAATAATTAATTTATCTAATTTATAACTAATTGAACAATAATAATCTCAAACACTAACAAATTAATTTATCTTCTAAAATTTATCAATTCTAACATATTCTCACCAAAATTTATCAATTACAAAAAATTACATAATTCATATAAATCCAAATACAAGAAAAAATATAAATGTAACAAAATCCATCCATTACCAAACATTCTCACCAAATCTACCAAAATTTATTAATTCTCATAAATTTATATCTAAATTTATCAAATTTAAAAATTACATGATTCACTAAAGCTCTAATATAAAAATATTATAAAACTTAACAAAATTCATCAATTCCATAAATTCTCTCTAAATTTATTACTTTTAACCAATTCTCACAAAAACAAATAGCAGTAACCATGATTATATCTTTTCACTTGTTTTTAATTGAATCAAGAAGTAATATCTTTTAGAGATTTTATATTCTAATTAATTTTTGTTTAGTTTTTAGATTTTTTAGCAACCAAGTTTACCTTCCTCTTGAAAGAAAGAACCATGTTGTTGTGTTGAATTACGAGCCCCACCTAGCTTTTCTCAAGTTTTTTTAATATTTTATCTATATGATTTATATTGTAATTCTTTACCCTTTTTGTAGCGTTTGGCTTTCAATATTTATCTCTATGATATTTATTACTTTTCTTTATTATTTTTCTCAATGTAACTATTAGTTTTCGTAGATTGTCTTGCTAAAAAATCTTAGAAATTTATTCCATTTTTCTATTTTAAAACCTTAGCTTTCTCTTGTAATCCAATCACTTTTAGATTGATTAAAACTTATCGGCTTCCTTGAGTATTCTTAAAACATTCATTTATTATTTGATCCATTGACTTTTGTTGAAACCCTAATTTCTTATTTAATATCTTTTAAAACGCTAAGTTTTCTTAAAACTCAAATCTATTATTTGAATTATTTTTTAAAATCTATTATCCTTAGTTTGACTATATGTAACAATAATTAACATATTGCCTCTACAGAGGATCTATCTTAATAAAAAAAAATTAATTAGTAAAAATAATTAACATTGAGAACTAATAATAATAAAAATAGTGATTTGATTAATTGAACAATTTTAAAAATACAAAGATCAATTAAATAAATTCAAAGAACATAGAAATTAATAATTGATCAAATTAGAAATACATAGATATAAGTGAATAATTGACACGAATATAAGGATAAATTAAATATATTTTCTAATTTTCTTTTAAATAATTTTTATAATGAATGATTTGATTGGTTTATCTCTAAAGTTTCACTGGATCATTTGAATTGTAAAATCTCAAAAAAAATAGTTTGGTATATTTAGGCTAAAAATTGCTAGGTTAAATTCAAAAAAAAAAAACTTTGGTTATCGAAGGAAATCCTAAACTTTAATTTTTGAAATATGCCTTTGAATACGAGTGGATAAAAGGTTAATTAAGTTAGAAAAAATATGTTATATATAAGGAGTTATAATTTTCATAGAGGATTTGTCATGAATATGGACCAAACATGAATAACAACAATACATAGTCTTATATTTGAATAAAGGCATAAGTTTTATTTTATTGCAATTGATGAAGTTAGAAAAACTTCAAATGCATGTGGACATTTCAACGGTTGTTTAATAGGCTTGAAAAAAAATTGTTAGGCTTGAGATGATAACCATATTCTTCTATAAAAACAAGTTCTTTAGATAGAATATGTGACCCTTGAAAGCCTAAGTTAACAAAGCATAGGAAAAACAATAATGTATATAAAAAGAGTAACAAAAATTTGGGAGAATGTGTCTTATGTTCTATGTGTATGGATCTATTGTGTTGTCTCATACCTGGTGTTATTTTGCTATTTATATACCTTAGAGGCTTAGACCGGATCTATTGTGTTGTCTCATACCTGGTGTTATTTTGCTATTTATATACCTTAGAGGCTTAGACCACATGCATTTTTGTTGTAGGCATTAAGGTCACAAAATTACTCATAAAGAATATTTTCTTCATCATAAATGATCACACAATTAGTCTATTAGGATGAGTTGTTCATGTAGGCACTCATCCTATTAACTTGTAAGATAGAGCTTTCAGATAGGCATCATGTTGACAACTTAAAGAACTCAGGTGAGCGTCGTACTAATAATTTATAAGACAAGAATTCAAGTGTGCACCCACATTGATAATTATAAAATAAAAAATTTAGGACAATGATAGTATATCATGTATGCGTTAAGCCTTATGTCATGTTTAATGTGAGATTTGCTAACACGAAAAGAGTTAATTGTGCTTGTCAATTTAGGTTAGCTACCATTTCCTTATCTTTCTCTTTTTTTTCTCTCTCTTTTCTTTTTTCTCCTCAGTCTTATTAGGCTTGGTTGGCTGAATTAAATTTTGAAAAGTTGTTAAAGAGTCACAAAGTGATATAGAAAAGGGGGAAGAACATTTTTTACTGCATGTCATAGACAAGCTAGCATGCGAATAAGCCTATCATCTTCAAGAAGCGCATTCAATGACTTTTAACCTCCAATGGTGGTCTTTCTTTGTATCATTGATTTCATGTTGGCAAGGGGATTCTTCCTAGTTATTGCATGTCAATGGCAAGTTACTAGTGTAGCTCTGACAGCCTATTCTTGTTTTCTTTCTCTCTCTTTTTTTCCTTTTCTTTTTCTGCTTAGTTAGGCTTTGTTGTTGGGCATGGTTAGGTTAGTTTTTCCCTTCTTCTTTTTCTTCTTCCTTTTTTTTTTACTATCTTATTCTTTGGGCCTCTATTTTCTCTTTTTCCTTTCTCTTCTTATTTTATTTTCTTCTTTTTTTAGGCATGGTTGGGCTTTTTTCCTTTTCTCTTTTTTATTCATCTTCTTCTCTTTATTTGTTTTTTCTTCTTCTTTTTTTTTTTATGCTTTTAGGTTGGTTGGGTCTAGTGCGCTTAATTAGGACAAAAGTTTCTCCTTTTTTTATATTGTTCTCCCCCCCCCCCCCTCTTTTCTTAGGCCTAGTTGGGATTTTTAATTTTGGCCCCAATAATTTCTCTTTTGGTCTTTGAAATTGTGTGTGTTTCAAAGACTTCAATTTTATTTTTTATAAAAGGCATGTTTGACATAGTTTTTTTAGGGTGTGTCCAAATTGAAAGTATGCTCAAATATAGATGTGAATTATATTTCTCATGAAGACTTATAGAGATTTTTCATAAAGGCTATTTTTATAGAGAATTTTGCAGAGTGTTTTCATAGATACTGCTTTGTTACTATGGAATTTGTCTAAGTTTTTGAGTAAAATGGCTATTCATATCCTTAAACTCTAATGGAAAATTTTAGAGATTAGGGTTAAATGGAGATTTCTCTTGTACTAAGGTAATGGAGAAGTATTATGGAGTTCATCTTCACTTGAGGTGAAGAATCCTATGGAGCAAATGCTATGGTATAGAGATATAGAGACATGGAGATTTTATATAGAGATCTCGTTTGGAAAGATAAAGATTTTGTATAGAAAATTAGAGATTTTATGTGTTTGTATGGAGACATGGAGATTTTGTATAGAGATTAAATTTGGAGATATCGAGATTTTGTATAAGGATATTGTTTGGAGAAATGGAAACTTCATATAGAGATTTTGTGTAGAGAATAATGGAGATGATCAATCTTATAGACAAAAACATGACAAAGAATCATAGAGATAATACCACTTTTATAAAGCTAAAGTTCAAAATGCACTTTAAGTGATCTAAATGATTGAAGAAAAGGAACAATTGATACTTAGATGATTAGAGGCCATTTTGATGCATGTTTAAGGGTTTGAAGATGGAGTTCTTTTGGACATTTAGAAGCTTTATAATGGATTTCTCTTGAACAGGGTCAAAGGTAGACCTAATCCTACTAGCAGAGTGCCTTTTTATTTATGAAGATTCATTTTTTAAATGCTCTACAACTTTAGTTAGCATTGACTGATTGACTCATAATGATCTTTTACCTTTAAAACAAGTGTAGTAACATTCCCTAAATATAATTTTCTCTCATCGTAGCCACTTTCTTATTAGTAGGGAACTTAATGGCTAAGTACATGGTATTGATCAAAATATTTATTTTATGAAGGAAAGGTTTTCCAAGGATGGCATTGTAAACTAGTTTCATTTTAATCTTCATAAAGGTGTGAGCATGTAACATTTAGGATTGTTACTAATGGTTACTGTTATGTCTATGAAGCCTTTAACTAGCATTTCATTTCCTTAATTCCTATTAAAGGAATTTTTACTATAGTCGATTTGGAAGAGTGTGAGTCTAGATGTATTATCACTTTAATAGAGAGGATGTTGATAATATTACCAACATCTAAAAGCACCCTATATACCTTGTGATTAGAGATGATAGTGGTGATCATTATAGTGTCTTTGTGGGGAAATGTTATCCCCTCTCTATCTTAGAGGGTAAAAATGATAGGGTTGTGCAAAGTGTTAAGAAATCATGAGCCAATCGAAAACTACTTTTTGTAGACTTTCTTAGCTCATCCATAATCACCACCTACCAAAATTCTACTAAGGATCATGTCTTTTTCTAGCAAAATTTTGAGATAAGTTCTGATCTTTTTAGTTATGACTTTTTCTTTATGAACTATTAGATATAATATTTAGCAATCAAACTTTCTATTAAAAAAAACATAACAGTGTTTAGTATCATAGCCTTTTTCTATACATAAAAGATAATATTTTTTTAAAGTTACGTGTCTAGTTTCATTTTTCATTAAATAAGGGTATTGTGGAAATTAAGTTCCTTTAATAGCAATGAATACCACAATTTAGGGTAAAATTCAATAGTGTGGTCATGAGCTTGGAAAACACCAACAAACTATATATTGACTCACTCAGATTCTTTTTTTATGCCCTAAGGTTAATAAAAGTAGGGGACTAATGATGCTTGAGAGTTTTTTCTTTTGTCTTTGATGCCTAAGTTAGCAAAGTATTTGAGAAATATAATGTATAAAAGAATGAGGACAAAGACGTAAGACAATGTGTGTTGTGTGCATACCTAGTGTTTTTAAGGTATTTACATACCTCGGACCATATAAATTTTCATTATAAGTTGTAAGGTCACAAACCTACTCATAGGAACAATTATGATGAATATTTGATTCACCATAAATGTCCATGCAATTAGTGTATTAGGATGAGTTATTCATGTAAGCACCCATCTTGTTAACTCATAAGATATGAATTTCATATAGGTGTCGTACTAATAGCTTGAAGTGATGCAAACCCTGTAGGTATAAAGATCTAGAAACTCAAAGTCAAATCAACATTCCTAAAAAAGTTAATTTTAGGCTTATGATTGAGCTTGACATAATGATAACCTGTACCGAGGCATCATGATTATAAGTAATCAAATCCCCTCTAAATGCCTATAAAGAGACGATAATGAGAAATATAGAAGATATCATGAAGCTTGGTTAAATCTTTGATAAGGAAGAGTAGTTCTATAAGAAACCAAAAGTAAGAGCAAACTCTCACACACAAGTTTTATTTCTAAATAATTAATCATTCTCTGATTAATTTTTTTTAAAACCTAAATATAAGCTAAATAACCTTATTTTTACTTGGTAAAATGTAAACACCCAAAAAAAAAAATAAAACCAGAAATGACTCCATTGTCGCTATCAATTTCTGAATCGGCAGTGACACAATTTGACTATCAATTTCTGAATCAATAGCAACACGGTAAAACCCAATAAAAATTAGTGTTCTGAGAAAGAGAGAAGGTGACTCTTCCTCTCCCCAAGGTCCAGCTATAAGCTCCTAGAACCGCCCCTCTCTCCTTCCTAAGAGAAAACTAAATTGAACAATTGCATTCCCACCTTCCTTGAGAGTAAAGTGAGAAAAGATTAGAGGGGAAGAGAAATGACGAAACTTGGAGGAGGAAAAAGCCTAGACCTTCTCCCATAATCGGCTATAGCCAATGCTGCAGCACAACCCCTCCTTCTCAAGGAGAAAAATTAAACATAACCAGCCTGCATGCAATCTTCCTTGAGAGTTGAGTGAGAAGTGAGCTAAGTGAAAAGGAAAAAATTCAAAAACAAGGAAGAAGGAAGAGCCTAGAGGGTCCACTGGATAGCAAGTGAAAGAAGGAAAAAACTGGACTAAAAGAGAAGAACAGACCACCAAACCTCTTTCTAGAGCTGTTGAGAACTATGAGGTATGAACCAGAACTCTTCTCCACTATTCGTGTGATTTTAAGACCATAAAGGAAAATGAAAAACCCAACTAAATGACCTAAGATTTTCCAGCAGCTACTAAGGAAAATTTGACTAAGAAGAAGGATGAAAATGGGGCTAAGTATGAGACCTAATTCCAAAACTTAGAATAAGATAAATGAACAATTTTGTTTGAATGCAAAAAAAAAAAAGTTGGAGAGATGGCCAGCCATAGTGAGGGCTGGACAGAATATGGATTAAAGGGATAAAATACAAAGATGATGACCTTGTTAGAGTTATTTAATTATATGAAACCAAAATAGAACCTATGCTTATGTTTATGATAGAATTTGTGTATATGTGAATGATGAAATTATGTGAAAATGTGTTAGAAAGTGTTATGAACAGAATTGTACTATCATTTGAACCTTAGAAGCATGTGGAAACCGGAACTGAATTCACTCCATGTTAATGCCTTGCGTTTATGTGTGTAATGGATGAACTTGTTTAATTAGGAAGCAAATGGTTATACGTACGAGTATGATATATTGTTGGTTATACTATTGTGTTAAACTTAATGAAATGCATGTGAAAGATTGGATGAAAGAGGCATATATATTGCGGCTAACAATAGGAACATTGACGAAATCTCACATGATGAACCTTTATAAGTTGGAGTGAAATGGCATAAATGTGGGACTTGTTTATGTGTTGTTGAATTGTTACAAATTATATTGATGAATTTTGGATAATACCATTGAGGACTTAAAGTGATGTTGGAAGGGATGAATTGGGGAAAACTTTGTTAGATGAACATATGTTGATGTTTGTACTGCTTGGTGATGAGTGATTAATGGAGTGTGATTCAGTGAGGTTCTATGCCCACCTAGGGTGAGAAATATTGGTAGAGGGAAGCCTAGCGTAAGCCTTACGCTTGGCCGAAGGGAAGGAGTGAAACCAGAAACGACTTCATCGCCACTGTTGATTTCTGAATCAGCAACGACAAGGGTTGCATTGATGAATTTTGAGTCGGCAGTGACTCAGTTTCGTCAACAATTTTTGTGCAAGCCATAAACCATATGCGCTGATGATTTCAATGTCAGCCGAAAACTGTGTTGCATTGATGATTTTTTAGTCGATAGCAACTTGGTTTTCATCAACGATTTCTAAGTCAGCAATATCCTATATGGGCTGGTGATTTCTGCCACGAATGTTGTTCTCAGCGAATCAGTTTTTGCTGCCGAATTTATAGAGTCAACAACGAATCAGTTTCGCTGCTGAATTGCGCTGTCAACGGCGAATTAGTTTCACTGTCAAATTATGGTGTCGGCAACGAATTAGTTTTCGCTGTCAATTTATGGTGTCAGCAGCTAATCAGTTTTTTCTATTGAATTCTGTGTTGCCAATTAATCAGTTTTCACTGCCGAATTCCGTGTTCCAGCGAATTAGTTTGCTTATAAGTTTGTGTCACCAACGAACCAGTTTTGCCAATGATTTTATATTCCAGCGAATCAGTTCGCTGACGAATCTATGGCACCTATGAACTAGTTTCGCTGATGAATTTCTGCGACAGATTACATATTAGAACTGGTTCAATGATTAAAACGACTGCATTATACGATTGTAATTTATAATCGCTAAAATGTGAACACGTGTGTTCTTGAAATTTGTATGGTGTCGAGTTGTTTAATTACCGAAATGCAAATATATTGATTTGTGACCATTGATGTGTTAAGTGATGTGACCGGGACCCGATCTACGATCGAACAAGGACATCCCACGAAAAGAGCAGGTAGGTGACTTCCACCCCCTTCTAGTGTAACATTAGTTTCAAAAGTGAATTTATTACGAAGGATCTATTGTTGTGCTATATCGAATGCTAAACTGTCACGAATGGTTGTATGAGTATTATGAAGGATCTATTGTTGTATTGTACTGAACATTAACTATCATGAATAGTTGTATGAGTATTATGCAAGATCTATCTTTATATTATATTGAATGTTAATTGTCATGAATTTTTGTTTGAGTATTGTGAAGGATTTAGTATTGATTTATACAGAATGTTAAATTGTTATAGAATGCTTATTTGAGTATTACAAAGGATCTACTGTTGTGTTATACCAAATGTTAAACTGTTACAGAATTTTGTTTGAGTATTACAAAGGATCTATTGTTCTGTTATATAAAATGCTAAATGGTTACGAATATTTGTATGAGTATTATGAAGGATCTATTGTTGTATTGTACTGAACATTAATTATCATGAATAGTTGTATAAATATTATGAAGGATTTATCGTTGTATTATACTGAATGTTAATTGTCACTAATGTTTGTATGAGTATTGCAAATGATTTAATGTTGTGTTATGTAAAATGCTAAATTGTTGTAGAATGCTTATTTGAGTATTATAAATGATCTATTGTTGTGTTATACTAAACGTTAAACTATTATGAAATGTCTTTACGAGTATTACAAAGGGTCTACTATTATATTATAGTGAATGTCAAATTGTTATGAATCGTCTGAATGTGCATTACAAATGATATATTATCACGTTATAGTGATTTCATAAACCGCCTATGAAACGTTTCTTTGGTTTACGATTAGCTTCAATTAATGGCATCCGAGACTCATGGCCGGATTATGATTGTTGATTAGCTTCGGCTAATAGCATCTTAGAAGGATGATCGGGTTGTGTTTAATGATTAGTTTCGGCTAATAGCATCTGGGATGGATGGTCGGGTTATGATTGTTGATTAGGTTCGGCTAATGACATCCTAGAAAGATAACCAGGTTGTGTTTGATGATTAGGTTCGGCGAATGGCATCCGAGATGGATGGCCGAGTTATGATTATTGTAATTAACCTCAGTAATAAAAAATTATTAAGGGTGGTATTACGTAAGGAGAAATGAAATAAATGTACTCTTTTGGGCCATAAATGAAAAGTAACATTAATATTCCTTTAATTATCCATTTTTATGTTCTTAAATTACTTATAACGCTTGAAATTATCTTGTGTTGTAACAGGGACGTCACATCAACAAGGTGTGTAAGGAAATTTGTTCCATGACTCACCTTTTGAAAAGAACTATATTCGCTTGTTATCGGCGTTATATATTTTGTAGGAACGGATGTACTAGTTGTATAGTTACCATTCGACATTTTTAGAATGACAGGTATCGATAGTTTTAATGAAACACTGATGTGAATGTATGGACATGTAAACATGATGTTATGAATTCATGTATGTGGTATTCCTTTTTTGAGGATGTTGTATGGTGAAATCACTTGAGTTTTGTACTACACTAAGAAATAAATTCTATTACGATAAACCCCTGAATACTGTTGCAAGAAGGTATACTGTCATTATTTATGGGGTGTTGATTTACATTACCCTATATGGGTTGTGCCTTACAAATGAATGGAACGTATTTATAAATTCACAAAATGATATTGTGAAAGCATTAATAACCTGATGACAAAAAAAAAAATCACCATTGATTTTGGCTTTGAAAAAGCAGGGATGTTACATAAAATATCCTTAACAATGCTAGATAAATAATAAAAATTTTATATAAAACAAGAAAAAGAATCTTAAATCAACAATGAAACTAATGTAATTCCTGCACAGTGGCTTCTAAAACCTTATTGCAAGGCTTTTTCAATGTTTGATTGACAAAAAATGTTAACTATTTACTTGTAGAAAAATGTCAACCTAATCCAACATTCATATAGAAAATTATTCTTGTTAATATAAAACTACACATTTAGAAAATAAGCCTAATTCGCAAGTAAGAAATAAGTTGAATCTGCAAGTCTTATAGAAAAGAAGACCTAAGTATCATGAATTTGCCCATTGAGTGACTCTTTAATATTCTTAGCTTTTGATCTTGTAATAGGCCCAATTGGCACATGTAATGGATCCTTTAATGATACTCTCTAATTCGCATCATGTCATCTCTCCTCAAAATGATTCGACCTTGAATCATTACCTTTCTTAGATGTTGACTCACTTTTGGAAGATATATTAACCTGATTTTATGATTTTGGTCCCATTTTTTAAGTTGTAAGCAGTCATATCATAAATAATCAAGTTTTTTTTATAAATTTTACCGCAACTAGATTGTAGATGACGACAAGAATGAAATAACATGGAAACTAAAAAATAAAAGGATATAATCTAATTTTACAGTCTTTCTCTAGTACCAACCAATAACGGGTCAGTGTTATAATTGTAAAACGATGTTTCTTTTTTTTTGTAAAATATTGGTTTTAGTTGTTTGGTAAGGAAATGTAGAGGTAAAGGTATTTGAATTTTAGGATTGTTTTGTTTGATGTTCATTTAGGTTTGGTATTTTATGTTTTAGTCCCATTTGAATGTTTGATTAGTTGCTAAATTGGTTTATTTATATGTTAATTTGATGATACTTTGGTGGAGGGAAAGCTAAAAAAAAGATTACTAGGAAGATTTTATAGTGATGCGAATGTTGAATCAAAATTTATCTTTAGGGTTGTCGCACGTGTGTGACGTCGCGGCGAATCGTCAACCCTCAAGTGAAATGTATAGTCTATCTGGAAAAAAATAAGGAGACAAGGAATTCTTGTCTTCTATCAGTGGAAAATTTGAATGGGAGTCACCACCTAGTATTCTTTTGGTTACTAGGAACCCTAACTGGTTTCAGAGATCAGGTATGGAGGCTGGTTGCGTAAAGGAAAGGTATTAGCACCCCAACTACTCCCTACCTAAGGTAAGTTGCATTATTTTGTTGTCTGATAAAATCTAAGGTCTTGTTGTGGTTTCTAATTGTCAGTCTGTCTACGGTTTAAGAAAAGTCCTCCTCTGTAAGGAGATCCTTATCTTATCGGGTAAAAACCTAATTGTTCTATGTCGTTAAAACAAAAACCTTTTTAATATCGGGAATACGTTTTACATATAAATTCGTAATCCCTGATACTAAAACAAAACAAAATATTTTTTTTTTGAATTTTTGAAATAGTGGCCAAATTCTCGTGACTTTAATAAACTGGTTATTAAATTCAAAATCCATGCTAAAACATATTTTTTGAAGTTTTCTTTGTTGTATGAAAATACAATATGATTTTAACTTTGAGAGACTTGGACGTATGCATGAAAGAAAAAACAATTATGTTTTGACAAAAACCAGATATTTGAATATTGGATTTGTATTTTTATGGTGTAAAAATACAAACCAATATTAAGCAAAATTTAGTAGAAAAATACACGGAAAAATTACAATTTTTCAAAAAAAAGAAATTTTTGAAATTTTTTTTTGGACGGTGGACCGACCCGGCCAAATCATTTTGGGTAGGCAGGGTGATGTTGCCCGCCCAAAGAAATGATGGAGATGTTGTCCACTATTCACATGCAATATGAACAGTGGAGGTCACGAGGCCGAAGGAGAAGGAGGAGGAGAAAGGTAGAGGGGCAGCTGACCGAGCGGTGGTTCGCGGGGGCACTTGCGGCTCTAAGCTGCTGGGCGGTGATCCTCGGCTGTGCTGCTGTAGTTCTTTTCTTCTTCCCTGTGTACAGGCACCAGCCTCTCGTTTTCCTCCTTCATTTGCTTTTTTTTTCTCCCTACTTTGTTCATCTTTATTTTTTTCTTTCTTTCTTTCCTTCCTTTCCTCTTCTGTTTTGATCGTGCGCCTCAATTCTCAAAACAATTCCCCCTCTATTTTTTTTCTGTAAACCTCCCTTATTTTTCTTTTTCTGTTTTTTTTCTTGCAGTCCTTCCAAACCCCCCTTCTTTTTTTTGCTCTCTCTTCCCATGTATTTATAGGCAAATACATGGGGAGAGAGGCCTATTACCCCTGCCTAGTCATGGTGCAGGGGTAGGGTGGTCGGGGCGACCACTGTGCAGCCTCCTCAAGACCGCTCAAGGGGCACGTCCCCTCTGTTTTACCACCCTGCGGTAGGCTATGGGTTAGAGTTTTAGGCAAATGGGGGTCTTGGTCGGCGTCTTTTTGAGTTTTTTTGGAGAAAGGGGGAAGAGAAAAGCAGGGGAAGGATTCTTCTTCCCCTGCCTCATGCGTCCAGGGGAAGAAGAAGACCCACAGTGTCGTTCAAAACGACACCGTTTAGGTCTCTTTTTTTTTTAAAACAGTGGATGAAATGGCACCGCCTTACCTAAAATGCGTCGTTTCATTTAAAAAAAAGGGCGCCAAAAATGTGTTAGAGTCAAAATCAGTCCTCAATTTGTGATTTGTTCAATCAAGTCCGCAATTAGAAATTTTGATTTTAAAAATTAATTCAATTGAATCCCTGCCAAATTTAATCGTCGGCTCTGAAGTTGGTCGTCTTTCTCAAATTGGTCCTTGGTCTCGAATTTATGTGGTTGCACCCTCAATTGATCAATAAACTTTTAATTTCTTCAATTTGGCTCCTGATTTGGTCAATTATAGCCCCTCTA
The DNA here is from genome assembly GCA_015852605.2 of Populus deltoides. Classification (NCBI taxonomy): domain Eukaryota; kingdom Viridiplantae; phylum Streptophyta; class Magnoliopsida; order Malpighiales; family Salicaceae; genus Populus; species Populus deltoides. The sequence continues at coordinate 21,411,192 of CM027571.2, read as the reverse complement.
TTTATGCGCCTTTTCCAGTTTGGTCCTTGGTTTCAGATTTCTTTAATTAAGTCCCTAATTAGCCATCAAACTTCAATGTTTATGCAATTAAGCCCCTGATTTGACCAAATCAACTCTTAAAAATTATAATTTGACCCCAAAACTTTAATTTTTTCCAATTAAAGCCTAAATTGACTTCAAAAAATATTTTTTCTTACAATCAAACTCTTCATAAACTCAATTGAACCTTTAATAAATTTAATTGAGTCTAATAAACATCTGATTTTGGACTTTTCTTCCTTAAATTGAATTTTCTTTATCAATAGGGCTCTCATTAGTCAATAAAATACTGTTATACTTTGATCTTTGTATTTTTAACCTCCTTAACCAATTTTTAGTCATTTTCTAGGCGCTTTAGTATTCTCTTCTTACTGTTATTATTTTTGGATTTTTATTTTTTAATCTAAATATCTATTTTTTATTTTTGGAAGAGAAAAATTAAATTTGAGGAGTAACCCAAAAATGAGCTATGACAAAGGCTAGGAGGAAGCAGTGCGGTTTTGATTGAAGGTTGAGGTTAAAGGAGGATAAATCTTGATGATTGATGATGATGTGACTAATTTGGAGGGAATGGTAGAAGGGTTGATTTGTGAAGAGATAAGGGATGTTTTGGGTGGTAGGAGAAGATAACAGTAATAGTGGTTGTTGTCTTGGGTAGTTATGGCATTGAAGGAAGGCAATAAGGATATTGAATTGAGGTTATAAAGGTGTTATTGTGGATATTGTTTATAGAAATTTTGTAGATGATGTTATTGTGTATGAAAGGTTGTTTTGGGATAGAAATTTTGTAGATGATGTTATTGGTGTTGGATTGTGAACAGTGGGTTTATTTGGTAAATGAGAAGATATGTTTGGTAATGGTAGAATGGATAAAGGGTTGGATTATTGGGTTTGTTTATAGAGGGAGAACAATAATGGTGGATTTTGAGTGTTGTTGCTCAAGGGTGATTTTTTTTATGATGAGGGAGACTTGTTTTTTTGATTTTTTTTGTTAAGGAAATTCCTTTCCCCTGTTGTTTGAGTTGAAAGGAAGATCACTTCACAATCCTCAGTAGTGGTTGGAAGCTAGAAAAACTGATGGGAACCGAGTAGGAATCGGGTCTATGAAATGCCTATAGCATCGGCTAGAGAAATGAGGTCGAGTCGTACTGTTTCAACTCTAAGCACACAATATTTTGGCCCAAGCTGATCAACATTGGGATTTGAAGCGAGGGTCCTAGAACAGGTAGAAGAGCAAGTAGCCAAATTAAAAGAAGAGCTGAAAGCATAATTAGAAGAAGAAAAATATAAAGAATTGGGAGAAAATGATGGAATATATGACTTTATACTATCCTACTCCTCATTCGAATCTCTTAGCTAAGGATTTTATCCTCTCCACCTCTATCTTCATCTATGTAGCATATATTTTTTCTTGTAAAATTATTTTTAAATGAATAATGAAATTAATAAAATTTTGATGTTAAATAAAATTGATAGTATTTGGTTTTATTGTGATTTTTGTTATTTTTTTAATTAATAATTCAAAAAACAGCGTTGAATTTCATATGAAAAAAAACATGAACTTCGTCCTCATACACATCCACGGTGGCAAGTTATAAACCGTCAATATAACCGGCCAACAAGAATAAGGAGCAGCAAATAACCCAAATGGGTTGAATCCGTCTGTACACAACCCAAGACGCACGTTCCTTGATTCAGCTGAAAAGTGAGGATACACACTGTTAAAGTGTTTCCATGCTTCGCCATCAGAATGATGCACCATCACTCCATCAACCGCATGATGTGATTGGTGCCATGTCATGTACTCAGCGGTCCTTGGTGACATGAATAACCTTTGCAGTCTAGGTGTGATTGTGAAGTATCAAAGTTTTTTATATGCCACGAGAGTCTTTTCTCTGCCAGTTATGGGTTTATAACGGGAATGCCCACATGTCATGCACTCGGTCAGCTTAGCATTTTCAAGGTAGTATAACATGCAGAAGTTAGAGCACGTGTTAATTTTCTGGTATCCTAAACCGAGGGGTTTCATTATGGACTTGGCAGCATAGAAGTTCTCTTTTAGCTTGTTCCCTTCAAGTAAAATGTTTCTCGCCCATTCGGTAATCTTGTCATAACCGGCCTCACTCAACCCGTGATCTAACTTGATGGTGAAGACCTGTGCTACGGCCGATAATTTACTGTGGTTTATTGACACGATCAAAAGATTGATGTCTTCTCCCAAGTGCAGGAGTGTCGAAGTAATAAATAACCCGGCAAGACTGGGGTCGAACCACAGAGAGGTTAATTGTATAAATTATAGTTAACAGCAGCACAATAACAACAACAATAATAGTAGTAGTAATAATAATAATAATAATAATAATAATAATAATAATAATAATAATAATAATAATAAAGAAGTTGATGAGAACTTTGAGATGGAAGATTAACGTAAGGATTAAACAATGATAACAACAAATGTCAAGGTTAGAGGATCCACTAATGGTATTTCAAACAAGTATAGTATAAACCTTTTTTATTCAATTGGAAATCACACACAAAGGAGGTTCCAATCAGATTATAAATTGTTAACATGATTACATTAGTTATCTTATTCGAATAATGCTAATACTTGTAAATGTTGTCAGGCATTCATGATTATAACTTATGTTAACAAAAAATCAAGTTCCTTTCATAGCTCAGGTGTCGGTTATACCATACAGTATGGGCTATGAAAGTGCCAAGTATTTGTTGTACCAAGTGTTATACAACATAAATCTAGATTAACCATTTAACAAGCAAAGTATTAAAAGTGAACAAGATAACAAATATAAAGCATGTTAGTATCCAACGTTAAGGTCCATGTTAAGTTTATATTATACTTATTCTTACACCATTAGTGTACCCTTTTCACCTTGACATAATTAACTTAGCAACACATAATGAAAGAAAGAAACATAAATAAACAAGGAAAGGAAATGAGAAGCATAAGCAAGAAATTAATATAAGCAAAACTTAAGTATTACAAAATATAAAGAGAGAGCAAGAGCATGATCTTGATCTGAAAACCAAGATGCCTCAATACATGGCAAATGCCTCCTTTTATAGGCCAAAATTCAGAACTATTGATTTGTTGACTAATTGATGAGTGAGTGGCCACATCTTGACTTGGTGACAATCCTTATCTTCTTGTCTGCCAAAAACCTCATTGATGACGTCATAATTTGAACAAACTTAAATCATGAAAGTTATAGAGAATTGTCTCATCTTTCTAGGGTACAAATTTGAGATCATTTGGACTTCTAGAACTCGAGATATGGGCTGAACAATGAACAGTGTCTGGGCTGCAGGACAGATTCGGACTTCTTTGTTGTTGCTGCAATTCGGACTTAAAAACGGCCTTTTTAAATCTTGGGCTTCACATGAAAGTTGTAGGCCTATGTCTTATCTTTCCATCCATATAAAATGGACCTAAATCCAAGATCTACAGCTCCAGATATGACCCAATTACCGAACAGTGTTCCAGTTTGGACTGCACCAACATCTCTTTTCTAAGTTTGGCCATCTCTTTGTCCTTTCAATTTCAGTACTTCAACTCATCAATCAATTCTTTTATTTATGTGATAGGCCTGCATTTAAGATGAACATTTACCATAAATTAAAGGTATCTTATATTATTAGATATGTTATTATAAAACATGCTTTAGTTAAGGAGTTATTGATACTTCAAGTGCAAAATGATGATATAAAACCTTGATAAAAATGCACTTTTAAGTACTAATCATTTATGCAGCCATCCCATAATGGTTCTTCAGAATCTTTCAATAGATCAAAAAACCTTGATGCATCTGCATTAAGTTCGTCTTCTATGATTGGACATTCACTGACATTACCTTCACTCATTCTCATTACAACCATAACCATATTCCTGTAAGGATTACTGTTCTCATTTCCAACTTCATGCATGTTGCTAGCACTAGAAGTTGACCCAACCACCTTTTCTACCATGCTCTCATTAGGAACAAATAGTTCTCCGTGTGCATACCAACACAGGTAATCCTCCATGAACCCTTTGGTTAGAAGATGCATCGTTACAACATCTTGATGCAGAAACTTTAAATTTTTACTCTTCCTGCATAAACACCTAATACCACCATCAATAAAATTCATCGAGATAGATGTTGCAAAATTAATAAAACCCTAAACCACGTTACAATAATCCATCCTCTGCAATCCTTGGGGTGAGTCCTGATATATTCATGAACAATCATCCATGACTTCTATCGAACCTCTATAAAATTATGACGACAACATGTATTAATTAACTACGTTATATAAATAAACATAACAAAACTATTGGTTTTCTCCGACATTATCCAACAAAGTAAAAAAACACTTATGTTAAATATTTATTATCAATTATCAATTATCAACGTTCATATAAATTTACACATTTATAAATTTACGGAAATCACAGCTTCGCAATAGAATTGATAACAATTAAAACAGACCCGTTAAACAAGCTATTATTTATTTCATCACAACACATCTAGTTTGGTGTAATTCAAACAAAGTTTCAACAATTTACAAACAAATATAATTTAACAAAATCTAAAACAAACTATAACAACTGTCATAACCCAATTTTTTATCTTTTTATTTTAATTATTTTATTTATTGAAAATAATGATGAAAAACAAGTAAAAATAAAATAAATGAAGAATGAATTAAAATTTGGGTTAAAGGCAACATGATTGGAAGTTTAAAGATTTAATTAAATTCTTGACTAGTTTAATTAATCAAATCAAGGGTTTAATTGGAGAATTGATAAGTTTTGAGAGTTAATTGAGCTTGGAATTAATTTAATTAATCAAATCAAGAGTTTAATTAGAGAATTGATAAGTTTTGAGACTTGATTAAGCTTGAAATTAATTTAATTAATCCAATCAGGGGTTTAATTGGAGAGTTGATAAGTTTTGAGACTTAATTAAGCTGGAATTAATTTAATTAATCCAATCAAGGGTTTAATTGGAGAATTGACAAGTTTTAGACTTAATTGAGCTTGGAATTAACTTATTCAGGGAATTAATTGAAGAAATATTAAAGTTTGGGGTCAAAATTGCAACATTAAAATCCAAGTACTATATTGAATAGGGCGCGCAAATGCAAGGGGCCAATTACAGTTTAAACCAGGGGCTTAATTACAAGACTTTCAAAACTGCTCGGGTCAAAACGGAAAATGGCCACCTTTTATCTCTAAATGACATCGTTTTGAAGACGCTGTTCATCTTCTTCTTCTTTAAACCAGAGACCGTTTTCAGCAGTAAAACTGAGAAACGTTGCAGTAGTAATCGTCGTCCGTTGGCTAAAGTTATAGGCGCCTTAATGGTTGTCGACCCTCAGCATGCCGCTCGTTACTGACCCGCCGGACTCTATATAAACAAATGAGCATCGAAAAAACGAGGGTTGGTTAGAGAGAGAGAGAGATGAAAAAACCAAAAAGAGACCGATACAAAGAAACCAAAGGGACTCTTAAGTGTTTTTTTTTATAACCCCATACTAGAAGTGAACTTTCCCTAACCAGCATCGGCCTAAAACAACGAAGGCAGAAACAGACCGAGAGAGAGTAGAGAGAGTTTGGAAAACAGAGCACGGGGAGAATTTTTCAGACGAGAGTAGAAAAAACAGAGGGCAGGAAGGTAGAGGAAGAAGGAGGAATTCCAGTTTCCTATCAACGGACACCATCACCGATCTTCGCCCAAGACACTAACACTCCGGCGAAGCAACTTACAGCAAGGTAGGTTTTCTCTGTTTCTTCGTTTTTGTTTCGAAAATTTAAGTGCATTCAGCATTATACGCAGGTAATTAATTACCTTTGCACAACGCCATGCACGCATGAAGCTAGTTCATGCATGTTGTGGCCCATCCGAGCCCGGCTAAGCTAGTGAGTGGGCGGGTCTAGCCCAACCCATGAATTGGTCGGGCCCAAGCCCCAAAAAAATTAAAAAAATAGAAAAATAGAAAAATTTTAAAAATATATGTGTGTGTATGCATGAATAAAAATAATATAAATTTATTGGTTTATTCACTCACGCTAGAGTCAGGAATAAAAATACTAGTTTAAATTTATATTATTTTTATTCATTGTGTTTTATTTTATTTAGCTAGAAAAAATAAAAAAAATATGTGCATGCATGAAAAATAAAATTTATTTTATTATTTTATTCACTGACGCCAGAGTCAGGAATGAAAATACTGATTTAATTGTTTTTTTCTTCTCTACATAAAAAATAAAAACATATGTGAATGCGTAATAAAATAAATTTCTTTTATTTGTTTATTCACTAGCGTTAGAGCTAAGGATAAAAAAAATATTGATCTAAATTTATTTTATAGCTACGTAATATTTACCAACACTAGAGTTGGAATTATCCGTAGTTGAATATTCACTAGCGCCAGAGTCAGGAATATTATAAGCAAATTATCATAGCATAAACTAATAAACGTTTAGCAATTTAAGAAAATCAGCAATGCAGTCTACCTCAGGCAGAATGTTTAAGGGGTGATAATATCTTCCCTTTTGAGTAACCAGTCCCGAACCATAGGATCTCTGTTGACCAGTTAGGGTTCCTAGTGACCATTGTTATAACCCAATTTTTGACCATTTTTATTTTAATTATTATTATTATTTTATTTACTGAAAAGGATAAAAAATGATGATGATGATAAAAAAAAATAATAATGATAAAAAAAACAAAACAAAACAAGTAAAATGAGATAAATGAAGAATGAATTAAAATTTGGGTTAAGGGCAACATGATTAGAAGTTTTTGGGTTTAATTAAACTTTGAAATTAATCTAATTAAGCTTGGAATTAATTTAATTAATCCAATTAAGGGTTTAATTGGAGAATTGATAAGTTTTGAGACTTAATTGAGCTTGGAATTAATTTAATTCATCCAATCAAGGGTTTAATTGGAGAATTGATAAGTTTTGAGACTTAATTAAGCTTGGAATTAATTTAATTAATCCAATCAGGGGCTTAATTGGAGAATTGATAAGTTTTGAAACTTAATTAAGCTTGGAACTAGTTTAATTAATCAAATCATGGGCGTAATTGGAGAATTGATAAGTTTTAGACTTAATTGGACTTTGGATTTAATTAAATTACTGAAATCAGGGACTTAATTGAAGAAATAGCAAAGTTTGGGGTTAATTGGGAGTCTAAATTGCAAAATTCAAATCCAAGGACTACATTGAAAAAGGCGCGCAAATACAGGGGGCCAATTACAGTTTAAACCAGGGGTTTAATTACAAGACTTTCAAAACTGCATTGATCGAAACGAAAAATGGCTAAACGACGTCATTTTGAAGACGCTATTCATCTTCTTCTCCTTTAAGCCTGTGACCGCTTTCTACAGTAAAGGAGGCCGAACATTGCAATAGTAATCATCGTCTGTTAGCTTCAGTTATGGGTGCCTTAATGGCGGCCAACCGTTGGCTTACCGTCCGTTATCAACCCGGCGAGCCCTATATAAACCGAGCAGCACCGAAGAACAAGGGGTTGGTGAGAGAGTGATAGAAAAAACAGAGGAGGGAGAGAAGAAAGAAACCTAAAACACAAAGACACCAGCTACATTGTTTTGAGTATTTTTGGAACCCCATACCGAAAACGAGCTTCCCCTCACCAACACTGGCCTAAAACTACGAAAACAAAAACGAACCGAGAGAGAGTTGGGAGAACTTGAAAAACAGAGCACGGGGATAATTTTTCAGACGAAGGCAGAGGAAACAGAGGGCAGAAAGGCAGAGGTTGAAGGAGAGATTCTAGCTTATTATTGACGAACGCCACCCTGATCGCCGCCCGACACGCTAGCACTCCGGCGAAGCAAACTGCAATAAGGTAGGCTTCCTCTGTTTTCATTGTTTTTTTTCGTTCAGTGCATTAGGCACTGTGCCAAGGTAATTAATTACCTTGGCACAACGCCATGCACGCATGAAGCTAGTTCATGCATCTGCGGCGTGCCACCAGTCACCGGGCTTGGGCCGATGTGGCCGGGCAAAATGGGTTTAGCCTGACCCATGTAATGGTGGGGCCCGACCAAAAGTAATAAAAAATTAAAAAATTAAAAAAAAAGGAGAAAAAGAAAAATAGAAAAAATATGTTTAAGCATGAATAAAAATAATATAAATTTACCGGATTATTCACCAACGCCAGAGTCGGGAGTAAAATACTGGTTTAAGTTTATATTATTCTTATTCATTATATTTTATTTTATTTATCAAAAAAATATATGTGCATGTATGAAAAATAAATTGATTTATTTATTCACTGACGCCAGAGTCAGGAATAAAAAACATTGATTTAATTTTATTTTATTTATTTTTTATTTTTTATTTATTTATTTCATTTACATAAGAAATAGAAAAAATATGTGGATTCGTAATAAAATGAATTTAATTTACTTGTTTATTCACTAGCGTTAGAGTCAGGAATAAAAAAAAAATATTAATCTAAATTTATTTTTATGGCTACGTAATAGTTACCAACGCCAGAGTTGGAATTATCCGTAGTCAAATATTCACTGACGCCAGAGTCAGGAATATTGTGAATAAATCATCAGAACGTAAACCAATAAAAAAAAAATTAGCATTTTAAGACAAAAAAACAGCAATGCAGTTTGCCTTAGGCAGAATGTTTAAGGGGTGATAATATCTTCCCTTTTACATAATCAGTCCTGAACCATAGAATCTCTGTTGACCAGTTAAGGTTCCTAGTGACCATAATACTAGGTGGCGACTCCTCAAACAAGACATTTTACCCTAAAAGAACATGATGCCAGAAATCTGTTCTTTTTCCATAATCAGAGAATTATTTTGTGGGCCGCCGCGATGTCGAGTGCGATAGAATGGCGACTCCGCTGGGGACTAGGACTAAGCTTTGTTTTTTTTGTTTTCTTTTATTGCTAAATATTTTATTTTTATTTTTATTTTTATTTTATTTATTTATTTATTTATTTAATTTTTTTGTTGTTGTTGGTGTTTATCAAGTTTTTGTTTTATTTATTTATTTATTGTTTATTATTTTTTATTATGCATTTTTGTGTTTTTTTATTTATTTTTTTTTATTTTTATTTTTTTTGTTCTTTTTACTGTTTTAGCATGCATAATCATTCATATTTATCATGCATATATGTTAATATGAACGTCATTCAAGCTCGTTTTTTTATATATACATGTGGTATCAACTTTAAGATAAGTGGAGGAGTAACGGCAACCCAATGGCTTTAGCCTGGGTAAGGCTCGCGAAACTATCCAACTCTCGCATGATTTGTTTGCTCGATAGTGGTTGATATGCCAAACTGATTTTACTCAGGGCCTCTATCTTCATACTGCTTGTAAACCTCATATCAACCTTTCGAGGGCGATCAATGAGCATGCGAAAGACCTTTGAGACTAGATAGCCAAACTACCCAGATGCATTTAATGGTTAGCCTAACATTTAAGCATTTTCATTACAGGACTTTCGGGTGACATAATGACCGTTATTCGGGAGGTAACCACTGTTGAGTATGGACTCGAATCTGAATCCTTACAAATGACCGAGGGAGACTGCCCTAGACCAAATACCAGTGGGACACCGCTACTCAAAGATGTCAGGTGCATAATAAATGACACTAGCAGATTGTTTTCACTCACTAAGTATCAGATAGATGAAGCAAAATTTGCTATGAAGTATGGGAGGATTTTGCTCCTTTTAAAGGTGCCAGTTTTGCCATCAGCTATAAAATCCATGATACATTTTTGGGATCCTGATTACCATCGTTTTACTTTTCGAAATGTCGACATGACACCTACCATTGAATAGTATAGTGTGTTGACTGAATTCCCTGAAGATGCCTACAAAGTGTACTTCCGCCAGAGAATTGACAACACCATGGATGAGCTTGCCAAACTGCTAGGGATTCCTCAGCTAATACCATATAGAGAGAAAGATAACTCTAGGGGTCTTAGATGGAAACGACTAGAGGAGTTGTTGATTGCTAAAAAAGCTAACCCGGGTGCTAAATTAGAGAAACATAGAATATTGGCTTTGGAAATATTTGGTTTAGTTCTATGTCCCTCTACTACGGGAATTATTAGTTTGGAAGCTGCTAATTTGTTTGTGGAATATGAAAAGACAAAGATCAACCCGTGTGCCGTAATTTTGGCTGAAACCTTCATATCTCTTAGTCATTGCAAGAAAACGGGTAAAGGTTCCATGAGATGTTATGTCTCTTTACTATTCATCTGGTTGTTAAGTCATATAGAAACGGAGACGCCAATATTCAATAATTTCTGGTGGTTTGACCAAAAGCCACTCGAGTTGTTCGTATCAAAAGAGTGGGAGAGCTTTTCGGAAGATGATTGGAGGGTAAAATTGCAAAGGCTTCCATTAAGCATTTTTAATTGGAAAGCTCCTTGGATGAGGAATATGATAAGCTTGATGAGTTGTGGAGAAAAGCCTTGAGTACCATTAATTGGAGTAACAGGATACGTCAGTTACGCACCTGCTTTAGTTGCAAGGCAACTTGGGGGCATACAAAGTGTTCCTAGGACAATTGACATAGCTCAATTTACCGGGGTCTATAAAGGGGCTACCATGGAAATGTTAGAAAGCATTAAGCAGGATTGGAATTCTTTATTGCTGATAAAGAAGGAGAATGGATCAAGGAATCCCACAGTTAGTGAAAAGTATCCTGAATAGCGTGACAGAAGAGTCTCTAACATGGTAGAAATTTCAGAATCCGTGGGCACCCGAAGAAAGAGGGTGAGTTGTGAAGAAGAACTAAGAGAGCAAGTAAAATGATTGCAAGCCGAGCTTAAAACGAAGGAAGATTTGAGACTATCATTCAAGCATCAATTAGCCGAAGAAAAAGCTATGAGGAAATTGGCTGAGGAAGAAAGGGACTCGTTGGGCCGAGATCGGATGAAAGCAATGAACGACTTAGAATCCCTAAAAGTCATCAATGAGGAGAAGACACTTCAGGTAGAGAAGGCCCAGTATTGGGAGGAATTGGCCGTCAAAACTCAAGCTGTGTCAAGCAAGCGTTTAATAGATATAAAAGAACTCAAGAGTCAGTTGAACGATGTTGAATTGGAGTTGGTTAAAACCAAGAAGATAGTCAAAGCCACCCAGAATGTGAGAACTGAACTCAATAGTGTTAAAATTGAAACAAAAGCATTGAGGACAAAGTTGGCAAAAGGAGAAGCAAAGACCGAACAATTGCTAGAAAGTCAGAAAATGATGGAGAGTCACATTCAAATATTAGATACTGCTAATAATTCTCTATCCAGAAATAATTTGATCCATACTGAAAGAATAAGGAAATTTCAAGAGCAAATTGACCGAGCTGCGGCTGAGACTCATTGGCTAAGAGTGGAGGCTCGTCAAGTTGGAGGGGACATCGCGAAGTATCAAAGGAGCATGAATAACACCGATATGTTTCTAAAAGCTATAGCTAATAGAGGCAGTGCCTTTCCCCCTGTAATAGATTAAGATGAATCATTTGTTGTAATGAAAGTTTTATGGGTTAAATAAAAAAAACAGAGATCTTTATTTATTATTCAAAGTGTGTATACAAGGCTGAAAGCTCAGATGGTAAAAGGTTAAACAAATCTCCTCTCGGCATTGCAATAAGTATCAGATGTAGATCCAACCACGCATCCAAAGAATAATGGTTGTTATGTCACCCTTCCATGAAATAATCCATGCCCAAAATGTTGCATTCACACTCATGCATTTTTTAACATACACTTATGAATTGTCATAATGCTGCACACCAGGTGAAATATTGGTCCCCCATTAAAACACACTCATAACACACGGTTGCGGAAAAAAAATGGAAAATGAGGAAAGAACTCAATTGGATGCTCAACATCAAAAGGAGTTGAACGGTCTAAAGGAAGATGTCGCTAGGCTTTCTAGCTTACTCGAACAAGCCCTGAGATCTAAGTCAGGAGAAGGGACATCCTCCCAACCAGCATTTACCGTTCAGATACCACCGACGCCTCCGACATTCTTCAACCTACCAAACATGGGGGCAAGTGGATCTTCGCATGAGCCCCAATATGCTACGCATTTCCCAGCTCAGCCTATATATCCGATGAGGATTCCACATACTGATGAGTTAACCTTGGAGGGGTCTTTTAGGGACAAAATGATAGGAGCTGAAGGTTTGGAGAAGTGGGCTGCCCTAGAGGAGAGGGTGAGGGCAGTTGAGGGAAATCATTTGTATGACCCGGTGAAAGCCGCCAAGATGTGTTTAGTACCTAACGTAGTCATTCCTAAGAAGTTTAGGGTGCCAGAATTCATCAAATACACTGGAACTCAATGTCCAATAACCCACCTTAAGTCATACTGCAATAAGATGGCTGAAGTAGTACAAGATGAGAAGTTGTTGATCCACTTCTTCCAGGATAGTTTGTGCGATGTCGCTCTCACTTGGTACATGCGTTTGGACAACACCAAGGTAAAGGGATGGAAAGACCTAGTTGATACCTTTATTAGGCAATATAAATTCAATATGGACATAGCCCCTGATAGATCAAGCTTGCATTCGTTGGAGAAAGGTCATAAGGAATCTGTAAGGGAGTATGCATAAAGGTGGCGCAAAACGGTGGCACAAGTTAATCCGCCCGTATTGGAGAAGGAAATGATAGGTTTGTTCTCTAATACTTTTAAAGCACCATACTTTGAGTATTTGGTTGGAAGTGCTGCACAAAGCTTCTCTGATTTGGTTGTTATAACCGAACGAATTGAACAAGCCATTCGGATGGGTAGGATCACAGACCCAAGTGAAAAAAGGGGTTTTGTTGGACGCAAAAAGGAGGCTGACATCCACAACGTTGAAGGTGAAGGTAAGGGAAGAAAGCACAATTTCAGGCCACCCATGGCCATTCCTTCTACCTCCAACATAAATTTCACTTCGCCTTATCAAAGAAACCAAACAAATACCCAAAATATCCCGTACCACCAAAGCAACACATTTCACCCACACAGAAACTTCCCTGCAAACCAAGAAGAACTGCCCCCACTTCCCATACCTCTTAGTGAGATGTATCAAAGATTACTCAGCATTGGCCAAGTAACACCTGTTCCTTTAACACCCTTGCAACCACCTTTTCCTCAATGGTACCGACCAGACCAGAAATGTGAGTACCATGCCGGTGTCATCGGCCATAATATTGATGGTTGTTTGGCTTTCAAAAGGAGAATCCTCCAACTCATCAAGACAGGTTGGATTTCTTTTGATGATTTTCCAAACGTAAAATCCAACCCGCTACCACACCATGCTTCTGGAAGTGGAGGGGTGAATGCTTTGGAAGAAGAAGAGAGGGGTACTAATGTCTTAAAATTGTCAATGGAGAGATTGTACAAAATGTTGGAGCAAACTGGGTACCTCCAAACACCCATCAAAAAGCAAGCCGCAGAGCACAAAGGTGAATATTGTGAGTATCACCAGCATATGGGACACCATATAAACTCTTGTAAAGAGTTTCGGGTGAAAGTAGAAGATATGATGACATTGAGAATGTTGCGGATAGGGGTGCCTGAAGAAAACCTAGTAGGAACCATGACTTGTTTCGACAAGAAAATTGAAGTTTGTAGATATCAACCAACGGAGGGAGGACCCCCAAGAATGATTTTGGCTAGACCTACAAGCACGGTTAGTGGAAATTATAATGCCATACCTCATAATTATGGTTATTCTTTCCATACCATGAGACCGGTTCCTACTCTTCATGCTGAAGTTGGGGGGTTAACCCGAAGTGGAAGATGTTATACTCCTGAAGAGCTAGAAGACCAAAGGAGAGCAAAAGGAAAGAATGTGGTAGAGTTGGCCAAGACTGATGAGGTCAACAAACCAGTGAGCGATGAGGAGGCTAACGAGTTCTTGAAGCTAATGAAGCACAGTGAATATAGTGTGGTGGACCAGTTGAAAAAGACCCCCGCCAGAATCTCTCTATTATCATTAGTCTTAAGTTCAGAGTTGCATTGAAACACTCTCCAGAAGGTCCTTAACGAAGCATATGTTCCTCAAGATATCACACAGGATTCTATAGAACATTTGGTGGGAAGAATTCAAGCCACTAACTATCTCTATTTCACAGATGATGAATTAGATCATGAAGGAACTGGTCACAATAAGCCATTATATATCACTGTGAAATGTAAGGATTGTATGATCGCCAAGGTTCTGATAGATAATGGTTCCGCTTTAAATGTGTTGCCAAGGCATGTGCTTGATAAATGCCAGTTGACGTCTCTCATATGAAGCCAAGTACCATGACAGCTAGAGCATATGATGGTTCGCCAAGGCTGATTATGGGAAATATTGATGTTGAGCTTATAATTGGCCCCCAACCATTTCAAGTAACTTTACAAGTGATGGATATTCATCCCACATACAGCATGTTGTTAGGAAGACCTTGGATCCACGCAGCACGAGCTGTTGTATCCTCATTACACCAACGGGTTAAGTTTATCATCAATGGGAACTTGGTGACAGTAAGGGCTGAAGAAGCTCTAGCTATGGTGAGAAACGTGTCGATTCCTTATATAGAGGCTGAAGAGAGTAAGGACGGAAACCTACATGCATTTGAGGTAGTAAATGCTGAATGGGTACCTGAGAATACAGTGCGGAGAAAACCAGAGGTTTCTGAGGCTGCAAGGATGGCTGCTAAATATTTTCTGAAGCACGGACTGCCATTCCGGTATGACCCTATCATAGGAATGCCTGAGAGGATCAACGTAATAAAGATGAAATGCGCCAATCAGAGGTTTGGTTTAGGTTTTAAACCTAGAAAGGAAGATTTCAAGAGAGCGGCTGAGTTTAAAAGAGAAAGGAGGATGGCTCGAATCGAAGGAAGGGAGCCTAATGAGGGTCGAATTCAGATCCCTCCAATCCACATAACATTCCCACGACCTGCACAAGTGATCAATACTGAGGGTGAAATTGAGAGGATGAGCAAAGAATTTAGCGGTTCTACCATCCACTATCTGGAAGAGATCAACAAACAAGAACCCCAAGGGGGTTTTGAAGACGAAGAGAGCCCCTATGAAGAACTACCCCAACTGACTGTGAGTGCTCTAGAGGATGGTCTACCTAATTTTATGACAAGATTAGCTGAAGGGGAAGAGTTGAACAATTGGGAAATTCAAGAAGTCCCGATTATCTTTAAAAAGTAAACATTTGTTGTTTGTCTGCCTTTTTATGTTTGCTGCATTTTGTTTGAATAAATTTGCGTTGCCAATAATCGTGGCTCAAGATATTGGCAACAAGATTTTGTTTTGAGCCCTTCTATCATTTCAAGTTTTAATGAGATCATGCTTTGTTTTTCCCTTCATCATGCCTTCTAGTTTCACCTTTTCCATTATGCACTCATAACAAAGGCACTTTCCGCTTTCAGGGAATCTGAAAGCGGGACAACGATAAACTTACAAACCCATTGCATTGAGAATAATTGGCCTAATTTTGATAAAACTATAACTTTAATGGATGAGGAAGAAGATGGTGAAGATGACATTGAGGAGTTCCAGAAGCTTGTAAAACAGTCCGAACATGCATGGGAGCCTGTAAGAGAGGAATTAGAATTAATAAATGTAAATACCGAGCATGATAAAAAGGAGTTGAAAATAAGGATGTTGATCACTACAGATATGAGGAGTGAGTTGGTCGCCCTTTTGCGAGAGTATGTGGATATTTTTGCCTGGTCATACGCTGACATGTCTGGTTTGGATACTGAAATAGTAGTGCATAGGTTACCTTTGATTGAAGGTTGCCGATCAGTCAAACAGAAGCTAAGAAGGACAAGACCTGAGGTATTGCTCAAAGAAAAAGAAGAGATAACAAGACAGTGGGATGCAGGTTTCTTAGAGGTAGTAAAATATTCTGAATGGGTGTCTAACATTGTGGCGGTTCCCAAGAAGGACAACAAAATCAGGGTATGCGTGGATTTTCGGGATTTAAATAGAGCAAGCCCAAAGGATGACTTCTCGTTACCTCATATAGACGTGTTGGTAGACAATGCTGCTAAGAGTTCCACTTACTCTTTCATGGATGGTTTCTCCGGTTATAATCAGATCAAAATGGTTGAAGCAGATAAGAGAAAGATGACATTTATCACCCCATGGGGAACTTACTGTTATAAAGTAATGCCGTTTGGATTGAAAAATGCTGGGGCAACATACCAAAGGGCAATGGTAGCACTTTTTCATGATATGATGCACAAGGAAATTGAGGTCTACGTGGATGACATGATCGCAAAGTCCAAAGATGAAGAAAGCCATATCCCAGCTCTGAGGAAATTGTTCGAGAGGTTGAGAAAATATCAGTTGAAATTGAATCCTGCAAAGTGTACATTCGGGGTAAAATCAGGCAAATTATTAGTATTTGTGGTGAGCAATAAAGGCATAGAAGTGGACCCCGACAAAGTAAAAGCCATACAAGACATGCCCGCTCCAAAGACCGAAAGAGAAGTTCGAGGGTTTTTGGGGCGTTTGAACTATATTGCCCGGTTTATCTCACAACTTACAGTCACATGTGAACCGATTTTTCGATTACTCCGAAAGAAGAATCCTGGAACATGGGATGAAAATTGTCAAAAAGCTTTTGATAAGATCAAGCAGTACTTACAAAAATCACCATTGTTGGTACCGCCCGTGCACGGAAGGCCACTCATCCTGTATTTAACTGTGACCGAATCAGCTATGGGTTGTGTGTTGGGGCAACAGGATGAGTCAAGAAGAAAGGAGCAAGCCATCTACTATTTGAGTAAGAAGTTCACCGAGTGTGAATCCCGTTACAGTATGGTAGAGAAGTTATGTTGTAGTATAGTGTGGAGTGCGAAGAAGTTGCCGCAATATATGTTATACTGCACCACCTGGTTGATCTCAAGTATGGACCCACTAAAGTATATCTTTGAAAAGCCATACATGTCTAGTAGAATAGCCAGATGGCAAGTACTGCTGGCTGAGTATGACATCATCTATATGACAAGAAAGTCAGTAAAAGGAAGCACAATTGCTGATCATTTAGCCGATAATGCTATTGAGGATTATGAGCCTTTGAACTTTGACTTTCCTGATGAAGATGTGCTAGTAACGAAAAAGGAAGAGAAGAGTGGTTGGTGGGCCATGTATTTTGACGGCGCAGTCAATGTATCGGGCAACGGGGCAGGTGCTGTGATAATTTCCCCAGAAGGAAAGCAATATCCTATTTCAGTAAAGCTGCACTTTAGTTGTACAAACAACACAGCTGAGTATGAAGCTTGCATCCATGGATTGGAAGCTGCATTAGAGATGAAGGTAGGGAAATTAGAAGTATATGGAGACTCAATGCTAATAATCTGTCAAGTAAAAGGTGAATGGCAGACAAGGGATGAAAAGTTGAGATCATACCAGGAATACCTCTCCAAATTAGCTGAAGGCTTTGACGAAATAGAATTTACTCATTTGGGGAGAGATAAAAATCAGTTTGCCGACGCGTTAGCTACCTTAGCTTCTATGGCTATAATTGAGTGTGGTGCAAAAATTCAACCTGTAAGCATCGAGATCAGAAATTCTCGCTCTCATTGTTGTTTAATAGAAGAAGAAACGGACAATGACCCATGGTACACGGATATAAAAAGATTTATCCAGCATCAAGAGTACCTGTCGGGAGCCTCAAAGATAGATAAAAGGACCTTGAGAAGGATGGCTATGGAATACTACATAGATGGAGAGATTTTGTATAAAAGGTTATTTGATGGGACTTTGCTGAGATGTCTGAGTGATCTGGAAGCCAACAAGGCCCTACAAGAAGTGCATGGTGGAATTTGTGCTACCCACACAAACGGACACATGATGGCTAGGCAATTGCAAAGAGCAGGTTACTTTTGGCTGACCATGGAGAACGATTGCATAAATTTTGTCCGAAGGTGCCACAAATGCTAAGTGTATAGCGACAAAATCAATGCGCCTCCTGCACCCTTATTTAACATGGTGTCTCCTTGGCCCTTTGCAATGTGGGGAATAGATGTGATTGGGCCTATTAATCCAAAAGCCAGTAAAGGACATCGTTTTATCCTTGTAGCGATTGATTACTTTACCACGTGGGTAGAGGCCTGCTCATATGCCCATGTGACTCAAAAAGTGGTCAAACGGTTCATTGAGAAGGATCTAATCTGTAGATACGGTGTACCCGAGAGAGTGGTGACTGATAATGCTCAAAACTTCAATGGAAAGATGATAGCGGAGCTATGTACAAAGTGGAAGATCAAGCATTCCAACTCGTCCCCTTACAGACCTAAGATGAACAGCACCGTAGAAGCTGCTAATAAAAATATAAAGAAGATTGTTCAGAAAATGGTGATTACTTACAAAGATTGGCATGACTGGCTTCCTTATGCTCTCCATGCATATCGAATAGCAGTAAGGACCTCAACCGGGGCTACACCATACTCTTTAGTATATGTAATGGAGGCAGTGGTACCATTGGAAGTAGAAATTCCATCTATAAGAGTCCTCATGGAATCTGGACTCGAGGAAACTGAGTGGGTCAAGATACGATATGAGCAGCTAAATATGATCAGCGAGAGAAGGTTAGCAGCAATTTGTCACCACCAGTTGTATCAAAGAAGGATGGCCAAGGCATATGACCGAAAAGTTCGGCCAAGAGAGTTCAAAGAAGAAGATTTAGTATTGAGGAAAATTCTGTCACTACCAGGAGAAGATCGCAGTAAATGGGCACCCAATTATGAAGGACCCTATATAGTGAAGAAGGCATTTTCGGGGAGGGGCATTGATGCTAACAAGAATGGATGGGGAAGACGTAGTTAGGCACGTGAACTCCGATCTCAGAAAGAAATATTATCCATGATGTATAAGTCTTTATCAAATCAATAAATAAGATTGGGCCAATGATTTCTCTTTGCATATTTTTCATAAAAGGTGCCTGCCAAAAAAAACCCAAAAAAAATATACCATTACAATCTCGCATGATCTCATAGACTTAATTGATCTCTTTTACCAAAATCCATTTCCCTATTGGAGTTTGAAAAAAAAAATTGATCTTGCATTTTGATTCCGAAAATAATTTGATGTTTATCCAAAAACCATATATTTTTAACATTCTACTTGTAAAATGACAAGTGAATCAAGCAACTCTATCATTGAGGTGACTAAATTATAAAAAAAAATGAATAAACACCCTTACCCCACGACTCTTGAATCATGTGTTTTTAAATGTATGAATAATGGTATGTAGTGAACTCGTTGCTCATGACCCATGAAATGCATCTTTGCAAAGATCAAACCATCACACTTGACGAGGTCAAAGTTTATTGATCATAGTTGCTTGCATTTGAAATGAGGAAAGGTCATCTTTGTTATTCCTTTCACGTTCTGAAATAAGTACATCCCTTGCGATCCCTTCTTGAGCCTGAATAATTTTTCTTTCATGAAAAAAATCCCAACTAGGATCACACCCCACACTAGGGGGCAAGAGAAAATTTCAATGAGAAAAGAGAAAAAGCCGTGAGAAAGCCAAAAAGGCATAAGAGCTCAAGAAACTCAAATGCTTGGGGGCATGCCCAAATCACTAGAAAAATTGACATCCAAGATAAAGTGAGTATGTCCTAACATAGTAAAGAAAAAAGAAGCAGCAAATCAAAGAAGAGCGACAAAAGAAAATATGAATGACGTCAAGAGTCAAATTGTTGATAGTGATCCTCAATCTTTGAAACCCTGAAACACTCTTTGAGCCTTATGAATTCTTTCTTTCATAGCCAAAAACCACAGCCTACGTTACGTGCTTGTAGAAGTCCTTTCTAATCAAGCAAGCAAGCAACCTAGAACAATAAACAATGCTCTCAAAATGCAAAGAATACTTTTTCATAAGATTCATGACATCAAGAATAAACTACTCATTATTATTCATGCTGATAAAAATGAATGTTTAAAAAGAGACAAATTGTTTTTCTCAAACAAAACCTCAAGCTTTTTCTCGAGCCCTTCACTTTGAAAACAAAAAGGTCATCTCATGACATATTTTCACCAAAAGACCTCTTTGCCAAACACAAGAGCAAATAATCTCTTTTTCAAAAAAAGAAAAAAACCAAGGAGTTGCAAGATTTCAAAAGCAAATTATTTTAGATTCACATCGAAATAATTTTTGTTTTCAAAATGCAAGATCAAGATTTCAAGATTTATTCTGGACCCATATTCCTTCACCAAAATGAACAAAAAGAGAAATGAGAGAATGGTCTTTTAAAACCATTATTTGTCCAAGTTGCTGGCAAAGCACACTGGGAGGCAATGAGCAGTACAAGGGGCAAGATTGTATTTTCCCTTCTAGAAAAAGAGAGGAATATTTCCTACAACAAGACAAGGGGGCATGAAAGACAGTTTGATCCTTTCAGCAAGTGACACCGAATGTTTCCAACAGTGAAACAAGGAGTAATGAGTGGTCCTCTCAAATCATTTGACGAGTCAGAAAATCTTTAGCAAGCAAGTGGGTCATGATGGGCACCAAAAAGGCTAAGTTGTGCAAACAAATCTTGAAATAGACTTACATAGGCCAACTCGAATGGGCTAGAAGCCAAGCGACAAAGATGACCCAAATCAAAGATAGCAAGTCCATATCAGTCAAGCAACAAGAAGACTAAGAAGAAATGGGGGCCTATATTTCAAATCAGGTAAAGATGCATGCATATCATCTAAACTTTGAGAAATTAGACAATGAGTTTTGCAAATCTCATTAGAGAAAATTCCAACGGAATCCATCAAGTGGAAGGCCAGCTTGAATGGCCAGGATTGAAATTGCTTTTGAAAAATTTTCACTCTTAAGAATTTTTCAACCTGGGCAAGTCGCCCACAAGAATTAGGCCCTCTGAAAAATCTCTATGTTTTTCCATCACCTTAAAATGCGCCTTCGAGCCTTTGATCATCATTTTTAGGGCGCTTTCAAGTCCTTATCTCCTTTCAAGCGCGCCTTCGAGCCCTTGACCATCCAAGGTATTGCGTTTTTTAGCCCTACCTCCCTTTTCGAGAACACCTTTGAGCCCTTGGTTTCCTCTTCGAGCGCCTTTGAGCCTTCGCTTTCCTCTTCAAGTGCCTTTGAGCACTTGCTTTTCTCTTCGAGCGCGCCTTTGAGCCCTCGCTTTCCTCTTCGAGTGCCTTTGAGCACTCGCTTTCCTCTTTAAGTGCCTTTGAGCACTTGCTTTTCTCTTCGAGCGTGTCTTTGAGCCCTCGCTTTCCTCTTCGAGTGCCTTTGAGCACTTGCTTTCCTCTTCAAGTGCCTTTGAGCACTTCATTTTCTTCCTCGAGCGCCTTTGAGCCCTTGGTTTCCTCTTCGAGCGCCTTTGAGCCCTCGCTTTCCTCTTTAAGTGCCTTTGAGCACTTGCTTTTCTCTTCGAGCGCACCTTTGAGCCCTCGCTTTCCTCTTCAAGTGCCTTTGAGCACTTGCTTTCCTCTTCGAGTGCCTTTGAGCACTTCATTTTCTCTTCAAGCGCGTCTTTGAGCCCTCGCTTCCCTTCGAGCGCGCCTTTGAGCCCTCGCTTTCTCCCTTCGAGCGCGCCTTTAAGCCCTCGCTTCCCTTCGAGCGCGCCTTTGAGCCCTCAATTTCTCCCTTCGAGCGCGCCTTTGAGCCCTCGCTTCCCTTCGAGCGCGCCTTTGAGCCCTCGCTTTCTTCCTTCGAGCGCGCCTTTGAGCCCTCGCTTCCCTTCGAGCGCGACTTTGAGCCCTCGCTTCCCTTCGAGCGCGCCTTTGAGCCCTCGCTTTCTTCCTTCGAGCGCGCCTTTGAGCCTTCGCTTCCCTTCGAGCGCGACTTTGAGCCCTCGCTTCCCTTCGAGCGCGCCTTTGAGCCCTCACTTTCTTCCTCGAGCCCCTTTGAGCCCTCGCTTCCTCTTCAAGCGCTTTTGAGCCCTCACATTCTTTCGAGCGCGCCTTCGAGCTCTCATTTTCGTTTCTTTTTTTTACTTGGGTAGGTCACCCATCACAATGAGACCACTTCTAAAAAAAACAAAACAAAAAAACAACAAAAAAGGGGTGGATCGTATTCCAAATGACTTGTTTCTTGATTTCTACATCTCTCTGTAAAGGTCGTGTGTCAATATACTGTTTTCAAAGTTTTCAAGACTAAAAAAAAAAAATGTTCTTTCTGTATCTACTTTTCTTTATAAATTTACTACACAAAGCTAAAAGAAAATAAAATTTTTCAATATCTTTGCATAGTAAATATTATAAAGAAGGGGCAACTGTTATAACCTAATTTTTGACCATTTTTATTTTAATTATTATTATTATTTTATTTACTAAAAGGGATAAAAAATGATGATGATGATAAAAAAAAAATAATAATGATAAAAAAAACAAAAAACAAAACAAAACAAGTAAAATGAGATAAATGAAGAATGAATTAAAATTTGGGTTAAGGGCAACATGATTAGAAGTTTTGGGGTTTAATTAAACTTTGAAATTAATCTAATTAAGCTTGGAATTAATTTAATTAATCCAATTAAGGGTTTAATTGAAGAATTGATAAGTTTTGAGATTTAATTGAGCTTGGAATTAATTTAATTCATCCAATCAAGGGTTTAATCAGAGAATTATTTTGTGGGCCGCCGCGATGTCGGGTGCGACAACCATAATACTAGGTGACGACTCCTTAAACAAGATATTTTCCTCTAAAAGAAAAAGATGCCAGAAATATGTTCTTTCCATGTAAAATTTTGAAGGCCGTCACAATGTCGAGTGCGACAACAACTATAAAATTATACATTAATACTACAAGTTTTTTTGACAAATAACAATCACACAAGTACATATGTTAACAAAATACATATACTAAAAAAACAATAAAATTCACATTTAAATTTTAAAACTAAAAAGGAGAGATTTACTTACAAAAAATGACAAAATCCACAAGAACGGATGTTGTGACCACGTACAAAAGTATAAGAAACTTGAGTGCTTATGTTGAGAAGAGGGGAGAGTTGGGATGGGTGGTTGGCTACAGTTTGGGAGGGGAGAGGTGGGATGAGGAAAAAGAAGGAGAAATAATGGCTTTTACCGATAGAATCATTGACGGAACATTTTCGTCGGTATACCCGTCGGTGATTCCACCGGTGAAAGTGTCACGTCACTGTATGAATATCTTGATTTGAATCCCTCGGTCATTCCGTCAGTAAAATCGTCTGAAAAAAAAATCCACGTCATCACATCGTTACAACTTTCCAAAAGAACTGTATAGTCCGTCGGCGATACGATCGATATATATCGACGGAATATGTCTGTAGGTATATACCGACCGTATCGCCGACGGATGTTCTCTGTTGGTATATTTCAACAGATTTTGAGATAGAATTATTTTCGTCGGTAAAAATTGCCGACGAAAAAATTATGTCGGTAAGTCCGTTGGTTTTCACCGATTTTCTGGTAGTTTATCTTCATCTATGTAGCAATATATTTATTGTTGTAAAATTATTTTTAAATGAATATTGAAATTAATGAAGTTTTGATGTTAAATAAAATTAATAGTATTTAGTTTTATTGTGATTTTTGTTATTTTTTTAATTAACAACTAAATAACTCAAAAACCAACATTGAATTTCCTATGAAAAAAAACAAATTATAGTAGTGATTGCGTTGGAAATATATATACACCATTTCATCAAAAAAAATTACAGAATAATTTAAAAAATTTATACTTGCCGATGGAAATAACAATAAAAGTTTTATCCCCAATCTTGGGATTAATTTCATCATCTATTCCATTAGCAATATTTAAGTTTTGCCGATGAAAAATTTTATCTATAATTTAACTATCAACAAAATAACCAATGGAAATTGGTCGGTGCATTTATTTTATTTTTGGGTGTCATTATTCAATCAGGAATTGGTAATACTGACGGA
Organism: Populus deltoides; assembly: GCA_015852605.2. Lineage (NCBI taxonomy): Eukaryota > Viridiplantae > Streptophyta > Magnoliopsida > Malpighiales > Salicaceae > Populus > Populus deltoides. The sequence goes on along the minus strand of CM027571.2, from coordinate 21,387,239 downwards.
TAGCAAATCCTCGACCAAACTCGTTTTCGACTATGTATTTCTATCGATCAGTCTATTGACAATATGAAGTACGGATGGAATGGTGTTTACACGCCAGTAAAAATATTCCATCGGCGAGAGAAAGTGAGAGAGACGTAATGTCGTTGACTATTATAAAGCAAGACAAAGAGAAGCAACCCGACGTGTAAAACAAAAAAGGAGCCAGATGGTGTTCAATTATTGGTCCACCTTTATGAAAATCAAAACCCTACCTTTGAAAACAGCATTAACGGGAAACGCTCGTCATCTTCTTGGGAACACCCTCTCTCTCTCTCTCTCTCTCCTCTCTCTCTCGTCTGTCCTTTTCTATTCTCTTTTATATAATACTCCACCTGTGTGTTTTAGGTTCTAGCTAGAACAACACTCCAGCTAGTCTTCTTCACTATACTTGTTTAGCTAGCTGCTCCTTCCCTTTCTTCTTTGTCGGTGTTAAAGATCAAAAGCAAACGGAGAGATAAATCAGAATGGTTCTCATGCTGATCAGGAAGGAGGAGGATGAATTGTCTGGCGGGAGATCATGCGTACATGCTACACATTCAATTCTTTTTTCAAGTTTCTTTGGTCCACAGAAGGACCATTTGTGAGTGGGGTTTGCTTTTTGGGTGCTTTGGTTTCGGTGACGATCCATCGATCGAGAGGCAAACAGGTTAAAAACTCAGCGGCGTACATGGGAAGGCCAGGCATTTGACATGATCCCTTTTTTTCTTTTTTATCTTTGCTTGTGTTCATGTTCTTGATTTTGTTTTTCCTTGTCAATTTATGGTTTATAAAATATGGGGAATAGGGATATATAGCTAGCTATAGAGAGATGGAGTTCAACTGCTCTTAGAATCTTGCAATGAAAGTAATAAGGTTTGGCTGGTTTCCCAGGTATCTCTTCCTTGCAATTTGCAATCCTTTTTTTGTCATCCAATGGTAAAATATTAGGGCTACTTTCTGTATATAAACAGTATTAATTAGATTAATTCATCATTTTTCGATCGATGATTGAATGCTATGATATATATATATATATATATATATATATATATATATATATATATATATATATATATATGTAAGTTTATTTTGAGAAGCACATTTTCCATTTCATGTTGAATCATGAATTACTTCTGATTCGTGGATAAATTGTTCATATTGGATGTTAAATCCTCCTCTTGTACGTACTCTATATCAGACTTGCAAAAGATTGATTTGCAGTAAGAAGAATTCAGTTGTTCAAAAAAAAAAAAAAATTGCAAAAAAATGAAGATAAGATGGCTACTAACTACTCCTAATAAGTTTTAATTAATTTCAATAATTTAGTAGCTAGCTAGGTATAGGAATTACCACTGGTCGCACGTCATGTATTTTTATTTTTTATTAAAAAATTATATATACAGGTTTTTTCAATGCATTTATGTAGTTTAAAAAATCTGAATGCAAATAAAATTTTGTATTCATACATATAATTAAATAAATCAAGAACTATATGTGTGAATAAATAAATAAATAAATAAATAATTATTAACAATATCTAATAATAAATCTTGAAAAATTAAAAAGCGGGTGTAAATTAAAATATTTAATTTCAAAAAACAAGATATTTACCCAATTATATTTGTTAAATTTGTTTATTAAAATAATTTTTTATTAAAACAAATGATAATAAAAATAGAGACACAAATTAAATTGATCGAATAAAATTAAAAAAAATAATGCAAGGCCACACATATTATAAATATTATATAAAAATATTTTTTTTATTTTCAAAAATAAATTCATCCGTATAAAAGATAAAAAAAAACTATAAATGAATTAGAAAAACTCTTTAAATTTAAATACATAATTAAAAAATAATCATCATTTAAAAGAGACTCTTTAATTATATAAAATAAAAAGGAGAAAATATATTAATTTAAATTTTGCACAGTTCATTTATAATAATAGATAAAAGGATAAACAATGTAGCTTTGTACTGTAAAAATACTTAATGTAAGTACTATTATTACCTAACCAATTTGGAAACTATACTAGGAAGTCTAGAACCGTGTGAGCAAAGTCCTTATTTATCACATTTCAACTAAGGTGGGTCCTACATATAAATTGGTTGGTGTAGTGTTGTATCAGTGGAGGAATTTAAACATCCATATTTGGTACTTGTCATTTGCGTCGTCTTGAACCTTCACCCACCACCATGATTAATTTAGCTTCTATACATATGAATGATTTAGACAATACTAATTAATAAACAAAAATAATTCCGAATTTATATTTTTTATTTTTTTTTCTTTGCTCTTCTCTTCCCCCTTGATTCAATCAACTATAGTTTGTAATTTGACCCGTATGCTAACAAAACTTGAAAACGATCTATAGTGTAAAAAACAATGACATTTGATATCAAAAATCGACCACTCGCGCGTATGTATACTCATATTTATTTTTAAATTAATAATTTTTAGTATTTTTAGATTATTTTGATGCGTTAATATAAAAAATAATTTTTTTCAAATAAAAAAATTATTTTAATACATTTCCGAGTAAAAAACACTTTAAAAACAGTAACAACCATACTCTTAAATACCCCTAAAAGAACACATATTATTGTCAAATTACGTTGTATTGGGTGTTTTAAAATATAATAGCGGTTGCTATTTAAAGTGTTTTTCATTCAAAAATATTTAAAAATAATATTTTTTTATTTTAAAAAAAAATTTTAACATCATCATATCAAAATGATCCAAAAATTAAAATAAAAAATTTTAAAATTTTTATAAAACATTTTTGGAATGCAAATAATTAAGTACCATCAAAATTATCATTTTCGTTTTTCTATTGAATTTCAGGCAGGGCATCAGTATCTAGGTAATATTTTTTTAAAAAAAAATGCTCTCACAATTTTAACTTCAATTCAAATCCAAAATATAATATTAGAAATTAATGATCTAACAAATAAAAACTCCTCAAAAGACGATTGTCTGGTTAGGGCAAGGCATGAAAAATATTAAATAGCATATCGTCTTGTTTGATTAAGGTGTAGATTAGGTAAGATTATTAGGAAAAAAATAATTATGTAGTAAGTAAGAGTATATTAGTTTTGTACGTAGAGCGTGTCGGCTGTTAGGCCATTTCAAAAAAATACGGCTCGCATTACGCCCTATGTTCATTGCTTGTTGACTTCTAACTCTTCAGTGTTTATCCTTTTTAGTAAAATATTTTCTTTAATAATTCAATATTGGCCGGCCCCAAAGTTTTATGTTAGTCCTTGTGTTTGTATAGATTTGTTTTTTCTTAGGTAAGAAGTGGGGGGAATAAACAACTATATTATTTTATAAATAACTAATAATAATTATCATCTAGTAGGTGGCTCAATGGTAAGAGTTTAGGATCAAGGGATTTGTTTCCTCTGTAATTTCAAGTTCGAGTCATGTGGTCGTTGCTAATATGATGGTTACTAGAGGTTTACATGGTCGTTAACTTCAAGACTCGTGGGATTAGTCGAGATGCGCACAAGCTGGCCTGGACACCTACGTTAATAAAAAAAAAAATATTTTTCTCTAAGATAAGAAGTGGGGAAAAAACTATATTATTTCATAAATAACTAACACTAATTATTTCATAGAAAGATAAATACAAGGGATACAAGAGAGATACAAGAGAAAGTGAAAAAGAAATTATTTTCATAAAATAATCTTTGATGGGATCTAATATTATTTTCTTTTTTCTTGTGTTTATTTATTTCCTGGATAATTACTCCTGAATTAATATATAATTTTTCTCTAAGGTAAGAAGGGGGGAAAAAACTATATTATTTCATAAATAACTAACACTAATTATTTCAGAGAAAGATAAATATAAGGGATACAAGAGAGATACAAGAGAAAGTGAAAAAGAAATTATTTTCATAAAATAATCTTTGATGGGATCTAATATTATTTTCTTTTTTTCTTGTGTTTATTTATTTCCTGGATAATTACTCCTGAATTAATATATAATTTCTCAGGTGACAAAAATTCAAGGAGATTATAATATTTTTTTATGCGCAAAATTTTCAATTTCCTTGTGGAAATAAAAAATCTTTTAAAGATTTAATTTAAATAATAAGGGAGTGTTTTCTAAGGAAATAAATTGAATACTTGAGCTATCCATATTGTTGATAGAGATTAGATGCTGTGGATCATGAAAGATAGTCAAAGAAACCAATTTCTGAAAAAGATATATTACAATTAAAACAAGAAATAATATGATTAACAGTGACCTTGCTCAAGACCTTAGAAGTCTGGTGGAAGAAGCTCCAATATCAAACATCACCATCTAAATAGATAGCACTGGTTAGAATTACAGGTAAGGCAAGTGAATATAATTCTAACACAACATACAAGCACACTAATTAGTGTATCCACTTAGTAAACACATTCTATATATTTGGGAGTGTAATATTAATTATTTTTTAAAGTATTTTTTTTGTTTGAAAATATATTAAAATAATATCTTTTTTTATTTTTTAAAATTTTTTTTTGATATCGTCACGTCAAAATGATCCAAAAACAGTAAAAAAATTGATTTGAAGCTAAAAATATTTTAAAAGTACGATTGGACCATAATGTTAAATGGGGCCTTATATATTGTCATAACTTAATTTTGGATTTCTCCTAAAATTACCATTTTCTTTTGAAATGAAAAGCAACAAAAACATTTTTATTGAAAATGAGAAAAACAAAAGACTAGCAATATGGAAAAAATAAACCAAGAAGGGTTTCAAATGTATGGACGAACCACACTAGAATTTTTGACAAAATTGGAAGCTCAATTGTACCTCATTATACCCAAGACTGAAGATTAATATAGATTCAAGGTCGAATTATATGATTATTTGATGAATCTGCATAAATATTAAGTTTGAAGGTTTAATTAGACTTTTAATAGATCAATTTAATTTAATCATGGGTTTGATTAAAGGTTTGATTAAGCTTAAGAATTAATTTGGTTATAATTAAAAGATTTAATTAAGTGCAAGGATTTAGTTAGACTTTTAATGGGTCAAATTAATTTTACCGGGACTTAATTGGTGAAAAATTAAGTTTATAAGTTTAATTTGGGCTTAATTGAAAAAATTAAAATTTTAGAGGACCAGATTTAATTTTTTAAAACTCAATTGGGTGAAATCAGGGATGAAATTGCAGGAAAATCAAAGTTTAGGGGCCAATTAAGTTTCAAATTGATGAAATTCAAAACCAATGATCAACTTGTAAAACGCGTGACTTTAGGAGATTGAAATCGGTGAAATCAAAGGCTATATTGAAGTAAATTGAAAGTTAAATGGTCAATTTGGGGATCAATATGCATAAATCAGAAACCAATGACCAACTTGTATAACGCGCAAGACTTCAGGGATTGAAATCGGCGAAATCAGGGACCAAATTGAAAAAAATTAAAAATTAAATGGTCAATTGGGGATCAATTTATATAAATCAGAAACCAATGACCAACTTGTAAAATGCACAAGACTTCAAAGATTGAAATCGGTGAAATCAGGGATCAAATTGAAAAACAATTAAAAGTTAAACGCTCAATTGGGGATCAATTTGCATGTTTTAATGTTCAAGATAGTCATTGAAGTCTTTATGGCAGTATATTTTAAACGTTGGATGTTGTTTTGTTTCTGATGTTCTTAGACTATTGTTAGTATTTTGCTAGGCTTGTCTAGGCCAAATGTATGTTGTTTATGATTAAGAATGTGAAAGGTAATCAATGTAATAATATTGATGCATATAAATAGGTGTTTTGATAGTCTAGGACGTGTATGTTATTTTCCTCTTCATCTCTTCTTTTTTTGTTTTTTTTTTTTTGGACAGTCTAAGGCAATTATAAGAACATGTTTAAGCCATGGTTGCTAGGTTTAAGTTTTTTTTTTTTTAGTGATGTTTCTGGGTTGAGGACATTTCTAGGTTTTTTTCTAGGGTTTCTGCATCTTTTTTAACAATATTCCAGGAAAGAACATTGCCTTGACTACATGATTTAAACCAGTTTTGGTCCATGTATTTGCACTAGCCACTTTGCATGACACCTTTACTAGTAATTTAGATTTATTTTGCCTCAATAACATGTATTTCATGGTTTTAATATTAAAGTTTCACTTTTAAACCAAAACCTTCCCTGATCAAATCGTGATATTTTAGTGATAATCAAAATGAATACGTGTTAGATTAATAATCCTTGCATGATCTATAATCTCTTTATACCCCTAGTTTTGCTATATTTGGTCTATGATGAGAGTTATGTTTTCTGTATTCAAAATTTCATATAAAAACCTTTTTATTTCTTGAGCTTTAAAAAGGTTAGGTTTTAACCTGATAAGATAAGAATTTTCTTACTAAGAATGACTTATCTTAAATCTTAGACAGACTTTTCTAGGTTTTAGAATGACTATGTTTTAACCTGATGAGATAAGGATCTCTTTACTGAGAAGGAATTTTCTCGAACCTTAGATAGACTAACTAATAGAAACACGACTTACAACAAACAACAAAGCAATTTATCATAGGTAAGGTGCATTGAGTATAATACATCTTCCCCTTGCAAAATCAATCTATTTACCCAGACTCTCACAAACCATTAGGTTTCTTAGTGACCGTAATACTGGGTGGCAACTCGCATTCTCTTTTTATCTTATTAGGTTATTTCATCCTCCTAACCCAAGAATAGTGTTTAACGGGCTAACCCAAGTTGACTCGAGTTGTTTTTGTATCCTTTTTTTAATTGATTTTCTTTTCCTATTTCATCATTAAATATTGGGTTGGTTGGGAATTTAGTTTCATAAACTCTTTGATTTGCTTACTTCGCAAATATTTTGGTTTGATGATCAAGTTAACAGGTTTTGGTATTTTAACCCTGGTTAAATTGAGTTGTTTTTTTATTTTTTTTTCTAAGAGGTTATCTTAGTCTCATGACCTAGGTCACGGGTCCTTCAACATTGAATTTATTTTTTTATTGGTTTGTCCTTGTTTTAAGACTAAGGTCACAAGTTTTGCGGATTAACCCAGTTGACTCTTTTTTTTTAATTGACTTTATTTTTTTCAATTTCATCAATTAATATTATATTTGATTGAGAATTAGACTTCATGATTTATTTTGGTTTGCTTTTATTAGGTTATCTCGGTCTCATGACTTAAGAATAGTACTTAACGAGTTAACCCGAGTTAACTTTGCTTATTTTTTTGTCATTTTTTTATTTTATTTTTACAAATTTCATCATTCAACATTGGACTTAACAGAGTCAATTGGGAACTAAGCTTTATAATTTATTTTAATTTGTTCTTTATTGGGTTATCTTAGTCTCATGACCAGAATCGTGGATTTGATATGTTAAATCAAGTCATTTTTTTATTTTCTTTCTATGAGGTTATTTTGGTCTCATGACCTGGGTTATATGTTTGGCGAATTGACTATGTTATTTTTTATATTTTTTTAATTGATTTATTTTTTTAATTTTATTTTTCAACATTGGGTCAATTGAGAATTGGACTTTGTTATTTGTTTAGATTTGATTTCTTTGGAATTATCTTAATCTTATGACTTGGGTTATGGGTTTAATATGTTAAATTAAGTTGTTCTTTTATGTCATTTTTTTAATTGATTCTTTTTCAATTTCATCCTTCAACATTAGATTGATTGAGACTTAGGCTTTATAATTTATTTTAATTTGCTTTTTATAAGATTATCTAAGTCTCATAACTCGGGTTATGGATTTGACATGTGAACCCAGGTTGACCCATGTCAATCCAATATGTTTTTATCATAATATTAAAAAAAGATGTCATCATGAGATATTTTTTTAGCCAAACTATATTTTTACGAGTCGTCCAGGTTGTTTTTAAATATGTAAAGTCAACCACATCACATCGAGTCATCTCTGACATGGTTTAATTTGTTTTTCAATAAAAAATATTAGCAATATCTAAATATATTTTTTTATGTTTAAGAAAAATTTAACCCAACCCACAACATATCGCAGGTCAATAATCTAGTGAATTGCATAACATTTGCATTATCAATTTTTGACCCATATGCTTAGTATAAGGACTTGCCTTTCTTTCCTTTTTTTATATGCAAAGCCTTTTTTATTTCTACTTTCTCATCTACTACCTCTTTTTCTCCTTTACTTATGAGTCTATGAATATATGCCTCTTTTGTTGCATACTAGTTTGAATGCCTTATACTGCGGGTGAGATGTCATATTTGTTTTTTAAAATAAAACAAAAAGTATTCAGGTTGTAAGAAACTATTTGATATTGTTATTAAATTAGATCCAATAGAGCAATCTTGAAACCTCTTGATCCGACTCCTTGCCCAACCTGGATTTAAAATTAAACTATATAGGAATTGCTCCAACGTGAACCATTCAACTTAATCGATCCAAGAAAAAACTTGTGAAAAACGTTCTTATGAAATTGAGAAAAAAATGATAAAATTAACATAAAAAAACATCTCGACTAGAATCCTTGTTTACCTTGGGTTTAAAAATAAATCATATGAGAATTCTCCTGACTTGGTCCAATTAACTTAGTCGATTTAAAGGCAACTCAGAGAATTGTTTTTAAAAAAAGTTTAAGGATGAAGTTAAGAAAAAAAAAATGACAAAATTGAAAGAAAAAAAGGGGTTGAATTGAAAAGAAAAAAGAAGAAGAAAATGAAGAAGCATAACATTAATACCTCTTGATCCACTTCTTACCTAGCTCGATTTAAAATTAAAACGTATGAAAGTTATTCTAATATGACTTAGTCGACTTGACTAATCCAAAAGCAACCCAGAAAAAAAATTAAGGATGAAATTGACAAAAAAAAATTCAGCCTAACTCCAGTTTAAAATAAAACCATGTAGAAGTTGCCTTGATGTGATCCAGTCGACTTAGTAGGTCCAAAAACAACTTAGATGACTATATAAAAAAAAAAGTCAGAGGATGAAATTGAGAAAAAAAAGGATTAAATTAAAAGAAAAAGGAGGGCTGAATTGGAAAAAAGGAAACTTCAACCTTAAAACCTCTCGATATGTCTCCTTACTTAACTCGAGTTTAAAATTAAACCTTATAGGAGTTGTCTCGACGTGACCTGGTCAACTTGGCCAATCTAAATGCAACCCAGGCAATACCTAAAAAACATTAAGGATGAAATTACATTTTAAAAAATCTTAATCTTCTTGTCTAGATCAAATTTGAAATTAAATAATGTAAAAGTTATCACGATATGATTTAGATGACTTGATCAGTTCAAAGATAATGTTGACTGCTATTAAAAAAATTAAAAAATATTGAAAATGTTTGATGATAAAATTAAAAAAATATATATTAAAATAAAAAATGGAGAAAATGAAAGAAAAAAAAGATCGAAAAAACCCTCCCTTCACTGTGTCATTGTGAAGCTCCACATAGAATTAGTATAGAAGGTAATTGTCACGGGGTAATTTTTCGCTCCGCGAATAAACCCGTGCGGCAGCCTAGTCCCTCGCTAGACTCAGCCTTCCCTCACCAATCCCACTCGTGTTTGCCTAGTAACTAAATGTTTCCCTCACCCGAGAGGTTTCCCCACTTTCCAAAGTTAAAAGACAAGCGGAATACACAAGTAGAATTGCACAACACAAAGCACACCAAGAATACAAGAAGAACTCTTAACCTTTATTTATCTCGTCAACAAAGGATTACACAATGTGTGCTATGCACAGAATTCGCATGCTACACAATCAAGCTTACACACGTTATTCTTCTCTATGCATTCCGTATCTTGTATGCTCTCTGTTGCCTCTCATCAACAACTATTTATAGCCAAGTATGTGAGCTGCAAGGCTCACCCATGATCTCTTATTTTTCAGGACATAGTGGGTCACTTTCTCCCCCATGATCTCCATGATCTCAGCAGCTTGGAGAGCACTCCAGTTATACTCCCACGTTCTGTCCCCATGAGGCTGCCACTTCACCCACGTTCTGCCCCATGATCCCATGATCTAGGAAGACCATGACTGCCACTAACCCATGTTCTGCATGCTCACCTAGCAACCCCATCTGTCAACTTTTGCTTCGTCAGCTGTTGAGTCACTCGTATGCCTTGGGCAGTCCTTCGTCCAAGTTTTAGATCGTGCCAAGTCGAGCCCCTGACTTGCACAAAGTATTCTGTATTCGCGAGATTCGCATCTGGCGTGCGGTCGCCAATTCTCTTATTTGCCGGTCGGATTTGCATGCAGGCTTCCAATGTCTTTGCTACCAAATTCCTCGACAGCCCCAATTCTCGTCAGCCTATACCACTGATGAGTTTTCCTGTCTGGCTTGGATATTCCATCGTCAAACCCATGTTCGTCATCAATCTGCGCTGCTGATTTTCCTTTGACGAACCTACAGCCACACAAATCTGCGCTGCCGATTTATCCCACTATTGGCATAGCTGCGAGCACCCTTAGGCCCTGTTTTGGACAGCCTGCTGAAGTGTGCACCTCGTGCACGTTTAACACTGTTACAAACCACCCCTACCAAAAGAACTCGACGCCCTCGTCGGACAGATTCGAAGTACCCTTGCACTGCATCTGTTCCTCGTCACACTCCATGTTTCTCCCTACGAAACCTCTAGCTTTGCCCACATTCAACAATAATTCATTCCACCGAATTTCATCAACCTGTTTCAAAACTGAGCTGCGACAACATTCTGTGTTGGCTCATTAGTTTTCCACAAATGTCAAACACATCATATATTCGCAAGCATGTTTTCATAAAATTCAGACACTCATCGCAAGCATCCCTAAGGTGTCCATCCCTCTTCACGAAATACATCCACACAAAATCCCTTCAAAGAACCACATGAGCTCCCATACGAACATCTAGTTCTCCAACCATTCTGCGTGCCCCAAAATTGCAAGTATAAAATTTAAATATTGCTTACTTATCCATCGTACAACAATCAACTCTTCCTGCCAAATTCACCTCTACCCATGCAAGGCCGCTTCGTCCACATTTGCGAATTCTATGCAGTGTGCTTTCGTTGGCGCATCCTCACGCCTAGAGTTAAACCATGATCTGTCCATCATCAAAGTTATGAAACTCTCCCCATTCTGCCTCGCCCAAGGTAGTTTGGCCACGCCTAAGTCCTCATCGACTAGGCTGGCCCCTTTCAACTAACTCTCTCACTTAGTGTCGAGCACACGTATAGGATTTATGTATGTTGTTCCTTCTCCATCCTTCTCCATGGAAATAGCACTAAGTTGTGCTCTCAGCGGGCAGTCCCTTGCAAAGTGCTTCCCCTCGCAAATAAAACAGCCCGAACTTGATTTCAAGACCTTTTCCATGCCCTTGGCTTCTGACTTCCCATTGCCATCAACCTATTTAGGTTCTCCTCCACCAAGCCCTTTCTTCTTCTTTTTCATTTCATACCTGTCCATCATTAGGTATGAATCAGAAGATGCTCCAGCATTCCCTTTCCTAGCGCCTACTCTAAAATCTGCCAACCTATCGGCAACCGAAATGGCCGAAGACAAGTCTAAAACTTTCTGCCTACGTAACTCCAACTATGCCCACGGCTGAAGTCCTGACAGAAAATTAAACGTTCTGTCCTCCTCGGACATATTATCAATATCCAGAATTAAAGAACTAAATTTCTTCACGTAATCCCTTACCGACCCAGAAATTGCTCTTTCAACTCACGTTTCAGAGTCTCCCATGTCTCCACTTTTGGCCTACCAGCATTAAGATCCTCCTTGGACCTTGTCCACCACCATAATTTTGCATCTCCCGTGAGATACATCACTGCGATGTTAACTTGTTCAGCCAACCGAATCTTTGCCACGCTGAAGTACTGCTCTATGTCCCATAAAAAGTTCTCCAACTCTTTGGAACTCTACACCCCATCGAATGGTTTCGGCTCTGGAACCTTAGGCTTAGAAGAGCTCGCACTTCGATGCAAGCGGCTACTTGCTTCAAGACGACCAACTCGCTTCATCGACTTGCAACTTTCGGCTCATCTCTGCCGCAAGTTCTACATATTGTTCAGCAGCCTTCTCCGCGATTTCCATAGCCAACTCAAGTCGATCTTGAACTGAACGATCCTCTTCATCAGGAATTTCGCCCATCCAGCCCTCTAGATGAAGCAACCTTTCCCGAATAGTCTCCATACCCGCTGGCATAAAACTTCAGATATCAACTTCGCAAACTATCCCAACAAAAGCTTCAACAAACCACTCCTTCGATCTGCTGTCCACAGAACAGTCTCGTCGTTCAACCAAGAATGCAACCGCGCTCTGATACCAATTGTCACGGGGTAATTTTTCACTCCGCGAATAAACCCGTGCGGCAGCCTAGTCCCTCACTAGACTCAGCCTTCCCTCGCCAATCCCACTCGTGTTTGCCTAGTAACTAAGTGTTTCCCTCACCCGAGAGGTTTCCCCACTTTTAAAAGTTAAAAGACAAGCGGAATACACAAGTAGAATTGCACAACACAAAGCACACCAAGAATACAAGAAGAACTCTCAACCTTTATTTATCTCGTAAACAAAGGATTACACAATGTGTGCTATGCACAGAATTTGCATGCTACACAATCAAGCTTACACACGTTATTCCTCTCTATGCATTCCCTATCTCGTATGCTCTCTGTTGCCTCTCATCAACAACTATTTATAGCCAAGTATGTGAGCTGCAAGGCTCACCCATGATCTCCTATTTTTCAGGACATAGTGGGGCACTTTCTCCCTCATGATCTCCATGGTCTCAGCAGCTTGGAGAGCACTCCAGTTATGCTCCCACGTTCTGCCCCCATGAGGCTGCCACTTTACCCACGTTCTGCCCTATGATCCCATGATCTAGGAAGACCATGACTACCACTAACCCACGTTCTGCATGCTCACTTGACAGCCCCATCTGCTAGTGATTAGTACTTAAAAGTGCATTTTTATCAAGGTTTTATATCATCATTTTTCACTTGAAGTATCAATAACTCCTTAACTAGAGCATGTTTTGTAATAACAGATTTGATAATATAAGATAGCTTTAATTTATGGTAAATGTTCATTTTAAATGCAGACATATCTCACAATTCAAAGGATTGATTGATATGATTAACTATTGAAAATGAAAGGACAAAGAAACAGCTAAGCTTAGAAAGGAGATGCCGATTCAATTCAAATTGGAACACTGTTCAGTTATTGGGTCATATATGGAGCTGTAGATCTTGGATTTCAGCTTAATTTATATGGATGGAAAGCTAAGAAATAGGCCTACAATGTTCATGAATAGTGTAAGACCCAAATCTGCCGTTTTTAAATTCAATGTTTGGCCACAAAAGAGAAGTCAGAATCTGTCCTATAATCCAGCCCAAACACGGCTTAAAATTTTACCCATATCTGGAGTTCTAGAAGGCCAAATGACGTGACATTTGGTGAGTGGAAGGACAAGACAATTTCCAACAACTTTTATGAAGAATATTGACTCAAATTTTATGAGTGGAAAGATAAGATGATTGCAAACAACTTTCATGAGGAACACGTTGCCAAATTCTGAATGGATCAATGTCATTTCATCCAGCCAAAGTGCTTGAGTCTTTGTTGTCCACCAAGTCCACTAAATCAATAGTTGGCCACTACATCAATAATCAATTACCAAATGAATAGTTCTGAATTTTAGCCTATAAAAGGAGGCATTTTCCATTCATTTAGGAATCTTGGTTCTAAGATTAAGATCATGTTCTTGCTCTCTCTTTATTGTTGTAATGCTTAAGTTTTATTTTCATTAATCTCTTGTTTACGCTTTTCATTTCCTTTACTATACTTAGTTAACTATGTTCTTATCTTGTTTATTTATGTTCTTCTTCTTTATTATGTCTAGCTAAGTTAATTATGTCAAGGTGACTAGGTTTCACTAATGGTGTAAGAATAAGTATAATATGAACTCAACATGGACTTCAATGCTTAAATCCTAAAAAATTTGCTATTAACATGTCTTATCTTTTTTTATCTTATCAATCCTTAATACCTTGCTTGTTAAATGGTTAATCTAGATTTGTGTTGTATAACACTTGGTACATCAAATACTTGATCCTTCATAGTTTTCGGCCGACATCATTATTATGAGAGGAACTTGATTTGTTATCAACATAAGTTAGCATCATGAATGCTTGATAAAATTTGTAAGTATGGTATTATGTAAATAAGATGATTAATATGATCATGTTGATAATTTATAAAGAGTTTATATTTTACTTATCTCTAATACTATTAGTGAACCCTCTAACCTTGACATTTGTTTTATCATTGTTTAATCATCTTTAATAATCTTATATCTCAAAGTCCTCTTTAAATCATCATCATCGTTGTTGTTCTTGTTGTTCTTTTTATTCTTATTATTGTTGTTGTTGTTATTATTATTATTATTGTTATTATTATAGTTCACCTCCCTATGGTTTGACCCCGGTCTTGCCGGGTTATTTATTACTGTGACACTCCTGCACTTAGGATAAGACATCAACTCTTTGATCGTGTCAAGTTGTTGGCGCCATTGCCGGGGAGTTTGGTCACGTACATTAAGTGGTAGACTTTGTAGGGTATCCTCATTATTTTCAGAAAATATGGCTGAAGAAAATAACCAATCACTTCATAATGAGAATAATGAGAATAATCGAGTTAGAACACTAAGAGACCACACAAATCCAACAAGAACAAGTGCACCCTCATGTATAGTTTTCCCTCCTGATGCATCTCACTTTAATTTTAAGCCAGGCATTATTCAACTTTTACCTTCTTTTCATGGCTTAGATCTAGAAAATCCATACTTGCATTTGCAAGAATTTGAAGAAGTCTGTAATACCTATAATGACTTAAATTATAGCATGAACACCATCAGATTAAAGCTTTTTCCTTTTTCATTAAAAGATAAAGCTAAAACATGGCTCTGAATCTTAGGTCGGGATCCATTCGTGCTTGGGATGAAATGCAACAACAATTTTTAAAGAAGTTTTTTCCATCTAAAGAACAAATTCTTTTAAAAGACAAATTACCACTTTCACTCAAAACCAGGAGAAACATTTTATCAATGTTGGGATAGGTATCGAGATTTGCTTAATACTTACCCTCATCATGGTTTTGAAACATAGAGATTGGTTTCACATTTTTATGAAGGATTAACACCTAAAGATAGGCAAATGGTGGAATTGATGTGCAACGGAACTTTTGAAAATAAAGACCCTAATGAAGCAATGGAGTACCTAGAATTGCTAGCTGAAAATGCTCAAAATTAGGACACTACAGGCACTTATAAGGCACCAGGTAAAACTCAACCTCATACATCTAGTGGAGGTATGTACAACCTTAGGGAAGATCATGACCTCAAGCTAAATATGCATCTTTTGCTAGAAAAGTCGAGGCATTTGAATTTAAAAAAAGTGGTCAATTAAAATCTGTTCAAGACATTGTGTGTCAAATCTGTGAAACGAATGAACATGCAACCAATGACCGTCCAACTTTGCCTTCTTTTAAGGAATGCCTCCATGAACAAGCTCTTGCTTTAAAGCAGTTTCCAAAGGCCCATTCATAACCCATACTCGCAAACATACAACCCTGGTTGGAGAAATCACCCAAATTTCAGTTGGAAGAGTGGTAACAATAATGCACAAACTTCACGACCACCGTTTCAAGCACCCCATAATTTCCAAAATTCTCATGGATATGCACCTCCTTATGCTCCACCTCCTAGAAGAAATCTTGAGGAAACATTGCATGCATTCATTAAAAAGCAGGAGACAATCAACACTCAAAATGCTCAAACCATGGCGGATCTAAAAGATGCTCTTGCAAAATTCACATCCGCTCTCGGTTTCCAAGAAAAAGGTAAGTTTCCATCTCAACCACAAGGAAAATCCCAAGGGGCAATACAATGCAACGCAAGTAGTTCCGGAAGCAGGCACATGGATCAAGTCAAATCGGTCATCACTCTTGCAGTGGTAAGGTTATTGAAAAACCCACTCTTGAATCTTGTGAGAAAGACGAAGTTAATTTCTGAGGGTAAGGAAGGGGTTGAATCTAAACATTGCAAAGAAAAGACTGATTTCCCGCCAGCACTTCCATTTCCTCATGCCATGACCAAACAAAGAAAAGTCAATCACAACTCTGAAATCTTTGAAATTTTCAAACAGGTAAGGATCAATATACCTTTGTTAGATGCTATTAAACAGGTACCTTCTTATGCTAAGTTTTTAAAAGATCTGTGCACTATGAAGAGAAAACTGAATGTGAAAAAGAAAGCCTTTTTAGCCGAACAAGTAAATGCCATTCTTCAGAACAATAATGCTTTGAAATATAAAGACCCTGGTTGTCCTACAATTTCTTGCTTTATTGGAGAACATAAAATTAAAAGAGCTTTACTTGATCTTGGAGCTAGTTTAAATTTACTTCCATATTCAGTCTTTCAGAGTCTCAATCTAGGTGAGTTAAAACCAACTTCTGTAACTCTTTTACTTGCTGATAGATTTATAAAAGTGCCTAGAGGAATAGTTGAAGATGTGTTAGTACAAGTTGATAAATTCATTTATCTTGTGGATTTTATTGTCTTGAATACACAACCTGTTGAAGCATGTAATTCAATTCCTGTTATTTTAGGACGTCTGTTTCTTGCAACTTCTAATGCATTGATTAATTGTAGGAATGGACTGATGAAGTTATCATTTGGAAACATGACATTGGAGATGAATATTTTCAACATTTGCAAGCAACTTGGAGATAATAATGATTTACAAGAAGTGGACTTTATTGAAAAATTAGTTCATGATCAATTTGAAACTATTTTCAGTGAAATTGAGTTTAATGAATCTGAGAATTTGCAAATGGTTTATTTTCAGGAAGAATCAAAGGCAAGTAATTAGAGACCACAAATTGAGGAATTGCCATCACAATCAATTGAGTCCATACCTTCCAGTGTTCAACCACCAAAACCTGATTTGAAGTCGTTACCGTTCAATCTCAAATACTGATTTTTGGGAGAAAATGAAACTTTTTCGGTAATAATTTCTTCCAAACTTAATGCACATCAAGAAGGTAAGTTATCACAAACTCTGAAAATGCACAAAAATGCATTGGGATGGACCATAGCTGACATAAAAGGAATTAGTCCTTTGATTTGCACACACAGGATTTATTTAGAGGAAAATGCTAAACCCTCTAGAGAAATGCAACGAAGGCTTAATCCTAATATGAAAGAAGTAGTGAGAAATGAAGTCATTAAGCTTCTTGATAATGGAATCATTTATCCTATTTCTTACAGCAAATGGGTAAGTCCTACCCAAGTTGTACCCAAGAAGTCTGGAGTCACTATGATAACAAATGAGAAAAATGAATTAATTCCAACTAGAACTATTACTGGTTGGCGGATGTGCATTGACTATAGAAAACTTAATTCAATGACTAGAAAAGATCATTTCCCTTTACCTTTCATGGATCAAATCCTAAAAGGAGTTGCAGGTCATGAATTTTATTGTTTCCTAGATGGCTATTCAGGTTATAATCAAATTGAAATTGCATTGGAAGATCAAGAGAAGACTACTTTCACATGTCCATTTGGTACTTTTGCATATCGAAGGATGCCTTTTGGTTTAAGTAATGCACTAGCCACATTTCAAGGATGCATGCTTAGCATATTCAGTGATATGGTTGAACGTTTTCTTGAAATTTTTATGGATGATTTTTCTGTTTTTTGCGATTCATTTGATGATTGTTTGACTAACTTAGAAAAGGTTTTGAGCAGGTGTGAAGAGAAGAATCTTGTGCTCAATTGGGAAAAATGTCATTTTATGGTAACAAACGACATTGTACTTGGTCACATTGTTTCATCAAAAGGAATTGAGGTTGACAAATCTAAAATTGAGTTCATTGCCAACTTACCAACACCAAAATCTGTTAAAGATGTTAGATCATTCTTAGGACATGTTGGTTTTTATAGAAGGTTCATCAAAGATTTTAGTGTCATATCTAAGCCATTGTGTAACCTTCTAACAAAGGAAAATGTTTTTGAATGGACTGCACAATGTGAAGAAGCCTTTGTTAAACGTAAAAACTTGCTTACTTCTGCTCCTGTCATTCAACCTCCTAATTGGTCATTACCTTTTGAAATAATGTGTGATGCTAGTGATTATGTCGTAGGTCGTTGTCTTAGGACAAAGAAAAAGATAAGAAACCCTATGTGATTTACTATGCAAGTAAAACTTTAAATAGTGCTCAAATAAATTACACTACCACTGAAAAGGAATTACTTGGAGTAGTATTTGCATGTGACAAGTTCAGATCTTATCTTGTTAGCTCACCTATTGTTGTTTTTAGTGATCATACTGACTTTGAAATATCTTCTTTCAAAAAAGGATTCTAAGGCTAGATTAGTACGATGGATTTTGTTACTTCAAGAATTTGATATCACAATCAAAGACAAGAAAGGCACCGAAAATGTTGTCGCGAATCATTTGTCAAGATTAACAATGATTCGAGATCGACATCACACCAATCGATGACTACTTTCCCCGATGAATCTTTATTTTCTCGTCTCTACAATGCCTTGGTTTGCTAATATTGTTAATTTTCTTGTTTCAGGATATTTGCCAGCTTATTGGAACACCCAAGACAAAAGAAAGTTCTTGAACGAAGTGAAGAACTTTTATTGGGATGACCCTTATTTATTCAAATATTGTCCTGATCAAATATTTCAAAGATGCGTTCGACAATGAGGTAAGTAGTGTCATTAAGTTTTATCATTCGAGGCATGTGGGGGTCATTTCTCATCGAAGAATACAACCTGCAAAAATCTTACAAAGTGGATTTTACTAGCCCACCATGTTCAAAGACACGAATGCATTCTGTAAAACTTGTGAAAATTGTTAAAAGTTGGGGTCTATTTCAAAACGTCACATGATGCCTTTAAATCCTATCCTTGTCATTGAAATATTTGACTGTTGAAGTATAGATTTCATGGGTCCATTTCCTCCTTCATTTGGTTTTGTGTACATATTGGTCGCAGTAGATTATGTTTCAAAATGGATAGAGGCAATCCCAAGTCGAAATAATGATCATAAAACAGTGATCATGTTTTTAAAAGAAAATATCTTGAGTTGATTTGGAATTTCTCGAGCCATGATAAGTGATGGTGGAACACATTTCTGCAACAAGTCATTTGAGTCTTTAATGAAGAAATATGGAATCACACACAAAGTTGCCACCCCTTATCACCCTCAAACAAGTGGACAAGTAGAACTTGCTAATAGGGAGATCAAACAGATCTTGGAGAAAATTGTGAACCCTAATAGGAAAGACTGGTGTTTAAGACTTGATGATGCACTTTGGGCTTATCGAACTGCTTATAAAACATCATTAGGTATGTCACCTTATAGACTAGTCTATGGAAAACCTTGTCACTTGCATGTGGAACTTAAACATAAAGCTTATTGGGCTATTAAAGCTTTCAATTCAAATCTTGATTATGCTAGTCAGCTGCAAAAATTACAAATAAATGAGCTTGAGGAAATAAGAAATGATGCATATGAAAATTCAAGAATTCATAAAGCAAGAATCAAAGAGTTTCATGAAAAGAAAATATTGAGAAAAACATTCAATGTTGGTCAGAAAGTCTTGCTTTATAATTCTCGACTCCATTTATTTCCTGGAAAACTAAGATCAAGATGGAGCAGTCCTTTTATTATGAAACATGTGTATCCATATGGGGCCTGTGATATTAAGAATCCAAAGAATGGTAATGTTTTCAAGGTAAATGGACATCGTTTGACAATTTACTTTAACAATTTTTCAGTTGAAAATGACTCTATTAAATTGGGTGATCCTGTATATAAAGATTGATTCTTTTTCTCACATTGTTTTTGTGTTTCTTTTTGTGTGACTTTTGTTTTGTTAGTTTCTCTCACCCCGGTCAAATGGCGGATAACGTTACTCTGTGACTCTTAAGTCGGTTCTTTCAGTTTCCTATGATAACTGATATCTGTGTATATATTTATGCATTTCTTTGCTCTTTCTCCCTTCTTTGCATCTATTTTCCACTTCTCATCTAAAAAAAAAAATAGACACCACTCTTGAAAAATTAAAAAAGTATTTTCCTGTTCTGCCTCAGAATGCAATTACAAAAATTTACCGTGCAAGATGTGCAAGATTGCGATTGTTAATGAACCATAGAATTCCTGAAGATATTCGCTGGCTAATTAAAGCAAAGGTCCGATTATCAGGTGAGTCCTCCAATTCTTTCATTTCATACATGCCTGGAACAAGTAAAAGCACTTTTACAAAGAAACGTCGTGCAAAACGACTGCAAGTCTGTCACAGATGTGCTAGATGGACTTGTAATGCAAAATGTCGTTCTTTAGGAATGGTATCTGTAAACCGTAAAGATAAAATACAATTCATTAAGCATGGCCTGAGTAAGGAGTCTTTAGATAATCTTCTATTAACTCTTGAGACGCACCCTAGTGGAGATGTGCATCGTGCAATTCATGATTTATGGCCACAATTCCATAAAGAACATGCTCGACATAGTCTTGGGAATCTGACTAAAAAAGACCTTGTTTGTCAGTTTTTAAGAAAACTGGATGGGAAGCATATCCCTGACCCATAGAGGGCGTTTAAGCCGTTCTTGGACGTAAAACCAAGGGAAGATGTGAGCCACAATCACAATTGCTTGTACATACACATAAAAAAATAAAAATAATAATAAAGAGAGAGAGGCTCCAGCTGGCCTACATATAGGTGGTATGATTGCATTTTCAATTTCTCATCTATAAAATCTTCTTTTCCTTCCCTTTATTTCTACTCAACCCACACATTCAACAGATATCGAAGTGTGTAGAAATGGCAGGTTCCTCGAGTCATCAAATAAGAAATATTTATGTTTTCGGTGGATCTAGTCCTGGGAAAGAAAAAGAGTTTTTAGAATCAGCAAATCATCTTGGTCAGGTCTTAGCTGAGAGAAAGATTCATTTAGTGTATGGCGGAGGCAGCCTTGGGTTAATGGGGGGTGTGTCAATAGCTACATTTTTAGAAGGCAGACAAGTTTTGGGGGTCGTCCCCAAAGCTTTAGCAAAAAAGGACCTCCTTGGAAAAACAATTGGAGAGGAACTACAGGTCTCCACAATGTCTGAACGATTGAATACAATGTTTAAACATGTTGATGCCTTCATTGCCTTACCAGGTGGTCTGGGCACATTGGAAGAGATCTTTCATATTTCCTCTTGGGCCCAACTTCACATTCACCATAAACCTATAGGTTTGTTAAATGTTAATGGTTTTTACGATAAATTATTGTCTTTTCTTGATCAAGATGTGGAACAGGAATTTCTAACATCTTCGGCACGACAAATCATAATATTTGCTGCTACTGCTGAACAATTGATTGACCAACTACAATCTTTCATCCCTATCATTGATCCCTCCATGAGTCGCATACATTGGTCAACTGAGGAAAGCCATAAAAAGCTTAGATTGGATTTGAGCCTTCGTTTGTGAAACCTTATGTCTTTTGGTTTTATTAATAGCATATTATTTTATTTTGTTATTTCTTATATTTGATTAAGTGTGTTTCAAGTTTGTCAGTATTCGTTGTTTGGGTGATGTCTTCTATACTATATCTTCCTACCTTAGGATATTGAGGACAATGTCTCATTTTGGTTGGGGGGAAAGGGTAGTAGTTAATATTAAAAAAAAATTCACTAACTGTGTTTTCTTTTTCATAAACTATTTGCAAAACTGTTATTAAGATGGCAGAGTAATGAGTATTGACTCTTGAGACGCATCTTAGTAAACATTCATAACAAGGTCTATTATTACACTTTTTGAAATATTCAGGTTTACAAACTCTCGCATTGTTATCACTTGACTCTACTCATATACTCATTTAACAAATATTCGTAAACCTTCATTTTCACACACACTTTAACATATGATTGTGGGTTGCATATTGGATTATTACATTATTTATATTCTTTTGTTAAAGGTAACAACTAAGGAAAAAGGATAGTATGTAATTTTTAAAAAACAAAAAAAAGTATATATAATAAAAAACGTAGATAAGTTTGGTTTCGTAGCCTACCTAATCTAAGCAAGTAAGCCCGAAGGGGTGTTTTAATACCTAATACCCTAAAGTTAACTGACTTGGGAGCTATTGGCCCCAAGCTTGTTACATGGGTTAAGGAGAAAAGCTTAAGGGAATCAAACATTGCACTATCTACGTATCAGTATCTGCAACCCGAGTTATTAATCTCAAATGAGTGTCTCAACATCTAATGCCCTAAGACCAACTAGTCTGGGAGTCATTAGCCGAAAGCTCGTTACATGGGTTAAAGCAGTAATGTGTTTTAAGTTATATTATATATATATATATATATATATATATATATATATATATAAAGATAATAATCTCAACCCAAGGAAGTTAATCAAAACATTAGAACAAAATCTTGTTTTCTTCCAATAAAAGCCCCATCATCTATGTTTTTATAAATTGAGCACATAAAAAAAAAGGGTCTATTAATATTTTGTTTAAAAGGTATTGAGCAGATATATAAATTTAATAAGAGTTTGTTTACTTGGATAGATTAATGGAAGTTAAATGATGAATGCCTTGCTTTGTGGAACTTGCAAATTGTTTTTCTATTTTAACTCTTTGATTACTAGGGACTAGTAATAAGCTGGTTGGGGGGTGTGATTAGTACTTAAAAGTGCATTTTTATCAAGGTTTTATATCATCATTTTGCACTTGAAGTATCAATAACTCTTTAACTAGAGCATGTTTTATAATAACAGATCTGATAATATAAGATAGCTTTAATTTATGGTAAATGTTCATTTTAAATGCAGGCATATCTTACAATTCAAATGATTGATTGATGTGATTAACTATTGAAAGTGAAAGGATAAAGAAACGGCTAAGCTTAGAAAGGAGATGCCGATTCAATTCAAATTGGAACACTGTTCAGTTATTGGGTCATATATGGAGCTGTAGATCTTGGATTTCAGCTTACTTTATATGGATGGAAAGCTAAGAAATAGGCCTACAATGTTCATGAATAGTGTAAGACCCAAATCTGCCGTTTTTAAATTCAAAGTTTGGCCACAAAAGAGAAGTTAGAATCTGTCCTGTAATCCAGCCCAAACACTACTTAGAATTTTACCCATATCTGGAGTTCTAGAAGGCCAAATGACGTGCAATTTGGTGGGTGGAAGGACAAGACAATTTCCAACAACTTTTATGACGAATATTGACTCAAATTCTGATGGTAACAATGACATGTCATCCAGTCAAGAGCTTGAGGTCTATCCACCACGTCCACCAACAGCATTACTCAGTATTTTAGCCATATCTCGAGCTCTAGTGATCCAAATGCTCTGAAATGTTATGGGTGGAAAGATAAGATGATTGCCAACAACTTTCATGAGGAACACGTTGCCAAATTCTGAATGGAGCAATGTCATTTCATCCAGCCAAAGTGCTTGAGTGCTGTTGTCCACCAAGTCCACTAAATCAATAGTTGGCCACTACATCAATAATCAATTACCAAATGAATAGTTCTGAATTTTAGCCTATAAAAGGAGGCATTTTCCATTCATTTAGGAATCTTGGTTCTAAGATTAAGATCATGTTCTTGCTCTCTCTTTATTGTTGTAATGCTTAAGTTTTATTTTCATTAATCTCTTGTTTACGCTTTTCATTTCCTTTACTATACTTAGTTAACTATGTTCTTATCTTGTTTATTTATGTTCTTCTTCTTTATTATGTCTAGCTAAGTTAATTATGTCAAGGTGACTAGGTTTCACTAATGGTGTTAGAATAAGTATAATATGAACTCAACATGGACTTCAATGCTTAAATCCTAAAAAATTTGCTATTAACATGTCTTATCTTTTTTTATCTTATCAATCCTTAATACCTTGCTTGTTAAATGGTTAATCTAGATTTGTGTTGTATAACACTTGGTACATCAAATACTTGATCCTTCATAGTTTTCGGCCGACATCATTATTATGAGAGGAACTTGATTTATTATCAACATAAGTTAGCATCATGAATGCTTGATAAAATTTGTAAGTATGGTATTATGTAAATAAGATGATTAATATGATCATGTTGATAATTTATAAAGAGTTTATATTTTACTTATCTCTAATACTATTAGTGAACCCTCTAACCTTGACATTTGTTTTATCATTGTTTAATCTTCTTTAATAATCTTATATCTCAAAGTCCTCTTTAAATCATCATCATCGTTGTTGTTGTTGTTGTTCTTTTTATTCTTATTATTGTTGTTGTTGTTGTTATTATTATTATTGTTATTATTTATATAGTTCACCTCCTGTGGTTCGACCCCGGTCTTGCCGGGTTATTTATTACTGTGACACTCCTACACTTGGGATAAGACATCAACTCTTTAATTGTGTCAGCCAGCTCTTGCTTTGTCAGCTGTTGAGTCACTCGTATGCCTTGGACAGTCCTTCATCCAAGTTTTAGATCGTGCCAAGTCAAGCCCCTGACTTGCACAAGCTGCTCTCGTACGCTGAATTCACATCTGCGTCGCGGTTGTCAATTCTGTTTTTGCCGAATTCGCATATGCGTGCAGGCTGCTAATGTCTTCGCTGCC
Source organism: Populus deltoides (assembly GCA_015852605.2). Lineage (NCBI taxonomy): Eukaryota > Viridiplantae > Streptophyta > Magnoliopsida > Malpighiales > Salicaceae > Populus > Populus deltoides. The sequence goes on along the minus strand of CM027571.2, from coordinate 21,362,585 downwards.
GAATTCCTCGACAGCCCCAGTTCTTGTCAGCCTATGCCCCTGACGAGTTTTCCTATTTGGCTTAGACATTCCATCGTCAAGCCCATGTTCGTCAACAATCTGCGCTACTAATTTTCCTTTGACGAACCTCTACCACACAAAATCATTTGCCCGATTTATCCCACTGTTGGCATAGTTGTCAGCACCCTTAAGTCCTGTTTTGGACAGCCTGTCGAAGTGTACACCTTGTGCACGTTTAACACTGTTACAATAATACTGTATGGGCTTTGATTAAGATGTGTTCGGAAAATTACATGTTCAAGAAGAGCTCCCAAATCTAGACAAATGACAGCCCCAGCAGTGCTAACAAGGAATGTGTGCAGGCTGGAACAGATAAATCCATAACTTCATAAAAGCTCAAATTATGTCCAAATTAGTTTCTTTTCCCCTCTATTTCAACATGTAACATTATATTTATTAAAACATATATCATTGTTTTAATATTTTTTTTAAATATAATCCAATATGTTGCCATATCTATAAAAAATATCATTCAAGATATATTATATTTTAAGTTCATGATTAATTTATCTTTTAAAAAAAATACATTATTAACCTTGGATAATTTTTTATGTTAAAACAACTAATTCAACACGTGATATAGCGTAGAAAAATGATCTAGTTAGAACTATATGAAATGAACTGATCATAATAAAATCAGTGTGTCTAACCAGGTTTTGAGCAGTTAAATGAACTTTGATTTGTGTAATCTGGAAAATATTAAAGCACTTGAATATGTTTGGTTAATATATATATATATATATATATATATATTCAAAAATATCCAAGTTTGATGGGGTCGAGGGTCCAATGAGGTAGGTAATGAAGATATTAAATTTTGAGTATGCATATAATTTGTCAAAGAGCATACTCACCCACCCGTTGTGTTTTCAAATTGCAGAAGGCCTGTCATACACTTGGTCACGTTAGGATTATAGACTTGTAGAATCCCACGTTGTGCAAGTTGCAAGTTGCAACCACCCGATACCAGAGTCAAAAGTGACTCATTAAAAAACAATTTAACCTCTGTCATATAGTCTGAAGTCTGAACCGATGACAGCCGAACAATTTACCAATGTCAGTACTTCCGCAGATCATTGTCCAAGCTATTGTTAATTATATATTAGAAAGTTAATTATAAGGGTTTTTGTTGTCATTTATAATGTAAAGGGTCATTAAATTAATAAATTTGAATGTTGAAAGTAAGATTTGGAGGGAAAGTTATAATAAATATATATATATATATATATATATATATGTATCAATTTTTTTTTGGATGTTAAAAAAATATTTAGATGTTATTAATATGTTTTTTTAGAAGAATTGTTTTTTTAACTATATAGATATTAACATGAGATGACCTAGTTAACTTGATAAGTCTAAAGATAAGTCAAACGATAAATAAAAATGTAGTTCGACTCAAGAATAAATTAACATGACATTTTAAGAAAAAATATTGAAATGACAACATATTAGATCAAATCAGGTTAACTAGCCAAATTCATTACCTGAATCATGAGACTCTGATAATCCTATAAAAAGCAAATAAAAAAAAATATTAAACTTAATTCTCAATCAACTCAATGTTGAATGATTAAATTGAAAACAAAATTCAACTAAAATAATGAGCCAAGTCAACCTTATTTAACATGTCAAACCTATGTCATGAGACGAAAATAACTCCATACAAAGAAAATTAAAACAAATTATATAGATCAATTCTCAATCAACCCAATATTAAAGGATAAAATTAAAAAAAATCAAACCACTCGACTTAACCAACCAAACTTGTGATCTAAATCAGAATACCAAGATATCTTCATAGAGTTTAAACCAGAATAAATTATGAAGTTTAATTCCCAGTAAAACCAATATTGAAGAATGAAATTGAAAAAAAAAATCAACTAAAACATAACAAAAACACCTCGAGTCAATCAGTCAACCCGTGACTCAAGTCATTAGACCGTGATAACCCCATAGAAAATAAATAAATAAAAATATTATGAATCTTAACTCTCAATCAACCTAATTTTGAAGTATTAAATTGAAGAAAAAAGTAAAAAAAGTACAAACATAATGACTTAAGTCAACTCAGGTTAATCTGCTAAATCCGAGTTAGGAAATTGAGATAAATCCATAAAAAAACAAATAAAAAAAATTATAAAGTTCAATTCTCAATCAACCCAATGTTAAAAGATGAAATTTAAAAAAAATCAATTAAAAAAAAACATGAGTGAACCTAGTTGACCTGCAAAACTCGTGATCTAAGTCATGAGACCATGATAATCCCATGGAAAGCAAATCAAAAAACAATTATGAAATTCAATTCTCAATCAACCTAATATAAAAGGAATGAAATTAAGAAAATAAATAAATAAAAGATAAAAAAATGACTCGAGTAATAAGAATGAGATAAATCTATAGAAAAAAATTAAAACAAATTATAAAATCTAATATCCAATAAACGTAATATTAGAGGATGAAATAAAAAAAACTAAATTTGAAATTAAAAAAAAATAAAAAAAATCTTGACATTTCACTATTCATTCCTACAATAAAATACCAAAAACTTTTAGTATATGTTAATCTTTGGTGAGAGGATATAATTTTGAAGTGGTACAACATAAAAACTATCTATTATTATATCTCATTTGTACGCTATATACATATAAAAAATAATCATTAATGTGTAAACTAAATAAAAGCAGTAATTGTCACTGTCATACAAAAATTCACGATCAAAGCATGTAAGAAAGACAATAAACTCATGTATTTATCCAAAAAGAAGCAATGTTTTATTTAGATTATAGTTTATATTAGAATTCAACATATATATAAACGTTTTATATAATATCACCAGTCGATTAGGTTTAAGAGGTTATATAGGAATTTAATATCTTGTGATAATATAAATAAAATCTTACTTATTTTATAAATAAATATCAACCTCACATATGCAATTTTATTTATTCAATTATATTTTAATAATGTTTTCTGCTTTCTTCATTTTTAGTATCTTTTAATTTATGTTTCTCTTAAGTTTTATTTGCTAGCTTTCTTTGATTTTAAACACCTTTTAATTTCCCTTTCTTCTTTTTAAATACTTATTTTTTTTTTATTAATGTGAGTGTTAGGGTCAATTTATATACACCTTGACTAATCTCATGGACTCTGAAGTTAACGACCATATAAGCCTCCAGTAGCTATTATATTAGCAACCATAGGACTCGAAACCTGAGACCACATTGGAAGCAAACCCTTTAATCTCAGGCTTTTACCATCAACTCACTTATTATATAGTTTTTTAAACACCTTTTTTCATTCACGTGTTGTGGTAGAAGAAACGTATAGTTTTTTTTTTTTTTAAGGTTTGAGGTCTAAATATCTCTATTTTTTTAATTTAATTTTATCAGGTTAATATCTATCTCAACTTAAAATTAAATTTTTATGGGACTCTAATATTTTATAATTAACAATATAAATAGTCATATAGCTACTCTAAATTATGATCAACATTATATATTCAATTTTATTTATTTAATATATTTTCAACCTTTACTTTCTTTCTTTACTTTCTAATACCTTTTAATTTCCCGTTCGTTTACAAGATTTATTTACTAGCTTTCTTTATGTTTCAGTAACTTTTAATTTTACTTTGTTTCACAAGTTTTATTTGCTTGCTTTCTTTAATTTTCAATACATTTTAATTTCTCTTTTTCCTTTTTAAACGCTTGTTTTCATTCACGCATTGTGGTAAAGGAAACATATAGCTTTTTATATAAACACATGTTTAAGAGGTTAATTTTGTAACCTTATTTCTTGTAACAATATAAATAGGGTTATATATATATATATATATATATATATATATATAATATATATATATATATAGTTACTATGAACAACTATGCAATTTATTTATTTAATTATTTTCAATATATTTTTGGCTTTATTCAATTTTCAATACCTTTATAAATTATTAAAATCCGGTTTATAAATTATTTTTACTATGTCTTGTTTTGTTATCTTGTTGTGTTTTATATACTAAAATTAAACTTGGAGGGGCTGGTGTGGATTGCAGTGAATCAAAATTCAAAAGGTCTCCTTGAAATTTAAATGATTTTAAAAAAAGACAATATATATATATATATATATATATATATATATATATATATATATGGGGTAATTAAATATGAAAAGGGGGGGGGAAGCAAGGGGCGGGCCTACTGCAAGATATTTTTTTTAATTACTGGGTATTATGGGATAATTAAATATGAAAAGATGTTACATTTTTTATTTTAAAAAAGTGAGTCTTGAATTAAGTGTGACTTTACTTTTAATTTCTTTTAAATTTATTTTTAATCTACATGGAAAAGAAAAAAAATATTATTTTATAAAATAAAAAATAGAGTTATTAATTTATTCTAATATAAATTCTGCAGCCGATCAAAAACAAAAATAAAAACATAAATTACAAGCAAATTTCTTTTAAAAAAGATTAAAGCAGAGCCACCAATTAATTTATTTTTCATCAAACAAAACAAGATAATTTAAATTTAAAATCTAATTTTATTTTTGTTTTTAGATATTTGTTAATAATTTGATGATTTTTTTTATATATAATTCTACTATTTTTGCTTTTTTTTTTTCTCAAATCTACTAGTTCTACCGATTGTTTTTTTAAATTTTTGTTATAGTGATTTTTTTCTAAATAATTAGATATATTTTATTGGTTTGTTTTGATTATACTTGGATTTTTTTATATTTTTTGTTTTTAACAGAGCCACTAAAATTATCAATTTGTTCTTACGATATATGTTTTGATTTTAAGTTGAACTATGAATAAAATAAAAAAATTGATTTTTTTTGAAAAAAAAATTGATAACTTATAGCCTACTGAACGAGCTTTTTCAGTGATGAAAATTGTTAAAACAAGACTTCGCAATCAGATGGAGGATGATTTTCTTGCAAATTATTTGATTGTCTATATAGAAAAAAAAATTGTTGAAAGATTCACAATTAATATAATAATCGATGATTTCTATTATATGAAAGAACGACGAGCATAGTTATAAATATGTAAAAATCATTTTTTTTTTATTTTTTGCTTTATTTTAAAGTTTATCATACATAAATAATACTTTGCAAGTTTATATTTGATAGATATAAATACCAACAACATTAAAGTTATGAATACATTATGAGAATGAAATTAATTTCATTACTTTAACTCAATTTGATATTGCTCCAAACATTTTACCTTATACAAAGGTCCATTATATGTTTGTAAGAAGTTATTTGAATAAAACTAAATTATACAGATTTTATTTTACAATTTATGTACAATAAATTAAAATAAATATTATATCTTGTTATATTAATTTTAACTACTCTTAACAAATAATCCTTCAAAATTATACCCTTTAAAATTAAAAGGTTAATTATTAGCCTCCGACATAAAAACTGCAAACTAATGACTTTACATGCAAGAGTAACTTTTTCATCTCATCGTATCCACCTGCCCTCTAACGTAAAATACTAAAAAATCTGGTTCCCAAATAGCGGTTTCGTTTTTACCACTCTCAATATAGATTGTCGAAAGAAGCAAACCTAATTTGCATGCAATTATTCTACGATTTATAAATAAACCATACCTGGACTAGCACTTGATTTTTAAGGTTGTGTTTGTGAACACAGTTAAAATTATATTTTTTTTAAAATTTATTTTTTTATTTTTATATTATTTTAATATACTTATATTAAAAATAATTTTAAAAAATTAAAAATATTACTTTAATATATTTCTAAATAAAAAATATTTAAAATCTCAATCATTAACATAATTATAATTTTAATCGTGAATATAATTTTAAATACCATGAATTTGCTTGAGCTATACTGCTCATGATTCGGATATGGTCTTGTCTTTTACAAATTAAATCCCTGTTTATTTTTGTGTTTTAAAAATGTTTTTAAAAATAATTAATTTTTTTTATTTTTTTCTTGATTTTAAATTAATATTTTTTAGTATTTTTGAGGTGTTGATATTAAAAATAAAAATATATATTATTTTAATATATTTATAAATAATTTTTTTAAATTATAACCACATTCTTAAACAAACTTGACTGGTCATGTCTAACAATAATATAAACCATCTAGGTGGTGGTCCAATGATAAGAGTTTGGGACCAAGAGGTTTGCTCTTCTCATGTCCGGGTTCGGTCGGAGTTGTTCATATGACCGTTAATTGGAGACTTATATGATCATTAATTTCAGAACCCATAAGATTTATCGAGATACATGTAAGTTGACTCAGACGACATATTAAACTAAAAAAAAGAGATAAAGGACAGTAATCATGAAGCTGGAGTAGAGAATTCAATAGTCTCGTGATGATTACAATTACAAATTGCAGTGAATTCACTCTTGAATTTAAGAAACCGTCACTTTCTTTGATAATTAATAGAATGGTGTGTCGGTAGGGCAACCCCCCAAGATATGCGAAAACATGGTAGCATCGATAGTTGCTTGCCACTTTCGTGAGGTCAACACCACAATTTATCCAAACATTTCAACATGGATCTCCACGAAAGAGAGTGGTTGAGGAACCAATGAATGATTGTGGGGGTGCTCCACTGCTCATACTTGTCAATTGCAATTACAAAAATATTTTTAAGAAAATTAAAAAAATTTATTTTTATTTTTATTTTTATTTCAAATTAATATTTTTATATCATTTTGATATGCTATGTCAAAAATAATTTTTAAAAAATAAAAATATATTATTTTGATATATTTTTAAGCTAAAAATATTTTAAAAAGCAATCATTAACACAATCCCAAATATTTCTAAAATATCAAAATTTTACAACTTGATCGGACACAAAACACCAAATGTCCCAAAAAAACCCATAAAACCAAAAAAATATATTAAAACCAAACTATTTAGCACAATTTGGTGTTATTTGCGTTTAAAATGATGTTTTATAAATATTTAAATTTTTCTTGTTTAAAATTATTTTTATAGGTTTTTATATGGTTTTGATATACTACTATAAAAAATAATTTTTAAAAAATAAAAAATATATTATTTTAATAAATTTTCAAATAACATTTAAAATATAATTATTATCAAACTACCGCACACCCTCTGATAACTAGGAATACAAACTAACTATCCGCTCTAAAAACTTTATTACTTAGCTTCCAAGCTCTATAAATCCAAAAGTTTTATTGGATTTCATGGATATCCTTACCAAATTGAATTTGTCACGAATGAACCCTTCAACTAGATTAAAACGGGGCTACCAAGCTTATATGATAACTTTATACGTGTCAGAACCTCCACAATCCACGCAGATACCTCTTGAAGCGTGTGTGGTGGTTGGAGAGACTCTGTCTGTATGTATGTACGTACGTACGTACGTATGTATGTATACACATTAATTAATTAATTAATTAATTAATTAATTAAAGGTGAAGTGCAAGCAAACCAAGCACAGCCTTTTTACTATTCTCCTTTATTTTTCTCCTTCGAGGATTATTGCATCCTTTTCTCGGACGATCCTCCCGAGTGGGACCCACCGCTAGACTGGCCCACTTCCTTGTTAGAAGCCGGCCCATTTGACCCCCCTAAACCCTGTTAATTTCCACTTGTCAATATTACAAACTCGTGGGCTCACCTGAAAAACCTTTGCGGTGTTAGCATGATAATTCAACTTAGCTGGATTCAACTGGTCTTAGAGTAAATCATATTTTTTTCCACGTAGATTTATCAAAGATTTTATTATATTTTTATAATTTCAAATTTCTCAACATCTCAACTTTTAAATTTTTTAATTTTTAAATAACATGTAAGGTTTGAGTAATTATTATATTAATAATTATAAAATTTAAACTGAAATCACATAAAAATAACTCTTTAATTTCAAACTTTTACTACTAGACTACTTATTAAATAGTTTTATTTAGTATAATTCTTAATAATATCAGTACTTGGTCTCATTTGTATCACAATCTAAGTTCTAAATTATAGATTAATTATGTAAAAACAAGTTTAGAAAATTATTTTTTTTATTTTAAAAGTTTTCAAAACTTATTATCAGTTTTCATTTACTGAAGGAAAAAAAAAAAAAAAGAAAGGGAAACAAGGACATGCCAAAACAGCCCTTAACTCATTCATATTTTTATTTTATTTTATTTTATTCGTACTTTCTCTATTTATTCCTCTCAAATAAAATGTTGCAAAAACAATTGGAAACCTAAAAAAATCAAAAGTAAAATTTTAAAAGTATGCAATTTAATGATTAGAGGGAGTGTAGAAACTTGGAGTAATATTGAAAAGCTTCAAACCATGAAGGTAAAAGTGGAAAATTGATGAAATTATCAAAGAAAAAATGACCAAAAGGAGAGGGAACACACGTGTGAAAAGGCTCCCACACATGTAAGCCTGGAAAGTGAAACAACACAAGACAGGCAGACATCAAAAACTTCTCCTACACCTCAGGGAGAGAGTCCACGACCTATTTTCCCGTTAAATAAATCCCTCCCGTGTTTTATTTTCCCGTTAAAGCCTTGATTACCCGGAATAGTCGGGTCTTTTTTTCTTTCAAATCCTTCCTTTTTTTGGTTTCTCTAGAAAGACAGGAAGAAAACCCAGCAAACCCTTCAACAATCATCATCCCTTCCTTTCTCTCTGCATATCTCTCACCAGGAAGATCTGTTTTGTGGGTTCTGTCCGAACGAAACTGTGCTTTTCTTTCTTGGTCCCTCTCGTGGTTTCTTTTTATCTAGTGATTGAAAAGCTTAGACCTTTCTTTGTTTTCCTATATGAAATTGGGGTTTTTAAATTATTTATTTGTCTGAAGTTCTAACTTTTTTTTTTTTATTATTATTTATGAATGAATGAATGACACAAAGCGGTCTTCCATTTCCCCACTACTCATCCCGTCATCCGAAGCCTATTCAATTTAAGCTTCAAAATTGACCATTTCTTTATGTTTCCAAGCCATTTGTGGCCTTTTCACATTTGATAAAAGCAAAAGCGAAAAACAGAGCCTCCTCCTTCCCACCTCTGTCACCACTTCTCTGGTTATCTTTGCTTTGTTGATCTATCAAACAAACAAGTATATATATAAAAAATGTACCATACACATAGCAAAAGAGAATTTTCCATAGGATTCCAACCTCAAATGCAAATATTGAGGCCAAGCATCCATTCAAGAAGGGCAAACTTAATGGTCAAATTCCAAGACCTTTATGGGTTCGCTGTGGAGGGCAATGTCGATGATGTTAATATATTGAATGAGGTTAGAGAGAAAGTGAGGCAACAGGGGAGGGTTTGGTGGGCTTTGGAAGCTAGTAAAGGTGCTAATTGGTATCTGCTGCCACATGTTTCTTCATTAACTGAAGGAATTGCACTCAAATCTTCTCTCAAATTGTCAACTTTAACCAATGCAATCACTTTGAAAAGGCTTATAAGGAAGGGGATACCCCCTGTGCTTAGGCCTAAGGTTTGGTTTTCGCTCTCTGGTGCTGCAAAGAAGAAGTCTACGGTGCCTGAGAGTTACTACAATGATTTGACTAAGGCTGTTGAAGGGAAGGTCACAGCAGCTACAAAGCAGATTGATCATGTGAGTCTTAATTTATGTTATCTTGCAATATGCCAAAGCGGGTTTTTATATAATTTGGATTGGTTTTCTGCGTTTATTTTGATTGAAATTATGGGGTTTGGTGTGACGGGCTTGGACGATTTTCTGCTGTTTTTGATTGTCAAAATATGATATTGGATTTGGTGGTTACTTTGGCTTGACTATCTGGTGTGAATCCCTTGGATTATTTTGAATTGCAATGATGGTTGTGGCCATGATGTGATTTTTTTTTGCTGTCCTGCTTAAACCCTGATTTTTTAGATCTACTTGCTATATGACGAGCTCTGTTGAGGGCTCAAATTTGTTTTGAAAAGGTAGGTGTTTGCATCTTTAAATTCATCAAACACTGAAAGTTCTTGTTTAGATTTGTAGGATTGATTTGGATGAGTGTTGATGCATGAGATGATAAAATGTTTTTTTAAGATCCTTGTTCCGATAGAACTTGGTGATTTTTTTGTGCCATCGAGAGTAGAGAAAAAGCAAATGCAATCGTGTTATTTGGTATTTATTTTTTTCATAACCGATCGGAGCAGATTATTGATAACAAAACCAGTCGATGGTTCATCAAATTTTGATGTTCATCCAAAATGATGCTTAATAAGCAAGGTGGAACATTACTATTACAGGTAAACACACGTGTTCTCCTTGAAACTTGTTTACCAACAGCACGTGCAGCATGATTACAATTCCATCGCACGTGTTCAAAGAAGAGGAATTTGTCTAGTTGCTTGGCTGCAAAATATCATGAACAATGGCTTCAATTTCCCAGGACCAAGAGCCTTGCACAATCTCGTTTGCCACCTCCACGCAATCTGACTCCATCCCATATCAGTCCAGCCATCCTTTATCCAGCTTAAAGCTGCCTTCATAGCCATAGCCTCCACCACTTTGGAACTAGCAACAGAAGAACAATAGACAGCTTTAGAAAAAACCAAATGACCATGAGTATCTTGAATTACAAAACCTGTACCCCCATCCTTTTCAGTTTGGCATTATTTTCTGTTGCGATTTGCAAACTCAAATTTTAAGAATCCATTGTTCTAACCAATTACTCTATGATGGTTGATTTCATACTGTGTTCATCAAACAGTCTTGGTCTATGTGCTTCTTTGACGGCTCTTGTGCAAGACATGTTGCTGACGTCTCTTGTGCAAGACATGTTGCTGACTGAACACATTGAATTGGGTTGGGGGGAGGGGGTTAAGAACCTTTTAGATGAACGAGGAAAAAAAAAAACTTTTGAAGACTGTTTATTATAGTACCTAATTGCTGTACATCTTAGAGACCAAAAAAACTTGTACAGTGCTGGATATCAAGTAGAGTAATGATTGTGTAAATTTTCCATACAAGGGATCTAGTCTTTGCTTCATTTTTTTGATTTTTTGTTCAAGCTTAAGTTACCTGGTCTTCACAGCAGCAAAATTATTGGACCGTTTCCCAATAATATTCCTTGCAGGTGTTGTTCATATTGCTATCAATTTTCTTTCTTCACTTTGTTAATTGTTTCTTGTTTCCAGGACCTGCCACGGACCTTTCCTGGTCATCCATGGTTGGACACTCAAGAGGGCCATGCTACACTCCGACGAGTTCTTGTTGGATATTCTTTTCGTGATTCAGATGTTGGCTATTGCCAGGTAGGTTCTCTATGGGGCTAATCATGAAAGGTGTAATTATGCAATTACTGAGAATGTCAAATGAAGTAATTCAAAAACTCTTCCATGTTTCATCTTGCACACTTCGAATGGTCGATAATAGTGCCCTTCCATTATTTTCTGTACATTTGGAAGCATAACTGCATGAGCTTAGCCTGGAATTCTTCCATATGGTTTGGCAACAGAGCAAGGTGAATCCTGACAAATTATTCATGACAACATTGTATGATATTGCCCAGATATTCTTCACACCACTTTGTAAAACATAAATGGTTTCCTTGTCATCTAGGAAATATCTCCATTTATATTTCCATGCTGGAAATATTGTTTCAATATGAATGGCTGGATAGTGTATATATCTTCTTGGACAGTTCATTTAAGGAACCAAAAAATGGTGCTAATAGGTGTCTACCAGCTAGGCAGTTACTGATTTCGTTTTTAAATTGGTCATGATTTAATCTCCTAGGTTGCCATTATTAAATTCTTAATTAAATAAATTGTAATTTATAAACGAGAACTCTAATTATCCTTGGAACAGGGCTTAAATTATGTCGCAGCACTTTTGTTGCTTGTGATGAAAACAGAGGAAGATGCTTTTTGGATGCTGGCAGTTCTTCTGGAGAATGTCTTAGTGAATGACTGCTACACAAATAATTTGTCAGGGTGCCATGTTGAACAAAGAGTTTTCCAGGATTTGCTTGTTAAAAAGTGCCCAAGGTATTTTACTTCTGATGAACTAGCTAGTTTGGCGTTTTAATTGTTCTCAATATGCTAAGAAATTGGGAACAAAAACAATGCAGAATAGCTTCTCATTTGGAAGAACTAGAGTTTGATGTTTCCCTTGTTGCCACTGAATGGTTCCTATGCCTCTTCTCTAAGAGCTTGCCTTCAGAGGTTGGATCATCTCTCTTTCTCACTCACTTTCTATCAGGCGCATACACACTTTCCCGAGTATAATGACCCTGATGTTTTCTCTGATGACTAACAAATTTTCCCTTGTGCCTCTACTTTCCAGACAACTCTGCGGGTGTGGGACGTCCTCTTCTATGAGGGGGCAAAGGTTCTGTTTCATGTAGCTTTGGCTATTTTCAAGGTGCTAATGCTTTTGCAATGGGCTCTTTATGCTGTTTGAATTTCTTTAAACAAGCTTAGAAGTTTCATGAACATCAATTAATAATAATAATAATAATAATAATAATAATAATAAGTTAAGATCTGTGATTGCAGATGAAGGAAGAGGAGTTGCTTCTAACTCACCATGTTGGTGATGTTATTAACATATTACAGAAAACAACACATCACCTCTTTGATCCTGATGAACTATTGACGGTAAGATAGTTTAAGCCTCCCTCCCTATAGTTTTCAATTGATTGTTTCGAAGCACATTTATTTATTTATTTGACGAGGGAAAGGAGTGGAAGGAGAACGAGTCAGAACATGTTATAGAACGTAATTTGGGGAGGGTGGTGGATTATAAACCATAAGTCCTAGTTTTAATTAATAGTCAGAATGATGGGGCTTCTCTTAATTTTTATCCTACTTAACTTGTCAAACAACCCACTGGATTTATTATTAGTTTCTCAAGCTATGATCATAAAATTGCTTTCAGTATTACTTTGCCTCCATCTGGATCTATTCCCATCTTCTTGTCCTATCCTGTTCTGTAATGCCATCAACGAATTCATTCATTATAATTTAGAACTTTGAATGTAATTTCCCCCCATTTAATAAAATATAAAAAATCTTGCAGGTGGCATTTGATAAGATAGGTTCTATGACAACCAACACTATATCAAAGGAAAGGAAGAAGCAGGAACCAGCAGTAATGGCAGAGCTGGATCAAAGATTGAGAAGACTAAACTCAGTCAAAATGGATGATGACAAATAGCACTGCTTTTACCAACTTGATCTGAATCGGTGTATATATAACACAATCCTAGAAGAGGTGTTTGTTGCCCCCGGGGAGAATATTTTATGAATTCCACCTTCTCTCTGCAAGGGAAGGACAGTAAAGAGAGTGTATTGTTTGCAAGCAAGGATGTTGTTGAAGGTGGCTGGATGTAAATTTGGGCTTGTTTTGACGCAAGCATTTAAATCAAAATGCAAGCCACGCATTGCTGGCTTTCTTACCGCCCTGCAATTTTGAGTTCTTATCTTGTCGGATATTCTTTTGTCCCCTTAAATCACGGACTCGTGTTCAACCCAAGGTGAAGTTCACTAGTGTTATTATCCAACTGTTAAGAATAAAATGGCAGTGACAATAGAAGGCAAGTGCATAAAGGATCGCATGTGTATTTAGGGATTGTATAGTTTAATCTGAACTTAATGGATATCTACCTGAATAATTAAGTATTTTACGTGTGTTATAAGCTTATTTAATAATGAATAAAATATAAATATCCTGATCGATTCAAACTTAACCCGAGATCAACCAGTATATATTTTGTGAAAGTGAACACAACCTCCTTCCGTTGAAGGAGAAGAGACAAAACAGCTAGGTTATATACTATTCAGCCGGATGAGAGGCGTGGAAGCTGCTACTGTAAACGTCAATGGCGTTCCCGTTAAACAATTATGACAGTAAGAACAACTGTTTAAACTCCCATACTCAGTTCTCGAGAGCACTATTCCACTAGCATCATGGGGTTCCAGTGGTTTGGTCTCCAAATTGCTACGCAGGTCAGTGCAATTATTTGGGGAATTGATCGGAGATATATCCATGTCGACGGACGTATCATCATACTCCAATGTTATAGCTTTATCATGTTCTCCCATTAAGACCACCACAGTACTGCTTCTTCCCTTATTTTGCATCCCATTCAGATTCCCCCGGGAATGTTTCCAATGGTCACTCTCCCAACCTCTGCTGTCGACATAACCAAAACAGCCTTCTCTCTGCTCGCCAGTGACTGGCGCTCTGATTCCCTCCGGTATACTTCTGCAGTTGCCTTGCGGAACACCAGGTGGATTAGGAAACCATGAACTCTAAGATGATACTTGAATGAATAAAAGATGATTTATAATGAAAAAAAAGTAGATTTCAGGTATAACATAAACTCTAAAATGATATTTAAATGATAAAAAAAGATTCATCATCTGGATAAATTAAAAAAAATATTTTATCTATTTTCAAATAGTATTAATAGTGACATACTTGGCTAATATAAAATGAATTTTAAAAAGAATTTTAAATCTTATTTAAATGATCAATAACAATTATATAGAGAATACACATTTTAATATGACAGACATACTCGATGCTTTAATATTAAATCAAAATATTTTTGATGAAATGATATTAATTACACTAAAAAAACGGTCCTTTGGAATTTTAAGTTAAACCATTATTGGATTTTCTAATATTTGAGAGATCATGACACGTTACTAGACGATGTCACTAATCTTTAAATATAAATTAATTAATTTTTTAATTGATAACAAATTAAATTGTTAATTTATTTAATTCTATTTAATTAGAAGTATAATTTATATTTGGTCCAACATATTAGAATCTAATGGGTTACACACACATTAAGAATCATTAGTCAGAAATTAAATTAGGATGATTTAATTAAGTATGATTTTATTAAAATATATTTTAGAAATTAATAACTATAATATAATTAATACATAAATTATATTTCTAGATTTAAAAAAATCATATGTACCCGTTTCTTTTTACAAACAAATAAGGAGACTTCATTTGTAGATCCTATGTTTGTATCAAAATGGCAAATTATATGTACGAATTTGATCCTATATTTATAGACAATTCATCAAACTACCTTAATTGTTTGTTTATAGAAATCCAGTTGCCGTGTTAAACTTGCCGAGAGTCATGTGAAGGTGGGATTGGCTGTGAACAAGAAAGAAATCTGTGACCATATTGGAACTCACAGGGATGTTCCAGCCCCAGGCACGGGGACTGATTCACAGGCAAAGACATGGATTCTGAACGGGCATTCAAAGTTTCACGGGCACTCGCCTGCTGTTGCTACAGGAAAAGCCAGTAAATCTTGGTGAATCATTGGGTAGGGACGATGTGACTGGCCTTGGAGTGTTCTTCGCAGCAGGCGCTCTAATGGTTGAATATGGAAAATCAATTTCTAATATGAAGTTTGTTATCCAGGGTTTTGGAAACGTGTAAGCTTTTTCCTGTTTCAAAAAAATAAATAAAAAAATCCCTATTCTCTGAAGCAAAGTCGGATCCCATTACGGATTTTTCTTTTCCTCTGCCTACCAGTATGTTCTTCCAGCGCTAGACAGGGCTGTAAGAAAGAAAAATCAGTTTACTTACCATTTAAAATCATAAATAGGGTTGGTAAAAATTTAATATTTTTTATATTTTTTTATTTATGTATTTTTGAATAGTTATATATATATAAAATATTTTTTAAAAATAAAAAAATATTATTTTAATATATATTTTTTAAAAAACAGCTACAGTAATCTTAATAACCCCAGTAGAATCCATGCCGCATGGTCAAGATATCACATCCTTTTGAACAGATCTGGAGAATTGTCCAAAGAAACATACTTGGATGGGTTAGAAAAGTCAAGCACCGTTACCGACATGCAAGCTAAGAACGTAAGAACTCCAAATGACTCAGATGTTAATGAGAGGAAAGCAATTAACAACAATTGAACAAAGACACGAGAGAGAAAAATAATCAAAATTTTTCATATGTTATAACTGTTGGTCAAAGAGAGTGTTAGCTCAAAATTTTTCATATGTAATAACTGTTGGTTAGGGGTGAGAAAAAAACCGAAAAGCCGATGAAACCGAGAAAACCGGAAAAAAATAACCGAAAAAACCAAACTGAAAAAAACCTGATTAAACCGATTAAAATTTTGAAAAAACTGGCTGATTCGATTCGGTTTTATAAGCAAAAAACTAAAAAAACCGAACTGAAACTGGTCGGTTTAACCCGGTTTCGGTTTTGTTTGTTTTTTTTTTTAAAATTTTCGGTTTGGTTATATTTTTTTTTTTATAAAAACCGAATCAAACTGAAAATGATCATCCCTACTGTTGGAAAGCAATTAACAACAATTGAAGAAAGACACGACATCAACTGCCAGTAAGAATTTTATGTTATTAGATTCAGATTACGAGAACTTCAAAACAGGATCTCATGTTTTTTGATAAAAATAAATAAATAAATAAAATTTTACAGGTCAAAGTTATTGTTTATTATTCATGTGTAAGGATACATTTTATTTGATCCTTAAAATCCATAATTATTTTAAATGAAATATTGAGCTTTGATTTTATTATTTGATTTGATAAATATCAATTAAAATTAGTCTTTAAATTTCAAATTTTAACTATTATATTTTATTTTCATAATAAAATAAATTTATTTATTGTGAAAATTTAATATGATCAAATTAAATTTTAGTAAAAAAATATATATTTAAAGTATAAAACCCTTTCAACCATATATTCGAGACATGCTTACTTATTTTTAAATGTAAGTGAACTTGTCTCGATAGGACATCTGTAAAAACAAAAATCTTATACTAATTAAATTTCTCCACGTGTGTTATTTTTATTTTATTTTATTTTTACATAAAAAGATGAAATAAAATTGAAATAAATGACATGGAAAATGAATGAACCTTTATATATTTTTTGGCCAATAAAAGGTTCACACATGGGAAACGACCTGAGAGCCTCTACCGATCTCTATAAATAAAAGAGCCTTATCATAGATTAAAAAAAATAAAAATTCTTGAAGATACAAAATTTTCTTCAAAACAAGCTTTTCAAGTAAGGAAAATCTCTCACAAGCTTTCAAACCTTTTTCATTTATGTTTAAAGTTTAAAATGAACGAAATTCTATTGAATTAAGTCTAAATATCTCATAAGAGTTCTTCAATATAAAGAGGAAAGTGCACTTGATAAGTTTTGATATTCTATTAATATTCTCGCATAGTTTTCACACATTGCTTGATAAATTTATATACACTGTCATTGTTTAATTTTGGAAGAACAGATTTCCCGCTGAAATTATAGCCGCTGTTCTTGGATAGCTACTGTAACTGTTGTTTCTATATTACACAGTTGTTACAATAAATAACAACCACAATTGCAGCCTTGATGTACTCTGCATAATTCAAGGTAGAGTGTTATCTCTTGTTCCTGATTGCAGGCTTGTGTTTATGCTTTTTAGGATTAAAGGGTAGTGATGCACTTGATTGAAGACTTTCCCTTTTACACCCCCGCAAGATTGGGCTTCCATCAGTAAGGCCAATCTTGGACCGGAGAAGTTCTGTGCGTGCTCTGGAAAGTGGTTTGGTTAGCATGTCAACTAACTGATTTGTTGTGTGAACATGGACAGCCTGTAAAATACCTCTTTGCACTAAATCCCGAACAAAATGAAGGTCTATTCGGATGTGCTTCATTTGAGAGTGATTAACTGGGTTGTAGCTTAAGTGAGTAGCACCAAGGTTGTCACATAGGAGTTGAGGTGTGCATGATAAGGGAAAGGCAAGCTCACAGAGTAGTTGAAGGAGCCACATTGTTTCTGATGTCCCGTGGCTAGTGCACGATATTCAGTTTCAGTGGAGGATCTTTTTTGATGTCCCGTGGCTAGTGCACGATATTCAGTTTCAGTGGAGGATCTTTTTTGATGTCCCGTGGCTAGTGCACGATATTCAGTTTCAGTGGAGGATCTTGCTACTGCTCGTTGTTTCTTTGAGCTCCAGGATATAAGAGTAGAGCCGAGGAAGCTGATATATGTAGACGTTGATGTGCAGTCATCAATATTGTCAGCCTAGTTAGCATCAGAATAAGTCTTTAAGATGGGTTTACCAGTCTTTGCAATTTGAATGCCATTGAAAATAATCATTTTGAGATAACAGAGTATGTGTTTGGTGGTTGTCCAGTGGGTCTGCATTGGTCTGTGCACAGGGGTGGAGCCAGGAATTTTTCCTATCCTGGGCTATGATATAAAATACATAAATTATTTTTTAAGATCAATCATTCACTCGGATATATAAATTTGTCAAGTTAATAATAAAATTTTAATTCAAATACATAACATAAAATATATAAAAAATAAAATTTAAAGCACATAAAATTCAAAATAAAAGTAAAAATAAATTATACTATCAAAGTTGCACCCTTCGATGTTTTATAGAATAGAATTCATCTATGATCGAATCCGAATCAATATCTTCAACAAGCTCTCGTTCAATGTAAATCATCATAGAATCTGCTAAGAACTCCTCTTCTATTTTATTGCGAAGCACAGTTTTAACATGTTTCATAGCTGAAAATGCCCGCTCTGTAGTGGCAGTGGAAACAGGCAAAGTCAAAACAAGACGAATCAACCTGTCAATCAAATGATAGTGCTGCGACTTATTTGTTTCAGCTAATCCTCGACATAATTCAGAAATGGTAGACATATTTTGAAAGCTCTCATGATGAATCACATCAATCTGATAATGCTTTAGCTGAGATCTCAAATAATACATCTCTTGTTTATTGAAATCTTCAGGATAAAATTTCTCAGCAAGCTTGTAAATAGCATCAACTTTAAATGATTTAAAGTTGTCTTTAGGTTCTAAAGTAGAGCTAAGTACAAGGAGTTCCACTGTCTCATCACTGAATCTAGAATTTAATTCTTCCAACTGAAAATCTATTGTTGAGTTAAATATATCATAATGATAATGTTGGTAAACTGTCACCGAACCTTGTTGTTGACATGAACGACTTGTAGCCTTTTTATACGAAGCATTCATATGTGGTATGTTAATCTCATATTTTGTGCAAACAACTTGCACATTTGCAAGGAGAAGATCAAATCCAGCATCTCTCAAAGTTTGAAGCGATGCTTTAGTTGTTGATACAAGATCCATTGCATTTAAGATGTCAAAAGATTTTTGCTGCAAAGCTCGACAAAGTAAATCAGTAATCTTCATTATTTTATGCATCAAATAAGATGAATATAAATTCAAAAGATTTCATCACAATCAAACAACCACCAGTTTCTCCACATATAGAATTAGAAGATCCTTCTTGAACCATAATTTTAAGCACAGTAATAGTTGCACCATACATATCTATTAAGCTGCAAATAGAATCAAAATGAGAGCTCCAGCGAGTAGTTCCACTTCAATGTAAATTATCAATTTGATTAGCCCCTCTACCAGTCTCACGTTCTCCAGCAGCTACCATATGTGCAATTTCTATAACCTGAGCATAATGTAACTCAGTATGACGTTTGGGAGAAGCACAAATAAGGTTGATAATGGTTGTCAATTTTGAGAAAAATAACCAAATAGAAATCTCATTTCCAGCTGCTGCAACTAATGCTAAATGTAGTCGGTGAGTAAAGCAATGTACATAATATGAATAAGGACAATCTCTGAGAAATAGAGTTTGTAGTCCATTCCATGCGCCACGCATATTGCTAGCATCATTATACCCTTGACCTCGCATATTGAAAATATACAAGTTATATCGAGCGAGTTTTTAAGTGTTGAAGAAGTAGTATCTGAAACATGCACAATGCTATAAAAACGCTCTCGTACAAAACCCTAAATGTCAATAAATCTCAAAACAATAGCCATTTGTTCTTTATTTGATGCATCTTTGGCTTCGTCAACAAAAATACAAAACTTTGCATCTTTAACTTCTTCACAAATCTTTTTCTTCACTTTGTTCGCAAGAATATGCAAAATCTCTTTTTGAATAGTCGGCGAGGTATACTTTGCATTTTTCAGAGCTTTTTCTAAGACAACATCATCAATATCAACATTCAGTCTCCTCATAAGTCTTATCATCTCCAAAAAATTACCTCGATTATTAGAAGCCGAAGATTCATTGTCATAACCCAATTTTTTACCATTTTATTTTAATTATTATTATTATTTTATTTACTGAAAAGGATAAAAAAATGATGATAATGATGAAAAACAAGTAAAATGAAATAAATGAAGAATGAATTAAAATTTGGGTTAAAGGCAACATGATTGGAAGTTTTGGGGTTTAATTAAACTTTGGAATTAATCTAATTAATCCAATCAAGGGTTTAATTGGAGAATTGATAAGTTTTGAGACTTAAATGGACTTGGATTTAATTTAATTAATGAAATCAGGGACGTAATTGAAAAATTATCAAAGTGTAGGGCTGATTCTTGTCAAATTTGAAAGAAATTAAAACCCAAGGACCAATGTGTAAATAGCGCTGAGATGCAGGGATTCAATTACAATTTACCCAAGGACTAGACTGTAAAAATTCAAGATGTCAAGGATCAAAACACAAAATACAAAAAACGGTGTCGTTTCTCAACACTGTTCATCCTTTTCAATTCCTCAGCTGCCCACCGCTACCATTACTCCTGCAATAACAATTGATTGATTACCTGGTAACGGTGGAATTTTGTGGCTATAAAGCTAGAGAAAACAAAGAACGCGGAGGAATCACAGAGGGGGGAAGAGACAAAAAAAAAGAGCCATGAACAGGGGGAGAAAAGAAGACCACGAACAAAAACAGAGAGAGGGGATTTTTCCAGACTCAAAACAGTAACACAAAGGAGTATAATAAACAACTAGACAGAGAAAAAAGCAGAGAACGACACAGGAGCATACAACGGAACCAAAGCAAAGCTTTGGCCGGTCATCCATCACGCCTCCGTATCCTAAATCAGAGAGCAAACTAGGCGATTAAACACAGAGGAGGACAGGGAAACAAGAAACCCACAGAAGAAAGCATCAGCATCACAATTGGCTTCTTCTTCTCCATCGCCGACTTCCAAAACCAGAGGAAGAAGCTTAAAAAGGGAAGAGAGGAACAGCCCGCCATCGCCTCCATCTTGCTCCCAGGTAAGCATCTCCAGTTTGCAAAATAATTCCCCAACACTGTGCATTAGAAATATAATTACATACTAACTGTTGCCCGCGTGCGTGAACAATTCATGCACGCTGGTGGGTAAAGGCCGCATGGTCACTGGCTTGGGCCAGTGGCCAGGTTGGGTCGGATGGGTCCAGCTCAGCTCTAAAAACATAAATAATAAAAAATTGAAAAAATTAAAAAATTAAAAATTAAAAATAAAAAATAGAAAAAATTAAAAAAATAGAAAAAATATGTGCATGCATGAATAAAAATAATATAAATTTACTGGTTTATTCACCAACGCTAGAGTCGGGAATAAAATACTGGTTTAAATTTATATTATTTTTATTCGTTATATTTTATTTTATTTAGCAAGAAAAAATAAAAAAAATATATGTGCATGTATGAAAAATAAAATTGTTTTATTGGTTTATTCACTGACGCGAAAGTCAGGAATAAAAAAACTGATTTAATTGTTTTTTTTATTTAACTACATAAGAAATAAAAAAAATATGTGAATGCGCAATAAAATGAATTTAGTTTATTGTTTTATTCACTAGCGTTAGAGTCATGAATAAAAAATATGGATCAAAATTTATTTTATAACCACGTAATAGTTACCAACACCAGAGTTGGAATTAACCGTAGTTGAATATTTACTGGTACCAGAGTCAGGAATATTGCGAATAAACCATCAAAGCATAAGCTAATAAAAATTTAGCAATTTAAGACAAAACCAGCAATGCAGTTTGCCTTAGGCAGAACGTTTAAGGGGTGATAATATCTTCCCTTTTACGTAACCAGTCTCGAACCATAGAATCTCTGTTGACCAGTTAGGGTTCCTAGTGACCACAATACTAGGTAGCGACTCCTCAAACAAGACATTTTCTCTTAAAAGAATTAGATGCCAGAAATCTGTTCTTTTTTCCATAAATAAATGAAGATTATTTTTAGGGCCACTGCGATGTCAGGTGCGACATTCATCATGACCTCTAAATGCACATGCTTGTAAGCTAAGCCATCGAGCACTTTCAATTGTTGTCATAAGTCTCAACTGATTTTTCTGAACTTCTTCAACATTTTGTGCATTTAACACTTTATCAATATGTCTACTTACTTTCATTAAATTTTTAGCAGATTTCACAGCATTATTATGTGGTGAAGTGAGACTTCCCACATGCATCAAAAGTGCACATCTAACCCCATCATTAACCCTCTTCCAACTTCTAAAGCCTTCAGTGGTGAATGTGAGATGACGAGGCACTTTGTTTTCAAAGATAAAGCATGGAAAACAAAATACTGCATCCTTTGATGGAGAGTACTCTAGCCAAGGAAATTGATCAAATCAAGTGTACTGAAATCGACGATACTATCTCCCTGATTCAGTCCTTGGATACTCCACTAACTTAGGTTGATATGGACCCATTTTGATATAAACTCTTCTAATTTCATCTTGTTGATTAATAGGATGTCTCCACACTGGAATTCGTAACCCAGGATCTCGTTCAAGAGTATTAACATCAATTTCAACTCTTTGAGATTTGAAAGTGGGTTGTTCACTACGATTTGACAAATCAACATTTGAAGGAGAATGTCCTTTACTGGTTGATGTTTGTTCGTTTGGTTTAAAGAATAAAAACATAGTTTTTCCTCTCTTGTTTCCTTGATTTTCCATTATAATATATAACCTATTCAAGTAAAAAAGATTAGGGAAGTCAGGTGCAAGATGAAAATATACTAATGCCACAATAGAATATTCATAAAATACAGAATATACATGGATAAACTAGTGATGCAAACTATTGGGAGATTTGAGAACTTAACTTTGAAATAACCAGTAAATTATTAGTACTAGACTACTAGTGTGTTAGCATGTATCCATTTCTAGGGTACAGTTTACTGTTTACTCTACTAATAATCTACTGTAATGAATGTGAAACATTGAATACAAAATGAAAAGTCATGGCTCGTAAATTTTTTCTTGATGATTTTACACTCTTGCGGTTCTCTGTATAGATTCTTCTTCAAAATCCAAGCTAAAATTGTATATTGTTGAGAGGAAAAATAGTTAAAACCTCAAGTTATTTAAAAGATATGTGAATCAATTAATTATTTATATTTAGATAGATTTACTATAAAATATAACTAATTAATTAGTATTGGAAGAGAAGGTGGGTGGCTAATTAATTTGTATTGCTATAAAAAATAAAGTGGCAGCTGATGGCTAGTAATTAATTTGTATGGCAAGGAAAAGTGGGACACTAGGTTTACTATAAAAAATACGGAAAGTGGGACATAGGTTTTCTGTAAAAGATAGAGAAAGTGGTACATAGGACATAGATTTGCTGTAAAAGTGTAAAAATTAAAAAGAAAAGTGTGTCGTTAATTTTTTTTTTAACCTAGGCTACAACCCTTCTCAGCCTTGTAAAAGGCTCCGCCCCTGTCTGTGCATGAACTGGGATAGCTTGTTCACTGCGAAGAAAATATGAGGACGTATGATTGATAGATACTGAAGTCTGCTAATAACTCTATGAAACTCAGTGTTGTCGATAGAGTTAGAACCATCATTCAATTTCAGAATGGAACTAGTGGAGAGAGGGGTTGAAACATCCTTGGCACCAATCATGTTTGTGGTGGATAGAAGATCATTAATGTATTGGTGTTAAGACAAGAATAACCCGTCTTTATTTGACACCACTTCAACACCTAGAAAATAATGAAGGCACCCAATGTCCTTAAGGGAAAAACACAAGTTGAGCTGGTGTACAAAAGAGAGAACAAAAGCCTGGTGGTTGCCTGTAATGATCAGATCGTCAACATAGATCAAGAGAAAACAAGTGGCTTGATCATTTTGTTAAATAAAGAGAGACAGATCGACCCTGGAGATTTGAAATCCAAGCTGCAAAATAGCATTCTTGAGAGTCAGATACCAAGCTTTTGGAGCTTGTTTTAGGCATAAATAGCCTTTTCAATCTGTATACATGGTGAGGTCGTGAGGCATCCTTAAAACCTGATGGCTGCATTATATAAACATCATCAGTTAGTCTGCCATTCAAAAAAGCATTTTTGATATCCAATTGTCTCAGTGATCAGCCATTTAAAACAGCAATGGTAATAATGATTTTAATAATGGCAAGTTTGACAACAGGATTAAAGGTTTCTTTATAGTCCAGACCAAGATGTTGGTTGTAGCCCTTTGCAACCAGTCGGGCTTTAAATCGATCAATAGAGCTATCGGGTTTTCTTTTAACTTGAAAAACCCACTTGCAACCCACTGGGTGACACTGAGAACGAGGTGGAATTAAGTCCCATATATCATGTTTCATAAAAGTTGTGAGCTCAACAAACATGGCTTTTCTTCAGTGAGGCTGAGAGATGGCCTCTCTTACATTAGTAGGCTCAATGGGCAGGGAAATGGAATGTTTGGTGACGAAGAATATTTGTTTTGGTTTAAATATCTGGTTCATGGACCGTGTGCGCATAGGGTGAAGTCATGGAAGGGGAATGAATTGATGAGAAGAAGACTCTAACTGAGGGGTTGAAGATAGAGGCAAGGAGGATAAGGTGTGAGGAAAAGAGGTATGATTGGAGGGAGTGTCTGCATAATCTAAAGGAGCAAGATGATGAGAGGAAGCAGAGTTACCTAAGGGAAATGCAACAATGGCATGAGCATCATTCACAAGATTCGGTGATCGACAAAGAGCATGATACGACTTTGATGAGGCTGGCACAAGACCTGGTTGAACGGTAGGAGGGGAAAGTGAGGTATGAGGAAAAGAACTATGTGGCATGGAGAGTGAGTGTTGACTCTCATCAAAGACAACATTACGTGATATGTAAATTTCTTGGAGTGAGTATCTAGACACTTGTAAGCATTTTGAGTTTGAGAGTACCCAAGAAATATGCATGGCGTGGATTTAGATTGCATCTTATTAGAAGAATTATAGGCTTTGGTGAAAGGACAACACATACATCCAAATTTTCTTAGTTTAAGATAGTTTGGTTTTTGTCCAAAGAGTACTTCGAAAGGGGTCCGATTTTTAAGTAAAGAAGTAGGTTGTATGTTAATAAGATAGGTAGCAGTAGCAAAAACATGTGGCCAATATGAGGGATTGAGTGAGGTATCATGAAGTAGAGCTAGACCGGTTTCAACCACATGATGATGATAATGTTCAGAAATGTCATTCTGTTGATGAGTATGGGGAGCAATGGTGTAATGACTTATGCCATGAAATGATAAAAAAATTTTGAGTCCAACAAATCACTACCATTATCGAAATACAAGTTTTTTATGTGTATCGAATCTCTTCTCAACAATTTTTTAAAATTAAGGAAAGATAGTGGATACTTCAGATTTGTGTGTTATGGGATAGAACCACATGTATTTCGTGTAATGATCAAGAAGTAATAGATAGTATCGAGAACCATCAATACCAGTGTATGCAGATGTTCCCCAAACATCTGTGTATATAAAATTGAGAAGGGCATGACTGTGAAACTGGTTGCTCGAAAAGAAAGTTGATGCACTTTATTGATAGAGCAAAACTACAAAGGGAAGACACATGGTGAGACGTGACTGGAAGAGAAAAACGATTGACAAGACTGTGAACTAATTTAAATGATGGATGACTGAGACGTTTATGTCACCCATCAAATGGAAGTCTGTTCATACATAAACGCCACATGTTTGAAAGCGGAGTACTTGGGAAGGTGTACATGCCATTGTTACATGCTCCTCTTAGTAATATCTCCTTCGTGAATTGGTTGTCTATAAGAAAATAAAAAAAATGAAATTCAACAAAGACATCATTTTGCTTGAAATTGCAATGAACAAATATTATATATTTTTTTTGAAGATGAGGAACATAAAGTGTATCATGTATTGTAAATAAGCATTTGGGAAAAGGTAAGGTCAAAGAACCAGTGTAAGAGACAGCCAAAACTGAACCATCACTAAAAAAAAACTTCATCGATGCCATCATATTCTGAATGAACCAATAAGTTTGCAAGATCACTTGAAATGTTGTGAGATGCCCCCGAGTCTAATAGCCATGATTTGTCTTTGCCAACAGAGGATTGCGTACAATTTAAGGTGGCAGGATTGAGTTTGAACAATTTTTTTACAGTATGGCCCAGGTGGTCACAAAGTTAACACTTGGGTTGATAACGCTTAGTAAATCTATTAGTTAAATGACCCGCGCGATGCTATGGGTCAATTTTTTTACATAAAAAATATCAAAAAATGCTAAGATTTAAAAGTGTTAGGTCTCTTTGCAAAACTATACTCAAGAGTCTTGGGTTTGGCTGCAACGGCTGAGCCAAGAGTAATATTTATAATATTAATAATAACATTAAACTTGCATGACCCAAGTTTAAGTGGGTTTGGCTGCAATACCAGACCCAATAACCTTGGATGTGGGTCTGACTGTAAAGTCGTATAATAAAAGTGTAATAATTAAATAGATTAAGTAAAAAGAAAAAAACATAGAAAAAAAACCAACATGAAGAAAATAACTAATGAAGAAAAAGAAAAAAATATGAATTAATTAGGTTAATTCTTTAAATCAAAGTTAACTCACAAATATTAGATTTGTGTTGTGAAAGTTTGATAACTAAATAGAAAAAAAAATTGACGGGTTACCCTAGAATTAACTGGCTAACTCACAAACCTGGGATCCATGTCATAAAAATCTGATAATTAAATAAAAAAAATTTAATATTAAGAAAGTAAATTAAAAAAATAATTAAAAAAAAAAGCCAGAAAAAAACTAAAGGCATCAACTTTTTCATTGTGGATCCGACATGGATCCACAATAAAATGCTTAAAAAGGAAAAGAAAAGGGAAAAAAACAAAGGCATATCCACGGGTTAATTTTTTTTTCTTGTATAAAAAATATAAAAAAGGCTAAGATCTAAGAGTGTTAGGTCTTTCTGCAAAGATATATCCAAAAGCCTTGGATCTAATTGCAACGCTTGACCCAAGAGTAATATTTATAATATTAATAATAATATTAACCTTACATGACTCAAGTTTAAGTGAGTCTAACTGCAACACCAGATCCAAGAGCCTTGGATATGGGTCTAGCTGCAAGATTGTGTCATAAAAGTATGACAATTAAATAGATTAATTAAAAATAAAAAAACAAAAAAAAACCAACATAAAGAAAAAAACTAATGAAGAAAAAGAAAAAAATCTGAATTAACCTGG
Organism: Populus deltoides; assembly: GCA_015852605.2. Taxonomy (NCBI): domain Eukaryota; kingdom Viridiplantae; phylum Streptophyta; class Magnoliopsida; order Malpighiales; family Salicaceae; genus Populus; species Populus deltoides. The sequence goes on along the minus strand of CM027571.2, from coordinate 21,335,192 downwards.
TTGACCCTTCAAACCAGGTTAACCCATCAAACTTGGGATTCATGTCATGAAAGTTTGATAACTAAATAAAAAAAAAAAGTTGATGGGTTAACCAAGAATTAACTCAGTTAACCCGTGAAACCAGGTTAACCAGTCAAACCCGTGAAACCAGGTTAACCAGTCAAACCCGGGATATGTGTCATGAAAGTCTGATAATTAAATAGAAAGAAATTAAACATTAACAAACTAAATTAAACAAAAAAAATTAATTCAAAAGAAAACAAAACTTTGGGTTACCTTGTCGAACCAGGTTAACCCGTTAAACTCGGGATCCATGTCATAAAAGTTTGATAACTAAATAAAAAAAATTTAACATTAACAAAAGAAAAAAACAAATAAAAATGGACGGGTTAACCTGTCAGACCTGGGATATGTGTCATGAAAGTCTGATAACTAAATAGAAAGAAATTTAACATTAACAAACTAAAGTAAATGAAAAAAATTAATTAAAAAGAAAAAAAATCCGGGTTAACTCATGAAACCAAGTTAATTTGTTAAACCCGGGATCAATATCATAAAAATCTGATAACTAAATTAAAAAAATATTAACATTAACAAACTAAATTAAACAAAAAAAAATTATTAAAAGAAAAAAACAAATAAGGAAAAAAAAAGCTAAAGGCATCAAAAAAGAAAAAATTAAAAAAAATGAAAAAATAGCTTAAAATAAATTAAACAAAATAAAATTTATTAAAATAAAAAAAATAAAGAAAGAAAAAAAAAGCTAAAGGCATCAAAAAAGAAAAAATTAAAAAAAATGAAAAAAATAGTAGGTTTAAAAAAAAACTTAAAAAATGAAAAAAAAATACGAAAAAAAAGAAGAAGAAACAGCTCAGCCTTTCACTGTGGATTGCTACAGTGAAATGCTGAGCAATTTTAGTATATTTCTAATGAAAGTTTGATAACTAAATAGAAAAAAAAAATTACGGGTTAACCCAGAATTAACTGGGTTAACCCGTCAAACCCGAAATCCGTGTCATGAAAGTTTGATAACTAAATAGAAAACATTTAAGATTAACAAACTAAATTAAACGAAAAAATTAATTAAAAAGAAAAGCAAAAAAAAATCCGGGTTAACCCGTCAAACTCGGAACTAGTGTCATGAAAGTTTGACAACTAAATAGAAAAAAATTTAACATTAACAAAAAAAATCATTAAAAAAACAAAGAAAAAAAAAAGCTTAAAAAAACAAAGCAAAAAGCAAAAAAAAAAAAACAACTCACGTTTCACTTTGGGTACCTCAAAAAAATAATTAATTAAAAAGGAAACCAGAAAAAAAATATGGGTTAACCCGTCAAACCCGGAACCTGTGTCATGAAAGTTTGATAACTAAATAAAAAAAATTTAACATTAACAAAAAAGAATTAAACAAAAAAATCATTAAAAAAACATATTAAAAAAAAGCAATTGCTCAGCGTTTCCCGTGGATCCGATCAGGATCCACAAGAAAAGACCGAGCCCTTTTAGTATATTTCTAAATTTAACATTAACAAAATAAATTAAACAAAAATATTTATGAAAATAATAATAAAAAAATTGACGGGTCAACCTGGAATTAACTGGGTTCACCCGTGAAACCAGGTTAACCCGTGAAAAAAACAAAGAAAGAAGTAAAAAAAAAATCTCAAAAAACATAAAAAAACAACTAAAAAAACTTAGACAACTTTTTCTTTTAAAAAAAGGCCCAAGGAATCAGTGTTTTTTACGTGGATTGCTTGTGCGATCCACAGTAAAACACTGATTCCTTTTAGCTATTTATAAAAGTTTGATAACTGAATAGGAAAAAAAAATTACGGGTTTATCCAGAATTAGCTGGGTTAACCCGTCAAACCCGTAACCCGTGTTATGGAATTTTGATAACTGAATAGAAAAAATTTACCATTAACAAAAAAAATTAAACAAAAAAATCATTAAAAAAAATTAAAAAAAAAATTGCTCAGCGTTTTCTTGTGGATCGCATCGCGGTCCACAAGAAAAGATCGAGCCCTTTTTAGAATATTTCTAAATTTAACATTAACAAAATAAATTAAACAAAAATATTTATGAAAATAATAATAAAAAAATTGACGGGTCAACCTAGAATTAACTGGGTTCACCCATGAAACCAGGTTAACCCATGAAAAAAACAAAGAAAGAAGTAAAAAAAAAATCTCAAAAAACATAAAAAAACAACTAAAAAAACTTAGACAACTTTTTTTTTTAAAAAAAAGGCCTAAGGAATCAGTGTTTCCTTATCAGGATCGACCTTGCGATCCACAGTAAAACACTGATTTCTTTTAGCTATTTATAAAAGTTTGATAACTGAATAGGAAAAAAAAATTACGGGTTAATCCAGAATTAGCTGGGTTAACCCGTTAAACCCGTAACCCGTGTTATGGAATTTTGATAACTGAATAGAAAAAAATTTAACATTAACAAAAAAAATTAAACAAAAAAATCATTAAAAAAACAATTTAAAAAAGGCATTGCTCCAGCGTTTTATTGTGGATCGACTTTATGCGGTCCATAGTAAAAGACTGAGCCCTTTTAGTATATTTCTAAATTTAACATTAACAAAATAAATTAAACAAAAATATTTATGAAAATAATAATAAAAAAATTGACGGGTCAACCTGGAATTAATTGGGTTCACTTGTGAAACCCGGTTAACCCGTGAAAAAAACAAAGAAAGAAGTAAAAAAAAAATCTCAAAAGACATAAAAAAACAGCTAAAAAAACTTAGACAACATTTTTTTTTAAAAAAAGGCCTGAGGAGTCGGGTTTTTTATCAGGAACTGACCGTGAGTCCACAGTAAAATACTGATTTCTTTTTGTTATTTATAAAAGTTTGTAACTGAATAGGAAAAAAAAATTACGGGTTAATCCAGAATTAGCTGGGTTAACCTGTCAAACCCGTAACCCGTGTTATGGAAGTTTGATAACTGAATAGAAAAAAATTTAACATTAACAAAAAAAATTCATTAAAAAAACAAAGAAAAAAACAGCTTAAAAAAACAAAGCAAAAAAAAAAAAAACAGCTCTGCGTTTCACTTTGGACTATACTCGAAAAAATAATTAATTAAAAAGTAAACCAGAAAAAAAATCTGGATTAACCCGTCAAACTCGAAACTCGTATCATGAAAATTTGATAACTAAATAGAAAAAAATTTAACATTAATTAAAAAAATTAAACAAAAAAATCATTAAAAAAATAGCTTAAAAAAATAAAACAAAACAGCTTAAAAAAATAAAAAAAGGAGAAAAAAATGTCAAAGATTGTATCGTGGAATCGAAGTTGTGTAATCCACCATAAAATACTGAGCACTTTTAGTAAATTTCTAATTGGACATGCCGAAGCCATTTTGGTTCCTATGGTTGTCTTGTGAAGGCTGGGAGAGAAATGAATTTAAGTTGCCACCCTGAATCCGATTTGCACCATTATATTTGTTTGGTTTTTTGACAAACTGACTTCTAGTACCATTATTTCTCAGCCTGTTGGAATAATTTGCAGTGATCACTTGTTGCTTTGAGGTATCTTCTAGACGCCTAAGATAGGTCTCATGACCTACTAAAAGATTGTGGAGCTCTTTAAATGTCAGGGAGCTCTCTCGTGCACATATTAGCGCAGTTATTGCTCGAAAATCTGATCCTAAACCATTTAAAACATAGAGAGTCAGATCATCATTTGAAATGGGAGAATCAATAATGGCAAGTTCATCCACCAACATCTTCACAACATGCATGTCTTCTGATATGATGCGAGAGCCCCGTTGAATCAGAGTCAATTCTTCCAATTGCATTGCTCGTGTTCTTGAGCGACTGGCATGGAGTAGATTGAGTTTTTTCCAGGCTTCATGAGAAGTCTTTGATGCTGCAATGAGAGGAGTTATGGTTGGAGATGTGGATGCCAAAAGAGCACTTAGTATTAACTTGTCTTGTCTAATCCAACGAGTTTTGTTGAAGTTGACAATACTATTGTTTTCATGGGCGGGGCACATAAACGTGCCATTAACATAATCAAGCACATCATAGTCAATAAGTAGTGCTTCAAACACAAAAAAAATTTACAGAGAAAACTGAAAACTTTCAGTTTCATCTTTTATAATAAGAAAAGCAACATTTAACTAATTAAAAGAGTAGATTCAAACATCTTTTTTCAACGTATTTGGAAAAATCATTCGACGCTTTCCAATCATCCCAAAGGAACCAACATTTACAAATACCATGAATCTGGAGCCACAGAGCAACTACACTAGCCTTTCCTTTTCTAATCGCACGTGCCAATTATATAAATATTTGTGAACAGTGTTTTTCTAACAAAAAATGGTGGCCCATGCAGGTTTCGAACCTGCGACCTTCGCGTTATTAGCACGACGCTCTAACCAACTGAGCTAATAGGCCAATTTGTAGTAAGGGCTCAGAAATGTATATATCTATAAGTATTATTGCTTTTGGGAGGGCACCGGTCTAGATTTATTCTTGACCAGACGCTCCATAAATGAGAGAAGGGGTTGGGTCTGATGTGATTCTGTATAGAGATATCCTTCAACTCTATGTTCCCATGGCTTTCTGTTTCTTCTTCTGATTTGGAGAAATTATCTTAGTTCATACCTAATGCCAAATAACAATATTCCGTAAATAAAAGCATCCCTCCTTTTAAGAAACTTATTGCGCACTAACAGCAGCAGTTCCTATGAATATTTACTTTGTAGTATTAGGTAGTGATTCATGACTACTCTAGAGATAAAAAAAAAAAACAAAAACAGAGATAGTAGTGATTCATGACTACTCTAAAGATTAAAAAAAAAAAAACCCAAAGAAGTAGAAACATAAATATATTTAATTAAAAAATAAAGATATAAAAATAAATTTATTTTAAGATAATTTTAAAATGAATTTTTGTATTTTCAGAAGGAGAGGTACAAAAAGAGCATATCTCTATAGATAATTTTTTTTTATTCCTAATATATCTTTGTAAAAAACTTTCAATTTCAAAATTATCTAACTAAGATATGCAAGGATAAAACATGTTATTATTATAGTTTTAAAATCTAACTCGGGAGTTGATTCGAGACAAAGCTTGAGTCACTAGTCGGGGTCCGGGTCACGGGTCGTGTTGACCCGGGTTAACATAAAAATAAAAATAGTTATCATCATAGTTTTAAATCAAATTCAGAGATTGATCCAAGGTAAGGATCAAGTCATAAGTGAGTTTGACCATTGACCCAAGTCAATATATGAATAAAAGTTGTTATTATCATAGTTTTAAAATATGACTCAGGGTTGAACCATGGTAAGGCTCGGATCATGTGGTAGGAAAATCAACATAAAACAAAAGTGATTATTATCACAGTTTTAAAACTTGATTTGAGAGTCAACTCGAGACAAGGCCTAGGTCACGGATCATGAGGGTCAACCAGGTCATTGTAAGGATAGAAATTGTTATTATCATAGTTTAATATCTGACTTGAGGGCCAACCAAGGCAAGACCCAAGTTACAGGTCGAGAGGATCAATACGGATTTGACCTGAGTTAATGCATGAATAAAAATGATTATTATCATAATTTTAAAATCTGACTCGGGGGTCGATCTAAGGTAAGGTTCAGATTAGTGGTCGAGAGGGTCAACCCAACTGACCCAAAAAAATAAAAAATAATTAAAGCAACCTTGTTTTGATCAAATTTGTTTTTTTAAAAAATTAAATGGGTTTTTAACCCTTGTTTTATTCCGGGTTGATTTAGAATTTTCATCAAGTCAGGTCAAGTCAATTTTTCCTCTATTTATTTTTAAACTTGGACTAGTCTAAGCTCAGGTCAACCAATCAAGCCAGTAATTTTATAATATTATTAATTTCAATACTCAATATAAATTAAAATGTGTGTATGTGTATATATATGCAAGTTTGACAACAATATATATTAAGGGTAAAATAATTTTTTTATATTTTATATTTTTTATTCATCATAACCAAACATGATATAAAAACAATAATTTTTTTTACACATCATCACCAAATATAATTTTATTTATTTTATCTTCTCTATTTTCATTGTTTTTGTATCCACTATCCTATAACTGTAATCAAATGTCATCTTAATAAGAGGATTTACTTTAGTGGTTGTGTGTTCGTAGTTTTCTTTTAAAAATCAAGATTTGAGTTTTAATAATTGCATGTGTTTATATATATATATATATATATATATATATATATATGTATATATATATAATCATGCAAAGGGAGAAGTTTGCCCGCCCGATTATATATCATGGTTACTCGAAAAGTGATAGGCATGGCCACGCTAGGCTATCCTTTTACCTTTTTTGGTGACCCTTTGCCACCCCCGTGAAATTATTTGTTGCGGGTGGTGGCATAATGGGCGGTCCATATTCGAGGATCAATGAGTGTGTTGGCCTCATGTTTTTTAGCATTAGAAAAGGAAGTCCGATGGAGTCTTAAATACTTCAGCATTGATCAATTTGGTCCCTACCATTAACAGGATGTATGTTTTCTCGGTCCATGGATTAGGGATCTTTTCACGTCCAAGAAGATCCAGGTATCATAACTTGACAACGTACCAAATTTCAAGAGTTTGAGCTCTGCGACTGTAGTATTTCTGTTGATGGTGGTTGGTGCCTTGGAAATATTATAAAGTTTTCAACATCTGCCGGTGAGCAATCATTTTCCACCTCAAAAATGCAACGTCATGAGCTTCTCAGCCTCGTATCACTTCTGCAAACAGTACTTGGGGCCATAAAGTTCCAAACATGATAAGAACATCATAATTACTTGGTTCAAAATAAACTATGAATCAAGAAGATGATACTCTACTTCGGATGGAAATAAAAACTCATGCCCACATGCATAAATTGAATGACAAATATAATCAAAAAATGGTTTTAAATCGAAGCAAATGGCAAAATCCAGATATAGCCTCTTCACATAGAATAATACACATCAGGGAAATCCTCTCCTACAAGAACACGACCAGCACACCTATGAGTGCCAAAACCAATTGACTCCAAACATCTACACCAAAGATCCTATAAGAAGAATTTGGAGGGGAAGTTCCTGGAGCGCTCCCATCTCCAGTACTGTCAGATGATGGAGAATCTGCAGCAAGGCTGGTTTCAGGGGCTGGGGCTGGGGCTGGGGCTGGGGGTATATCAGCACCAAATATCGCCTCAGGAAGGAGGACTTTGTCAACTTGATAAACTGCAACGGGATCAGTTGAATGCACACTACTGCTAACTTTGGTTTTTGACCATCCTGAATCAAGGTGCACGGTCCCAGATACATCTGTGAAATTCAAAGCATATCCGCCTGCACCAGCAAATGTGCTAACAGGGCTTACTTGGCTAAGGTTCTTGAAATCAGCCAAGGCGTAATAGTGCGGCAAGGCATGGAAAAGAATGAGTTGCTTCACCTGGTCTTGAGTTAGGTTTGACAAAGAAGGCTTCTTAAGATTTTTGAAAGCATCATCTTTTGGTACGAAGATGGTAATGCCTTCATCAGTGTTGTTGGCTTGGTTTTGGAAGGTGTCAACGACCTTAGTGGATTCAAGGTAGCTAAGGAAGGTGTGGAATGGGCCAGCAACAGAGAGCAAATCAGTGAGGCTAACGTAAGGAGGTGTTGGTGCTGGTGCTGGTGCTGGTGATGAGGACGGAGTTGGGGTTGGTGCTGGAGGAGTAGCTGCCGTTTGAGCATATGCTACTGGAGTGCACAAAAACACCAGCGTGCTACTAAACATAATAATCATGGAAAACTCCATGTTTTTTTTTTCTTCTTAACAAAATTCTCTAAATTCCTGCAAGAATCAAACCAAAGTCCCATCATTGATTATATCTCAAATTACGATCACAAATCCTTCAACGGCAAACCAATTCAAATCCACAGAATGAGCAGAAAAACTTGCTAATTGAAGAAATCAAAACCAGCATTTCAAAATCCAGGTAATTAAGATTCCCAAATCCATAAAACCCAAGTCACCAAATCTTTGTAATGACAATAGAAAAGAAATAGCATGCATAAATAGCAAGGATGAAATACCATACTCAATCTGCTAAATCCCCAGATGATCAAGTATTCTTGCAAAAACCAAGATCAAAATCCCATTTCAGAGTACACTACAGCTTGTCCTTTTTTAAGGAAAAACAGTGTTACATTTGATGTTTTCCATTCTCTTTCATCTCTATAAGTTAGCAAAAGCAAGTCAAAACAAAGTTTGCTAGACAAAAAGAGGAGAAGGAAAACCAGCACCACACAATGTAGTTGAACATAGAGCAAAGAAACAGATCTAGATCAGCTCATTCCAACATTCCAATGGTACTTATCATGACCATTTAGCATTTTTAACAAGAAAAAGAAAAGAAGAAGAAGACGAATCAGCAGCTATGAAGTGCACTAACCTGACCAAGAATTCAGAGAGAAATGGTTGTGTTTAGGGGATACCAAATTGCCAATGCTTGCAATGATGCAGCACAAAATGAAATGAGTTAACACTGCATATATAAAGATGGATTTGTGACTAGCAAAGAGTTGATAAAAGAAAATAAGGAGGGTGGGGTGGCACTGCTGGATTTATTACATGTTGTTTTCAGTTTCCAAACTTGGATGGTTCTTTCTCAAAGGGAAAAATAAGGCATGCTTGGGTGGAAATCTTCACAGAGCAGGGAAAAAAATAAGGTGGCATTTCATAATCAAGTATCAACAATTCTTATAAAACTTGTTCTGACACCATGTGTTAGAAAAATAAATAAAAAAAATTAATTAATTTGATAAAACATTCAGGTTGATTTGTATTTTAATTGATCAAAACATGATCTAATTAAAACCAAAATTTTAACTAATTAATGTTTTTTATATATCAAAATGATGTTATTTTAATTATTTTAAAAAAAATATTTTAAATTTAAATGGAACTCATAACCCAAATATTGTCTATAAGAATGTTATCAACTATTTTTTTTAATTCTAATTCTTGAAATATTTTTACTTCAAAATATATTAAAATAATATTTTTATTTTTAACTTCAACACATTAAAATAATTAAAAAACACTAAAATAATATTATTTTAAAAAATTTTTTAATAAAAAAATTAAAATTTTTAAAAAATATAATCCAACCGCATTTCTAAATAATATCTATATCTATGAAGTTTTTGTTACACCAACAAATATTATGTTTCTCAAGTATAATATAATATTGTTAGTAATAATAGTTAAAACTTTTGAAAGTAACTCATCTTAACTATTGTTGCAAATTAAGGATATAGAAAGAAATTAAAGGGTAAAATTAAAAAATAAAGAGTTATTATTTAATTTTATAGTAATTAAAAATTCTAAATTATCTTTAGAATTCAAGTTAAGAACTTGGTTATATATGTTAAAGAAAAGATAAAATAACCCTAAAACATCATAATTAATGTAACCTACATTGTTTTTATTTTTAATAATAAAAATACATATTTTGCTCTTTCTAAAATTGACAGAAATTGATAATTTGTAAACCTAAGAAAATAATAAGACAAGAATGGAAATAAAGGAATTAAATCAACTATTATTAATGGGCTTATATATCACATGAAATTCATTTTTAACCAAACCTCATGTGGTTTTTCTTCAAAATTTCTTCTTTTTATTTTTAAGAAAAAATATGCATCAATATTCCTCTTCTAATTCTAGGAATTTTTTATTTGTAAAAAAGCATGGATTTATTTGTGAGAATAAGAAAGTGAAAAATAATATTCTAATTATTTTTTTAATAACTACCTTGCTAGTACAGTTATTTTTATATTACATGTAGGCATTTAATTGATTGAGCTTTACTCATCATTGATATATATATATATATATATTAACCGAATATCTATGAAAAAAATATATGAAGCTCCAAATCGGTTGATTTATAAAAATGAATTTTAACTTTTAGAAACCAAATCTACCAAACATCACAAGTGGTGATTTATTTTAATTATTTCTAGCATCCCTATTAATTACATTTCTTTAATAAAAGATTTGACATGATCCCTATAGCTATTTTATTGGTATGAATAGTGAAGCTCTATTTTTTTTTTTAATTTAGCTTATTTTTTAAACAATAACTCGAGTTGTTTTTGGATCGGTCAATTAGACTAGATTACATCAGGACAACTTTAACATATTTAATTTTAAATCCAAGCTGGGTAAAAAATTGAGTTAAGAAGATTTTTTTATTCATTTCATCTTTTTTCTCACAATTTCATTCTTATATTTTTTTTTATTAGTTAGCTAGATTGTTCATGATCAGCCAAGTTTTCTTTGGACGGTCAGTTTAATTGAGACATGTTAGGCAACTCTCATATAATTTAATTTTAAAATTAGACTAGTAAGAAATCAAGTATGAATGTTTCAAGATTAAACTATTGGATTGAATTTAATTATAATATCAAACAATTCTCTATAGTCTGGATATTTTTTATTATATTTAAAAAATTTGATTTGACCTGCAAATTAATATGGTCTTTAAAATATTAGGCAAGTGAACTCATGAGAATTTGGGGTCAAATTGGGTAAGATTAATCTCTTAATCATAATTTAATCAATATTGGCTTTAGTTACAAAAATGTGATTTGTCTTGTAAAATATCCATTTGTCTTAATTATATTTTAATAAATTTTAAAATTTAAAATACCTCAAAAATTTTTTTTTACCACATTCTTGAACATGCTTTATAAAACCTAAAGGAAACAACATAATGGGGATTTATTTGTCTTGTCCTTGGAGAAGGTCGTATGGCAATATCAAGACCGATCGACCAAATTAGTTGGTTAGAATTTGATTTTTGCACATGGATTTTTTTAATAAACCGTGCCATTACAATTAAACCAATGGATATCATTATCATGAAGGTCGTGATTAGTCAAATTCATCACCTATCGACTCAGTTAATTAAATTCAATTTTGTCAGCTAACAACTTGATTAAGAACTTAATCTAACATTTGAAAGAGTAGCTTAAAAGTTTCTTGTCAAGAACAATATAAGCTTTTCCGTTTGGTGACAACAATACCAACAAAAAGATGTTTGGAAAAAGAAAAGAAAAGGAAAGGAAAAGGGCCGAGTTGGATTCTTTAACATGGAATGAAAGGTTAATGTCAACCTGGAGCCAGTGAGGAGGCACCGATCAGATGGAAGGTTACTTTCAAGTGTGGATGGCAGCTGATAAGGCCCTTTCAAGCGGAATTGCTCCTTCAAGAGGTCGAGTAATGGTCTTGATTCTCAACCTCGCATGCTGAAATATAATGTTAATTTCTATACTTTTTTTTCCCCTTTCGTGAGTGTCATATATATGTTGATGCTGCAAAGGAAAGAAAACATTTTGACTCTTTTTTTTTTTCTGAAAAAAGCGTTATATCAATTCAAAGTATATATTATATAACTTTAGACTTTTCCTGTTAATATATCTCTTGTTCATGTAGGATGATTTTAAAGTTGATTTTATTGAAATAATAATTTTTCAAACGATGATTAATGATTAATGATTAATGAATTCTTTATAATTAATGATTATTGAATTCGTTGTGTTCTTAAACTTTCCCCTCCCCTTTTTTTTTTTTTTTAACAAGAACCAAGCATGCCTTTTTTGCATTTGGAGGATATAAAACATCAAAACAATAAGAAATTGCCTATCACTTTTTCTCTCCAAAACCCCGCTAAGGATTCTCTCTCTTTTTCTTTACAGGTATTTAGGAGTGTGATAGTAGTTACTTTTCAAACTACTTTTTATTTTAAAACATATTGAAATAATATTTTTTTATTTTTTAAAAATTATTTTTAGCATTAGCACATCAAAATGATCTGAAAATATCAAAAACATATTAATTAAAAAAAAAATAAAAAATAAAAAAATTTTAAATTTTTCAAAAACACTTTCCAACCACATTGCCGAACACTGCCTATAATATACCCCATGCTCAATCAAAATTATATGCAAGAAAAAATCTCGACCCTTGAACCTTGCAAACATTCATCTTGGAAACAAAATCGTTAAGCATTTAATCATCTTACTGCACATTTCTTAGGACAACTAATTTCGAAGACTGACTTCAATAACTCATATTATACCATTTTTAATTCTATCCTTGTATCAAGAACGAAAATAAAAATCTGTACACAAACTGCAAAATCAAAATTTATATGTCCAACTAGTTCACGAGAAAGAGACTTTCTTAGAAAAACAAACACTAGCTAGCTAGCTAGTATGACCTACAATAATAGCAAGATCATCTCGAATAATTCATGATCATCATTCCTTGTATAAAAAGAAAACTCGAGATTTATATTTGTATGAAGGAGACAGTAACATGAGTTTCTTAACCTGACCTAACACAAGGTTTCGAAATAAAATTGTTATATCTTGCACAGACTACTTTTTTTTATTCAAGCGCGTATGCATAGTCACCCCTATCTGCTCATATGGTGAATTTAAAAAAAAATATCCTATCATTTTAAAAATAGCAACAGATTCGGATCTTCAAAATTTAGTAAACATCACATACTCATTTAAGCAGTAGAAATTTAAATGAATGATATGCCATTATAGACTATTCCAAAGAGAATTTGAAAGGGTATACCACCGAAACGAAAGAGAATGATGATAATATGATTGTGGTATGTATTGTTAAAGAGTCATCTTAACCTAATAATTTAAGTTTTTAGGTGAGGTTTCAAGATATAATTTATATTATTCTCTAATACCCCCATCAAGTGAAAGCTTTTCGGACTTAAAACTTACACAGACCCACGCTACCTTTAGCTTAATTTTTATCAAATAAATGAGGATAGTGAGACTTGAACTTGTGACCGCTTGGTCATCAAGGTTTTGATACCATGTCAAAAAACCATCTCAACCCAATAACTTAAGCTCTTAGGCGATGTCCTGAGATATGATTTATATTATTCTCTAACATGTACTTTCACTATTCTTGATAGTACTGAGGTGTCAGAATTAGATGTGAACTCCTTCAAGTTTCTTAAACGTTGATATTAAAGAAAGAAACTAAAATAAAGAGGCACAAGATGAGACATGGTGCTTTGGTTAATGTTTTTTGATGAGTGAACCTTGTTTTTTTATTATTAATGATGAAGATATAGATCTCTACCCATGTTATCATGTTTTTTTTTTTTAACTTTATTTGATCATCATATACCTATTTGGATGTAAAAATTACAAGAATAATGATTTTACTATCTTTTACAATCGGGATACTTATTTCTAACCCCATCATATGTTGTCTACTTATTAAACTACAATGATCTCCTCAACAAGATGTGACTTGCAACACTAAAATTATATCACACAGAACCTCATTAACATACTTTCCAATAAAAAATAAAACCAAAACTTGTTTAGTTACTTTCACCTCATCATAATCATTTAACTATTAAAATCTATAAGGTTTATGATGCTTAATAATACACAAGTTCAATTTATTAACAAGGGTAGTATTAGTTACATTAACACAACTTCCATTATCTATTATCTTGTTTTGCACATGGCAACAAGTATGAAAGATATTTTTCCTTTTCTGATCAATATCATCTTCCTCGACCTGAACTTGAAGTATATGTCTTATAACTAAGGCCTCACCTTTGTCATAGCCCAATTTTGAGTTTCCTATCCAAAAATAATAAATAATTTATTTTTTTAAAAAAAATATTAAATAACAATAATGATAAAAATATAACCCAGATTAATCGATTATGCATTTTCATTCAACATGTGGATAAAGAAAGTGAGGTTGTTTTTCAAGAAGACTCAACCACACCAGCCTCCTACATCGTGAACAGACAATATATAAGGTTTATGATGCGTAATAGTACACAAGTTCAATTTACTAACAAAGGTAATACTAATTACATTAGCACAACTTCCATTATCTATCAAACTACATATGTTTTGTACATGGCAACGTGTATGAAAGATATTCTTCCTTTATTGATCAATATCATCTTCCTTGAACCTGAGCTTGGAGTGTATGTCTTATAACTAAGACCTTACCCTTGTCATAACCTAATTTTGAGTTTTCAAACAAAAAATAATAAATAATTTAATTTTTTTAAAAAATATTTAATAACAATAATGATAAAAATATAACCTAAATTAATCGGTCATGCATTTTCATTCAACAGGTGGATAGACAAACCGGGTTGTTTTTGAAGAAGACTTAGCCACGACCTCTCACACCATGAGTAGGGATTTTTCTTAGCCACGCCAACCTTCAGTGCCACCAACAGCGACACCCCTATGCTAAGTAGGTCTTCTTTTTCCATCTTCATTTTAATTACCCCCCCTTCTTCTGCAAACATATATGAATTATAATTCATATATACTTGTGGTTGCAAGCTTGGTCACTGGGCTAGGCTAGTGACCAAGTTGGGTAGGCCGAATCAAGCCCAACCTATATGACTAGGCTAAGCCCCTCTCCTAAACAAAAAAAGAAACTGTACAGGCTGACCAAGTTGGGCCTAGGCCTTAGCCCAACCAACCCAATCCTTAAGCTAAACACACTCTTATGCATTTACCTTTAGTTTTTAACTTGTCTTTATTTTAATATCTAGCTAGGCAGTCCTTTAAAAATTTCTGAAAATTTCATAAAAAATTTAGGGATCCTTTTGAATTTATTTGTGGGTCCCTTGTATATTTGTTTTCAATTATTTTACTTAATATTGGACTATAGACTTATACTCAGAAGATATGAATTCGGTATAAAAAATATATATACCTATTTTTCGTTTGAAATAAAAAAATATAATTTTTTTAAAATAAAGCTCCCTCATTGCAAAAATACAAAAATATGTTTTTTTTAATTCAAATTTTACTTATTTATTCACCAACACTAAAGTTAGGAATATTCGTATTAACTAATGCCAAAATTAGAAGTATTCTCGGTATTCACTGATGTTAGAGTTATGAATATTGACACTAGGATCGAGAATTATTCTGAACCCCTAATATTCACCTACTTCAAAGCATGTATTTTCATCTTAATTGGACCTAATTCTCTACCTGGATCTTCTCGAAGTAAAAAATCACAGGAATTCTCCCTCTGACTAGATGTTTCACCTTGTTCAAAACTAACATTCTTTCAGCTTTGATTCTTCCCAAATTGATCTCTATATCCCACGGATACAAAGTTATAGTCATCATCATCTACATTTGTGTTTTCATCCATAAAATTAATAAAGTCAATTTTAACATTTTGTATGGCCTTTTGAATAGTGTTTCCTCGCCAATTAGCCCCCATTCTCAATCCATCCAACCTACTATGTTGTTATCTCATTAAAGCCATCACATCTTTCAAATCTTTCATCACCCTAGTCAACAACTTAAGTTGTTGGGAGAAAAATTATATATAAAAGATGTTATCTGTTTTTGGTGTCGCTGAACTTATTATTTTCAGACAATATCTTTTAATATGCAAAAATTGATTAGTAGCAAGAAAAATATACCTCACAACTTTGTGTTTCACATATTCACTGCCTTTCACTCAATTGTTCTCACTACACCTTTTATCTCTCGGTTCTTTTGGAACCGAAATCAACAAACCAAAATCAATGGATATCATAATGCAATCCAATTATGTATAAAGTGACTCAAGAATCAATAAGATTGTAAAACCAAGCAAAACAAAATTACGATTAAGATTTTATAAGTAGTAAAATGAATTCATACAAAATATGAAAGATACAACGACTCAAAATAAAACAGAAGTAAAAATTAATGAAAAACTTATTTGAATCCTAAATAACCCAAATATACTATAAAGAAACTGAATAGGTCAAAATAAATAGTAGAAAACATGTTTTTGTAACTTGACACAAATCTAACCTGTTACACAATTTTAAGTACCAGAATTGAATCCTAGATCAAATGATATTGGAACAATCTCAAATTTGATTATAGTACCCTTGTACCCAATAAAAAACAAATACCAATTTATAGATTATTATGTGAAACCTGAGAAAAATTATATAAAAAAATGGGGATTTATAAAGATTTAAATTTTTATACTACAGAAATAATGTAACTATATAATGATGATGATGATGATGATGATGATGATGATGAAAAAATTTATTGGTTTTGGAGAACATAAAAGAGGCTTAATTGTGAAAAGGGGGAAAGATGAGGCCAAAATGGAATTAAGAAGAAATGAGACTATATACACCCCATTCATTCTCTCTTCCAAGGCCGACTAAAATACATCAAAGAAAGAGGGGATTTTTAGATTTTCTTCATTCAAAATAGGAGAGAAAAACACCAAGGTTTAACAAATTTCAAATCCTAGACAAGCTTAAAGGAGAAGAACATTCTTATACAAGAGAAATTGAAAGAAAACAAATGTGGGAATTGTGAAGAAAAAAAAAAGAAAGAGTGGCCGACTATATGCAAGGAGAAGAAGGCAAAGATTTTTCAAATTTTGAGAAGTAAAGCTTAGATTTCATCCAAGTAAGGAGTTCTAATTCTAATTTTTATGAAATTAACTTCAATTTGATTGAAAATTTCATAATTTTCTTGAATTGAGAATTAGGGTTCTTGAACATAAAATTTAGGGGAAATGCAAAATTTCTTGAAGTTAGACCTATTAGGGTGGTATGGATGGCCTTGAATGTGGAGTGGTGCAATGAAAAAAAAAAAGAAAAAAAAGATTCAAGGTGGCCGACCACTAGAGGGGAAGAAAGGAAAGGAGAAGAACTTATGATTTTCTTGTTTAATTAGTTGAAATGTGTTGTTACAATGTGATTGATAACTAGAAAAAAATTGCATCACCTAGAAGAAGGACAAATCCTTAGTTCCTTTAGGTAGGTTCGGCCAAAGTAAAAATAAATTAATTAAATTAGTGCAAATAACCTTGGGAGATCATAATTAAACGGGTTGCCATGTATATGGTGAAGGCATGGCTGTATCGAAGGAGGAAGATGGGATTGAAGATAAAATTAGAGATACTTTGTCCATTGACGAAACAGAGCAGGTCTGTCACCCTGATTCTTGAGGGAATTCGTACATGAAGAAGATAGAATCCAGGGAGGGTCCTTTCATAGAAGTTGTATCCAGGAGTGTTAGCTTTCCAACGAATCTGACCTCGCCTAATTTGGAGTCCTAGAACTCCAGATATGAATAAAAATCTTAGGAAAGTTCGAGCTGTCACCCCTGCTGATAGATTCAGCCAAGTCAATAAAATAGCAAAATTTAGCCATATTAAGGGTGAAAATGTTTTTCTCGCCCTTGGTAAAGTGTGTAACATTTTATCTTGATCTTCGGAAATGAATATTGTCATCATTGCTACTGTTATATTGTGATATGTAGATTAATATAGAATAATGATGAATATTTATGGTTTTAGGAGGAACTGCGGAAGGAGTGCAGCAACAACAAGGGAACGCAAGTTGAGCATCTACAGTAGATAGGTATTTAATACCTATATGTCCTCTAGTTAATAATTATTTTAACTATTTGTTGAATTATAAATTTTGGTGTCTATTGATGAGACATAAAAATAAAGAAGGGAAAAAGGAAATGGAAAACTAGATTTAAATTATGAGTCCTTTCGGAAGAAATGGACAGTAACTATGAACTTTATGGATGACTGTTCCTTGAATTTGATTAGCCCATTCCAGATACGGGAGGCTAATGATGTTAGCCAAGTTGGCTAACATCGGCATGATCGATACAGGGGAGGAAGAATATGGAACTTGATTAGCTATTCAAATTCAGAATAATTAATGATATCGGCGAGTGACGTCGATATCGGCAAAACTCATAGAACTTAATTAGCTTTTCGAGGTGAAATCTAATGATGTCAAGAATCATTGACATCGGCATACCCAAAGACCTTCCAAGGTAACATGGAGTATTGATTAATTATTTCGGCCCGGAAATAGTTAATGACATCAATGGTTACATTAATGTCAGCATCCCATGACCTTAATTAATTGATCCCAGGATGGGCAACTAAAGACACTAATGAGGGTCATTAGTGTCGGCAGTAACCTTCCTGATTTGGGAAGAAGTGGCAGGGTGGGTAACCTCAATCAGAGCTTGGAATATCTATAAAAGGGGGGGGAGGGGGAGGAAGAAACATGATTGAACAAATAATGGGTGCTTCCCGAAAGGATAAAAATGGGGCATAGTTATGGAAAATGAATTAGCTAATCCTTAAAAGTGCTAGTTGTTGTGTATAGAATTGCATATGACTCAAATATGTGAATGTGTTGTATAAATTTCCTTCTTTGCAATTGATTGTATTCTTATTTTATTTATTTTGAAAATTATGAATTGTAGGCCCTTTCCATTCACGTCAGGAGTAGAATTTAGGTTCTTTGACCCTTTTATGGTTGGGATGCGAATACAAAATGCGTGCAGATAAATTATTAATAACTTAAAACCTCCCGATATAGAGGAGATTCTGCTAAAATTTCATTAGAAATTTCGGTGAACTCAATGTAAAATTCTAAAACACCAAAATTATTTTTTTTACCCCATTTACTCATATGAAAGATAAATTGTTTAACCAACGAGGTTATTACAGTTCTCTTATACCTATGTATCAAACATTTGTGTATGATCAGTTTGCAACAAAATTTAACTCAGAATTGAAACATTAATCAAATGATATCAAAAAGAGCTAGAATTTAATATATAGTGTGATTTCACCCCAAATAACCAGTAATTCAATTTTGAAGTGATTTCAAGATGGTTTGATTCAGTTTCTCTATTGTTTGTGTTTTCACGATAAAATTAAAACTACCTTGAATAACATTTATTTTTTTCCTTCTTTTCTTCTTTTCTACTTTTTATGTTACTGATATGTTTAGGGATAATAAAAAAAAATAAAACAAAACTTTTTGTGGTACTAAAAAGCTGAAAACACAAATTAAGAGAAGAAGAAAACTAAAAAAAATCACAACTAAACTTATGGAACACAAAGAAAACAAATTTTTTAGAAAGATATGACCTAATTTCAGTGTCTAACTCTGATACCAACTGATGCGAACCTCATGATCACATGATCATGCAACTCATAACAAGATTGACAATAAATACTAAAAAGTCAAAATAAATCTAATAGGAGTGTCACACAATAAAAACTTGTTCTAAGACACTAACACTATTGTAATAAGAATCCCTACCCTACAAATTTCAATTCACGAATGAGAAGTGTAAAGAAGACGCCATAAAGTCATTTAATCTTTGATAAGTTGATTTAGTTCATTAGAGAACCAAAAAATACGAGAATATCTCTCACACAAGCTGAATAAATTTGGCAGTGATAGTATTATCAAGTCTTAATATTTTATCCTTATAATGAATATTTATTCTCTTGAAAATAATATAAAAAAAACCCTAATGCTAATGGATCAGACATGTACACAATTTAAATAGAGCCCAAATTAATTAAAATCAGGTTTAGAAATAATAAAATAAATTAAATAACAATAAAAATTATTTTTCACCCTTAATCACATATGATAGTGAAAAATACCCAAGATAAATAATTGTTGAAGAATTTTTGCTGAACAAAAGTTAGACGCCTTGTAAAATAAGAATAAATTTCTGACCAATTAATTCTCCTTGTTTAATATGAAATCTTTGTAATATAAGTAATCCAAAGACTATACATAAGTTTTTAATAGCATTAAAAACTCCTTATAGTGAATGAAATTCATAACTCTTAAGGAAACATGTTTTTATTTTTTTGTTTTTGCACTTTGCTGACAGATTCTATGCCCAACTTTAAACACATCATTCTCTCTTGTCCAGATGAATTAGTGAGCCTATCATGTATCGTTGAAAATGCACGTCTAGTTTTCAATCCAATTAGAATCGCATCCAAACTCCTCTTGTAGCTTTAAATATATATGACTCGAAAAGTAGACAAAGGTCTGCACTGATATATTTGAACCTTTTTAATCTAAGCCTCTTGACTATAAAATATATGTAATGAACACTTTTAATGGATCTTTTGATGTCAAAGCCAAGATTGCATCATTGATATAGTTTTATCATGGTGATAACGTGATATAATTTTTTTATATATAAAACATAGGGATATAAAGCATGAAGAAAGAATTAGAGAGAAAATAAAATAAGATGAGAAGCAAAAAGATCTCACTAAATCATGTTGAAATGGCCTATATTTATATTATAAATGATACATTAGTAATAAATCTATACAAAATCTACTTGTAGGAGAGAACACTACCAGAAAACTGGAGAAAAGCAACGGAATTACCGACGGAATCTTTCCATCGGTAATTTATACCGACGGAAATAATTCTGTCTCAAAATCCGTCGGTATATACCGACGGAATAAATCCGTCGGCGACACCGTCAGTATATACTGACGGAATATTCCGTCGGTATATACCGACGATGTCACCGACGGAGTATACAGTTCGTCTGGAATATACGCAACGTCATGGTGACGTTAGGTGATTTTACCGACGGAAATTACCGAGGGATTCAAATTGAGATAGCCGTACAGTGACGTGGCGAGTCATCGATGGAAGCACCGACAGAATCACCGATGGAAGTAATCCGTCGGTGATGCCGTCGAAAAAAACCATTATATGCACCCATCTACCGACACTCTCTTCCTCTGTTTCTCCTTCTTCTTCTTTCCCATCCCACCTCTCCCCTCCCAAACTGCAGCCAAACACCCATCCCAAACTCTCCACTATTCTCAACACGAGCACTCAAGTTTCTTATATCTTGTACATGGTCACAATATCCGTTTCTTGTAGATTTTATCATTTTTTTGTAAGTAAATCTATCCTTTTTAGTTTTAATATTTAATTGTGAATTTTATTGTTTTAGTATATGTATTTTGTTAGCGTTTGTACTTGTTTAATTGTTATTTGTCAAAGAAACTTGTAGTATGAATGTATAATTTTGTAGTTGTTATAGTTTGTTTTAGATTTTGTCAAATTATATTTGTTTGTAAATTGTTGAAATTTTATTTGAATTACACCGAATTAAATGTGTCGTTGTGATGAAATAAATAATTAATAGCTTGTTTAAGTGTCTTGTTTAATTGTTATCAATTATATTTCGAAGTTGTGATTAATTCTGTAAATTTATATATGTATAAATTTGTATGTATGAACGTTGATAGTTGATAGTTGATAATTGATAATGAATATTTAACATAAGTGTTGTTTTAGTTTGTTGGATAATGTCGGGGAAAACCAATATTTTTGTTATGTTTTATAGAGGTTCAATAGAAGTCATGGATGATCGTTCATGGATGTATCGGGACTCACCTCAAGGATTGCGGAGGATGGATTATTGTAACGGTGTCCAGGGTTTTATTAATTTCGCAACATCTATTCTGAGGAATTTTACTGATGGCGGTATTAGGTGTCCATGCAGGAAGTGTAAAAATTTAAAGTTTTTGCATCAAGATGTTGTAATGATTCATCTTCTAACCAAAGGGTTCATGGAAGATTACCTGTGTTGGTATGCTCACGGAGAACTATTTGTTCCTGATTAGAGCATGGAAGAACAGGTGGTTGGGTCAACTTCTAGTGCTAGCAACATGCATGAAGTTGGAAATGAGAACAGTAATCCTTACAAGAATATGGTTATGGATGCAATGAGAATGAGTGAAGATAATGTCAGGGAATGTCCAATCATAGAAGAAGAACCTAATGCAGATGCAGCAATGTTTTTTGATCTGTTGAGAGATTCTGACGAACCATTATGAGATGGCTGCACGAACCATAGTAAATTATCAGTCGTAGCACAGGTGTTCACCATCAAGTCAGATCACGGGTTAAGTGAGGCCGGTTGTGACAAGATTATTGAATGGGCGAAAAGCATTTTACCTGAAGGGAAAAGGCTGAAAGAGAACTTCTATGCTGCCAAGTCCATGATGAAACCCCTTGGTTTAGGATACCAGAAAATTGATATATGCCCTAACTTCTGCATGTTATACTACCTTGAAAATGTTGAAATGAACGAGTGCATGACATGCGGGCATTCCCGTTACAAACCCAGAACTGGTAGAGGGAAGACTCTCGTAGCATATAAAAAACTTAGATACTTCCCAATCACACCTAGACTGCAAAGGTTATTCATGTCACCAAGGATCCCGCAAGCACATGACATGGCACCAATCACACCATGCGGTTGATGGAGTGATGGTTCATCCTTCTGACGGTGAAGCCTGGAAACACTTTAACAGTATGTATCCTCCCTTTTCAGCTGAATCAAGGAACGTGCGTCTTGGGTTGTGTACAGACGGATTCAACCCATTCGGGTCATTTTCGCTCCTTATTCTTGTTGGCGGTCATCACGACGGTTTATAACTTGCCACCGGGGATGTGTATGAGGCCGGAGTTCATATTTTTATCTATGGTCATACCAGGTCCGAGCAGTCCGGGGCGGAATATAGATGTTTGTCTTCGTCCGTTGATTGATGAGTTGACGCAGTTGTGGTCCTCTAGAGCTTTGACTTATGACATCTCGAGGAAACAAAATTTTGTTATGAGAGCGGCTTTGATGTGGACTATCAATGATTTCCCAGCTTATGGAATGGTTTCTGGTTGGAGCACGCATGGAAAGCTAACATGTCCATATTGTATGGAGAACAACAAGGCATTCACGCTACCAAACGGGGGTAAAGCTTCTTTTTTTGACTGTCACCGTCATTTCTTGCCACATAACCAGTGCACGTAAAGAACAGAAAAGGATTTCTTTGTTGGCAGAGTTGAAAATGATGTTGCACCCCCGCGTCTTCCGGTGAAGAATTGTTTGATGTTGTGTCAGAGTACGGTGAAATTGTGTTTGGTCTCCAATCGCAAGCGTAAGTTTCCCCGGTTTTGGTTTGACCCATAATTGGATGAAGCGAAGTATATTTTGGGAGCTTCCTTATTGGAAGACCAATCTTCTTCGCCATAACCTTGACGTCATGCACATTGAAAAGAACGTGTTTGAGAACATTTTCAACACCGTCATGGATGTGAAGGGGAAGACAAAGGACAACATCAAGGCTAGATTGGATGTAAGCTACTGCTCAGAACCGTAAAAATATGGAGTTGGTTTGGGATGGGTAATGGGTCGCAAAACCAAGAGCAAGCTTCGTGCTAGAGAAAAACGCACAACTACTAGTCTACAAATGGCTTAAGAGTTTGCGTTTCCCCGATGGACATGCCTCGAACATATCAAGGCTGGTTAATACGGAGGAATGTAGATTATATGGAATGAAGAGTCATGACTGCCATGTGTTTATGCAAACACTCATCCCATTAGCTTTTCGTGATTTGTTGCCAAAGGGGATATAGGATGCACTAACGGAGATTAGTCATTTCTTCAGAGACATATGCTCCAGCAAGTTGAATGTTGATCACATTCAAAGGCTTGAAAAGAATATCGTCGAGACAATATTCAAACTTGAGATGATATTCCCTCCATTATTTTTTGACTCAATGGAGCATCTACCCGTACATTTACTGTTTGAGGTAAAAGTTGGAGGACCGGTCTAGTACAGATGGATGTATCCATTCGAGAGGTTAGATATTACAGTTGCTATGACATTTATAATTAAATGTTTTTATTTTTATTTTAATGTTTTTCATTGATAATTTTTTCTTAATATACATATATATATATATATATATATATATATGCATGCAGGTACTTGTTCAATCTTAAAAAAAAGGTTAAGAACAAGGTGCATGTTGAGGCGTCAATATGTGAGGCGTATATTGTTGAGGAGATCTTAACATTTATCTCATACTATTTCAAACCTCATTTGAGAACAAGGATAAACCGTGTTCCACGGCATGATGATGGTGGTGAAGTGCATTTAAGTGGGAACTTGTCAATATTCTCCAATACTGGACGACCCACACCTAAAAATGCCGTGAGGGGAAGATATTTGTCTGAAATAGTGTTCAGACAAGCACACAATTATGTCCTATTTAACTGTGATGAGCTGAGACCTTTTATTAAGTAAGTAGATGTTCGACTTAAACTTTGTCAAGAGTGTACTATTTATGTTTAGTGATATCATACACTCATATACTTTGGAACAACCTTGCAGGCAACATCGACGATACTTACTGTCCAATAACTCACAGCTAACAGAATCCCAGATCTTTCAATTACAAGATGAACAATTTACCACATGGTTTAGAACACATGTAAGTCCTATCACAAACTCATTATCTCTTGCAATGTAATTAATTGTAGTCAATGTTACATAATATCCGTTTATTGATTATTGTTGTATTTAATTTACAAGCTAGTTTTATCAAATGGGAGGTAATGCTGCTATTTCACTGTCTTTACTATGTCTGGGCCCTGAAAGAAAAGTCAAGTGCTATAATGGATATTTTGTCAATGGATATGTCTTTCATACTGAAGAATACGGGCATGGAAGAAAGACATACAATAGCGGTGTTTGTATTAAGGGATCAACTTTTAGTGAGTTTGAAGTTGACTACTACGGTAGATTGGAAGAGGTCATCGAACTGCAATATCATAGCGAGCAAAATAGAGTGTTTTTATTCAAATGCTATTGGTATGACACAACTGACAGAGGAATCAGAGTAGATCCTCACTATGGTCTCGTTGAAATCAATTCAAAAGCTAGACACCGCAACGTAAACGACGTCTTTGTTTTCGCAAAGCAATGCCAGCAAGTTTATTACACATACACCCCTTTCTTTAGAAAAGACCGATCAAGAGTTTATTGGTTATCCGTTTTAAAAACAAAACCGAAGGGTCGTGTCGAGGTTGTTCAGGATGAGAATGAAGACACAAGTGTGATAGATGAAGTCTTTCAAGCTAGTGAGTTGGTTTAACCATACCGAGTTGCTCCGTCGATTGACTTAGAAGAAAATTTGAATTTTCATGTTTTCAATGATAGTCTTGTTGATGTTGACGCAGAGGAGTTGAATGTTGTTCTTAGCTCTACTAATGGAAAAAAGAATGTTGTTGAAGAAGATGATAACGAAATTGAAGAGTGCGATGAAGCTGATGATAACAATTCAATAGCGGACAAAGATGAAAATTCCGACTAACTAAACATGTTATAAAGCCTTATTTTTATAATGTAATAATTTGAAACATGAAATATTTATTCGTCTTTAAGGGTCAGCCTTTGTTATTGTGTTGTGTGTGCTGTAAGATTGCAATTCAAGATTTTTTGAGAGGGTTACATAAAAAAAATAAGAAAAATTTACCTTTTCACTGACGGATATACCAACGGCATATAACCCGTCGGTATTTCACAGAGAGTTGCAAAAAAATTACGGGATTTTGCCACATTCACCGACGGATTGCCGACGGCGTTTCCGACTCTAATACCAACGAAATATAACCCGTCGGTATTTCACAGAGAGTTGCAAAAAAATTATGGGATTTTGCCACATTCACCGACGGATTGCCGACGGCGTTTCCGACTCTAATACCGACGGGTTGTCGCAAGCATGTCTGACACGTGTCCGTCTACACGAATACCGATGGCATTTCCGACGAATCACGCATGTCTGTCACGTGTTCGTCTGCACAAATACTGACGGCATTGCCGACGGAATATACCGACGAGATTACCGACGGCTCACACATGTCTGACACGTGTCCATCTGCACGAATACCGACGGCATTTCCGACGGAATTACCGACGGATCGAAAAGTTTGGCGGGATTTTCGACTTTTTAGGTGCGCATTTTAATTAATTTCTGATGGAATTACCGACGGAAATTAATTGCACCGACAGCAATTAATTTTCATCGGTAATTCCATCGGAAATATTGCTTTATATACCGCCACAACCCCCCCGGCACTTTCTCCTCTTCTCCTCTTCGCCCTTTCTCCCTTGCTCTCCTCTTCTCCTCTTCTCCCTTTCTCTCTTCTTCTCTCATTTATATTTAGCTTTTAGAAGGATTTTATTGTTTTGGTGGTAGTTTTAAAAGGTATGTATTGTTTTTTCTTTATCTTTGTATTTTTTTATTTTAATTATGATTATTTTTTTTTGTGTTCTTTGTTTTGTATATTGTTTGTAGATAAAATCTTAAATTCAACACATTATTAAGGTAAGCATTTTTTATTCCCAAATTTATTTTGAAATGATATAATGTGTTTTAGTTTTGTGTATTGTTTGTTTTGTGTTTATGTTGTGTGTTGTGTAGTGTTTTTGTTTTGTGTTTATGTTGTGTGTTGTGTAGTGTTTTTTAGTTTTTTAGTTTTGATAGTATTGTTCGTATTGCTATAATTGTTATTGTTGAATTTATGTTAAAAATGTTAGTTTATAAATATAATTGTTATTGTTGATTTATTTTAAAAATGTTAATTTATATATATATAATTGCATTTAATTAGTTTATCTTAATTTAGGATATTATTGTTTGTATTGCTATAATTGTTATTGTTGAATTTATGTTAAAAATGTTAGTTTATAAATATAATTGTTATTGTTGATTTATGTTAAAAATGTTAATTTATATATATAGAATTGCATTTAATTAGTTTATCATAATTTAGGATATTGTTGTTTGTATTACTATAATTGTTATTGATGAATTTATGTTAAAAATGTAATATTAATCCGTAAATTTGAATATTTGACTTTAATCTAATGTTTGTAACTCTAAGTACCAATTTAATAATGAATGTTCATAGTTGTAATTCTATATGATGTTATTGAATAAAATGTTGTGTTGATGATGATGAGTTGGGTTGAGATCCAGGATGATTGGATCGGGATGTGAAATAAAATTGGAAGTGTAATATGATTTTGTCGATAACTTGGGACCCCCAGTATAAGGGAGACTCTGTCGATTTTTTTTAAAATAATCAAAGTTAATTATGTAATTATTCGTATAAATTTGTGTAGATGCGTAGAATGAAATCTATAGCACGTCGTCAGAAGACGGTTGCAGCTAGTTCTTCTAGCAGCGAGGAGGACGTATCCTTAGGGTGCTGATCACGGGAGAAATCTATGCCAACTTGTGATGTTGCCTCTTCTAGCGGTTTCCACAATACGAAGCGGTGTGCCTTCATAGCGGGGTCAATTCACCCGCAAGTACCAGGCACAATGGAAGGATGACCTCTCAATGTAAGTTTGTTTAGGTTTTAGTTTTTTTTTTTATATATATACTTATAACATAATTTATGAACAACTAATTAATATTACTAATTTTATTTAATTTCAGGTTCACAAACATTGAGGCTGCAAGGACTATAACATTGGCATTTAAATCGTCAATGGAGATTCCATTGTTTCAATGGAGTCGAGTTTCCGTGACATCCGAAAGTGGAAACCTAATATCGATGCATGGTTTAAGCGATTTCAGGTCGATGTTAATTTTTAATTTCCAACTTATTTTTAATAAATGATTTTTATAATTTTATATCTTGTACTATTTTTATTTTATATGAATTATTTATATACACAGAACAAATTTAAGTGGGATAGGGCGGACAACAATGTTGTGAGGAGAGTATGGGAGAATCACGCGGCAACTAGGTAACATCGAAAATAATATTTATTTTTGTTTTATAATTTTATGTTTTAAATTCTAATTTGTTACTATGGAAGTAGGTTGCGTGATTTTTGATATGACACCCAAAAAAATCAAAAAGATATGCGAGGGATAACGGTCTTAAAGGATGGAATGAGGTGGCGGTTTGGCAGGAATTCAAACCGCCATTCATCTCAGGGGAAATATGGACGGCATATATTGAGCACGTGACCTCAGAGCAGTTTTCACGACGCTTACAGTCCGGCGCCAACAACCAGAACCGGCAAATTCATGGTTCGGTGACCACGCACACTGGCGGATCCGTCCCATTCAGCGCACATGCAAAGCGGATGGTAAGATTAATTTTAATGAAATATATCGTTAATTAATTTGTCATTTCTTATAATATATTTAAGTTTTAACCTATTTTTTCCTTACAGACTGCGTCTCTTGGACGTGAACCGAGTCCAATGAAGCTGTTTCTAGAGATGCATGTGCGGAGTCAAGACCGCCAAAAGAGAGTGTAGCAGTTCGTGGACAACCGTGGTCAGCACTTCGTGGTATGTTCGTTCATTCATTTTATTTTGTAAGTTATTATTTTCTTGAATTGCATCTTGAATTGCATTTGATGATTTTTTTACCGATGGAATTTTCAGGAGACCTATAATAGCCGGTTGAGGGAGAGATATGGGGACAATCCGTCGACCCATCCAGATTTGTGGATGGAGGCGGGATCGTCTGGTGGACCCGATAAAAATAGGGTCTACGGGCTCTCCAACACTACGGCTGAAAACTTATGCGTTCGACTCGTAGTGTCTCAACTGTTGGAAGCTCTCCATCAGTATCGAACACCCAGTCTGAGGAGTTCATTGCGTTGAAACAACAATATCAAAACTCTCAACGAATTATGATGAGCTCCGTCAAATAGTCATGGAGATGAGATCAAAGATGGGTGACGATACTTGTGCAGCTTCTTTTTGGCCGTATGGTCCGGAACAACCAGCCTCCTCCTCCTCCACCTCCTCCTCCGGGCTCCGCCACTATTCTAGTTTAATTTTGTTTTTTAAACACATTAAATTTGTAATGAATATTATTACTTTTACTTTTTTAATGTTTAATGCATTTTTATTTGTTTATTAAGGTTTTTTACAATTAATAAATTATTTTTTTATATATTTTAAATACCTACCGACGGATAGTATCTGTCGGTATTTAACAGAGATTTGCCGAACAATTACCATCCATGCCATCTTTACCGACGGCATCACCGACGGATAATATCCGTCAGTGATTAAATGCAGACGGCATTACCGACGGATAATATCCGTCGGTATTACACAGAGAGTTTCAACAAAATTACAAGCCATGCCATAATTACCGACGGAAAATCCGTCGATAATTACGTCGGCAATTACCCTTGAAATTACCGACGGATTTATTCCGTCGGTAATGTTCCCACGGGAAACTTTTTTTTTGGCGCGCGCGTATCCGTCTGTATTACTGTCGGTGTTTCCGTCGGTGAGTGGTTTTTTTATTTGCGATAGAATTAGCGACGAAAATGGGATTTACCGACGACTGTTATACCGACGGACGTGTTCCGTTGGTGAGTCCGTCGGTATGATTTTCACCGATGGATTTCATTGTTGTCACCGACGGAATGAGTCCGCCGGTAAAACTGGATAATGTTGTAGTGGAAATAAATAAAGTAAAGGAAGATGAGTATCCATTCAATAATATACTCATATCAGAGTTCAAATTTACCCAAAAAAAAAGAAAGAGAGAGAGAGACATGAAAGTATGTCCCAGCTACTTTGTTAATACCAGAAAAAAGAATTGAAGAAGACACGTATAGCTTAATAATAAAATATTCTGTAAAAAAACTTAAACAAAATATTATTGTGATAACTGACCACAGAGATGATTACAGGCAGTTAATGGAAGTAGGCACAACAATTAAACATTGGCTGAAGAGGGAAGAAGGCTTGAAGCTAATGAAGGTCAAGAAAATTAATTAATTAATTAATTAAGGTCGATTGTGTGAATTGCTTGTTGGAAAATTGCTGCTGATCATTTAAGTAGCAGCCCATTCTTTTCGAATGTCGAAGGTGTAGTTGATCTCCAAGTAGCACTTGTTATCATCATCAAGAAACTGAGGAAGTTCAAAGAAATTAAAAAAAAAAAAAAGTTAGGACAAGTTAAGGGGAGATGCTACGTTGTAATATGCAGCAATTTGCAATTCAAGGACTGAAATGAAAATACTTTGAAACATAATATTATTAGAAAATAATAAGTTACTAATACATTAATGTAGGAAATAATTTATTAGGATATATTCATATAAAAATATATTAATTTGATGTATTAGTGTTTGTAATACTTTAATTTAATTAGATAATATTGTTAGAAAATACATCGTTATATTATACTGTAATCACACATTTTAAATCATATAGACTTCATTATAAAATTAGGACATCGAAGAAAATAAATTGATTTTCAATATTCTCCAAACACAAAAAAATACTCCCCAGCAAACAAAACAAAGAAGACATAAGATATCAACTCAAAGACAGGGTAGGGTAGTATATATGTAAAGCACCCGATCGAGCAAGAAATGACTTGTGTTTGCTTTAAGGGAATTGCCAGCTTACTTTTAATCCATGAACTTTAGTACATTCCCACAATGAAGTCAAGAATTAAGATTATAATTAAGGGGAATGCCATTCATAAAATTAGCTAGTAGCAGTGAATTACTCTTTCACAGCTTCTGGCACATTTTTTAACTTTAAAGTAAAGACGAGGGAATTGAACTAACCTTTGACCTTGCCGAGTATGATCCTCTAGCGAAAATGCCCGAGGGCGTGGTCTCTTGTGCATTCATATGCGTGTAAGGCTCTGGCTGAGGACTATAGGTTCCAAGCATTTCTTTTGAGCTGTCCACTGAATTGATAAAAACCATTATAAAGGGGAAACATTCAAGTGTTTGAAACTCGAGTTTTGGCGTGAGTTAGGATGTCGATAGCTCACCCTTGATGCCTGTTTTCCAGACGGTATTGGTGTATTTCAGGCCTGATACAATGTTATTGCTGACTTGGAAGGAGAATTTCAGGTTATAGGGACTGCCTTCTTTCAATGTAAACCATAAGCCTCTGGGCCTCCCGTTCTCAGGAATAGAAAGTACAATGTCAGGTCTGCCAGGAGACAGGATTGACAGGCTAAGAAATTTCACATCTGGTTCAAGTGTTTCTGCAATTAGTAAAAGAAAAACAAGATTTACTAAAAGCAATGGGGAGATGATTAGAAAAGAAGCTATATATCGCCTGTGTATACATGCAGATACCTAATCATTAATTTTCTCTGTTACACCGCTAGCTAACAAAATATATGGTGCAAGAATTTTGCATGTACACAATGAAAGGACTTCAAGATTCTTTGCATGAACACATAACATCAATTATGATAATGAAAACGAATAGAAACCAGGATTTATTTGAAGAATTAAAAAAAAAGCCAGAATCGAACAAACTCACAAAATTTAGATAGGGAAAAGAAAGTATACGTGACAGCTAGCGAGTACCTCCAATGGTGTTCAAATCCACACTCCCAAGAAGCTGCTCCTTCCATTTCCTCAAGCTCTCATCATCCTGAACTTCCAAAATCCACACACCAACATATGAAAAACGGATTAGCAAATACATTTCCATAATTTAAAATGCAATGGCGGCAAAGAAAATTAAAGAAAACAAAAAAACCTTGTCTTTTTCAAGTTGTTCTTTGAGGGTGTACTGTGGACCTAGCTGAATTTTATTACTTCCGCTCTCATCATCTTCCTCCTCGTGATCAGTTGCATACAAAGAAGTCTCACTCTCACTCATCTGCCTTTCTGTCCTCTCTCCTCCATCATGATCCTCATCATTTGTTTTCATAACCCCACTATTATCTCCTCCTATCGTCTTGTTATTGTCGTCAAACTCCATGTTTCTCGAACTCGATGCAGATCCAATAGCCAAAGACATCAACTTTATGATCAACCAAAAATGAATAAAGAGTGAACACAAAAACGTTAAAAGAAAGACTACATGTAAGAATTTGTTATGTCTTGGAAGAAAGAAAAAGATTAAAGAGAATCCAAAATGGGAGCAAAAGGACTTAGATTTTTGTTGTGTTAGAAGAAACGTCAACGATGTGAGGAAAGAACTAAAACTGTTTTTATCTTAAGGGGAGGAGACCCCATCTAATAAGAGAGACAAGAAAAGACCCACAATCCAGAAACAAAAGATCAGCAAAAGACAAAAGAGATGGAAAAAATAATAATTGGGTTCGTCTTGTCTCCTGGCTTTCCTGTTGTTTCTTTATTTTTTGTTCTTGTGGATTTTTTCGAGAGATTCTCAAACAATTTGAGATTGCTCTCTAGAGAGATTGAGAGGCCAAAAGATTGGGTAATATGAGGAAGATAAGAAAAAGGTCATGTGGTGATCCGAAAGATGAGAGAGAGAGAGAGCATGAAAGTTACTATTGCGACATGGTGTGTCGACGTGCTTTGATGGAACTCAGCCTAAGATTGAGGGTGATATTGATAGCTGTGCCTTTTGACTCTTTCTTTAATTTTTTTTTTGTAAATAACCGACCAAGAAAACAAAATCCAGATAGGTACAGTTCATGGAATGTGATCGATGTGGGTGTGATTTCATAACCACAATTCCATTTAGTAACAGTCCGTCCTCTCGTTTAGACTAATTGTATCACTCTGACATCCCAAATCGAAACCAGGTTTATCTTTTCAATTTAGTGAAGAACACACTTCTTACACAACAAAAATCTAACCTGAAAATTTCATTTCTTTCCATCTAACCTGAGCTTTACTTAGTCTCTTAACCATCATTTCTTTGCAATGCATGAATAAAACAATGGGTTTCATCTTAAAGGGTTCAGGTTTCTTTAAGCTTACATTTTGTGTTTCATGTAGTAGAAAAAAATTAAAAGAATAACTAGTCCTAGGAATTAGTAATGACTAGCCTTGGTGCTTGTGTTTTGCTGAGCTAGATTATTTTTTCTTGTGTAAAAAATAATATTTAATTGTTACAAGTGTTTTTTTTTATATGTGATTCATCTGAGTTGAGTGGATTGAATATACTAAGTTTATTTTAATTATACAAAAAATAAAAAATAACAATAGAAATATCAAACTTAAAAATAAAAGTGATTACAATAACTCGAGGAAAAAATATATTTTTTAAAAGGAGGCAAATGATGTCTATCAATTCAAAGCCCATTCAATACAAAAGAATAAAATGAGGTAAAAAAAGAATATAAAAAAACAATTCTAGTCGACCCGAGTTAGCATGACAAACATGTATACCTTAATAATCAAGGTTGATTCAACCAATAATATCTCTTCTAACTCATAGCGTAAATCATGAGATTGGAATAACTCAATAAAATAAATAAAAAGAATTATAAAGCCTTAAAAAAAACTATTATAAAAGAAAAGATTTATTTTTTTTTTGTGCTTTTAAGGGTATTTTCATTGTTTTACTGTGCATTTTAATTATTTATTATTTGTTATATTTTTTAAAATACCAAATTCCTTTAGACTGAAATTATAATAAAGAAAAAACTATTATAAAAATACAAAGAATGCCCTTTGTTGCTAGGTTTTAATTGTTTTTTTTTTTTTTTTTTTTAATGGTTTTTTGGTTTTTTTATTTTATAATTATAATAAGAAAAAGATTTATTTATTCCCGGTTAATGAAAAATAGACCATCTAAAAAGACTTAAATACTCTTGAAAACCAATATTAAGTTTTTTTTTGGGTGAAAACACAAAAATATCATTATATTATTCAAGTAAAAAATAATTTTTTTTTTTATTGTGGAGCAACCGTGTTTTTCAAATAGGTTTCAGCATTTTTTGATTAGGGTGGAGCTCCCTCTCCATAGACTCTGGCTAGAATTAGAAGATTCAAATTGTGAAGGCAAAAAAGAATCTGCTTACTAATTTATTCAAGTAAAATTTGTTGGTTGGCGTCAAAGCAACTGGGTTGATTTTGAAGGCCCGTGCGCTGTGAAAGAGTAAAAGGCTTCGGTATGCTTTGATCTCTTGCTTGGAAAGCCAGCCCATCGAAGTCCACAGGGCATTTGAAACTCGATTACAGACTAGAGATTGCACTTAGGCTTTTCCTGTACAATGTACTGGAAGCTAGATGATGGAATATTATTTGAACTCGATGTTAGATTTCAGGGGTACATACAAATCTGCCATTTGACTCGAACTTGATTTTGCGCAATATTATTCAAACTTTTTGTTATTTTTTTGAAAGATTAGAACTCAAAAGACTATAATTGACAACTAGAAAAACATCAGTTGAAGAAAATAAACAAAAAAAGTTGTGGAATTCATGGGGAGGATGGAAAAAAAAGAAGAAAAGGAAGAAAATTGGTTTCATGTATAAAAAAGATCGACACACACCTCCTTTAATGAAAAGGCTACTGAGACACATCTAGAGACATCAAAGAAAAACATTTTTGAAGGTTGAATGATGTTGCACGCGCCACAATAACTTGGCAGGACTTCTTATATGCTGCCGCTTGTTCTCCACGCACCTATTATTTTTTTACACTTAATTAAATTTGGTCCATGATTGTATAAAAACCATTTAAATGAGCCCTGAATTCATCTCATCATAGTTTAAGTTTTTTTTTTAATTTGGTGATTAATTATCTAATAACTCTTCAATTTAGGATTGAATTCCATTCAACCTAGACCTAATATAAGGCAAACCGGGAAGAGAATAAGGGCAAGGAAAAGAAAAACAGTAGCTGACAGGTCTAGTTAGTGTATTATTATCGTGCCCAAGACCCAATTTGTTATTTCTGTGTTAAACCTAGGTTGATTAGGGGTGATTGTTTCTCAGACTACATAAAAAATCAAGTCAGGAAATTTCAAGGTTGACTCACTAGGTCGAGTTTAATGATATTAGAAAAGAGTTCCCTGTGACCTATCATTTTTTTAAGCTCACAAAAACAACACCACTTATAATTTTACTCAAGCTATGTAAAAAATCAAGTCAGAAGATTTCAAGGTTGACTCGCTAGGTCGAGTTTAATGATATTAGAGAAGAGTTCCCTATGACTTATCCTCTTTTTTTAAAGCTCATGAAAACAACACTACTTATAATTTTACTCTTTTAGATTTGTTTTTATTCAAATAAGGTTTCAACCAGATTATCTTTGTATGTTATGAGATTACAACTAGTGTTTATTGTTATAACTCAATTCTTACCCCCTAAAAAAACCAAAAGAAAAAAAAATATCAAAGAAAAAAAAGTTTCTTAGTCAAAATTTCCTTATAAAATATGCAGTTGAAAAAGAAAAAAGGAAAATAAAAAACAAAAAAAAGGTAAAAAAAGAAAATAATTGAGAAAAAAAAAGCAACGAGGAGGTTAATTGTGAAGCAAGATTGAGAAAATGGTTGAAATTGGTAAGATAATTGAAAATTAGAAAGCAAAAAATTGTATTGGAAAAGACATAAAAGCTTGTGGGCATTTTAATGCAATCAGGGGTGAAATTAATAAAACAAATAAAAGAAAAATGATTGAAATTTGTGAAAAATTAAAGATTAGAAATCTAATGACCAAATTAAAAGAAATAGGGAAGTTAAAGGATAAGAAAATGTCATTAGGGATAAAATTGTGAAGAAATTGAGACAAAAGGCTAAAATTGGCCAAAAATAAAAAATTAGAAGGCTAAGGATCAAATTGGAAGAGACATGAAGGTTAAGGATAAGAAATATGCAATAAGAGGATGAAATTATGATGAAATTGGGTGGAAATGAGTGACATTTACTAGAAATCAAAATTTAAAAAGCCAATAACTGAAATGAAAAAAGTGTCAAAATTAAAAGGTGTTTTTTTAATGCAATTATGGGTGAAATTGAGAAAAAAATTTAAAGAAAAGGGTTGAAATTAGCTAAAAATTGAAAATTAGAAAGCCAGTGACTGAATTGGAAAATGTGCTAATATTGATGGATTTTTTTTATTAATTAATGACTAAATTGAAAGAATTATTGAGAAAAAGGTCAAAATTGATTGAAAATAAAAATAAAATAAAAAATTCAAGGATCTAAATGGAAAAGGCAGAAAACTTGGAGGGCTGTGTTGAAAAAACAAAAACTCCCTTTTAATCAAAACAACGTCATTTTAAAAATAAAACCAATGAATTGAAACAATGTTATTTTGGTGTATGATAAAAAAAGTACATTTTCTTCTCTAGCATGATCTACAACTTTTCTTCAGGTTTTTGGAGGCATTCATTTCTCTCTCCCACGCCATTGAAAAAGGCCAAAAAACAAGTCATCTTCTTCTTTGTATATGTACTTTATGTTCAACTAAAAAACACGTGCTCTAACTCTTTAAATTCATTGAAACATTGGTGCAAAAATGTCAGCTCAAGCATATTTTTCCAAAGGGTACAATCATTGTGGATGATTAAGAATGACCTAAGAAAATCAATGGTCATGATCAAAGTAAGAATCTTCATCCTTACCTATAAATAGAGGGGAAAAGAAAGAAATAAAGAAACCCAAGCTAGAAAGAGAAAATACCAAGTGTGTAAAATTATTATGTCGTGTTTCTATGTATTCAAGTGTGTAAAAATTTATTTTCAGAAATGAGTTACTATTTATTCATGAATTTTATATTTTATTTGGATAATTAAAAAAAGCATTTTATAGTTTAATCACGTTTTTACTTTCTTGTTGTACTTTGAGAAATTACAATTTATATGTTATGATGTGAACCTGAAGGGTAAGAACTCTTAAACCCACAAATAAGATAAAAACAACCCAAAAAAGATAAAATCAAATTGAAGATAAAAACTCAACATAATGATTACTTTAAATCAAAGAACTAAAGTTATTGAATGAATGACTCCTAACCCGTTGATTATAGATAATCAAGAACTAGAAGTATAAATATGAATGCCACAAAGATAGTTAATCTTGGATAAGTTTTGAAGTATTCAATGAAGAACCAAGAGTATGAGCTACTTTGCCACATACAAAATATTATTATGAAAATAATCCAAGTCTTTTTTTGTTTAACCCTTCAAACAAGTTATTTATAGTTTACAAAATAGACAAACCCTAACAAACTGATGAGATGACATTAAAACCCAATTTAAAAAAATAACTTTAGGCTTCTAAAATAAATAACAAATATTTAAAACTAAAATAATTAAACAAACTATCATATGTCCTTAAAAACTTTTAGCCTAAATAATCTCTCTTACATAAGATAGCTGAAGTTTGTACCATTTGGAAAGTCTTAACTAACTTTGATTCTATAGAATTAAATAGTTGTTCTCTTGATGTACTTGTGCTATTAAAAATCCAAAACTTGTCGACTATGTAAAATTAATTAATGTAGGAAAAAAACCTATTGATTATAAAATTAATTCTTTTTATATTGCTTATATGTTGTCCTTTCCCAGCATGAGAACCTTGTCAATTGATTAATCTCAAATTGCCAGTTGAATATTTAACAAATAAAGAATTTCATGCTGTAGTCTCTATTCTGTAGCCCAAATAAAGAATACTTGTCTTTGTAGGAGAGCCAAAAACCTTACGGAAACAAATAACCTTTATTGTAATCTTCAAACTTGAATTAGCTCAAATATTTTGAATAAACCCATTAAGTGCTTCTTTAATTCTCTTGACCTCTGACTTTGTAATTGGCCTAATCGTTATATGCAATGTTTCCTTATAATTCTAATTATTTCCTCTATCATAAAAAGATTTGACCTTAAATTATTACCTACATCAAATAGAAAAAGATTATAAACATTAAAAGTAGTACTAATATTATACCCACTTAAAAGATTCATTTTATATGCATTGTCGTTGATTCATTCAAGGACTTGAAATGGACCATCTTTTCTAGGTTGCAATTTAAATCTCCTATGAGCTGGAAATTTTTCCTTTCTTATATACACCAAAACCAAATCACCTAGTTCAAATATAACACATCTATGACCTTTATTAGCTCTAAATATATAGTTATAAGACCAATAGTTTTCCTAATAATTTTAGTAAATGGTGAATAACATACAAAAATATTTGGCAAACCATTCATAAAAATATCAAAACTAGCCAAAACATATACTTTACCATTAGAAACACCATAAATGCGCAATACATCCTTATAATCTTGAAACAAAGAAAAAACAACACAAATTTGTATATTATTCTTAGTATATATAAATTATTAATAACATTCTTTTTTGCATAACAACTTTTATGCTTTTTATTTTTTCCTTAACACTCTTTTCTCAGTTCTTATTTCCCTTCTCTCTTTCTTTCTCAACTATTAACCAACTCTCTATTCTTTTCTCTCTTAGTCAAATCTAACATTCATTGAATTTTCACTCCCCTAACCTCAGTTTCTTTTTTCAATTTCAATTAGTCCTCGTAAACCTATTTTGGTGACAATGATACAAGAGTGATAGATTTTTCATCTTTTACAGAAGAATATTTATTTCTAAACCCATTATTTTCAACCTTCTTATCAAACTATCGCAACCCCTCTAATAACAAATGACTCATATACATAAAAACTACACCACACAAGACTTCATCACTATGTCTCCCAATAAAAAACAAAAACAAAAACTATTTATTAACCTTCACATCACCACATTCATTCAACCACTAAAGTCTATAAGGTTTATAATGCTTTGTTGTATTCAAATTTAACTTCCTAACAAGTGTAGTATTAACAATATTAGCATAACTTGCATCATCTATAATCATACTACTTACCTTATTATTGATATGACATCTCTTATGAATATATTCTCCATTTGTTGCTTTAAATCATCCTTTTAATCTGCATATTTAATACTCATCTAATCACAAGTGTTCACCCTTAACCAAATATTTTGTATCTTCAGCACTAGCATCCTCAAGTGGTGGCATCTCCTCATCATTGCTATCACTTTTGGATATAATCTCCCTATGATCATGTAAAATCATAATTATCTTGTTTAGACATTAAGACATTATATGACATATTTCCATATATATAAAATACTTATTATCATGATTATGAGTTGTTTAAGTATCAAATTTACTTTTAATATCAATGAAGACTTCTTTTTTTCTTTTTGGTGGGTCAGTTTTAGCTCCTATATTCAGCTTGGTTTTAGAAGCCCTCTCTTTCCTATAATCCAGTCTCCATGTCAAAAAGGAACCAAGATTCTAAACTTGCAAAGTATTGCCATTCCTCTTAAGTTATCATTCCATCTTTATAGCCATATGCATCATATTTTTTTAACTCCATCACATTCATTATCCCATTGTTTAAACCATTCATAAACTTAGTCATGGTAGCTTCTTGATCCTTCTTTACATTTTACAGAATCATAGTTACTTCCATATTCTTATGGTAATCCTCTATAGTTTTAGAAACCTGAGTTAAACTTTGTAACTTTTGATATAAATCTAAATAATTATGTTCCAACATAAATCTCTTTTTCGTGATTGTCTTCATTTTATCCCATGGGTCAGTAGGCCATTCATAATTTCTTTTCCTACTCAAAATAAGTTAATCCCATCAAATTATAACATAATTAGTAAATTCAACTACAAAATATTTTATATTTTTCTCTTCTGAATAATTATTGTCATAACCTATTTTTGGGTTATTCCCCAAAATTGCCTCTCTTCCAAAACAAAAATTAAAAAAAAAAGATATAATCAAAAGAAATTCAAAAATAATAATAGCAGTGAGAAGAGGAGGCTAGAGCACCTAAAAAGTAGCTAGAAATTGGTTGAGGAGGTTAAAAAAATACAAAGATTAAAATTTAACAATATATTTTTGACTAATAAAGAGCCTTGTTGACAAAAAAAATTCAATTTGAAGAAGAAAATGTCAAGAAAACAAATATTTATAGACTGAATTAAATTTTATTGGAGGTTTAATTGAATTTATAAAGGGTTTTA
Organism: Populus deltoides; assembly: GCA_015852605.2. NCBI lineage: Eukaryota > Viridiplantae > Streptophyta > Magnoliopsida > Malpighiales > Salicaceae > Populus > Populus deltoides. The sequence continues at coordinate 21,295,666 of CM027571.2, read as the reverse complement.
TTGCAAGAGAAATTGATTTGTAAGTCAATTTGGGCTTTAATTGGAAGAAATTAAAGTTGAGGGTCAAATTATAATTTTTAAGAGTTGTTTGGTCAAATCAGGGGCTTAATTGCATAAATATTGAAGTTTGATAGCCAATTAGAAACTTGATTGAAAAAATCCGAAACCAAGAACCAAACTGGAAATGGCACATAAATAGAGGGATCAAAATTGACCGAATCAAGGGTTAACTTGAAGAAATTGAAAGTTTATTGATCAATTGAGGGTCAAATCGCATAAATCTAAAACCAAGTACTAAAGGGAAAAAGGCGCTAAAATATGGGGCTTGAAATGAAGTATGTCAGGGGGTAAAATTGAACAAAATTGAAAGTTTGAAGCCAACCAGGGGTGTAATTTGAAATAAGTCACAAATCGAAGGACTAAGGCATAATTGGCTAAAATGGCGTTGTTTGGAAGATGATTGTTCATCTTTTTCTTCATAGAGGCTGCTCGAAGGGCCTCCTTTCAAAGGCATTTGATGCCTCATTTTTTCACCAAATTGGACAAAACTTACATGCAAACCATCCTGTGACACCTAACTACACGTTAGTGTAAATCGTTCGGGCTTATCTAAACTTCAGAAGCAGTGGCACTACCCTAAAGTGGTCACTCGACCAGTCATTTCCCTGTACAAAATTGATAGTTTATCATTGCTACTTTGAACCAATGGTTGGGATGCTTTCAGGTCGAGCCAAAGGCCGAGATTTGGCATTAGAAGAGACAAAGTGTCCCTCTTCCATCGCCTATAAAGAAATTTGATTTTCATGATCCAAAGGTGGGGAGAATTGGGTCCAAAATTGACAAAAAAACCAGCCTCCCCCCTCATTTCTGCTGCCAGCCAAACCTCTCTCCTCTCTCTCTTTCTCCACCGCAACCTCCAACTGCCAAAACCTTCACCACCAGCTTGACTACCTTCGTTGCCGCTAGAAAAACTACCCTGAGCCACCATCAACACCACCACCACCACCGTTAAAAATAAAAGAAGAAATAGAGAAGTGAGGGATCAGAAACAAAAAGAAAAGGCAATGCAGAAACAGGAGAAAAGAGGAGGACCGTCGTTTAAAACCACCGTCTGCTGCCACAACATCACCACCATGAAAGATAGCACCTCACCGCAGGCTCGCTTCTCTTCCTCCTCCTTTTCTTCTTCTCCAGTATCATCCTTCAATGTTCTGCTTGAATTGTGCAGAGTTCTCCATTGTTCACTAAGTTGGGCAGTGCCAGCCCAGACCAAAATTGTTGGGCTAGGTCCGGCCCAGTCCAAAAGGTTCTGAAAAAAATCCTTTCAATTTTTTTTAATGATTTTCCCACATATTGTTTTATCAATTTCACTTAATATTAGTTTGTATTTTTATACCATAAAGATACAAGTCTTATATTAAAATACCCGATTTTCATTGAAACTTTGCAAAAAATTATAAAACAAAAATGTCTTGTTTTCATGCATACGACCAAGTCTCTCAAAGATTAAAAAAAAATCATATTGTATTTTCATATAGAAAAAAAAATTTAAATACATTTTAGCATGCATTTTTTCTTTAATAACATGTTTATTAAAGCCATGAGAGCTAGATCAATATTTCAAAAAACACCCAAAAAATATTTTGTTTTCTCTTAGTATCTGGGATTACGAATTTATACGTAAAACGTATTCCTATATTAAAAAGGTAGTTTCTTTTATATAGACATTAAAATGGATAGACTTTTACCTGATAAGATAAGGGTCTTCTTACGGAGAGTGACTTTTCTTAAGCCACAAACCAACAATTAGAAAACACAACAAGACCTTAGTTTTTTTATCATACAATTAAATGATGCAGCTTACCTTAGGGTTCCTAGTGACAAGAATACTCGGTGACGACTCTCATTCTCACTTTTCATGGATAAAAGACAAGAATTTCTTGTCTGCTCCATTTTCCTGATTACTTCAAACCTATAAGAGTGGACACATCGTCGCGATGTTGCACACGTGCGACAATTATGACAATCAAAGATCAACTTCGCTTTCTTCTCTTATTCTAAATATGCTTCGGGATCATTCCTCTCATAAAATTTTAGAATTTGCATTTTAATGCATTTTGAATTTTTCTCCAATACATCACGTAACCTATATCTCTTCCTACTTGTCTATAGCTAAAATCCAAATTGTTAAAATCCCTTATCATCATGATTTTGATGTTCCCAAAATCTTTCACCTTAGATGAATGATGTATAATTAAATCTTTGACTTCTTCATCTTTATTATTATCAACCAACTTATCCATAGGTGTAGTAGCACATCTTTCTAGTCTTCTGACATTAGGAACCCTTTGAGATTACCCATTTCACAAACTTGTAATCATGGCCTCATGTCTTTCTATTTGGTTTTGCACCTTACCAAACATCACATTCATCCTCTTAATTGTTATTACATTGCTCATAATAGAAAGAACATGTTCTTATTCTTCTTCTTAAGTGATTCCTATTCTTTTAAATACATTGTCAAATTCAAAATTTTATGTTAGTAATAAAAAATATCTAACACACTTCCTTATATGTTTACACTCAATAATAAGTCACTCCCTTCGTGTTTCACTCATATTTTTGGTTTTCACGATAATAGTCCCACCTTTTGTGTTTTCCTCTTTAATTCTTTAGGGAAACTAAACACAACAATAGAAAATTTAAGTTTAGTAACTTTCAACAATTAGAATGTAAGAACAAGATAGTTAAGAATGAAGAAAACAAAAATAAAAGTGAATTAAGAAATGAATATGAAATAAAAAATAAAAATAAATGTGAAAATGAAAGAACAAATTGAAAAAAAAAATCAAGAATGACTTAACAAAATCTAAAACTAACTGTAGACTCAAACAATTGGAATGCAAACAAAAACATTACACACTGATCATACTTGAAATGAAATAAAAACTAATATGAAACCTAAAATCAAGTTTTCAATAAAAAAACACCCACTAATAAAAACAATCAATTTAGTAAAACTAAGTTGTGATTTTTCTCAAGTACCGAATTCAAGAATTATAAGTTTTGATTTTGCGGCAATAACAAAAACTTGTGATTTCAATTTTTTAAAAAAATATATTGATTTGATAGTATACAAATTTGATAGAATACACATACACGCACACATACACATTAGTTGCCACAATTCAATAATTGAAAAAAAAACAATGCAATAATTTAAAACTAAATGAATAGATAAAACCTAATTTTAGCGCTTCGCTCTGATACCAAGTAATTTGAACCCAAAAGGTAAAAACCCTTGGATCCATAAATATGATAAAACCAACCTAAGAAAGTTAAAATATAAGTGAAAGTGACTTGAGTTCGGCAGCGATGGACATCGGCAACCTTGCATAAGCAACGATGAATTTGGCAAGCAGCGTGCAACAATTTGTGCGAGTCATTGAGCTCTTGACTTGGCATGGACGTGGGGCTTGGATTATGGACCTTTAAAACAAATGCATTAGACAAAACAAAAACTAACGGTTGGGACTGTCAGGTGGATATGCAGATTGTGGGTCAGTGGTGACATTTATGGACATCAAGATCATGAAAACATGGGGGCAGAACATGGGGCAGAAATGGGTTGCTCTACAAGCTAGTAAGATCATGGGATCATAGAGAAGGAACTGCCTACTACTTGCTGGAAAATAGGCCACGAAGTTCATGGAGAACATAGGGGAGAAAGTGTGTCACTATGTCTTAAAAAAATAGGGATCATGGTTGTGCCTTGCAACTTGTATATTTTTATCTATAAATAGGTTGCAAAGCCTTGGCTATGTAGCATGTAATCATTGTGCATAGCACACACACTCATATTATATAATCCTTTGTTGACGAGATTAATAAAGGTTGAGAGATCTTATTGTATTCTCGTTGTGCTTTGAGTTCATTTACTTGTGTATATTATTTTCTTACGAAAAGGAAATTATGAAAACCCCTTTGGGTGAGCAAAATACATAGTTGTATGCAAATACAAGTGAAAAAAGAAGGCAAGACATGGTCTAGTTGGGACTAGACTGTCGTATAGCGCTAAATTTTAAGGTGAAAAATTTAACCCTGTGACAATTGGTATCAATATGTGGTTGATTCTATGATCGTGCAACCCGAAGTTATGAAAGCTATCCGAAAACGGTTGATGCATCTTGAGAATTTGATAAGGCACGAGGAAGAAGACGAATAACGCTTTATCATTGATCACTTGAAGGAATCTATGGAAAGCGCTGAAAGGGCTAAGAGTTTGTACATTTCTCTTGCGACAAAATCGAGTGAGCAAATGGAAGCTGCTGAAGAGACCATAGCCATTCTTAAATAGACAATAACAAACACTCCAATTGGGGTAAGTACATATAAGCCTAAAGTGTCTGAACCAATTTTTTTGGTGGGGCAAGAAGTTCCAAGGAACTTGAGAATTTTTTATGGGACATGGAGCAATACTTTAGTGTTGCAAAGATCGGCATGGCTGAACAAGTTGATCTCACCATGATGTATTTCACAGGTGATGCTAAGTTTTGGTGGAGGACGAGAACCAAAGAGGACTTAAGTGCTGGACGTCCAAAGATTGAGACTTGGGATCGTCTTAAGCAAGAGCTAAAAGAGCAGTTCCTTCTGAACAACATATCTTAGATAGCGCAAGAGGAATTGAAAAAGCTCAAACATGAAAGGTCAATTCATGAGTATGTTAAATATTTTAGTTCTTTGATTCTCAACATTGAGAATATGTCAAAGGAGGACAGGTTATTCAACTCCATGTTTGGATTTAAACCTTGGGCGCAAGCAAAACTAAGACAACAGAATATAAAATATTTATCCTCCGTTATTGTTGTTTCGGAAAGTTTAGTTGATTTTAAATCAACTACTAGAAAGGGTTATACATCAACCTTTTTCAAGTCTAGGGAAAAAGATAAGGAGGACAAGAAAAAGAAGAAGAAGAAATTTGATGGGGGTGCATCGAAGGCTGTTATGGATAAGGGCAAAGCTAAGTTAATGGGTGCACAAGATAAAGGTACTAAATCGAACTTTACTAGCTTCATTTGTGATAGTCCTTATTTTACAAGGAAATGCCCGAAGAGGAAAAAGTTGAATGATATTCGGGTTAGAGATAGCGATGGGGATGAGGGGGTAATTACGCACGTCAATCCTATATGTGTGTTAAGACTTGTTGATTAAGACTTAGCAATGACTGATGCGTTGCAAAAAAGGAAATTAGGGTTTCCAGACAATCTGATGTATATGAGAATTGGGATAAATGGCAAAAATGTCGGCGCTATGCTGGATTCAAGTGCAACTCACACGTTTATAGCTGATCGATTGGTGAAGGAACTTGGCTTGTGGCTGAGTGATAGCCATACATTAATGAAGACAGTAAACTCGAAGGCACAGAGAATTGCAAGAGTGCCTTATGATGTGCCAATAACACTAGATTAATGGAGAGGTAAGCAGGACATGTTGGTTGTAAATCTTGTTGACTACGATATTATTCTTGGTCTTGATTTCTTGAGAAAAGCCAAGATTGTTTCGATGTTGTATCTCAATAGAGTCATGATTACAAGTGAGGGATGCCTATGTTTTGTCCCATGTTGCAATGTCGCAATGATGAATGTCATTAGGGGTGGAAAAAGCTTTATCTCGGCCATTGCTATTGAGAAAGTATTATGAAAGGTGGAGAAGTGTTTCTTGCGACAATAGTAGATAAGAAAGTAGACTACTATAAGGAGGTGCCAAATGAAATTGCTAGTTTGCTAAAGCAATTTGAGAATCTAATGCCACCTCAACTATTAAAGAAACTCCCACCTAGAAGGGCCATAAACCATCAGATTGAGTTAGTGCCGGAAACAAAGCCACCATCTTAAGCCCCTTATTGAATGTTGCTAATGGAATTGGTAGAATTAAGGAAGCAATTGGAAGAACTAATCAACACGGGGTTTATCTATCCTTTTAAGGCTCCATATGGTGCTCCAGTTTTATTTCAAAAGAAGGCAGATGAAAGCCTTCGAATGTGTGTGGACTACCAAGCACTTAACAAGGTAACCATAAAAAATAAATATCTAGTTTATTTTATTCAAGATTTGATGGACAGATTGTATGGAGCCTCTATCTTTACAAAATTAGACTTGCGATCAGATACCAGCAAGTTCGGGTTGCTGAGGGTGACGAGCAAAAGACTACTTGTGTGACGAGGTAGGGCTTATACGAGTTTCTAGCTATGCTATTTGGCCTAACAAATGCTCCATCAACATTTTATAATCTGATGAATAATGTTTTGTCTTATTAAATTAATTATCTCTATATTGCCTATGTGTTGTCTTTTTGCCAGTATAAGAAACCTGCAAAGTAATTAATCCCATGCTACTATTTGAATCCTTAACAAATAAGGAACTCCATGTTGCCACCTCTATTGTCTAACCTAAATTAGGAATCCTTGTCTTTATAGGAGAACCACAAATGTTAGGGAAATAAATATTTCTTTTGTAATCTTGAAACTCGTCTTGGTCTAAATATCATAAATAGGCTCATTAAGTGCTTCTTTAATCATATTGGCCCCTCACCTTATAATTGACTAAATTAGCACAAACAATGTCACTTGTTAATTTTCATCATCTTGGGGTTTACATGTTAAATAACAATTTACATCCTTAACCTCACACGTAAAAAAAGTAAATAAAATATCCAAATATTTACAAGTTTGTCATTTTATTCATTTTAATAACTAAATAGCCCTTAGAGTCTCAAAATAATAAAATTGACATCCATAATTTATAATTATAATAATGGCATCTATAATCCCCCTAAAACTCGTTTATTTTTTGGCATGAAATCTCTTCCAAGCATTCATCAAACAATTTATGTGCATCCAACAACCTATCACATTTTGCATATTTCAAGTGATCGATTTAAAATGAATAAGTCGGGGACAAATCTAAATAGTTTGTGTGTTGGATATATTTTTAAATCTGGCAATATTTATCATTGTAGTTAGGAATAAAATGTTCTTCCACCCAAAACATTTGTCTCTGTTCTAGTGAACATGGTTGAGACTTTAGTTGATATAAGTTTCTATTCAAAACAAACATGGCCAAAACAAAAGATGAAATGCCGAGTATGACTCTAATCTATTTCTACTCAATTGTAAGCCATAAGAAAATGTCTAAATGGTAGGAATATCAGCAAAATAAATTACCTCACAATCAACTAGTTTCTTTGGTTTTATAATTTTTTATGTCCTTAGAAAGCAAATTGAATGCAATTAAATCAGTTTGAATTCAAGAACATTCTTTTTCTGTTTTTAGTCAAATGAGTTCAATCTTGTAGTGAATTTAAGAGAAAATAAAATACATGTAAAATAAAAAAAAAATTCTAGCTTATACCTTGAACCAAAAAGAAAAAGAAAGCCTAAGTTAGTTACCAAACAACATAATCTAGAGACAAGGAAGCCTAAATCTAAAAAATCATTAAAAAGATATAAGGAAAAAAAAAGAAAAAAAAGAAAAGAAAAAATAAGGAAGAACATATAGAAAGTGGATTGTAGAATTTGAAACCAATATGTGACGTAGAAAGAGATTAGAGTTTTTAATAAATAATAAAAAGATGCAATGGTTGAGAGATTGTGATCTATGCGAAAAAAAAATAGAAGATTAAACAATTTATAGTTTTTAGGTTCATATTTCTATTAGATATTGTGATTATTAGGAGAGGCAAAGTGGGATAAGAGAAACTAAATGCAATATGTCACTTCTAATATATTATATATGAGGGTAGTTTCATCTTTTGATCATTTTTAAAATTTTTGCTTGACTCGAGATGCAAAGTGTAATTTCTTAAAGTATAGCAGAAAAATATAAATATGATTAAACTATATCGAAGAGTCTTTTATTTTTAGGGATTAACATCATTTTTTATTTGTGAATGGCTTAGTTGAAGAGTCTCTTATCTTTAAGGACAGACATCATATATCTCATGAATGACCTAATTAACGAGTCTTCTATTTTTAGAGATAGACACTAGTTTTTTTTTTATGTGAATGACCTAATCAACAAGTTTGTTATCTTTAGGGATGAGCATCAAATTTTATATGAATTGCCAAGTCAACCAGTCTTCCATTTATAGGGATCGACATCGATGTTTTTCACAAATAATTAGAAATAAATTGTGAATAAACGGTAAAAGTGATGTATAACTTCCCTTAAATACATAACAATTAAAATAAATTAGAAAATACTAGGATATCTAATGGCATGGAAATGAATTTAAGAGAAAACATATAGCAAATATAACATTTCATTTGAAAGAATATGGTAAAAGTGATGTATAACTTCCCTTAAACATAACTAATCCTTTATCTAAATGTTTAGAACTAATATATGTTTTAGAATTTCTAGTTTTATTTAATTACTAGGTGACAACTTATTTTTTCAAATTTTTTTTCATTTTTGAAGGTCCCAATTTATATCAGTTAACGACATTTGCAAAAAAAAAAATAAAAGAAGAAGAAGAAGCTTGTAACGACATTACTAACACCTCAAATCCATACCCGCAGTGAAGTGTGGGCAACAAAACTAGTTTATTACTATTATTTTTATTTTAATAAAAACTCACACATTTCTGAATTTCATCACAAACTAAGTAATTTTATCAATTTCATCCGAAACATTTTTGAAATTAGATAATGTTGCCATCTAGGAATTCTCTTATGTATTTTTGCATGTGTTAAGACTAAAGAAAAGAAGGATTGTTTATGGCTACATTAGTTCTAGACAAGGAAGGAATTATCGTGGTGGTCACTAGTGGCAAATACTATGGTGTGCTAATGATGGTATGGTTTTTATGTGGCTTTCTTTATCTACTTTAGGTTTATATTCTCTCTTTGGTTTTTGCCTTTTTCCCTCTTACTTTCTTTTTCTTTCTCTTTCTTTTTTCTTCTTTCCTTTCCGTAACTTTCTAGCTTTCATCAACTTCATTTTCAACCCAAAACTCTTTTTTCTCTCTTTTTTTTTATATGGTTTTGGGTTCTTTTCTCTCTTTTATTTCCCTTCTTCTTCTCTTTTCTTTCCTCTCACCTTTTGGCTCACTTCTATCAAATCAAACTCCCTTTTCCCTCACTCTCTCTTTGCATTTTCTCTTTTTAAGTTAGCTCTTATTGTTCCTTGCTTTGCCAATCTATTTATTGGTATACATGAAGCTCATACAAGCTTTCTTGGTGGAATGATTAACTTAGCTCCATAATGGTTGTATATTTTGGCCAAAGCTGTTTAAGTTGGTCTCTTTGCATTTCTTTTATAGCGACTTAGTCAAAAAAATTATATATATATATATATATATATATATATATATCTTATTTCCCTGTTTTTTTTTATTGAAATGAGTTTTGCCTTTCTTATACTTTAGAAGGGTAAAAAAAAATGGATCATGGCATTCGTCAGGAAGGATATAATAATTCATTATACTCCTTATAATGCTTTGGCCAATAGGCAAGTGAAATCAACTAATAAAAATATGATCCTTAACATACATAAATTAATTAGAAACAATCATAAGACTTGACAAGATACATTATCATGAGAAGTATTATAAGCATATTAAACTTCACATAAAATTACCTAAGGAGCCTTACCATTTACTATGACTTAAAACATTGATGTTATATTACCAGATGAACTCATAGTAAAAGGATTGGACAGCTTAATATGGACAATATACATTATCAATATGTTATGCTTGTAGAAATAAATAATTTGGATGAAGTAAGACTTAATGCATTAGATCACTTGATAACTCGCAAGAAAAAGATTGAAAAAGCATATAACAAACATGTTCAATCAAAGAATTTATTTTGAAGTTGACGGATCTAGTGTGGAAGTTCATATTACCAATTGGCTATAAAAATTTAAAATTTATCAAATTTAGCAAGTAATTTAAAATTAAAAAAGTTTACATGTCATTGTTATAGTTTTCAAAAAGAATCGATATTATTTAGCAAATCAAGATAGAGAGTTTCGTATATAATCGATCAATTGTTGATACATGAAGAAGTATTGCTCTAATATAAGAAAATTAAGGAATCAACTTCGAGATCTATATTCTAAGAATAACTTTGTTGAATAATTTATAAATTATAAAACTGAATTTAATATATATAAAAGAAATTTATAGACACAAAGTTGGGAATCCAGTTTCACACTAGAAAAAAAGATTCTCTCACGAGAAATTTCATACGTAAAGTCTTGGTGATTTAATGTTTAGCTCCAATTTTATAATAAGGTTTGATACAACATGAACATGACTTAACAAGGTGAACAAACCAAATCCTTAGTAGCGCCAAACCTTCACAAACAGTTTAGTTTTTAGTTGCGAAAATCGTAGGATTAATCATGGCTGTGAAAAAAGATTTGCAAGAAAATGATCAGAGGTCCTAAGATTTGATTAAACCTCTTAACTTCCAAGCCACAGTACTCATCATAATATCTACCATTTGTCTATGATGAGCTCACATGGCGAGGTTAAAACAGGCAAGTGGTGCAACCTGACTAAGCTTGATTTAACTCCAAAATCTGGATCTTGCTTCCAAAATACCAAGCTAGCAATCATCCATATCGTTGAACACAAAACATTTGCTTCCAAGAGACTGTCACTCGACGGAGACAGGTTGCTCCTCCAAAAGTTTCATCCTTTCCACCAAGCTCCATGGGTCATCATCATCCCGGGGACCCACCTCTTTTGAAATCCAATTGACCTTGTTCCATCCGACATGACATGGATACAGCATCATCCCATGTGGCCGGTGGCGTGTATTACACCTGGCATAACCTCATTGGTTCACTGTAACCCCACTTCGGCTCCACTTTTGTAGCCTAGCCCACCGCCCAAAACCTGAACCAAGACCTAAAAGACAAGCCCTTTACAGCTTTCAGAACAGCTCCTTTCACAGGAGACTTCTCGAGTTCTCGTAGCTCTCCCCTATTCTATTTGGGGAATGAAACGGCACGACGAGCAACAATCATTCCATGCTGCAAACGCATCTCGATGTAGAAATGGGTGCCTGCTACCGTACGAAGTTTTCAATTAGGGTTTATTGGCATGGAGATCCACAAAAAACTATACAAAATTCATGGCATTATCGCCTTACGGTGGTAATGTCGGATTTTAACGTTGCCCGTTCCCAATTGTTGATCCGTACACAAAAATGCATGCTGCTATTATTCTTACAGGAAGGGTTCACGTGATCCTACATCATCAATTTTATGTTGATGAAGAGTTAATTAAGTGCAACATGTTAAATCTTACCATCCTTATTTATTTGTCCTCAAGAAGTGTAGTGGGATGGTAAAGGGTTTGAGATCTGCACAGCAAGTCTCGAGTTCGAGTCAGGACGTGCACCTCTTGTAAGAGCCTGGGACAGCCGGGATTTTACTCCCTCACCTGAGCCCACAAAGTGCGCTTTTCGGGGGGTGAGGTTTCCTCGAATCCAAAAAAAAAGATATCAGAAGAATTGAGATACATTATCGTCGTCATTTCTGTTATCTAATGAATTAAGAGTTAATTAAATATTTTTTTATATTTGTTTACAGTAAAATATTTTATAAAAAATTGATTAATATATGATATTTGATAATTAATTTTCAAACTTAATTCATTTGATGTAATATATTTTCATCTCATAAAATTCTATAAAATATTTTATAAACAGTAACCACTTACAATATTATAAAACTATTTTAACCACCACTTTTTCCTTCGCAATCGGCCACCACAACCTTACAACCCTCCTCCCCTACCATCATCACTTTTTTTTTTTACTATTATTCTAATTACCTTACAATCATCTTCATTATTATTACTATGTCACCACCATTATCTTTACTTTTATCACAATTTTTTTTTCTTCATCACTATTATCATTAAAAAATATTTACATGTAAAATATTTAATATAAAAATATTTTTTAATAACGATGCGGGGGGTTTTGATTAGATGAATTGAGAGAAGAAGAGTAACTTTTGAAATTTGGATACCCAGAGCTATCGGTTCACCACCTAGGCCTCGTTGCTTCTCTTCTTATACAATAGATGAGATGGCATGTCTGCACGCTACTGTAGATTTATAAAACAAATGTACTTGATAATGTTATAATTGTGAATCAGCGCTAAATAAGTAATAGAAACTAAAGGTATGATGAAACTAATATTTCATGACAGAAAAAAAAATTGTGTTGGTGATCAAAAATTTAGAGACTGAATAAAATGATGTGTAGCAATTCACAGTGTTTTGTGAGTAAAGATACAGTGCTTTCGCCACATAATTTAGCTTTTCTGTTAATAAAAAGCAAAAAAAAAAAAACAAAGCTAAATTCTCTACCAACTTAATATTTAAAAAAATCGACAAAGATAATTTTGGAAGGAAAAAAAACCAATGAGGAAAAACATTGTAGTAATTGACAATGTTTTGTGAGAAAAACTATAGTGTTTTTCCAATACAATCGACAAAGATAATTTTAGAAAGAATCATAAAAAAAAACATTTAGAGAAATGTTGTAGTAATCTACAGTATTTTGTGAGGAAAACAACAACGCTTTCCCCATATGATTTAGTTTTATTGTAATTATAATTTTTAAACAAATCAATATTAAAAACAAATTGACAAAGATAATTTTGGAAAAAAATCATTAAAAAAATCATGTGGAAAAACACTGCAGTAATTCACAATGTTTTAAAGAAAAAAATTACAAAGTTAAATTCTCAATCAGCTCAATATTAAAAAAAAAATCGATAGAGACAATTTTTGAAAAAAAATAAAAATAAAACACAAAAAAAGGACAAAAAAACCATGTTGGAAACATTGTAGCAATTCAAAGTATTTTTGTGATGAAAGCTATGGTGCTTCCCCACATGATTTAGCCTTATTTGTAATGACTTATAATTGTAATTCTCAACCAGTTCAATATTAAAAAAAAATTGACAAAGATAATTTTGAAAAAATCATAAAAAAAATCTATGTGGTGAGACACCGTAGCAATCTACAGTGTTTTGTGAGGAAAGTTATAGTGCTTTCCTTACATGATTAAGCTTTATTATAAAGTTAAATTCTAACTAGCTCAATATTAAAAAAATAACATTGATAAAGATAATTTTGAAAAAAATATTACAAAAAAATAAAACACTAAAGAAACTGGAAAAAAACCATGCGAGGAAAAACTGTATCAATCCATAGTGTTTTGTGAGGAAAGTTACAGTTTTTTCCCCGTATGATTTAGCCTTACGTGTATTTTCTTGTAATTGTAATTCTTAACCAGTTTAATATTAAAAAAATAAAATTGACAAAGATAATTTAGAAAAAAAATATAAAAAAAACTATGTGGAAAAAAACACTGTAGCAATCCACAGTAATTTGCGAGGAAAGCTACAGTGCTTCTCTCATATATTGTAACTGTAATTTTTAACTAGCTTAATATTAAAAAATAAAATTAAAAAAGATAATTTTAGAGAAAATAAAAAAAAATCATGTGGAGAAATACTGTAGCAATCAACAATGTTTTAAAGAAAAAAATTACAAAACTAAATTCTCAATCAGCTTAATATTAAAAAATATAATTGACAAATATAATTTTGAGAAATAAAAAAATAAAATAGAAAAATCATGTGGGAAAACATTGTAGCAATTCACAGTATTTTAAAGGAAAAAAATTACAAAGTAAAATTTTTAGCCAGCTCAATATTAAAAAAGTAAAAGTAAAATTAACAAATATAATTTTGGGAGAAAAAATGAAAAAAAAAAGAAAAAAAAGGAAAAAAAAGAAAAGGTGAAAAAAAAATAAAGTGATAAAAAACGAAAAAGTGATAAAAAAACGAAAAAAAAAAGAGAGAAAAAAAGTACAAAAAAAAACAATAAAACAATAAAAAAAATACATAATACATTAGATATAAATGAATAGTAAATTCTCCCTACCCTTTAGCTTATTACCCAATGAGTATGAATTTGCAAAATCAAGTAGCATATTTATCAAAGAATATGTCATAGGAAGACAACGCTGTATGATTAATTGAGTCGCATAAAAAATTGGCTTCAATTATTAACATAAATATCCAGACCAGTTTATATATATCTCGATTAATCCCACGAGTCTTGAAGTTAATGTTCATAAAAACCTTTAATAACCCTGAGGTTTATGAAACTCGAATTAATAACCTCTAAAAATCAAACCTAAAATCTGATCAGTTAAACTATATTCTTCGAGATTATAAATTGAACTTCCTTAACTTAATATGATGCTGCTAATCTTATTAATCTTAACATTTTTAAGAGTTTTCAAACTGTAGCCAATGTTTCGTTCTTGGAGGCTTGGATCCATCTGGAAAAGTAGAAGAAAATAATATAAAAAAAAACTGTTGACACGTAATCGACAGCGACGAAATCCGTGGACATGGCCGTCCACCAGCTCCAGCTCAGCTGATCCAGTCCTACACTAATGTTGCTATCCCTGCATCTCGTGGGATCCGCCGACTTTAAATAGCGTTTGATAATGTGATAGCTTGTTTATTAAAGTAGTTTTAATTTAAAGATATATTAAAATAATATTTTTTATTTTAAAAATTATTTTTAATATTAATATATTAAAACTATTTAAAAAAAATTAAATTTTTTATGAAATACCATAATTGATAAAGCAATGGCCGAGAGAGAGCGTGGGACCAACTTAAATTTCCACGTCAGAGTTTTATTCGTTTGTTTGAAGTAAATTATGCCTATTGGTTAAGGGTGATTATTATTATTATTATTATTATTTAACATGAGAAAATCACAGTACTAGTTTATAGTGCAAGCAAATATTGAGAAATATTAAAAAAAAAAATAAAGATAGCTTTTTTTGAAAGTTCTTTTGGTCAATTGCTTTTATTTCTTAAATATTATTAATAATTTTAGTGACCCAGCATTGTTGGAATTTTTTATTTCTAAAATTTTTGACAAATTATTTTCATTATTTTCTTAAAAAATTAATTCATTTATCCTTAAAAAAAAAAGGAAAAAAAGGGAGGAGTTGTTAATGACGAATGGCTAGTTGAGAACATGAATGGATGATAATCACCTACATGACCGACTGCACAAAGCACATCAGCACACACGACCAAAAGAAGATGATGGCTAAGATGAAAATGGCCTCCATTATTTTAGCTTTTTCAAATTAAATCGTGTGCCCAAATGGAGATTTGTTAAAATTTAATTTTTATTTTTATTCTTTTTTAATATACATATATCAAAATAAATTTTAAAAAATAAAAAATATTATTATAATATATTTATAAATAAAAAATATTCTAAAAAGGAATTCACTTCCAACAATTCTTTAATGACATCAGCTATGGTGTCAGATCCCAAGATTCCTCGGACGGTAGCTCTCTTCTCTCACTCACTCCCTCGCTCGCTCGAGTGAGCCCCCTACATCTCTATATAAATCCACCCTCGTTCATCAGTACTCTGCATCAAATACTCAAAGCAATTTCTTCATCCTCTTCTGTGATAATTACTCCAACGTACCTTTTTGCTTCTTACAGTTTTCTTTTGCATCCCAGCTGTGCTTTATTTTCCTTCTAGTTCCAATGGCCACTGTTGAGGTAACTCATTCACTAAGAATGATTTAATCTCCCTCTTGAGAAGTTTATTTAACAGATTTCATCTATTACTTCTTCCAAGTCATTAAATATATTTATATATATAACTCTGATAAGTTTTATGCTGATGGAATGTACATCAAGATCAACACCTCCATCTTAATTATGATCTTTAATTCGTGGATGTTCATATTTGAAAATTCGTATATTCATCTCTATATATATAACAAATGGTAAGACCTCATCAGCATTTTGGTGAACATTCTTTTCTTTTAATAACGTATCCTGCAGGTTGTGTCAGCGCAGAATGCACTTGTAGAGGAAAAAAATGAACAACCAATCAAGGTTGAGACCACCACAGAAGAAGCGGTCACTGCAGCACCAGAGGCAGTAACTCATGAAGAGCCAAAAGAAGCAGAGAAAGTTGCAGCATCTGAGGAGCCCGTGGCACCAGAGCCCGAGGCCCCAGCTGAAGCTGAAACTAAAGAGGTGCTCGAAGAGACCAAGATCGCTGCAGAAGAGCCAACAGTACTAGAGAAAACTGAGGAGGAGACACCTAAGGAAACACCAGAGCCGGTTGTTGAGGAGACAAAAGAGGAGCCGGAAGTACCCGTAGAGCCTGTTGTCGAGGAGGCTAAAGAGACTACAGGGCCTGGTGAGGCACCGGCAGAAGAAACGGAGGTTGCAGTCGAAGCCCCAAAGGAAGCAGAAGTAAAGGAAGAACAGAAGCCTGTTGAAACAGAGGAGAAGGTTGAAACAGAAACCCCAGCAGAAAAGACTGAGTAATGAGGTCATCACGGGAGAATGCTGCATGGTTCCAGTGGAAGTCTATCTAGTGGGTTCTTGTGTGTAGGTTGAATCTTGCATGTCTAGCTAGTGGTTTAATAAGGATTGTTATGCTAATGGGGGTGTAGGTATGGAAATGTTCCACTTGGATCAAACCAATGCGAACTCACCGCATGGATGCATTTGATCTTTGATTTGGAGCAGAGATGCCTTGTGGGATGTTCTTGTTGGTTCCAAGTAGGTTGATGAATTTTATATTTATGGTTTGGTATGTAATAAAATAAGCAGCATCTTGTGCTGCTTTGTTTGATAATTGGAGCACATATTCTGCCTTGCTTTTACGCTTCTCCGCTTGACGAGACCATGTTTTGTGGTTCATCATCAACTCCTTCATTCCTGAGAATTTCCCATGAATGTGGAAATACAAGTACAGGACAACAATCATCAATGCCTCCATTAATAATTGAAATTTGTTGCAAGTAGCAAAGCCAACGGCTACAAATGTATAGAATCCTCCTTCAATGTTACCCGTTAGACAAATCAACTAAGAGACTGGATGTAAGAAAATATTCCTTAAACACAGACACATGATAAAAAGATCCAGACCAGTTGACAACCAGTCTTTAAACAAACGATTGAGCAAAAACGCCCATCTTAGCTGACTATGTACAGGCCCGATTATTATAGGGTAAACTAGTAGCATTACAGCAGCTCCAGTGGAGAATATATCCGCAACTTTTCAATTTTGTTTCTGTTTTCTTGCATTCTTCTTTATAGTACGCCTCTAACATAAGTGTACAGTGACTTTACGGGAAAAAAACAGCTGCTGCTCAAAGTATGTTAGTGGCATCTTCTCAAAGCACTTCAGAGGTGCTGCCGCCGGCCATAACAGTTGCTATTATCTAGGGTTTATAAACAGCATATCATCACATCTGCTTGAAAATCACCAACACCGATTATCTTTTCTGAAAGGATAGGGACTCTTGGTGCCACAAGATTAACTTATTTTGAGCACATTGATCATGTCCTTATCGACAGATGTGCTGTCTTCGGTGTTTGATTGCAAAACCTCTCGGGACATATGGTGCGCGCTCTTGCTGCAGCATTGGCATCTCCATCGACAACGCAAATAATGGCTCTTCACTCTACCTTGTTAGAACTGCGTCAACATCCTGATGAAACCATGAAAACGTGTTTACAATGAGTTCAAAAATACGGTGACAAACTCACTACTGTTGGAAAGTCGTTCGATCCAACAGATTTCAATTTATATTTATTGAAAGGATCACGTTTCAAATTTTTAAAGATCTTGTCACAACATTAACTACTCGCCCTAAGCTAGTTCTTTTTCCAGACTTCATAATCTACTTCTTAGTCATGAATCCCTTCGTAAGGATGAGTTTCGGCAGCTCACTGTTAGTGGGACTAGCGTTGATAATTCGATCCAACCAACATTACAGGTGGGGCAACTAGCTAGTGGAGGTTTTGGAAATTCGTCTAGAAACGCAAGAGCTCACTATTAATTTGTCATGTGCTTAGCTCACACAATTTTCTCTCGGTCTAATGCTCCTAATGACAAACGGAGTTCATTGATGTTGCATGAAACATGGTGCTAAAAGAAAGTGATAGAGACATGCAACAGCAAGAAACTGGTATCGAAACATGATGAGTAGAGTTGAAGGCTTACGGCCATTATGTTAAATAAAGAATGAACAAACTTGCAATTTGAATTTAAAAAAAGGAAAATAGTAAACTTAAATATTTATTAATAGGATTATTTGAAGAGATCTGTTCCAGAAATCAAGAACGATGACAAATTGGAGAAAGAATTCATATGAACATATCTGCAGATTTGATTTCTAGTGACATAAACAAGTACAGAGAGTGAAAGGGGAGACTGAAAAATCAGCATTCGAAGAATATGGGAGCAAAATTGATGAGGATGAGGAAAAATTAAGCAAAGGATGGAATAATTCTATCTCTTCTTTTATGGCCATCGACATTGCCACTCTATAATCGATAAAGGTACAGCAGCTAATAGTCCTGTGATTGAAATGCAGCTAATGTATAACTAGCTTGGACCTTAATATTTTTTGTTTAAAATCTTTTATACTAGATAATTCCATATATCTATGCATAAAGATAACTAATTTGATCGTTGTGCTCGCACTCCATTATAGATTTTTGACCACTTTCTCCAAAATACTTTCTTATCTCTTCTTTTTTTGATTTGGGGTTATAGAAGAAGGAACCAAAACCAAAGATATTGGCAACAAGTCTTATTATGGAATAATTTATGATGTTAATTTTACGTCAATCTTATATAATAAGCAGTGTTTTGAAACCCGGCCCGGCCAGGCAGGTCGACCCGGGACTCGGCCGGCCCGGGGCTGGAGCCGGGCCAGGTTGATGAAAAAATAGCATAAGCCATGACCCGGTGTGACCCGGCTAACCCGGCGGGTTGACCCGATTGACCCGGCAAAACCCGGTTGCAACTCGTTGACTTTTGTTTTTTGTTTTTTGTTTTTTTTTTTACTAAAATGACGCCGTTTTAAATTTTTTTAAAATAGAAATTGACCTGGCCGACCTGGTCAAAACCCGATGACCCGGTCAAAACCTGGAACCCGGACCTTGGACCGGGTCGGCCACCGGGCCAGGTTTAAAAACTTTGATAATAAGTGTCCAAATCTCTCTCTCTCTCTCATATATATAAAAACAAAAATTACATTGGATATTTTTTTATAAGAGTTTGTCAACTCATAAATACTAGTTATTTAACTAGAATCATTGGAGGTGGGATAATGTTTTTGAGCAAAAATAGGTATAAGAAGATCTTTATAATATGTTTTTTTTTTTTTTGACAAAAACAATATCTCACCATAAATAGAAAAAATTTATGTGTGCATTTAATAAAATAAAATAAAATAAAAATTATCTATGCCGGGAATTGTTTTTCAAAAAGTATTAACGTGTATATTTAACTTGTTTCGCTACAGGCTGAATATTTTTTTCTACATAAAAGATTGAATATGTATGTGTTATTGGTAATGTGTTTTTAGAAATTAAGGGAAAAAATAGATCTATAAATCTAAAACTCGATTCTTACATATTATTGTAATTTATTTTTGGGTTCCCACATAAAAAAATATCAAAAATAAAAAAATATATATTCGAAAGAAAACTTAAAAAAATAATAGTACTAAGAAGAAGATGTCGGAGCACCCAGAAAATGGTTATAGATTAGTTGAGGAAGTTCAAAAAAAAAAATTAAAATTTGACAGCATATTTTTTACTGATAAAGATTTTATTGACAAAGAAAATTTAATTTATGGAAGAAAAGTTCAAGATCAAATGTTTAAAAACTCAATTAGATTTTGATGAAAGATTAATTGAGTTTATGAAGGGTTTGATTGCAAGAAAAATTGATTTGTAAGGCTTTAATTGAAAGAAATTAATTTGGGAGTCAATTTGATTAAATAATTGGAAGAATTAACAAGTTTGGGAACTTAATTAAACTTTTATTTAATTAATTAATACAATCAAGGACTTAATTGAAAAAACACCAAAGTTTGGGGCTAATTTGGGTCAACATTGCAAGAAATTAATGTCCAAGGACCAAAGTGAAAAGATGAGAGTACTGTAAGGAGCTTAATTGATTTTGTAAGGAGCTTAATTGATTTTTTCAGGAGTAATTGTTAAAACATTAAAAGTGGAAGAGAATTGAATAATTCACAAACCAAGGACTGTTTTGTGAATAAGGCTACAATCCAGGGGCCTAATTGCAAATTACCAAGGGGCGAAATTAAAAACAAAAAGAAGAGGGAATTTCCTGATTAAGGGGTTTAATTACCAAACGTCAAATACTCAGTGACCAAACTGAAAATGATCGCTCTCATCCCAAAACGACGCCGTTTCAAAGAAGATTATTCATCTTCTTCTTCTTCTTCTTACCCGACAGGGAAAAAAAGGGACGCCCCGCCGGCGCCCCACGAGGCGTCTCCATTACCACTGTAACTGTCATGTGAGTCCGTTTCGTTTGCTTTACCAACGCATGGCATTCTCTGGCTTTATATAAGCCAGAGAAAAGCCACAAGAAGAAGGGAGAGAACTGGGGGGGAACAAACCAGAGAAGCAGAGAAGAGGAAGAAAAAAAACAGTAGAGAGAGAGAGAGGGAAACCCAGGAAATCAACACACAGAGAGAACAAGAACGAACAATACAGGGACAGAACAGAGAGAACATAGACACGAGAGACACAGAAGAAAGACCAAAAAACAGAGACAGAAGTGGGAGATACAGAGAAAAATACAGAAAGATAAGGAACAAATAGAATACGAAGACAAAAAGAACAAAAAAAAGAAGGAAGATCACAGAAGAAACCAAGGAAATGGAAGAGAAATTAGCAGCAGTCGATCGCCCGCAACTTCGTCTTCATCTTCAGTAGCAGCAGCACAGGTAAGTGCTTTTCGTCTTCCCCAGCTTTACAATTTCAGTTCACTCACTGTGCAGTGTGCACCTTGAATTTTAATTACTCTTCCACTGTTCATGCACGCGTGATTTGGTTAACGCGTGTCTCCTGCTGGCCCAGCCGGGTCCTAATTACCCGGGCCTGCTGAGTCTAGTCGCTAAAAAAAAAAACAGTAGTTGGGTTGGGCCTTTAGCCCATTGTTTTTATTTTTTATTTTTTTGATATCAGATGAAATAAGTCTTTTTTTAATATCAGAAAAATCTAAGACCCTCTTAAATTTATTTATACGTTCCTCATGTTTTTATTTAAGTATTTCACTATATAATTGATCTGTAGATTTTAACTGTAAAAGGTAAATTTAATTTACAATATATTTTACTAGATGACGACTCATTAAATCTTTGTTGACCAGTTGGGGTTATTAGTGACCATAATACTAAGTAATGACTCACTAAACTACACCTTTCTTATTAAAGAACAAAATGTCAGAAATCTGTTTTTAACTTTGAATTTTAAAGGTTGTCGTGATGTTAGGTACGACACATAATAAAATAAAGTGAGAATTATATACATTAATAAATAAAATTTTTTTGTTAAAGTAACATTGCATGTAGGATCTTAAGTTAATTTTTAACATAGTGAAAAAAGAGGATAATATTGCAATTATATTTCACTATATCATGATTCTTTTAATTGAGAAATGTGAAGAGATTGTTTATGCTAAACTAAATAAATCATAAAATATATGAATTGATAAAATGGAAAAGAGCTACTAATGCAAATAAAATTCTAAAATGAAAAGATTATCATTCTTATAAAAGTAAAAGAAAGATAAGTATAATATTTAACCCCAACTTTTAGCTATAATGCACAAGTTTTTTTTTATTATTATCTTAAAGGTT
Source organism: Populus deltoides (assembly GCA_015852605.2). Classification (NCBI taxonomy): domain Eukaryota; kingdom Viridiplantae; phylum Streptophyta; class Magnoliopsida; order Malpighiales; family Salicaceae; genus Populus; species Populus deltoides. The sequence goes on along the minus strand of CM027571.2, from coordinate 21,273,870 downwards.
AGCTTTTTCTATCTAAGAAAAAATAATTTTTAATTTTATAAACACATCATGAAAATAAAATTTATTTATATAAAATATAAAAAAGATTTATGGAGAAATATCTCTTTGAAACGTGAAATATGTACAAAATATTTTTTTTAAACAAAACTACTATTTAAAAAATACTAAATAAATAATCAAAAAAATCATAGAGAATACATATAAAAAATATCAATTAAAAAATTAAAATTAAAAAGAAAAGAAAAAAATGTCAGACACTGTTGGTTCTGGCAAACCAAACCCACGTGCTAGCCCTTAATTTTTTTTTTTATTTGGTAATGGGGTGGATGATACATTGTTCACTTCAGAGTTTTTTGATAAAAAATAAAGGTAGGTGACATGTCGTCAATTTGAGCTCAAATTTCAGTATAATTGTGTTTTTTAGACCTATAAAATCAATTTCTCTCAATCTATTTTTGATCAAAAACACATGTAAAACACTTTATACACCTGAATAAACCCTTATATGACCACTAATAACCTAAAAGTCGGTCCATAAACTCAAAATCAACCCTATACTAAAAAACTTTATGATATCAAAATTGCCATTTCAGATGATGAGAAAGCTAAAAAACACCAAAGACTCTCTTCATTGAATGAAACTCATTAATACCAGGATTAATTTTTTTTGTGGTTTAAATAAGTGTCAATTAAGTCCTTTTCTCTCTACCATATTTTTCAGCTTTTTACACTATAATTCTTCATCTTTTAATTCTGTCATTGTTAAATAAATCAAACCTAATTGGCTATCAATTTGGCCATTAAAGTACTGAATCGATGAGAAAGCATCTTAGATGGCCATCAAAAAAAAACCATCGTGCGAGGAAAAGTAATTTCCTCACCCTTTTTAAAGTTTCTTGGTTAGCTAATAAAAACCTTTTTAGGGAGTCAAAGCCTGAAAGCTACCATGTGAGTGTATTTTCTGTCTACTTTATTGGGTTGCCATATCGGAGCCTGAAAACTACGTCTGACCAAATAAGAAAAACTTATCTCAGGCGAAGAATTCTTTACAAAGGCAACCACTACTGTGTATCGGGCAATGGAGGGGCTTCTTGGTGACCTACTTTTTTAAAGGCACCTTTCTATATAAATCCAATGTTCGGTAAAGAATTTTTCAATAGATTGTTTTTCGGTGGCCGTTGAAAAACTAGCCAGCGCTGCCACTCCTTTTTAGGCTGCTGATAATGAAGGAGGACTTCATCAATATTCCCTGATAATTAGTTTGTTTGAACTCTGGGCTTCTAGCTGTCATGCACAACGCAGAGCAACCCCTTCCATGTTTCGTTGTTGTTTGACCAAAACTCTTTTTCCATGTAAATCAAAGTTTTTGGTTGCCGACCCGTTTTGAACCCAATAATCAAAGTCTTATCTTAAAATATCTTCAAGAATACCAAAACATCCCAAAATAACTAAAAAAGAGATTGAAAACCAATGAAATAAAAAAATATAAATGAAACTTAATCTACTATTGCATACACGTTTATAGAAAAAAATCATTACCATTAAACTCTTTTCATCAAATAGAACCCGTTGATACCAAAATCAGCTAATTTTTGTCATTATAGTGTTGCAAACTGATAACTTTCTCTCTCCTCTTACAAATTCAATGGCTGAAATATTAACAAAATAAATCCCTGGATCAAAATTAAAATTACATAAACTAAAGGAACTTTACAGAAAAAAAAGGAGCAGGTGGATTAAATAGAAATTTTTCTAGCGAATTTGAGATTGAATATGAGTTTTCTCCTTGTTTTATATTTTGGTCCTCTTTTTTTTTTTTCCTCTCCTTAACAAATTTTAAGAAATTGGTAGTTAATTTAGGTAAAAACAACCGCAATTAAAAAAATTAATGATGAAATAAAAAAAAAACTTTGTGATCTTGTGAATTATTATAGTAATTTATCTAGTTGTTTTAATATATTTTGTAATTTTAATCACAAAAAGTAGCTTCTTAAAAATACAAAATGACTTTGTTTGATTTGTCATATCACTTTTAGTTTTAGTTTAAAACTAGTTAGTTGCCAACACATTACCATAATAACTTTTTGATGGAACTTTTAAATCTAAATTAGTTTAGTGGGACTAGTGACCCGTTAATCAGACTACTTGTAATAGCCTATTTTAAAATTAGAATGACAAAGAGTTAATTTGGTATGACCTAGTCAATCTTTCAGTTCTACACGTAACTTGTTCAATCTAGTGTTTGACTTTAAAAAAAATTATAGTGACATCATAACAATAATTTTTAAACTATTAAAATATTGATATTTTAGATTGTTTCAGGTTAACCCTTCTAACTTGATCTAGAATTAAATTAAGTTTAATAGCTTTGCTTTTTGAAATTTATTTTTTATTATACAACAACAAAAATAGATATTTGTAGAGAAGACAATAATTTTTTATTATGTTTTTTTTTTTAAAAACTAGATTCTCTAATTCATATATGTTTTTTTTTTGTTTTGACAACAAAAAGAGGTTTTTGTTAGCATCATAATTCATTGAATAAAAAATACTAGCAATTAGAAAAAATATTTGAAGAAACAGTGGCAATCTAAACTAAAAGAAAAAAAATGTATATTTTTAATAAAAAAGATATTTTTATTCATGCATTTCTTTTTTATTTTGAAAAATTTATGTTAAGTATTGCTTTTTAAGTCAAAACTTATTATGAACATGAACACAAGTTACAAATAAAAAAATTAAAAAATCATGAATAAATATATTTAATGTATTTTTATTTAAAAAAAACATAAGCATAATATATTTGAGAAAATTATAAAATAACTTACAATAAAAATTTAAAAAAAGAAATATTTTTTTCTCATTCAATATTAATGAGAAAATTATTTTAGAAATTCCACATATTAAGTTAATATATAATTGTTCATGAAGCAATGAATAATATCATCATAAAAAGTTTTTAATATTTTTTTTAAATTAAAGCATAATTGTATAATCGTTTAAATATTATTTTAATACATTGATTCAAAGATATTTTCTATTATAATAATAATAATAATAATAATAATATAAAATTATAAGGACTGAAATTTAAGGACTGAACGTGAAATAAATAAAGCTTAAAATCTAAATATAAAATCCTAAAATTATAGAGACTCCAAGGGAGTGGATGGAAAAGTTTTGGACAAAAGTAAGCTTTTTTGTGCTAATAAGAAAAAAGCTATTTTATTTTGTTTTTTCTTTTAATTTTTCTTTTTATATTACAATTTTTTTAAAAAAAATTAGTGAAATTGGCCTTTAAATCAGTTTTAAATTTCACCCGACACATTGAATTGTCAAGAAAATACAAGGAAAAGAAAATATAAACATGTAAAATATCACAAATATCGAACAAAACAATGAAATTGAAAACAAAAAGGTTGAGTTACTGAAACAAAAAATAAATATTGTTCAATGAGCAATACCATTCACCGTGAAACACAGTAGTAATGCACAGGAAAATACGGAACTCTTTTAGTGTATGTATTAACACTAATTTTTACATTAGTGGTTAATTGTTAATGTAAAAAAGGAAGGGTTGGTTGATTGTTCGAGCAGCAAAGGAGGGGGAGCTGGACTTAAAACCCCACTAATACAAGGGATTAATCTTAACCTCTACGAACTGATCTTGTCTACTTCTTACATGAGACATAAATATTCTCTTGCATTGCAATTGATCCAATATTAATATTCAATATTCATACACGCCAATATACTTTGATTATTGGAGTCTGTAAATGCGTGTGGGGTTCGATAGTCTAATGAGAACCTAATGATAAAAGCGAACAATTGAAACAGAAACAGATTTTTTTTTTTTTTTTTTCAGGACAAGGAGAGATCAACTCACGAAGGGAGAAGTACCCGATCCATGGCTGTGCTAGTCACTTGGAGTTTCAATCCAGTTCAGGCTGCCCTCATGAACTACTGTTTGGAACCATTTTGGCGTCCCTTGTAAGTCGATATCCTTAAATTTCCCCTTCTTTGGGTCATAAGAAACCAGAGCTCTGTTCTTGTACTCCAGCAGGATTTCACCATTCTTCAACACGCATAGAGCTCTAACAGCCCTTCCATTTGAGGCATTCTTCCATATCTTCAGAGGTCGGACAAGATTTTGCTTCAAACCCTTTGGCATGTACGCTCCTATATTGTATTCTTTAACCCATGACCCCTTCACACTGTACTCCTTCATGACCCAGATCTCCAGTCTTCCATAATTGCAATAAACAGCAACAGAGAGACAGCCTCTCAGAACCGCTAGATGATAGTCGCACCTATTTAGGCCACCGCAGTCCGGTTTCGGGACTTCTCGGAATTGCTCATCGGTCAAGTCGAATGAGACCAGCCTGCGGGCAGGCTTGTTTCTACACGGTCGGCTAACCCAGTGAAGCCTTCCATTAACCAGGGTCTCTGATGCCCGGCGAACTAGCCGGTATGACACTTTGCCTAGACTTCGCCATCCAGGGCCGCCTAGTGTTAAGATTTGGACTTGTGATAGTGGATAAATGATTCTACGTGACCGAGGGTATCTGCCATGCCCATTCCTATAATACACAATCCTAATTACCTTGTATTCATTAGTCTTGGGATTGAAACCGAACCCAAACACCACTTCTTGATCAGGATACTGCAAGGATTTTGGCAGCTCTTTATATCTGCCCGTGAAAGGATTATAGATATAAAGAGAATCGTTGAACAACGAGTCGGATAGGCATAGTAAACCATTACAGGAACCTACCACTTCAAACTCCGGCATCATAGAAGAAAAAGGTGCTCGAATTCTTTTCACCTTCTCCTTTTCTTCTTCGTGGGCAGCGAAATCAACGAAGTAAAGATTGTTTCTGATGGGAAAGTCGCAGTGAAGGATTACGCAAGGATCTGTTTCCTGAGTTGAGCAAGAGAGATATAAATTTACAACCTCAGGGTCCAGCGCCATGGAACGCCAAGCTCGGCATACACACTTGAATTTCACCAAAGAAGTGATGGGCAATCTGGAAAGTATATCTTGAGCAATCTCCCTCGGTAGAAGCTCCATTCCAGTTGTTTGTGGATCATCTTCAAGCTTGGTTTTTCTTCTTTTGCCATGTCTTTCAAAATCCAAGTCCATGATCACCATAGGCAAAAGAAGGTATATTAGATCAAAAGAAGGTTGTTTGAAGGTGAAGCATTGTGGTTGGAGATAAACATGGTGGACTTTGATAAGGTAAACAAATATTTAGGAATAGAGTTGGAAACCACAAGGAAATTGGTGTGGAGCCACCAATGAATAACTCTTCGAAAAAAAAAATTAAAGAGTTTGATTTTCTCTTTCACTACAAATAAAAGTTAAATTGATTGACCCAGCAATGTCTACCGTCCAATAAAAGAATACAGGGGCATGATATTATACAGATAAATTGGCAAAACTTATGAATCCTGTTCCTTGTCGATGGAGGCGTGTCCTCACTGATAGCGACCTAGCAACATTTAGTTTGAATAAGATCAAGAATTTGACAAATGAATGTATACTATGTGCTGGCCAAAGCTATCTCTTTTTCTTTCCATTGGAACCTGGATGCCCTTGTACGTGGTGTCACAAGGAATTTTGTTAAGCAGATGCCGGGAATCATCCTTGTGAAAAACTTTTCTGAATGGGGCCCAAGAAATTAAAATGTCAAAGATCCAGAATATAAGTCATTGCAGAAAAATAATTAATTTATAATCAGAGCACAATGAACAGCAATGAAAGTAGACTTATGGGAACTAGCCAGAGCCGAAAGATACATATCTACTTGTGTCATTTAGCTGCAATAATTTCGTGTAGTATAACAAGGTGGTCTAAAATACATTAAATTAATCAGCCGTTTGATGCCAAGGCCATGTGAGTATGTTTTAGAAGAAACTTCTAGGAAGGTGGGCGAATTCCAGAGGAAAACAAAGTGATCTCATCACAGTTTTTTCAACACAGAGGAAGGTAAGCATGCAATTTCAACAGAGCATTTGTCTACCTTCTTTTCAGAAAGCAGCGTGGAGATAATTCATTTCAAACCGTGAGGTTTCTTTTTTATCTTCTTTTCAAGAAAGGAGCGGGGAGATAATTCACTCCAAACCATAAAGTTTATTTGCATTAGCAATTGTTGAACTAAAGGATCAAACCTCCCTGTTTCTCATCAGCATGTTCTAGTTCTCTCAATTATCTTTCACCTGAAACATGCCGTCCGGTCCACTCCTTTGGTTTAGCAACCGAATTTTAGTTTGGAAATAGGAATTTTGGATGGTTTTGCAAACTTGGTCACCGAATTAGTCACCAACTTCATTCATTTTTTGTTCACTAGACCATTATAAATAGATGAGTGCTTTAAAATGTGAAGAGCACAGGGGTGCTTTAAAGTGAAAGGGGGCGTTCAGTTTTGAGTATAAAAATCATAATCATAATCATAATTTTGTACTAATTTACTCTCATAGTAAAGAAGGATTACTCTCGGATCCATGGACCAGGCAGGATTTTGTTGAACCATGTCAGCCAATCTTCATTCATCTCTGTTATTTCTCTTTCCATTGAATGAGTTATTTATGAAGGAAGACGAGTGGGAGGAGTTGGAATTAAAGTATGTGAACATGTTCAACTTTGTATTGATGACAGCATTATAGATAAAGATGTGATGCCTACAATATGGGAAAGTTACAAAAATTTTATCTGATAAAGAGTTTGACCAACTAGTTACATCTGAAGCAGTTACTTTACAAGCTAAAAATGGAGGAAGGGGAGCATCTCATAGAGATATATATTGGATCAGCTATAAAAATTGATGTCAAGATTGAGGAAGAAGAAAAGACTCTTTTGCTCCGTTTGTTTGCTGGAAAGTAGTTTTCTTTTTGAAAGTAAATTCCGGGGAAAGTGAATTCCAGGAAAGTATTTTCCGATGTTTAGTAGTGTAATGGAAAATAAGTTGGAAAACACTTTCCAGTATTTGGTTATGTCATGGAAAATGAGCTGGAAAATAACTTATTAATGTTTTATTTTTCTCAAGTTTATTAAAATAATGAGGAACAAATCTTACAAATTAAAAAGTTGAATGAGAATGAAATTGAAAAAAAATATAATTTCATAAATTATCTCAAATAAAATAAATAATAATCAAAATAATAGAGATCAAATCTAAAAAATTAAAAAAAATAAAAGGTGAATAACTTAAAATAATAATAATTAACATTTCATAAATTATTTCAAATAAAATAAGTAACAATCAAAAGAATAAGGACCAAATTTGATAGATAAAAAATTTCAATAAAAAAATGATAAGGAAAAAGCAAATAGCGATTATAAAAATAAGGACCAAATTTGATAGATAAAAAATTTCAATAAAAAAATGATAAGGAAAAAGCAAATAGCAATTATAAAAATAAGGACCCAAATTAATATAAAAATTAAATTTTAAGAGATGGAATTGAAAAATAAATATACAAAACAAATTATATATAGCAATCAAAAGTTTGAGGATCAAATTTAATATAATCAGCAAATAATGACATTTCTAAATTTTTCACAACTTCCGGAAAGTGTTTTCCGCCCAAATTTTCCAGGAAAACACTTTCCTGAAAACCAAGCCAAATTTTCCTTTGACTGGAAAGTGTTTTCCGTTGAACAACTTTTCTAATGGCAAACAAACACAGGAAAGTTTGGAAAGTGGTTTTCCGGAAACCACTTTCCGGAAAACAAACACAGCCAAAGGGAAAACACTTTCCTGGAAACTAAACCAAATTTTTCTTTGACTCGAAAGTGTTTTTTGTTGACCGGAAAGTGTTCTCCGTTGACCGGAAAGTGTTTTCCGTTGACCAACTTTCCTAATGGCAAACAAACACAGGAAAGTTTGGAAAGTGGTTTCCCGGAAAGTGAATTCCGGAAAATAAACATGGCCTTATCTTTCTTCTTGATTCGTTTAATGATATGGTGACTTTGTGATTAGTACTTAAAAGTACATTTTTATCAAGATTTTATATTATCATATTACACTTAAGTATCATTAAATTCCCTAACTTAATCATGTTTTATAATAACAAGTCTGATAACATAAAATATCTTTAATTTATGGTAAATCTCATTTTGAAGGCAGACATATCTCACAATTTAAAGGATTGATTAATGTGTTTAACTATTGAAAGTGAAAAGACAAAGAGAGGGCTAAGCTTAAAGAAGAGATGCTGATTCAATTCAAACTGGAATATCATTCAGTTATTGGATCATAACTGAAACTGTAGAACATGGATTTAGGTCTGGTTTATATGGATGGAAAGCTAAGACTTAGGCCTAAAACTTTCATGAAGAGTCCAAGATTCAAAACGGTCGTTTTCAAGTTCAAATTGTAGCAACAAAAGAGAAGTCAGAATCTATTTTGCAGCCCAGACACTGTTCAGTGTTCAGCCCATATCTCGAGTTCTAGAAGTTCAAATGAGCTCATTCTTGTTTGGATAGAAAGCTGAGACAAATTCCTAAAACGTTCATGAGACTATCTATTCAAATTCTAACGTTAGCAATGATGTTTTGTTCAGAGAATAGGATAATGGTTGTCATTAAGTCAAGAAGTGGCTACCGACTCAATAATTAGTTATCAAATCAATAATTCCGAATTTTAGCCTATAAAAGGAGGCATTTGTCATACATTTAGATATCTTGGTTTTTAGATCAAGATCATATTCTTGCTCTTTTTCTTTGTATTTTGTAATGTTCAAGTTTTATTTTATGTTATATTAATCTCTTGTTTATGCTTTTCATTTCCTTTACTATATTTAGTTAACTTTCATCATAACAATGTTCTTATCTAGTTTATTTATATTTCTCTTATTCATAATGTTTAACTAAGTTTATTATGTCAAGGTGAAAAGGTTTCACTAATAATGTTAGAATAGGTATAATATAAACTGTCCATGGACTTTATATCATCATTTTGCACTCGAAATATCAATAACTCCTTAACCAGAGCATGTTTTATAATAACAAATCTGATAATATAAGATACCTTTAATTTATGGTAAATATTCATTTTAAATACAGGTCTATCACATAAATCAAAAGATTAATTGATGAGTTTAACTATTGAAATTGAGAAGATAAAGAGAGGGCTAAGCTTAGAAAAGATATGCTGGTTGAATTCAAATTGGAACACCATTCGTTTATTGGATCCTAACTAGAGCTGTAGAACTTGAATTTAGGTTTGGTTTATATGGATAGAAAGCTAAGTTATAGGCCTAAAACTTTCATGAGAGTCTAAGATTTAAAATGACTGTTTTCAAGTTCAAATTGTAGTAATAACAGAGAAGTCGGAATCTATCCTGCAGCCCAGACACTGTTCAGTGTTCAACCCATATCTCGAGTTTTAGAAGTCCAAATGACCTCATTCTTATTTTTTTTGGAAAGCTGAGACAATTTTCCAGAACTTTCATGAAGACTATCTGTTCAAATTCTGATGTTAGCAATGACGTTTTCTGCAGACAAAAAGATAAGGATTGTTACCAAGTCAAGAGTTGGCCACCCACTCAACAATTAGTTATCAAATCAATAGTTTCGAATTTTGGCCTATAAAAAGAGGCATTTGCCATGCATTTAGGCGTCTTGGTTTTCAGATCAAGATCATATTCTTGCTTTCTTTCTTTGTATTTTTGTAATGTTTAAGTTTTGCTTTCATTAATCTATTATTTATACTTTTCATCATAATATGTTTTTACCTAGTTTATTTATGTTTCTCTTCTTCATAATGTTTAGCTAAGTTTATTATGTCAAAGTTAAAAGGTTTCACTAATGGTGTTAGAATAGGTATAATATAAACTCAACATGGACTTTAATGTTTATATCTAAGAAAGTTTGTTGTTAACATGTCTTATCTTTTTATCTTATTAATTCTTAATACCTTGCTTGTTAAATGATTAATCTAGATTTGTATTGTACAACCCTTGTCACAACAAAAACTTGACACTTTCATAGCCTATTATATAGTATAATCGACACCTGTGCTATGAAAGGAACTTGATTTGTTATTAACATAAGTTAACATCATGAATTCCTGACAATATTTAAAAGTATCGCGTTACTAAAATAAGATAATTAATATGATCATGTTAAAAATTTATAATGAACTATTAAGGATAAATCATTCGATTGGAACATTCTTTGTGTGTGGTTTCCAGTTGATTAATAAAAAGAGTTTATACTATACTTATTTCTAATACTATTAGTGGATCCTCTAACCTTGACAATTGCTTTTATCTTTGATTAATACTCACATCAATATCACATCTCAAAAGTTCTCTTCAACTCATTTTCATTTGTTGTTTATAATTTTATATAGTTCACTTCCTAGTGATTCGACCTCGGTCTTGCCGGGTTATTTATTTCTTCGACACTCCTGCACTTGAGATAAGACATCAATTTTTTAATCGTGTCACATTGATACTATATGGTCAGGTTATATGAATCTAGATTAAGTACAGGTTGCGTTTTTATCTTATGAAACACATATAACATTATGTTGATGCAAGAAATATGACCATATACTAGTGAGCAATAGAGATAATGTGAAGGGAATGATTAGCTAAAAGGTATTTTAGAGTGACAGGTCTGCATCTGAGTCTAGAGGAAAAGGCATTTAATGTTACCAGTGCAAAAAACTAGATCATGTGAAGCGAGATTGTCCTAAAACAAAGAGAGATGATGATGTTGGGTAATATGTGATGGAGCTAGAGGATTTAGAGATGTCTCTAACAATCTCCAAACATACTAACATTTTTTCGCATGATAGTTGAATATTTGATTCTATGTGTGTTCCATGTGTGTTCTAGGAAGGAATATTTTGATGACTTTCAAGGAGGAAAAATTTCAATGCGTCTATAGTTGGTATGTCATCTGGTGATGTTATGTTTAATGGCATGGTGAAAATCAAAGTTTTTGATGGAGCGGTTCTTACTTTGGGTAGTGTGGCTCGTAACCTAGAGATAAGTAAGAATTTCCAATCATTTGGTTAAGAAAATTTTTTATGCATTCTCAGGTTTCGTACAAGTACGAGGGGAAAATTCCTATTGATTGAAGTAACTTTGAAGTTTGTTCATTCCTTTTTCACCAACTATTTGACCATTCTAAATAGGTGAAAGATGAGTGGTTTTAAAGTGTGAAAAACATAAGGGTTAAGTGTTTTTCTTTGAGTGTGAGAGTGGGTGTGCAAGGTACTTTTAGGATTGGGTTTTGAGTATAAAAATATATTGATGTGTAAGATAATCTCTTAATAAATTATAGTACTACCTAATCAATTTTACCTTTTAAGAAGAAGAATCTACATAATAAGAACCTAATCTCAAGAAGATGCAGACAACAATCTTATAAATCAAGTGAAATATGGAATACCAATATTTTCTAATATTAAAAAAGACAATCTATTCTAGGCAACACAACGTGTAGAAAAAATATATGAAGAGAGGGATAGAAAAATAGAAAGATGAATTACATGAATTCAAAGGTACTATAAAAATAATGAAGGGGTAAATAAAGATGTAAATAAAAACCAAAAGAAAAAAAGATAAATCTGTATTGAAATTATATATATATATATAAGGTTGACCATCTTTAATAGTAACCATGTGGCCCTTTATATTCGTAAAGAGTTAGAATCTTATCTAAATGTATAATTGTTGTCCTATATAGATATTGATATAAGATAAAAAGACTTTATTGAAACTTAATACAAATTAAACTCCTCCTTTATTGATACCACGTGAATTCTAAACTAGTCTTGTGATTTTTAATTAGTTATTTCAATGAAGACTTGTGCTCTAAATAAATTAAGCTTTGTAGTTATTTATGCGCGTTCAAATTATTATAGTCAATCACTTTTCTTTAGTCAATCGTGACTCCTGGTCACCTAGTCAATTACTTCTTCAAGATTTTAGTAGATTAAGACTCTTTTAACATAATCAATTCTATTGTACTCGATTTATTTTAGCTTCCTTTTCTTTTTTGTTATGAACAATTATTGTTCTTTTATGATTGAGACATGGAATCTCATATTTCACTCCATCCCCCTATAATGGCCAATTTAAGCTTATTTTCATTATTTAGTGTGTGTTTTTTTACATAGAGTTTATACTATTATGTGTATCTTTATATCTTTATTGGATATTAACAATCACTTATTGATTAATGATCCCTACAAGGATGATACCATGATAATCAAATGTTATTTTATAATATGGTACACTCAAGCCTAAACATTGACATTTATACTGTTTCCTATCATTGAAAAATAAAAATTAAATCCAAAAACCTTTTAATAAGGTTTATGGTTACTCCATTGTCGATATTTGGCTTATTTGTATGTTTAGCTAATATTTTATCTTTTCTTCTATTATAGTTGGTTACCTTGTTTTTAGATTTAAGAAGTAATAATGATAGTTAGCCAATTCATCGTCTTCATCATTAAGTTTAGATAACTTTTTTATGGATGATGTTTATGCCATTTCAATAGGCTTTTTAGCCTGAAAAAGCTTGGAGAGGTAGAACTTATGAAAAGAGGGACACTTTATACTTCATGGAGAGTTTTTACATAACTCTTTTATGCTAATTTATTAGTCTTACCATGATAGATAAACCTCATGCATGTTATAATAATGTTAGTGACTAATTAACATGGGTATGTATTATGTTTGGCATGGAAAGGAAAAAGTAAAACTTGTAAGTTGTAAATATTTTGCTAACAATTTTTAAATGTGCCAAATTTGTCTCAGTAATGATTTTGTAAATTGGGTAAACTATATGGTTATTAACATGTAAAGGTGTTATTATAGTAAGGGAATTGCCTAGGATCTCGAGATTTAGATGATCTTTAACATGTATGAATGAGGATAAGGCATGATGTTTGCCTAATTTTGTTTTAGGATGGTTAAAATGAATATGAAAAATATGTTTTGTAAACATGAATGTGTTACGTATGTTAATAAGATATATGATATGGCCTTATTTATAAATTGTGAAAAACATGTGTTAAACATGAAACTAGGATATGGTTCCTAGGATTAAATGAATATGATAATAATGATTTAAATCTTGTTGTTAGAAGGGATATTGTAGTAGTGAGGCCCTAGACAGGAGGAGCACATCTTCCTAACAAGCAGATAGGTGCTCGATACCTAACTTATTGATTTTAAGTTAAATATTTTAATCATTTTTGTCTTTAGTTTAAATGTTTAATACCTCTGAGATAAGAGTAAGGGTGAGAATGGACTGGGTAGTTGATTGAAATTATTTAATTAGTCAACCACGTGAGTGGAAGCTAATGATATCAGCGCAGTTGATATCAACATTGATTAGTCATCCACATGTGTGGATGCTAATGATACCAGTGTAGATTAGTTATCCACATGTGTGGAGATTGATGGTATCAGTTCAGTTGATATCGACATTGATTTTAGTATCTAAATTAGAAAACTAACTAAGAATAATAATTTGATATATATATATCCAAAAGAGGGGATTTTTTAACATGTTTTTCCTAATACGTATTTTTATGCTAACAAATATAATTTTTAATTTGATCATTTAATGGGGTTGAACGTTTATCATAAGATTTTAGAGGTTATGTTTTATATATAGGTAAAATTTCATAGCAATCAGACATTAGAAAGACCTTGTGATAAGATCCATATGATACTATATATGATTTGTATTAGCTTCCTAGTTGATTTAGGATTATTTTTCCTATTTTATTTAAAACTCTCTCTTTTTTCAACATTATAAATAGCATTACTCAGCTTGTATTTATGGGTTTTTTTTATCATGACTTTGATTTTAGAATAATGTATTGTGTGTCTGTGAGAGAGGAAATTTTGGTTTTTCATTGATCTACTTTGACTTATCGAAGAACTAACCCAACTTAGTGGCATCTTCTATACTTCTTGTTCATGTTTTTTTATAAACAGTGCATAAGGGTTTTGTTTCTATAGTCATGACACCTCAATATAAGTTATCGTCGTGTCAGGCTCAATTATAAGCCTAAATTTAGTTTTCTTAGAGAAGGTCGATTTGACTGTGGGTTTCTAAATATTTATATCCATAAAGTTCATATCATTTTGATACTATCATGGCCTCTTGTCTTGGTTTCAAACTTGAAATTATCGAAATATTAAAAGTTGTTATTTAATTTCTTTTAGTTTTAAGTTAAAACCAACCAAAACTTTTACTCATACATCTTTAGGCCTTGGAACAAGTTTGCAAGGGGCATTGGGTTGTAACCCACATAAAAAATGCATATAGGGCTAATATTTTAAACCCTTCTCACTTTTGGTGTTTACGATAAATAGACTCAATATAGGGTATTGCCTTAGACATTTAAAAGGAGTAACAATTCCTTCTTTTGCTTTTTTTTTTTCAAAAAAAACTTTAAAACACCTGAATTTCTAAGTTCAATATTCACCAAGTAATTAGGAGTATTGATCTTTTTAGTCAAACTCCACGTATGTATTATAGCAACAATTTCTAGATGTCAATTTCTACATAATTTCCTTTTCAATAATGTCACAAACGAGGGTTTTTTTTTATGACAGTACACTATTAGTTTAACGATTAACCTTAATTCCAAATATTTAGTTGATTGGTTTCTCTAATAATTCTTAAATTTCTCTTACCAGTTGATCAATAAGTCGACTGATTCCATCGATCATTTTAAACAATAGCGATTTTAATTGTTCATTCCATCAAGCGGTCAACAAGATTGATTGATAAAATTAGTTGGTCGACTGGTTTAAGCAAAATCATACATTTTCATTGTTTATCTTTTGAAATGTATCCACTACCAAAATTTCAGCAGAGTTTACCCATAAATTCAAGATACCAAGTTATCGACATGGTGACCTGTAATACTACACTCAAAATTCACACACACAGTCTAACCATCTTAAACCTTATCTTTTTATTCAACCAAAATCAATCATATATCCCTTTCATTCACATCACCATAATCAATAGTATAATATAATTGAAAGAATTATTTGAATTATATTAAACTGTCACTCTCCATCATGTATTTAAAAGAAATGAAATAAATAAGGAAATACATTTAATAATTGAAGACTTTCTAATATTCCTAAACTTCTAACTTAATCAAACAAAGGTGAGATTAAGGTATATCTTAAAATTTTTCATTTATACAAAAAAACATCCTAATACAGCCAAAATACATTAATAAGTTATATTATTAAAAATTCCCTAAATACATTAATCGTAACTAAACAAAGAGGATACTAAGCATATTTATCGCTCCACTCTAGTATGTGAAGGACCTAACAATTTAAATCATTTATTACAATAGAAAATTGAAACAATAACTAGAATAAATTTGAATACAAATTCATTATTTAATTTCTCGCAAAAATCAACTTTAAAAATTTTACAATTCATATTCTTATTCTTTAAAGCTCATAAAGATTTAATATTCTGGTCACCAAGTGCTCTGATGTTATGAGTTCTTTTTTGGTCGACTAGTCTAAACAATTATCTCGACCATTTATCAAACAGAAGCCACTAGCCTCGGCTATCTATTGCTCCATTGTGGTATGTGAAGGGCCTAACAATTTAAACCATTCATTACATTTGAAAATTTAAAGAATAACTAGAATAAGTTCAAATACAAATTCATTATTTAATTTCTCACAAAAAACAACTTTGAGATTTTTACAAATCACATACTTATTCTTAGAAGCACACAAAGATTTAATATCCCTGCCATCAGGTACTTTGTTGCCACAAGTCCTTTTTTGGTCAATTTGTCTTGACAATTATCCTATTCATCTGAACACAGATGTCACTAGCTTCAGCTAGTTTAAGCAAATATCTCGATCATCTGAACACGTATGCCACCAGTCTCAGCTAGTCTAAACAATTTTCTTGATCGTCTAAACATAGATTCCATTAGCTTTAGCTAGTCTAAAAAACTTTCTCAGTCGTCTAAACACAACCACTACTAGTCCCTTTATTTATAAAAATGTTATTAATGAGTTTCTATGCCTAACTACTAATTGTTTCTTATGGCCTTTCTAAACTCCAATCATCCTAAATATAGAAACATATGTTAAGAGACTCCTCATAGAATTTCAGCCCATTACAATGGTCGGATCAAGACTTATGCTTGTTAGTGTAAAGCTAGTTAGTAGGTGATTTTACGTTAAAAATATGAATTTTCTCATGCCATTCTTGCATGGACTGTATTAATTTATCAACTAAGTCCTAGGGAACATTTTCTCATTCCACATATATTAATTTTTCATTAACATCCTTTATTTCATTTATGAGTTTATTATCGTCCTACAATAACATTATTAGTTTCATCCAGTGTTTACACTAAAACTTTTTCATGTCTTTCTTTCTTTTATACATTTAAACTAATTTAATAATTTCTCTTTTATTTACCATATATTATAAATTTTCAACTTCTAAGGGTTTACATTCTCCCTTCCTAAATAAATTGTCCTCGTAATTTAAATTTATCTCTAACTCTCTTTCCCAAGTCTCTTCTTCTATTTGAGAGTTCTTCCATAACACTCTTGCTAAAAGGAACCTTCATATTCCTTAGTTCTTTTATGTTGTAATAAAGGATCCTTACTAGCTTCATATTTATAATCCTCTTGAATTTCTACGGGAACATGTGAAAGGATTCTGAAAGGATTTAGTTCTCTTTTTTGCTGCAATGACACATGAAATACATTGTGTATTTTAGCCAAATACAAAGACAATAACAATCAATAGGTAACAAGACCAATTCTCTCAATGAATTTTTTCCAAGGTGTGGCTTATAGAAACACCTAGTTACCTACCATAAACTAGGGTTCCACATTTCCTTCCATACAAAGCGTCATAAGGAGCCATTCCTATTGTAGCCTGATAATTGTTATTGTAGGTGAATTCAATAACTGGAGGGGGCCTCCCAATTGACTCCAAATTCTAATGTGTAGGCTCTTAACAAATCCTCTAAGGCCTGGATTATTCTCTCTGACTGCCCATCAGTCTAAGGGTGAAAAGCTGTACTTAAATTTAATTTCATCCCCAAAGCATGTATCCATAAGTGTGAAGTGAATCTGGGTCTTGATCCAATATGATTGATAATGGCACACCATGTATCTCACCACTTCATTTACATACAGCTTCACCAATTTGTTTATTAAGTTTGCCATTTTTGTAGGCAAGAATAATATAGATTTAGTAAGATGATCCACTATAACCCATATGACATCATTTCCCTTTCTTCCTCTAAGAAAGCATAATACAAAATCCTGAGATCTTCTCACTTCCATTCATGTACCAAGAATGGTTGTAATAGCCCCACCAGCTTTTGGTGTTCAACTTTCACTTGTTAACACACATCATATTTTGCTACATACTTAACTATTTCTTTCTTTATGTTTGGTCATCAATAAAATTCCTTTAAGTCCTTATTTATCTTAGTACTTTCAGGATGTACAACGAACCTGGATTTATGAGCTTCCTTTAGTACCTTATTTTTAAGAGCTTTATCATTCGATAAATACATTCGTCTTTCCATTACCACTACCCCATCTCTTGATATCCGAAAAGGAGTTTCAACTCTTACCCTCAATTTACTTCTAACTTTCTCCACTTATGTTTCCCTTTGTTGTGCTTCCAAAATCCTTTCTCAAAACACAAAGCATACTTTTAACTATGCCAATAAAGATCCTTCCTATCCAACTTCTAATGATGTATCCATTCTTTTTAACCCAACCAATTATTTATTATCCCAATTAGAAAGTTCATCTAACATTGCTTTATTCTTACTACTAAGCGCGTCCGCCATAACATTTTCTTTTTTTGGGTGGGTAATCTATCATACAGTTATAATCCTTAATTAGTTCCACCCATCTCCTTTACCATATATTCAACTCTTTTACGACATCAATTATCTCAAACTCTTATGATCTATAAAAATCTAAACTTGGGATCTATACAAGTATTGTCACCATACCTTCAAAACAAATATTACAGCCGCTAGTTTAAGATCATAAACTAGATAGTTAACCTCAAGAGGCATCAACTATCATGATGCATAGGCAATTACTCATCCATATTGCATTAACACACAACCAAGCCCCTTTCTTAATGCATCACAATAAACTACAAGTCCTTCAATCCTTAAAGGAAGGATTAACATTGGCACGATAGTAAGTCTCCTCTTTACTCTTGGAAACTTTCTTCACACTATTTTAACCATTCCCATTTCACCTCTTTTTAAGTCAACCATGTCAATGGTGTTGCTATGGTTGGGAACCTTTCAATAAAACTTCTATAATACCCCGTAAATCCAAGAAAACTATGAAACTCAGTCATGTTGACATATCATTTCCATTTTGATATTGCTTCAATATTCTTAGGATCTATAAGTACCTTTTCTGTTGATATAACATGTTCCAAAAAAACCACTTTCTTAAGCCAAAATTCATATTTACTCAACTTGGCGTATAACCGATGATCTTTCAAAGTTTACAACATTTGTCTCAAATGCTGCTTATAATCTAGATATGAACTAGAATAGATCAGAATATCATTTATAAACACCATGATAAATTTATCTAAATAGGTTAGAAAAATCGAATTCATCAAATCCATGAACTCTACGGATACATTTGTTAACCTAAATAACATTAGTAAAAACTCATAGTGTCCATATTGAGTCTTAAATGTAGTCTTTGGAACATCCTCCTCCTTGATCCTTATCTAGTAACATCTCAATCTTAGTTATGTATTTGTAAACACCCTAGCTCACTTTAGTTGATCAAATAGGTCATTTATTCATAAAAGTGGATATTTATTCTTCACGGTCACCCTAGCCCAGTCCCATTTTTTTCCTCACAAACAACATTGGAGCTATCTAGGGTGAATTACTTGATCATATAAATTCTTTTTCAAAAACTCCTATAATTGGACCTTCAACTCCGCAAATTCCATAGGTTTCATCTTATAAAGAGACTGAGTTATGAGAGATATCCTAGGTAACACATCAATAAAAACCTTCATTTCCCTCATCGAAAGTAACCCTAACAATTCTTTTGCAAATACATATAGAAATTCCTTTATATAGGAATATTACTTAACTTTGTGTTATCTCTCTTTGGGTCCATTACATAAGCAATATATGCCTTACACTCCTTTCATAACAGCTTCCTAGCAATCATGACTGGGATGACACAAACTGGTATAACTTTTCTTTCTCACCTAAAAATCACTCTCCTACCATTTATCCTCTAGAGAGTTACTATTTTGGAAAAACAATCCATTTGAGCTCTATAGGTACCCAACCAGTCCATTTTTAGAATCAAATCAAAATTATATAATTCTAAAGGTTTCCAATATGCTTTTAACTCTCTCAGTAATACTAACTCGTACCCCTTTATAGACATAATCTATATTTACAGTTTTTCCCAATAGAGTACTAATGATAAACCTTTTTTCTACCTTACTAGGTTTTCCCCAAGTCTTTTCATAATTATATTAGCTACAAAGAAATGTATGACACTCAAATCAAACAATGCATACATTTGTAAAGAATTTATACGCAGTATACTTGTTACTATATTTGGGGCAGTTTTGATATCCTTTTAGTCATGTGATAAACTCGCCCTTATATCTGATAACCCTGTAGTCTTAGCCTCCCTCTATTACCACTAGCTCTTGATTGAGTTGGCCTACCTGGTATGTCTACATTAATAAACTGTTGTTGATTCTAAACCGAATGCCTCTGACCCTGTGTTTCTTTTATGGCTCTATATGGACACTCTCTTTTAAAATGTCTCATCTTACCACAATATTAGCATCCTTGTCCTAGATGCTAAAAATGGCTCCACCTATAACCATCTCTTTTGTAAATGTAACATCAGCTTAGTGAAACTACACAATCCCCCGGATGCATCTGTTCACACCGTATACAAAGAGGATAGGTAATGATCTTTTGATTAGTAGACCCCTTGTAGAACTAGCCCTGGGGCATGTTTTCCCCTCAATTAATCCTCTACTTGTGCCTTGGTGAGATCCAAATGATGTTCCTCCCTGACCTGTATCTCCCTTCTTTTTATAAACTAGCTGAATTGTCTTCCCCTGCCCTTTATTAGAAGGAGTGGTCTACCAAAACATAGATCAACATCTTCCCTCTTTCCCAAACTAGTCTGGCCATGCTAGCCTTCTTAATACAAGGCCTTTAAAGCCTACACTATCTCTATCACTTTTTAAGTTGTTTTAAACTACAATACAATGAGCCCCTATTTCAAATCCTATCGTAAATTATAACGTAACTTCTCTATCATATCTTTTTCTATAGGGACATAATATGGCGCAAACATAAAAAGGTTATGGAATCTCGTCTCATAATCAAGTATAATCATCTCGCCTTGTCTCAAAACTAGTAACTCAAGTTTCGTCACCCTATAATGGTATCTGGAAAAAAATTGATTCTCAAACTCTGTTTTAAAAGAACCCTATATCTATAACTTTATGTCTCTCCTGAACTGTATCATCTCCCACCAAGATAATGCCTTGTCTAATAATAACTAAGTGGCACACTTTCACATCCTTTGGTACCTTGAGATGACTCGAAGTATTTTCCAGCTTCTTAATCCATTTTCCAACAACTTTTACATTTGTTTTCCCCAACACAGGCCCACGACCTCTCTCTCTCTCTCATAATCCATACAAAGGCAACCATATTATCTATAGGTGTCATGATTGCTGGGGTTGTAGGCACTACTGGAGCTATCAAGGCTACTAGGGTTACTGCACTAAACATTCCCTTAATTACATGGCCTGTCTAGAACTGGTGTCTTACTAGAGTCCAGATGACTCCCCAAGTCTTGACTGGTGAGATACTACTGGTACATGAAAGGCAATATCCTTTAAGGGATCTTCTCTTGCCTCTCCTCAGATCTTGTATATTGAATCCATCCTTGTGCTCGAGAGGGATTTGTCATATACCCTACTTTGTATGAATCATCATGAAATCATTCATCATATATTAATTTCCATCACAATTCCTAAACTCATACCAGGGCTCTGATACCAACTATAATAACCTTAATTTTTAGATGTAAATTTCTATATAATTTTCTTTTTAATAATGTAAAAAACAAAGTAATTTTTATTTACAATACACTGTCAATTTAATGGTTGACCGAATTAATTTGATCCAAAAATTGTATTGGCCAACTTCTCTAATATTCTTAAATTTTTTTTACCGACTAATCGATAAGTGAACTTGTTCCATTGATTGATTTAGACAGTAGATTTTAATTGTTCATTCCATCAAACAGTTGATTAGATCAATTGGTAAATAAATTGGTCAACTGGTTTGAGCAGAATCATACATTTTCATTATTTACCTTTTGAAATGTATTTTCTACTGAAATTTCAAAAGAGTTTACCTATAAGTTCAAGATACCAAATTATCGACATTGTGACCTGTAATACTACACTCAAAATTCACAGACAAAGTCCAACCATCGTAGACCTTCTCCTTTTATTCGACCAAAATCAACCACATATCCTTTTTCATTCACATCACCATAATCAAAAGTATAATATAATGGAAGAAATAATTTGAATTATATTAAAGTATCATGCACCATCATGTAATTAAAAAGCAATAAAAAAATAAGGAAATACATTTAATAATTAAAAACTTACTAATATTCCTAAACTTCCAACTTAATCAAACAAATGTGAGATTAAGCTACATCTTAAATCTTGCATTTATACAAATATCATCCAAATACAAACAAAATAAAATAATAAGTTATATAAAAAAATTCCTTAAATACATTAATCCTGACTAAACAAAGGGGACACTAAGCATAGTTCTTTCTTCACTCTGGTTCATGAAAGACTTGACAATTTAAACCATTCATTACATTAGAAAATTCAAACAATAACTAGAATAAGTTCAAATACAAATTCATTATTTAATTTCTCACAAAAATCAACTTTGAAAATTTTACAAATCATATACTTATTCTAAAAAACACGACAAGATTTAATATCCCGGTCATCAAGTGTTATGATGCCATTAATTCTTTTTTGGTCGACTAGTCTAAACAACTATTCTGGTCATTTATCACATAGATGCCACTAGTCTTATTTATTCCAAACAAATATCTAGATCGTCTAAACACATATGTCACTAGTCTTAGCAAATCTAAACAATTTTCTCAATTGTTTAAAAATAGATTCCACTAGCCTCGGCTAGTCTAAGAGATTTTCCCAATCGTCTAAACATAGACGCCACTAGCCTAGCTAGTATAAATAATTTTTTCGGTTGTCTTTACAAAAATGCCACTATTCCTTTTATTTATGAAAATGCCATTAATGAGTTCCTATCTTAATTTTCTACCCAACTATTACAACCAAAACAGGTGCGTAACTAGCATATTCAATTTCTCCCTTTAGAGGCACCCATCGTCTTTTCCTCCAACTGATCAAGCAATATATTGCTCTCATCCATGGGGTTTTCCACTTCACTTCTCCCTGCAAGATTCCTTGCAATTTCACTTTTCATTTTTCCTCGCTTAGATCCTTTCACTCCTCTTCTTTAACTATCTCCAATGGTCTTTGACTAAACCACCAGAAGTTGTTAAATACTGACTTCTTGGTTTTTATATGGCTAATCGGTCATATGTACAACAATTGTTCACAACATCTCATTGATCCCTTGCTAACCCTCCTACAATGGTTGAGCGAGATAGTTTCTACTAGAATCACTGTAGTGAGATGTATCTGAGTGTTTTTATATGTGATAAAAGTTGCAGCCGCCTCTAAACTAATTATTCTAGTGAGGTTTGGAAATAATACCAATCTGAATATTCCTAAAGCAAATGTTTTGCCCTTTTTTTTTAACAAATCTAGAGTCATTCTTCCTCCTTTCAAATACCTCTTCAATCATCTTCCATTTTATCCAAGTAGCACTTTTCTCCAATATCTTATGGAGATTTGGAACTTTGATCAATTCAGCCAATTTAGTTAGCACTTTGTCACGTCTTTGGTAAAAGTAAACTCGTATAGATTTCGAGGGAATTCAGTAAGTAAACCATACTCTTCCAAATTAGGAAACATGTTTATATTTTTAAAAGTGAAGCACCCGTACTCAGGGTCCCAAAAATGCATCAAGGCTTTAATTGTTGAACTCTACATAGGCATCTTTGTGATTTCCACTATCCTCCCATATTTCTTCAAAAACTCATCCTCGCAGATGCTATTCATGTGTGAGATAAGCTTCTTCAAGTCGTTTCTAGAGCAACTCACATTTTTTATGAGCAATATGGGTCTCTTGTTGTCCCATTTATTAACTTTGTAAAGGTAATATGGGGCCTTAGTAGGTAGTGGGATGGTACTCATACCAATCATTACCAGTCCAAGCACTCAGCAAAGTGTCAAATGGTTTCACGAACTTAAACCCTAACTGAAAGTCATAAGGTAAGTCATTACTCCCTCACCTAACCTGAAGTTCCCATGTACATTCTGAAGCGGTATATCATAAATAAACTAGTGATGCATGAAAACATTCATCCATATCCAACATACATGCATGAGTGAGATAAAACATGATAAAACATAAATAAGTAAAAAAATAAAAAAAACAAGCCAAATACAAAAATTTAAACACATCAAATCATATAAACTGCATAAAACACACAAATCCTAGTCCAAAACTGTTAAAAACAGAAAATCTCCAGTGGAGTCACCATTCTGTTGCACGTGTGTGTGCGACTTTGTGATGTCAGGATCAAGGAGTCACCACCTAGTTATTTGGTTTAGGGTACTAAGAGACTAGGGTAGACTCGTCTTATATGAAATTCTAGAGTAAGGGATTGATTGTGGCTAGGAAAGGTATTAGCACCCATAGCGCTCATTACCGGTAAACTGCATTGTGTGGTCTAAATTTAGGTTAAAGGTATTGATGGGTTCCTAATCGATAGTCTATCTATGGTTTAGAATAAATATTTATTCTTATAAATAAATCTGGCGTTTCGAATTCATTGTGGGCTTATCTGCCCAAATAAATTCTTGTGGGAAGAATCCATGTAAGTGTCCTAACAGGGTTCACCTATCCTAGAAGACAAAAGAGTTTTCTAGAACTCATATATTGTGGTAAAAAATACTCCTAATTAAAATTCATGAATACCCGAAATAATTTTAAGAATTGTCAAGTTAACTGTTGGTATTTAAATGGCAGCCTACTTGCAGGGCCAACATTTATACCATAATATTGACCATTAATTCTCATGAATTAAAATTTTTAGGGGTTATTGAAATATTGGTCAAGTTCCCATGGATTCAATAAACTGGTTATTAAATCTAAAAATACAAGCAAAGATATTTTTTGAATTTTTATGTATATATAAAAAATATTAAATCATACCATATGTTCTATATATATATATATATATATATATATATATATATATATATATATATATAAAAGCAAAATATGATTTTTATCTTTTGAGAGGCTTGGCCAAATGCACACCAAATAAAATATGTTTTTGTATTTTGAAATGAGAAATTGTTTCTAGGAATTTTTGAAATTTTTAAGATTTTGACGAAAAGCAGGTATTTTAATATCAGGTCAGCATCTTACATCACAAGTCTACAATCCCAATATTAAATAAAATTGCTAGAAAAATGTGTGAGGGACCCACAAAGAATTTTAAATTGTTCTTTAAAATGTTTTTAGAATTTTTAGGAATTTATTTAGGGCGTGTTTGGCAAAAAAAAACCATTTTTATTTAAAATAAAACTGTTAAAATAAGCCTAAAGGTGTGTTTGTCAAACAATATCTTAGGTTAAAAATTCCACAAAAAAACAATAACCAACCAAACAAATCTTTAGTACCTAACTCAAAACAAAACCAATCAAGTTGAATCGAAAACACTAGTTCAACCTTGAACTAAACTGAAAATCATGGTTTGACTAGAAATTAAAGCAAAACAAACAATTAAACCAAAAACAGATCAAAACTCAAAAAAATACAAAAGCATAATTTTTTTTTAATCTAGATGCATGAATATGTGTTACTAAAGGTTTTAACCCTAAATTATTTGCTATAAATGATAAGATAGCATGCTCATGCCAAAAATTAACCCAAAACAACTCCAAAACAAGAGTCTAAGGTAAAGTTCATGTGAAGAACATGAACCTAAAATCTAGAAAATTTCCTGAAATTGAAGAACTACTGTCAAAACCCATATTTGGCCTTTTAGACCTTTAAATGCACTGCTTTGGTCCTTACAAACCACATTACCTATACCAAGCATAGTTGAATTCAAATAACTAACAAATAACATAAAATCATCAATAACATGCATGAAGTTTTAATTCCTAAAACTGTCAAATCTTATCCAACCTACATCTATGCAATTCGGATTCAAAATTAGTTTCCTAAGCATATTGGTCAAGAACAAGCCATGTAAACCCAAGATAAACAATCTTGCTTCAAAATGCATTAATCAAACAAAACAAAACAAACAAACATTGTTTTATCAAAACTAACCTAACTATAAAGCTTTTGTTATATTAAAAACATCAAACGCACCCTAAAAACAAACATCAAATTGTAGAATCAAAATTAATGCAACAACAAAAAACAAAAACACAACCCTTACTCTTTAAGCACCACCATATTTGCAAACATAAGTGTACACCAATTGATAACCAAAATCTCCTTAAGCATGTCACATCGACACCGCTTATAGGTTAGAAAATATACTTTCAAAACCCTAGAACAACTACTACTTTGTAAGGTTTTGCTTCAACAAACTTAGTGCCCTGTATAAACCCTTGTGCTAGGCTTGTAAATCCTTACAACTAGGTTTTTTTTCTCTTTTTTTCCTTTTCCTCAACTCTGATTTTCAGGGGTCATTCAAAGGGTTTTGCAAGGGTTTTTCATTGTATTCAATCAAAGATTGATCAATCATGGCCCTTTGATTGGAATGGAAGGGTTTTGGACAAAAAAAAAACAACAGCTTGAAGCTCTGTACTAGGCTGGTTTTGCAGTGGTGGTTTTGGTTTTAGGAATTTTAGTGGTTTTGCCAAACTTAGAGACCAATTAGTTTTTTTTTTCCTTCTGATTTTGAGAGAGAAATACGACCAACCCTTGATAAGAATTTATTGAGAAAGTTTTGATTGTGAACACATGAGAAATTCAATAGGTTTTTCATATGGATGTCACAGTCGTGGCTGACTAGGTTGACCACATTTGAGGCCTCATTAGAGCAACTTCGACATCAAAGTTACCTAAGACCACCTAGAGTTAGTAGAGGAGGTGCACACATTTTATTTGGATCCAACCTTACTCATTTTATAGGTCTGTAGCTTCACATCATTCGTTCAAAGATGCCAACTCGATCAGCCTAAAATTTAAAAATGCAAGTTGATCAGGGACAAGATGTTGAAGACTTCTATAAAAGAATTGGGGTGTAAACGTCCAATTTCATGAGCATGGGTTTGTAGAGGGGGTGTTTCTTAGTTAAATGGTGGTAGTTACAACCCCTGAGGTGGTCGAAAATACCACATTCATTCACCTGAAGATGCTTACCCAATCAACCAAAATTTCCAAGAAAAGAGATGAACAATGGGTGAATGGCACGTTGTCTAGGTTAAACCCTAGAAATTAGGGTTTTTTAATTTAGGATTTGGTCAAATTCAATTTGGTCCCTGCTCTTCCAATTTCTTTTAATTGCACTAGTAATTGTCTCCTAACTTTTAATTACATAAAATTGCACCCCTGTCAAATTCAAATATCAACCTCAAAGTTTAATGTCATTTACAAATGAGTCCTTGGTTTTCAATTTTTTTAATGTCATCCTTAATTGACCACCAAAATTTCAATTCCTTTTCAATATTGCCCTTGATTTGACCAATTTCTACCCCCAAAATTATACGCCACTTATAGGTTGGTTTTTGGTCTTGAAAATTTGCAATACAGTCCATAAATGGCCTCTAAACTTTAATGTTTTTCACAATAAAGCCTTTGATTTAACCAGTTAAACATCTCAAAGTCTAATTTCAATCCCAAAACTTTAATTTCTTCTAATTAACACCCAAATTGACTCCAAAAACTGATTTGTCTTGCAATTAAGTCCTCAATAAAATTAATTAAGCCTTCCAAAATTCTCATTAAGTTCTTACCCACCCAAATTTGTGTTTCTTTACCCCAAATAAAAAAAATATTTTCACCATAGGGTTTTTGTTAATCAGAATTGGATTGCTAATTTTATAAATCTTATACATTTTAGTCCTCTAAATTTTTCATTTGTCATCCTGGTCCTCCACCACCAATCTTGGGCAATCTTCTAGGCTTTATTCATGTATATCCTCTTGTATGTTTTAATTTTTTATATATTTTTTTATGTGTGGTTAAAAATGTGTAACAACTGATATGTGCCTAATTGATTGCATAATCAGGGGTCTTATTTATGATTTCTAAATAATATTTTCATATTACCTCTCCATTATATGCATACATTCAGGGGAAGAAATTTTATTTTCTTAATGCATAAATTATTAATAAAGTATGCTAATTATTTACATTGCTTAAAATGTGCTAAAGTTTCTATATATTGCATTGCAAAAGATAGGGGAAGATATATTTTAATATCTAAGCAATTTATTTATTGTCATCATAAAAAAGGGAGAGATTGTTGACCTTTATAGGCACACATTCATGTTTTTATATATTTTGATAATAACAATAAAATAGAAAATAAAATAATAATATGTTCAGTTAAGAATATGCTTTAAACATGTTTTGTACGAAGAACATATCAACAAGCATAATGGATTTCATGAATAAATCAATTAAAAAGTTTAAGAAAGAAGCAAAGTGAATCTTAGATTAAGTATTCATTTTAGTACTCAAATGTAAATCTTTATATCTTACTTGACAACACAATTAAAATGAACTCACACATTTCACTCTATATGCATTAAAAGATTGATAATAAAATGTAAGATAGATGGTTATTAGAATTTACCTAGGTTAAACTAATAAATCTGGAATTCTACATGAACCGGTCGATTGTTTGGTGTGACCAAATGAATCGATCGACTGTATGAAACGGTCAGCTGTTTACTCATTAGTGATGAATACTTGAAAATTTCACAAGACCCGGTTGACCAATTAGCTTGACTAATTTGAACCAGTCGACCATTTTAGTTGTCAGTGAGATTATAACGGCTATAAACAACTAGTTATTCTTTGGAAAATACACATACACACACACACACATAAATATATAGTTTTTCTAATTGCAAAATTTAAAGGAGGATTCAAACATATATCATATTCAAACTATTCTAATAGCAAAAACAAAATAAACTACAAAATCATCAATCATTGATCATACTTTAATTTGTGTTATTACACCTTCACATTCTAGCACAAGAGTATTCAATTTCATTCGCACAACACTTAATTACCTTCAAATTCTATAAGTGTTATCTTGTGAGTTATAGAGATATTAGAACTTAAATTGTATTATCCACTCTACTAAGAGAGTTATTAAGAAAAAGAAAATCATTTTTGTAAACCTTTAAGAGTTAGTAAAAAGTCTTGGTATTGGTGAGAAAATTTCACTGAAGAAAAAAATCTTGAAGAGGGCATTTCTTCAAGTGGAAAAAATCTTGAAGAAATGATCTCTTCAAGTGGTGTATAAAGCTTGGTATGGATTCATCAAGTGGTTATCATACTCTTAAACTTGGACTAGTGAAGGAATACAATACTCAAGTATGGTTTGGTACTTGAGGTGTGGATGTAGGATTGCTGAACCACATTAAAAACAATTTCGCAAATTCTCTCTATTATCTCTTTTCTTTAAGTACTTTAATTATATTATTGGTTATTGTGTTTACTTGAAGTAATTTGCATTAATTATCAAATTTAATGATACACCTAATTCACCTCCCCTCTTAAGTGTTCAGTTGCCTTAATCCTAGAAAAACAATCTGGCATGCACCATGCTTATTTTTTTTTTATGTATATAGTAGTCAGATTATAGAAACCCGATGGATTTTCAAAACCTGATCAAGTCAGGTTTGACTAACAAAAATAAATACCCATTCAGGTTTGAGTTAGGTTCGGGTAGAATTTTTAGATTCACGTTTGGATATGGATAGTACAAAACTAGACTTATAAATACTCATTATCATCCCTAGGAACACTTGCGAATATAATAAGAAAATGTTATGATCTTAGTAAAAAAAAATATTGAAAATTCAATGGTATTTAAAAGAATATCTTAAATTAATTTTTAACCAATCTATTTTAATGGATTGAAATAAAGATTTAGGAAAAAAAAACATGTCAAGTGCACAACATGCATGTTTGGTCCATAAAAAAGAAGGTCTTGCTCATGCGTTAAGCCTCTTTGTTTTTTTAATGTTAAAGTGTGGATGACATGTCATCCACTCTTATTTAAAAATATATATATAGACAATGCGCCATCTTCTAGTTTAGATTTCAATGACTGAAGAGATCGCTAAAAGTTATTGCAATGATTTTTTTATCCAAAAACTCATTTTTGGTATTTTTATTTAAAAAGACCCTTAGAACCTCAATAAATTAACCCTTCAACCCAAAACATCTCTAAAATAGTTTAAAAAATCAAATCAAGAATTTTTTTTCTTTCGCAACCCAAAACTACTTCCTCTAAAACATAAAGGGTAAGAAACAACTCAATGAAACTCCTCATTGAATGAGACTCGTAGACACCAAGAACGTATTATTTATCATTATAATTTAGATAACCAATTACTTTCTCTTTTCTCTTTAATTTTTCTAGTGACTCTCTTTCCTCTCTCAAACCTAAGGATCTAATCATAAATAAAATGAAGTTTTTGATCAAAATATATAATTTTCAAATTAAAGAGATCAAAATAGAAATTAAGAAAACAACCAATAGCTTTTTTTCCTAAAACAACGTTGATTGAACGCTAGGCCAAAAAGAGGATTCATTTTTCTCCCACTTTCAATTCTAATCCCCTCATTTTCAAATTTTATCAATAGTAAAATCAAATTGTTTTCACAAAATCGAGCACCAAATAAATTGCAAGATTTTTTTTATGGCATGAAAACCTGATATAAAGTAAAACAAAATAAATTATCAAGCCTGGACTCTAACTAACATAACATATAAAGAAATTTTTTTTAAAAAAAGCATTGTTGTTAACTATAATGTTTTCACTTAATGCTGCAGTGATATATAGTGAAAACACCGCCACATGTTTTAGTTTTTTTTTAATTTAATAATATAATATAATGGTTGGGCCTTCACAAAAATAAGATAGGACATTCCATGTTGGAACTGACAGTGAAAATAGTGGGAAAATTATAAGTTTATCCTTACTTAAATCGGTATGCACAAAAGATTTGAAGTGTATTTTATATCTTAGAAAAAATGCACATGATACTAACATGTTGAAAGAGTAAATCCGTTAGTAATTCCATATATACGAAAGTAGTCTATTAAATGATGATAATGATGATGATGATTAGAAAATATTACTTTAAAAATAGGTTTCAGAGTTAAAATGATAATAATAATGATAACAGTCACTACCAGAAAATCTACGAATACAAATGAAATCATCAACAGAAAAAATCCGTCGGTATTTTGGGGTGATATTTACCCACCAATTTTATTCCATCATTAACTCCGTCGGTATTTACCGATTGAAATATTCCATTGATAAATACTGAGGGAATTACAGTCAGAATAAAAAGAATTTAAAAAAACCAAAAAGTACAATGACGTGTATTTTTTTGTGGACGCTTTTACCGACGGAATTACAGTTGGATTCAAACAGGAAAAGCCATACAATGACGTGTCACTTTTACCGACAGACTTACTAATAGATTGACAGACAAAACCATTTTGTCGGTATATCCATCGATAATAGTTAATATATGAATTAGCCATTGACCCTCCCCTTCCCTATTTCTCCTTCTTCCTCTCTGCAACTAAACAACCTCCCCCCTCCCAAAAAAAAAAAATCTACAACTAACAGCCCCCTCATTTCCCCCACTTCACTCGCCATCCTTTCTTGACTTTTCCAATCACATCAATAATTTATTGCGGATTTTCTATTTTAAGTAAGTAAGTTGACCATTTTTTTAACTTGAAAAAAATTTTGAATTGTCAATTTTTTTGTTGCATATTTTTTGTAGTATATGAGTAAATTGACCATCTTTTTAACTTGAAAACAATTTTGAATTGTCAATTTTTTTGTTGCATATTTTTTTTAGTATATGTTTTTGATTTGGTGTTTACTTGTTTTATTATTTTTTCTCAAACAAACTTGATGTATAGATACATGGTTTTGTATATGTTATGGTTTGTTTTAGATTTTGTAAAATTATATTTGTTTGTAAATTGTTGAAACTTATATTGAATTACCGACTTAGGTGTGTTGTGATAATATAAATAATGGCTTGTTTAACGAGTTCGTTTTATATTTTGTCAATTTTATTGTTGAGTTGTAATTTTTGTAAATTAATACGTACAAATTTGTATATACGTAGATAATTGATAATGAATTAAGAGAAGTATGAAAGTAGGTTGATTATTATATATATATATATATATATATATATATATATATATATATAAGTTCAATAGAAGTCATGAATGATCGTTCATGGATGTACAAGGATTCATCCTAAGGATTATAGAGGATGGATTATTATAATGGAGTTCAGTGTTTTATTAATTACGCAACATTTATTACTAGAAATATTAGTGGAGGGGGTATTAGGTGTTCATGCAAGAGGTGTCAAAATAAAAAGTTTTTCCATCCATATGTTGTAACGATGCATATTCTACACAAAAGATTCATTGAGGAATACCTATGTTGGTATGCACACGGAGAACCATTTGTTCCTCACGAAATCATGGTAAAAAGGATGGTTGGCTTAATTTCTAGTGCTAACAACGTGCATGGAGTTGAAACTGACAACGGTAATCCTTATAAGACTATGGTTATGGATGCGATGAAAATGAATCAAGGTCATGTAAGTCAATATCAAATAGTAGAGAAGAACCTAATGCATACTCGACTAGGTTTTTTGATCTTTTGAAAGATTCTAACAAACCATTATAGGATGACTGCACAAATCATAGTAAATTATCGGTCATTGCACTGGTGTTTACCATCAAGTTGGATTATTGGTTGAGTGAGGCCGGTTATGACAAAATCATCGAATGGGCAAGAAATATTTTACCTGAAGGGAATAGGATGAAAGAAAACTTCTATGCTGCTAAGTCCATGATGAAACCTCTTGGTTTAGGATACTAGAAAATTGACACATGTCCAAATTTCTGCAGGATGTACTACCTTAAAAATGTTGAGCTAACTGAGTCCAAGACATGTGGACATTCCCGTTATAAACCAAGAACTGGCAAGGGAAAGACTCTTATAGCACATAAAAAAAATTTAGATACTTCTCAATCACACATGGATTGCAGAGGTTATTCATGTCACCAAAGATTGTTGAGCACATGACATGGCACCAATCACATGATGCGGTTGATGGAGTGATGGTGCACCTTTACAACAGTGAAGCATGGAAACACTTTAATAGTGTCCGTCTTTTCTTTTCACCTGAATCAAGAAACATTCGTCTTGGGCTATGTACAGACAGATTCAATCCATTCGGGTCATTTATTGCTCCTTATTCTTGTTGGCCGGTTATACTAATGGTTTATAACTTGCCACCAGGGATGTGTATGAGGCCAAAGTTCATATTTTTATCTACGGTCATACCCGATTCTAATAGTCTGGGCCGGAATATAGATGTTTGTCTTTGATCGTTGATTGATGAGTTGACGCAGTTGTGGTCCTCTAACGCGTTGACTTATGATGTATCGATAAAACATAATTTTCTTATGAGGGCAACTTTGATGTGGATTATCAATGATTTTCCATCTTATAGAATGGTTTTTGGTTAGAGCACGCATGGAAAGCTAGCATGTCCATACTACATGAAAAACAACAAGGCATTCACGCTAACAAACGGGGGTAAAACATTTTTTTTAAACTTTCACCGGCGTTTCTTGTCAACAAATCACAGGTACAGAAAGAACATAAAGGATTTTTTTGTTGGCAGAGTTAAAAATGATGTTGCACCCCCGTGTCTTTCTGGTGAAGAATTGTATGACATGGTGTCTGAGTATGGTAAACATTATGTTTGGTTTCCAATCCGGTAAGCAAAAGTTTCCTGGTTTTGATTTGACCCACAACTAGGTAAAGCAAAGTATTTTCTGAGAGCTTTCTTATTGGAAGAATAATCTCCTCCACCATAACCTTGACATCATGCACATGAAAAGGAACATATTTAAGAAAATTTTCAGCACGATCATAGACGTAAAAGGGAAGACAAAGGATAACATCAAGGGCTATAATGGATATAGTGTTGTTTTGTCACCGTAAAAATATGGAGTTAGTTTATACTGGGTCACAGGTCGCAAAGCCTAAAGCAACCTTCTCCTTAGAATGCATAATTACTGGTGTATCAATGGCTGAAGAGTCTGTGTTTTCCCGATGGACATGCCTCAAACATATCAAGGTTGGTTAATTTGGAGGATTACAGATTGTATGGAATGAAGAACCATGACTACCATGTGTTTATGCAAACACCCATTCCATTAGCTTATCGTGATTTATTGCTAAAAGGGATATGGGATGCACTCATATAGATCAGTCATTTCTTTAGAGATATATGCTCCAGCAAGTTGCAGACACAGCATATTGAGAGGCTTGAAATGAATATCGTCGAGACAATATGCAAACTTGAGATGATATTCCCTCTATTATTTTTTTGACTCTATAAAGCATCTACCCATATATTTACCGTATGAGGCAAAAGTTGGAGGCCCGATCTAGTTTAGATGGATGTATCCATTTGAGAGGTTAAAGATTACATATGCAATGTAATCTTCGATATTATTTTAATTGTTTTTTAATTGAAAATATTCGTTTTATTCCATACAGGTACTTGTTCAACTTAAAAAAAGCTAGAAAAAACAAGGTGCATGTTGAGGTATCGATATGTGAGGCCTGTATTTTTTAGGAGATATCAACATTTATCTCATATTATTTCAAGCCTTATTTGAGAACAAGAATCAATCACGTACCAAGGCATGACAATGGTAGTGAAGTGCCTTCAGGTGGGAACTTGTCAATATTCTCCAATCTTGGACGACCCGCACCATAAAATGTTGTCAAAGAAAGATATTTGTCAGAATAGAATTCAGACAAGCACATAATTATGTGTTGTTTAACTGCGATGAACTGAGACCTTTTATTCAATAAGTATACTACTTAAACTTTGTTATTAATGAACTGTTTCTTTCATGTAATATCACAAACTCATACATTGTTGAATACCTTTAGGCAACATCATCAATATTTATTGTCTAATAACTCACAACTGATCGAATCTCAAATCTTTTGATTACAAGATGAACAATTTGCGACGTGGTTCAAAAAACATGTAAGTACTATCACAAACTCATTATCTATTTGGATACTTAATTTTGTTACAGAATTCTCAATCACTATTCATTATTGTACTTTATGTACAAGGTTTATAAAATGGGAAGGAATGCTAGCGTTACATTGTCTCTACTAAGTCTGGGTCCTGAAATAAAAGTGAAGTGCTACAACAAGTATTTTGTTAATGGGTACGTGTTTTATACTGAAGAATATGAGCAGGGTAGAAAAGCATATAACAGTGGGGTTGGTGTTAAGGGATCGACTTTCAATGAATTTGAAGTTGACTATTATGGGAAATTAGAAGAGATAATTGAACTGCAATATCATAGCAAACATAATAGAGTCTTTTTATTCAAATGTTATTGATATGACACCACCGACAGAGAAATTAGAGTAGATCTCCATCATGGTTTGGTCAAAATTAATTCAAAAGCTAGACTCCGCAATATTAACGATGTCTTTGTTTTTGCCAAACAATGCTAGCAAGTTTATTACACATACACCCCTTCCTATAGAAAGGATCGTTCAAGAGTTGATTGGCTATCTATATTGAAAACCAAACCAAGGGGTCGTGTTGAGGTTGTTCAGGATGAGAACGATGACTCAAATGTCAGAGATTATGTCTTTCAAGTAAGTTAGTTGGTTGAACCATATCGAGTTGCTCTATCGATTGATTTGGAAGAAAATTTAAAATTTCATGTCTTTGATAATATTTTTATTAATGTTCACACTGATGTGTTGTATGTTGTTCTGAAGTCTAGTGGACAAGCACAAGTCGATGAAGATGACACTGATGTGTTGTATGTTGTTCTGAAGTCCAGTGGACAAGCACAAGTCGATGAAGATGATGATAGCAATGTAAAAGATTGCATTGGAGCTGACGACGAGTCAATTGAAGAAGAAGAAGACAATTCTGACTAACTATGAAAACACAAAAGTACTGTAATGCCACAAACGATAATGTAATATATAGTTATCGATGAAATTCTTAACAAATAAGTGTTTATTTTATAATTGTTATGTGAATTGATGTTATTGTGTTGTGCATGCAGCTTTCAATTTAAGTATTTGTAGAATGGATAAATAGGGACTGCAAATACAATATATCATTCAATGTGCAAAACATCAATGGAAATACCCACGGTTTGTGTCTGTCGGTGTATTCCAGAGGCGAAAGGAACTATTCCCCTCTCCCAGGCACTGTTCACTATGCAATACACCGATGGAAACACCGATGGACTCAAACTGTCAGTGTATTCCAGAGGCAAGGGGAACTGTTCCCCACCCCAGACAGTGTTCAATGTGCAGTACACTGTTAGAAACACCGACGGTCTCAAACTGTCGGTGTATTCCAGAGGCGAGAGGAATTGTTCCCCTCTTCCGCATAATCGTTTCAATCGCGGCAAGATATCTTGATGGAAACACCGACGGACTCAAACTGTTAGTGTATTGCAGAGGCGAGGGGAACTGTTCCCCACCCCCAGACACTGTTCACTGTGCAGTACACCGATAGAAACACCGGCGGTCTCAAACTGTCAGTGTATTCCAGAGGCGAGGGGAACTGTTCCCCTCCCCCAGACATTGTTTATTGTGCAGTACACCAATGAAAACACCGACAGACTCAAACCTTCGGTGTATTCCAGAGGTGAGGGGAACTATTCTCATTCTCATGTCGATGATGGCAATTACTAAGTGCCAGGTTCCCAAGGGAATTAGTGACGGAATGTGAATTTCAATGCCTTATTAATTAATGCATCTCTGACTATGTACTGTTCATATTTTTTACTGATGGAATCGCGAACGGACCGCCAAAAATCTGAAGGGTTTTTTGAAAATTCTAGTGCGAAATGAAAATTTCAAGATGCATTTACTGAGGGAATTGCCGACGGATTAATTTAAAATAATATTATTTAATATTTTGTCAGTGATTCCCTCGATAAATACGCAATATAAAACCCAACAAGGTCGCTGGAAGTTCATTTTTTTCTCTCATTTTCTCTCTTCACTAGCACTAAAATCCTATCTTAATAGTAATAGAACTTAAGGTTGGTGAATCTTTTGAGTTATTTTCTTCTTATTTTTCTTCTTTTCTTTAGTTTATTAACAATGTATTTTTGTTTTTTTATCACACGTAGATAAACTCTAAAATTAAGAATGCCATTAAGGTAAGCATTTTTCTTTCTTAAAGCTTATATTTGTTTTTGTATTTTTTTTTCTATTTTATTGTCTACATTGCAATAATGTTTTATTATGTTTGTTGAATTTTAATTGTTATTGTTAAATTTGTGGTATAAATGTTAATTGAATTTATAGGATTAAATTTTATTTTATTTTCTATTTTATTGTCTACATTGCAATAATGTTTTATTGTTTTGTTGAATTTTAATTGTTATAGTCAAATTTGTAGTATAAATGTTAGTTGAATATATAGGATTAAATTTAATTAAAAACAATTATTGTCAATTTAGGATTAAAAACATTATCACGTTGGTAGACGTAAATTAAAATCAACTGGTTTGTGGCATATATTTTGTCTATTTGCAGGATTAAAAATTCTGGGTAGTCTCTAGTATAGAGGAGATGCTGCCGAATTTTAAAAAAAAAATCGAACTTGATGTGCAAATATTCATCAAATTTATATAGATGCATAGGAAAAAATGAGCACACGATCGCAGCTAGTTGTTCTAGCAGCAATGATGACAACAACATGTCATTGGATGCCAATCAAGAAGAGGCACCAACATCGACTCACGACACTGCCTCTTCTAGTGTTGTTCCACAACGTAGAGGCAATGTCCCTTCATAGCAGGATCCATTCACCCACAAGTACGAGGTGCATTGGAAGGACAACCTTTCAATGTAAGTTTTTTTTGCTTTAAGTTTGTTTGTGTTTAACAATTTATGAACAACTAGTATTTCATTAATTTTATCAATTTTTAGGTTCACAAACATTGAGGCCGCTCAGGTAATAACATCGATGGAGATTCCGTTGTTTCAATGGAGTTAGGTTTCCAAACATTCTGATTGAAAACATCATGTCGATGCATGGTTTTCAAGATTTAATGTTAGTGTTAACTTAAAATTTTAACAATTTTTTATGTAAATTCATTTACTTTATTTAGAATATTGATTTATTTTTCAGAAATTATTAATGCAAGGGTAAATTTGAATGGGATAGAGAAAATAACAATGTTGCGAGGAGGGTTTGGGAGAATCATGCTGCAACTAGGTAACAAGGAAAACAATACGATAATTATTTTTTATTTTAATTATTAAAATTTCATTTGTCATTAACTCATAGAATATGTTTGAATCATATAGATTGTGTGATTTTTTAAAAAGGCTAAAAAATGTGCCAAGGAAAATGCTCTGCCAAGTTGGAATGACGTGGCGGTTTGGAAGGATTGCAGACCGCCATACATCCTGGAGGATACATGGGCGGAATATATTCAGTGCGTGATGTCCAAGCATTTCACACGATGCTCGTAGTCCGGTGCAGGGAACTAGAGCCGGAAAATTCACGGCTTAGTTACCACGACACTAGCAACTCTGTTTCTTTTGTTTGGCATGTAAAATTAATTTTAATCACATCTATCTTTAATTAATTTGTTGTTATTTATAAATATATTTAACTTGCAACATTTTTTTCTTACAGGCTACGGCTCTTAGACATGAGCCGAGCTTAATGGAACTTTTTGTAGAAACACACGTGCGGAGTGAAAACTGCCAAAAGAGTGTGCAATAGTTCATCGACAATTGTGTTCAACACTTTTTGGTATGTTTGTTTAACCATTTTCTTTCATAAGTTATTATTTTCTTGAATTTCATTTGATGCTTTTAGTTTTTATTTCCAGGAGACATATAACAACCGGTTGAGGGAGAGATACGAGGACAATCCTTCGACCCAACCAGATTTTGATCCGGATTTGTAGATGGAGACAGGATCATCTAGTGGACCCGATAGAAATCGGGTGTACGGACTCTGCAACATTACGGCCAAGAACTTGCGAATGGCCCGTAGTATCTCAATCATTAGGAGCTCGCAATCAGTATCGAGCACCTAGTCTTAGGAGTTCGTGGCCTTGCAACAACATACAGCTCATCTCACCGAAAAATATGAGCAACTCTCAACGGATTATGAACAACTCTGGCAAATGGTCATGGACATAAGATCATAGATGGGTAGTGCATGTGTGCCCTTTTTAGCCATATGGTTCCGGGAACGACTAGCCTCCCCCTCCTCCTCCTCCAACACTGTTATTGTCTAGTTTAATTTTTATTTGAACATATAAATTTGTAATGAATATTTGAATTTTATATTATTCAAATTTATTTTTACATATTTCAATTTTATACAATTTTATTTTTTTAATTATTTTCTTCTTTTTTTGTTTAAAAGATTTTTTAAAAAAATATTTTTTAATTATTACAGACGGATATACCGACGGACAAAATTCGTCGGTATATTCCAGAGAGTTTGAAACAATTTACTTCATATGCCACAACATCACTATTATATCACAGACGGAATAATTCCGTCGGTTTTTTATAGAGGGTTGGAATAAAATTACAATAAATGCCACTACAAATCACCGACGGAATAATCTCATCAGCGTATTAAAGCAGGTAAATTTTTTTTACACATATTTTTTATCTATAAAATCATCGGTGTTTTTTTTATTGACAGAAATGACATTACCGACGAACGGTTTCCATCCGTAAATCTGTCGGTAAAACTTTTGCCGACAGAATTTTAGTGTAAATACCAGCATAAAAATTTATTGGTAAAACTGTTAAATCTAGTAGTGATTAATTAATTCTGATTGATAGTAGAAAATATAAGAAAAATTAAACGAAAAGGGCTTGAGAAAACACTAGACAACCTAGATAATCTCCTACATGAAAAATAATAATCTTTTTATTAAAAGTTTCTAGGTTCAGTTCTTTGCAAGATTAGAGTTGTTACGAAAGGAGTGTCCATTGCAAGTCCTTAATTACATCACAAGTCACAATTCTCAAACGCGTATTGATTCTTAAATGGGATCCAAATTCCATCCCCTAAATAATGCATTAATGTTGTCTATTGCCTAGTCTTTTATCGTATATATCCCTATGAAACATCACTTACATTGTTGGCCCACATATTGAGATAATGTTTTGTGGAGTTGTTTTTAAAATACTTTTTTATGTTTTAAAAATTATTTTTAAAACAATATATTTCTTTTATCGTACATATCCCTATATTTATTTATTTTTAAAACAACCTGAATAAAATAATTTTAAATAAAATAACTCAAATTTTTAACAAACATGCTGCCAGCCAAAGAGTTTCTAGACAAGATCAGGATTACTAGTAATTAATAAATAGACTCGCAAATACGATGGGAAACTCTTAAATAATTAATTAATATTATCTTATTAAACACGAGAAGGTGATTCACTCGCCCTTCTTGCTGTTCCTTGTCGGCGAGCTTCTTCGCTATGCAAGTCAAAGGATCCATGCTCGAGCAAATTAAGTGTAATTTCCATAGGATGCTTTAAGTTCACCTTTCTATATTGTTACATTGGACATGGAGGGGTTAGAAAGCGTACCTAAACCTAATTGTGGGGTTTCGCATATCTAAAATATAAATGAAACTATATTTTTGAAAATAATTAGGCAACTCTGTCGGCATGTTGGCCTAGCTAGACCCCCCAGAATAGGAAAAAAAAATAAAAAATAATAACACAAGTGAAAGGGCCTTGAAAGGCACTCCTACCCTTTGTGACAAACACTAGCACTAACACCACCACCACCACCAAACTGCCATTATCGAAAAAGCAGCCTTAAAAGCTGGCCTTGCAATCCTTCTCTTCACAAAGATTTGTTTCTCATAAACATCTAAGCACCATATCTACAAGGATTCTTAGCATCAAAACTACCGATAATTAATTAAGATGTGGCACAAGCTGGCCAGATTGAGGAGGAACGTGCAAAATATTAGGAAAAGCCCACGAGTAGCCGATGAGAGCATGTTTGGAGGCATGAATGGAGCCGAGTTTCCAATCCTTGTGCGTGATATGAACAGAGCACAAAGGTGGAATAGTCTTTCTGCTCTATTCAGAATTGTTCTTGCACCATTTTCTATTCTTTCTTGCTCCTCGCAACCTCATGTCAATGGCGCTGATGGTCTTTGGGTGACTGGTGAGTTTGCTCAACTATCAGAGATGAATCATCTCATGGTAAATGACAGCATGCGCTATGCAATCTTGATGTAGACATGTAAGTTGGCATTATTTAATAGTTGGCTTAGAGGGATTGTATATATGGAATGCAAATTTTGTCCACATGCAGTTCTTGGCTTGGATTTTTAACAAAGTTTTTTTTTTATATAGAGAATGTGATCCATGTAATTTTATTTTTATATTTTGTCTTTTAATATGCTGATAGATATTGCTTGTTAGAGGAGAAGTACAGCTATGTATCCTTGTATGAGTAGAGTTTTCGATCCATGAATGATGTTATCAGCTGGTTTTTCCATGGCTTCCAGATCAAGTTTTGAGAAGCAATGAGAATCACAAATCCATTGATGAACTTCTCATTATATATATGGAGTTTTTGTTTATTTGAATACAACCAGTCATTTTGCAAACGGGCCATTCATGCACTTTAATTTGTCTAAATTAACCATAACAATTTTAAAGTGGATTTTTTTTAAGAAAAAAATATATGAAACTGGTAGCTAGTGGAGTTTTTGGTATAGTATCTTATAATAAACAAAAAACTTGGTAGTAGTACTGATCCTCTTTTGACAGTCCTTGATTGTGTTTGCTGCGTTAATATTGTATAAGCTGGAATTGTGCTTGCCATCTGAGAATATATATATATATATATATATATATATATATATATATATATATATATATATATATAGTGGGGGGCCTCGAGACATTTTAATTTTTTTCAGTGCACAGAGATGTGCTTTATTACAGTAATTAAGTGTTGAATTTACTCTTGACATACGTGGAAAGAAAAAAATATAAAGCTATTATTTTATAAAATAAAAAACAGAATTATCAATTCATCCTAATATAAATTAATCCTGCAGCCGATGAAACAGAGAAATAAAAACAAGTGCTCGGGCTCCTCCTCAAGACATTTTAATTTTTTTCAGTGCCCAGAGGTGGGCTTTATTACAGTAATTAAGTGTTGAATTTACTCTTGACCTACTTAGAAAG
Source organism: Populus deltoides (assembly GCA_015852605.2). NCBI lineage: Eukaryota > Viridiplantae > Streptophyta > Magnoliopsida > Malpighiales > Salicaceae > Populus > Populus deltoides. Next base: position 21,232,064 of record CM027571.2, on the reverse strand, counting down.
AAAAATATATAAATCCATTAGTTTGTGAAATAAAAAATAGAGTGATTAATTTATTCTAATATAAATCTTGCAAAATTTTTCTATAGAGAAATAAAAACACAAATCATAAGCAAAATTTTTCTATAAAAAAATTAAAGTAAAGTTACCAATTAATTTATTTTTCATCAAACAAAATAAGGTAAATTTAAAATTTATTTTTGTTTTGTTTTGAGATGTTTGTTAATAATTTGATGAGATTTTTTTATATTTCTATTATTTTTGCTCTTTTTTTTTCTCAGATCTGCTAGTTCTACCAATTGTTTTTTGAACTCTTGTTATAGTGATTTTTTTTCTAATTAATTAGATATATTTTATTGGTTTGTTTTCATTATGCTTGAATTTTATTTTATGTTTTGTTTTTAGCAAAGCCATCAAAATTATCAATTTTTTCGTACGATATATGTTTTGATTTTAGGTTGAACCATGAACAAAATAAGAAGTATTGTTTTTTTTGAAAAAAAAGAAAAAATATTGATAACTCACAGCCGAGTGAACCAACTTCATTGTGTAATGTTGAAGTTTTGGTTGAACAGCTCCAATGTGCTTCAGTTTACAAAGAACCTGCGTTGATTAGTGAGCAACCTCTTACTATAATCGACATTACTCATTTGATTAGAGATCCAAGTAATCGTCCTCAAATTTGGGAATACCCGGTTAATCAACAAGATGAAATTCGAAGGGCATACATGAGGCCATATCAACTTTTAATGTCTGAATATTCACTGACTGGTAAAAAACATCCTCGTCGATTTCAATCTCATCGGTTCAAAAGTTATCCGTGGCTTGAATATTCGGAGAAAAATACTGCATTTTGTTTCCCTTGCTATTTATTTCCATGTAAACCATCCGGAAAGCCAGGATCAGACACGTTTACTGTTAAAGAATTTAATTGTTGGAAGAAAGTTAATGATGGGGAATAGTGTGCTTTTTTTACTCATATGGGAAAATGTCCAAATCCAGCTCATAGATTTGCTACCAGATGCTTGGAAAATTTGAAAAATCAGTCATGTCATATTGAGAAGGTAGTTAAGAGGCAAACTACTCAAGAAATTCTAAATAATCGATTGGGTATTAAAGCTTCAATGAGGATTGTTAAAACAAGACTTCGCAATCGGATGGAGAACGATTTTCTTGTAAATTATTTTATTGTCTATATAGAAAAAGAAATTGCGGAAAGATTCATAATTGATATGATAATGGATGATTTCTATTCTATAAAAGAACGACGAGCACAATTAAAATAAATATGTAAGAATCATTTTTTATTATTTTTTGCTTTATTTCAAAGTTTATCAAACATAAATAATGCTTCGCTTTAACTAATATTTCTTATATACTTTATATGTTTATATTTGATAGGTATAAAGACCAACAACATTAAAAGTGATAGAAGCGAAGAACCGCTTTAAGCCTATTGGTTCCGTTCAGACAGAGCTCAACCAGAAATCTCTACATTATGAATATGAAATTAACTTCATTGCTTTGACTCAATTTGATATTACTCCAAACCTTTTACCTTATAAAAAGGTCATTATATGTTTGTAGTAAGTTATTTGAATAAAACTAAATTATACAAGTTTTGTTTTACAACTCATGTATAATAAATTAAAACAAATATTATATCTTGTTATATTAATTTTGGCCCCCTCTAACAAATAATCCTAACTCCCTTCCCCCTCTCTCTCTCTCTCTCTCTCTCTCTCTATATATATATATCCACACAACACACAACACATATATATATATATATATATATATATATATATATATATATATATATTCCCTTTTGGAGAAAATCATGCTTGGGGCCAATATATTAGATTGATTTGATAATTATAACTTAATTTGGGCGTTTAGGTCATGTCATTAGCAAAGGGAAAGGTATGATTCTTGGCTCTAACCTTAATTTCTAATCAGAGATATGGGAATAGGTTCCACGGAATACAACTTCCAAGCCACTACTTTATCCGAACCAGTAGTTATGGCCTTTACAACTTCATGGATTCCATGACACCAAGGTTGATAACTACTAGCTAGAGATATATAGCAGAAACTGGAGTGATTTTATGGCAGACAATATTATCCTGTCCCTTTCTTGAATGAAACATTGTCTCCACGTCTAAAAAGGAAAAAAATACAGTGTACTCACTCACTGCACAATATTGGTCCTCTCTTTAATTAAAACATTTTAAACAGTTTTCCTGCCCATTTATCTCTTCTTCGAATAAAAATAATATTGGTTGTCGTCTTCAAAATATGAAAATGTAATGCTTTTGGAGCAATCATGAGAGGAGCCTAGTGGGATTGTTGGAGTTACGACTTAGCCAAGTTTGTGTCAATGATTTAGTGCGACTTCAGAACAAAATAAACAAGTCAACCTCTCCAACTTGTCGATGATTTTCATAATGGAAACACAGACGGTCATGAGCACTAGTGGTGGAGAGAGTGGGTGCGTAGAGAAACCACTAAAAGTGGTGGGTGAAATATCAAATATATAGAACCAATTTGAAATTCTACTCCATTGATTGTAAGTATAGAGTACAAATGATTGGTTTGCGTTATAAACGACTTATAATTTTTATTAAATTAATATATAATTTATATTATTCTCTAATATATTCTTTTAAGTGAAATTTATTTGGATTTGAAATTTGTATAGACTCATATTATATTGTGCTTGATTTTTTATCAAACAAATAAATATGATGATATTCAAATTTATAACTGCTTAGTTATAAAGTTCTGATATCATATTAAAAAATTATTAAAGTTTTATATTAGATAATAATATATGATTTATAATTAGCATCACTCGTGACATTTAATCTCAGTTTTTCTTGTGTAAAAATTCTTATATGCTCGTAACAGGGAGTTATAATTTGTACGGAGGTTGCATTTTGACTTCAGGAAAAAAAAAATAATAAAGAAGCCTGACCGACCTGCAGCCACGCGGGGTAGTGAAACACACAACAAATCCTAATGACGACATGGTTGTAGCAAAAACTATATACCAAATGGCTGTTTTATTTGTTTTTTCATAGCTCAGAAGATACAAAAAGAACACCGCGAGAACAGGGGAGCAACCCGTGCGAGAGAAAACCATGAGCTCAAGGGATTAGAACTAGTGGTGATTATTTTCCTTTGATTCAGTTCAATTTTTATTTATAAAAAACAATTAAATTGAAAAAAAAATTAAAACTGAACTGAAATTAGTTCAAATTGATCAATTTTGGTTTAGTTTGGGTTTGGTTTTTAATATCCAAAACTGAAAAACACATGTTCTTTTTTCAGGCTTTCTTGTGGCTTTGTAATGGGTTGTTAATGGGCTTTTAGTGGATTTTTGATGGGTTTATAATTGATGTTAATAATATCTAATTTTCTTAAAAGATTCAAAAGTATATTTAATTTTTTTGCCACTAAATATTCATTTGTATTAAGTTGTTATTGTCAATCTTGTGTTCAATATATTTTGTACCTTCCTAATGTTTTTTTCCTGCTTCAAAAAAGTTTAAATAACACACAGTCACACACCAATAAGTTAAAATTCAAATTAATCCAAATTACAAACCATTGTTTTCAAAGGGCTTAAAGAAAAAACAACAAATAACATTATCATAAAATACTCCAAGTCAAAAAAATAAATCTTCATTTACACATCGTCTCAATAAAAAAACACATCAAGAACATTGCACTTTGATACCTGAAATTCAAAATCTAGAATTATTACATGATAAATTAAATTAGAAGTTATAAAAATAAAAAATAGTATTTTTACCATATGTTTTCGATAAATGCATCAATTTGTGAACTAATTATCATCCGTTGCTAGATGCAACTTTCCATCGAATTCTACAAAATAAAAAATTAAACATGTTAGAATAAAAATGTGTTAATTAATAAATCATAAAATAAAATGTGTAAGTTTATAAGAAACATTACTTGATTCAAGGTTTTCGTAGGTTTCAAAATCATTCATCAAGGTTCTATTATCAGTTGGAATTGATCCATGATACAACCAATTTTGACAACAAATAAGTGCTTGAACTGTTGCTGGAGATAGAGAACTTCGAAATTGATCGAGTATACGACTACCTATAGTAAAGGCTGATTCGAAAGCCACTATGGATATAGGAATAGCCAGAACATGTTGTGCAACTTTCAAAAATATCTTATATTTTGAAGCATTAATCTTCCACCAACCCAAAATATCTAATTTATCATCATTAGGATCCTCACAACCATCAACCAAATACCTCTCAACCTCATTTCTATTTTCCACATTATCTTCCTCTTGTAAATGCTTTTTAAATCGAGCTAAAGTATTAACATCTACCTCTATATCATCAATAGCATCATTAACATCTTATTTATGCCTATTATCATCCACCACTTCATCGGCTTTCAAATAAAACTCATACAAACTCATCAAATTATCTTTCACCTTCTTTGTTAGCAATTGTGCTTTGTCATAATCATACAACTCACCAAAACAAAATTTCACATATTTCAACTTAAGACGTGGATCCAAAACATTAGCCACATACAATAAAAAATTCTAATTTGCTTCACAACCACAATACCTCTCAAACTTTAACATCATGTTCATCGCCATTCCACTTAAAATATTATCTCTACTTTTACACAATTGCAACAAGTTTGTATGCATGTAAATCAATTCATTGAAGAAAGAATTTGATGTGACATGCAATGAGCTAGAAAATCTCAATGTAACCATGTAAAAGATTAAAAACTTCAGCAAAGTTCTAGCATTTTCTCAATCCTCCAAACTAGGTGGCCCTATGTTTTTTTTTTATTTCTTTTTTAATCGACCTCCAAAAAGTAACTCATATACCTAGATTCACTTTCACCTAACTTCACAAACATCTTTTCAAACTTTTCAGCAGCTTCTAACATAAGATAAGTTGAATTCCATCGAGTTGCAACATTCGAACACAATGATTTCTTACACTCTATATGCAACTTTTCTGCACACTTCTTAAATGCAAGTTGCCTAGAAGGTGAAGATCTCACAAACCTAATTACATTTTGAATCTTAACATCTAAAACATTAATCTCTTTCAAGTCATCACACACAACACACAATGAGATTTACAATGTGTGCACAACATCTAACATGCAAATGCTCATTTGACAATATATTAGCTGACCAATCTTTTATCACATTCTTTAAATATGAAATAGTAACACTATTAGAGCTTGCATTGTCTACTGTAACAGTTAAAAGTTTATCAACGCCCCAATCTAACAAACAGTCTTATAATTACCAATTGTCATGCCCATATGATTGCAAACTGACAAAAACAACAATGAAGAACTCAAAAGAACAATTAATTACAATGCCATGATGCAACAGCCAACAAATTTGGGTAGAAGAACCCAAAAATAACAAAGCAATCAATTAGAAACATTCAAGGAAGAAAATGACAGACTCAAAAACCAAACTAAAACTCTCCCGAAATTAAAAGCAACTGCACTAAACCAGACTAGAACTTGTAAAAAAGGATTATAAACAATAACCTATTGTCTTGAGAGTAACCATACAATGAATCTCGACAATGAAACACAACAAAACAGACTTAACCACCAACCATTTTGCCTCTAAACAACCAGAAAATAGACTTTTGCATAGCTTTTAAATGACTCAAAATTATGTCCATTAATAAAATATGACAAGCATAACCTTTCCACAATGCATGAAATCAGAGCAGGTTTTGCCACAAAAAGATCACCAAATTTGGACTTTTTTTTTAACAAATTTCTTTTCTGTCTGCCGCCACTGATAATAAAGGTAAATTAAGTGAATAAGGATTGTTGATGTTTTAACAGTGTTAAGTTTTAACACAAATAGGCTAGAAGAATTTCTTGTTTTCTCAATCATCAAACTGTGTACAAGCTGTATGAAATGTGAATACATATAACATCCGTGAGTAACTGAGAGCTATACAAAATTTTAAACCATGCTGACGTGTGTAATAAATGCAGCAGAAAAAGATCTAAGAATATTAATTTGGCCTGATATTAAAAACTAAAAAGATGATGAAACAGGAATTACTGCAGAGAAAAAAAATCGATAGGTATAACGTGGATGGATGGGCTAATAACTCAAATTGCTGCAGTTTTTTGAAAGCATTTGTCCTGCCAGCATTAACCCATCTCAAATAACAGACTCAAAAAATCAATTATTGAATCAAACCAAAACAAAATAATGCAAAAGCATTTGTCCTTCAAAAAAAACCAAAACAAGAATCAGTAAAATGAGGACATATTGTTTGCAATTGATCATCTTCTAAGACAAGGACAACGATTCCAATCCAGATTGTGTTTGTTTCACCTTCATTTTTACATTATTTAACATAATTAACACATCAAAATAGAAAAATAGAAACAATATAAAATCAACAAGCAACAATTAATTAAATCTGTAATTATATGACAAGATTACTCGCTCTGCTGACTGCAGTTATTTGTTTGCGAGCGATGTAATTGGCTTTGATAGAAGCAATAGATTGAAAAAGCTCTGGAAGCGGTAATAGTTTCGCCACCTCACGCACGACGGTTTCTTTTGAGATGCGAAGAATAGTCATCGGTGAAGATCTTAGAATTGGGTGTGGCACTGTGGATTGAGGACTGAGGAGGAGAAGAAAGACAGTAAGACACTGTCTGTGTCTCAAAAATTTTAGAGGGAGGGGGCGGTTGTATGAATGAAAGGGTTAATGGGAGGGGAGGGGACGACTGTGTGAAAGTGAAAGAAACGAAATTAGTCTGCTATGGTTAATGCCTAATGGGAGGAAGGGGGCGGCCCGCAGCTTGGTTTAATTTCTTTTTCTCATTTCTAAACCGAACCGGTTCGGGTTGTCCGGTTTAGGCATTACAAAACCGGAAACCGAATCAAACCGGATATTTTTCTAAATATTCTAACTGGTTTAATTATTTTTTTTTACGGTTCGGTTTTTTCAGTTAATTTTTTTCGGTTAAATCAATTAAATTGGTTTTTCAGTTTTTTTTTCTCACCCATATTATGCAGGCATAACATACATCAAGGTCTCAATTATCTGAGAATATTTCAATTGGTCTATTCCTTTACCTTTATTTTTGGACAAATAGATATTTATGCTCATTGGTGTTTCCACAGTGTTATTCTCACCTCTAGAAAGATTTTTAAGCATTTTCTCAACGTAATGAGATTGAGACAATACCAATCCATCAGATATCTTAAAAAATTTTATTTATAGTATGACATCTGCAACACCTAAATTTTTTATGTTAAACTTGTTAGTTAACACTTTCTTAGTAGAGTTAATCATATGATCATTGCTGCCCAAAATTAGCATACCGTCCACGTAGAAACATACAATGACATAATTTTTATTTATGTTTTTCACATGGATATATTTATCAACTTTGTTGATTTAAACTCATTTGACAACATAACCTTGTCAAATTTCTCATGCCATTGTTTAAGTGTTTATTTCACACTATTTGATGATTTGACAAGCTTACAGACTTTTTTTTCTTATCCATGGACAACAAACCTCTTGGATTGTTCCATGTAAACCTTCTTATCAAGGTCATCATTTTAAAAAGTTTTTTTTACATCCATTTGATGTATTTCAAGTTTGTTAATAATTGATATAACTATTAACATTCTTATGGAAGTTATTCTTGATACGGGTGAATATATATTAAAATAGTCAACATCTTCTTGTTGTCTAAAACCTTAACAACAAGTTTAGCTTTATATTTATCAATAGTGCCATCAATTTTCATCTTTCTTTTGAAGATCCACTTATGGCCTAATAGTTTGCTTCTAAGAGGAAGATCCACTAGTTCTTATGTATGATTATTCATCAAGGATTCAATTTTACTATTGATTGCCTTTTTCCAATAGAAAGCTTTTGGACAGGACATTTCCTCGGAGTAGGTTTGAGGTTCATTTTCTAATAAACATGTTAGAAAATCAAGACCAAATATTTTAGTTATTTTTTTCCCTTTTAGTCCTTCTAAACTTAACTTCATTATTTTCTTGTTGATGATGATTACATGAGTTATCCTCAATAGTTCTCTTAAGTGAATGATTTTCTCGTGCTTCTTTTCATAGAAACACATCTTTAAATAATATAACATTTCTTGATTCCATAATAAAATTAGAATGAATATCCTCAATACTTGACTTCTGTACAAAAAATTGATATTCACTGTTATTGTATGTATATCAAATAAAAACACAGTATGTATAAAAAATTGATATGTATTATTATTGTATGCATATTTGATAAATATACAATCCATAATTTTAGGTCCTATCTTGACTTTTTTTAGGATCAAGTATTGTTACCTTTTCAAGACAACCCCCTCACTTTGAAATATTTGTAGGAGGGTCTTCTACCTTTTCATAATTTATATGGTTTTTTTACTAACTTTTTATGGGGTGTTTTATTAAGTATATAATTGGAATTATCTCCCCTCCAAGTTCTAAGATGCTCTCAAACCTTTCAGCATGACATTCATCAATTTTTTTAATATTCAATTCTTATGTTCCGTAATTTCATTTTGTGAGTTGAGTAAAGAGCTGTAGTTTGGTGGATAATATCATTTTAAAAACATAATTAACCTAATGGTGTTTTGTATTCTCCATTTCTTTCACTTCTTATTACCTTTTTTTTCTTATCAAGTTGATTTTCAACTTTATTCTTGTAATGTTTAAACATTTTAAGAGCCTTATCTTTGCTTCTAAGCAAATAAATATAATAATACCTTATGCAATCATCTAAAAAAATAATGCAATACTTTTTTCCACCTTTAGTTTATATAAATTTTAAATCACCAATATCTAAATGAATTAATTATAGAGGTTCACTACTTTTAATTAAATGAAAAAAAAAATTTATGAATTTTGATTTTACACAAACTCACATTTATGATTTTTCTCAAAAATTATAGTTGGTAATAAATTAAGATTTATTAACCTTTGTATAGAGTTATAATTCACATAGCTTAACATGTCATACCACATGTCACAAGACTCAAGCAAGTAAGAAAAAAAGATATTATTATTACTCTTTTCAACCATGGTTTCAATGGTCATTATATTCATTTTAAAGAGATCATCACTAAGAGACCCCTCTCCTATCAACATCTGATTTTTAAAGAGTACAAATTTGTCACTTTCAAAGACAGTTTAAAACCATTTTTTTCTCAATAATAAACCATACATTAAGTTCACTTTAATATCAATAGCACAAAGCATATTGTTGAGGGTCGGGAATTATTTGAATGTCATCTTCAATATGACATTCACAACACCTAATACCTTGGAGACTGATGAATTCCTTATGTACAAGTGTTCACCAACCACTTCTTTGTAAGTGGAGAACATTCTCTTTTCGGTGCATATATGTCTTGTTGCACCAGTGGCAACCCTTCAATACTCATTATTTTTTTATTAGATTGACTTAAAAAAACAACAACAATAATGTTCATTTCTGAAACTTCATCAGTGAGATGATCAATCTCGTTGATATAGGCTTCAACAATCATTCCCTTTATTGGGTTACTCTGTTAAGCCCTATTTATACAACATTTGGCTAGGTTTCCTATCTTGTTGCAGAAAAAAAATATTTTCCATTAAACATTTTATCAATACTTATCCCCTTCATAACAAGTTTTTTTCTTAAGGACTATATCAGAAGAGATAGCTCTTTTTTTTTTTGGATAACTTGTTTTCCTTTTCTACCCTTAGCCTCAAAATGAGATCTTCAACTCTTATTTTCTCACTCTTATGCTTAAAGTAATTATTGAATTCTTTCTAAGATGGTGGTAATTTTCCAATAATTGCAACCATTAGGAAGAATTCACCTATAATCATATCTTTAGCATAACTATCATGCAAGGTGAGTTGAAACTATTGAATTTGACTTATAATGATCATTGAATGAACCATTTTAAAATCTAAGAATTTGTCAATTATAAACTTTTTCATAACAACAACGCCAACCTTAAACTTTTTGTTCAAAGCTTTCCAGAGTGCTTTCGCACTTTTGATTAAACTATGCACATCACATTGTGTATTGTCCAATTTATTCAAGATGTGGTTATTGCACATGAAATCACTTTTAGTCTATATGTCCAAAGCTACCATAATAATGGAATAGAATTTGTTATTTGACAAGAATTTAGCCAAGTACAAAGTGGTCATATAAAGTAATATTTTATGTTGTCACCTCTTAAAGTTCAATCCATTGAACATTTTAGGTTTCTCATCATTCACCATAAAAAGTGATGGTGGAATCCTCTCTACAAAAGTAGCAGTTGCCAAAGCAACATTAATTAGAACAACCAATTCTCGAGATAACATCATGATAAATATAATTGAAACAATATCCAAAATTATATAACAAAATTGGTTTCCCAACTAGTATAAAAAGATCGATCACAAAATTTTAACAAACCAAAATTTGATAAAATTTTATCAAAAAACCAAAAGCTAAACTAATATAATATATTCAACTAAGCAAGATACTAAAAGCTATGTTGTTGTGCAAATATCCAAAAAAATTTAACAAACCAAGATTTGATAAAAAAAAAAACTATAACAATTATAAAAAGTTCAAATAAATACTTCAACAAGGCAAGATCATAAAAACATGTTATGATAGATTAAGACATATAACATGCATCAAGCCAATAAAAATTTCTATAACCAAAAGCCAATAAACCATGAACACAACATACAAGATTGCAATAAAATATATAAACTAAACAAAAAACATGCACATAGAAAACATAAAGCTTTAAGATTGTTGCCTAAAATTAACAAATAAAATTAAACAAGTGAGGAAAATATGTTTAGTTTATAAACATGCAATATAATCAGAATATGACCATTTACAATCATAAAAGAAATACTACATATAAAGTTTCTAGCATGCAAACTAAGCATATATCAAACTTGCAATTGATATTAAAAAAAGATTTTAGCATGCATACTAATCATACTATATATCTTTGTATAAATTAAAACGAAATTAAAGAAAGGTACTTACTTGTTGAAACACTTTAAAATTGATCAAGCTTTGTTATTGTCAAGGATCAATCCTTTATTCATAAGACTTTATTGCTCTTCACTTGGTGTATAAGGATTTTCTTCAATAAGTCTTTCAATATTCCAACAACACCACCTTGTTTAGGTGCACTTTTAAACAAAGTCCAACAAACTAGTGAAATATTACTCAATGATCCATTTATAAAGACTGAACATAAGCTCTAGATAAGGAGGAAGTTTAGAGAGGAAACAAATGTTTAAAAACAAAATAACAACGCTGGAAAATTAGGTGAAGAAGAGTGTCAAATTCTGTCAAAATAATGTAGAACTAACCAACCCTAAATACTCTTTCTTAGCCTTTTTTTTATAGAGAATTTTAGGCATCAAAAGCTAGTGAACTTCCTTTGCTAATAACTTTGATTATCCACCATAAAACCAGTATTAAACATGAATATTTTTTTATTTAAATCATTTGACTTTTGAGTTGATAAATTTGTTCATGTACTCTTGAAAGAGTTCTAGAAAAACTGATCATATTCTTTCTTAAATGGACTAGACAAATCAATTGGCTAAAAGAAATAATTCTTTATGGACAAGACCTAAGTTTGAATTTTAGTTGGAAAAAAATAATCTTTTTATAACCTAAAATATTGTTTTACAATAAACCCAAACCCATGTCCAAGCCTAGCTATAAGCCAGAGCATGGGTCGAGTCGACGTGCATGTGTGTGAGTTTAAGTCCAAAGCTCACTTTGCTTAAGATCTCTCCCTTCTAAAAGCTAGGATGCCTTTTGGATTCAATTTTAACTTTTCAACTACTTTATAAACACCAAAATAGTTTTGTTTCTTTTCAATGTGGGATAAAGTTTTTTTAAAGAGTTTTGGATTTCACCAAAATATGTCAACTAAAGATTCTTTGATATTAATTTCTCATTCACCAATAATTTATTTAAATCATATTAGTGTTTAATGTTAAAGAGCATATGTTAGCGTAAGTTGAGTTTTCTAATTTTTTAATGCAACTAAGTAACTACTATATTGTAACAATATGAAAGGTCTTCTGGAGCCAAGAAATAAACACAAAAATAATAAGATGTAAATTAAACTATGTATTTGCAATTGTATTTTATATTCTTAATTCTTTTTTATTTCTAAATTTAACATTATATCATAGCAAGTTTGTTATTATGTTTTTAGGGTGTGTTTGGAACACAGTTGAAATCGTGTTTCTCAAAAATTTAAAATTTATTTTTTGCTTAAAATTATTTTTTATAAATATTTTCAGATCGTTTTCACTACCAGAAAATTGATAAATACAAATGGAAATACCGAGGGAATATTTTCGTCGGTAAATTTCCGAGGGATTTTACCGACAGAAATATTCCCTTGGTATGTACCAAGGGAATTACCGTGGGAAAAAAATTAAAACAAAGCAAAAAACAAATGATGAAGTGGTAAATTTATTGGTAAACTGTGAACACTATTCATCATGTCAATTACAAAGGGAATCACGAACGGAATTTTTTGTTGGTATTTTCCAGAGAGCTCCAGAACTGTTCACTTTCCAATTGCAATGTTCTTTACGGACAAAATCACTGACGGATTGAAAAGTCGTTGGTGTTATTTGGCGGTTTTCTGAAAAAATTCAATTAATTAAAAATTTTCATTTAAATATTACAGACGGAATCACCAACGGATTGAAAAATTGTCGGTAATATTTTGGCAGTTTCTGGAAACTTTTTACGAAATTGAAAATTTAAATTAAATATTACCGATGGAATTACCGATGGAATAATTAAAAAATATTAATATTCAATTATCCGTCGGTAAATCCGTCGGTAACGCGTCCCAATAAAAAGCCTGAATCCCCTTATTTCACAAGAGACAGACCCATTTCTTATTATTATTCTTCTTCTTGTTGTTCTTCTACTACTACTACTACTTCTTCTTCTTCTTCTTCTTCTTCTTCTTCTTCACTATATGTAAAAAACATCATTTCTTATCTATTTCTTTCTCTTCTTTTCTCTCCCCATCCTCTTAGTTTTTTTTTAATTAATATGCTTAACGATTTTTTTTTTGTCTCCTTAGCTTCACTTGCAACTACATTAAGGTAAGATTTTTCTTTTTTCTTCTTTTTTCATGATTTTTTTCACTATATTTGTTTTTTATTTTATTTTTAATTGTTTTTGTTCTTAATAATTGTATAAATGTTGCTGTGAGAATTTTTTTTTCATATGAGATCAATTTTTAGTAGATTTATTTATAGGATTTTTAAATTTTTAGCAATTGCAACTTCATTTTTTTCATATGAATTTTTTTAGTTGAATTTATTTGTTGCAAATTTGTTTGAGTTGATTTTCTTATTCTTTTTTCCAAGCATTTTGAGTATATATTATACAGTGTTAATTTATGTTAATTTAATTATTTTATAATTTTATAAAATGAATTTTTTTAAAATGTTTTTAAATAATTACCGACGGAAAGTCCATCGGTAATTTCGTCAGTAAATCCGTTGGTAATAAAAAAAATATTATTACCGAGGGATATACCGACGAAATGAAGCGGATAAATTTATTTTTTTATTACCAACAGATTTACCGACAGATAAAAAATTACCGACGATACCGACGAAAGATTCACCGACGGAGCATTTTCGTCGGTAATTAATTTACAGACAGAATATGTGTCTTACGCCGACGGAAAAATTTCTTTGGTAAAACTGTTGAATCTTGTAGTGTTTGAAGTGTTGATATCAAAAATAATTTAAAAAAATATTATGTTGATGTATTTCTAAGAAAAAAAATACTTTAAACCATAATCACTGCCCTATTCTGAAAGACATCCTTACTCTTTGTTTTTAATATTATATATACAGCTAGAAAACAGCAGCTGAAGCTCCTTTCTTGTTTGTCCCAGCCATGGCCACCGATATGGTTTGTTGCAAGACTCTTCAAGGACACATTGGCAAGGTGTGTTCGTTGGATTGGCCCCCTAAAAGGAATATAATATTAAGTGCTTCTCAAGATGGGCGATTAGGCCTTTTAAATGAGCCATCAAGGCTAATTGAGAGCATGGTGGTAATTGGTCTTCACTCTAATTGTGATCTTCAGGCGCTTTAGAGGCAATATGGTCCCAGAAAGTCTGAAGGTTTTGAGATGTTGCAAGGTGCAGTTGGTTGTCAAGATCAATCACCTATAGAATATCCATTCTTGAGCCCTAGGTTTTGCTGTTTATCCTTTAGAAAAATAGTTGCCACTTGAATACAAAGATCTTTTATCATTATTCTTGCTGGAGGCCAAGAGGATCATCCAGTCGAGAGAACTTCTTCTCGGTGGGAGCACCTTGAACAAAGTGACCTGTCACTTATATTTCGATATTGCAGGTTGTTGTTGATGTTTCAAAATATAATTTATATTATTTTATAATATATTTTTTTAAATAAAAGTTTTTGAACATGAAACGTACACAGACTCATATTATCTTATACTTAATTTTTATCAAATAAATAGGAATGGTAATATTCAAACTCGTGACCATTTGATTATCAAGATTTTGATATTATATCAATGAATAATTTCATGGCTTGCTTACGGGGGAGCTTGGTTTTCCTCCTTTAAGTAGCTATAAAATTATATTACAATAATACATCAGTTATCGTGGAATACAACATGATTGAACTAACCCTGTAAAAATTGACAGCAATTTCATATATATGAGTATGTGAAAATTATAGAACATTTGGCTAATATTCTAACCAAGATTGTTGGTAGTCGAGCCTTGAGGGGAATTGTTGACGTGATCCGAGTTAGCGTGTTTTCAGAGTATAGCTGCGGTTGCTTTTCAAAGTGTTTTTCATTTCAAAACACATTAAAATATTTTTTTTATTTTAAAAAAATTATTTTTGACATCAACACATCAAAATGATCTGAAAACATCAAAAACATATTAATTTAAAGCAAAATACAAAATTTTAAATTTTAAATTTTTTCAAAAGTGCTTTTAAAATGCAATGCTAAATAGTTGTGCTTGCTAAATAACTATTATATTATAACAATATAGATATTATTCTTAATAAATACAATAAGATGTGCTCTTCTATTTGCAACTTTATTTTCTATTGTTAATTCTTCTTTTTTGTTATTATTTTTATTATTTTTTTATCCTTAAATTTAAGTGTATATTTGAAAATATGACGATAGTTGTTTTTCAAAGTATTTTTCACTTGAAAATACATCAAAATAATTTTTTTATTTTTTAAAAAATATTTCTAATATCAACGTATTAAAATGATTTAGAAATACCAAAATAAATTAATAATAAATAATTTAAAAAAAAAACACAAAAACAAAACTTGATAAAGTAAATATATTGCTGCAAGGAGAGAATTGTCCTCTGACATTCTTAAAATAACAAAGCAACCCTTCTGTCATGTGATGCAAAAAAAGAGTTCAGCAACCAAAGAAAACCTATATATAATATATACGCACACACTATCTATTCTCATCCCAATTTCTTCTCCTCTTAGAACCCTGATCATCATCGTCATCATCAAATACAGGAAATTCTATAATTAACTGACAAAAGATCTATATCCATAATAATAAAAACTTGATTTCTGCAATATTGTAGCTGAATGTGTACCGAGCCATGAAGGGACTTTTCAAGCCAAAACCCCGGACGCCTGCGGAGCTCGTGCTCCAAGCACGGGACCTTCTCAAGTTTCTCGACCAGAATACCGAGACTCGCGAACGCAAACGCGAGGAAAAGGTGCGTACGTTTATATAAGCAACAGATGTTTTCTATATTGATTTATTGCAAGTATATGTAATGCATGGGATATTAATTAATTGCAGATGTCTGAGCTGAGTAAAGTAATTCTGGAGATAAGGGTAGTTTTATTTGGGAATGGACAAGCAGAGCCGAATCCTGATGCTTGTGCACATTTGGCTCAGGACTTCTTTAAGCATGACACTTTCCGCCTTCTCATTCTTTCTCTCCCAAAACTCGACTTGGGGGTAACCTACCCCATCAACCAAATTTATGCTTTCTTTTTTTATGATTCAATTTTATTTTATTTTTTGATTTTCATGACATCTTGCCCACCCTTTATTGATCTCAGGCACGTCAAAATGCTACTCATGTTATAGCAAATTTGCAGAGGCAACGAGTTAGCGGGCGCTTGATTGCTTCCGAGTATCTGGAAAATAATTTAGACCTTATGGATATTCTGCTGCCTGGGTTAGTAAATAAAATGAGTTTTTGCTCTCAAGAAGTCAGATTTCAGATTTATTTTTCTTTCTAATTTCCTGGTAATATGGTTAGTTATGAAGACGGTGAGATTGCTATAACATATGGTGCAATTTTGAGGGAGTGCATACGCCATCAGATTGTGGCAAGGTAATCATTGCTAAGCTTTATATGATCTGGGAATTGCTTCGTTGACTCCGTAAAAGCATATCAGCAATTGTTAATCAATGATCATTAACCGTGTGTTTACTGCCTAAGGTTCAGATTTTGTTCCTGATCAGTGTATCGGGGACAACGGTGGAAGGTTTATAGTTGAAATGAACGCAGGATTAATTCTTTGCTGTAGAGAACTTGAGTGCTAGTCTTGTTGTTGATTATTTTAAAAAGTATGACTGCGAGTTTCTGAGTTCCTAGGCATACTTGGCCCTCCTAAACGCATATCATCGTTTGGATTAAAATTCAAACTAGTAATTAATATGTGGTTTTGTCTTACAATCATGCATATAAAAAACTTGGTTAAGAAAGCTCATGAAGATATGCAATGTCTCCAACATCGAACAGTAGGAGTTGCAGAACCTAGGAGGTAATTAATCACTAGCTTTTCTTACAGAATATATGTTTTACCAGTTGGAAAACTTGTACCAAAAGATTATGCTATGCATTTTTTGCGTCTTCCCTCAAATAGAGAAAGTTAAATAAATTTAAGATATCATAGGTGAATGCCAAGGTTGGATTTTCGTTTTTCGTTTATATTGTGTATATAGCCAAACCAAGCTGGCTTCAGAATAGCCTAAAATGGCTTTCTGCATTAGCACAAATAACGTGATAGATCTTAATAACCTTTATTGATTTCTCAGGTATGTATTGGAAACAGGGCACCTGAAGAAAGTTTTAACTTATGTACAGATTCCAAATTTTGACATAGCGTCAGATGCTCTGGCAACTTTTAAAGTTAAGTATGTTTAATATCTCATTTTATTATTTATGTTCTTGCATCTAAATTGATGTGCGTATCCTGCAGAGGCACAACTCCTGCTTGAATTCTTCATAGGCTTAAGAAATTACCTATTTGCTGTGACATTTGATCCAGTAATGCATATGTGCTAATCCTTCTTGGAAGCCTTTGCTGCTACAGCTCTTACCAAAATAGTATTCACGTAGAAGATAAATTTGCAGGATTGGCAACTTCAGGATAAGTTTGTTTCAGGAACATGATTTCTACAATTGTTGATTGAGACCTGAGTAGGCAAAACAAAAACCTTAGATCTCCATAATAATCAATGTTTCTTCATTGTTTTAGTACTGTCTTCACTAGCTTCTTCCTGTGGGGTTGGGTTCATGCTTCTATCCACCATCCTATGGCCTTGTCAGGTTTAACCAGAATAGTTTCTGTTTGGATCTCTAGACGTACACAATAACTTCTTTATCTACAATGCACACTCTAATTAAGATTTAGTATGCCAGTGCTATCATTGATATATCGTTATATTTTCCTAATGCTGTGCATGGAGCTTGTACTTTTGGTACTATTACGATATACATGTATTCTAAAGTTATCCTTCTTGTATCCATGTCATCCTTCGCTTTATGTTTCTAATTTTAATAGTATTTTTACTGACCCACTGCCACATTTATACAGGAGCTCCTGACAAGGCATAAATCAACTGTTGCCGAATTTCTTTCTGTAAATTATGACTGGGTAAGTGGTGTCATCAGTATCTGCTTTCCAGTCCTGCATGGTTTTACCTACTTCCATATATTACAGCAACTCGTAATGTTTACTCTATGAACATGAATAGTGGATGATACAATACAGCTGACTGTAAGCTAGTTTTATCTTTAGAATCAACAGCATTATTTAAGGCATTGAACTGGAGGTAGATGCAAGAGATATATCATCATTATCATCATTCATCCCTTGCATGTCCATAATAATGATCTTTTTAAACAATATTGTTCCTAGGATTAGAGGAACTTCATTAACAACTGATGTAAGCTTGTTTATTTTTTTATTTTTTTTTCCTCTGGATTAGAAAGATATCCCTTCAACAATAATGGACCCAACTAAAATTTTAACTGATTGAGTTAGTCAGCAAGAGCTTTTTAAGATTTCCATATGAAAAGGATGGCATCGTAGAAAGGAGGCTGCTGACTGCCAAGAACAGACTGTGCTTGATGCATTGGACTAGGCAGTTGTTGAGTTCTATCATTCATCCCTATAGTAAATAGAGTAATGATTTGTAAAACAATTTTTTTAACGAAAACTCACATGAAAATAAATGATTAGAAAGTAGACTCAGAGTATCCCTATTGCCACTGTCTGTGTTCGTAATGTTTTTGTTACAAAGATTTCATTGTGCTGAACATTATCGGTATACTATTGTTGCTAGGATCAATGGAACTTCATTAATAGCATCTGTAAAATTGTTTACTATTTATTTGTGGATCAAAGATCACCATTCTACAATTAAAAGTTCAACTGATTGAGTTATGTAGATGAGCTTCTTAAGTTCACTCATCTGAAAAAGGATGAAACTGTGAAAAAGAGGCTGCTGATTACTCACAACCGCGAGCATTAACAACAACTATAGGCATTGTTATAATTTATACTTGCAAAATACCTGTTTGAAGTGGTATCAATCAATCTGTAGAACAAGACCATTGTTGTTGGCATGTCACTTGGTGGTGATACTTATTCTGTGATATCGGTACATCTCCATGTTGATGGTGTGATTAAATATATCAACACTAAACACTAGGGGAATAGCTTTGATACTTAGTTACTTTCTTACATTTTTCTTTCCATTTTTGAATTACTACCAATATCTAATGTGCCTCCAAAATTTTCCATTGTTCCAGTTTTTCCAAGAATACAATTCACAATTGCTAGAGTCTCCCAGTTACATAACCAGACGGCATGCTGTCAAGGTAAATAAATTTCACAGGAACAATCTACTCCTTGCATTATTTATTGTAGTTTTTCATTTGATAAAATCATCCTTTTTCCAAGCGTATTTATATACATTTTCTGTAAAAATGTTAAAAGTTGTAAATGCCTAAATCTCATTACTGGGAATTAATAAGTGCAACTGCTAGCACAAAAAGGTAAAATAAAGTGAAAGTAGGGAACTCCTTTATCAATTTTTCTTTTCTCTGAAGGGTTTTGCTTTATTTCTTCTCTCAAAAAATCAGAGATATTTGTTAAGGAGAAATAGAATACAATATATTTTCTGACAGCATATAATCTGCTTCAGCTATTGGGAAACATGCTACTTGACCGCTCAAATTCTGCTGTGATGGTTCGGTATGTGAGTTCATTGGACAACATGAGGATCTTGATGAATCTTTTCAGGGTCTCTCTCTCTCTCTCTCTGATTTACCATATTTGCTCACAGCATTTCCATGTGTTCTAATAAAAATCTTTTGTACTTGTATTCCACTATAAATTTTGGTTCATCCATTTCAGGATCCAAATAAGACAATGCAGCTGGAAACCTTTCATGTGTTCAAGGTAGGTAGTGTAGTAAGATATTTGGATATTTTTCTTCTTTTATTAATCTGTCTAATTTTAATCAACTTCTATTTTCCCTTAATTGGTAGTTATTTGTAGCAAATCAAAATAAACCTCCTGAGATCATCAGTGTACTGGTTACAAATAGAAGCAAGCTTCTTAGGTTTCTAGGCGACTTCAGCATTGATAAAGGTAAAAATGATATAATTAGACAGTGAAATTCTTGAGATTTTATCCCTCATTTCTTTTATACTAGATTGCTAACGATATTCTGCTTCATTAATTTCAGGGGATGAACAATTTGAAGCTGACAAAGCTCAAGTCATCAAAGAGATTGCCACTCTAGAAATCAACGATCGTTCATGCACAGATGCACATGATTGCGAGGTTGAATCTTAAATTTCCCTTTGATTTACAACAGTTTTTGCATTTGAAAACTGTTTAGAATCTAGTTTATGTTTATCTATGGTCTTTGTTATATCTGCTTGGAGTTGTACAAGAGTTTTCCTTTTTCATATCGATATACGTTGGTTCTGTTTAGATATAAAACGTCTTCCAAGTATTGCTCCTCAAGTCAGACTGCATTTCAGGTGCTATTGCTCTGTTTCTTCCCCTCGTTAAGTAACATGAAAAGATTGTAGCAAATGCCTTGGTCTGCATCTGGATGCATGAAGTTATATTGAGCTTACTGGCTTCTTGCTGTTTTTTATCATGTTGTTGTCAAATTGGTTTTCATGATGTTTTTCAATAACTAACTGGTTTTCCGAAATAAGTTTTACGGCATTTTTCAAAACGAAATTTGTTTTTTCACAGCTTTCGACCTTGTGCTTCAAATTTTGTTTGAAACTTTCTTCTATGCCGGCATGATAGTGCCCCGATCACAGCCAGATTTTCCATTGCATGACCCAGAGAATGACAAATGGCATCTAGAGCTCCTCTGGAGGAGGCCCTCTAAAAGGAGATACTCTTGCTCTTACAATTCATTCACATGCCATTCGGCCATGGAGGACTTCGTTTTCAGGGCCATGACTAGGCCTACTAATTTTACATTCCCTGTACAGATATTACCTACAAAGCCCAGCATATCAATGGTTGTTTTTGTTTAAAAATATTTTTTTAAGAATGTTTTTCTACCCCACAAAAACACCCACACAAAAGTAAATTGTGTGTGTTTTCGGATCAGTGATAAGTTTGATAATGAGTTGAGACAACCTAGGTATACAAATAATTCAACTATTTCTCGAAAAAAGATTAACAGTAAGGCTATTATAGTTGTAAAACACGACCAAATAACAGAAGTACAAGCATATATATATGTGAGATCGAAAACAACTAGCATCAATCATCGTATAACAAAATGCCAAAAGAATGAAAATAACAAGAAAAGCTCACTAATGGACATCTAACTATGTGTATAACATACAACACAGAGCCTGTCAATGCTAAATCATCAGCAGCTACGCAGTCTGCTGTACCCTGGAACCATATCCATTAACTCCATTAACATGCTTATCAGAACTTGCTGTTTTCTTTCTCTTGATGACTATCAACCAAGTAACTGCTTCCAATACAACAGCAACAGATCCAAGAAATATGAGAACACCAATATAGGCCTTTTTCCAGTTCTTCTCGCGGTCCAAAGCTTCAAATCCCTCAAAGATGTTAACAATGCTCAGAATCACGGTAGTATATCCAATGGTGTGGTGGTATATGTTCCAATACAGTCTGTATTTGTGGTCTGGCTTGGGCCTCAAAAGCAAGGCTAACACCTGCAAACAGGGCAGTGCATTATTTGTTAGAAGACTTTTCACATTACTTGTCTAGAGATCACATCAGTTTTTGTGGTCGAGGAGAGAGCTAGAAAAAAATAATCTTTTTCGATTCAGTTTTTTGTCTTTCGAAAAGACTGCGAGGCTGGACGGTTCGAGTGACGATGAAGGGAAGAAAGAAGTTGCAAACAGATTCCCTTCTAGATGCCGCCCGCAGTTGATGACTTGGAAAGATCCAACATTAAAAGAATTGCGTGTGCTCGAAAACAAAATCAAGATTCAACGGGACACAAATGCTGACTTTTTAGGCATTAAAGACTTTCCTTAGGCACCCTTTGATGTGGAAAGAAATCTAAGAATCCCATGGCAGCAAAAAAATCCAAGGGTTTTTAATGGTTTCTGAGGTCTCTTTTATTCGAAGTTAAATGAAGAACAGTGCGGTGACATTTTAACTACTGTTTCGAAATCAAAAGTTTTCTGGGCTTTTGAATATATTACAAGGCAATTATTTTCTTAAAAATGAATACTTTCTTCAACAAATATGAAAAAGAATCACCAACTAACAATCAAAACCCAATTAATTGCTGTTTAGGTAAATAACAAGTGAAAATACCTGAAGGGTTCCGAGGGCAAAGATGGTTATGCCAAGCTTTCTATGGGTGTTGTAGGTGATTCCAGGACTATCGCTGCCCAGTTTAATACCAGTTGCCCATCCAGCAACCCCAACTGCGTAACCAGAAGTTTGGCAAATAGCATGCAGGTAAAACCATGCTGGGCCTGCTGACTTGAACACCTTAAGGTACCTAGCTATAATGATTCCCACGGGCATAAGAATTCCCCAACTCACTGCGTTTAACACTCCATGAACCTGAAAAAATCAATTTCATTCACGTTTAGAATAATGATTTAAGCTGAATTCATGTCTAGCAAGCATCCTATACCAACAAATACTGCATAATTAATTGACCATCCACTTACATTTCTCTTGCGGGCTTTTGAGCTAGTGCCTCCTCCAGTTGAAGTTGCTGTTCCAGAAACAAAATTCACAGTCCCCACTGATTGTATATTTTGTCCAGTGGTAGGATGTCGACCAGGACTACCTCCACTCAGAGGACCTTCTTGCCAAACTTGGTTGGTCGACACCAAGCTAGCAGAAAGCTGAAGTGTTGCAAAAATTATCATATCCCCTCCTGTGTACTCTGCACTAATATTGGGAACCCCAAAACTCAAGCTAGCAGGTTGCATACTTCCGGATGCATCTACTTGGGTTGTGTAAACAATCACGGTGCCATTGGAGTGTCGGTAAGCTACAAGAGCCTGTGAACCAGCCATTCCTTGCCTAGTGGGATTTAGAGCCCATGCAATCCAATTTGTTGTTGATGCTCCAGTTTTGCGAAATGCAATATCAGCTGTCATGTTTGATGGGTGGTAGTTCCAGTGAAGAGAACAGCTCAATTGAGAAAGTTCATTACAGGCGGTGTATTTTTGGCTGTTAGAGAAAGAGTAGCTACTGCAACTTTGAGCTAAAGATGAGACAGACAAGGAGATCAACAGAAAGCAAGAAAACAACAAAGTTGTTGTTAAGGATTTATCCATGATTGTTTGCGAGGTACTTGTAGAAGCAGGGATGATGAGATATGACTATAGAGAAATTATGAACCCTTTTTCTTTCCTTGTTTCAAGGACAAGCAAGTTCTCAGTGTTTGGCTATGGCGCACCAAAAATAGCACAAAGTACTGAAACTGTTTCCCCTGATGAGGTTCTGGTTTCTCTGAAAGGGTTGCACAGAGTTTTAGATCCAGAAACTTGAGATTTATAGGATTCTTCTTGTAAGAAGAGAGAGAGGTCCTTCGAGGAACTGTCAACAAGGGAGAGTGGGCCCCCTTACACATTGTTGGATTTTGGAATGGTCGAGTTTTCTTGACTAATTCTTCCAAGAATAGTTCTGTCTATTGTTTTAAATTATTAACATGTGTGAACATGAAATAAAAATCTCCTAAGAACAAAATGAGAATCAAGTCAAAAGAATAGAAAAGGTCTCGGAGAAAACCTCAATTTAATCCCTAAAGTATTATTTATTATCAAAATTAGCATCAAAACTTTTGATTTCATCAATCTTACCCTAAACATATTTGATATTAGATGATATCACCTCTAAGTCCCAAAAAATTTAAATTATTTTTTTTTGGCTAAAATTTAATATGGTTTGCACGTTTTGGATTGTTTTGATGTGCTGATATCAAAAATAATTTTTAAAAAATAAAAAAATATCATTGGCATGTATTTCGGCACAAAAGGTTATTTGAAAAGCAACCGCTACCACACTGTCAAGCACCCTCCAAATCCATCTACGATATGTTATAGTTAAATACTAGCTTATTACCACGTGCTACACAATGAATCCTAATAAAAAAAATATCAAACATATTTAAGTGTTAGACACCGTTTGTTTTGTATATGTTTTGTATGTTTTGGATCGTTTTGATGTGCTGATGTCAAAAATAATTTTTAAAAAATGAAATAACATCATTGACATACATTTCGGCATGAAAAGTTATTTGAAAAGCAACCGCAACCACACTACCAAACAAGCTTTTAGTAAAATATTTTCTAAATAAAATAAATTTTAGCCATGAATCGAATGATACTTCAATCTAATAGTGAGATGAAACGAATCGAGAAACTCAATCATAAATAAACTCAATAATAACATATCAAATTAGAAAATTTTAAGAACTTGACTATTTCAATCTATAATAATTCATGAACAGTAAAAACGCTGCCGTCCTTGGATGTATAAGAAATTGCGCCACATGCTGCTTTGGTTACGAGGGTGTGTTGTATATTTCAAACTCTTGGAAGTTTCTTCCAACTACTCTCCATGTTCACACATGCTTTTCGGGACCCATAAACTTCCAAGAAGCTTGCAGGAAGCCCTCGTAATTATTTGCAAAGTCAATTCCAAGTTCTCAACATTTCACCAACCTTCCGTGGAAAAAATCTATTAAAAACAAGACACGAAAGAGCATAGGCCACGCTAATTTTTTTTAAGGTATTGATTGTGGGTATTTTTTAAATTTTTTTTAAAATATATTTTATTTAAAAATATATTAAAATGATATTTTTTATTTTTTAAAATTTATATATATATAAACATATAAAAAATTAATGTGAAAACATAAAAAATAATTTAAATTAAAAAATACTTTTAAAATATGAAAATAATCACTCGTTGTCTTCACATGGGATTTTCTTTTTCTTTTTCTTTTCCTTTTTTGCTCCGTCATTCGCCGGCTTGCGATGAGGTTACATCATCTATGACCTCAAAATGTACGACTACTTTGTGATACAATGAACGTTGTATGTTCGAAGACATTTTCGACCCCACAAATACAGGATCTCGATTTTTTTAATAATAATTTCTATGGGATTTTAATTTGGGTTTTTCATTGTTTTTTATTTTTAAAAGATACACGTGTCAGATTTATATTGGTTTCATTCCTGATAAAATAAAAATAATTAAGATTCCGAGATTATAAAAACAAAAAAAAATTATTAAGAAGCAGTATTTGCCATTTTTAATTTATTTACCACTGGCAAAATATATATATTATTAAGAAGTCAAGACTCAAATAAAAGATCTATTTCCTTCCTATTTCTTTTCTTTGTCTTTTGAAAATAAAATAAAGATTTGGCTAAAAACAAGAAATATGAAAAAATAAAAATAAAAATAAAAACAAATCTAGCATGAATGAATGAAAAGTTAGCTAGAAAAAATGAAAATTGTTATAAAAAAAATAGACAAAACAAATTTAAGGATGAATAAGTTAATTATTAACCAAAACATTAATCATTTTTTATTTTATTTTTATAAATAACTAAAAAAAACTATATATGTAAATAAAAATTAAAAAAGAAACTCTAGCTATGTACAATTAAAAATATAGAAGAATTTGGTGAATTATTTTTTCAGTTTTTTTATTTTTTTACAATTTGTTTTTTGAGATTTTAATTAGTTTATGTTTTAAAAAAAAAATTGATCTCATAGTAATAGAACTCTTACACTTTTCCCTCCTCTCATTTTAAAAGTCAAAATTAATGGAAAATCAGCTTAATTCACTCTGGATAAAAAGGCCTTTACCGTCCAACAAATCAAACCAAAAAAATGTGATTGTTCGAATTAAGATCATAGAGGTGTTTTATATATAAAAAAGAAATTAAAAAAGAAATTTCTAGTAACATTAATAAACCCTTAATAAAAAAACAATTTCTAAAAAAACAGCTAGCTGATACAAAATCTTCGGGAATTTTTTTTATTTTTTTCGAATAATCATATATAGAACCTCAAGTATGTAATAGTCATCGATGGATGGATGATTGCATTCATAAGGATAGGAATGATTATTTTCGATTCGATTCGATTTTTATTAAAAAAATAATCAAACTAAAATTTTAAATAAAAAAACTGAAACCGGTTCAAACTGACTAGTTTTGGTTCAGTTTGGTTTTTTTAGAAGAAAAATCGGTTCAAACCAGCTTGGTTTGGTTTTGTTCGGTTTGGCTAGTTTTTTTGTTTGGGTTCGGTTCGGTTTTTTCAATTTCAGACTTGTAAAACCAAAACCGAACCGGACGGTTTTTTCAAAATTTTAATCGGTTTAATCAGTTTTTTTTTTACGTACGGTTTTTTTTGTTATTTTTTTTCCAGTTTCCTCGATTTAATCAATTTTTTAGTTTTTTTATTTAGTCTTATAACAAACTGACTGAGACATTTATATTAATAAATAAATAAATGAAAAACAAGCAAGTTGCATGCAAGCAACATTCACATTCATGCAAAGAAGACAAGCCAGATTAGGGTCCATGAAAATACAAAATGAGTTAAATATCTATATTAATAAATAAATAAATAAATAAAAAGCAAGCGAGTTCCATCCAAGCCACGTTCACATGCCCACCTGCCTCAGGATAAGGCGACGTGGGCATGCGTTGCTGTTAAAAGTTAGAAGAATAAAAAAAATATATAAAAAATGTTGCTGACATCTTGTTTTATTTATGTTGACTTGATATGAAAAAAGAAAATCCGTTGATTTTTTAGATCGATTGGAATCTTTTAGTGCTTAATATTATGCATGCGTTCCTAGCTAGAGCAAATGTTAATATATGTTTTTTTAATATATTTTATTTTCTATAATTAAATGCGTTTAAAAAGAAAGTTTCAAACAATTGACCAATACATAAGATTTGATTAGTGATTAATCATGTTTTGACTACCATAATAAAAATTATTGAGTCTAATGAGATTTTCATAAGCATATATATCTTCATAAAAATAATATATGTATATATATATATATAATATGATTATGGCATTTCATTGTGCGATAATAATGGGCATTTAACCTTGTTACAAAGTATTCATGATAATAAATATATAAATAATTTATTTTTCTAGGACTTCTAAATCAAAACAGAAGCAAATGGGTGATAATATATTAAATGAATATGACAATTCTAATTAATTTACAATATTAGTGTCAATTTTATTTTTATTTTTTCATTCAAAATATTGTATTAATTTTATATGTGTTATAGATATTTTAATTAAATATACACACGTGTGTAGTAAAAAGTTAAATATATTCATTAAATTTTTAAGTATTATTTATTATTTAAATTTAAAATAAGAGAATAAAAACTATATGGTTGTATAGCTTTGAATTCTCTCATCATGACTTTTGAACCAAACAAATAAAAATGTGGTGGAAAATGTGACAATTTGTGAACAATCGTTTGCCCCACCGAACCTCGTGTTTCCGGTGCCGTCGCGTGAGGTTGGTGGGTTGACCATGAAAGAATCAAACTTGCCGTGTGGGGGTCCGGCTTTCCCGAGCATAAGCATGACTCGGATCTTACGGCATCGTCCACGCGCGGCCGTACAAGGCAACTACGGTCGACATTCTAGGATCTACAAAGTACAAACCATCGCCCACCCGGATCTGCAAGAACTTCTATTTCGCATGGAAAATATAAAATGAAAACAGACCAGCCGAAACCATGCACATGAAAAGGTTGCAGAAACACCAAGCTTTAGAAAATCTTACATTGTAGTCCTAAAATCTTTAAATCTTTCTGTTTCACCCTTTGATTTAAAGTTTCTTTTATATTTAATACATGTTTTGCACAAAAAATATATTATTTGTCGTAACTCATTTTCAACCTCTATTTTCCAACATATTTTAAAAAATACAAAGATTTCCAAAATATTTCTTTTCTATGCAATTAAATCAATTTATGGTATTTTTGGCACTTTTGCTTATTTTATCATGTGACAATTTTTTTATAATATAGAATAAAAAATCAGATACTCTTGCAAAAAGTCTACTCAGCTAAAAACCTAGCAAACAAAAAAAAAAAGACAAGATGAGAAGATTAAGAAAAAAAGTCTAGATATCAAAGTCTTCAAGTTGCCAATCTCCACCTTAGCAACTACACCACCACTACCCTCGACCGATGGCCACCCACTTTAATCGTCCCACTCCTAACCGCATCTGCAAGCTAGCCGTTTGTGGTAGATCTAACAAATTGTTTGATTTAGAAAATGCAATAGAAGACCAGTTTTTATAATAACAAAATCCATCTTTCTCGTTCTAATCTCTCTACATAGTTAAAGGTAGTCGACACCTCTCGCATCAAAAGGGAAGAGGAAGGAGTTATTCACTTGATAGAGTGGCCCGTGCACCTTTGCCACTCATTGGAGCATTAAATGATGCCCTGCAAATTGATTAGTTCTTCATCGCGTGAACTGTATGCACCGCCACTATATGTCCAAGTTCCAACAGTCTCTTATCGACTTCAACAGTTCTTAAATGTCGCTTTTAAACCCTAACACCTTTATTTTGTTTACTTTTTAAATGATTTGTAAAATTGTTTATTTTTTTAATATTGGTAAATAATTGAGTTATGGTTACACGGCGACCTCGAGGATATGAAGCCACCAGGGGATTGATATTTTGGTTGAGGTGGAATAAGGATGAGTTTGAATTAATCCATTATTATGTGTTAGATTTTTCTTGTATGTTTGTAGTGTATATTCACTTAAACAAGGATTAGGCTACCTATTATTAACTTTTTATCCGTGGAGGTTGACTATGAGGTAATAGAATTGATTAGTATGCATTCATATATTTTGTTTACTTTTTAAATGATTTGTAAAATTTTTTTTTTTGTGCATGTGATGTCAAAATTAACTTGTTTTTTTATGTATATGTTAAGAGCTTAACCTAGGGTTAGATGACTTATTCTCGACTTATATTTTTAAAGGTTGACTATCAGATATTTGAAATGGCAACTAACTCAGCCCAGGATTAGGTTACTTTTTCTTGGCCATTGTCATTGGGTGTTGATTATTAGGTAATGAAATTGATGGGTGCATTTTCATGTTTCTTAGTATATTATTTTGATATTTTTATTTATTGCGGCGTGTTAGCCGTCATATATACTCAAAGCTTATCTCAAGATTAGATGACACATTCTCAACTTCTATCTTTGAAGGTTGATTATCAAATATTTAAATTAGAAACTACAAGTTTATGGTAGGTCTAGTGCCTCTCTTTTAACAAAGTGTAGATTAGGTCATCTTCGGGTCCAAATCCAAAACCACTCTTTAATTTAAATTTATAAGAAAAATGTTAGGTTTTGGTGATATCTAAGGATAACAAACACATGCCATTTTAAAATAAATAATTATGTAGCTTATCTTAAGTAGGATAAATATGGTGATTATATCTTCCCTATTATATAACCAACCCTTTACTCAAAACTTTTGAAAGACTAGTTAGGGTTTCTAGTTATCATAAAACTATGTGGCAACTCTTATTTTAAATTCTACCCTTAATTCACTGAGATTTCTTTTACAATAATATTAACCAAGTGGATTTTTTTTGTTATCTTATTTTTAACTTTCCTTATATTTTCTTATTTTAACCCTTTAATCCTTTAATTTCTTATTTTATCCCTAAATATAGGGTAAGATTGATAAATAGAGCACAAGATAAATATGATATAAATAGATTAAAAGACATTGTTGGTAGAGATCTTGATATTTGGATGATAGTGACAATTGGTATAATTGTTTTCTTAATTTGATTAAAAAGACAAATTTTATAGAGAGAATGTGTCTGATAGGAAAAATAACACTTTTAGAATTATTCATTTGATGTTATAAAATTAAGTGTTAGAGTACTTTAAAAAAGTTGGGGGCACTTTAATAAAAATATTTAGAGCATGGACACTTAAATCGATAAAAATAAATATAAATAACAATTTTGTAGTTACCTATAAAAGTACATTAAGAAAAATAACAACTTGGCTAGTTATGGTCTGAACTACAAAACTTGGTACCTCTAAGTTCATTGTTTAATCTTCAATACATTAGGTATGTCATCTTATTTATATCTAAAATAAATAGCACATGTCAATCATAGAGAACAATGGTTGTTTATCATATAATAGGGAAAAGAGTTGACATTGATCATGAATCAAAAGAATTAACTTGGTTGAAAGAATCCTTGATCAACCAGAATAGTTGAAGAAGCAATTGACTAAGTGACTAGAAGTCACAATTGGCTAAAAGAAAGTAATCAACCAATAAATTTTAAATGGGCATCGATAACCGGGAGATATAGTCATATTTAGAATGGAAGTTCTTAATAGAATAGATGATCAAAAGTTATAGATTAGTCCAAGATTCAAGTGTGTATCAATAAAAGAGAAATTTAGTTTGTATTAAGATTTAATGAACATTTTTATCTTATATCAATATTTGTATAGGATTAGAATTATCTATCTAAGAAGGATTCAAACTTTGTAACAGTATAAATAGGACAAATACTACTATAAACGATACTAGCTCCATATATTTTCTTGTAATTTAATCCTTTTTTCCCTTGTAGGGTTTTATTGTTTTTTTTCCTTTCTTACTTGCTTTTATTCACAACATTCCTATATAGATTCATGTAGTTTTTTAGAACAAATACGTATTTTTTAATGTAGGATTGGAAATGCATGGACCTGCACATATAAAAAGCGTATCCCATGAAATTTTACAATAACAAGCACTCCAATAAGGGTGTTTGAAACAAGAATGTCTACTATTGAAGGGTATTTCCTAGTGTATCAGACATAATAACAAACACAACCTAATTGAGCGTGATATCCCTTAAAATATTATTCTTTCTTTATGAATAAATACAATCACATGCCAACTATTTAGCCTTATAAAACTTTTATCCCACTCCACAACCTACTACTAGGTAATTATATACCATATAGGTTGTGACACAACAAGGAAATCTCAAGCCCCTTGCATAACAATTTTTTGTTATTGACTAGCAATAGGAGGGAGAAATGATAGAGTTGAACTAGCCCCTAAAAGTAGGACAAACAATAAGATTTGCTTACAATTGTCATAACTCAATAGATTTATAAGTTGTATGTGATCTTTAAAAGAATAAAAATTATTGATTTGAAGTAATTTTTTGATGAGGATAACCAATTAATAAGGGAACATATTGCCAAGTTTACTAATTAATATGGTAATGGTAGAACCACTTCTTTCATAAATTAAGGTTGTTTGGTTCATCATTAGCTAAAACAGCTTTCCACTAGTTCTCCACATTGCCATCCCAGCTCAATCAATACTTGGAAACAGATGGAAACTCATTTTCATGAACACTTTTACATGACATAACTAGAGTTCGCATTGGTTGACTTGTCATGACTTTTACACTTCTAAGATCTAGGTGAGGCTATAAAAAGTCATGTCTTTGTATAAAAAGTCATGACTTTTACACTTCTACTCTAAGATCTAGGTGAGGCTATAAAAAGTCATGACATAAGGTTTAGGACAATGAAAACTAAGTTTACTATAGTTATAATTGAGTAGAAGTGCTTAAATTTAATGTTATAGGGAATGTAGTGAAACATAAAAAAGAGGTATGTGATAACAATTACTAAGAGATCTACACCCTTACTAACGATGTTGCTCATAATAAAAAGATACTAGCAAAATAGGTAAACAAAAAGGCCATTAAAGAGAGCATATCTTGTTGTCTATTAAATAATATGTTAATGCACACTCATTGACTGATTTAGATTTTGATAAGAAATTTGACGAGGTCTAATATAGCTTATATTGGTCATAGAAATTATAGATATAAGACTATTTGAGATCATGCTATTAAAAAACATAAAGAGGATATTAAACCAAGTAACAAAAATGTAAATGTTATCAAAATAGTCTAAGATAGAAAGTATTCTATTAACATCAAAATAGTGGAAGAAATATTAGACTAGTTGGTGCATATAAGGCAAATTAAGCTCTTTGACAATTACATTATCCATATTGTTGATAAAAATTAAAAGATATAAATATTGTAAGCGTATGAATCTTGGAAACATGATATTAATAGTTGTGTAGTTTTCAAAAACCAAATCTAGAAAGCTTTAAAATGTAGATGCATCTATTTTTTGGACAAGAAGATAAAAGTGGATGATGATCCATTTCTAAAAATCATTGCAGCAATAGTTACTCAAAAAGCTTGTTGGGCAACTTTAAAATTAAGAGTTATATAAGATAAAGGTTGATCAACCATAATAAAAGTTTGATCTAGTCATATATGCTAGTACTTTCAAAAAGTATATAGACCATGAAAAAGCTAAAGGGATGGTTCAACAAGCTCAAGATATACCTTATAGTGAGGTGTATAGGTGCCCCACTTACCTATGATTTTTTTCAAAAGATGAAGACTTTAAGGGATAATATTGAACAAGTAATGCCTCAATGATGGACTAAAACATTCAGGACTAAAAGACCATATGATGGCACAAATATCGATCATAATATAAATTATTCAATCCTAATGATAAGGAGGATGATGAATTGTTTTAGCTATCATCAATATCTTCTAGATATAGAAAAGAGATTGAGATAGAAAATAGTTATACAAAGCCTGATTTAAAAGAATGTAATGCCTAAATATCTTGGTAAAAGGAGAGGATACATAGTCATACACCTTACCTAACAAGTTTTTGATGTTGTAAAGACCAATAAGGTGATTAATAGCACATAGTCTCAAACACCAATTATGTTTTTTATAAAAGGTATATTAGAATGATCAATATTGGATAGGATCTCACCTACTCTTATTTAAAATAGCAATATTGATCATAAGTTGATCTCTGTTAAGGATAAAATTACTAAATAGCAATAAACCTTAGTAAAAAAAAGAAAGGTGAAAAGAGTTTGCGTCTCTGTACCACCACCATTTTAAAAGATTGAAATAAACCATGATCTCTAAAAGATAAATATAACTAAAGAAATCTCTAAAAATACATAAAGTTATCACTAAGATGGTGAAAAAAAGTATAAAAAGTAGTTAACCTCAAACTTAAAAGGCAACATATGCTATTAAGATAAAGATAAAGATCAATCAACAACCATAATGACATGACTAACTTATCTAAAATGTTAGGCTAACACCCTTAAAGATTGAATAAAAAAAGAAAAGCATCATAAGATTGGTACAAATCATTAATTATTATGCAACAAGAGAATAAGATAACATTAGCTCTTAAACAAAAAAAATAAGAAAATGCTATCAAAAAATTCACTCAAATAAAAGAAAAACATATACCTTTTACATATAAGATAACACCAATAGTGCTCAAAAATAACAAAATTATCCAAACTATAAATAAGTCCATGAGCTATGAAGAGACTTTAATAGATGACCTCGTCTAAATATAAGACTAATTAGATAAATAAAATGATTTATAATGGATTCCTAGATGATAGCATGATGGATGAAGGTTTAGAAACCCTTTATGATGACAATACATGATAGGACGAGGCAGAATAACCATAATTTTCAGTCCTAATAAAACATATAGGTGAACAAAGTGCTTTAAATGATGAGGAACTGAAAAAACCTTCTAATGCAAAAGTGGTCAACCATCAGAAAATCATATCAATCAACATGTTGTTCACACTTCTATATTCCTTTAAAACCAAGACTGTCAATAACCTTATTTGGATAATGACTACGAAGACAATGTAGAAAAAAAAGGTAAATATTATTATGGTTAATTAGTGAGAGCCAAATCTTTGAGCAAGATCCATAAATCATATTTCCTAAGCCAACATTGGCTATAAGTTAACATTTGAAACCTATGTAAATCACTAATAACTTTAACGATGTATAAATATAGAGGGTCTTCATCAATAATAGTGTCTCACTCAATATTATACCCCAGTATTTGATCACTAAGGTTGGTCATAACAAGGCTGATATGACCTCGTTAAAAATGGTTATGTTAGATTCTATAGGGGTATAAGAGATATTATATAGGTATTTTCAAGAAAACCTAATTATTGGGTCTAAAACCTTTAGTACAACTTTTTCTATGGTAGAAACAAGGTCAAGCTACAATGTTTTTCTTAGATGAGACTGGATAGATGCTAACATGTGTATGTCATCTTTTTTACACTAAGCTTTGATAATTTCACTACTAAATAGATCAATCAAAATAGTTAAAGCAGATAATAAACCATTTGTGGTTAATTTAATGATGAAAGTTGTATGGTTATACACCAATGATATCGATCTAATCTAGTTCATGAGCATGGATAACATGGGTCCCATTAACTTCTTAGTTAGTAAAAATATAGCATGAATAAAACAACTCAAAACAACTTTTAATAGGCCAAATAACTCATAATAAAAGGAAAATGACCAAGAATTTGAAACATGAGATTAGATGAGTTATTATGACCTAATAGTATGTTTTGAGGCTTTTAATGAAGCCTGTCAGTATATAGGGTACCATAATAGAATTTATTTAATAGAATCAATCAAGATGTAAAATTAATCTTGATCGATATGATAAGTCTTGCTTCAGCACCATCAAAGATGGATGATAGATATGCTGAAGTCCAAGACATGTTAATTGAAGACAAGCCTAAACTAACCTTTATAAGTGTAAATATATAAAAGAAGTTCAAAGTGAAATGATAGTATTGTTACACATTTATAAAGACTATTTTATGTAAGATTATGATGAAATATCTAGTTTGGACAAAGTTTTGGTAAAAGGATCCTCTACCAATCAAGCCTACGTTTAAGCCACACAAATAACCTTCATGAAGAATGGCTCTAAACACGATCGATAATGTGAAGGAAGAAGTTAAACAACTCCTAGAAGCTAGATTTATTAAGTCAATAAGAATGGCAAATTAAAGGTATACATAGATTTCAAATATTTAAATCATACAACTTTAAAAGATATTATCTAATGTCAATGGTTAATATGTTAACCAATAAAGCATTTATTAATAAAATACTTAGCTTCATGAATGGCAACTCTAGTTACAACTAAATTTTTATTATATAAGAAGATGTTTTCGAGATTGTATTCAGATGTCTTAGTTCTTATACCAAAGAGCAATTGACTTAATCTTCTATAATATTGATCATATTGTGATAAAGTCAAAATCAAAATATACTTACCTAGATAAACTGCATCCTACCTTTAAATGAATGAGGATGCATGACATAAAAATAAGTCATTTAAAATGTACACATGGAGTGTAAGCATGTAATTTTCTAGTATATTTATTGCATTAACAAGGCTTAGAGGTTAAAAAAATAAAGCACAAGCAATCATAAAAGCACAACCTTCTCATAATAAAAAGGAACTTCAAAGCCTTATTGGCATGATTGATTTTGTAGAGAGGTTCATTTCAGATATTGTAGGGAATGTTAGACCCTTTATTGAGTTATTGAAAGTGAAAAGCTCTTATAAGTTTTAACAAACTGAAAGCAATAATTTCCTTTGAAGTCATAAAAGCTTATTTAGTTAAATCTCCATTATTGACCCTATCAAGGCTTGAGAAGCCTTTAACACTATATATTTCAATAGTGGAAGGACTGGTTGGCAGCATGCTAGCACAAGAAACAACTCTGAACATGAACATGTTGTGTATTATCTTAGTTGTGCACTCATAGTCATAGTTTTGAAACCCGGCCCGACCCGGCGGGTTGACCCGAGGCTGAAACCGGGCCAAGTTTAAGAAAAAATAGGGAAAAGCAAAACCCAGGGTGACCCAGCGATCTGGCAAGCCCCGATCAAAAACTCGGTTGCAATCATTTGACTTTTGTTTTTTTTACTAAAACGCATTGTTTTGATTTTTAAAAAAAAAAAGAATTGACCCGGGCGACCCGGTGACCCAATCAAAACTCGGAACCCAGGCCTTAGACCGGGCCGGCCACCGGGCTGGGTTTAAAAATTATGCTCATAGTGGTTAAAAAAATACATTGATAGAGAAATTGTGTATATCTTTGATTTCATCTTTGTTAAATTACCTTAGTATATATTACTAATTATCATAATTGTAAAACAAATTTAATTAAATATATGCTATCAAAATATTTTTTAAGAGGTCATATTGATAAATGGACATTGGCATCGTTTAAATTTAATTTACATTGTATGTCATAAAAAGTAGCTAGAGGTTAAGCTTTGGTTGATTTCTTAGTTGATCACTCTGTGCATCAGTATCGATCATGAATTTAAATAGGATATCAACATTATTATAGCAGAACATGTTCCATGACCATTATGGTTTGATGCATCCAAGACCAGGAACAAAGTCAGCGCATAGGTAGTTATAATGTCGATGTCTCTAATAAGTCATAAAATAACATTATCCATTTAGCTTGATTTTTGTTTCACAAATGATCAAGCTAAATATGAGGTTTTAATTATATGTCTAGAAATGTTCTTGGAGTTAGGAGAGATTCATTACTTATTATAAACCAGTCATTTAAAGAATATAAGTGTGAGCACTCAACTCTAACTCTATACCATACTATATCCATAAACCTTATTAAATGGTCTTTTTATTTTATTTTTGTTTTTTCAAACGAAAGGAAATAATGTAAAGGCAATCTTAGTTCAGTATAGCGATAAGATTCTTTAATAATCTTGGAATAATCTCTATCAAAATCATCGATTGATCAGTCATGATTGACTAATATTCAACAAGAACGTCATTACAAACCATGCAATGCAGATTTCATGGTTGAAATTGCAAAAGTTAATTTTTCTTCCAAGTTTATATAATCTATTTATTCCTAAAATTAATTAAGTAATTTAATTCATTATTTTATATACTAATCCATATTATTTTTCTCGATTTGGCATGGATCCAAATTGTACATCAAATGGAGTGGTGATAGGCTTCATCTAGCACTAGGCTTGAGCTATGCAAGGATGGACATAGGTATTGTGACGTGGACAATGTCCAGGTTTTATCTTTGAGATATATATTAGGGAAATTGACTTGGTAGGCTTGAGCTAAAGAAGGCTCAATTGTTACCTTCTTTATTTTTTGCTTGTAAGCTGAAGTAGTTTAGCTAAAAGACACTCTTTTTTTTCCTCTTGTACAGTCCAAGCATGGATTATGTTATGCAGTTTCAATAGCCAAGACCACCCTCCTTCCCGTATAAATAGCAGCCTCATAACATTATGAGAGGATATACAATCTTCCATCTTTTTGACATTTTTGAAGTCTTTGATCTCTTGCTATCCAAAACTCTCACGCCATGCAGTTTTCAAAGCTTCTTCAGTCTAGATTTTGATCGCTTGCCCGGCATGCCATTCACTTGGTGTTGCAAGGACTACCAGCTCTTTCTCCCTACTTGTTTCCATCTTTCTTGATTGATAGACCGTTGATCAAAGCATTAATTAGTTCTCGATATCTTAACCGGCCTGCTGACAAATCATTTGGCATATTCTCAAGAACCTTCACACACACGCCAAGATGAATTATAATTTAAGACTTTAGTATTTGAGCACGCTTCATCTCTCTTGAAAAGAAAAGTGGTGATGATTAAAGATGAAAAACTCGTGCTGATCGAATTAGGATGAATTAAGTAATTCAACACGCTAATTATATCAGTAAAATCTAAAGGGCTGCCGCTTCATGCCGAACTTGCACTCCGCGTCCTTGTGTCTGAATCTTGTGTTTCTTTCATTTGTTCTTCTATGTAAAATAAGATGGAAAGCAGACAAGGATTTTAAGGAAGCCAATGGCTTTTCAGTCCAACTTTGAGGACTTGTTGACCCTTTTGTGTAAAAGAAATCTCCTCGTTTTATAATTAGTTAGATAAGCTTGGGTGATGGATGCCATTAAACATTAAACAAAGCAATCAAGACCTCTTGTTCTAAATTAAACTCCATGAGTGGCAGTTTACCGACCTCCACCTTGTAACCAACCAGGAGGCCGGAAGTATGTCAGAAAAATCTTGATCATTCTTAGAGGAATCCCAGCGTCCCATTATGTATTTGCCTATTTTCCACAAAGATTTCCTCACATTTGAAAGTGAGTGTTCAGACGACTATCTTCCATGCATGATCTCAGATGAGAGGAAGATGACCATATCGGCAGTCTTTCTAGACTTTTAGTTGATGACACGCTTTACTTGATCGATTTTTGTTAACTCCATCCATGACACAAGACTCTGCCGTGAGTGATAAAATTATCTTACTGGATATAATAAATAAATAAATAAAAATTCAAGCATACCCGCCCACCTACTTTACTTTTTTCTGCTGACCTAACCTTTCCGGCCATTATATTTTCTTGACAGAAAACATCATCTGATGACTTCCTCCTCGTATGCAGGTATTAATCGAAACACCAGGTCTCTCCTTGTACGAACCTACTCTCTTTTGATCTCTTCCAAGCTTCTAGCTCTCCACATAATTCTAGTTCTAAATCACTAAGCCCCATACACTTCTAGCTTCCTTGGCAAATTAGCTAAGAACAAGTCAACTTTGATTTATGGTGGAGAGGAAACTCTCTACAAGTCTGTGATGTTCCTCCCTTGCACATACTCTCTTTTAAGCCATGCATTTATAGCTCTTTTTGGTTTTATCACCACTCGGCAACAGTTTTCCTGTTAATTTCTGGTAGGTTTATTGCTACGGCTTATTGAGTTAGCACTAGCCATTAATTGGGTTGGAAATCGAACTGTTACAAAACAGAAGCAAGGAGATATTATCATGCAAGAAGAAATAAAACTTGCATGGCTCTGACCCTTATATTGAATTCTTTGAAATTCTTTTGAGGGTATTGAAATGGAATTCAAATTATAAAAAATAAAGACAAGTAAATCAGATTCAGAGCAGAGACCCTCTGATTTGCAAATCAATTACTCTTTGAAATAGCACTGAAAATACGATTTCAAAAATACCCAATCCCATCTTCTTCTGTCCCAACATTGTAAGCGCGCGGCTCAAGAAACTCCATTCCTGTGAGAATCTCTGTTGTTCCATACATAACATGCTTGACAGGTTGTTGACGCTGTGCAAATTCTTGGGATCAAACACAAGGTATAAGAATATTCAACTTCAGGATTTGGCTTCCCCTCCATCAAAGCTTCCACAGTCCTAGTTAATGCCAGCTTTCTATCATAGCCCTCGTTAATAACTTTCCTTTCCAGTACTGTTGAATTAAATTTCATTCCACATATAATTTGATTCTAAACAAACTGTTAGTCTTCTCAAGATTTGTTTGATGCTCGAAAATAAAGGGAAAGATGGACGGATAAACTGATCAATATCCATATTAATATTAATGATATTAATAAATAATAAGAGTTGAAAGGGATGTCCCTATCATTCATGCATTTGAACCTCGACAGACAGGTAATTAACATGACTTGCCAAGTTTGATGTGTTGTTCTCAAACTTGAATAAAGATAATTAAAGAAGCAAAGTCAAATTAGGCAGTCCAAGTTTAACCTAAGCTCATGAACTGATCTAACGGATTAAAAGCAATGGTACAATATTATGATATTGTTTAAAAAGCTTCAGACATTTTTTAAAAGCTTTCACTTTGGGCTCACAGACAACAATTGATCACTGCTTTTTTTGTGATTGATCGATGAGGCAAGAGGTGAATTATTCGCGTCTTTCATTCATCTTGTTTGTATTCGAATCCATCTAGTAACAATGATAGATTCCGCTTGAATTAGATATTACTAGCAATTATATAATGTTTCGAGGTTGAGATTATTTTTTTAAAATAAAAAAAAACATTTGAATGTTGCAAAAGTTTTTTTTTAATAAAGAAATAATTATGAATTCAAAATATTTCATATTATATTAGCTGTGGCATCTCTTTAAAATATTGATATGATGATATATTGAATCAATTTGAATTAACATGTCAAATTTATAACTCGAGTCATGAGACAGCGATGACTCTATAGATAGCAAATCAAAATAAATTATAAAGATTAATTCTTAATCAATTCAATATTGAATGATGAAATTAAAAATAAAACGCAAATCAACCTAAATTAATCTGTCAAATTTGTAATCTGGATTGTGGAGCTGAGATAAATCCATAAAAAATAAATCAAGAAATTCATGAAGCCCAATTAAAAAAAAGTGTTAACTTTATAGAAAAAAAATTAAAAAAAATAATTTTTAATTAATTTAATATTAAAAAAAAAAAGAGTAAAGTGATGCTAGCAGTCCCGTGCTCCAGGCAAGGGATTTCTGAACCAAGATTTTCACGTATAATGGCTTTTAGCTTCAAAGCCAAAGCCAAGCACCAGGCCCTTCTGGGAAAATTAATCAAGAAAATGATAGTAACTCGACATGCTGGCACAGTGACAGACTCACCATCATGCATGTTTGATGTATCATGTATGTATCCACTACTCATAAACAAACAAGTTCTTGACGTTCTTTTCTCATCCACCGAATTAACACTTGAAATTGCCTTTCCTTCAAAGTTAAGCACAGAAATATGCTCATGGAGTGTTACTAATCATGATAACCTTCTGTCACTCTTCCACCAAAATAAAACATCATTCACCTAACACACAAATGTTAACAAAAGCTTGCTAGCTAGCTGCACATGCCTCCTCCAAGCCTGTGCCATCCTTCAGTACTCTGATTATTCCGTCATCTTTTTACTAAAATGCCTCTCCTGTTCGTCCTCCTCTTCCTCTCCTCGTATGTTCGGACTGCATTTTCTGCCCATTGCAGCACCACCACACCCACTAAGACTTTTGAAAAATGCATGGCACTCCCTACCCAGCAAGCCTCGATGGCTTGGACATTTCATGCCCACAATGCTACCCTAGACCTCGTGTTTTTTGGTACCTTCATTTCACCTTCCGGTTGGGTGGGGTGGGGGATCAATCCTTCCTCGGCTGAAATGACCGGCACTCGTGCTCTGGTTGCCTTTCCAGACCCCAATTCAGGCCTGTTAGTCCTGTTACCTTTTATTTTAGACCCAACAGTAAAGCTCCAAAAATCGCCACCCCTCTCTCGCCCTCTAGATATCCAGCTTCTATCCTCCTCCGCCACCCTCTACGGTGGCAAAATGGCCACTATACACAATGGCGCGGCCGTCCAAATTTATGCCACTTTCAAACTTGTAAAGAATAAGACCAAAATTCACTTGGTGTGGAACCGTGGCCTATACGTTCAAGGTTACTCCCCAGCTATCCATCCCACAACCTCCAGTGACTTATCTTCCTTTGCCACCATCGATGTCTTGTATGGTTTCAGTGCTGCCCATAAAGATGATACCAGAACATTAAAGACGGTGCATGGGATCCTAAATGCTGTCTCATGGGGAATCTTACTCCCAATTGGAGCTGTCACTGCAAGATATTTGAGGCACATGCAAGCACTAGGGCCAGCATGGTTTTATGCTCATGCAGGGATACAACTCTCTGCTCTTTTCATAGGAACGGTAGGATTTGCCATTGGAATTAGACTTGGGGAATTATCACCAGGAGTGGTTTATGGCCTACATAGGAAGCTTGGTTTCGCCGCATTTTCCTTCGGAGCTTTGCAAACACTAGCACTGTTGTTTAGGCCTAAGACCACTAACAAGTTCAGAAAGTACTGGAAATCTTATCACCATTTTGTAGGGTATGCTTGTGTGGTGCTAGGAGTTGTAAATGTTTTTCAAGGACTTGAAGTTATGGGAGAGAGCAGGTCTTATGCTAAGTTAGGATATTGTCTGTGCCTCTCTACATTGATAGGAGCTTGTATAGCATTGGAAGTGAATTCTTGGGTGGTTTTTTGCAGAAAATCGAAAGAAGAGAAGCTGAGAAGAGAAAGGTTGATTGGAGGAGGGTCTGACAAGGACAGTGGGAGCCATGGTTAAGAAGTTAACCTGTGATCAGTTCCATAGAAGAAGGAGAAGAAAAGTATAAAACTGGTGCGACTGGGGTTTTGCATGGTGCTTTTTGTAGGCCAAGAAATTTGTTCGTTCTTCTTTTTGCATCATCTAGTTGTTAATTAATTATTTTCAGGTCTGTAAGGATGTTCTACAGAGAAATCTCTATAACTATCTATCTCAACACCTTCCTTAAAAAAAATAGGTTTATTAAACTGCTTCAGCCCCTTCTTGTTTGTACTCACGAAAAAGAAAAGGAGACACTCCCTCTCTCGACAGGTCATATCATTAAAGGCCGTTTCCGGTCCCTCTTTTCGACTTTGGGCCATTAGAAATCTCCATCTCTTCTCACCTTCATCAGTCTGTTCAGATCAAACGCACCAAAACCGAGTAATTGAGTGTTGAGGGCACCATAAAAATGGCTGTTCTAAACATGGCGTTGATTGTCTACTTTAACAGAAATACTACCCACCCGCCATGTTATTTATCTTTTATGATCACTGACACGCCATAAAGCTACAGGGACACTGACAAAAAAGCATAGCATCAATGAACCATTTATTAATGATGAGTTGAAAACGGTGATACAGAAGAGTTTTCTTGAGAAGCACTTTTATCTCATTATCCAAGCTTAGGTGACAAAACTGACACACGTCCGACCAAGAGAAAAACGTACAAGACCAACATAAAAAGACCTGCCGGATTTCATGGTAGAAAGCATTCGACCAAGAAAGAATCCGACTGAATCCAGATCAAAAGCATTGCTAATGGCTCGATAGAGCCACAGGTGAATAAGATTGTACTGTGCCTGCAAAACTGATGGCTCGATAGCCACAATGTCGAGGTCAGGAATTCGATCTTCGTTTTTCTCCATGAGCATGAAGGCCATTAGACAGCATTAGAGGAATAAATCATTGTTCATTTACAGAGAACTGGAAGGGACGATCAAGCTTGAAGTGATGGGAAATGGGCAAAGAACAGTCAAAGCTTAAACAAAAAAAAAAAAGACTATCCCAGATGAAAACGAATGGGATATCATATGATGCATGCAAGTCCATAAGCCAGGGATTGGAAAGCAAGGCATGTATGGAAACTCGGAAACATTGGGAAGCAAACGAAATAACAAGACTGACTTGAGCATAATGAGGAGACGAGAATCGGAAAAATACTATTATCTTAGCAGGAAATAATATGCAAAGTGCTGTTGACAAGCTTTGAGGATCCCACTGCTGACCACAATGAATGCACGCAATACTGCAACCACTAATTAGAATCTCATCAAAACAACGTAATCGATTGAGCACTAGATAGATATCCAGTCATCAATATAACTTGGTCTAAAATGTGGCAAGACAATTTACGTGTTCAGATCAAATACCAAATTTTTTTTTTTTTCCAACTGTTAGCTTACAAAATATAGAAATGGAACGTAATCGATTGAACACTAGATAGATATCCAGTCATCAATATAACTTGGTCTAAAATGTGGCAAGACAATTTACGTATTCAGATCAAATACCAAGTTTTTTTTTTCCAACTGTTAGCTTACAAAATATAGAAATGGAAAAAGAATAATAATATGTTGGTAACTTATTCATGGGGGACCCTAGATGGGTATCCCTTGAACGTATCACACTAGTAAAATAAACAAGAATCTGGGAGGGTACAATCTGCTGAAAAATAATCCCCATTAATGGGAAGTAGGAAAAACAAGGAGACATAACTGAAAAATCCACAACTTAGCCAGAAATTACAGGGCATAAAAAACTAGGGGGTAAAAAAAGTCTAAATCTTTTTGTATCGCCGGCCTCACCAGAGATGCATGATACAGTTCGACTATATCCCGCAAGCTGATTTTACATCTCAATCAAAGAACAGAAACAAAAAAACCTAAATTGTAACTCAAAACTCAACCCTTAACACAAAACCTTATAACTTCTATCTCTAAATTTAATTCTTCGAGCACTCCAGTTAGCTCTAGATAACCAATTTGTTTTAACTGAAATATACTAAAGAGAGGATGCATGAAATTCACAATTCACCTGAGTCGCCGGAATATCTCCACTTAATATATCATGATAACTGAAATGATCCAGCTAGGCAGCAATTCCTGAAAAAAAATAGAAGAAAATCCCTCAAAATCTAAAGGTTGAGGCACAATTAAATCAATTCATCAAATTGTACCATGTAAATTTTGCTGGAATTAGTTGTCAACAAATTAAAATGGCTAAGCTTTGTGCAAAAAATTTCCGTTCGAAAATTGCAGGGGAAAAAATTAAATTACACAAGGAAAACCATTGACATCAGCATGAATACCAGTGAGGCAAATCAAAGAATTTTGCATTGTACATAATAATCATACAGATACTTGGAACGCACTCATTTCTTAGCTAAATGGATGGTACAGTACAACATAAGCAGTTCAGTCAACAAACAAGATGTAGAACCACATATTTAATAGATATTTGTAACACAATGATAAAGAAAGATGCTCCAACATAATGAATAAATGCAAAATTGTATTCTTGTGAGTGGATTGTGTTACCTTTGCAACCCATCCCTCACAAATTGGTGAACTTATAATCCAGGAATTAAACTTCAAAATCAGTGAGCTTGTAATCTAGGAATTATTATTTAGAAAAGAAACCTCCTTACTTCACTGAAAAATTTATTCTTTGAAACATCACTGACTTCCGCCTGTCTTTGTTATTCAATCTTCTTATAGGTCCCTAATTGCAGGAATTCCCAGGCCCACCATTCCCAATTTCATAATCTTCCTTATCCTTTTTACATCTTATCAATAAGCATACAAACTACAATCAATCAACAAATGCCACGTGCTCAGAACTAAAGAATGTTTTTATTTACACAATTCGATCCCTTACAACTAGTTTTTTTATTCACCTACGTTTAATATGAA
Source organism: Populus deltoides (assembly GCA_015852605.2). Classification (NCBI taxonomy): domain Eukaryota; kingdom Viridiplantae; phylum Streptophyta; class Magnoliopsida; order Malpighiales; family Salicaceae; genus Populus; species Populus deltoides. Next base: position 21,187,248 of record CM027571.2, on the reverse strand, counting down.
ATACTATCATTGGAAACCTCCAGGACAACGTGATTACCTAAACTTGCAAATGCAGCAACTTAAGTGTGATAAATTAGTCATTTAGTCTGTTATCATTACTTGCACACATTCCAGGCCTTCTACACCATTTTATCTGAATCTTTATTTGCAAAGCATATGGTTGAGCTTCTAATTCAAAATCCTCAAAATGTGGACTGGGTCAGATTCACAGGTGAAAACACCTTAGTTCATGAAACAGTTGGGTCAAAAGGGGAACCAATTGACACAAAATTCCAAGTAGACAGAAGATCTCAACATGGTATTTTTCAAGCCAACAAAGCATAAAAGAAGATTAATGCCACAATACAAGTTTATATTTAGAAGCAGGGACAACATGGTAGGAAAGCACATGAGGAATCGAGCAAGTTCTCCCTTCAATGCACAGTCATAGTGGAAATTTGAATTAACATCCAATCTTGATAAGCCTACGCTAGAGGCCAACACTGGGACTGCCTTTTATTTTCGACATTGGCTATAAACTGACTTCCGAGGTATAATCCCACTGTTAAGATGATAATACTAGGATCGTTGAAAAATCCAAACTGAAACAGATCACTGCAAAACTTAAAGGTCTAAAATGCTAAGAAATACAAGGAAAACTATGGAGATTACAGATGCAAAATAAAAGCAATTGGAGACAAAAATAATATCGTTTAATATAACATAAAAAATATGCATATTTGAAACCAATTTCCTATCCAACATGAAACTATTGTTGTGAAAGAGTATATTTTGGGAGGAAAAATAATTACACCATTTGAATTCTTTTTACTGACAAAAATTAGCAGGCACTTCAAAACAGAATAGTCAACAGAATGGAATGGAGGGAGTACAGTATGTGTAATAGTGCATAAATAATAGTGGAGAAAATTCATGGATTTACATCATGCAAAAATCAACCACAAAGACAAGACGTGAAGAGGCAGAAAAAAGTTTTGTGCTAATCACTGGTGCTTTATCAATCGAGAAAAACATCTCAAGACACAGGGATATAAATTAAATCAATATCAACAAAGATACTATAGAATAGAACTAAACCTTGCTAGGTAAACATCAACTATCTACATCTCAACAATGGGAATGAGGCAAACTTGCAATAAATGCACCAGAAAGAATGAGCAATTTAATGGCAATTCACAAAGTCACGAACACATGACAAATGAAGGGAGAACATGCAACTGAAGCGAGAAATCATGCAGACAACTAAACAAAAACCAATGTTGTGTCTACTTGAGTAAAGTTTTTCAGTTTTCTTGAAAGATTTTCTAAGAAATAGAAACTAAAGAAAAGGCGTTTTCTAGTTAAGAATAAAAATTGTTTTCTTGGACGTGTTTTCTATCTCTCTATTCCTTTAGAAAACTGAAAAACATCAAAAAGTTGTTTTCCAAATTCTCTCTTATTAGAGATAAGGGCATCGTTCAGCTCACCTAATTTTTTAAGCCCCTTTCTTTATTATTTTCAATGCAAGCCAAAAAGGACCTTATTTTATATTTTGAAAATTTTGTATTAGTAAACACATTTCCTTAATTTTCCAAGAAGAAGTCTTTTTAGAATAAATTAAGAAAACTAGAAATGGAAACTAAAAAGTGTTCTAAAAGTAAACACAGCCTAAGCTTTTCTAGCCTCATTTTCCAATCAATATATGCACAGAGAACATCTTCTTTTTTCACTTTTCATATGACAATTGTGACGATAGTTTGGATTGCTCCTCTGAACCTCAAGACCAAGAATGTTAATTCATGAAAATGGAAAATGATGATATTGAACTCTCAGCATTATTAATAACTAAATATTCTGCACAGGGTGTGGGGGTGCCCATCCCAAAATTGTGATTAGCCCATGGTTTCTAATGAATCTACAACAGAGGCAAGAATTTGAGACATTTGATGTATGTATGGCGTACAAGATCATGTTCCTCACAGCACATTGAATTAGTAATTACTCAGTCAACTATTGCACCAACCATGAGGTTATGTAAATTTCTGCTATTCAATTGTTTGCTACATTTCATGAACTGCAAAATTAAGTTCAGACATTTGAAACTAGACACTTGAACATTATTCCTCTTTCATACTGTTAAAAAGAACAAATAATGTGGCAGTTCAATGATTTGGGTTAATGCAACACTTTCAACAGTAGAAATCAACTCGTTGTTGTAGGGAGACTCCCACATCCAGCGAGTGCAAGATGAGAATCCGTGTAGTGAACAAAACGAGACATGCTATAATAGCTACCTGTTTCAAATTGATTTCTTCATGTTTCAAAAATTACAAAGGTTTTGTGTAAACCATTTGTAATTTTTTCACATCTGTACATATGCGCATGGATATATAGATAATGAAAAAAAAATGAAACGAAAATGTAGACTAATCGCTTATGCTACTACTGGTTATGAAGCATACTTATCTCTCAGAACATTAGGTGCAACTTTAATGATTCAGTATGTATTTATTTGGTAATATTGAGAAAGAACTTTCAAAGAACCAGAGCACGCAGTTGAATGGATGTACTAGACTAGGAGCTCTTACCTCTATTTGACTGTCTCTTATTAACACTATAACCATCAGCATAACCAGGAGAGTTTTGTACTGGAATATCAGAGGTGGTATTGCCGAGGCCATAACCAAAAGAACCAGATCCATCTCGCTCGGAATTTGACGGCTGCCAAGTGGGGTACCTGTAATCTGAACTACCACCATAAAGGTCAGCAAATGCTCCGTCAAAGCTACCATTTGATGCAGCATATGATGATGTTGGGGCCCCATTGTTCCCACTATTTCTTGCATAACTACCCATGCCCTGACCAAAACTATTTTCACCACTTCCATACCCAAAATTCAGACTGCTATTAGAAACATTATTTCCTCCACCTTGACCTGAAAGAGATGAAGAGCCCCAATTAGCTCCACTGTTGCCAAAGGTGCTTCCTCCAAGGTTTCCAGTTCCAGATCCCATGTGTGCATTTGAACTTGTAGAGTTGGTGTTATAATTGAGCCCCCCATTACCCCATAGATTTCTCGTTGCCGAGCTGAAAAATGAAGTATTTCCTCCATTACCTCCATCATATCCTACAGGTCTAGCAAGGTTATTGGTATTGCCAATGTAGTAAGGACTCATTCCTCGACCATAGCTGAGATTGCTATTAAAATTTGCATCCCCCCCATAACTAGGGCTCAATGCTGGCTCAAAATTCAAACCCATTCCATAACCAGAACCAAATGGAGGGAAACCACTTCGACCACCAGCAACCGGACTGAACCTATCATCCATTCTAAGTCCATAACCTCCAACTGCACCTGGAGTATATCCCTGAGTGTAGCCATTAAGGAGGCTATTAACCCTATTTAGGCCATAGTTATATCCACCAAGTGGGCTGCGACTGGGACCGGGTGATAACTCTTTGGGAACAGCTCGCTTAACCTCAACCATTTTGCCATTCAGTTCATGAAAAGTCTTCATCAAAACTTTGTCCACTGCCTCCTCAGAATCATAAGTGATGAACCCAAATCCCCTTGGCCTCTGTGTGTTATGATCATACATCACCACAACATCTGTGATGATCCCAAACTGGTCAAAATATTTCCTAAAGTCACTTTCTGTAACAGTGGATGCTAAGCCTCCTACAAAGATCTTTTTTGTACGCCCTGGACCAGGAGAACCATGGATGCTACTGCCACTGTTTCTGCTCAGCATGTTCTGATCATCCCTGGGAACAGCCTTTTTTGCTTCAACCTGGTGATAAACGCACAATTAGAAAACCAAGCTTAGACAGTGGGAATCTGTCAACACTTAAAGCTTAACTTCAATACATAAACAAAACACAAATTTGAATGATTAGCAAAACTAACACCATCAAAAAAAAATAAACAGAGAGAAGCCAAGCTTTTACTCTTGGCTTGATTTGATATCTAGTTTAATACAGGAAAAGAATTTTAAAAAATATTATTCAGTTAGAACACCGGACACGTGACTCAGACACCGAAATGAATTCTCCACTTTGCATGGTGCAGTATATAGTAAACTTTCTGAAAAGCATTAGCACATTGCACACAAACTTAAAGGGTCACTTTAAGGTTAAAATAGTTTACCATTCTGCCATCAATGCTGTGTTTTTCTTTAATGACTCTCTCTGCAATAGATGGGTCAGAGAAGACAACAAAGCCAAATCCACGGGCACGCCCTGTGGTGCGATCCTTCATTATCACAGCCTCTACTACCTCCCCAAAAGATTGAAAATAGTCCTTGAGCCTTTCTTCATTGGTGTCCCATGAAATTCCACCAATGAATAGCTTGCCACTGTCAGATTGCATTTTTTGTTTTTCTCTTTAATCTCTACAATACAAAATATTTTTCTTAGTGAACACGAAGCCCAGAACTTCACAGATACAAATCACACTACTAATCAAATCAATAAAAAAAGGCAAACCTTTTTACACAATCGAAAGCCCGCTTCAACTCAGTAAACGTGTTTTACACTGGATCCAATCAACATCAACACGATTAACATACAATTCAATAGCAAATCAAAACCAACAAAGACCATTAACACTAAGCAGAAAATGAATGAAAGTTGTCACTATATTGAATAAGAATGCAATTCAGATTTTGGCAATACCTTTATTTAGACAATTAAGAAAAAACACACAACAGAACTCCAACGTTTTTGTTTGACACAAAAACCAAAAACTTATCAGATCCTTCAACGATCAATCAGCCAACCAACAATCTAGAATCAATCAAGCCTGAAACAAGAGAGAAAAAACAGGAGAACCCAGAAACATCCTGGAATTCAATAAAGGTCCAAAATTTAGAAAGATCCGAATCCGAAAAAATGAAATAAAAATTATATAGCCCACCGATTAAAGAAAAGCCCAGATGGTAAATCTCATCAAAATTGATAATTTAAGATCTGAGAGGAGGCATAATGAGAATACAAATAGAGGGCATGCTCAACCTCCTCTACAATATGCCCTCCTCCTCTTCTTCTTTTGCTTCGTCTTCTACTACTTGTTTTAATTTGTGTTTATGATTTTTTATCAGCTAATGCAAATTCAGTTACCAAACAAAATTGAAAATTTATTCATACACACATAAATTCTAGTGAGAGAAAAGGGTTATTTTTGTTTTAGAGAGGGGAAGAAGGGGAGAGAGAAAGAAGTCTATGCGGAGTCTGGTGTGAGGAATATATATAGGGAGAGGCTCAGAATGGAAGGGGGCTGATTTTCTTTTCTGTTTTTATATTTTTTAATAAAAATATTTTGAATTTTTCTGGGTTTTTTTATTATTATAATTATTTTTTACTCCCAGCCCTTTACAGTGAAAGGCAAAAATGCCTTCTTCTTCCTCAACAACCCCCCCATCCTGTAGGTTGCCCCTCTGCACTTCTACTTCTACACGCTTGCATGCACTGGATTTTGCGGTGGGAAGATATTGTAGCGTTATTTTTTTAAGTATTTTTTATTTAAAAATATATTAAAATTATTTTTTTATTTAAAAAAATAATTTTTAATATTAAAAATACTAAAATAAAAATTAATTTAAAATAAATAAATAAATTTAATTTTTTTCAAAAACTTTTTAAAACATAAAAACAAACATTCTCTTCATCTCTATTATCCTTGTATCATCAGCCGTTTATTTTTCTGACTTTTCCAAATGTCAGAGACTAGTAAATTTTTTGACGGTTGTGATCCGTTGATGCTGGTGATGGTTGTGTTTACAAGGCATATTTTTTTACCTCCTCGAGGTCAGAAGAAAAATGGAGGTGCTTAACTTTATTGGTAATTAGGCCCCTGATTTTTCTTTTAATTGTCATTTTCATTGCTTTTAGAACACACGACACATCAACACCTTTTTTTGGGGGGTAATCGAAACAGTTACCACCAATAACTTTTCTCTCAATTGGGTCCCCGGCTTAATTTTTTACCTTATTAAGTAAGTCCTCTACATGTCCAGGAATCGTTGTTTTGATCCCTCCATCAACAAATATACCTGGCATCATCCGCAGATTGTGTGCCCCATTGAGAAAAGGTTAAGGCACATTCGTTGATGAAAGGATCCAATGAAAGATTCTTGTATACGACAGGGACTCAATTGATCAGAAACATAGATTGGGGATCCAATTGGAAATATGGTTATTTGTTGCTGACCAGTATGAGTTTACTTTTTCTTTCATGTATTTTCAAGTCTTATGATGAAATTTGATTTCCGTTTAGGTACTTTTGGGTTGCCGTTCAACTGGTTTTTTTTTGTTTTTGAATTTAAAAAAAAATAATTTACTTTTTAATTAAATTTTTTTTAATATTTTTAGATTAGGTTGATTTACTGATATTAAAAATAAATTTTTAAAAAAATATATTATTTTAATATATTTTTAAATAAAAAATATTTTAAAAACTAATATCTCAATCAACGTATAAATAAATATTCACTTAGAGCGTTTAAATTTCTATTTAAATAATCAAACACTGTTCGATCTCATACTATTAGTGACTTTTATCTGGTAAATTAATTAATTACCATCCACAAAATATCTTTTATATATAGATTTTTTTTTCCACGAGAATATCTCTTTTTTATAGATTAAGATGACTATAAAAATATTTGGAAATGTGGTTATACTTGTATTTTTAAAATTTTAAAATTTTTTAATCAAAAATTAAATTTGTGTGTGTTTTTTATTGTTTTGATAAACTAATCTCAAAAATAATTTTTTAAAAATAAAAAATATCATTTTGATACATCTCGGCATGAAAAGCATTTTAAAAAACAATCGCAGCCATGTTCTCAAACAAATAAACACTAAATATGATTGATTTTATATATATATATATATATATGGAAATGTGATTGATTATAGTTTTTTATTGAAAAGATGATCGATTATTCTTTTTATAAGTGGTCCATCGATCTTCATATATTGTATGGTTTCCAAATGAATTTGTCGATGCATATTTTCATTATTTCTTTGATAATCTTCCTATTAATATGTTTATTGGTTTTAAATTCTACCAACTACCTAACCAAGCTACAGTTACCGACTAGACTGGTGTCCGTACACGGAAATGCATTATTTTTCTATGATCGAAACATGTTATTAAAAAGACAAATCAACAAATAAGCTGGTTTTATTTGTGCGGGAATGCACTATTTTTCTAGTAAAATATTCAGGTGTGAAAATATATTTTTTAAAAAACAATAATTAATTAAATGAGTTGGTTTTATTTAAATTATATGTAAAAAAAACAACGATAAAAACAAGAAAATATATATAAAAAAATGATCATGATAACACAAAAAAAAACATTTTTCAATAATAAAAAGGCGGGTCATTTACCTGATTGTGTTTAATTAATTTATTTATTAAAATTAATTTGTAATAGAAATCGATACAAGCATGAAATTTATTCAATAAAATAAATAAAAAAATATTATGCAAGACTGTACATATTAAAAATATCATAAAAAATAAAGATTTCATGTATATAAAAAATTAAAAAAATTACAAATGAATCATACTAACCTCTTAAAAAAATTAAACTCAACCAATATAATTAAAAAATAATTATTATTTTAAAAAGGTTAAGAAATCTAAAAAAAATTAAGAGAATAGATATTAATTAAATCATAAATTTAAAAGTTATTTAAGAAAAAAAATATTAAAAAAGGTATTAACAAAAAAGAAAAGATTGAAAAAAAAAAAAGAAAAAAAGTTTGTTACAAAAAATAAATTTTAAAAAATTAGAGGAACCATTACGTAATAGCTAAAAAAGATAAGCACTAAAATGAATTTTGCAAACAAATTTCAAAGTCATCATATATTTTATCCGTTTTTTTCACTTAAATTCTTAATTTTTTTTGTCTTTTAATTCAACTATTTCTCCCGAAAAAATATACAATTCGATACTAATTTGAGTTTCAATTGCTTAATTATTCAAAGTAAAAATTCAAGGATTAAATTGAATTTTTTTAAAAAAATCATAATTTAGATCCACGGTGATACGCAGTAAAATTGATGCAATAAAACTTCAATACTAAGAGTGTTTCAAGTTCCACGAGAGAATTATTTTTCCAGAAGTTCTTAGAGACGAGCTGAGCTCAATTCACATGTTTTAGTCTAGATTTACAGCACACAGTAAAATGTCAGATTTCTATATGAAGTTTTCTTACGAATTCATCAGTTACAAGCTCAGGCCACTGTGAATTTCCAAGGTTCTGATGATCTGGTGGTGGATCCTGATCGCGTCTGCAGTTTATGCCCCGTGTCAAATTAGGGTTATTTATTTATTTATTTCGCAAACAAATGAGGATCGATGCTTGAGAGCTAATGTTGTGAGCTCATGTGTGAACTTAGCCAGGATATTTCAATTATTTTATTCCCACCTTGATGCCCATTTGTTTTTCTTTTTCCATCGGTATCATCAAATGCTATTCCGACGTGGAATAACATATCATCTTAGCAATGCAAATTTGTTTGTTCTTATTTCTTTAAAGTATAGATCGATCAAGTTCCACCATTGGTTTTTTCTTTTTCTTTTCTTTTTTTTTAATGCATATAAACAATATTTTATATCATAAAAGCGTATAAGAAAGTAGAAACCGGATAAACATGAAATTAAAAAAAAACAATTGAACAGAAAGATATTAGCTATTTGACTCGCGCTTTACTAATTATGGGTTGGATATTTTTTTCAAAAAAATAAAATTAAATATATATGCATCTAATTAAATAAATTAAGAATCATATATATTAACAAATTTAAAGAACTCTTCAAATAAATAAATTTGTTTGTTAATTTTTTTTTCATGTTTCAGATATTAAATGTTAAGAGAAAAGAGAAAAATAATTTGACCATTCAGAGTGTTTGCTAATATTATTGTCTTGGGTTGACTGATTGTCTTGGGTCCGGCTTCAGCACCCAAGCTCAATGGGTCTTGTGTGACCTAATTCTATTGGGTCTTGATGAAGAATTTTAAATATTTTAATTTTTATTATAATTAAAAGTATTAATATAAAAAATAGTACTATTTGTGTTATAACTATTTTTATTATAATTTAAAGTATTAATAGTAAAAATAGTATAATTTGTGTTATAAATATTTTAAATTTTCTTATAATTAAAAGTATTACTCTCTTAAAATAGTATAATTGGTGTTACAAATATTATTATTTTATTATAAAAAATAGTATTATTTGTGATATAAATATTATTATTTTATTTATAATTAATAGTATGAATACTAAAAATATTATCAATTGTGGTATACAAATTAATAATTTTATTATACGTAATAATATTATAATAACAATCAGAAGCTGAAACCAGGCGTTTGGGCTGCCCTAGCGCCACGTCATGGTGGGGTTGCATAGCCAATTGAGCCTTTTGTCATGACCCTAATGCCATGTGGGGCTTGGTCTGCCCTAACGCTACGTGGTGTTGGGGCTGCCATAGTCAATCAGGCCTTTTTTCAAGACCCGAATGTCAGGTGGCGCTTAGGTCTGCCCTGCGCAAGGGCAAGGCCGCCCATGCGCCACGTGGTACTCCGGTCTACCTTGCACAAGGGCCAGGCAGCCCAAGCGTCGGGTGTCCTTACGGGGGTAGATCAAGTGCCAGATGCCCGCTCTCCATAGCCTGCAGCCCTACCAAAACTTGTACTAACCATTTTCAATGTCAAATGCATTCAAGCGAAAAGACAACTCCACCTCTCCCCCCGCTGCCCTTACAACTCTTTGTGTCAAGGGTTGGGCTGCCATTACACTACTCCAATCCACAATATTTTATGTCTATGTAAATAGTAACAGGAACACTAAGCCCTTTTAGCATATTGTATAATATGCTTGGTTGTATTATTTGAGGAATAATGCCTTTTTTTATTTTAATTATTAAATTTATTTTTTTTATTGTATCTTCGCAAGTTATATTTGACATCATTTTACATCTATATTTGTTTTCCTTTGGAAGCTTTTACACATGTCACATATGACGTGGCTTTGAATATTTCAATGTTAAATTAAAAATTTATATTACAAAATAAAATATTAGGTTATAACTTAAAAAAATTGAAAGAGCAAGGATAATTTTTTTTTCATTTTAATTGTTTAAAAGGCACAAAAAACTTTAATTGAAATTTTAAGTCTAAAAGGCAGAAAAAGCTTGAAGTTTAAATTTACACATTTTTGGTACTTTTTTTATTTTAAGTTTAAAAGGCAGAAAAAACTTTAATTTTTTTTTTCATGTTTCAGATATTGAATGTTAAGAAAAAAGAGAAAAATAATTTGTTCATTCCTAATATTATAAAAAACTCTTCAAATATGTTTTTTTTAAAGTAAATTGGAGCCCACGAGGATATTTTTAGGAATTGGTTGTGTTTTTTTTTTTCTAAAGTGATTAGAGGATGTTTTAAAATTAAATTAGTTTTGTTGAAGTTTCTTTAATTTTTTGAGGTATTTTTTTTAAATAAAACAATTTAAAATTTTAATTTTTTGAATCTAAAAGCTCAAATCAGTGGATAACATGTCGCTTCCCATCCTATTAAAAAAAGAAAAAGAGAACCATCTAGATAGTGGCCCAGTGGTAAAAGTTTAGGATCAAGGGGTTTGCTCTCTCTGTGGTCTCAGGTTCGAGTCTTGTGGTTGCTCATACGATGGTCATTGGAGGCTTACATGGTCGTTAACTTCAAGGCTCGTGGAATTAGTCGAGATGCGCGCAAACTGATCCGGACACCTACGTTAAACTAAAAAAAAAAAGAACATGTCGCTTCCCATCCTATTTTTAGGAATTGGTTGTGTTTTTTTTTCTAAAGTGATTAGAGGATGTTTTAAAATTAAATTAGTTTTGTTGAAGTTTCTTTGATTTTTTGAGGTATTTCTTTGAATAAAACAATTTAAAATTTTAATTTTTTGAATCTAAAAGCTCAAATCAGTGGACAACATGTCGCTTCCCATCCTATTAAAAAAAGAAAAAGGAGAGGCAGGTGTGTAGGCCTAACTTATAGCTCTAGGCGCGCTTGAGCTTTTTGCTTTTTAGAATAGCTGCGCGGGCATGGTCTTCAAGCCCAGCAGCTACTTACATGTTTTTCTGAATGAGATTTTGACCCGCAACCATTTACAAAATTTCTGACCTATTTTTCTTTTAATTAATTGTTTTGTTCTTCAGAAGATTTCTCAAATAAAATTATTTATTTAATATTTACAAAATTATCCTGCTATACTATAATTTTTAAATAAGATTATAGCTTTCACCATATTATTAGCAATTATTTTATGAATCTAATTTGTTTATCCATGAATATTTAGCGAGAATAAAATATTTATTTTGTTATTTTTTTATTGTTAATATTTTATATAATTTTCTTAAATTAATTATTTTTTTTATTTCTGTATACATTCACTTAAAAATATCTAGGCTTGATTTTTATTGAACTTTTGATAACTTCTAATTACAAAAAACTTTGTTTATGATTAAAAAAAAAAAGGTGTGTATATGTTTTTGTTCAAAAAGAGACATAGATGGATAAAAAACAGAAATTTTGACTTAAAAAATACATTTTTTATATTATTATAATTATTAGGGATATTTATTTTAATTATCATAAAATTATATAAAAATAGTTTTCAAGAATTGCCCCGCGACAATTGTGCGGGGAGAAAATCTAGTGTCTTCTGTAATAAACCTTAAAATTCACTTGGTATGTAGTTGAGCGCTGATGGTCGTGTCGTGTGAGAACGACACGTGTGCAACCCTGATCTCGACAGCGTGAAGCCTAGCATGAATTTTGCGTGCGACATAGAGAAACCTTGAACTAAAATTTGAATCGTGGAAAGTATATGCAAAGTTGTTCTTATCAATTACTAACATTTTTGTTCTTGCCCCCCACGAAAGGAACTTTGGTCTTTCCACTAGCTAAATAGTTTTTGTTTTTAAAATTTTAATTTTTTTATTTTAAAATTTAATTTTTTTATTTTAAAATTGTTTTAACATACTGATATTAAAAATAATTTTAAAAAAATAAAAAATATATTATTTTAATATATTTCTGAATAAAAAAACACTTCAAAAAATAACAATTATCAAATTCTCAAACATCCCCAGAAAAAAAGAGATATAAGCAAAATACATACTAAATTTGTTTCATATCCTATTAGATAATAAATTTAATTTTCATGTTTAAGTGTTTCAAATTGTTCCGTACAAAAATAAATTTATTTCTTAATATTTTTCTTTAGCTTTATTTTATTTTTAAAAAATATCTAGTCTAAATAAATAAATAAATAAAATCAACAAAACATATTATAATTAATTTATTTTATTTTTTCAAAAATTAAATAAAAAACTACCCAATTTAATAAAAAAAAAATAGTTCACGTAGATATTTTTTAATCTATCTTTTCTTTTCAAAACCATAGCCAATAAAAATCCAAAGCATGTTTTCCCATCCCATCCAAGTCAAAATCAGGTTGACCGTAGAATTGAATGAAGAGACAAACAGTGTCTTAAAATCAAAATGTCAAGTATCCAATTATCAAAATCGAGACTACATTTACTATGTTTGTGTGAGTGTAAATACATCCCACTATATCCTGAGAGTAGATAGGTGGCCTATCAAAAAAATAAAATTCAAAATGTTAAAAAAATATGACTGAATTATTAGGCGGTTTAATAAACGTTAATTTAAACATTTCCAAAATAACAAAAAATATATGAGACTTGAATTATTTATGTGACTGGGTTTAATAAACTTGATTAATTTAAATAATTTAAATAAAAAAAATGCAACGACGATAAATAAACTAGAAAAAAATTGACAACGATAAAAAGATAAGAAAAAAGTCAACCTGAGCCCATCCGAGTTAGCATGACAAATCTACGACCTGATCGTGATACTAGGGTAACCTCGTTTAAAGTAAACTAAATAAAATTATGAAACTCAATTACCGAGTTAACTTATAAACCGTGCGACTATAGATATAAGATTGAAATAATTTCATATAAACGAAAGAGAAAAAAAAAAGCTTGAAGACCAATTCTCAATTAATCAAATATTGAATGATAAAATTAAAAAAAAAATCAAATGTTGAAGGATTTTATTTGACAACAAATAATGATAATCTCATAGAAAGCAGAATGAAAAAAAAAATCAAAGCTCAATTTATAACAAATAAAATGTTGAATGATGAAGTTGAATAAAAAAAATATAATTCAAAAAAGATAAAAAAAAAAACTGACTCGATCCCATCCAGGTTCGCATGCAAAATCTGCGACTTGGACATGATATCAAGGTAATCATGTCAAAAAAAAATTAAATAAAATTATGAAACTCAATTATTAAATAATCCAACAATGAAGGACAAAACTATAACAAATTAATTTAAAACATCAACAAAAATTATTTGAGTTGACTCGAGTTAACCCGCTAAACCCACGACCATGGGCATAAAATTGAGATAACTTCATAGAAAGAAAAGTGAGAAAAAAGCATGAAAATCACTTTCCAATAAATCAAATGGTGAAATTTAAAAACAATTAATTTTAAAAAATCACCTAAAAAAGACCACAATCCACTTGTGTTAACTTTCAGAACTCATGACTCTAATCACGAACCAAAGACTAATCTTATAGAAGAGAAACATGGTGAAACAAAATTCTTAATCAACAATATATTTAGGGATGAATTGAAAAAAAACATACAATAAAAAATAATCCAAAATAAAAAAATAACAATAAAAAAATAGACACCGAATTTGACATAAAAATAAATGAAAATTAAATGTTGATGGATGAAATTGAAAAAAAAATTTAATTAAAAAAATGATAAAAAAAATCAATCATCAACCAAAAAAATGAAGACCAAACTAGATTTAGAAACCAAATAAAACAAATGATAATGGATAGAATTGAAGAAAAAAAATAAATCATAAAAAGATATAAAAAAAACATATAGCAATAAAAAAAATAAAAACTAAATTGGACAAAAAAAACAAATCATAAAACACCATATTTTAGCAAGGAAAGAAAAGAAAAGAAAAGAAAAATTTCACCATAACCCAACTGTTTTGTTGTCGTGTACACATGTTATTTGTGAAAGGCGGTATTTAACAGTCGGATGACACTTGTGAATCATTTTTGTTTTTAAAAATATATTTTATATTTATTAAATTATTTATAATCAACTTGATAATAACTTTTTTTAAAAAACAGCATATATAAAAAATCCCCAACTTAAATAACATTTTGGTTTTGCTTTAGTAATGTTTAAATTTTTTTTTAAAAAATATTCTACCCCTGTAAATTTAAAAATAACAAATGAAAAGACTATATCACGAAGTAGCTACGGTGCGAACCCTGGAATCTCCATAACCATCTAATTACAAATTATTAATTGTATGGTGTAGAACAAAACATCCAATAGAATTAACAAATTAAAATCACTGTTTAGGAAAAAGTGAAAAAAAAATATTAACGTTCAAGCATGCACTGTAATTTTTTTAATCCTAAAATGTAGGAATTAATTATAACTTAGTCCCTGTATTGTAACACGACTAGATAATCAGTCCTCATATTTTAAGAAAATGTACATTTAATCCATATATTCTTAAATCTGTTTATAGCTTAATTCTTTTTGTCAATTTCATGTTCTTTTATGATTTTTTTTTAAGAAATAGAAAAAAGGGAAAAAGTAAATAAGATGGAGAGAATTTACAAGAAAAGAATGCATTTTCTGGGGGGGAAAAATACTATATGAAGCAAAGTCAACATTCATGGAGGGACTATGTAATAATTTTTAACACTAGAGATATTAAATGATACATACTGATAAACTATGAGAATTAAATTATGATTAATGCTAGGAACTAAAATAGAATGGGTTCTTGAACAGTGTTCAATACTGTTCACGTACCAATTTTTTCTTTCAGTCCCTAAAGTTATTTTTCACTTCGGTTATTAATCTTTATTTTTTTGCAATTTCATCCTTGTAAAGTTATTCTAGCATGATTTTATGTGTTGGGGTTTGTTTTATTTTGCATTCTCAAAATCAATATAAAAAGAGTTTTTTGTTTTAGTTTCATTATTTAAAAGGCACAAAACACTTCAAGAGATGGTTTTGTCTTTTAATTATGCTAGAAAAAATAGATTGAGATTTGTAAATTTTATTTTTATTTTTATTTTTAAATTAATTAGAGGGTGTTTTAGAGTTAAATATGTTTTTATTGATGTTTATGTAATGATTTTTGAGGTATTTTTAGATATAAATAATTTAAAAATTAAATTTTGAGTGTCTAAGAACTGAAACTCCGATCCAATAATAAAAAATAAACCATCATCTATTTAAAAAAAAACAATTTAAAAGCCAAATGACTGATCTCTCTCTTAATTTTCAATTTATTTTTTAATCAACAACATGTATCATTTTCTAAATTGTTTACTTTATTTTTTAATGGCAATTAATCTTTTGAATTATTTATTTAATTTCATAACACTTCAAATAAATTATTATAATTTATTAAAACAAAAATGATATGTATAAAGCGATCAAAATTAACCTTTAAAACAAATAAAAGAAAACATATAAAATGAAAAGGATGGTTGAGGTAAAATAAGTATGTAGCTATCAAAATTAAATTTAAAGATAAAAGTAAAATTATTAAATAAAAAGGATATTTGAGGTAAATTATTTCCATGTACATCTATTTTTATTTTTTATAAAAATAATTAACTTACTGCTTTAGTTTTTAATTAATATTAATATTTTTTTATATATAACTTATTTTTTTATATATTTTTCAATTTATACATTGTCTTTCCATTCTTAATTAAAAAATATCATAGTACTGAAAAACACAAACATAACTCTAATATTTATTTCTTTTACGTTAAAAACTAATTTAAAATTCTATTCACTGTGGAATGTGCTTAAATACAGGTTAGTTAATTCTAAAAACCATAGTTATTAAATCCGGCCTGGCCTGGCGGGTCTACCCGAGACCTGGGGCTGAAACCGGGTCGAGTTGATAAAAAATAGAAAAAGTCATGACTCGATGTAACCCGGCGACTCGGCAAAATCCGGTCAAAAACCTGTTGACTTTTGTTTTTGTTTTTTTAACTAAAACAATACTGTTTTGAATTTTTTTAAAATAAAAATTGATACAATTAACCTGATGACCCGATTAAAATCTAAAATTCAAATTTTAAATTAGATCAGGTTTAAAAACTATACGGCACTGATGGATTAATGGTCTAATGCAGTCTGAAAACAAAAGGAGAAAAAAAAAATAATTGGGTAAAAAGGTGGGCCCAAATGAAAATGAACAATCAAAGTGGGCCAATGAGCCTAGCCCCACATGATCAAAATTTCTTCGGTGCATATTTTAGTAGTTTGTTTTTTGATTTGACTTAAAAATATATTGTTTATTTTTTAAATTTTATTTTAATATTAATATATCAAAATTATATAAAAACATAAATAAATTAATTTAAAGTAAAATAATAAAATTTAATATTTTTTAAAAAATACTTTTAGAATGCAAAACAAATCAGCGTAAAAATGATTTTGAAATAAATAAATAAATTTATTTTTTTTGAATTATTTTTTTATATTTTTAAAAATAAAAAATATTATTTTAATATATTTTTAATTAAAAAAAATCCTATACCAAAATTGTAAAATATCTAACAAATACAAGACGAAAGATACGTACAGCTCAGCCAGCACCGACCAGGTCGGCCATCAGAGAGTCAGAGTCGCATGACTCATGCACGAGTGCTGAATTTAAAAAAGGAAAAAGAAAAAGAAAAAGAAATTCATATTTCAACTTCCCTCCAATTCTTTTCCCTCCAAAACCATTCAAAATCAAAACCAGCCTTCTTTTATTTATTTTTATTTCCAAACAGAACATCAATCTCTCCCCATTTCCCATCTTCTCACCTCCCAATTCCCAAATTCTTCCCCCCCACTTCCAGCTTATTACTCTCCCATGGCTGCTTTGACTTCGATTAACGGTGGCCGCTGTGAGGCCGGTGAAGTACATGTCATCATTGGTCCCATGTTTGCTGGCAAAACCACCGATTTACTCCTTCGTATCGAATCTGAGAGCAGCAGTGGCAGGTTCTTCTTCTTCTTTTTTTGGGGAGGGTTATGATCTGGTATTAGATACGCGAAAGGAAAGTTCTAATTTTGATTTTTGAAAATAATGCTCTTGAATATTATTTTTAATGTAGAAATGTGGCAATGATAAAATCAAGCAAGGACACAAGATATGCAAACGATTCGGTGGTCACACATGATGGCTTGAAATTTCCTTGCTGGTCTTTGCCAGATCTCTCCTCTTTCCATCACAAGCTTGGAGATGATGAATATCACAAGGTTTCTTTTTTAGCGTTTTGATTCGTTTATTTCACAATCAGATCTAAACAGGGTCTATTATTGTTGCTGCTGCTGCCGCTGATTAATGGGTTTCGGAGAGAAAAGGAAAATAAGATTTTCTTTCCTTTCCTTTTCTTTTTACGAGTGTGAAAGAAGGCTTGCTAAAAAGAAAATGTTGTGATTGGTTTGATGGTTTTACTGCAATTCATATTTTCTTTCTCCTCCACTTCTCATGATCTATGTTTATTGACAGCTTGACGTGATTGGCATTGACGAGGCTCAATTTTTTGAAGATCTTTATGAATTCTGTTGCAAGGCTGCTGATCATGATGGGAAAACTATAATTGTAGCTGGCCTTGATGGGGATTATTTGAGGTGTTGCTCAATGTCTTTCTTAGTAATTTAATTTGGTTTGACAAATGTTGCTGTTCGACTTTAGGAGCTCTTTCATTGTAAATTGGCATCTGATTTATATTACCTTTGTTTGGTAGGAGGAGCTTCGGATCTGTGCTTGATGTAATACCTCTTGCTGAAACTGTAACAAAGCTGACTGCAAGGTGTGAACTTTGTGGCAAGCGAGCCTTCTTTACCTTTAGGAAGACAGCAGAGACCCAGACAGAATTGATTGGAGGATCTGATGTCTACATGCCTGTTTGCCGCCAGCACTATGTCAGTGGGCAAGCAGCCGTAGAATCAACAAGGAACGTCCTTGAATCCTATAAGGTTCCCACGGACTCCCATATTTAGGTAGCTGCAGTCATGTAATGTGCTGACTGGGAGCCCACGCGTGGCTTTTCCATTAGCTATCTATTTTATCTGCAGATTGCAGTTTATGTACAATGCTGAATTGGGGGCTTCCATGGTTCCAGATAAGTTGAAAACATCAATGTACTGATCATAATATATAGTATGGAATGAGATTTCTTACATAAAATCTTCGTTCATTTACTGGTAAATTCATACATTTTTCACTGGAAAAGTTCATTATTGGCACTTGATATAGAATGAAGTAGCTGAATCCTCATCAATTAATGATATCCCTGGCAAATTATAGAGCGAGTGAAGTTTTCAATTCATAGAATGTGGGCTTGTTTGACAGTACAATAAACATTACTTTTTAAAATGACATCCGGTGTTGAGCATATTTAGGAATTAAGGTTACTAAATATTTATTGATATTTGGTTGCAGGTCCCAACACTAGTTGTTAGGCTGTTATTCACACATTGGAAAGTGAATTCTCTGGATGGGCAAACCTCTTCTTATTCGAGCAAGAAACTAACACCATCCGGTGTTCAAGATCCAGATCTCTATCGAGATTGTTGAGCCTGATGAGATGATTTGATAACATGGGATTCTTGGATATAATTGAATTCAAGATGATGGCTAGGGTTCATGTTTGGAAAAGAGATGATCTGATCACATTTATTTTCTTTTTTTAATAAAACAACATACATTTTGAATCACGATTGTATTTTATTTTTAATGATTAGCACAATCACCGAGTAATCAATTGGATTACTTGACGATAAGTTAAACTATATATTACGATATAATAAATATAAATGTTTTATAGTATACGGCTTGAAGTTACTTTAGTAATTGTATAAATTGTATGAAACCTGATAAAAAAAACAATTGAGATAATTATGAAAGTTCAATGCATTGGTTCATAGAGTCATTTACTTGAGGAAATAATATAGGTTTGATAAAGAGTTCAAAATAGGCTTATACTTATTTTTATTCATTTTTTAAACAAAAAATATAAATATTTTTATATAATATGATATCATTGCTAGCGTCACATTGTATTAGTTTGGATGCATACTAATTATTTAAGGTTTTGATTATAAAAAAAATGTAATTAATATTATAAGACTCTGATGATAATATAATATAAGAGTAATATTATTTAATGTATATTTAAATATATGTTTTACATTGATATCTTAAACTAACATAAGAAGAATAATGCTTTGATAGACTTTATTTGTTGTATTAATATGCTTTATGAAACATGTATTAATGTTTAAATTTATTTGAGTGCTTAGTTGATTTAGAATTTTTTGATATCTAAGTCAGCTTAGTTGATTTAGAAGAAGGATTACTTTTTTGAGAAACGGTCTAACTAGTTTGGAAAATAATTTAATTATTTTATGAAAATTCCAGAATTTATCCAATATCTTTAAACAGTTTAAACTGTTTTCTTAATGATTTAATTGATTTTTTAATAAACATAAATTTTTTGAAGAGTGTATCTAATAACTAGCTTGATCTTTTACCCCTATAAATATTCCCCTTTTCAGCAAAATAAAAAATAACATCTAAGGCAAAATTCTAATCATGTTTTTAGTTTCATGCAACTTTTTACAACCTTTGTTATACTCTTGATTTATATATAAAAAAATAAGGTTAAAGTGTTTTTAACAAAACTACTTCAAGTGTTTTATTTGTATTCCATTTAACTCTATTAAGAAAATAATGTTGCGGAAATATAAGTGATACTTAAAACATTTGAAAAAGACTTCTAAATGCTATTTACATGGCTTGATACTTGTACATTTACAAGTATTGGTGAGGAAGGATTTTCTACTCTTGTACACATCAAATAGATTAGCAGTGTTATTAAATTTGGACCGGCCTGACGGGTCAACCCGGGACCTGGTGGCTGGACCGGTTCGGATAAGACAAAAGACCGTCCAGTGCAACAATCTAGCAAAACTCGGTCGATCTGGCGGGTTGACCCATGACTCGAGCGAACCCTAATGAGACCCGATTTTTTTTTCAATTGTGATTTTTCTCCTATACCCCTTTTTTTTCATATTTTTTTAGTTGATTATTAATATTTTTTAAAGTTTATTATATAAATACTAGAAAAATATTTTATTTTTTCAATGTGTGATTTAAAACCCTTTAGTATATATATTCTATGTTTTCAAGAAAAAAATTATTTTTTCAATGTGGGATTTGAAGCTGTTTTATATATATACTTTATGTTCACAAGAAAAAAGTTAAGTTTTTTCAATATGAGATAAAAAAATTTTTTTGGTTTAAATACTTCAACTTAAAAGGTTAACATAATATCTTTTCAATGTGAGATTTGAGACCCTTTAATATATATACTCTATGTTCACAAGAAAAAAGTTAAGTTTTTTCAATGTGGGATAAAATTTTTTTTAAAATATTCTTTTAAATTTTATTATTTACAACATATATAGCCTATATTCACATGAATTATTTCTTAATTTTTTCATATGAAATATTAAAACTTTTAATTTTTTTTTGTAATTTTTCTGGATTGATCCATGAAACCCGGAACCCGGCCCCTTGGTTGGGTTAACCCCCGAGTTGGGTTTTATAACTATATAGATTAGGTGGAAGGTTTGATCCTTAACATGTGTAAGATGATTGGTTTTCAACTTGAGCTCGTAAAAGGATTGGATTAAATCTTGAAACTAGAAAAAGATTGAGAAAAGTTTTTAATCTTGATTCTCTAAACAGGTTGTTATAGGTTTGATCTTGGGCCAGTAAAATAATTGGGTTTAATGTTGAGCCTATAAAAAAATTAGGTTAAATCCTGAATCCGAAAAAAGAGAAAGAGGTTTTCAATCTTTTACACGTAAAAAACATTGTGTAAAGTTTTGGTCTCCTCCTTTAAGAATACCGTGTATGATAGTAAACTCTTGAACAATGGTTAAAAAAAAATAGATGATTGTCCGAACTTGTATAAAAATCCCGGTGCATGTCTTTTTAACTCTATCTACTGTTTTATTGTGTTGATTGTTATGGTACATCTTTAAGTTTGCTTCTATTATTATTTTGAGCTTATTTATATTAATCATTAGGTTGTGCTATATATTATTTTAAGTTATCAAAAAACTTTTTAATCGGCAACTTAATTTATCCTCTTTTAAGTTCACCTAGACTTTCATATCTTGGGTAAGATAATATTTTTTTTTAATATAAGAAAAAAATATCCAAGTGTTGCTGACATGTTTTTTTATGAAAACAAAAATTCTGATCATGAATTCAAAATCTGAGGCATATTGGACGTCATGTTTTTAAATACTAAGATTGAATTTTTATATAAAAAATATATTTAGATGAAAAATTGACAACATATTGGATCGATTCAGGTCAAATCAAGTTAATTTGCTAAACTCGAAACCCGGGTCATAAGACTTTGATAACCCTTTAAAAATCAAAATCAAAATAGATTATGAAGCCCAATTCCCAACCAATTCAATATTGAATAACGAGATTGAAAAAAAATTTAATTAAAAAAAAGATAAAAAAAACAGAATGAACCCGTCAAACTCGTGGTCTGAGTCATGCATCCAATTAGATTTAATTACTTTATTTTTTTCTCAAATTATTTCATATTTTAATTACCTGACAACATAAATTAACACTCTCAAAATTAAATATCAACTAAATATAAGAAAGTTCATTTGATACTATGATAATTCTATTCAATTTAAAATCATTCAAATATTAAAAAATAAAATTAATAATAATAAAAAAATGAGTGGTTAAGTTGGCCCATTCAAGTAACAATAGATAGCCCAAACATATCATTAAAAAATGGGGCTAAGCCCAGATTACTGAAAAAGTGACACGTGTATAAGGACACGCGTTTAACCCAAAACGAGAGGCTGGTTTAGTTGTAGGTTTTGATATCACGTCGCTTCGATGCTTAACCCGTCGTTTTGTTTTCGAAGCAGTTCCTTCCTGGTCGTAGCGGGAGATAAATCAGAACTCTTTCTCCGTCGTCGTTTTGCTAAAAATTTATCCCAGTCTCCTTTTTCAGGTTCGTAATTCCTTTATCCCCTACTCCTCCTCCTCCTTGTTTTTTCATTTTCCCGGAAGCTGCAGCCAGAGCTAGTTAATACAACCACGCTGTTGGTTTTTCTTAGTTTTAATTTTTGTAAATTATTTGTTAGCCAATAGGAACAATAATCTAGGTTTAAAGCAAATTAAAAATTGGATATCCATGGAAGATTTCGATTCAAGTCTAATTCATTATTATCATTACAAAATATTAATAATAACTGCAAGCTAGTTGTTGAAAGAGGCGTTTTGGATGTTTAATAATGGAGTTGTTACAGTTGCTTACGTTGGTGGTGGTGGGAAACAGTGAATGGATACGAATCCCGGACCCATTGATGGTAGTGTACTGTATGATCAAGACAAGCATGTCTCCTCTGCAGTTTGGGATGGCCAGGTTGGTGTTTGTGTGGAAACATAGTGTCTTACTTTTCATGATCATTACATTAAGGCACATGCATTGTTTGTGCTCTGCTAAGACTTTGTTTATGTGGTGGTGTCCAGGAGCGTGGTGCGCTAAGATGCCATGAACACACCTCGAAGCTGGGTGAATGGAAGCTAACTCCTAAACAAATTGAGTTGGTGGAGAAAGCTGGATTTGGTTACTTGAGAAAGATTCCGGCTATTAGTCTTGACAATCCTCTAATCTCAGCTCTTGTTGAGAGGTGGAGGAGAGAGACCAACACGTTTCACTTCACTGTTGGTGAAATGACTGTTACTCTCCAAGATGTTGCATTGTTGCTCGGACTTGCGATTGATGGGAAGCCTGTTATTGGAATAACACACACCACTTGTGCCTCGGTTTGTGAAGGGCTTCTAGGGAAAGCACCAGACTCTAGCTACGCGAGTGGCGGGATGGTGAAGTTAAGTTGGTTGAAGGAGTTCTTTTCTCATTGTTCTGAAGATGCACCTATTGAAGAAGTTGAGCATTGCACTCGTGCTTATCTTCTGTACCTTGTGGGCAGTACAATATTTTCCACTACCACTGGGAATAAGGTTCCAGTAATGTACCTTCCTTTGTTTGCGTATTTTGAAGAAGCTGGGGAGTATGCCTGGGGAGCAGCAGCATTAGCTTTCTTGTATAGAGCACTCGGCAATGCATGTGTCAAATCTCAAAGTACCATTTGTGGTTGCTTAACACTACTGCAGGTTATTTATGTTTTAACTATAGCTATCCATTGATCATCTTGGAGATTGGTGTCCTTTATTTATTTATTTTTCTTTGTCAGGGTGTGTGCTGCAAGGATTTCTTTCAGCAACTAATTTTATCCTAGGATAAATAATATTGGTATTGACTGGTTCTTGCTTTCTGTAGTGTTGGAGCTACTTTCACCTGAATGTGGGCCGGCCAAAGCTTAATCGGGACCCCATCCACGATCATTTTCCATTTGTACTTAGATGGAAGGGAAAACAAAGCGGGCCAACAACAAACCGTGATGTTGTTTTCTACCGCAAGGCACTGGACTCATTGAAAACAACTGATGTAGGTTTTTACTGCTTTCAGTTCAGTTCTTATTCCACCTACTGAATAAAAAAAATTCTAATTCAACTGGCGTGGTGTTGACACATAGGTGGAGTGGCTTCCTTACAAAATTATGGACAGTACTGTAATACCAAAAGATATAAAAAATACTTTGATTTTAGGGAGATCAAAGACAATGCTCATATGCTTCGACAAGGCAGAAAGACACCTTCCTGACCGTTGCCTAAGGCAATATGGCATGCTTCAACCAATCCCAGAAGATGTGGAGCGGTGGCTGAGAAAGAGTCGAGGAGTTGATGGTGGGGTCGACTTGTCTGGGAAAATGGAGTCGGAGCTTAATGAATGGATGGATCGTCAACTCCATATTGTGGATGGGGATGATGGTGTAGATGAAAGCGACTACATGCAATGGTACTGGAAAATGACTCGTAAAGTTGTTGGAAGGCCAATCTCTCTCTCATCTGAGTTCCAAAGGACGGTAGGACTATGCTCAAACTTCAATTTTGCTATTACATTTACTTTTTATAATAATCTTTAATGGTCTATTCTTTAACTGTCACAGATCTCTGGTCTAAGGGAAATTGCTTATTTAGCGGATTCATTCTCAACAAAAGGGTTGGATGGACAGCAATTTGAGTCAATTTCAAGGATCAGGTTTATTGCGCAGGACTGTTTGAGGGACCAGATTGAATGTCCGGCCACACCTTCAGTCCCCCCACAAATTGAACTAGGAAAAAGGTCAAGGGGGAAGGAGAGGATAAGAAGGAAAGGTATTGGGAAACGCAGGAGAAAGGGTGATCTAATGGAATATCAAGAAGCAAGTGAGGATGACCAGCCTCAGTTTTATGGTACAATTATCGAGGCTGATCAGTTGCACTTGCATCAGGCAGATGGCGAGGTTGGTCAGTTGCTGTTATGCCAGGCAACTGATAACTTTGATCCTCAACAGCTGTCTCATGCAGCTGGCGAGGCTGACAGTGAAGAGCTGCCAAATGTGGTTAATAAGGAAGATGGTGCAAAGCTTAGCAATGCTACAAAGGACATCATTGACTCTCAATCTTGTAGAGACTCTGACATTGTGAATGACTCTCAGCCTTGTCATGCAACTATTGAGGTCGACAGAAAAATATATGGTGAGGCAACTAAAGTGTTTGATGATTCCCAGTCCTGTGAGCCAACAAATAAGATGAATGACTCACAAACTTGTCAGGCAACAATAAGTGATCATGATTCTCAGCTTCCTGATGCATCGGACAAGGTCAATGACTCAGGACTCTTTGATGCAACAATTAATGAGGTTCAGCCCAATGGTGCTATTGATGAGATAAACGATCTGCATATTTCTGATGCAACAAATGCGGTCAATGATTTGCAGCTTCCTGACACGAATGAAAGGCTCAAAGCCTCGCAGCTTCCTTATACAACCCAAGAGGAAAATGATTTGCTCCCCCCAGACGCAACTGCAGAGATCAATGACTTGCAGCTCCCAGATGCAATTAAAGAAGCCAATGACTTGCTGCTCCCTGATACAATTGAAGAGGCAAAAGACTTGCAGCTTCCTGATACAAAAGATGAGGCCAGTGAGTCAACTCTCTTGGATGCTGCTGACAAGATTGATCAACCAAAAGCCAAAGCTACAATAGAGGATGTTCCAACATCTCTTGATACTATTGAGGATGCTGCAAAGCAGGGTGATAACAGTGTTGGAGCATGAAAAGAAGGCCTTGCCATGATAATTCTTCTGTAGGTACTTTTAATATGCTTGCTGTTTTCTACGTCGTGTTCATTAATCTTTAAGCAAAACATTTTGATGTTTGCCGTGCATTTCATTGCAGATTAATAAGCAGTAAAATGTTCATTTTATTTTGGCAGCAGCTCAAGAGCAACACCATAAGTGTCTAAAAATGGGGGACAACCAGTAGTTGTAGAAGAATACTCGCACCATTATCGTTTGAAGACTATAATATTCATGATACCATGTAGCTTATAGAATTAGGTCATTAATATAGGGATGTTGAAAGTTATTTTCCAATTGAGAAATTCACATTATATTTTGAAGATGCTCATCTAATACTTCACTAAATTAGATTCATGCTTATGGTTGGGCGTGATCTGGCTTTTATATGCATGGTGATGCGCTGTTGATAAAATTCAGTGTTGCCCACGTTGCAGGTTCTGTGTGTCTACTTCTCTTGATTAGATTGCACTTTCATTCTGATTATTTAAGTTAGAGAAGCATCTGATAAAAATATTTTCGATCATGTCTGGGATTATAGAATTCAACTCCACCTTTTATGTGAGCTGTTATTGCTTGTGTTTAGGCTATATCAGAGAACGTGGTGGTATTGTTTCTCTCCTCAACAGGAGAAACTCCTGCTTTTGATGCGAGGCATCTATTAACCACTACTTTATTCATTTTTTAAGTCTTAATGCCTTTAATTTATGAATTGAGTGACTTAGCACTTATTTGACAGAGGAGGCGCAGTGCTCTCTACTGTCTGTTTGGGTTCTATTGTACTGTATGCATGCGTAGGCACAAGCAGTATGACTCTTCGGTAAGATGTGCTGTGCCTTTATTTTAACAGTTCTTTACTTTTGGTCGGGAAAGTTCATGGAAGCATCCAAGTGGTTTAATTATGTGTGTCGAAGATGATATGCAGGCTTTGTTTGGACAGGGGAGGGCAAATCATTAGAAAGAGCTAAGGATTTGGGTTTCCCCTTTTTTAATTATTTCAAACAGTCTTTTTTTCCCCTTGTTCTTTCTGAGTTCTGCTCGACATGCGATAGGTTCCCACCCCCCCCCACCCATCATCTCTTGCTATAAATGGTTTTCAACAACTAAGCCGCTGTGAACTTAGAATGTTTTGTAATTTAAATGGACTTTAGCTGATTAGATCTAGTGATGGTGAGTTTTATATTATCCATTCTCAAACCTAAACCTAAATCTGATTGGGGTTTGGGTATTCATAACCCAAAACTTACGAACCCAAACCTAAATGCTAATTAAGTTTAGTACGTAATTAACATGATATATAAGTTTTTTTTTTTTAGCTGGTTTCAGGCTGGTTTCGGGTTGGGTAGACTAGTTAGTATCTATACCTGACATGAAGCTTTTTTTTAGTCGTGGCATAGCTTCATAATAATTGAATGGTGTGAAGAATAATAATTCTGTAGAGTATCTGCGCTTAAAGCAATGGAGTTCGAGCATGTTCACTGTCTTCTTTCATGGGTTACCCGTGCTTGCCTCCAATGCCCTATAACTGAAACATTGAATCTAGGCAACCCTTTCTAAAACCATCCTGCTACTTGTTGCTTGTCCAGCAGAAGGGCTAAATCATGGAGTGCCGATGGTGGTCAAGATATATAAACTGTGATTGACAACATGCTATCTCAACTGGACCTTCCTTCACCTGACAAGCCCTTGGTCACCGGAAAAGTACATTGCCTCTGGATTCCACTAAAATAAGTATGGCCATCACAATGGTAACATTTGGCCCAGAAGATGATAACCAAGTCGCTTCCCATGGTGACATTCCAGAACTAAAAGGAGAGGATTGCTCCAATCAGTCGACCACATCTCAACGATGGCGCACAAACAGAGGGTCTAAGTAAAGAAGTTACTAGTTGTTCATAATAATCTCTGCTTAACTAATAAACTTCTATAATAATGTCTTCTTATTATCAACATTATGCACTGCAGTCCATTAACAATGAAATCATTTTCTATATTTATTATCATCTGCAGCACCCTGTTTGCTAACACTGTAATGAGTGAAGCATAAACACGGCCGCAGCCTTGTAATCTGAGAATCATATTAATAATCCCAATGGATTATTGTTTGAATTCAAGGGGTTATAGAATATGAAGTATTTTGTTTTGCATTTCAGAAGCACCTTTCGTACTGGCCAGACTACCCTTAACAATCAAAATGAATTTATTGACTTCTATCAAGCAACCTACTAACTAGAACAATAAGTTGATCCAACATGAGGATCCAATTAGATGTCCTCAAGAAATTTAAATTGCACATCAAATAATTCAATGTTTTCTGCCATCCTCACACTTATTCAGCATAACCAAAACTGAGAATTGAAAATGTCTGACCGGCTTACCAAAACAGCGAACTTGAATCCTAGACATCTTTCCTTCAAACCACACACACACAAAAATAAACGATAAAAATGGAACCCTTCAATTGTAAGAGCACTTATTGAATACTAATTTCCCGCATGAGACATCCTTCATAATTTCTTCTTTTCATTAAACCCACAAGTTATATAGAAACAGAGGAAAAAAGAAATCAAAGGCGATGGTACATGGTTCCTTAAAAACAAAAGGCATCATTTATAGCTAATAAATGCTGCCATTAAACAAATGCTTGGCAGAATATAACACTATTGAAAAGATTACAGTTTACCAAGGAGGATTAGAATTCTCCCTTACAGAAGGTGACCTGGAACTCATGCTCCCATCTCTTCCAAACCTCGAGATACTCCTTCCACTCTTAGGAGTACCAACTCCTGGACTTGCCCCTCTATAACTGGCACGGAGGGTTTCATCTACAGAGGATGAAGACCTGGAAATTGCATTCCTCACAAACTTCTGTGCAGCAGGAGAGAGCGTTCGCACACTTGGACTAGCGCTCCCCCCTCTACTTGGAGAGGGCAACGGTGGCTTTTGAAACATCTTTGACTTCTCCCTCAACCTTCGCGAAGCCTCCCTCGACAATGAATGGGCCTTCACATCCCGTGCAGGTGGATTAGGGATTTTAAAATGCGGCCCATTGCCACTACCACCAATATCGATCGGGGTATCCTCAGGTTCCAACCTCATTGGTGTCCCTTCAATCTCACCCCAAGTAATAAATGGCGACTCATCAACTCCAGGAGCCGGTGATGGTGTCCTAACAAAACTATACCCATCATCTGCCTTCTTCCCTGATTCCACATAAAACCTATCTGGTGTCCTCCTCAAATCCTCCAAATCATACTTCTTTGCCTTATCCCCGTCCCTATCATACATAGGAAGTGGAGTAGCCCCAGCTACAGGAGTATAAAGCACCTCAACAACACCATCATCTCTTGGCCTAGTATCCAACATCTTACCATGAAAACGTGTGCTGGACCTATTGATTTCTTTAGTCAAACCCTTCAATCTAACAGCCTGTTCCTCCTCAGTCAATGGAGCCTCGCCCCTATCGGCCGGATGATACATCAGCAAATTCTTCGCTGTGTACTTCCATCCTTCCAATGTGCTCGGTGGCTGATCAGAAGTTCCAAAACCATCTGTAATCCTATCCCTCTTCGCATCCCCAATGAATTTAACATCCTCCTTTTCACCTTCTAACAAATGCTCATATCTGTCCTTCCTTTTCCTATTCACTTTCTCTAATATCTTTGAAAAGCTATCGTTATCCTCACTCGTATATCTCCTAAAAAATTCGTCTAAACTCAAATTCTTATCAACAGCAACTTCATTCTCATTAGACTCTGCATTACTAGACAATCCCCTATCCATAACAACGCTAGGTGTTTGCATCCTGCTATCAAATTCATCAAATGGAGTAAGACTACGCATAAAAGTAGAACCTGGGGTTTGGGTTCGATTTCTACTCCGAAAGCTGCCGTCGGAGCTGGGATTGTTTACCTTTTTTCCACGGCGCTCCATAATCTTCAACTGGGCATCTCGAATTTGGATCGGATCGCCCGATTTCATAGCTTCGAGCCAATCAAGACGGTCACGTAGCTTCGAGATATCAGGGAAGAAGTCGCGCTCGATGATTTTCTCGATGGTAGCCACATAGGTGTCCTCGTCAAGAACTGTGGGGTGTTTACTAGGGTTTATCGGGGTGTTGTTGATTGAGGAGGAATTGCTGGGGATCTGGAGGGTATTTTCGGAATTTGAATATGGTGACGGAGATGAAAGGTGGCGTGGTGAGTGTCCTGGAGAGAGTAGCATGATGGTTTAGAATGAATTAGGGTTAGTCTTTCCACAAGCAATTGATTTGAGTGATGGAAATTGGGAAATTTTGAAGGTTAGGGTTAGGG
Organism: Populus deltoides; assembly: GCA_015852605.2. Taxonomy (NCBI): domain Eukaryota; kingdom Viridiplantae; phylum Streptophyta; class Magnoliopsida; order Malpighiales; family Salicaceae; genus Populus; species Populus deltoides. The sequence goes on along the minus strand of CM027571.2, from coordinate 21,157,492 downwards.
TTCTTTAAGCTTTTGAAGATCGGAGACGGAGAATGGATGCGCGAAAACTGTGTGCGAGTGACGTGATTAGGATTTGTGTCCCTTTATTTATTATTTATTATTATTATCATTATCATTATTATTATTACTGGTGTTGGAAGAGAGTAGGAAACGACGGCGATCTAACGGTCATGATGAAATCCTTATTAAAAAGCCGACATGTCCAATCGCTCCTCAAATGTTAAAGAGTGTTTATTATTTTACCAATAACTTTAAAACGCGTGGGAAAGCTTTCCCCGAAAGTTTTTTTTTTTACATGTTTTGTTTTTTTTTTTTAATTTGTTTTTTTTTTTTTTTATTTTTTTTTCAAAATTAATTTTGTCAATTTTTTTAAATATTGATCTGGTTGAGAATTTAACTATATAGTTTTTTTTTAAAATATTATGAATTGTTATAATATTTTTCTATATGGTTTTTTTATGATTTTTTTAAACTGGTCTCTGTCGATTTTTTTTCTTATATTGAGCTGGTTGAAAATTTAACTTCGTAATTTTTTCAAAAAATAACATTGTGGATTGTTACAGTGTTTCCCCCACATGGGTTTTGTTTTGCTGTAGTGTTTCCCCCACATGTTTTTTTTAAATTATCTTTGTCGAATTTATTTTTTCAATATTGAGCTTTAAACTTTAACTTTCCCCATATATTTTTTTTCTATTTTTTTTTTCAAAATTGTATTCTTCTTTTTTTGTTTTATTTTTTTATTTTTTTTTCAGAATTATTTTTGTCGATTTTATTTTTTTACTATTGAATTTGAGCTGGTTGAGAATTTAGTTTTTTTCTTTAAAACACGATTGCTACAGTGTTTCACCACAAGGTTTTTTTTAATGATTTTTTTTTCAGAATTATCTTTGTTGATTTTTTTTCTTCATATTGAATTGATTGAGATTTTAGCTTTATAGTTCTTTAAAACACTGTGAATTGCTACAGTGTTTCCCCACATGATTTTTTCCTTGCTACAGTGTTTCCCCACATGTTTTTTTTAATCGATTTTTTTTTCAAAATTGTCTTTATCGAATTTATTTTTTTCATACTAAGCTGGTTGAAAATTTAGCTTTGTAGTTTTTTTTCTTTAAAACACATTTGCTACAATTTTTTTCACATGATTTTTTTTGTTATGATTTTTTTCAAAATTATCTTTATTTATTTTATTATTTTTAATATTGAGCTGGTTGAAAATTACAACTATAGATTTCCTCATGAAATACTATAGATTGCTACAGTGTTTCCTTGTATAGTTTTTTTTCCTTTTTTTTTGTGTGATATTTTCCAAAATTATCTTTGTTGATCTTATTTTTTTAATATTGAGCTGGTTGAGAATTACAATTGTATATTTCCTCACAGAACACTATAGATTGCTACAGTGTTTTCCTAAATGATTTTAATATTGAGCTGGTTGAGAATTTAGCTTTAACTTTCCCTACATGTTTTTTTTCTATTTTTTTAATTATTTTTTGCTTTTTTTTTCAAAATTATCTTTTTTTTCCTTCTTTGTTTTGTGTTGTTTTTTTCAAAATTGTTTTTGTCAATTTTATTTTTTGTAATATTGAGCTGCTTGAGAATTTAGCTTTATAGTTTTTTCCTTTAAAACACTATGGAGTACTACAGTGTTTCCCCACATGGTTTTTTTCCTTTTTTTATGATTTTTTTTTAGAATTGTCTTTGTCAATTTTATTTTTCTCATATTGAGTTGGTGATAATTTAGCTTCGTAGTTTTTTTCTTTAAAACACTGTGGATTGCTACAGTATTCCCCCATATGATTTTTTTTGTTATAATTTTTTTCAAAATTTTCTTTATCGATTTTATTATTTTTAATATTGAGCTGGTTGAGAATTACAACTTTAGAATTCATTATGAAACACAATAGATTACTACAGTGTTTTCCTGTTTGGTTTTTTTCCCTTTCATTTTTTTTCTGATTTTTTTTTAAAATTATCTTTGTCGATTTTTTTTTAATATTGAGCTGGTTGGAAATTTAGCTTTGTAGTTTTTTCCTTGAAAATATTGTGGATTACAACAGTTTTTCTCTATATGATTTTTTTAATGATTTTTTTCACAAACCCATGACAACGCACAATCCCACGGCATCGCGCAGGTATGACATCTAGTATATATATCACGATAAAGTATTATGGAAGCCCCGAATATAAATAATCAACTACTCGTATCTACTATGAGGTCTTAAAATTAATTTCTAACCATGTCAATTTGATGCAATCACTTACTCACTCGTTAAAAACACTCGTCATAATAAAAGATTACATAAAACTTACATGTCAATTGACTCTTCATATCCTATCACAGTGGTTCCATTTATTAAAAGATTGGTCAATATAGTAACATCCTAAAAGTATGAGTGTCATCTCACCAACACATAGATAAAAAATGTGTGTCTTATGCCTCCATCGCTCAACCAAAGCTACAATCAATACATGTTAAGATGTATGCCACACTATTTATTGATCTCATAAAAACAAGCATCGAAAACAAATAAACGGATATGCTCATGTAACTTCATTAAGGTATGATGTCGAGGTATCACAGGATCACCACCCTAAAAATCAAACAATTTAGTTATTTAAACAATTAAAATATTTAAGATTTTAATAATTTATAATGCTTAATTAAAATGCTATTAATATAAAGATCTAATCTCTCTACTCCAAATATCATTAGAACGATGCTGATCTTGCATATATAAAACCAACCTATCATTAAAACCTGCCTCAACAACTGGGTGGTCCTATCTATCGGCACTCCTAGAAGTAGTGAAGCCTCCTATAGTCTAAACCATGTCTCCCTTGAAGTCCTATATAACAAATTATTAGTCTTTGCAATACAATTAAACATCAAAATAGTTGAATTAAAAACAATAATTGAAGTTTACATAATTTAAAAGAAATAAAAAAAATAACATACGTTGTCTAGTTTCACAAGTTTTTCTGTTATGACCCATTTGACCACATATGCCATATCTATTCAATGAGTGCCTCTCTCTAGCATCCATTTTATCATGTAGACAAGTGGATTTTCTTCGACCCTTATCCGTTCACCATTTAGTTTGACATCCATATACATCTGGACTAGTGTATACAGGCTACAATGACGTACAAGGTAAGGGTTGAAAATGAAGAATATATGCATTTTTTTAAAATAAGTTAGAGTAGAAATCATCAACAAATTGCACATAGTTCACATTTTATAAAGTGCAACATGCAATTAAGTGTGAATATGGTTAATGATATAGTTGTCATTTGCTACAAGTACAAGTTACTTCATTGATGTTAATCGTTTCCTGCACTTTTCTTGTAACACTAGTTGTTAGAGGTGTCTGAAAATGAAATATCCTGCCTCCAAGATCAAATAGAGATATCAAGTGTGATCTAGAAGTTTTCGCATCGACAAGTATTTATGATAGGATTTTTTAAGGCTATAATACATCACAACTAAAAAAATCTTTAATTTTTTCTCTACGCTCTACAAAATATTCATTACACCTAAAAAAATATTATCTACACTATAACTGATACAAGCAAGCCATGGATAATTTTTAAAATATTATTAAAAATATCTAATAAATTCTTAGTCATATTTCCATAATGATGACCATTTAAATCATACGACAATGCCCATTTTTCTTTAGGTTCAACTTTTAGCCATACTCTGATCGCATCATCAGTCTCCACTAAATCCTCATATAAAATATCAAACTCTTGTTTAGAAGGATTTGTACATATCCTATGCAACATATTTTTCAAGGCAACATTTTTTTAACTTAGTGATGAAGTTAATTACAAAGTGTTGTGAACAATATCGATGATATCTAATAGGCTTGGGAAAAATTCATGCCATATAATTCTTAATCGTTGTATGTCTATCTGATATAATACATAATCCAGTTTGACTATCAATCATATATCGACGAGGAAAATCTAAAAAACAACTCCAATTATTGTTTGTCTCTTCTTCAACAATAGTAAAATACAATGGATAAACTCCACTATTCATATTATAAGCAACTATAAATAACTTTACCTTGTACTTACCATAAATATGAGTACTGTCAATAATAATCAAAGGATAACAATATTAAAACTCATCAATTGAAGCACAAAGTGCCCAAAATGCTATCCCAGATATTGCCTTATTACCATTAACCATTTTATGATCCCAAATGACAATTGTTTCTGAATTTAAGTCTTTGATGACCAGTAGCATTCTAGGTAGGTTTTGAAATGACTCTTCATGTGTACCAAATAACCGCTTTAATATTTTTTATTTATCCATCCATACCTTCCAATAGGAGCCTTCATGCTTATAATCCATCTCCACAATACCTTAAATTGTTGCAACACTCGTACTTAAATCCCTTATCATAATTGTCAACATCACCTTAGCAATTAGATCTGAGTCAATATGACGATGGTGTTGCAAAACAAGAGGATTCTGACATGTGTGTAGCCCTTTCAATTTTGGAATTTCCCATTAAATTATACATTTGATGATATCCTCCACGTAAATACCATCTACATATTGGTTCCTAAACATATTACAACTGAACATAATTTTTAGTTGAATAACAGACCTTGTACTGCAATGAATTCTTTATATGCCACCGCTTTATTGCATTCATACATTCATACTTGTATGTGAATTTCTTTTTCAATTTTCAATTATCAACTGACAAGCCTGAATGCTTACGATTATAAGCCAAATCATTGCATTCATATTGGTCATCCACACTCGTAACCTTAAATTCAAGAGTAAGAGGAGATATGTATTGATTAACAGGCTTCACTAACTCAGTATTCCCATCTTTCTCCTTAACCTCAATTCTATTAATATAACGATCATCTTCGTCATCAATTGGTTTATATTCTTCATAGCAATATATAGTAGATGTTATACTCAACCAATGTTCTATATTAAAAATTTCATGCACCAATACTTGTTTATTTGCATTACCACCAAACCTTGATGGACTGGTTGCTCATGATGTCTGTGTGGTTCTTTGAGAGTTACCTGGAATCGAGTCAACTCCATACTAGAAGAGTTTTCTCATCTTGGTCTATTATTCAAGTAGAGCTCTAGCATAATAATCTCATTAATCCTAGCAAACTCAAACATTGAATTCACACTTCTGTCACTATAGATTAGTACACCAACATAACGAGCTTAACTAATCTTGATTTGCTACATCCTCTAAGTAGTTTGAACTTTTATTTCAAACATATTCTAGCCAAGTTGATCATATAATATTTTAGACAACTTGTTATGGGACATGTCTAATATAGCAGCTAGGAATTCATGACTTTCTCCATAATAAGTGATACCACCGTTGTTATTGATAATGATACCACCATGGAAGTATAATATTCCTAAACTACCAGACATTCTATTAAACAACACAACACAACACAACACAACACAATTCTAATTTATTAATATCTTGGAGTTAATCAAAGTGCATAATTGATCAATAAAACCATAAAGGTAATATAATCGGTTAAAACCTAAAATTATCAAATTAATCGGTGAACACCTTTATCAAATTTTGCTACCATAACAAAAATTATCAATCAAATTCATTTATTTCATATCTAATATTGTTATTATTTTATATGTAATTTGATATAATCCACTATTTAATCTAAATTAACATTAACTCTTCCAAAATAATTTTGTTAATTCATAATCAATAACAACCCAAAATCATTGATTATTTTACAAAACAATATATTATCAACTCAAATTATATCTAACTAGTATAATCTCTAATTCAAAACCCTAACATTCTATAAAATCAAATTAACACACATTAACATAAATCACATCAAATTGATAGACGAGAAGTGTTCAATTACAAAAAAAAAAACTAAATCAGCTCAGTTATTTATTGTGCTTTGTGAGTGAAAACACTGTGGATTTAGACAGTGTCTTGGCCCTTTTGCCCTTTTTGCACTTACCAATTGCCTTGGTAGCGAGGGTAAAGTCATATTTTCTATGGGATTCAAATGTCATTTGAGAATTGATCGAGGACAAAGTAGGGCTATTCTTTATTTTTTATTTTGCGTTTTTATGTAGAAAAATACTATATTGCCCTTGGGAGCTAAAAAAAATATAGCCTTTGGTCTAGGGACTTTTGTGTCTTTACAAATTGATTTATACAATTAAATAAAGTCTGTACCCTTCAAGCCTAAAAAATATTAGACTTTAAAAGAGGGTTTTTTTTATTTTTTTTAATTTTTTTTAATCTTTGCATATTTTATGTACAATCAAATTTCAGTTACCCTTTAACTTCAAAAAAGCAAATGAGACCTTGGGAGGGTATTTTCATATTTACATCAATGTTTTTTCATAATATTCATATGTCCTTAGAGCCTTTTTAGTAATTTGCATTATTATAATATCAATAAACAAATATAATAGGCCTACTGTCATAATAGTGTAAGACCCAAATCTGCCGTTTTCAAATTCACAGCACAATAGAAGTCGCCAATCCACCCACCCCACCGCTTAGCATTTTACCCATCGGAGTTCTAGAAGGCCAAAGAAATTTGGTGGGTGGAAGGAGCATTCCAACAACTTTCATGAGAAGAGCCAAATTGATGGTGGAAAAACTTTCAAGGGGGGAGGCTGATCCGCCACGTCCACCAACAGCCTACTCACCCATATCCGAGCTCTAGTGATCCAAATGCTCGAAATTTTATGGGTGACAAGGTAAGATGATTTCTGACAACGTTCATGAGGAACCTACATTCTGAATGGAGCAATGTCATTTCATCCAGCCAAAGTGCTTGAGTGTCTTTGTTCCACCAAGTCCCTTTTTCATCATTAATCAATTACCAAATGAATAGTTCTGATTTTTCTTCCTATAAAAGGAGGCATTTGCCATTCATTTAAGAAGCTTGGTTCTAAGCAAGATCATGTTCTGCTTTTAGTCACAAGTTTTATTTTCATTAATCTCTTGTTCATGCTTTATTCCTTTTTACTATCTAGTTAACTTTATATGTTTATGTTTTTGTGTTTTGTTTTCCTCATTCATGCTAGCTTAATTATGTCAGGTGACAAGGTTTACTAATTTTTAGATTTGATGCTTAATCCTTAAAGTTTAATTTTATTTTTTATTTTTTTTATCCCTCATCATTTAATCTTATTAGATTTTTTTTTATCAAATACTTGATCCTTCATTATTTTGATTGCTAATAAATAAGGTGATTAATTTGATTATGTTGATAATTTATAAAGAGTTTATAGTTTATTTTTAAATTTTGTCCTTAGTAGTTTAATTTGATTTTATTTGGTTTCCAATTTTGGTCCTAGTTTTTTTTATTACTCTTTTTTTTAATCTTTTTCTTCATTTATTTTGTTTTTTTCATTATTAATCCTTATTATTATTCTTTCAATTATTTTTTTGTATGATTTAGTCCTTGTTTTTTTAATTTTAGTTTATTTTTATAATTATTTTTTATGATTTGAAATTTTTCTTTTTAATTTTCTCATGTTTGTTTCCTTGTTGTTGTTGTTGTTGTTGTTGTTTTATTAATTATAATTTATACAATTAACCTCCGTGGTTCGACCCGGTCTCGGGTTATTGACGATCGGCTTGGGATAAGACATCAACTCTTTGATCGTGTCACTAAGTTAATTATGTCAAGGTGATAAGGTTTCACTAATGGTGTTAGAATAAGTATAATATGAACTCAACATGGGCTTTTAAGTTCTAATCATTTTTTTACATTCTTATTTTTTTATCATTCTCATTTTCATACATTTGACATTGAATTATTAAGCCCTTGAGTTTTGTGCATGATATATTGAGAGGACCTTGATTTGCTTTGCTAAAATAAGTCACATGAATACATTAAGTGGTGTTACGTAAATAAGTGATTAATATAGTTGATTTTATAAAGAGTTTATACTTTACTTATCCCTAATACTCTTGCGGACTTTAACCTTACATTTGTTTTTATCATTGTTAATCTTTAGTTAATCTTCCATCTCAAAGTTTTCATTAATCTTCCTCTTCTTCTTTTTTTTTTAGTACTACTACAATTGATTATTTTTAATTTTATTCTTATTATTTCCATTGAATTATTGACCATAGAGCATGTTTTATTAAATAATATTTAAAATAGTCTTTTTTCATAAGCTCGATATAGGTGATAAGTTATCCCGAGTGTGAGGTGGTATTATTATTATTACTATTACTATTATTGTTACTATTATTGTGTTATTATTTGTTGTATTTTGTTGTTGTTTTTTATTATTTAATTTCTCTTTGTATTTTTTTTTGCTAAGTTACTTTTTTGGAAGTCTGATTTATTTCCTCAACTTTTGCATGTCAATTTCTTTTTTTTTTCAATTTCAGGTTATTTTGCTTGGAATAATTTTATCCCTCATCATTTAATCTTATTAGATTTTTTTTATCCAATCTGATCCTCATTATTTTGATTGCTATTTTTTTATGCTATGGATTTTTTTTTTAAATTTTGTCCTTAGTAGTTTAATTTGATTTTATTTGGTTTCCAATTTTGTCCCTGGTAGTTTTTTATTGTTTTTTAATCTTTTCTTCTTTATTTGTTTTTTCATTTATGCTCGATTAGTTTTGTTTCATTATTTTTGTGTATGATTTAGTCCTTATTTTTTTAATTTTAGTTATTTTTAATTATTTTTTTATGATTTGAAATTTTTCTTTTTAATTTTCTCATTTTTTTTTATCCCGATCTCGGCGATGATCCGGTTTAAGTTCTATCTTTTTTAATTTTTTTTTCATTCTCATTTTCATCATTTGACATTGAATTATTAAGCCTTGAGTTTTGTGATATATTCTGCTTTTCTTTTTATTGGGTTATCCCTACCTCATATCTCGGATAACAAGTTAATTGAGTTCACATGAGTTGACTTGTTTTTTTTTTCAATTGATTTTTTTTTAATTTTATCCTTCGCCATTGAATTATTGACCATAGAGCATGTTTTATTAAATATTATTTAAAATTTCATTTTTGTTACATTAGTTATTATTTTTTTATTTAACTTTTGTATTTTTTTTGCTAAGTACTTCTTTTGGAAGTCTGATTTTTTCCTCAATTTTGCATGAGTTGTTTTTTTCAATTTCATTATTTTGCATGGAATAATTTGCCCTAGAGCTTTGTCAGTTTTTCACTTTTCTTTCTATTTGGTTATTACGATGGTAGATTGGTAAAGATAACCTAAGTTAGCTCAAGTTTTGTTTGTTGAACATTGTTTTTTTTTTTTTTTCATCCCCGAGGTTGTAGGTTTATAAAGTTAGGCCAAGTTGACTCGAGTTTTCTTCTTCAGTATTATATATTTTTTTTATTTTTTTCATCTTTGACATTAAGTTATTAGGTCTTGAACTTTAGTTTTTTTTTTTTTTTTTTTTTTTTTTTTTTGGTTTTTATATGTTGAACTCGATTTGTGGATCATCATCGTTTGAATATTATTTTTTTTGTGTTGAAAACATATGAACCGACTCGCGGTGTAACACGAGCCACCTATCTAATATACCTCTAAATTTAGAATATAGGTAGTGATGGTGACCTGTGGTGGTTATTTTTGGCTAGAAAATGGATGACTATTGTAGAGGGGGGGAGATGGTCGGTGATCTAGGGTTAGAGAGAGATGGGTGATCTTGTGCTGTTATGGATGTGTTTCGTAATAGGGAGAGAGAGAGAGAGAGAGAGAGGTTGTTAATGGTGGTGAAAGAAGCAGGGTGGGTGGATATAGGGAGAGAGAGAGGAGGAAAGGAGAGAAAGGGTCTATGGGTTTAAATTTCGAATGAAATCACAGGTGCTATTTGCAACTCACGTGTTGCAAATGACAAATATAAAATAAGAGTCGTAGATGGTATTTGTGACTCGCGTGTCGCAGTTGTTATCTGCAACTCGTAAAACTGTGCTATATCCCTAAATATTTTCTCCATTGTGTTAATTTTTTTAATTGTGTAAAAAACAAAAAACTCTATCATGATGACTAAATTTCTTCTTTTTCTTGTTTTTTTTTTATTATCAAAATAGCATAGTTATAAATTTATTTATTTTTAAAAAAATATAGATTGTTGGAATGCACATGTACAATCTTTAAATTTAAGAAAACATATTTAAAGATTACACATGTATTACTTGTACAACCTTAAATTTGGATGTGTATTTGACAAATAAACATCTCAATAAATTATGCTATTTTAATGAATAAACTTCTAGCTATCCTATTTTGAAATTGTTTTTTGCTAGTTGGCTAATTTGTTTTTAAAAAAACTCCAACAATTAATATCCAAGATCATTTTTGCTTTTTTATGCTTTGACTCTTATAATTGAAAAGTTTTCAGTCTTACCTTTATTATTGAAAAATGTTAATATTATCTCTCACAAATTAACAAACTCTAATGGTGATGGGGAGCATGCTGATTGAATGTTGCGATGCATTGTTTTCGTGTTAATAAACTAAATGATTTTGCAATACATTGTTATTAGATGCATATACTTTTATAACACACATATTGATAAGAGGATCAAAATAAGAAAAAATTGGTGATTCAAAACTTTGAATTCAAAATAGCAATACCAATCTCATTACTAATATACATTAAAACCTATAATTAAATCTCTGGTTTTCTTGATATCCTCATTGCATGATTTTTTTTAAATAAAATATTTTCATCACTTTATAAGTAAAAAATAAGTTATCAATTGCTACAATGATGAAAATGTTGCTTTCTTGTATGAATGTCATCCCCAATCATCATAGTTTAAATTCTTTACAATTTGCATAAAGATTTATCTGTATTTTGTTGTTATGTCTTCTAGCCATAAAATCATCACATATATTGACAATTAATAATTTTGTTGCTCTTTATATTTATATGTGTTTTTAATTGTAAGTGTAGTGTTAAATACTACTAGATGACAAAATCTAAAAGGCAACACACTTTTTGAATTTATTTTTTTAGATTTTCAAGTATTTTATAGGGTTGGAAAAAGAAATATAAGTTTAAAATATGAGGAAAAGAAAGAAAGAAGGCTTCTGTCATGTTTGATAATTGTTTGGTCATTAGGATTTATATTAGATACTAGCCTACATCAGGTAAGGCAGATAGGTTTGATAACACTGATATGCTTATTAACACTGTCATCTACTATTTTAACTGATAAATTATTGTATACACATTTATCCAAAATCATCAAAGGCTTAAAAAAGGATCGAGGAACCATATTTACTAGGTTTAGGGGTGTTCAAAAAGACCGATCAATCGAGAAAACCAAAAAAACCGAAGAAAAATTAACTGAGAAAAATGAATAAAGATGAAAAACCAATTAAACCGATTTTCAAAACCATAAAATCTGGTCGGTTCGGTTTTGGTTTTAAAACTGAAATTGATGAACCAAACTGAACCAACCAAAAAACAAGAGGGGTATAAATACTGCAGTTAACCTTACCCTAACAATAACATAACTGATAACACAAAAAGCCGCTGCTCAGAGAAAAGTTTTCTCATTCTTCCTTTCCCTTTCATCTATTGTGCTCTGCGTCTGTGTTCACTCTTCATCTCAAAACTCAAAAGCTAAGCCACCCACCCATATTAAGTCCCATATTATCTAGCCGAACAAAAACCTACATCTCCATCTCAAAACTTAAAAACTAAGCCACCCACCCACAACAAGTCACACATCATCTAGCCAAACAAAAACCCACATCTCCATCTCCTTGGCTTCACTCTTTACTTTTGCGCAAGCTGTCATGAGGATCTGGTTTGTCTTTTTGTTAAAGGGGTAACTTTCATAGCGAAAACTGATGATAATTTTATATGTGCAACTTTAGATTGGTGGCCTAGTGAAAAATACGATTACAACCAATGCCCATGGGAGAAGGCTGGCCTCCTCAATCAGTTTGTCTTTTTTTTTTTTGTAAATTTCTTTACCAATGAATATTCTTATTAATCAGGATGCTAAAACTTTCGGTATATATATAGTAGCTTCATCTGAGCTTTGTTTTGGCTTTGTTGGGAGCTTTGTTAGTGTCAAGTTGAGGTGTTTATTGGTGAGGTTTAACTGTATTTTTGCAGTTTCTTTCAAATAAAGTTGTTGTTTCTTTCAAGAATTTAAATTTCATGTTGCTGTTGTTTTTTTAATTTCAGATGGATAATCGGGAAGATCCTACACCAAATGAATAAAGTCCTTCAAGTTCGAAACCCAATTCTTCGCCTATTCCAGTTCCATTTCCAGTCACTACCTCTAGTATAAATAGCAACACTGAAGGTAATCCACCTTCTAAATATAATAAAAGAAAAACATCCTGAATTTGAGATCACTTTAAAAAACTAGATAGTAATCCTAAAGCTCTTAGAGCTACATGTATGTATTGTGGAAAAGACTATACATGTCATACTATATTTAATGGGACTAGTAACATGTGGAGGCATCTTGGTGTATGCAAAAAATTTTCTTTTATGATTGACCGAAAACAAAAAACTTAAGTTTTAGAACCTAAGCCTATAATAGAGGGGGGGTGATAATGGAGAGGAAAATCTAGCAACTATTAAGGCAATGAATTATAATTATGAAGAGTGTAGGAAAGCCCTAGGAAAAATGATTATACTTGATGAGATACCTTTTAACTTTGTAGAAAACCAAGGATTTCAATCATTTTGTCTAGTAATGCAACCTAGATTTGATGTTCCTTCTCGTTTGACAAATTAGAGAGATTGTTTGAAAATTTATGTAGATGAGAAGAACAAATTAAATAAAGCTCTTAAGGGTTAATGTTTATATTTAACAACCTATACTTAGACATCAATCAAGAATATTAATTATGTGTGTTTGACTGCCTATTGGATTGATGAAGGTTGGAACTTGAATAAAAAAATTCTAAACTTTTGTCAAGTTTCTAATCATAAAGATGAAACAATTGGTTAAATGATTGAGAGTTGTTTATTGAAATGGAAAATTGATAATATTTTAACAGTTACAGTACACAATGCAAGTTTAAATAATTTGACAATAAAATATCTGAAGAAAGTAACAAGTGGTTGGGTAACTAATATATTGTTAAATGACTTCATGCATGTTAGATGTTGTGCACATATTATTAATCTTATTGTATGTGCGGGATTGAAAGATATTAATGATTAAGTGGTTAGAATTAGGAATGCAGTAAGGTTTGTTAGATCTTCTCCTTCAAGACAACTTGTTTTTAACCAATGTGCGGAGATGTTGAAAATTAGGAGTAAAAAATCTATTTACTTGGATGTTGTAATTATATGGAACTCTCTATATATGATGCTAGATGTTGCTGCTAAATTTGATGTGGTTTTTATGAGGTTAGAAGAAACTGATCTTAGGTATTTGAGTTACTTTGAGGTTGATTCAAAAGGGAAACAAAAAAAGACTTAGGTCCTTCTATTTTAGAAGATCGGAAAAAAACTAGATCTTTTGTGAAGTTCTTGAAACTATTTTACATGGTCATATTAAAATTTTCTGGCTCTTTGAATATGGCATCTAATTTTTTCTTTCATGAATTGATTTCCATGCACACAACATATCTCAACTTTGTAGAAGTGAAGATGTTTATGTAAGTACAATGACCAAGAATATGATGATAAAGTATAAAAAATATTGGGGGGGATTAAGATACATAAAACTTTCTGTTGTATGTGACTGTTGTGTTAGATCCACGTTTTAAATTGAAGTATATGAGATTTTGTTTTGGGAGATTATATGATATTGAAGAGGTTAGAAATTTTTCAATGAAGGTTAAAGATACTTTGCTAAGGTTGTTCGAGAATTATATGAATGTTGATGATGATGTTGAAGTTGTTCATAGTGTTGGAACTAGTATAAATGAAGATGTTAATGTTGATTTAATGGTGGACGATGATATGTTAGATGACTTAGCTTTTCAATTTAAAAAATATTTAGAGGAAAAAGGTGGAGTAGAGAGAAAAAATTGAGGTTGAGAGGTATTTGGGTGATAATTGTGAGGATCCTAATGACTTTAAATTAGATATTTTGGGTTGGTAGAGGCGTAATGCTACAAAATACAAGATTCTTTCTAAGGTGGCACAACATATATTAGTTATCCTGGTATCTACGGTTGTTTCTAAAACAGTTTTCAGTATTGACGATCGTATATTAAATCCATTTCGAAGCTTTCTAGCTTCATCGACAGTGCAAACACTTGTTTGTTGTCAAAATTGATTGTGTTTAGCACCAATTCCAATCAACATTAGAACCTTCATGGATTATATTGAAAATTTTGAGATGATTGAGTCAAGTAATTTCTCTTACAAATTTAAATGTTGTTATTTTATAATATCGTTTATTTTTTTAATGTTTAATCTAACATTTTAATTTATGATTTTGTAGAATTTAGTGAAAGTTTGAAAATCTCAGTTGATTGTAAGTAGTATTGATGATGTTGGTGCAATCTTGGAATATAAATGTTTTACTTTACCTTGTTAATTCCCTTTAAAATTCTACATTGTTAATTCTTTTAATAGTCGAACTCTAATATGTTGCTAATTTGCTAGTGTTTCTTTATAGCATTATTTTTGTTGGATCTTTTAGCTTTCGCTGTTGGTGGAAGTTTTGGATGCTGCTGTTGTTGGATTTTTTTCTTCAAACTATGCTGGATGTTTATGATAATTTATTATTGGTTGCTAACGTTAACTTTTCTAGTGTGAACACCTCTTTTAATTTGAGGTGTCTAAATTTGATCATGCATCTTGTACATTGCATTCATATTGATTTGGATTTTCATAGCTTTCATATGACACGAGTTTCTTTGCACATTAAAGATAGCAAGATGTAAAGCATTTCAAATTTATTATTAATGATATATATTTAAGGTTAATAAACAAAATTAAATTAAAAAAAATATCAATATATTATTTTGATTAAAAAGCCTTATAACAAACTAAATCGAATAAGAAAATGTTAAAGAGTTTGATTAAAAAGCCTATAAACTTAACCCAACAAGAAAATTTAAAAGCCCAATTTAATGTAAGCCCATTTAAAAAAAATCTAAAAAAGCCTATATATGATAGGATTAAGTTTTCCGGTTTTATGGTAAAACAATCGAATTTCACATAACTGAACCGCTTTGGTTTGTACCGGTTTTCAGTCTGGTTCGATTTTAATTTTTCAAAATTTGAGTTACTCGGTTCAGTTGGTTTTTGTAGTTCGAACCGAACCGTGAACAACCCTAACTAGGTTCACACTAGTTATCTAACCTATGCTTTGCCATGGGTTGTAATTTTGTTTAAAAAAAAATACAAGGTATGCAGGCTACTTCAATGTGTTTTCTTACATAAAAAAATTAAAATGTAAATCAAAAAACTTATACAAGCATCTAATTAAATAAATCGACAACCATTTATGTAAATAAACAAAAAAAGTATTTAACAATAACCAAAAGAAAATTGAAAAAAAAAAGAGATATGAATGTAATATCCATGACCTAAGAAATAATCACAAATGAGACTGATTAAATAAACCACGCCCTTAAAAAACATTACGCTAGGCCCAACACATCAAAAATATTATTTAAAAATGAATATTTTTTTTTCAGAAATAGTATCTTGAAAAATCAACACAAACAAAACAATTCTAAAAAATCTTATATTAAAAAATGACATGCAAAACCCATGACTTAGGTCATGAGACCGTGATAAACCTACTGGAAATTGTTTTTGAAGATAATCACAAAACCAATATTATTTTTTTTAAAAAACTAATGCATATCAGTAAAATTGCATGAAATCGAATTTTTGACAAAACAAATATTAAAAGATGAAATCAGGAAAAAAATCAATTACACAAAATGATCTAAAAAAAATTGAGGGTGAAAAAAAAGCATTAATTAAAGGGAAAATAAATTTTTTCAGATGGAGAGTTAAATTGAATTGAAAAATAGTTTTAACAAAAGAAAATCACAAAAATGAGGGTTAAATTGAAAATAAAATTTGATAGAAGGATGCATTTGAAAGCAAAAAAACAAAACCTTCAACAAAAGGGCAAAGGAAAAAACATTAAAAAATAAAAAAAAATAAAGACCAAAATGAAATACAAAACATTTAAGAAATTGTAATTGAAGGACTAAATTGAAAAGAAAAAAACTTTTATAAAAGGAATAAGAACAAAATAAGAAATTAAAAGAATGAGAGTTGAAATTAAAAACAAAACAAAACAAAATGATAAATGGTAATTGAAGGACTAAATTGAAAAAAAAACTTCTTTAAAAAGAATAAGAATGAAATAAGAAATTAAAAGAATGAAAACTAAAACTATAAAAGGAATCAGAACGAAATCAGAAATTAAAAGAATATGGATTGAAATAAAAAATCAAACATATGAGAAAGTATAATTAAAAGACTAAATCGCAAAACAAAAAAAATCTATAAAAAGAATAGTAACGAAATATGAAATTAAACGAACAAGGATTGAAATTGAAAAACAAAAAAACAAAGAGGATATAAATGTACTTTATATGTCATGAGAGAGAAAAGAAGGGGAAAAAAACAAACGATCATCAGTGACAATCCGATCACCATAAGTTGACATGCGTCACTCCGTGTGGAAGGTGGAAGATGACACAATTACGCATCCAAGAAGACAACAGAAGGCCATATTTGGCTACCGAGTGGCGTCACACGCCCATCCTGAAGACGCGGATGCCACCCACTCGTTGACGTGTAATCAACACATGCTGACAACCTTTTGATTTAAATATTCAAAAGTAAACATGAAAAATAATAAAACGCCACTCATGACCCTATTAATTACACAAAATACCTGTGTGAAAGCATAAAAATACCTCCATATACAAAGCTATTTTTTTGTTCAATCCAAGGCTAAATTTGAAATTGTACTATAGACAATGAAAAAACAAAAAATACTTGTACTATAGACAATGAAAAAACAAAAAATACCCTTGTCCAACAACCTAATAATTTTTAAAATTTTGTAAATTTCAACAAAATTCTTAGTCAATAATTTTAAATTTTATTGACTTTGAAAATAAATATTTTTATATTAAAAAACTCGTAAAAAGTTAAGAAAATTCTTAGTTAATAGTTTTAAATTTTTATTAAATTACGATTATCAATAACAAAGGTGACAATTCATTTTTTTTCCACTCAAGAGTAAATAAATAATTTTATTATAACAATCTACATTACACTGTATATACTGGCACATGAAAACACCGTTTAAAGTTTTGTTAAATTATTGGAAAAATTTAAAATACAAATGTAAGTGCAATGGATCTGTCAAAAGAAATATGGATTTGTATATATGCAGAGCAAGAGCCCAGACTCTCTATTGCTACTGTAGTTGAAAAATATTTTTCAAAAAAATTAATATATTTTTAATAATTTTAAATTATTTTAGTACGTTAATATTAATATTAAAAATAAAAATAATGTTACTTTTATATATTTTAAAATAAAAAATATTTTAAAAAACAAATGAATAAAACACTTAAAAACAAAAAATCTCTCTCCTGCGCGCGTGTGTATATATATATATATATATGCAATGAATCACGGAATCATTTTCTCTTGCTTTTTTTCTACTCACTACTAATGATGCCCGTATTGTCCCCTCTCTCTCTCTCTCTCTCTCTCCTCTCGTACTCAGCCTGTCTGTCTGATTGGACTTTTCTTGCTTTTATAACCTTAAACTCTCCAAAGCCCCTTCCCTTGGGCTCACCACACCAGCTAAAAAAAAGAAAAAGTGAAACCCTCATCGGAATCTCGGTAGTCGTCAGTTGGTTCCGATGCGATCTACGGCCTTGATTGAGTCGAGAGTTAGAATTCCAGGGTTTCGCGTGGGAGTGGGACCACCTGATCATCATCACCACCATCATAAAAATAAAAAATGAAGACTGGTTACTATTTTAGGTAATTTAAATTACGAGAGTAGAAGATATATGGTTTACTCTAATTATTACTGTATTTATGACTAATTGTTCTAAGATTTTTATTTTTATTTTTTGTTCTTCTGTTTATTAGTGTTAATTTACTCTTTAATTTCTAATTATATATGCTATTTAAGTTTTCAGCTATAATTTGCTCCGTTGGGAAAATGCAAGGGATAAATAGATAGAACTTGAATTCTGGAACCAAAAGCTGCTGTTCTGGTCTTAGCATTGTTAAAATTATAGCAATTTACTGTTGACTGCAGCAATTTGACTTTCGTTTGATTATCGGAATTGAAATAGTTAAACCGCAAAGGTATGAACTAATGGTTAAGGAGGTTTATTTCCCTGGTTATTTTGTTCTAACCTTGGGGTTGGCTTTGAAGGAATTTATTAAATTTCTCTGAATATATGGCCTTAAGATTATTTAGGAAGAGGACTTAATCTCGGTTGATATAGGCATGATGGTGCGTCTATTAAAAAAAATGATAATTATCGGTGAAAAAGAAACTATTTCTTTCACTTATTTTTTGCATCAATTTTCTTGGCAACCGAGCAAAGAATATATAAATTTTTGCCTTGATCTTCTTATTAATCATGGATGGAATTTATTTACTAATATGGGTTGCTCTTCACTTTGTTTGGGAAGAGGGCGGGGGAATTATTCAACGCAAGCTCATGGATTATTTATTTACCATGGAAGAGAGTAGAAGCATTACAACTTAGTTGTACATTTGAAAATGCTGTGAGAGTATCCGGAAATAAATGGTTTCTGAATTGTTTGAAGCAGGCACAATTTTGAAACATTGGGTTCCATTATGTTATATGTGAAAGGAATTGTCTAGCATGTTGGTTGATTGAATATGTGCATCATTTGGCTTGTTTGCTGTTAAGGGAGTTAGCGTCTCTCTGCCAAAGATCATTGATTTGTTTGACGGGAGTGTTATTTTTCAAATAAAATGTTGATACACATCCTTTTGTGTATAACATGTAAGTCCGCTGTAGCTGTGTTTGGTCCCAAAAATTTTGATTTTTTTTTGCTTAAAATGATTTTTTTTTATGTTTTCAGATCGTTTTGATGTACTGATATCAAAAATAATTTTTAAAAAATAAAAAATTTTATGTTGATGCATTTCTAAGTGAAAAGCATTTTGAACCGTCACCGTCACCGCTATCAAAATCCCAACAGCCATGGCCTAGGAATGTTGAGTTCACGGTCAGCAGTTGAGATGCAAAGGCTCAAAATAAAATAATAATGGTTATTAAAGTAAGTGCTTGGTATTTTTATTTCTACGGGTGTTTGATGCATATACAAAATTTTCATCGACATTTTCTTCATCATGCCTCAATTCAAAATCAGGTTTACATGATAGTGATTACCAACTTTTTTTTTTTATATATATATTTCCTAAGTTCTCCATATGACTGAAGAAGTTTTAAAATTTTTGTTTGAAACTTGAATTAGTTGGTCTCGATTGTCAATTTGCAAATTCTCACTGTTATTAATTTTACTTTGATGCTTCCTCAGGTATGAACAGCCACCACCATGTGCCATTTGTTCAAGTGTGCTGTCAATTGTATTAACAGCACCTTGAATTTATCTTTTTGGTTTCTTCTATAACTTCCCAAATTAACATGGTCTCGTCAGAGGAAGTTTCTCCCAAGGAATTGCAGAAAAGACAGAGCCCAGATGGTGGGACTGACACAGCACAACAGACCTGTGGTAGTGGAGGTGATGCTTCACAACAAGAAGGAATTCCTCCTTCAAATGCCCCTGAGAAACCTTTGGAGAATACTGGGGGGCGTATTTTGCAGTTAGACAAAGAAGGAAGTGTTTCTTCTTTAACACCACGGAAACTGTCACATACCCCTGGCAGTGATCTCCATTCCTTGCAATCTGGTCAGGAAAGATGGAGTCCTTCTATCATGCGGGAAAAAGTGTCAGAGGATGGATATCGCTGGCGAAAATATGGGCAGAAACTTGTTAAAGGAAATGAATTTATACGGAGCTATTACAAATGTACACATCCAAGTTGCCAAGTGAAAAAGCAATTGGAGTGCTCACATGATGGGAAGCTTGCTGATATCGTTTACATTGGTGAGCATGAGCATCCCAAACCTCAACTTAACCTCCCACAAGCAGTTGGTTGCGACCTGTCCATTGTTGAAGAAAAACCTGATTTACTGACTGATGTTGAAGGTAACAGGGAAAAATCGCCATATTGTTCATTTTTTGCTCTTAACTAACAAGTGATCATTATTGTGTTGTCTTATGTTTTCACTAATTGATAAATGAAGAAAGTCAGGCACCTAATCCGATTGAGCCAACAACTACCTCTCAGATTTCCACTGTCACATCCAGCGAGTATGTGAAGCGTGTGCTATCAGAACCAAATAGGATAAGGGATGAGATTGATGATGATCAACGCTCAAAACAACGGTAAGTTAATCAAATGTCTGTAAATTGATATTACTCTATTGTTTCAAGCATAGAAAATTATTAAAATGGCTGTAAATTTATTTTACTCTATTGTTTCACGTGTGAGATATCTCTTTTGTTTCAAATGAACACAACAGGAAGAAAGGTAACTGTAATGATGATTCTACTCCTTTAGATAAGCCAACTGGTGAGCCACGTCTTGTCAGTCAAACAAAATGCGAGGTTGACACTGTCAATGATGGGTATCGTTGGCGTAAATATGGGCAGAAATTGGTTAAAGGCAATCCAAATCCCAGGTAACTGCCAAATTTAATGAACTCAACAAGGTTAGACCTTGGTTTATACATGTTTAGTTTACATCTCTTCCCTCTGGTTATGAATATATGTCAGGAGATGCCTGCTTGTATTGGTAGCATAATGACGAGATTGTGATGTCTTTATGTGGAGACCAAAGTACTCCGATTACATGCTGACTTTGATCTACCCTCCATTATGTAGGAGCTACTACAGGTGTTCCAGTCCCGGATGTCCAGTTAAGAAACATGTGGAGAGGGCATATAATGACCCAAAATTAGTTATAACCAGCTATGAGGGACAACATGATCACGATATGCCTCCTTCGAGGACTCTTGCTCAAAACACAACTGGTCTCAACACTTGTACAACTACCATCCAGAATGGCGTGTCAGGTGCAAAATCAGGAGAAAGTGATGTCATCTCCCATTTCCCATGACATGGTTGCTTATAATAGTTCGGATTCCAAACATCAAATCGGAGGAGAAAATGAATTCTGAGTTGAGAAATAAATGGAAAGAAAGCATTTCAGGCCATGAAAGTGAATCAAGGGAGCAGCAAAATGGCAAGTCACGTGCCACGAAAGCAACTAATATTGTTGTCAATGCCAATCCTGTGTTAGCAGGTAGATCAACGGAGCAACATGATGGCGAGTCAAGAACTGAATCAAAAGAGAAAAGTGCTGCTTGCGGTGTTCGTACCATTATTACTCCAGGTCCAGAGAGTAATCCAAATGAACAGCACATGCTAAATTCAGAGCCTGACCTAAGCTAATTGAAACAGATTGATTTTTAGAATTGAGGGAAACGACCTCCAGCTCTATATAGGTCAATTTATCATTATATATAACAGCAAGTATCGGATATGTGACAGCTTTTTTGTTGACATCATTAAAAGCATTTGAACATGGTACAAAGATGTTCCAAACTTGAGTTACAATTCCTGGAAGCTAGTTTGGTACGTTCTGTATCTGCATTCCATACATTTTAGTTCAGCCACCGCTGTCCTTCCTCCTTGCAATAAGCGCTTGTCTTCGAACTGTCGAATTAATAGCTTTTGCTGCAAAGCCCATATTTCATTCAAAGCAGGCCTCATGTCTGTAAACTGACTGACGGCGAGTCTTTTTTTTTTTTTTTTCCCCTCAACATAATAAGCGTTTCAGACCACAGATATTTCGGTAGAAGCAAATTGCTGCGTATGAACCCAATCTGGACAATTTCAAGGAAGGGGCTGGTTCTAACAGCCTTCGCTATCCAATCTGCAACATGCTACTACTGTAACTATAACATCAGGCATACTATTAAGCTGGTGCTGTATATCTTCGACAATAGGACAAAGGCAATAGAGTTAGAATCTTGATGGTTAATGCTTCTCCTTGCGCTATTGACCTGCACTTGCAAGCAAGACCTCTACCATTCAAAACTGTTCCAATGGAATCCCTACATGCAATGCCAGTTCTTGTAACATTTAACAAATCACAATTCAATTTCTTTTAGCGTTGTGCAGGTCTTGTCTTTCATGTCAGCGACCGAGAATCATATGAAAATAATTCCAGCATTTCATTAGGAAACTGGTATGGACAGAGCTCAGAGGATGAAACCTTAGAATGCCTAATGCTCCAAACCAGACTTGGTTCCCCCAAGGCCAGGAAAAGCAAAAAAGTTCAAAGCACTGAGCTGCTGGTTCCAAAGAACTGGGTAACTTAAGGAGTTGTAAAAGTAAAGTACACAGCTGAGGCCACTGCCTTCCTCTTCAAACCATTTAGAACTAACGGCCAAAAAGAAAAAAAAAGGAAGAAAGAAAAGAAAAAAGAGAGGAAAACCTATAGATTCTACCTCAGCTGGTTGCATGCTTTCCTAAATGAGAAAAATAGAATCAGCATGCATCACTTCCATGCACAAGATGCCACCAGATCCTTCTTCATCCAGCCAAAATAAAGAGCCCCATCTCTTTCTTGAAGCCTATTGTAGCACGCGTATGCAGCATTCCGGTGCCGGGGTCAAGAAGTTTATCTAATTGTTTGGTTTAGAGTCATTAGTAGATTCGAGTGGACTGATTTTATCTGAAATTTCAAGGATAAAAGACTGTTTGTGACTAGAGAATATATTAACACTCTTAGCGCACTTTACCTTAGATAAATTGCATTGTGTGGTCTAAATATGATTTAAAGGTGTTGATGAGTTTCTAGCCAGTGATCTATATACAACTCAGAATGAAAATTTAAACATGAATAAATCTAGTATTTCGAATTTATTATGGGCTCGTGCTCATGTAAATTCTTATTTAACATTGCGGTTTAACTGCACTTCTGAAATTTTTTTAATGTTTTTGAACTTTAAATTAATTTTAAATTAATATTTTTTTTCTAGTTTTTTTAATATATTTTCGAATAAAGCACTTTGAAAATCAATATTTACCACTCTTAAACATGCTCATTTTTAGAGGGTATTTAAAAATGTGATAGCAAAGTGTTTTTAAAACATGTAAAACTTGTTTTTATGGTGGTGTTTTGTGCATTAAATAGGTTGTATATAAATAAAAAATTAATTTAAAGCAAAGAAAAAAATAATTTTTTTTATTTTTTTAAAGTGTTTTTAAAAAACAAAAACAAACTATCTCTATAAATTATAGTTTGTGCTTTGAAAAAATTATATTTACGAAAAAATAAAAACCTCACCTCGCCTTATTCTCAAACACGCTAAATTCATATTGGTAATGGACAAGCTGATTAAGTGTGTATTTGAGTGTGTGAAGTGGTTGGGTAGCTTAATTTTTTATATATATATACAACCTATTTAATGCACAAAACACCACCATAAAAACAAGTTTTACATGCTTTTTTTTTTTGTATTGATTCCACGTAAAAAAGCTACCATGCACAATCATACCACTCCCAATCATACCCAAAAAACCACAACATTCAAATGAATCCAAACAGCATTTCATTCACACTTGTTCAACAAGAGTGACATTTTTAAACAACACAGTCAATCCTTACTATATCACTTGGCAGAAGGCGGGTTTCGATATAGATGAAATCGATCCCCTTTTTTCTTTCCGAATGAAGGACGTGAAAGACAGGGTACAAATATGACGTGGAGAAAAAGCTTACTGACTTATGAGCAGAAGTGGCGGGGAGCAACCCAGCTTGTTCAGGGATTTGTCCTGAAATGGTGGCGATCGTTTGGCTGTGCTTCTGTCTTTGGGGGGATATTGTACCCATGAAGAATTTCATGGATTTTGGAATATGCCAACACCTGTGAAGGGTCAGCCCCACCACTGCTTTGTGATGCACGTGAACTCTCCTGCAGCTTAATCTTCTCAAATAGATATTGCTTCTCTGCCTCAGCTTCACTTAAACGTAGCTTGAGGTAACTGCTAGCATATTCTTCCTCTGATTTGTCCGTCTTAGCAAGCGCAATTCTCTGCAGCCTCTCAGCCTCTCGCTTTGCCTCATTGGCTTTGAGCTGGAACATGTCAGCCTCTGCCTGCTTAAGCCTCACAATTCTCTCTAGCTCTTCTATCTGTAGCTTCTTTTCTTGCCTGTCTAGCTTTAGTTCTGCCACTTCCTTGGCCTTTTCCTCCAGCTCACGGTCGCATGCCTCAAGAGCCATGCGTGCTTTCTTAAACATTCTCATCTTCTCATCAGCCACCATCTCCATCTTCCTTATGGCCTCTTGCACCACTTCAGCAATTCGGTTGCATGCCTCCTGCGGGGCTATTAGCCTCCCACCCTCCCCATTTTCCAGGCTCTTTGGAGAGTCCACCTCAAGCTCTTCAAAGAGCAGTACAGCAAAATAGAATTTTAATTTCATGTAATTGATTTCTACTGAATTTCAAATACCGAATTCAATAATTCAGTTAAGAAGCAATCAGTTCAGGTGGCCATCAAAACAAATTACATACACATGAAACCCATATGTGGACTCCCCACAGGATCATAACAAAGTGGAGGCTAAGTGTAGAAAAAAGAAAGTGATTACTCAAAAAACTGCAGAGCAACGATGAAGCCTTAAAGCTCAAAGAATAGAAGAGACAGATGCTATGATTAGCCTTGCCAATCAGCTTGAACTAAGAGTCTAACAATAGAATGAAGACATCACCTCCAGTCACATTAATAGACTTTCAGCATAAGCATGTCAAAGGTTCTGATCACAGTGAGATTTCTTAGCATGTCTATATAAAGCATGCTCACTTACAGGACAAGCAGACCAAATAAAGTATGATGCAATGATTTACCTATATATGGTAAATGTAGTCCTTTCAACCCACTAATTAAAAATACCGTATAATGGAGCTCTAATAGATAAAAAAGTCTTTAAACATTGTTATAATGCAATAATACCCCTATATATATATATAAGAAAGAAAACTCTATTTGCCTCTGCAAAAAATGGAAACATTCTTTTGACAAGTAAATCATAGGAAACAAGAGAGATAATCACAGGGAAGAATACATAAAAATCATATATCATAAATCTATAATTATACATAAAACCACCAACTCTGTTGAAATACCCTTACTAATTATAATAATCCTAGGTACTTTAGCCATTATAAATACATATTTTAACTCCAAATTCCCTTCAAATAAAAGAGATTTTCTTTTAATCTTTTATTCCCTTTCCTTTTTCTACTATTTTTTTTTTACTAAAATACTGTGAACTTAAATTCTTTTAGAACCCTTGAAACCGCATGTTTTTTAAAGAAAAAGTCGTGCTTTCTATACAGCTAAAGAAGTAAAATTGTGTTTGCTTACATCCTATAATTAAATGCTAGGGTATTCTATCTTCTCATGACCATCGCTCTAAGGTACAGATCTTAAGAGAAACTATTTGTGATCTATGAGCTCATCAACAATCAACCCTGGTGGTTTACTTTTCTATTAGCAAACCTTGAGTTTCACATCACCAAGTAGGGATTCGGTTGTCAAGCACCGTAAGAACCTGAAGACTTTTAAAGATGAGAGATTCCACAATCTTTTGGTAGTTTCTCCCAGAATTCAGCATGTATGCAATATTATAGTCCTGTGCTTATTATAAGTTCTATTATCTATGCGTATGAAGCAAAGTAGGAGCAATGCTGACACAGAATTTTTTTCTAACAAGACCAAAACTTTTGGTGATTTATTATTTTTCATACTAAATTTTGGTTGTTTATTAACTAGTGATTTTTTTGTATCACCATCTCCTTTTGTTATAAACTGAACTAATTCAACTCTGTAAATCTATGAAATACAGCAGCTATTGGTGCTTGAAAGTAATTTAGCATCCAATTCATATGTCTGCTTTACCCATGGCATCCAAGTGATTAGTCAATCACTTTGACAATTCAATTCATTAATTTGTCTCGATTAAATTAAGTTCATCACATCCATTGTGATTGCACCTACTGTTATATATATATTGCATAAGAGGACTCCAAGAGTCTATAGGAAAGAAAGATACACAATACTCACTTGAACTAATCAAAGTATTTTCTGATTATCACTTTCAACAATGCTTTAATTTCATCTTCCATTTATAATTTTATATTAAGTCATGATTTGATATATCTGCACAATTGGACAGCAAAAATAAATGATTGCATGAATTATATATATGCTCTTAATATGTCTTAAGATATAGTCTTATCTCAAATTTGTCTTGAATGTTACCTTAATGACAGTGCGAGGCATATTCGTTGAGACAATATGCATTTTTTATGTTAAACATAGATTATAAAAAAAATAGCATAAAATATATTGGGCTCTAGTTTTATTCAGCTACAATATTAGAAGCTCCAAAGGCTCAAGCAATCTTCGAGAAAAATTTAATATTTTCTAAGGACAATATTTTTATTACAGAAACAAATATAAAGAAAAAAAAATAGACAAATTAAGTAGACAAAGATTAATTCAATTTGAAGAACATTTTCTCTATCTCGTGCAAGGATAGAAGGGAAAAAAAACAATTTTTTTGGCATAATTCACAACATTGGCTGGATTAAACTACATTTAATTGTAAATTAAATGGCATGCACCAAAAGATTAAAAAAAAAACAAAAAAATGAAAGAAAGAAACAATTTGTGTAGCATCATTATTAAAATGGTCAAACAAATTTCATTCAATTGTAATATTTTTTTTCCTATTTAAATAGTGTGTTGTTTTTAATACAAAACTTAAATGATATATGTGCTCCATACTATGAAAACTATATATAAATATCAGAATAACTTTGGAGTGTTAAAACTTTTATCAAAACTAAAAAGACTTCAATTCAGTTAATTGATCCACATGAAAAAGGAAATAATTACTTTTCTAATTCTTCTTTTGATTGGTTGTGTATGAAATTAAATTCTTTTGATTGATCTACATCCAACATTAAAAGGAAAGGGAAAATGTTTTACACTACCTTACTTTTCATAGACGACACTACCTCACCTTTCAAAATTGTCATTCTTAACAAAAAAAAAAAAAAAAACTGTAATTATATGTTTCCCAAAATAGAACTTTCATTAACCTACATTCAAATGTATAAATACAAATCATGTTCTACTATTTCTTTTTTAGTTTGACAACAGTGTTTTACTATCCTTAAGAACTAAGGATCCCCATACACTAAATTATACCTTTACAAAACCTTTTTTTTAATCTTGATTTACCTAACATAATTTTTTTTCTTATCTCATATCTCTATTCACTATGCACTACACTTACACCTTGTAAGGATTTCAATTCATCAAACATAAGTGCAAAAAGTTACACACACATATATAATATTTGTATAACAAAAAGTTACATGCACACGCGTATAATATCTGTAAAAAGAAATAGTCACACACACACACACACACAATATCTGTAAAAAGAAATAGTTAGGCGCACACATATAAAATGGTATTGGAGCAGCTTAGGCACTGCATCAAGCAGCCTGTTGTGGCAAAGTGCACTAATGCTTGAATATTCTTCCAATACTGAAGGAGAGAGGACTATTTATATAATGCTTAGCATAATACATACCTTGGAAGAACATCAATATCACTCTGCAAGCTGTTGACTCTGCAAGTCCACCCTTCATTTTCTCAATAAGTTCTTCACACTTCCAAAAGAGTTTCCTCCCTCTAGGGTCTTCACTTCCTCGGAAGATTCTACTAACAAAATCAAGTTCCCTTGTTAAAGCCTCTCGTTCCCATGCTGGTGCACAGTGTTGGAAAACATCTTTCACCCACCCCAAGAGCTCAGATGTTCGATTGCAGGCTCGGCAATGGAAAAGCATTTCGGTTGGGCCACCTCCACTCTTAACAGATGAGCCCATACAAATTTGTCCATCACGAATAGCACAATCTGTGTGAGTCCAATGAGAACACAAATCGCAACCAATCCAACGGCATGTATTCACTTCAAAATCAAACTTGTTACAGATCACACACATGCAGAGATTGCAGAAACCGCTTTTGTTGGCACATATTTCACAGGTACAGTCATCAGCTGGAAGTTGGTTTTGGCATGCTATATTTCTGCATCTCTTAAACACAAAGACCTCAATCAGGGAAGTTTGGGAGAGACTAATACTTGGATGCAAAAATGCCTGAATTCCAGTGTTTATTGCAACAAGTATTTCTAGCTGTACTCGGTGTGCTCTAATCAAAGTCTTTGCTGTCAAATCAGACCTATTATGAACAAGCTTCTGCAAAATCAAAAATTCCTCTCTGTGCTGTGAACCACCACTTCCTTCAAGCATAACACGAAGACCATTCTTTAGCTCATCAAGAAAGTTGTCAGGTAAATGTTGCATCTTTTCAGAGATAATATCAACTCGTTCCCCAGCTATGTCACGAAAAGATATCTTATCTGCACCTGAGACGCGACGAATGATGGACTGTCCAGGGCAATCATTATCCGCCTTGTCATTCTCCATCTTCTTTTTCATCATGGCATCAACAGTAGGCCAAGTTTCTTGTGAACTAGCACTTTCTGCAGGAGATTCACGAATATTATCAGAATTTGATCTTGGTTCCTGTGCGTCAGGGGACAAGTGAAGATCCGAAGACACCAAGGACAGTGATGTTTGTAGTCCAGCTGTACAAGGTTGCTGTCGTGGAGGAAGCATTTTTTATGAAGGGTGGTGAATGTTAGAGCCAGATGATGTGCCCATCAATTAGTCGTTTCTTCCTGTCATTGTCATAAGGAGCTGTAACACATCATCCATCCATCACCACCTCCTTTTATTATGACTATCATTAAAATTCAAGCTATGGAAATGTGAAAAGAAGTAATAATAATAATTAAGAAAAAAAAACATCGCCCAAGTATGAAAAAGAGTTCTTCTGTCTAGTACATTTCTGATCAAAATAATATGTAATGATCCCTTCTTTTACAAGAACTCCGTTTTGCTTATAAAATAGGATTAACTATGATTTCCAGAGGGTATTCATATGATACATATATATAGCATGATTAATGAATATTGAACATGATCACATAGATAGACTAGATCAGTTACAACTCAGCTAAACCAGAATAAAGCCACACACACCCCCTTTTTTTTTTTTAAAAAGAATTCAACATCATTAACCAATCAGACTAATTTTTTAAAGAAAAGGAAAAAAATTAAAAAAAAAACAAAGCTGTAACAAGCAAAAAGTTGATCAGAGAAAAGGAGATACTAAGAAGAGTTGATCTGTTTGGTTACTAAGAAAGTTACAAATGTCAAACCAAATTTTCTAAGAAAGTTACCAAATCTCACCTCTCGAAGATATTTTTTAAGATAAAAATTGACAGTCAATCAGAAAACATAACCTAGGTTTTAATTCACTGCAAAAAAAAACTCTATTTATTCAACACTTAAACCAAAAACAATAAGAAAAAGCCAAACGTTTCCTCTATCTGTTTTCTCAGCAACCAAACAGAAACTAATGATAAATGGAGAGGGAGAGGGAGAGGGAGAGAGAGTACTGACCTGAAGAAACGATGGCAAATGGTTCGATTAAGGAAGAGAAAAGGCAACCACCATCAATCAATTAAGGATTACAAAGAAGAGCTGAGAGATAATTGAAATGACTCTT
This sequence comes from Populus deltoides, assembly GCA_015852605.2. Taxonomy (NCBI): domain Eukaryota; kingdom Viridiplantae; phylum Streptophyta; class Magnoliopsida; order Malpighiales; family Salicaceae; genus Populus; species Populus deltoides. The sequence goes on along the minus strand of CM027571.2, from coordinate 21,127,741 downwards.
TTACCATTTTGTCCTCCAGTGTTGAGGCTGCTTGAGCTTGACAAATGCGAGGGGCTAATCCCCCGGCTTTCTACGCAGGGACAAGACCGGACAATATGAGATTATCTAAAACCGGTCTTTTAATTTATGACCTTTGCTATGTCACTGTTTGTGCCTTCGTGGGGGCATTGACTTGCGTTAGACGCTGATTTACACAGCACTTTTTTTTTTCTAGGCTAGTCATTGAATAATAATAATATTTTAATTACAATATTTTATAACTGTCTTAAACGTGTTTTTTTTTAATTTATTTTTTTTAAATTATTTTTTTATTTTTTTTAGATAATTTTAATATATTGATATTAAAAATAATTTTTTAAAATTAAAAAAAAAACTGCATTAATATTTAGGTCATAGTGTACAAAATCATTTACTCTTCTTTTTTTCATTTATTTATCACGAAACTCATTTTACAATTATAATTATCATTTGACTGCTCAGAATAGTAACATATATGCTCTTTTTTCTATTTTTAATATTAGATTTATGAGAATTAGATTTTATTATTTATTTTAATTTTTTTATGTTTTGATAAAATATCTTGATATTATGCTTAGTTTACAATTATTTATTTTTTATTATATTATTAAATACAAAATAGTTCAAGAAAAAAAATAATTATTATGAATAGAATTTCATGATTTACTTTAATTTATTTTATTTAAAGTTATCATGATCTTAGAAAAACACTCTGGTATAGGGTTAGTGTTTGGTTTTTTTAACATCTATTTTTTTATCATATTATTAAATAAAAAATAATTCCATATAAAACTTAATATTGGATATTAGATTTCAAGATTTATTTTAATTTATTTTTTTATAAAATTAATGTGATCTCAAGAAAATCTTGATATTTAGTTGGTAATTAAGAGTTTGATATATTAATTTAAATTGATGGAGTTGATTAAATAAGTTTTCGTTTCAATAAGTTGAAATCCGGTGATATAAACTTTCATTGAAGAGGGAAAAGAAACAAATAATTTCATAATTGAAATATCATTACTTCTCTATTCTCACTCATGGATAGGCCCAAAATCATGTTAAGTGCCTTTCAAACCAAGCGCTTCCTCATAATCTGCACCTTCAAATATACCATAGAAGAGAAGATTAAAATTAGTTCGATAGCTTCTCACAAGGTTTAGAAAAACAAATACAAAATCTTGAGGGTATTTTAACCGATCAGGTTTTGGGTTTGCTCTTTAATGGTCATGAGTTTAAGTTTTCTTAAGGCCACTTGAGGCTCTCATGGTATTAAGACTCGTGGAATTAGTCGAAGTATGCGCAAACTGGTTCGGACACCCATATTTTTTTTTAAAAAAAGCAAATACAAGTTGACGCATTACCAGAAAATCAGCGAAAACCAACGGAATTTTTTCATCGGTAATTCTTATTGACGGAAATAATTCCGTCTCTAATTCTGTTGATATATACCGACAGATGATACCCGTCGGCGATACGGTAGGTATATACCGACGGAATACGTCTGTCGGTATATACCGACAGTATCGTCGACGGATTAAATAGTTTTTTTGAAAAGTTGCAACGGTGTGATGACGTGTATTTTTTTCAGGCGATTTTACCAATGGAATGACAGAGGGATTCAATCCGGGATCTCCGTACAATGACGTGGCGCAGTCACTGGCAGAATCACCGACGGGTATACAGATGGAAAGTTTCCGTTGGTGATTCCATCGGTAAAAGCCAATATATACCCACTCTGCCGACACTCTCTTCCTGTATTTCTCCGTCTTCTTCCCCATCCCAACTCTCCCCTCCTAAACTACAGCCAACCACCCATCCCAACTCTCTCCCTTTTCTCAACACAAGCATTCAAGTTTCTTATACTTTTGCACGTGGTCACAACATCCATTCTCCGAGCAATTTATTGTGGATTTTATATTTTTTATTAGTAAATCTATCCTTTTTAGTTTTAACATTTAAATGTCAATTTTATTATATATATTTTTTAGTATATGTATTTTGTTAACGTATGTACTTGTTTGATTGTTATTTGTCAAAAAAACTTGTAGTATGAATGTATAATTTTGTAGTTGTTATAGTTTGTTTTAGATTTTGTCAAATTGTATTTGTTTGTAAATTGTTGAAACTTTGTTTGAATTACACCGAATTAGATGTGTTGTGATGAAATAAATAATAGCTTGTTTAACGAGTCCGTTTTAATTTTTATCAATTCTATTACGAAGTTGTGATTTCCGTAAATTTATATATGTATAAATTTGTATGGACGTTGATAATTGATAATTGATAATGAATATTTAACATAAGTGTTTTTTTAGTTTGTTGGATAATGTCGGGGCAAACCAATATTTTTTTAAATTTATTTACATAACATATATAGTTAATTAATACATGTTGTCGTCATAATTTTATAGAGGTTCGATAGAAGTCATGGATGATCGTTCATGGATGTATCGGGACTCACCCCAAGGATTGCGGAGGATGGATTATTGTAACGGGGTTCAGGTTTTTATTAATTTCACAACAACATCTATTCCGGGAAATTTTACTGATGGCGGTATTAGGTGTCCATGCAGGAAGTGTAAAAATAAAACGTTTTTGCATCAAGATGTTGTAACGATGCATCTTCTAACTAAAGGGTTCATGGAGGATTACCTGTGTTGGTATGCACATGGAGAACTATTTGTTCCTAATGAGAGCATGGTAGAAAGGGTGGTTGGGTAAACTTCTAGTGCTAGCAACGTGCATGAAGTTGTAAATGACAATAGTAATATTTACAGGAATATGGTTATGGATGCAATGAGAATGAGTGGAGGTAATTTCAGTGAATGTCCAATCGTAGAAGAAGAACCTAATGCAGATGCAATAATGTTTTTTGATTTGTTAAAAGAATCTGACGAACCATTATGGGATGGCTGCACGAACCATAGTAAATTATCGGCCGTAGCATAGGTGTTCACCATCAAGTCAGATCACGGGTTGAGTGAGGTCGGTTATGACAAGATTATTGAATGGATGATAAGCATTTTACCTGAAGGAAACAGGCTGAAAGATAACTTCTATGCTGCAAAGTCCATGATGAAACTCCTCGGTTTAGGATACCAGAAAATTGGCATGCCCTAACTTCTGCATGTTATACTACCTTGAAAATGTTGAGCTAACCAAGTGCATGACATGTGGGCATTCTCGTTACAAACCCAGAACTGGCAGGGGAAAGACTCTCGTGGCATATAAAAAACTTAGATACTTCTCAATCACACTTAGACTGCAGAGGTTATTCATGTCACCAAGGACTGTTGAGCACGTGACATGGCACCAATCACATCATGCGGTTAATGGAGTGATGGTGCATCCATCTGACGGGGAAGCATGGAGATACTTTAACAGTGTGCATCCTCATTTTTCAGCTGAATCAAGGAACGTGCATCTTGGGTTGTGTATAGACAAATTCAACTCATTCGGGTCATTTGCTGCTTCTTATTCTTGTTGGCCGGTCATACTGACGGTTTATAACTTGCCATCGGGGATATGTATGAGGCCGGAGTTCATGTTTTTATCTATGGTCATACCAGGTCCGAGCAGTACGGGGTGGAATATAGATGTTTGTCTTCGACCATTGATTGATGATTTGATGCAGTTGTGGTCCTTTAAAGCTTTAACTTATGATATCTCGAGGAAACAAAATTTTGTTATGAGAACGGCTTTGATGTGGACTGTGACACGATCAAAGAGTTGATGTCTTATCCCAAGTGCAGGAGTGTCACAGTAATAAATAACCCAGCAAGACCGGGGTCGAACCACAGAGAGGTTAATTGTATAAATTATAATTAATAAAACAACAACAATAATAACAACAATAATAGTAACAATAATAGTAATAGTAATAATAATATTAATATTAATAGTAATAATAATAATACTCAGTACGTGGCGTTGTTATACCTGAGAATGATCTAAAAGATCGGGTCACAGGTTTCCAACCTATATACTGAGTTTATGAAAAGATCAAAGAGATATATTATATAATATAAACAGATTTCTGATGCGAATGAACAAGGCAAGACCAACAATGTCAGGATCCTTGATCAAACACAGAGCATACTTAAAGTACATAAAATATAACAAGAATGTAAATAATAATAATAATAACAACAACAACAACAACAACAACAACAATAATAATAATAGCAATATTAGTAGTAGTAGTAGTAGTAGTAGTAGTAGTAGTAGTAGTAGTAGTAGTAGTAGTAGTACTAATAATAATAAAGAAGAAGAGGAAGAAATTAATGAGAACTTTGAGATGGAAGATTAATGTAAAGATTAAACAATGATAAAAACAAATGTCAAGGTTAGAGGATCCACTAATAGTATTAGAGATAAGTAAAGTATAAACTCTTTATAAATTATCAACATAATCATATTAATCATCTTATTTACGTAACACCATACTATAAATTTTATCAGGTATTCATGATGCTAACTTATGTTGACAACAAATCAAGTTCCTCTCATAATAACGATGTCGGCCGAAGACTATGAAGGATCAAGTATTTGATGTACCAAGTGTTATACAACACAAATCTAGATTAACCATTTAACAAGCAAAGTATTAAGAATTAATAAGATAAAAATGATAAGACATGTTAATAGCAAACTTTCTTGGATATAAACATTAAAGTCCATGTTGAGTTTATATTATACTTATTCTAACACCATTAGTGAAACCTTGTCACCTTGACATAATTAAATTAGCTAGACATTATGAAGAAGAAAAACATAAATAAACAATATAAGAACATAAACATGATATAAGTTAACTAAGTATAGTAAAGGAAATGAAAAGCATGAACAAGAGATTAATAAAAATAAAACTTAAGCATTACAACAATAAAGAGAGAGCAAGAACATGATCTTGATCTTAGAACCAAGATTTTAAATGAATGGCAAATGTCTTCTTTTATAGGCTAAAATTCAGAACTATTTATTTGGTAATTGATTATTGATGTAGTGGCCAACTATTGATTTAGTAAACTTGGTGGACAGCAGCACTCAAGCACTTTGGCTGGATGAAATGACATTGATCCATTCAGAATTTGGTAAAGTGTTCTTCATGAAAGTTGTTGGCAATCATCTTATCTTTTCACCCATAAAATTGCAGAGCATTTGGATCACTAGAGCTCGAGATATGGCTAAAATACTGAGTAGTGCTGTTGGTGGACGTGGTGGATAGACCTCAAGCTCTTGTCTGGACGAAATGTCATTGTTACCATCCGAATTTGAGAAAATCTTCTTCATGAAAGTTGTTGGAAATTGTCTTTTCCTTCCACCCACCAAATGTCACGTCATTTGGCCTTCTAGACCTCCAGATATGGGTAAAATTCTAAGCAGTGTTTGGGCTGGATTACAGGACAGATTCTGACTTCTCTTTTGTGGCCAAACTTTGAATTTGAAAATGGCAGATTTGGGTCTTACACTATTCATAAACATTGTAGGCCTATTTCTTAGCTTTCCATCCATATAAATTAAGCTGAAATCCAAGATCTACAGCTCCAGATATGACCCAATAACTGAACAGTGTTCCAATTTGAATTGAATCGGCATCTCCTTTCTAATCTTAGCCGTTTCTTTGTCCTTTCACTTTCAATAGTTAATCACATCAATCAATCCTTTGAATTGTGTGATATGCCTGTATTTAAAATGAACATTTACCATAAATTAAAGCTATCTTATATTATCAGATCTCTTATTATAAAACATGCTCTAGTTAAGGAGTTATTGATACTTCAAGTGCAAAATGATGATATAAAACCTTGATAAAAATGCACTTTTAAGTACTAATCAGACTGTCAATGGTTTCCCAGCTTATAGAATGGTTTCTGGTTGGAGCACGCATGGAAAACTAGCATGTCCATACTGTATGGAAAACAACAAGGCATTCACGCTAACAAACGGGGGTAAAACTTCTTTTTTTGATTGTCACCGTCGTTTCTTGCCACCAAATCACCGGTACAGAAAGAACAGAAATGATTTCTTTATTGGTAGAGTTGAAAAAGATGCACCCCTGTGTTTTTCTGGTGAAGAATTGCATGATGTTGTATCAGAGTACGGTGACATTGTGTTTGGTCTCCAGTCAGGTAAGCAAAAGTTTCCTGGTTTTGGTTTGACCCATAATTGGATAACATGAAGTATCTTTTGGGAGCTTTCTTATTGGAAGACCAATCTTCTCTGCCATAACCTTGACGTCATGCATATTGAAAAGAACGTGTTTGAGAACATTTTCAAGACCGTCATATATGTGAAGGGGAAAACAAAGGACAACATCAAGGCTAGATTGGATTTAGGGTTGTTCTGTAACCATAAAACTATGGAGTTAGTTTGTGATGGGTCACGAGTCGCAAAACTAAGAGCAAGCTTAGTGTTAGAGAAAAACGCACAACTACTAGTTTACAAATGGCTTAAGAGTTTGCATTTTCCCGATGGACATGCCTCAAACATATCAAGGCTGGTTAATATGGAGGAATGCAGATTATATGGAATGAAGAGTCATGACTGCCATGTGTTTATGCAAACACTCATCCCATTAGCTTTTCGTGATTTGTTGCTAAAGGGGATATGAGATGCACTCACGGAGATCAATCATTTCTTTAGAGATATATGCTCTAGCAAGTTGAATGTTGATCACATTGAAAGGTTTGAAACGAATATCGTCGAGACAATATGCAAACTTGGGATGATATTCCCTTCATCATTTTCTGATTCAATGGAGCATCTACCCATAAATTTACTGTTTGAGGTTTGGAGGATCGGTCCAGTATAGATGGATGTATCCATTCGAGAGGTTAGATATTACAGTTGTTATGTAATTCATAATTAAATGTATTTTCATTTTTTTATTGATAATTTTTGTTTAATTCTATATATGCAGGTACTTGTTCAATCTTAAAAAAAGGTTAAGAACAAGGCGCATGTTGAGGCGTCAATATGTGAGGCCTATATTGTTGAGGAGATCTCAACATTTATCTCATACTATTTCGAATCTCATTTGAGATCGAGGATCAACCGTGTTCCACGGCATGATGATGGTGGTGAAGTGCCTAGTGCCTTCAAATGGGAACTTGTCAATATTCTCCAATCCTGGATGACCCACACCAAAAAAATGTCGTTAGGGGAAGATATTTTTCTGAAATAGAGTTCAGACAAGCATACAATTATGTCCTATTTAACTGTGATGAGCTGAGACATTTTATTAAGTAAGTAGATGTTCTACTTAAACTTTGTCAAGAGTGTACTATTTATATATTGTAATACCATAAACTCATATAATTTGGAACAACTTTGCAGGCAACATCGACGATATTTACTGTCCAATAACTCACAGCTGACCGAATCCCAAATCTTTCAATTACAAGATGAACAATTTGCCACGTGGTTTAGAACACATGTAAGTCGTATCACAAACTCATTATCTCTTGCAAGGTAATTAGTTGTACATTAATAGTACAAAATATTCGTTTATTAATTATTGTTGTATTTGATATACAAAGTTTATCAAATGGGAGGTAGTGCTGCTATTTCACTGTCTTTACTAAGCCTGGACCCTAAAAGAAAAGTCAAGTGCTATAACGAGTATTTTGTTAATGGATATGTCTTTCATACTGAAGAATAGGGCATGGAAGAAAGACATATAATAGCGGTGTTGATATTAAGGGATTGACTTCTAGTAAGTTTGAAGTTGACTACTATGGTAGATTAGAAGAGGTCATCGAACTGCAATATCATAGCGAGTAGAATAGAGTGTTTTTATTCAAATGCTATTGGTATGACACAACTGACAAAGGAATCAGAGTAGATCCTCACTATAATCTTGTTGAAATCAACTCAAAAGCTAGACTCCGCAACGTAAACGGTGTCTTTGTTTCCGCAAAGCAATGCCAACAAGTTTATTACACATACACCCCTTCCTTTAGAAAGGACCGATCAAGAGTTGATTGGTTATCCATTTTAAAAACCAAACCAAGGGTCGTGTCGAGGTTGTTCAAGATGAGAACGAAGACACAAGTGTGATATATGAAGTATTTCAAGCTAGTGAGTTGGTTGAATCATACCGAGTTGCTCCTTTGATTGACTTAGAAGAAAATTCAAATTTTTGTGTTTTCGATGATAGTTTTGTTGATGTTGACGCAGAGGAGTTAAATCTGTTTTGAACTCTAGTGGACTAGAGAATGTTGATGAAGAAGATGATAACCACATTGAAGAGTGCGATGAAGCTGATAACAATTCAATTGAGGACGAAGATGAAAATTCTGACTAAATTTACTGTAAAACCTTTTTTTTTATATAATGTAATATTATGGATGATATTTTGGAACATAAAATATTTATTTTATAATTGTTTGCTCTTGTTATTGTGCTGTGCATACTATAAGTTTGCAATTTAAGCATTTGTGTAGGAGGATAGACAGGTAATACAAACAAAACATGTAAAAACTTGACACAAACACCGACGGATAGACCGACTAATTATGTGACGTCAGTATTTCACCGAGAGTTGCAAAAAATTACAACATTTTTCCACCATTACCGACGTCTTTACCGACGGAATATGTCCCATCGATATTTTACCAAGAGTTGCAAAAAAATAAAGCATTTTGCCACAATCACCGACAGCTATACCGATGGCATTTGTCCCGTTGGTATTTCACCGAGAGTTGCAAAAAAATTACAGCCACTACCATAATCACTGACGGCTTTCCCGACGCCATCACTGACGGATAGTGCACATTCCAAAGCGCACGACTGTCAGACTACCTGGTCGGTCGACACAGGTACCGACGGAATCACCGACGGTCGCGACAAGTCCAATGTGCATGTGCTTTGACACACAGTTACCGATGGATTTGCCGATGGATTTCAAAAAATCTGAAGGGATTTTCAAAATTTTAGTGCGAAATTCAATTAAATACCAACGGAAATTATTGACGGAATTTAATGCCACTGCCTAAAAAAAATATTATTCTATTTTTCGTCAGTAATTCCATCAAAAACATTGCAGTATAAAACCGACCCCCCCTCCACGGTTCATTTTTTCTCGGCTCCTCTTCATTTCTTCTCTTCTCCTCCTGCAAATTCTTGACGTTTAGCATTGCATTTTTATTGTTTTGATTGTAGTTTTCAACAAATTAAAAGGTATAATTCTCCTTTCTTTATCTTTGTATTTTTTGACTTTTTTTATATTTTAATTATGATTATTTTTGTGGTGTTCTTTGTTTTGTATATTGTAGGTAGATAAAATCTTGAAATCAACACACTATTAAGGTAAACATTTTTCATTCCTAAAGTCTTTAGTTTTTTCTTTTTATTTGTTAAATTTATTTTATTGTTTGTATTGCCATAATAATTGAAAATTTTGTTAAATTTGAATTGTTATTGTTGAATTTACATTTAAAATGTTAATTAAAATATAGAATTAAATTTAATTAGTTTATCTTAATTTTATTATATTATTGTTTGTTATGTTTTTAATTATTTCAATTAATTTTAATTGTTATTTATGAATTTGTATAGATGTTAGTTGAAAATATATAGATGTTTAATTTCTATAGATGTTAGGTTGATTAGAGTTGATTTTGCAATATTTGTGTAATTATCAATATTTGTAGGTATGAAAACTGTGGGTAGTCTCTAATATAGAGGAGATGCTGATGATTGTTTTTTAAATAATTAAATTTAACTATTCGTATAAATTTGTGTAGATGGGTGAATGAAAATTTAATTATTTTATTGTTTATATTGTAAAAATTATTTTATTCTATTATTGATTGTTATGTTTTTTTTTATTTTCATTAATTTTAATTGTCATTTATGCATTTCTATAGATGTTAGTTGAAAATATATAAATGTTGAATTCCTATAGATGTTAGGTTGTATATAAGATTTTTCAATGGAGTCAATTGGTTTGTGGTTATTTTTAAAGATTTGCAGGTTTAAAAACTGTAGGTAGTCTCCAGTATAGGAGAGGTGTTGCCGAATTGTTTTTAAATAATCGAAGTTAATTATGTAATTATTCGTATAAATTTGTGTAGATGCGTAGAATGAACTATATAGCACGTCGTCAGCAGACGGTTACAACTAGTTCTTCTAGCAGCGAGGAGGACGTATCCTTAGGTGCTGATCACGGCGAGGCATCTGCACCAACTTGTGATGCTGTCTCTTCTAGCGCGGTTTCACAGAGCATAGGCGATGTGCCTTCACAGAGGGGTCAATTCACTCGCACGTACCAGGCACAATGGAAAGACGACCTTTCAATGTCAGTTTATTTAGGTTTTAGTTTTTTTATATATATTTATAACATAATTTATAAACAACTAATTAATATTTTATTAATTTTATTTAATTTCAGGTTCACAAACATTGAGGCTGCCCGGACAATAACATCGGTGTTTAAATCATCGATGGAGATTCCATTATTTCAACGGAGTCAGGTTTCCAGACATCCTGAGTGGAGACCTAATATCGATGCATGGTTTCGACGATTTCGGGTAGGTGTTAACTTTTAATTTCCAGGTTATTTTTAATAAATTATGTTTATAATTTTATATCTTGTACTATTTTTATTTTAAATGAATTATTTATATACACAACTTAGATTTGAGTGAGATAGCGCAGATAACAATGTTGTGAGGAGAGTATGGGAGAATCACGCGGCTACTAGGTAATATCAAAAATAATATTTATTTTTATTTTATAATTTTATGTTCTAACTTCTAATTTGTTACTATGGAAGTAGGTTGCGTGATTTTTGGTATGATACACAAAAAAAAACCAAAAAGATATGCAAGAGATAACGGTCTTGAAGGATAAAATGAGGTTGCGGTTTGGCGGAAATTCAAACTACCATTCATCTCGGGGGATATATGGACAACATATATTAAGCATGTGACATCTGAGTGGTTCACACGATGCTCACATTCCGGTGCCGACAACCGGAATTGGCAAATTCATGGTTCGGTGACCACGCACACCGGCAGCTCCATCCCGTTCGGTGCACATGCGAAGTGGATGGTAAGATTAATTTAAATGAAATATATCGTTAATTAATTTATTGTTGCTTATAAATATATTTAACTTGCAACCTTGTTTGTCCTTACAGGCTACGTATCTTGGACGTGAGCTGAGCCTAATGGAGCTGTTTGTAAAGACGCACGTGCGGAGTCAAGACCGCCAAAAGAGGGTGCAACAATTTGTGGACAATCGTGCTCAACACTTCGTGGTATGTTCGTTCAATCATTTTATTTCATAAGTTATTATTTTCTTGAATTGAATATGATGATTTTTTTTAAAAAAAATTCAAAAGACCTATAATAGCCAGTTGAGGGAGAGATATGGGGACGATCCTTCGACCCATCCGGATTTTGATTCGGATTTGTTGATGGAGGCAGGATCGTCTGATGGACCAGATAAAAAAATCGGGTTTACGGGCTCTCTAACACTACGGTAAAAAACTTGCGGTCGGCTCGTAATGTTTCAACTGTTGGGAGCTCTCTATCAGTATCGAGCACCCAGTCTAAGGAGTTCATGGCTTTGAAACAACAATATGATCAGCTCTGTCAAATGGTCATGGAGATTAGATCAAGGATGGGTGATGATACATGTGCAACTCTTTTTTGGCCGTACGGTCTTGGAAACAACCAGCCTCCTCCTCCTCCTTCTCCTTCTCCTCCAGCTCCGCCGTTATTTTAGTTTAATTTTATTTTTGAAACACATTAAATTTGTAATGAATATTTGGATGAATATTATTTAACATTATTTTTATATTTTTAATGTTTAATACAATTTTATTTGGTTATTTACTTGGCTGATTAGTTTTTTTACTATTAATAAATAAATTTTTAAAATATTTAAATAAATTCCGACGGCCTTACAGACAGAACCAGGCCGTCGATATTTTACTGAGAGTTGCAAAAAAATTACCACCCATGCCACAATCACCGATGAATATAGTCCATCAGTGTTTATCGTTACTATTATCGACAGAAAATATCTGTCGATATTTTACAGAGAGTTATGAAATATTTATTGCCCATGCCACAATCACCGACGGCTATTTCATCGGTGATTACCGGTGAAAATATAGACGGAATTATTTTGTTGGTAAGGTTCTCGTGGGAAAAAATTTTTTTGCGCACTTCGCCGTCGGTGTTTGTTTTTTTAATTTTCAATAGAGTTAGCGACGGAACAGGGAATTACCGATGATCAATATTCTGACGGACTGATTCCATCGGTGAGACCATCAGTAAAAATTTTACCGATGAATTGCGTGCCTTACATCGACGAAATGAAGCCATCGGTAAAACTATTTAATGGTGTAGTGACGGTACATACAATGCGACTTTCTTGAAGAATCTCACAAGAAACATTGAGGGGGAGGTCATTGGAGTCCACAACACCTTTCACGAAGCTTATATATTGTGGGAACTAATCAAGCAAAAAAAAAGAAAGAAAAGTGAGCAAGCATAAAATATAAAGAACAAGTATGGGTAGTTTCCATATAGAACAAATCTGTTTAGGGATTAGAGAGTTGAGGGAAGGAAAGGAAAGGATGACATTCTCTTACCAGTTCTCCATCAAAATCATCTGAAATGAGGACCTTTTTTCACATAGAGCCTAATGTTTTTTGTTTTGGGATTGACCATGTCATCCTTTCTTGTGGGAGCCATAGCTAGCACATAGAGTATGGACCAAACTCCACCTCACCCTGCAAAAGCAGCCTTCACCAGCTCAGCATGCAATAAAATGAGGTAAATGACAAAGCCTTTGTCATCTCGCTGAAGTATGGAGAATAGGCACAGAAAAGAACTTGGTGAGATTCAAATCTTTTCAAGATGAGAAACAAGCTGTTTGAGAAAAAAAGAGGCTAGACCTTAAGATACAGCGTAAGGCGAGTTCCTTTGGGAATGAGATTTTCAGGGCCTAACTCCTCTTTTATGGTATATGAGCTTGCATTGGCCTCTCCTTCCCATACATATTGTTTAGCAGATTTTGGACTTTTTGATGAGACAACAACCTTTTAACAAAAAATTGAATTGATGCCTCATGTACTGCATAACCAATTGATCATTTAGGATTATCAAACGAGCTAGTCAACAGATTGATAGGAGAAACAATCAAACTATCTACTATTTGATTCGGTCAATTAAATCGGTCGACTGATTGTTCGATCGTTACGAACACCAATGAAATTAGTAATAGTGAATTAGTTGATCATTCTAACTAACAATAAACTATTACTATTTTAAAAAAAAATCAATTAGAAACTCATAGTTCTATAATGCGATGTTTGGCCCAATATGGAAGGAGGAATAAAAATGTAAAGTAAGTTTAAGTACTGAGAGCAAGTAAAATATAATGAATGAAACAATGTTCCATGGAATGAAACTAGAGGAAAATTTTCATGAAAATATTGAAATTTATATTAGGACCAATTAAACCTAGGATTGGTCTCATGATAGAATTTATGGTCATAATGAATTAATCAGAGTAAATGAAGTTTTAGAGTTCTTTAAAAATAATTGTGATGCAACTTGAAAGGTGACAAGAATAGAAAAAAAATATGAAATTTCTTAGACATAAAATGAGAATTGAATGAAAATTTAAAATGATACCTTTATAATAAGGATCTTGGATTTGAAATTATTTTTAATTGTTATGATGATATAAGAGAAGTTGCACATCCATCAAGGTCAATAAGGCGAAAGTAAACTTAAGTAGCTCAATAGATAATAATCCTTCTATTAAAAGTCAATAGTAAATGTTATTTTCTTTGATATAATGAACTTATGGAATTCATAGTAAATACATTTATATGTTGAAGTAAGAAATTATAATGAAAGAAAGAAAAAAGAAATAATTGGCATCCGAATAAGGTTGTCAGATTAGTTAGTATCCATTTAGGATTATCGGAGTTATTGGCTTCCAAACATGAATGCCAGAATGATTGGCATTCAAGTAAGAATTATCAGATTGATTGGTATCCATTTGAAATTACTGAAATTATTGGCTTTCAAATGGAAATGCTGGAATAATTGGAATCCAAAGATCGCTAGATTGATTGGTATCAATTTGGGATTACCTAGATTATTGGCTTCCAAACGAGAATGCCAGAATAATTGGCATCCAAGTAAGGATTGTTGAATCGATTGATATCTATTTGAGATTACTGGAGTTAATCTTTGCACCTGAGACTAGTTTATCCTTTTTAATTATAGTACCATCATTTTGATCATTTGAAAACTACACAATTTGTCTTGTTAAGGTAACTTATTTTCTTCATTCCACATCATAGGCTATCACCTTCAAGAATACACCGCGATCTCAACAACACATGTTCATTATTCCCTATCCATAAATCACAACCTTTACCTTAAGTTAACTGCATTTGTTAAATCACTTCAACACCCTAAGCTTTTTATTTATGGTAATGTTGCTCAATATATATGTAACGATCCCAATTTTTTTATCAATTTCTGACTACATATCAAGTTATGATTGTTAAAAAAATAGAATTTTTTTTATACATTCCTATCAAAATATCAACAGAGTTTCCCCTAATATATAATAATCTCAAATATCGACATCAATGTAATTTTCTCAAATCTATGTCAATCATCAATCCAATTCATCTAGAACATCTCATCAATAACTCCATAACATTCATCATTTCATTTTAATATAATCAACATAGTATACTAATAAAGCAATATAAAAATTTAGATACTAATGAAATGGTGTAAGTCACTACTTTAATTATAAGTTATTTTCTAGTAAAACATTATAGTGCTCCATTTTACACATCAAAAGAAAGTACTTAAAATATTACAATTCATTATCCATATTTAAAAAATTATATACAAATCTTTTTTAATAACTATAACACGAAAGTTACAACAAAATTTATTCTTGACAACCTTGGGGAAAACCTAAAACAAAAATTAATATAACAATGCGTCAATCTTTAATATGGTTTCATACAATATAATTAATTTTTAAAGAATTCATTCTTGATTCTACTTCATTCCTTTTTGTTGTGATCATACCAATGACGACTTAAATACATTTTTTGCATTCATTCCTTCTCTTGTTTATTTATCCTTTTACTTGAATGACTTAGTAACTCGGCTACCCTATTTCATTACCGATTGTTCATGTTATTCATTGTGAGAACTAATTGGTCAAAAAACCCTCATTCAATTATCCATAAACTCAACAAATTCTCATTATTATTTCTTATTTCGACGTTCCTATTTGAAGGCCAATAACTCTGGTAATCCCATATGGATACCAATCAATCCGGAAACCTTACTTTGATGCCACTTATTTCAGCATTCCTGTTTAGAAGCCAATAATTCCGGTAATCCCAAATAAATACCAATCAATCCAGCAATCCTTACTTGGATGCCAATCATTCTGACATTCCTGTTTGGAAGCCAATAACCAACTGGTACAAGGTGTAGCTTAAAGTAATCCCAGCAATCCCAAATGGATACCAATCAATCCAATAATCCTTACTTGGATGCCAATCTTTCTGACATTCCTGTTTGGAAGCCAATAACCAACTGGTGCAAGGGGTAGCTTAAAGTAATCTCAGTAATCCCAAATGGATACCAATCAATCCAGCAATCCTTACTTGGATGCCAATCATTTTGACATTCATGTTTGAAAGCCTCTGGGGGTAAGGAGTAGCATAAAGTACTTCCTACATTTTCTTATCCAGCTTCAAGGATTCTCTCCATAAAAGGTTGATATTTCTACCCCAGGTAGAGGCATATTAACCTATTTTTTTGCCTTTCATCAGAATTCACCACCTTCATTCTTGTATGCACTTTTGGATATGGTTGGATACCATCAAATATTGGATTGTTCTTTGCATTAGAAAATGGATTATTTCTTCCTTCCTTCCTTCTTAGTTTCTTTATTATTTAAAATGGTTTGTAAGGTAGTCATTATTAAATCCAATCATGAAGTGAATTGCTTGTTCTTTTTATTTTGTTTTTCTTATTACCTCTAATTTTGCAAGAATTCTCCATGTTTATCATGCAACTGATCTTAAAGTTCTTCATTCATTCTTTGTATTTGTTCCTCCATTTTCTTTCCTTGCTCTTTCAATGCTTTAACTTCGTTATTTACAACCATGTTTAACTGTAATGGGTGGATCTTTTAGGCTCTGATACTAATTTGTTAAGATCTCTCTTTCTTAAGAAAAAATAAAAATAAAAATAATTGAAATGGAGAAGGATAGGAAAAGAGAGAGATAGAACTCCTACTGCATAATTTTTTAAGATTTTATTTCTTGATTAACACGTTACAGACTTATACATTGAATTCTCTCCAATTCTAGTTGCTTAATCAACTAACTTCTACTATCAACTAATAGTTGCCAATTAACTATTTTAACAACTCACGTGCTAATCTTTAGCTTCTTATTCAAGAATACAATTATGTTCTTTCTTTTTAAAGTTATTTTGTAAACCTCTAGTCTATTCTTTAGCCCACATGTAACATCTACTTTCTTCATCCTTATAGATCACACGTTGTAACACTGCATGCTCTATATAAAATTTCTAATCATATAACGTTCTAAATATTATCTAGCCATATGAAAATAACATGTGAAGGCATAAAATCTCACCTCATCCATTATTGGGTTGTAAACAACATCTACTGTAGGAACTTTCCTCCAAATTACACAACAATTATACAAGTCAAACAATAGCATCAACATCCCCTAAATTATACAATCTAAGCACTTACGTGTGCAATACAAGTGTCGATCATTTTTTAATAATATTTATATTTATTTGATCACTAAAATACCTCTCAATTAAATAGATTATTACAAAAATAACCCACATTGAAAATACTAAAAAGCCCATGAATGCTAGTCAAAGGATTTAGTCATTTTACTATCCTTGAAAAATTAAAATGGCAAAAAAGCATATGGATGCTAGTTTTTAAAAATATTGCTTTTAAGGGTAATTTAGTTATTTCACTTTGCTCTAAAAATGATAAAAGACCAATCTACCCCTAATTAATCAAATAATGATCAATGGATCATGTAAAAAAGATCATATTACCTCATCAACAAGGTCATTGGTTTTTTGTTAATAAGGATAAAAGATCAAAACATTGTTCAAATTCATAATGTTTTGTATCTTAATCTACAATATATACTAGATTTATTGCTTGCACTTCACCGGGTCAAGCAAAATTATTGTTCGACTTAAAAAAAATGTTAGTGTAAAAAAAAATCAAAGTTCCAAGTCATTGGTACAATTGGTAATTTAAATAATATGAAGTAAGAATGTAGTAACAATAAATAAACTGATAAAAATAAGCAAAAAAATAGAGTAAAAAGAACCAGACTTTAGCCTATCCAGATTATCAAACAACCCAATACTAACCTAATAAAAAGTAAACCAAAACAAAAAACAAACAAAACAAAACTCCAAAAAAATCAGCTTAAAAAAAGAAAAAAAACAAGCAAACTTAGACAAACTTTCTAAACTTGGTCTAATATCTAAAACTTGCAAATTGTTAAATCAAGGACCCAGGCTTTATGAAGAAGCTTAATTCTTAACCAATTTAATTTTGAAGGATAAATCCTTGAAGAAATATTAATAAAAAAAACTTGCAAAAGCTTAAAAAACATCAACAAAAGGAATAAGGATAAAAATTGAGAGAAAAAAACTAAGGATTAAATTAAAAAAAATTTAAAAATTATCCCAATCAAAATAAATAGCAATTAAAAAATGAGTACCAAATTTGAAAAATTAAAAAATCATAAAGGGTAAAATTAAAAAATATTTTTAATTTGATAGATTATTTATATATTTAAAATTATAGGGGTGAAATTGAAAAAAACTTATTGAGGGTGAACCCAATAGAATAAAATTGCAAAAAATAAGAAAAGAAAACCCTCTAAAAACGGATAAAAAATAAGAAAAAATCAGCTTTAAAAAGGAAAAAACAAAAGCAAACCCGAGCGAACCTCCTAAACCTGGTCTAATCTCTAAAACTCAAAACCCGTGAAATCTTAAGCTCGAGTTCAATCAAGAAGCTCAATTATCAACAAATTTAATTTTGAAGGATTAAATGTGCAAAAACAATTAATAGAAAAACTTGCAAAAGAAAAGAAAATAGTAACAAAAAGAATAAGGATAAAATTTAACAAAAAAAAGTGCAAGGATGAAATTTGAAAAATAAAATAAAATAAAATGATCATAAACAAAATAAATAACAATTAACAGAACGAGGACCAGATTTGAAAGATTAAAAAAATCATATGGGTGATATTGAAAACATTTGTAATTTGATATATTATTTATAGATTAAAAAAATGGTAGGGGTGAAATTAAGAAAGGATAAGAAAATAGAAAAAAAAACCAGCTTAAAAAGAGGAAAAAAAACATGCGAACCCAATTGAACTTCCTAAACTTGGTCTAATATCTAAAACTTGCAACCCATGAAATTCTAGACCTAAGTTAAATCAAGAAGTTTAATTCTCATCAAATTTAATTTAGAAGGATGAAGTCGGTGAAAAAATATCAATAAAAAAAGCTTATAAAAAAAAGCAACAAAAAAAACGAGGATAAAATTTAATAGGAAAAAGCACAAGGGATGAAATTTGGGGGAAAAAAATTAAAATGATCATAGACAAAATAAATAGCAATTAACAAAATGAAGACCAGATTTGAAAGATTAAAACATCATAAGAGTAGAATTAAAAAACATTTATAATTCGATAGATTATTCATAGATTAAAAAATAACAGGGGGTTAAAATGAAAATAAATTGTAATGGGGAACTCAATAGAAGGCAAACCACAAAAAATAACAAATAAACAAAAAGATAAAAATAAACAAAAAACACCATCTTAAAAAAAACTCGAACAAACCTCCTAAACCTTGTTTAATCTCTAAAAGTCACGGCCCGTGAAATCTTGGATCTGGATTAAATCAAAAGGCTTAGTTATCAACTTATTTAATTTTAAAGGATAAAATCGGTGAAAATATTATTAAAAAAAATCTTGAAAAGGGAAAAAAAAGAGCAAAGAAAAAATAGGGTTAAAATTTGATAGAAAAAAACCTAAGAAGAATTAAATTAAAACAAAATGAACACAAAAAAAATAAATAGCAATTAAAAAAATGAGAAACAAATTTGAATGATAAAAAAATATGATAGGGGTGAAATTGAAAAACATTCGTAATTTCATGGATCATTCAGGAATTAAAAAATGATAGGGGTGGAATTGAAAAATAATGATAGGAAAACCAGAAAAAATAACAAAACAAAACATGAAAGGTATAAAAAAATTTATATAAAAAAAACATCACCTTAAAAAAGAAAAAAAAATCAAGTGAACTCGGACGAACCTTTAAAACTCACAACTTATGAAATCTTGGACCCAGGTTCAATCAAGAAGTTTAATTTTCAACCAACATAATTTTAAAGGATGAAGTCGGTGAAAAATATCAATAAAAAACCCTTGAAAAAGCAAAACAAAATAGCAAAAAATGAGAATGAAATTTGGTAGAAAAAAAACTCGAGGATGAAAGTTGAAAAAAACAATCATTTTAAATATGATGTCAAACAAAATAAATAACAATTAAAAAAATAAGAATCAAATTTGAAAGATTAAAAAAATCATAGAGGGTAAAATTAAAAAACATTTGTAATTTGATAGATTATTCATATACTTAAAAATGGGAGGGGTGAAATCAAAAAAACATTTATAATTTGAAAGATTATTTATAGATTAAAAATAGTATAGGGTGAAACTGAAAATCATTTATAATTTTATAACTTATTAAAAAAATAGTGTTCAAAAGCATAAAGACCAAATGTAAAGGAAAAAAAAAATTGTAAGAGTTGTTCTGAAATTTTACAGGAGTTGACACAAAATTTGAGTAAGAGAGAGAGAGAGGAGAAGAAGGAAAAATAAAACGGTATTTGGTGCCAAACCAGCAACACCTTAGGTACATGCGCATGCACCACCATGTTTAGAACCTTGCGATCTACCACACACCATTCCAGAAGATGACATTTAGTGGCCAAACAACCCCACATGCACTGCTTGAACGGTGTGAGAGCCGTCCACACGTTGGCGCATGTAAAGAATGTGACAACATGTTTTTTTAAATAATATTTAATATACAAATATTACAATAATACCCTCAAACAACCTTCAAACCTATAGCAAACCTATGTAAAATGACCAAATAACTCTTACAAGAGAGTTGTATTGTTTTTGTCTCAAATAGTGTTAAAGAAATTGCATTATTCTAAAACAAAAAATGAAAGGATAAAAATACCTCTCAGTCAAAAGCTTTAGAATTATTTATTCCAATGGTAAATTTATAATTGCACTTTGAATTAAAAAGAAAATAAAATAACATATATAATCTCATGTAACATGTTAAAGATTTTTATGTGACGGTGAAAAGATAATATAACCTTAAAACTTAGTTCATTGTATTTTTTACATGGATAAATTATTAATTACACTAACAATAAATAGTAAAATATATCTTTTGGCTGCATGTATATAACTAGGAGACTTAGTTTTTTTTAATCTTACCTTTTTTAGGTTTTTTTTACTATTTGAATGCTTTATAAGCATACCTGGTTTCGTAGGTAACAAATGAGAAAATGCTATGTTCCTTACTTCAGCGGGATCATAGCAAAATGAGCCAAGACTGGTAACATCATGGTGCTAGAGGATATATATAGTGTTGTTGTTCGCAGAGGGAAGACTTCTTCCCCTCTGATTAGGCAGTGATGGAACTGTTACTTATTTTTGTTTTTATCTAAAACAACTTATCCACGACACAAATCCAACTAAAAAAAGTAGATTCAAGCACAAAAGAGTCTCATGTTCATAGTGAAAAGGGGATACAGTACTTTTCCGATACATGTAAAATATCCACTGCTGAAATCATAAGTACCGGTGGAGTCCAGAACCAGAAGTTTTCAACAAAAGCACAAGGACTAATTACTAATGTCACAAGCTACAAGGCAACCATCTGAGTTTCTTCATTTTCCAGGAACGAAGTTAGTGGCGTATGCCCAAGCATTGTTGGCCACTGGATCGGCAAGGTGATCCAAAAGGTTCTCAACAGGACCCTTTCCAGTGACAATGGCCTGAACGAAGAATCCAAACATTGAGAACATTGCGAGGCGGCCGTTCTTGAGTTCCTTCACCTTCAACTCTGCAAATGCATCAGGATCATCAGCGAGGCCAAGTGGGTCAAAGGCACCGCCAGGATAAAGGGGGTCAAGTCCTTCGCCAAGTGGCCCTCCACCCACTCTGTACCCTTCAACGAATCCCATAAGCACAACCTGGGAAGCCCAGATGGCGAGGATGCTCTGAGCATGGATGAGGTTGGGGTTGCCAAGGTAATCAAGGCCACCCTCTGAGAAGATTTGAGCTCCAGCCTTGAACCAAACTGACTCGCCGAACTTGACACCATTCTTTGCAAGAATTTCAGGAAAGACACATCCAAGTGCACCAAGCATGGCCCATCTGCTGTGGATCACCTCAAGCTCACGGTTCTTGGCAAATGTCTCAGGATCTGCAGACAAACCAGCAGTGTCCCATCCATAATCACCAGGGAATTCACCGGTCAGGTATGATGGGGTTTGCTCAGAGAATGGACCCAAGAACTTTGGGCGGTCTGGGCCATACCTGTTTTATAATCAGCCATGTGGTCAGCTTTTTATTGCAATTACTTGGTTTGAAATGAACCTAAAATGTAGATCTTAGAACAAGCTGTAAAATGTGGTGGTGAACATCTTCCTAAGGCTCAGTCTCACGGTCCCCTTTCTTTAAATTAAGAATTTCTTGAAGGAAATTTCCGTACAAGATTAGAGCTAAGAGATCATGCTCTTGGTGACTTGCTTTTTCTCTGATTGTTAAGTTCCAACTTTTCAAACATCATAAACCACTGCTCTAATGACAATACAAGTCTACAAGTCAGAAAAGTTTAAGATCAGAGTCAGTTCACGTAAAGATAGTTCATTATGCCTCTTCCGAAGCCATTAATTTGTTACCCCATCCACTATTCAAATAAACATGTCTCGATAAACAACGTGCTGATAGTAGAAGCTAGCATGCCAGAGAATGTGTAGCTACAATGCTCGATGCAGCTAGTGACACTGCTAAACAACTTGGTAGCAATAGATGGGAAATCTTCTTTCTGTTTTTTCTCTGTGAATTTAGAAGATGGGAAATCAGAAAACAAAGACAACTTGCTTCCAAGACAGAGTGACTTCTAGGTATTAGTGATTTTCTTACTCTCTTTCAAAGTTCAAGAATATTTACAGACCTACCGACCTACCTATATGAAAATGACCAAAATTGAAGGAACTACTTAAGAAAGAATCAGTGCATTCAAAGAGGTGCTTTTCTTGATTTGTAAGACATAGTAATAGTATAATACTGATATTAGTTACTAGCTGGAGACCAGAAACATCACCATATGCTTTGGGGAGCACTTTTCACAGTCCTGCGCATGGTAACACGACCACCACCAAAGGAACCAACCTTCCGGACAAGATCATTTGGTTGCTTCAAGGCGGTCTGGCCAGCAAATGCAGACTGTTGGATTGCAGAGGCTGCCATGACTCTTCTTTGTTAATGCTGCCTCTAAGATGCTTGCTCTGCTTTTCTCTTACCCTATCAAGGCTGACTGAGTTGTAGATGCTAATCAACGCAGGAAGAGGGGAGATGTATAAGAAATGACAAGATGTTGTGGATTAGGAAATCTACACGTCAGCGGTATCCCATTGGTCACTGGACGGGATGTGGATTTCCATGTCGATTTTCTCCAAGAAAATATAGGCTACTCTTATGCCATGTGGAGTTGGAAGATCCCTGTTGGTGGGGTGCTTATCATCGATGCAAGCCACATTATATAGAGATTAAATTTAAAACAAAAGATTTATTTGGGTGGTTAATGCTCCTCGATCGATGAAAACAAAATAGACAGGAAAAAAAAAAAAAGAATTCTACATGGAAATGGCGAATAAAGATGTCAGATCAGCCAATTAACATTAATATTAAAAAATAAAATAAAGAGGAGGTGTTTTTACTTTGCAATATATTACAAATTATTATTCAGTGCAATTGCAACAGTATAATATATTACAAATTACTATTCATTGTAATTGTAATAATAATTTTTTTAATTTATTTTTTTTCTTATTTTATTTATTGAAGATTAAGTTTGATGATTTATTATGGTTTGCCTTTTATATTATTATCTTAGTTTCATAATTCATGTTATGGGTTTGACGAATTAACTTAGTTGATTTCAAATTTTTTTGTGTTTTTTTATTTGATATTTTTTTTTTATTTTTCAACATCCTCAACATTTGATTGATTAGAAATTAAGTTTCGTCATTTGCTTTGATTTTTTTATGAGGTTATCTATCATTATCTTATGACTTGAGTCATGAGTCTTGTGAATTAACTTAAATGGACTTAGATTGTTTTATTGTATCCTTTTTTAGATTGAATTTTTTTTTAATTTCATCATTCAATAATGAAATTTATTGAGAATTAGGCTTCATAATTCATATAATTTGCTTTCTATTGGGTTATTTTAGTCTCATGACTCGAATCACAAACTTAGTAAGCTAACCCGTGTTGACCTTGGTTTTTTTTTAATTTACTTTCTATAAGGTTATCCCGGTATTATGACTCATGTTATGAGTTTAATGAGTTAACCTGAGTTAACTCGAGTTTACCTTGTTCTTTTTTTTAAAAATTGAATTTTATTTCAATGTTATCCTTAGATTGTTTGAGAATTAAGCTTCATAATTTATTTCAATTTACTTTCTATAGGGTTATCCTGGTTTTATGACCCAGATCGTGGATTTAGTAGATTAACTCGGGTTGACTTAGTTATTTTTATGGTTATTTTTTAGTTTTTTTTTTAAGATTCATCTTTTAACATTGAGTTGGTTGAGAATTGAACTTCATAATTTATTTCGGTTTGCTTCATATGAGGTTTTCATGGTCTCATGATTCAGGTCGCAGATTTAAAAGATTAACTAAAATTGATTCAACTAGATCCAATATATTATCGTTTTAATATTTTTTATAAAAAGATGTTTTCTTAAATGTTTTTACTGATTGTTTGAACTCGTCGAGTTGACCGGGTCATACCAGGTCAACTATCACATAACTAATTTTTTTTACTAGAAAAACATTAGTTATATTTAATATTTTTTAAAAAAAAAAATCTGACTCGCAATGTAATACCTACACCTATCTAGATATATATAATTTGGGCAAGGTTGATAGGCAAATTAAAAAACGGGAACTGATGGTTAGAATCTGATCCAACGGCTTTTATTTTATGTCCTTGTTCATACAATTATTATTATTATTATTATTATTATTATTATTATTATTTATGCTAAGTTTACTTACAAAAACCCAGGACGGTAACAGTAGTAGAACTGAAAACTCATGGTGATAGACTTGAAATTGCGAGTATATATTCATATATAACCGCTTGAATCCATGCCTATGGATATGTCATCACCAGTTTTGATCTCTTTCTTTTGCATGTAAACTGGTTTCAAAATATTTTGCTCTGATAATAATGGTATGTTTAATACAATTATTTACGTGTTTTTCTCGAAAATATTTTCTAACTATGAAAGCATCAACAAGTTGATGATTTTCGAATGCTTTTAAAAGAGGATTTGGTGTTTTTCTAAAACAAAAAACCTGTAAAAAGTTATGGATCCCAAAGCATCCTCCTACAGTTTTTCACGCAGACCAGAACCAAGGAGAGGCCAAATTCCCACTTCAGGAGAGCTATCAACTCCGCAACAATTTTAAGAAAAACCTTTTTTTTTTTAGTAAATTCAAATATTTTGATAATATGATGTTAGAAATAATTTTAAAAAATATTATTTTAATATATTTCTAAATAAAAAAAATACTTTTAAAAAACAACCGTAAACACACTCCCAAACTTTATAATAAACATGCAGCGCTGAATTGGATTGAACAAAGCATGGCACAACTTCAGACTAGAATATTAATAATGTTTTGAAGATTCTATTACTCAATCTACAAAAATCCATAGGAATGAACTGCAACAATGTCAGTTACTCCATTGAAGAAGGATTCTCTTCTACTTTTGAATTGTCATGTACACTTCCTAACATGATTGCTGTCAGCATTAGCTTTCCTGCATCAGGGTAATCCTTATGCTGCATCAGTATTGCTTCTACAGAGAAATCCAAATCTTCCAATGCTGAAACTTCAGAGTTTTCTTTTCTCAATGGCAAGACAGCATCAAAACCTTCATCGATAATTTCTGCGTTGGGTCCATAACAACTGCTTGATGCCTGGAAGAGCACTGTATCTCTCAGTTGCTGCAGGGTTTCCTCATCACTCCACCCTTCATCTTTAGATGCTTGATGGAGTTGACCCCAGTCATCCTGATCAGCAGCATTCTTCCAGCACTCCTCCAGAAGGTTTCTGTGACTTCTACGAAATGAGGAGCTAGTCCATGCAAACACATCAAAGCCCCGCAATGCAAGCTCTGGGTTTTGAACTTTAAAGCACAGCTCTATGAGTTCTTCAGGACGGAAGAGCCTCTGTCCGTCGTATTGATTTGCTTCATTGGCAGGAAGTACTTTCAGAATTTCTTCCTGCATGTAATGAAAGGTCAGGTCTGCTGGAGCTCATACAAAAGTTAAACAAATAAATAAAAACACATGCAAGTTCATCGTAGAGTAGTTTGAGCAGCCCAGGAGTTTGCATATAATCAACTAGTTTTCTTTATGATATAACAAAATCAAAAGTTGTTGATGACAGTGGTAAATTTCATGGCTTCTATCAGCCCAAGCTGCACCTTCAGGCAAAGATTCTTTCAGAAAAGAAGCATCCCTTGTATTTTCTATAAAATCCACGATACAAATTAAGATTAGATGTCATTTGAAGACCAGCACTCTACAAACGAAATGGAAAAAAGGGCTCAAAATTCAACAGGCTATTTTGGTTCTGGCCAGAATCACCCATTTCACTAAATAAGGGATTGTGGTTCTTGCTATGCAATCAAGGGATTAGTACAAGGATCCCAGTAGACCCTCCTTGAATCGGAATCTCCGAGCGTAGCATTAACAATGAACCCTGTGATACAGTTTAGTATAAGCTAATGGCAGCAACTCAACAAGTACAGGGTACAGAATTTGTGAATATGATTTCTTCTCTGCTAAAGAACAACGAGTCACAAGCGAGATCCTTTAACAAGAGCAGAAACATGGCAACGCCAACAAATATCATTCACAAAACAAAGCACACCTGCAATTTCAAAATCTTCAAATCTGCTTCAATTCGCTTCATCTTTGTCTCCGAGTCAGTAGTCTTACCTGCTAATGTATTTTTTCAAAAAAAATAAAAATACAGGCATTTTGTTAACACTTAGCATGCCAAATAAAAAGAAGAACAAAAAAATTCAACTACTTTTTATTTTCAATCAAGCACCTTCCACACCCAGGCTTGATATTCCTTATTTTTCTGGGATGGTACAAAGCTTAACCAGTAAAAATCCATATGGTCTTTAATGTCATCAATGCCCAGCATCAGCGTGGTAAGAATTAGCAAGAAAGTACTCACAAAGTTCTTACAAATGTCACTTGAAAACTTTCCTGAATTAGCTTAGCAAGAGATTCAAGAGGGAACAGATATATAAAAATGATTAGGAAATCAAAGACTAAAACCCTTCAAAACAAAAACAAAAAAACAAAAAACAAAAATAATGATTACAGTATTGCATAACAAGTACCATTATTTCCATTATTAGAGAGGAATCCTCGAACTAATCTGCAGACATGGACAGCCTCATAAAAAGGAAATCAATTAAAGTGCACCTTGATTAAAGAGGTGATCAGCGTTTGCTAATATTTTTTATTATTAGACATAAAGACACTGATTGTATAGAAGAGTCTAAAATCACCATGTGGGCTCAACTTGGCAGTTTCCATGAAAGAAACCAACTTCAAGGTTGCATAATTTTCAAAATTGCCCCATTTACTGAAACTTGAGAAAATCAAGAGATTCATTCAAAAAAAAAATCAAGACAACAATGAACTAAACAAGTAGGTCATACCTGCCATGATAGCAATCTTCGAGAGGTTCAAAAGACGCTTTCTATCTGCCAGTGTGGTTATAAATCTGTTTTGCACATGGTCTGTGGTCTCTTCAGCTTCTGATATTGAGGTCTCATCTTGAGACAGGGCCAGTACATGAAGAGTTTCAGAAGCTGAGGAAAACTGATGCAGAAACAATTCATGAAGCCACAGCAGATTTCGGTGATGCTTCAGAAAAATAGATAGCTCTTCCTGGAACTCTTCTCCAAGTCTTAGAAGCTTTGAGATTTGCCTCTTTTCATACAGTTGTTTAAACACGAAGTAACTGAAACCTCCCTTTGGTCCCATGCTGTCATGCTGAGCAAAACAAAATGAAGTAAAAGATTAATCTCCACAAAGAAACAAGCAAATGTAATATTCATAAGACTTAAAGGAGGGAAAGCAGAAGAAAAGAATCAGCAAACCATACAATGAGTATGTAGTTCTTATCTATCTCTAGATGTAAGAACAGACATGAGACCATATAGAAAGGCAAAGACAAGCAAACAAAATTCCACTTACATCCTCATTGCCTTTAAGAACTTATAGGAGGAATCCACACTTCTCAGGTTTAAAAACTTTTATTCTCTCCAAGAAAGATAACATATCATGCCATTCTGATAAAAAAAAATAGTTGAAAAAAAAGAAAAAAATAATAACAATAAGGAAATGGAAACAGAGTCTTGTTCCATTTAGTTACCATCTTTTTTAATCTTTCACCCAACACTTCGGAAATTTCTTAGTCAACAGCATACAGGTAAAATATAATTGCCGCACAACACATAAACATGCATCGTGCTTGTGCATGTGTGTGAGCTTGCCTGTGACATCTGTCTATTCAAACTGCATGACCAAATTGGATTGATGATGGATCTCTTAAGAGAGATTTCTATCAATCCATACTAAATGTGTAAAACATTGAACTATTATCTCATAGAATCAATAAATACTTTGGAAAAAAAATATCCTGTCAGTAAAGCTTTTGACACACTTTAATTACAAAGAGCTTATGTTGCTTAGGTTTGACATTCTCAACTTTGACGCATTAAATCAGAAAGACTTTTTCATGCATGTGCTTCTAACAACAAGTTCTGGCAAGATAGAATTAAAAGTTTGATCTGTCTAGGTACCAATTGTTACATGCCTCTTTCAAAACTAAAAAAAATGCATCAATGCTAATGACACTGGCACCTAATATTTAGCAGTTACCACACTTGGAGCAAGACAGAAAGCATTTAAATATAAATAATCTCTGTACCATAAGATTTCTGAGCAGCGCTGAATCGTTGATGTCACAACATATACTCCACATAGTATTGTACCCTTCATGTCTTTTTGAAATGGACAACAAATTTGAAGTTAGCTTTCTAAGGATTTCCTCATCTGGCTCATCAGTTCTTACATTTAAAACCTACAAGGAGACAGTTCAAAGATCCATAAATATTCAACTTCATGATCATAAGTTACAGAAAGTAAAGAGATTAACCTGGTGCCCGCCTTCCACAAAATATTTCACTTGTTTGTAGAGGGAGTTAAGAAGGGAATCCCGTCTATTCCAATACTCATCTAGCAGCCCCTTGTGCTCTCCTCCTCGCTCAACTTTAGCTGTGACAGCACCAGCATATGCCTCAAGTAGAACTTCAGCCAGTACTTCTAGATGAGCACATAAATCTGATTTTGCAGAAAGTTCAAGTTCAGATGTTCCATCTAACAGCTGAAGCATGAAAGAAGCAATTCTCCACAGCCCATTCCGCACAACAGGTTGACAATACCAAGATGTTAAGCCCTGGGATAGTGGATACCACATATGGTGCTCATTTCTATAGAGCATAGCAGAACGAACTATAGACACAACTGCATTTGAGAGTTCACAAGCCCTCTTGATCTGAGCCTCATGAGGCTGTTCTTCATTTATTAGGTATGTTAAGTAGCTGTGCAAGCAATAAAATACTTCTTCAAGATCCGAAACCTTACTGTAAAACACTTCAGCATTGTCTCTGTCCATGAGAAGAACTGTATTGCGGCGGGCTCTTTCACCAACTAACTGAATTAGATCCCATAGAGCACCTGAAAGTTGAGCTTCTGAACTGGAATGTGGGGAGCCGCTCATATTTGACCTATTCTGGCTAATTGTGTTTTGCAGTTCTCTCAGTTGAATCATTCCAGAAAGCTTTTCTCCATGTTCCATGATTGTTAGCAAAGACTGTCCTGCTAAGATAAAGTTGTAGTTAGGTTTGCCATGTGCCACTTATCCATGATTCATTTACTTTAACAGAACTGGTCGAAAAGACATAGCCCCCAGAAATTTCACCATAAATATGCATGGAGCCCCATGTTGGGACAGCTTCACAAGCAAGATCAAATGACAATAAATGAGCTCTCCAAGTCTCAAAACATTTCATGCACACAATAATCAAAAATAAAATGAGTGTGCATGCATGCGTGAGTTTGTATGCAGAAGTAATTGAAATATGCAATAAATCATACTCTGTTTAGTGCATAGCTCCTCATGGCATTTTGATAGAGCAAGAAACTGTAAAAATCGTTGATGCTTTTCCTGCTTATCCATGAGTTGGTTGGATACCATGGTCATAGCCAAAATTTCGGCACCTCTGGTGGTTGTCCAGTGTTTAGCCAAGGTGTCAATGATCGATTTGCTTGTGCGGGTGAAAACATTTGTTTCTCCATCCCTTTCAAAAGCCCCAGAACTTTGAAGCTTTTCATATGAGGCATCGACTTGCCCAGTTAACAGAAAATCATGGAAAAGCTGACCAAGTAAAGCCTCTGATTCTTCATCGTGCGAAGTTCGGCGTGAAATCCTATTCATAACAGCCTTTTTTCTATCACCAGAATCCCCTGCTTCAGAACTTACCCTTCTAGGAGCAACATTGCTTGCAAACGTGAGGTTTCTTCTCTCTTCTAGTGTAGACCCTTCATTTGAGCTCCCTTTACGCGACAAGCTTCTCTCAGGTGGTTCAACTCCACCAAGCACAACAGCCTTTTCTGGTATTGCCCATATTCCAGCCTTCTCAGTTAATACAATCCATGCACCATCTTCGCCGTCATTTGTAGAAGGAAGGGCTGAAGCATCTAGAACATTTCCTGCATCATAAGGTAGATCAAACTGATAGAGACGTGTAGAGTTCCTAAAATAATGGGAGACAGTTGCTGTTCCATCGCCAGAAATTATTAGTGTTGAGCCTGAAGGCTTGCCTCCTATTCTAAGTCTCATAGAAAATAAGAAATCTTCATCTTCTACTCTTGCTTTTGGGATTATCACTTGGATTGGGGCTTTTTTCTCCAAAACCCTTTCATGTACATCAGAAGAAATGTTGACTCCCGACTTATATTGCATGGTCAGAAGAGAATATTGTGTGTAGCTGGAACTGCTAACACGATCCTTGCAGAAAGTGGCAACAAGAACTGTGATGACTTTGCCATGGTCATCCACCTGTACATCTAGAGGCCATATGCGTTTCTGACCAGCCAGATCCTTTTTAATGCCCAAATCACTGTCAGTGCCAACAATTTCATGAGACCATATCTTTGACACATTTGAATCAGGATGAAGTTTTATACTGAAACACTGTATCTCATGATCAGTCAATAAAAAAAACTGCCGTTCAGAATCATCCATGGAATGGGGTGAAAACCGCCAGATGAGTGACCTTGGATAGCCCTTGCTCCTGACAAACTGACTACCATCACTGCCATGGGAGGATAAATACAATGTGTCCTGATACACTTTACTGCATTGAATTTCAGTGGGGGTGCAATAAAAGCGCCACAGCTCACCATTAGAACTACAAGCCAAGGCAACAGAAACATGCTGGCTAGTAGGACGTGCACAAGCAATCAAAGAGTTAAAAGAATTGGATCCCATTGTATTAATTGCAGACCGCCGATTAGGGGTGCTCTTCCCATCAACAGAGAATGAAGTCACCTCCGATTCATCAGAAGACAACATACAAGTAACTGGAACAGATCCGCCTTCATTGTAAATGTCAGGCCAGTATGTAACAGCTCGAGTTTTTTGGTTACACAATACCACACCAGCAGACTTGCAACTTTGTACAGCTTTATTCCTTCCCCTGGATGTGGGATCCCAGTTGAGAAAACAAAGCAGCCAATTTGTGCCGTGATAGCCACTATTGCTATGAGCTCCATCATCTAAACAATCTAAAGGAAGTTGAAGAACAACACAATCTTTTGAAGGTGAAGATGATAAGTGACTCCAGATAAAGAGTCTATTCCTGCAAATGATCCAGGAAAGGCACGTCTCCTTATCCATTCCACCAGATATAGATGCATCACCTGCAGATTAACAGTTAGCGCAAGTAGTATAAGAAATAAAAAGAAGCCGAAATGGCTAACATTACCAGGAATGTGGCTGCGCAGAAAGTTGGCTTGCTCATCACGAACTACTTCCGGAAACTCTCCAACATACACGGGCTTAATTGGATCAGCATCGCTAGCTTTTTCTTCACTTTTTTTCGTCAGTTGAGTTCTAATGCACATAACAACCACAAAAACAAATATTATCAATTATTTAACCTACTTTTGGGTAGCTAGGGTCGAAAAGATGGTTGAAATTCCCTCGTTTGTAATACAACCAAAGAAATGAGGCCTTATTTTTTCACCCAAAGTGCAATAATATACTAAATGATTCCCCCGATGCCAGACAGAACCAAACAAGGCCTTACTCCGATATAAGCTTTAAAAGAAATTATCTCATCACTGCCATTAACAAGACAGACGGCATTTACCTGGCGAGAACTGAGAGGCGAGGAGCCCAAGGAGCGGGAGTGCCGGTGGCAGGGCGATTAGGGATTGAATTATTGTCAGGTGCTGGTGCTGGTGCTGGTGCTGGTGCTGCTGCTGCTGCTTTTCGATTGCTGGATCTTTTAATTCCTGGAGAGAACATTTTCTATTTTTCTGTTTGGAGAGGGAGGGAGGAAGCGAAGAAGGAAGGGTTTAGGGTTTTTTTTGTGACTTCAAATCACAAAAAGGTGACAGTCCTAAAACCGTGCTCGGAAGGACAGGAGTAGAGGAGAGATGATGTTTTAAAAGTATTTAAAAAATATTAATACAATTTTAATTTTTTAAAAATTAATATTTTTTTATTATTTTTATATTATGTTGATGTTTTAATGTTAAAAATAATTTTAATATATTTTTAAATAAAAAATATTTTAAAAAATAACTGCTATCATACTTTCAAACACTCCCTACGACACGATGACTTGGGATCTTGCATTTCTAATGGTTAAAAATGATTTGTTTTTTATTTTAAAAGCATTTTAAAATAAAAATTGATTTTTTATTTAAAAATTTTTTAATATTTTGATATTAAAAATAAATTTTACAAAATAAAAAATATATTATTTCAATTTTTTTCTAAATAAATAATATTTTAAAAAATAATTATTATTATAAAATATATAAAAGCATGAATGTTTTATAAAGGAATCCATGGTTTGTATTTTTTAATTTGATCATCGAACTTTTTTCTTCATCAATCATTTTATAGTTGAGCTCAATTGCTTCTGATTTTTTTTAAGAGATTATCAAATTAAAAAACAAAGAAATGAAATGAAAAACTTGGGAAACATGGGTGGTAATTTCAAAGTTGTCATGATTGTTCACTTTGGTACAAAACTTTATTTTCTTTTATTTTGCAGCCCTTGATTTGAGAGAGAAGAGAGATGATTGCTATATTTCAGTGGTAAAGAGAAAAAAAAAAACATTGGTTGACACTAATTCTAACTACCAAAATGATTGGTCTTGGTGTCAATGAGTTTCATTTGATAAGAGAAATTTTATTTAGTTGTTCTTTCACATTCAAATTACTTTAGAGAATAGATCTGACCTCGAAAGTTTTTATGTTTTGGGCTGATATTGTGTTTTTAGACCTTTTTTTTTGTTATTTAAAGACATAAACGAGCATATTTAGGTTTTTATTGGGTCGAAAAATGGTTGAGAAATGAATTTTTAGGTGTAAAACACCCCTGTCTCGATTTCTCAGGAGGTAACGTGTCCCATGTTATATTTTTTTTTACAGAAAATAGGCCTGGTCAACAAACCCATGCACCAGGGCCTTTTTTTTGCACTTTTTTTTTTATTTTTCCTTTGTTTGTTTTAATTTCATTCTTATTTTAGGGCTTTTTTGAAAAAAAAATTGATGGTTTTTTTTTTTAATTCATCTTTCAACATTTGATTTATTTTATATACGTCTTCATGAATTGTTGCGATGTCGCAGTCGTATAAATTAATTACCCTAACTTCAAACACAACACAAGATAGTATAGAGCAAGCAAAGGGTCGATCCCACGAGGAAGGTCCAAGTCAGATTTTTATGCTAGATGATATGCAATTTTTTGGGGGGGGTTTGGACGTTATCTAGGCTAAAGCAAAAGAAAACAGGAAAACTATCAAATGAAATTTAATAAAATCAGAAAATTATCAAGAGAACAAACCTTGGTCGCAAGCACACATCCACCTACAGAAATCAGAACTGATCATGGAAACGAAACATCAATTTATATTCTGAATATTTATCTATTCTTAACATTGGTTAGTTAACGGATCCACCGTATAACTAGCCCTAACCATTAAACAACCACAGTGTCCGCACTAGTAATTTAATTCAATGGCAGCCTTAAGAACTAGATAAGTTGATTAATCAAGAAAACATAATTGTCCGCAGTCTATGTTTGATTTGATTGAATGTTCTCCCTAAGATTAATAACATAGATCCGCCACAATTATTAAAATCAGTTGCTTCACAAGTTCATATACCACAACTCCGGTTTTGATATCAAACTTTAGCAATAGATTGTCTACAATAATAACTTAGAGTCCGCTCTAGCAATTAAAATAAACAATCATAGAAAAAATAAGCATAGAAGAACAAACATATTCATCATATAAACTGAAAAGAAAAGGTAAAATAAATCTCACAGTTCTTGAAATTCGAAAGTTTTCGTGTCCTTGCAACCAAGAAAAAGTATTTAGCCTTGCATGTTTGTTGAACAACTAATCAAAAAGAAGGAAGAATGCATAATTTCGAGTTTCTTAGAGGAGGGGGGTTTTTTCTCCTTTTGGTTGGCTGCTCCCTTTCTCTTTTCTCATTCTTTTTATATCCTAGGAAACTCTAATCACTATTTTACAAGATAGTCCTCCCTTAAGTAGACTGTTTACATTTAAGTACTTCAATAACTATTTTTCTAAAAAATAAGAAATAGCATTCATGAAATCTTCAAGCTTGAGATTAGAGTAGCTAAATTGCTGAAATAAAAACTTGGATATCGGTTTAGATGTTTCAAAATGTAATTTGGACTCGTTTCTTCACGAAACCTGTGTGCTGGTAGAATTTAATTGTTATCTTTAAAAAATCATATCTCCCTCATATGACATCTTTTTTGGTTGAAATTTGGATATTTTATAGGAATTTGAGTCAGGAATCCAAGAAAATTGAGTTTGCAGCAATTGGACTTATGTATCTCCAGATATTCAAGTGAGAATGGCTAAAGGTTAACACTAGCAGATTGCAAGATTTGACTTTAAAGGCTGCGATTTTCATGATCTTCCTCATTTTATTTCTTTCCTTAGATGTCCAGAAAGGTATGGATGTTAGCTTTTTAATGTCACTAGAATCGCTTCATTTCAACCTCTAGAGCTCACGCTCTGCACAAAACATCGACTGAAGGTCAAATCTGCAAATTATCTCCAATTTACTCATTTTTGTATCTTTCATCCAAAAGTGCCTTTAAAACATAAAACAAAGAATATCAAGGCATTTTATATATAAAACATAGGCAAAACACTAGTTAAATATGGGTGAAATTATCGAATAATACAGTTACATCATGAATTGTTTTGTTTTCTATCAAATAAATGTTTCACTATTTTGTTAGTGATTGATTTGTTAACATTTATTTTTGTTGTTGTTTTTTCAGTCATTTAAGTTGTTTCTGAACTTATCAAGTTAATTGAGTCATATCAAATAACCTTATTCACATGCTTTAATTTTTTTTTTACTAGAGAACATGTTAGTAGCCTTTACCTATTTTTATTTTTTTGCATTATAACAATTGATCTAGCCTACAACACATAATTATTTATAAGACAATCAATATTATCATCATAAAAATATCATAATCTTCTTAAAAACACTAGAATAATTGTATAATCATTTAATGTTGTTTTAACAAATTGATCCAAAGAGTTTTTTCTTTGTCAACAATTACAAAATAAAGATAAAAATAAAGGGATATCTAAAAAAGTTAGGTGTACAAGGTCTAGCCTTCTAGTTTATATGTGCCTGGTTGATTTTTTTTTAAATAGAAGACAACATGTCATCTTGTGGTTGACTTTCTAACTATCTTTAATGGCTAAAAAATTGGAGTCCAAGTTATAGAATCCTAAAACCCAATTTTTAACTTGTTTTTACCTAAAAACTCCCCCAAAAACATCATAAAAATTTCAATAAACTCATTTTAAATCCCTAAAAAATATCTATAATCACTATAGAAAAACAAAATCCAACCAAATTAGAAAAAATTGCATGTCATTATCTAGTTCTTACGACATTATCAAAGGAAAATACCATATTTTTTAAACATATCTTTTTAACATAAACTTATTGACACTAAAATGGGTCTTTATTTATGGTAACTGACCACTTTCTCTCCTCTCATGTTTTTCAACAACTCTCTCTTTTCCCTTTTAAATTCAAAGGACTGAAATGCAAATTAAATAAATTTTAGAAACAAAACATTAAACCCTAAAAAACAAGGACCATAAATGAAAAAAGGTAAAATTTTAGGGACCAAGGTAAGATTTTTTATGCCCTATGAATAGTAAACAAGGAAAAGGGCAGCTCTTTTGTTCATGTGTTAAATTAAGTTTCATTTTTTTTAATTTTTTAATTGATAAAATTAAATTTTAGTTTATAAAATCAAGTATCAATTTAATATTGAGATATTTTTTGACATTACGAATATGATGTAGCACATAAACCAAAACAAATTATTAGGCTTAAAATCGAGTGAATATAATGTGAAAGAATAAAATAAAAAAAACCTTTAATAAATAAAATGGATAATTGCTCCTGGAAAAAATAAAAAATAAAAAGAAGGAATGAAATTATATTCTACTGAGTAGTTCATAAGGCAACTGAATCTCAAACAACAGTAAAAGAAACAATAAAATATCATTATTTTTTTAAGTATGTTTATAATTATCAAATAAAAGAATTAAAAAAATATATTTAACTTAAATTTTATTCATTTAAAACTCAAACCTACCTTTTAAAACTTACATATACCGTAAAAACAAGAACACAAGAAATAAATAAATGATAATATATATATATATATATATATATATATATATATATATATATATATAATTAAAAACAAACCATTCATAATAAGAGCTTGAATCTTTTGGACAGATGAAAACTCAACTTCCAAATTGAACACACAATAATAAAATTGTAATACATTAACAAATCTCAAGGGATTCTATGATTATGATGATGATGATGATGATATAAAACGGATTCATGAGCTTGTGAATAGATAAAAATATAAAATATAAAATATTAACTAGTCTCTGAAGAGAGAATCAACATTTCTTGGTTTTAATTAAACCAATTGAAATCTCCTGTTTTTAACTAAGATGTATATTGCATAATTTAATTTACATCTAATTCTGGATCAATCCTTATTAAGTTCCTCTTCAACGACTATATATATTTACATGAACTTTGTTGAAACATTTAATATTATTATTATGTGCTAATGTGTCTCGAGCATGCTCTAGTAGCTTTAAATATTAAAAAATTGAAAAATTATGAAAATATAAAAATACCCCTCACGACTCCATCAATTATACAAAATACTCATATAAAAGTATAAAAATATCCTTAAATGCAATGCTTATGTTTTGTTTTTTTTAATGTTAAAGATGTAATTGTACTTTACATTAAAATTTAAAAACCCCAAAATACTCTTATCCAGCAGCACAATATTTTTTTGACTCTAGGGTCAAATATGTATTTTTACTTCTAAAAAACTTATGCAAAGTAAAAAAAAAAAAAAACCCCTTGGTTAACAGTTCTATATTTTGTTGACTTTAAGGGCACAAAGAGTAGTTTTATTGTGCAAAAAAAAAAAGACATCAACACCCCCACCTATAGGGCCTATTTTCTTAGACCAAAAGGCACAAAAGTAATTTTACTGTAGCTCAAAACATATTTTACTGAAAGGATAGAAACACAGTGCCACAAGAAATAAATAAATGATATATATATATATATATATAATTAAAAACAAACCATTCATAATAAGACCTTGAATCTTTTGGACAGGATGAAAACTCAATTTCCAAATTGAACACACAATAATAAAGTTGTAATATATTAATAAATCTCAAGGGATTCTATGATGATGATGATTATGATATAAAACGGATTCTATGATTGAGCGACAATAAAACACCAATGTCAGTTAGTTTTTTAGGTAATTGTTCCCTAAGGATGTGGAAAATGAGGACAAAGGAAAAGATATATATATATATATCATATTTGTTTTGTAATGAAAGATGGAAAAAGAAGTTGTGAACTTCATATAGTTTTACTTTTATATTTATACACCACTAGAAAAATAAATAACACAAGTAGAATATTCCGTCGTTGAAAAAGCTTTTCATCTGTCAGTAAGAATATATCCAATGAATTTACCTATGGAATAGTATCGTCGGCTAGAGTCGTGTTGGTGTTTTAAGATCTGTCCGTATTTTTATCATTGACTTAATCACTAACGGTTAGCTTGACAAAATACTATTATCAGTAAAAATCATACATGACAATCAATTTTTTTCAGTATATCAGTTGGTAAATATTGTTGACGTATTGTCGATAAATAAACTGTTGGTAATACATCTCATCTTTCCAATGGATACTTGACAGAATCACCAACAACCATATTTTATCGATGATTTCGTCAGTATATATCAAAACACTCAACAACTCTTTGTAATTCTCCTAGGAAAATTGACACATTTTACTGATGGAACAACCAACAGAGTTTTTATGTCCATCGGTAGTGTAGATAATATGTTTTAATGATATCAAAATAATTTGATATTAAACAACATCAAAGAACATTATATGAAAAAAATAACTTGAATAATACATTTAATATGTATCAAGGTTAAAAATTTAAATTTCTAAACATTAATTTAATTGTAAAAGTCAATTACAAATACTTATGAACATTAAGAAGAGGTTGCAGATGGAGGGGAAGGGGGATAAAAATCTCATGGAGGTTCGTAAAGGGGAGGATAATGATTGGACATGTATGTAATCATCTTCTCCCTTTGTTGCCTTTTTTGTTTTTTATATTTTGCCTTCATTTCAGCCCTCATAACAACAATTCGTTGTTTAACCAACTCCTTAATAACTCATGATGGCTAACTCACTATAGTCCGACCTCATATCTTGAGTTGTAGCCACAGAGATATCATAAACCTGATTCCTACTGGATCCATTAGTTGCTCTAGCCTCCAACTACAATCCTAAATTGTATTCTGGATGGGTTTAAGGGTTCTCTATGTGTTTTGGCACACATGCCGATGTTATGTTGTTCTTAGACAAAAAAAAATAAACAATCAAAGATATGGGTAAAAAAACATTAGTCTAGACAATGTACAAAAGGTTTAAAAGTTAACTTACAATAAACACCTTAGTTTCGTTATCCATGGACTGTTACACCTCTTTTTTTTTTTTTTTATCTATCATCCCTATATATATGAGTTTTCATGTATAACTCTATCAGAGTTGGCTTGCACCCAAGTTGTATCGTATCAACTCTTAAAATTTGCGACTTATGTTATTATATTGAAAGCACAACAAAACCGTAAAGCCTAATGCCCAACAATTCAAATATCAAAGGATGAAACAAGGTAAAAAATCAATCACATAAAAAAGTATAATTAGAAGAATGAGGGTGAAAATCAAAATAAAAAATAAATTACATGGCATCAAAAATATTTATATCGGAGGGTTAAATTGAAAAGAAAAAAACTTTAACAAAAGAAAAGGAAATGAAAAGAATAAGGGCTAAATTGGAAAAAATAAAAAAACATAAACTTTAATTGAAGAATGAAATTAAACAAAAAAAAACTTTAACAAAAGAACCAAGGCATAAAATTAGAAAAAAAGAAAAGAAGAATAAGGACGATGAATTGAAAAAAATAATAATATATGACAAATTGTGATTTAAGGACTAAATTTAAAACATTAAAAACTATTCTAAAAGGGTCAGTGACAAAAATAAGCAATTAAAAATATAAGGACTAAAATTGAGAAATAAAAAGAAAAGAGGATAGACATGCACTTTCTCTGAAAGAGAGAGAAAAGAAGAAAGAAAACAGAAGAAACAATCACCGCTGACAAACCGTTCATCAACTGATATCACATGCCGCACCAGGAGGAAAAGAGCAAGGCAGCGCTTCTAATGACACAACAGAATAGTAGATTTGGCTACCAGAAAGTGTCGCACGCGCCATCTAAAAAGCACGAGAGCCTCCCACATGCAGAAAACACGCTTGCAGCTTTTTGATTAAGAAAATAATTATTAAGCTCAATAGGTCCAAATATCCTTCATGATTATGGAATAAAAAAAAACCAATGTAAAAAGACAGAATCGTCTATGAACTCAAGCTTTTATTTTTTTCGATTCTAATAACAAAAGAGTTATTTGAATTTTATGGAAAAAAAAACGAGAAAATGACAAAAATACCATATGTAAACAAATCTAAATTTTATGAATTTAAAGATAAATAAGTTATTTTACTGCTTTAAAAAAATAAAAATAAAAAAATAAAACATTCTCTAACAATCCTTTAATGGCTAATGAACCATTGAAAAAGATCAAATTATCCTCCAAACCAAGGCATCTCATTTTTTCTTCAAAGGACGAAAACATAATTTAATTGTCACAATTAATAAAAATTTTGTTTCTGTATGCATAGTTATCTTCACAATGTTTTGGAAACGCTATTTAATGTTGCAAAATGTTCAATCACGAATGATTAGATTTATGATTGCATAGTATTAAAGTTCATATTTTTTTTACGAGGATGTGTTATTTTTAATGATTAATTAGGGTGATAAAAAATTTTAGTGAGATTTGTTTCAGAGTAATAAATAATTATTATTTGTTGTATGGAATATGATGTTAATTAATTATGATGAAATATTAATTTTAGAAAATAAGTGTAATTATTAGTTCCTAATTTTTATCAAAATTTTCTCAACAAATTAATTAACCATTGAAAAGCTAATTAAGAAGTTGATAAATAATTAATTTAAATATGTTTATTGATTTAAGATTTATCATATAATATTAATGATCTGATAGTAGATTTATCAATAAGTTATAAATGGTTATTATTTGAAATAATTTATTGATAATGTTCAAAGATTTATTGTGTTTAATTTTGCATTATCTAAAAATACTTTATATTTAAATGTAAAAATTAAATTTCTAAGTATCAAATGCAAAAATTAAAAATACTCGAATACAAATGATGTTTGCAAGCATCTTCTAAGGAAAAAAAAATACTTTTAATAACTTGGACAAGATATAAGGAGCTACTAGCCATTTAACACACGCTTCACCACGAGTTATATATTTTTTTCAAAAAAGTAGTGAGTTTGCATGATACTTCAATGTGGTTTTTTATATAAAAATTTTCAAAGTCAAATCAAAAGACCTATGCAAGCATCTAATTAAATAAATCGATAACCATTTATGTAAATAAACAGAAAAGAATCATTACCAATAACCAAAAGAGAAATTAAAAAAAATAAAGATGAATGTAGATCAAGATATTTAATCAAACAAAATGAGACATTCAACTGATTGTGTTTACTGAACTTATTTATTTAACTCAATTAAAGATAAATTCACATCCTAAAAAACACATGACCTAAAAGATAAACACAAATGAAACTGATTGAATAAACCTATGACCTAAAAACTATTATGCAAGGCCCAACAAATCAATAATATTATTTAAAAATGATTTTTTATTTTATTTTGGGAAATAAAGTTCATTTATATAAAACTCAAGACAAAATTATAGATGAATTAAAATATTATCTTGAAAAATTACACATAAACAAAACAATTCTCAAAAAAATAATTTAAAAAATGGCATGCAAAACCCATGATCTAGGTCATGAGATCATAATAAGTCCAAAGAAAAGAAATTGAAGATAATCACAAAATTATTATTAAAAAAAATAATGCAGAACAATAAGATCTTATTAATTCGAATCCCCAACAAATTAAATGTCAAAAAATGAAATCAGGTAAAAAAATAAATTACACAAAAAAATCTAAAAAAATTAAGGGTGAACAAAAAAATTAATTAGAGGGCAAATAAAATTTTTCAGTTGAAGGGTTTAATTGAATTGAAAAATAGCTTTAACAAAAGAAAAAACAATGAAAAGGATGAGGATTAAACTATATTTATAAAAAAACTTTGATTGAATGATGAAATTGAAAGCAAAAAAAGCTTCAACAAAAGGGTCAAGGAAAAAAAAATTAAAAAAATAAAGACCAAAATGAAAAACAAAACATTTGAGAAAATTGTAATTGAATGACTAAATTGAAAAAATAAAAACTTTTATAAAAGGAATAAGAAAAAAAATAAGAAATTAAAAGAATTTAGATTGAAATTAAAAACAAAACAAATGATAAATTGTAATTGAAGGACTAAATTTGAAAGAAAATTCTTTAAAATGAAGAAAAATGAAACAAGAAATTAAAAGAAAGAGGATTGAAACTATATAAAGAAATAAGAACGAAATCAGAAATTAAAAGAATGAGGATTTAAACTAAAAATAACACATATGAGTAAGTGTAATTGAAAGACTAAATTGCAAAACAAAAAAACTTCTATAAAAAAAATAAAAACGAAATAAGAAATGAAAAAAATAAGGACTGAAATTGACAAACAAAAAACAAAGAGGATAATTGTGTACTTGAACTGTTAGGATAGAGAAAAGAAGGAGAGAAAAATAAAAACGATCGTCAACGATAATTTGACCACAATCCTCCGCCACATGTCAGTCCTAATGGAAAAGGACATGGTTTCGCATTTAGGGAGACAGTGGAAGGCCAGATTTGGTAACCAGGGGTGTCGCACGCGCTGCATGAATAATGCGGACACCATTCACGCATCCACAATTTTTGAATTTAAATATTCAAAAGTCAATGTCAAAAATACCAAAACTCCCCCATGACCTTGTTAATTACACAAAATACCCATATGAAAGTACAAAAATACTTCAAAATACAAAGCTTCTTTTTTTTATCTCATCCAA
The DNA here is from genome assembly GCA_015852605.2 of Populus deltoides. Lineage (NCBI taxonomy): Eukaryota > Viridiplantae > Streptophyta > Magnoliopsida > Malpighiales > Salicaceae > Populus > Populus deltoides. The sequence continues at coordinate 21,085,113 of CM027571.2, read as the reverse complement.
AGTTAATTCCTATTTACATTGGACATGAACAATAAAAGACTGAAAAAGCTCGTGTCTAGTAGACCATTAATTTTTTTTATTCTAGAGGCAAAGAAGTATTTTGACTGTTAAGAAGTTTGTAAAAAGTCAAGAAAGTCCTTGGCCAATAGTTCAAAATTTTATTAACTCTGAGGGTAAAATAGTATTTTCATTGTATAACAAAAAAAAAAGACACATATACCTCAAGCAAAGCTTTATGAGTAAAAGAATGAAGAGTAAAATAGTAATTGCGTTATAACCAATGTGAAAAGTGCTAGTCTACCCTCAAGCAAAGCTTCAGATATAAAAGAAAAAATTATAATTTTATTATAATCGAAGACACATTTCACTATGAACTGAGCTAGAGTGAAAAACACACAAGATTTAGTTTTTTATTTAATTTACAAGGGAACCAACAGTGACCCAAGATTTAACGCCCTCGACCAGGGAGGGGTTATAAGTACTGTTGTGAAGGTTTTTTTAGTCTGAAAGTAGTTGAGGAACAACCAAATACAAAGTTATAACGACTCAATTTACTAACGAGCTCTTATAGGTAGATGTACCAAGCAAATGAAATTGCTTGTGTACAAATGATGAATTAAGCACATGAAATTGCTTATAATTCACAATTTTTATTTTGAAGAAAATTATCCCGATCTTCTTAATATTTGAGAGAAGTAATATTTATTGTCTATAAGACCCATCATCTTTTATAAAACATAATTTCTACTAGGTATTTATTGAATAAGTTCGTGTATCATTTTTGCATCTTCTTTCTAAAAAATAAAAGCTTTAATTAGTAAGCACAAACTAGATTTCCATGAAACTACCCACATCACTTATAGATGGGTTCAATTTTAAATGCACCAACAAACATAGACGGGGTTATTGGCCATTAAAACTTGCAAGATAAAGGAGTTGAGAGTAATACAAAGATCAGCAAGTGCACTGGAAAATACTCTGAAGCAATGCCCTAACAAAATCTCCTTTAATGAGGAAACTATTGCTCTATCACTAGCCAAAGTTTCGTTCACACCTACCTATGACCAAAATTGTTTATCTGTAACACCAAGTAAAGAGAAAGATGCCATGAATGATGGAGATGACTGTTACACTAAGAGTCTTTTGCAATCGGTAAACTCATCTTAGACTTTTGGTTGTTTTACCTTGTGAGTCTGTGAACATTACAAGCTATCGATAATGCATACATGAGATTTAACACTTCAACCTAAATTTGAGGAGAGGAGAAGTTTTAAAGAAAAGAAGAGAAGAAGATTAAAAAAAAGGATAATGGAGAGGAGAAAGAAGCAGGTGGGGGAGAAAATGGAAAAGGAAAAGGAAAATAGAAAAGGTAAAAAAATCAAGTCAAGATATTTGACCTTTTTTTTTTTGCTATAATTTGTCACATAAAGTATTTTTTTTAATAAAGTTAAAGTATTACAACAATTAAGATTTATTTTTTTGCAATTGTAATGAATAGATATTAGACATCGTAACATAGATGAAATTGAATGTTAGTTTAATATTTCTTGTAGCCATTCGATTAGTTACACATGATATTATTAAATTCATGTAAATACATATTTATTATTAATAATTAATTAATTTATCTTCAATATTTATATAATATTATATTAATAAATATAATACTTGATTTATGAATTTATTCTAGCCATCTAGTTAGTTGCTTTCAGAAAGCAAAGTCATCCTTGGTGACAAAATTGTTTTTAAATTTATAAAAATGTAAATATCTATAAAGAAAACCTTAACATTAAGTTTTAATTGTAAATATTATTTGAAAATATTTATTTGTTATTTGAATTCAATTTTCTATGTTTATGTTGATGTGTGTGAATTTATGCTTGTGTTCTTGTTTTTTGGGACAAGTTTCTTTCATGGCACGATTGAATTTGGACTGGATCAGTATGATCTCATATTGAACCATAAAGTGTGAGTGGTGGTCTTCAAGCCATTTTAATCAATATAATCTTAAAAAAAACTTGGGCTTATAATTTATAAACCATGCTCTTGAGTCCAACACTCATGTTTCAAAAATGAAAGTTGGGCCTTCTAACCATGTTCAGGTCTCAAATTGTTGTCTTAAGTCATCATAGTTTTTACCTTTAATATAAAAAAATACACATATATCAATTTTTGCAAACTCTTAACATGTAAGTACTTTAAATACCTTTATATTTAAAAACAAACAACAATATAATTTATCTTAGGTAGGATGTATAGGGTGATGACTATCTTTTTTATCACATAATCAGCCTCTTATCTAGACCTTTGAAAGACCTGTTAAGGTTTCTAATTATCATAAGACTAAAATGTGACTCCCTTTTCTATTTTACTCCTTTTACATATAGTTCTACTTGATGTTCCAAATGAATACTTATCTTTACGCAAGCTATATTTGAATTTTCATAGAAAAAGGAGAAACAAATACAAATCATATTTTGAAAGTTCAGTTTTCCTCAAAAGCTTACATTAGACCATGTTATGGTAGATAAAAAGAAAGCTTCGACCAAGCATAATCATCAACATGAGACTTAAAGGATAAAATGGCTCGATTAATTAGCTTGTTGAAGTAAATTATTTACTCTAAATAACTTGATGAAAAATCCTTAGAAATTGTCACCGTAAAGCTCACTATGGCAATGCTTTCCTCTCACTCTTTTATATTGATCAAAGTAACATCTTCTAGAGGCCAAGCACCTACATCATTATCTCAACATGGACATCATTCTTAAAACATGCAAAGTCCAACACAATAAATCCATCATCTTTGTTTTTAGTTTCTCTCATTAATATCTATCAACACCTTATAAATGCACGCCAGACTTGTGGATGCACACCAGATAACACCTCAACCATTTAAACCTATTTAACCTACTCTTTCTTAAATGATACAACAAGGATGCCAAGTGTGAGTACCATATAGGAGTCGTGGAACATTCCATAAATCACTATTGAGGCTGTAAGAAGCATATTAACAACTTGATCAAACATGGACAGTTATTGTTTGAAGAAAAAAATGAGTATATAGCATAACTATAAAAGGACACAACACCATTAAAGAAGAAGGCTTATATGAACCTCTTTCAACTAATAAAATATATCATATGCAAGATGTGGGCATTTCTAGAAAATCTAAAGTCCTTGAAGTTATTAAATACACATAAGCTCAATTTTTGAAGACCATCTCAAGATGTACTACAATAAAATAGCTAAGGTTCTTCATGATGTGAAATTTTTTATCCATTATTTTCATGAGATTCTGGTTGGACCTATTCATAACTGATATGTGGGATTATATCTCTTTAAAATAAAGAAATGAAAAGATTTGGCATACACCTTTTTAAAATAGTTTGGATTTAACTTAAAGGTGATATCGAATAAGTATAACCTTTAAAGAATGGATAGGATAAATAATAAGTTAATCAATGAATATGTTATAGGGATGTACAAAACAACAATGCAAACATTTTCTTCTCTACCAGAGATGGAGCTTACCTCTATTTTCATTGACACTTTAAAGGCTCTATACTAAGAGTACTTGATTAGGAATTCATTACCCTATTTTATAGATGTGTTAACCGTAATAGAAAGGGTTGAGCAAGGCCTGAAATCATAAAGGATTACAGATCCAACAATGAGGTTTGGTGCCATGTCAAATAATGAATAAAAAAATGGTCTTCAAATTAGGAATCTTGATCATGCCCACCGTGCCAAATCATCTCAAATACCATTTAGTTTCATAGCATCACTAACTTCTCGAGTGTCATTATCCAAGATTGATATATTTCTACTGCTTAGCATTGTCTATTTTTACCTACTAAGTATTGGATGCATTATTCCAGTCCCAAAAAATCTCATATAACCACCATGTCTAAGATAGTAAGATCCAAATACTAAATGTGAATATTTTTACCTCGATATGAACATATACTTTTAAAAATTAAAGGGAATATGGAAGACGAAGTCACAATGCAATTCCTTATGGAAACTAATAATTCTAGAATATGCATTGATTCTAGAAATTTAAGTAAGAGGTTGGGTATGCTTAAGGGAAGATAAAAATCACCCTTACCACATCCGTTCTGAGAAAAGGTTTCTTTAGCTATGTATTTCTCCTAAATTTATTTGATGCGTGACGTTAATTGTCCAAGATTTTTTTAGCTTATTTGCAATTTATTTATTTTCAATTGGATTATTTGAATAGTTAATGTCGGGTTCTAAATCAGGAGTCACGCAACTTGACAATTTTTTTGTTTTTAATTTTATTTATTTACCCTTTTTAGTATCATTATCATTATCATTATTTATTGAGTGGTTGAAAAGAATATTACATTCATCCCACATTTATCCTTACTCAGAGGAGACTTATGGACTTATTATTGACGTTTTATTTTATTTTAGAACATCGCTTTAGGTCTACATCAGTCCATAAAACTAGAAGACACATTGACTAACCATTAAAACACAAATTTAAGTTTAATCAAAACTTTACTCTAGCTTGATGAAAACTCATCAGCTCATTATTAAACTTGTTTTAAGGTTAAAAATGCCGTGCAAGACCTATATCAGTCCTTAAAACTAGAAGACATTTCCACCTAGCTATTACAACGTAAACTTAATAAAATAATATGATGATAACTTGACAAAAACTTATAGATATTGTTTTTTGTTTTTTTTAATAAATATCTACACGCACATACATATATAAACGATACAGATGTAGTTTTACAAAATATAAATAATGTCACCAAAAAGCAAATAAAAATAAAAATACATGGTGAATAATAACATGTTTTTTTGGCATTTTAAATAGTAAACATGCTAGCCTAAACAAGAAAGGAAAAAAAAGAAAAAAAAAGAGATATGGGCTTACCTCAAAGCTAGTTCCAGGTGAGGAGGGGTTGTTGTGGTTGCTACTAGTAGTGGAGATGATAATGAACGGGTTTTCATATGGTTTTTCTTGGGCTTATTTTGTTTCTTTCTTTCTCTTCAGTTTTTTGTTTCTTTTTCTCTTTTTTTCCTTTCCTTTTTCTTTCTCTCTTATTTTTCTTTCCTCTTTACTACCTTATGGTTCACAACACCTTCATTTATAGCTCAAAACTCTCTCTTTTCTTCTTCTTCATCTTTATCCTCTACTATACACTAGCCCAAACTAGATTCACTTCTCTCACATAGATTCTAAAAAAAAAAAAGATCTTATCTAAGAGAAATCTGCATAATGGGCACAACTCAAACTTTTTTCTCTTCTTTTTTTATCTTGACATTTTCTCTCTTTAACTTCACTCCTCTTGTTTCTTGCTTTGCCTCTCTATTTAAAGACAATGATGAAGCTCTTTGAATCTTTCTTGGTGGAATGATTATGACCATCGGTTCCTTTGAGTCAATCTCAACCCTCTATTATGTTATACACTTTGGGCAAACATGCTTGGATTAGCCTTTTTGTTGTGGTTTGGGAGGGTTAGAGCATATCTTTTTTAGTTGAAAATGTTGAACACATGCAGGAGGGAAATTATGTGTTGTTTTTCTTTTTTTTTTTTAGAGGTGTGGGAGAGAGAAAAAAATCAAAGTATGATGAAAAACCATAAAAAAATAAAAGAAACCTTTTTTTGGAGTAGACTCAAAAGGAAGAAGACATTATTCAATCTTATGCACCAAAATGACATCATTTTGGTGCATTTTATTATTTAAAATAAACTTGTGCGCAATGACACTGTTTTATACAAAACACACCATTTTATCTAAATAGAACTTTCAAGTTTTTAAACAATTCCTATAATTTTTCCTCCTTTTTCAATTTGTTCATTAGATTTATATATTTTTAGCCGATCTCAACCTTTTTCTCTTTACTTATTTTAATTTTATCCATGATTGCATTAAAAATAGTCTTTTCATTTTGTTGTCTTTTTCAATATGGTTATTGCCTTTCCAATTTCCAATTATTTAGCTAGTTTGAACACTTTTCTCTATTTTTTGAATTTCATCAATGATTGCATTTTTCTTATCCTTGTATTTTGTCACCCTTTTCAATTTAGTTTTTGACTTTCTAATTTTTGATAATTCCATTACTAATTGCTATTTTTTTAATTCTTTTCTTTTTTAATTATTTTTTTAAATTATTTTTTTTGCTTTTCTAAATGAATTTTTTTAGAGGAGTAAAAAATTAGGTTATGACAAGTATCATAATGAGATTCTGAGCAATTTAATTGAAAACTATAAGAATTTCAAGTATCAAGTTTAAAAGTTGATTACTAAAAGCCATATTGTTTTTATAGAGAATAATGGTACATACTATATCAATACCAATTCATCACTGACATAGTAAGTGATTGATGAGGATGAGTGATCGGTATGGATGATGCAAGAGGCATCTGGATATTACTAAGTTGTAAATATTAGACATGGTAAAATGGAATAAGGAAGCATTGCATTGTCACCTGTTATGTTACTGAATTTGTGAACAAAGTCATCGAAACCTTATTTTTCTTGGTTTTATTTTTCATATGTTTTGGGATTATATCATATTTTTGAATTGAATTCTTTTTTTATAAGTTCAATTATTGTGTTAAAATCAAGATATATTTATGTAAAAGTAACATTTGAAAAATTAGCCAAATTTCAAAATATGTTATGCAAACACTAGGGGGGAATCTTTCTTTTCACAAATCCTAAATTCTTATCTTCCAATCCTAAAAGAGTAAAGTCCATATTATCTCTCTTTTTTTTAATCTCAAAGCATATCCATTACCCTCAATAAACCTTAAAAGGTTAAAATCTTGATAATCCCTCGTTTAAACCCTAAAATTACCCTTTCACTTCTAACGAATCTTGAAAGGGGAAATTTGCTTAAAATAATGCTCAAAATAGAATCGAATAATTTGATGTTTTAAATAATGATAAATGATATACATTCGGGTCATGATCCCACCACTTCTTCACTATGGTTAACCTTATAGTTTTTCTAAATAATGAATAATTTTTTAAAAAGGTTGATTTATAAACATGAACATATTTGGATTTAAGATGAAAAATGACCATATTTGATCTATCATTCACAAACAACAATATAGTCATTACCATCTCTCTTTGAGCCATAACTATTTCTTGGACAATAACCTAGACAAGGATGATCACCCCTTATATTAAGGTATGTTTTGAAAGCTTTTCTCCAAATAGAAAAAAAGAAAAAATATGAAAGGGTTGAAAGTGTTATGAAAAGGGATAACACGAGGTGCAGTATGGGAAATTAATATACTGTGGGGCCCATCAAAAAATTAAGTTTGAAACGCAGTTGTTATGAAGCAGTTTTTACATGCTTTTTTAACCGAGTTTCATAAAACTCTATTTGTTTTTGCGTTTCAAAAGCATTTTTTTCAAAATTTAAAATTTTTTTATTTTTTTCTTTACCTCAAATTAATTTTTTTTTGTATTTTCATATCATTTTGATGCGTTGATATCAAAAATAATTTTTAAAAAATAAAAAAATTATTTTGATACATTTTCAAGTAAAAAACACTTTTGAAAAACAACCACAACCAAACATTTTATACATGTTTTTTGCTGCACATAAACCTCAACCATAATTTTCACAAAACACGTAGGCATGTTTGGGAGTGTGGTTGCGGTTGCTTTTTAAAGTGAGTGTGGTTGCGGTTACTTTTTAAAGTGCTTTTCGTGCCGAAATGCATTAAAATGATGTTTTTTTTTGTTTTTTTAAATAATTTTTGAGATCAGTGCATTAAAACGATCCAAAACACATAAAAAATTAATTTTTAGCAAAAACAAATTTAAAGTTTTTAAAAACACGAGTACAACTGCATTTCCAAACGCTCACTAAGTTGCCGAATGTGAATTTCAAATGAAATTTGTTAGTCTTAATAGTCGTTAACCTATGAAAATAATAACAGGCATATCAATTTAAGCAAATTGTAATCATAGCATGTATATTTTTATTATTAAGAACAAACAAAAAGCAACTCATAATAAGATGTTTTAAAGCGATTTAATTTTCTATTTAGCATAACCAATCCTTTACTTAGAATCTTTAAAGATTAGTTAGTTATCATAAAATTAGATAATAATTGTATTTTGTATTTGTATTGTATTTACGCTTAGCTTCCCAATTACCATAAAATTAGACGGTATCTCTTTATTTTATTTGTATTTATTTTACACCTAATTCGTTGATAACTATTTTTTATTTGTATTTTTTATATATATAGCTTGTCGAGATATCATTTGTGACAATTATCATATTATTGTTTCTTTTAATTTTAACAACAAAGTATTTTTTTTTAGTCTAATCAAATTGCATTTTAAAATTGCTCCATTTAGCTGGTTGAATAGGATACTCTCACTATAAGAGCATCTCCAATGCAAAAAGCTAAATTGAAAAGTTAAATTGATAAAATGGCTTTTTGAATAGTATAAATATAACTTTTTTGATTATGTGCTTTCCAATGGTAAAAAGCTATTTAGAAAAGCCATTTATATTTTAATATATTTCATATTAAATTTATTTTTATATAATTATATAACTAATTTAGATATTTTATATATAATATAATTATGATGTTATTAATTATATAATTAATATGAGTAATTTATAAAAATAATATAAAATTTAATGAAATAATATGAAAGTTAAAAGATATAATTTAAAATTAAACTTAAAATTTATTTATATGAATATTTTTAATTTTCAGTTTTATATGTTACTGTTAAAAATTTAATTTTTTAAAAGTAAATTCAAATTCAAACTTTGAAAAAAAACCGTCAATATTTTAAATTTTGATTTTCAATTTTTTTTTAAAAAATTCATGCTTTGAAAAAATGACCGCCACCATTTTAAATTTTAAAATTTCAAATTTTGAAAAAATGACCGCCAACATTCTAAAATTTCAAATTTTGAAAAAATAATTCATCTATAAATATTCTCATATACCTTAACATTTTTTTCTCATCATTCCATTGTTTTCTCTCCAATCAAAAATATATTTCATTAAAATTCATCATGAATCATTCTAATTTTAATTTTTATGATGCTTTTGATTTTGATGATGACACTGCTATGTTCGCTTTTCAAGTTGTTGCTGCTGTGGTTGCTGAAGAAGAATCGAATAATCAAGGGCGGAGAATAGGGTATCATGGCTCTATTCTTGGCCACAACATTGTCAATCGTAATAGAAAGGAAGGTGAGTTAAGGTTATATAATTATTATTTTTCTGAAAATCCTAAATTCACTGAAACTCAATTTCGAAGAAGATTTAGGATGAGTCATTGTCTTTTTCTTCGGATCGCAAATGCAGTGGAAGCTCATAATCCATATTTCAAATAAAGGACAAATGCTCTTGGTGTTCTTGGTTTATCTTGTCTTCAAAAGGTAACTGCAGCTCACAAAATACTTACATATGGTATTCTTGCAGATCTTACTGATGAATATCTTCAAATTGGAGAAAGCACTGCGATAGAAAGTCTTAGAGCTTTCGTTAAAGCAATTGTAGAAGTTTTTGGTGATTGGTATCTAAGGGCACCAAATGAGGCCGATATTTTTTGATTATTATCAATTGGAGAGCAGCGTGGATTTCCAGGGATGTTAAGGAGCATTGATTGTATGCATTGAAAATGGAAGAAATGCCCAATTGCATGGCATGGGATGTATACTGGTCATTGTCGTGAACCAACTATAATTCTAGAGGTGGTGGCTTCACAAGATCTTTGGATATGGCATGCCTTTTTTGGAATGCCTGGATCATTAAATGATATTAATGTTCTTAATTGGTCACCTATCTTCGTTGCACTTGCTGAAGGTCGTATTGCTCCTGTCAATTATACAATTAATGAGCATGAATATACAATAGGATACTATTTAACAGATGAGATTTATCCTAATTGGTCAACTTTTGTTAAGACAATCCCAAGGCCATTAGGAGCAAAGAGAAAATATTTTACAAGTAAGTAAGAGTCTGCAAGAAAGGATGTAGAGCGGGCATTTGGGGTGCTCCAATCTCGTTTTGCAATTGTACATTGACCTGTTCGATATTGGGATGAAGAAACGCTAGCAAATATTATGAAAGCTTGCATAATAATGCATAATATGATTATTGAGGATGAAGGAGTAATGAACCTTGGATTTGACCATGAACGTGAAGTCAATTCCTTTATATCAATGTCATATGGTGAAATACCAGAACTACATGATTTTCTTCAAACTCATAATCGAATTAGGGATAGAGCAACTAGCTCTCAACTACAAGAAGATTTGGTTGAACATTTATGGAAACAATATGGTAACGAGTAGAATTATTAGCTTTGAACTTCTTATGTCATCATAATTTTCAAGTTTTTTATTTTTTTTCATTATGTTTGTTATCTTTTAAGTTAATTAATCCTACTTATTGTTGTTAAGTGTTAGAAGAACTTCAAAAAAATATTATGAATTAATACCACTTTTATAACAATATATTTAAAATAACCAATAAATTTCTAAATATTTAATTAAAAATACATTACATAAAACAATAAATAAATCTAGTTAATTAAAAATTAAAACCCCTCTTTTGCATAATTTCTAATTTTCTATTTTAAAAATACGCTGCAGAAATTGGATCCAAATTAGAAATATCCATTTTCATAATTTGTTCTTCTTTCTCAATCATGTCCAATTCTTGTTTCTCTTGACTTTGTTGAATCATCATAGCTTGTTGCTCTAACATAATTTTTCAGTCTTGTTTTTTCTGATCCTCAATTTCAACTAGAGTATCCCTGAATTGTTGTAAAAGATTTGTTACAGTTGTCTCCCCAACTTTATCTTTTCCTTATTTACGTTTAAGTCGTTCCTTTGCAGCCTTCTAACCAATTGGTCTATCTTTATAAATCAACGGTTCACTATCTTCTCCTAAACTAACAGAATCAGGGGTAGATGGAGCTGATGAAGTCGAACTTGCATTGACATAACTTTTTTGTTTCTTGTTTGACCTTTGATGTTGACTTGCACGCTCAAATTGCCATTTGGGTTCTTTTCTTAAGAAACCCAACAATGTTCTAGTTGAAATCGTTTGCCAACACAAGAATCATACATTTGTCGAGCATCATTAATCCAGTAAGTAAAAAATTAAAGAAATTAAATAATGTTAAAATATATGTTAAACAATTTAACATGAAAACGAATATTAAAATTACCCTTGATTCTTCGATCATTCCACTTTGCTGATGATTTTCAATTTGAGTAATAAATCCAACAAATTTACCGACTTCTCTATTTATTTCTTGTCATCTATTTGAGATGCTTATTTGGTAACGATTATTCAAGTTTCCTCCATTCTCTACAAAGTAAGCATGTATTCAAGCCTAGAACTGTTTTGTTTGTTGTTCAACTCCTGTAATTGGATCTTTGCTTGTATTTAGCCATGCAGAGACAAGTAAACAATCTTCTTCTGGTGAGAAGTTTTTACTTCTTTGTGATTTTTTTCTTGTATGGACATTTAAATTCGAGTATGTTAAGTCATCAATTAATTGATTAGAATCACTTGATTGAGAGAGAATATCTTCTGACTCACTCATAAGAAAGTTGGTGAAATAGCTTGGAAAATTTGAATCCATCCACATTAAAAAAACATCAAGTTAAAACCTTATAAGAGATTGTAAAAGAGGCGCACATTCAATGTCTAGCAATTTTGTAGTTTACATACATGTGAATTAATAACAAGCATTGCATCCTACTTGTTCTAACATTACAATTTGACTATTTTTTGGAACTAAGAGAGGATTGATATACTGGTTTAATTGTATTTTCAATAAGACAAAATATAATTAACCTCAAATTAAAACAAACAATCAAAAATAAATTTTAAATATGTCACTCTATATTTTTATCAATATCAGCTACCATTATTAATTCCTTTTAATTTTGTCAAAGATAACAACATAAATAAAAAATTGTTTTCCTTAACCCATATCAAAAACATAAAATAATAAAGAAATAAAAATCATAACAAATATTAAATTAACAACAAAAGATCTACAAAATTAAGAGATATTAAAAAGTAAATATAAAAGCTTTTAAATAAACATACCTTTTAATTTCAGCTAATTGACACAACCGATGTTATTAATTAACCAGAGAATAATTGATTCTTGTTTTTCTAAATTTAAAAGAAAAGTAAGACACAATACAAGATTTAAAAAAACCAAGTTTCTTTCCTTCCCTTGCTTTTAAAGAACAAACAAATATTGTTGACCAACGGCTATAAAAATAGTCATTGGCAACGTTAATAAAATTTTAGCTATTTTACAGAAAACTGTAGAAATACAGCTTTCTAAATTGAAAAACTATTTTGCCTTTTTTTTTGCCATCTCTGTTGAATTGATCAAATAAGAGAACAAAAGTTAAAAGTTCATGATTTTTCATTTGTATTTCAAGTTGGAGATGCTCTAACTAATTTTTTTTTTTTACCATTTCTACTATTAATTTATCTGATTCACTTTTTTATCATATTTATGTCCAAGTTAACGTTAAAAATATAGATTTCAATCTTTTTTTAAAACTGAAAATTATTCTTCAAGTCATATATTAATTAATTCATGCATAAAATACATATTTTATGTTTATTTACTTGCTTCAGTATTTCTATTTCTGTTCAAGATATCCGATAACCACCAATCACGGAGAACTGAACTGGTACTTCAAGGTGGGGCCCATGTTTGTTGGATAAGACACTGCCATGGATGTTGTGGAGCCCACTTGATAAACTCGATATTGCTAATTTTGTTTTTAAGAAAGAAAAACAACTTGTTCGTAGCTGGAGCTGCAGGCTTACAGACACTCCGTATAGCAAGTACCTGCGACACGTGGCAGACATGCAAATTCACAAATAGATACGAGGCCAGCTATAGAAGAAAATCCATACGCATATGAAATGTACTACAAAATCAGAACCGATCATCATGTACACGTGTGTCATAAATGATTGCATGCTTGCCATCTCATGCAAAAACAGCAGCTTGTGTCTTGGTTGTTTTTGCCTATTGTGATTCATGACATTAAAAAGTGAAATAAGCTGCACAAATTATGATGAGAAGAGAAAGATAAACAAAAATAAAAAAATAAAAAAAAGGAAAGAAAGAGATTTTAAAGCACAACCAAACTTTGGTTATTACATTATTAGTATTATAAATAAAATTCAAATGAGATAAATCAAATAACCCATAAAAAATCATCAATAATGATAGGATGGGCCACACTTATAGTTAAACGTCAGTAAGCCGATTGATATTTTTAAATGACAAGTATGATGCATATCAGTCATAGTTGATGATTTATTTTGATGTTGTTGAATTCTTTCTGTTATTATTAGTGCTGTAATTGAAGCTTTGTTGTGTTTCCGAAGTTTTTTTATTTTTTTATCTCTCATTTATAATTTTTTTATCATTATTTTTGTAATTTTTTTCATAATTTTTTAAAAATGTCATGTTTTTGAATGATAATAAATTTAAATGTTATAATTTTTGATCTAGATAAATAGACACTATGTTATTTTATTATTTTTTTTAAAATTATTTCAATTTACCAGTTTTGTTTTGTTTTTTTTTTTTAAAAAAAACATGCTCATTTTTTTTTAATCCTTGTTTTAGCGCTAAACAACAAAAACAAGCTGGGTCCAACGGACATGGTACTATTTTTCTGGTAAAATTATTTGCACCATAGATTTGCCACCTAAGCTAGACCCACAGAGGACGTTGGACACAAGAGAGATACAAATGTTTTTTTTTTTTTTTTTTTAAATTCGGCCATGAAGATATTTTCGAAACACTATTGCTCATAATCATTGATTTTAAACCCGATTGATTTTATACCCGGTCTAGTTTAAGGTTTGAATTTCAAGTTTTGATTAGGTCATCAGATTATTCAGATTAATTTTTTTTTAAAATTAAAACAACATCATTTTAGTAAAAAAATAAAGGTCAACGAGTTGCAACAAGGTTTTTAACTGGATCTTGTCGAGTCAACCCATCAAGCTAGCAAGGTCACATCATGATTTTTTTTTTCTTATTTTTTCTTCAACTTAACCTGATTCCAGCCTCGAATTAACTTGCTAAACCGAGCAGCGTTTTGGGTTTTAAAACTATGTAATATGAATATGACTAGAATGCCACCAAAACCAATTTTTTTTCTTATTTAGTAAATTCATCATTGTGGTCCCTCAAGTTTTTTAACTTGACCGATCAATTCCTATGTTTAAATTTTGGGCACAAAAACCCTCACACTTTTAATTTTTAGTCACATTTGATCCATCTTTCGAGCAAATGTTCATTATAAGCCTGCTCTGTGTCACTATATGTACAAACCTAAGCGGATGAAGGGACCACAAGTGGCCACGTATTGAAAGGGTGGGGATTAACATGCACAAAATTAAAGTATAAACACTTGTTTAACAATGTGCAAAAACTTGAGGGACCATAATATAAACTCATCCCATTTTTATTTGTGTGTTTTTGTCCTAGTAAAAAGGAGTCCTGTCCATTTTTAATAAACTACTTAATGCGTGTTCATTGGAAAAAAAATATTTTCTTTTTTCATTTCCAATTTTTCTCCTTTTTATTGAAAAAATTGGAAAATTTGTTCATAAAATAAAAACTAATTTTAATGAAAAAAACACTTCAAAATTATAAGTATTTTTCACAAGAAATCAAGACAATAATTTATAATAATAATTTTAATATTTCTAATTTATAATAATTAATCATAAATTATTAATCTTATTTCTTTTGAATTAAAATTTATTATAAAAACGTTATAGTGTTAACTAAAAAAAATATTTATGTTATATTTATAATAAAAATTAAATTTAGAACACTAAAATATTTATGTTATATCTAAACTAATGCGTACAATTTTTTCTGACTAGACAGTCGTAGAATATATTAGATTTCTTAAGAGATTTATCAAGAAAAAAAAAGCGTTTTAATTTTAAATATATATATATATATATTTTAATTCTAAACTTTATCATTAAAAAACAAATAATCTCGGGTGTGTATTTATGAGTGAGAGAGAGTTGATTTGAACTAAAGACAAGGCGCCCTTTAAAAGCACTATCCTTTCTGTCATTTTGCTCTTTATGAGAATGGTGTCGTTTTTGTGGAGATTCTGGAGAATGGAGAATGAGAGAGAGAGAGAGAAGAGAAGAAGATAAAACTAGCAAAAAAAAAAAAAAAACAGAGAAGAAAGACAGAGAGAAATGAGACACACGGACACAGAGAAAGATAGGCAGAGTGATTACACAGAGAAAGATAGGCAGAGTGATTAATCAACCTTGGACATGGAGAAGGAGGGGAAGGTTTTTGAGGTCTTGGGATGGTTTGTTTGACTTTGTTTCTTCCATCTTTTTTTCACAGAGAAGCTAGTTAGATTTTGGTGGGTATGTTAGATCTTTGCTTCCTCTTTCCTCCTCCTCCTCCTCTTCTTCTTCTTCTTCAAAAAAAAAATGGTTGCAAAATCTCTTTGTAAATGGTTAATTATAGTTCAAGTTATTCAAAATGGTTCAAAACTCTGTTGTTAGTGTTAAAAAACTGGCCTCGAAGGCTGGTTTTTTTTTTTCTACTTCTGTTTTTAGATGGTGAATTGTTATCAATTCGGACGTGCCGTTCGTTTTTCTTTAAAATGCGCCTAAACTTTGGTTCCAGTGGCTTTGTGATAATATACTGAACTTTAATTCTGGTTTATTTTATTGTTTCTGCAACTCTTTTTCCGTTTTTTTTACTAGTTTGTGTTGTTGTGGACGAAAATCAGTCTTTTTTTATTTTTCTTTTCTTATTGTTTAATATCTCTGAGTTTGGATACAAGTTCTTTGAGATTTTGGCTTTATATTAAAATACGTATTTTGACTCCTGTGTTTTTGTTTTGGACTGATAATTAAGTTCAGTTCTCTTTTAGTGGGGAGAAAAGAAGAAGAAGGGGGGGGGGGGGGAATTCAGTTCTCTTTTTTTTTTTTGGTGTCAAAATGGGATAAACAGGTTGAGGTTTTTGTCACAGTTTCTCCTCAATGATGTTTCTGATTGGGTCCCTTTGAATTTCCATAATTTCTTCATGTCTAATATTTAGAATTTTCTGCTTTGATTTTTCAGGTTCTTCTTCCTTCTTCTTCTTCTTCTTCTTCTTGTTTTCTCTTCTTTCTTTCTTTCTTTCTTTCAGCGAAGGAATTTCTTCATGTCTAATATTTAGAATTTACTGCGTTGATTTTCAGGTTCTTCTTCTTGTTTTCTCTTCTTTCTTTCTTTCAACGAAGGAATTTCTAGATTCTTTTGTAAATGCAAAAGTTTGTAATGTCTTGGTGTTATGTTGGAAGGTTAACTTTTATGCGATTTTCTTTTACGTAAAATGGTTCTGTTTTATGATAAATACAGAAACAGAAAGTTAGTATTTCTTGCTGATGTTGCTGCTCCTTTCTTCCTTTCTGTTTTGCTGTCAGCATGTTCTTTTTTCTGGCAATATCTTGCAGGTTATGCTTTTTTGATTGGCATACATGCTAAGCCTCTTTATTGACAGAGAAAATACAAGGGGAAAAATGGGAAATGATAATGTCAGAACTGATTCTTTTCTTTCTGTGATGTTTCTCTTCTATAGATTATCCATAACAGGGTTAAATTGCTGGCATTATGTTGTGTTTATTGTTATTATTATCTTCCTGGTGGCGTGTTAGATCTGCTTTTACTTGTACTTGCTGTTCGTAGAAGAATTGTACTCGTCTTTGTCCTCTTAAATCTCTATTCGTGACACACAAATTTGAAATGCTAACAGTATTTCAATGTATTTTCTGCTGACCCTGTCATTTGTGTCTTTACTGTGTTGTTTTTTCAGGGTTGAAAACTTGAATGGATTTTTCGGAGTCCACAAAAGTTGTGTACAATAGAATTCAGGCGATTGAGCCTGAATTCGTTGGTAAGATCATTGGGTATATTCTGTTACAAAACCATGGTGAACGAGAAATGATCCGGCTGGCCTTTAGCCCTGATAATTTGATCTATGCTATGATATGCAAAGCCAAATCTGATCTGGGGCTAAACAAAATACCACTTCTAAATCTAATTTCGCCTTCTCAGGTGAACCCGTCACCTGTTTCAGATGTTCCACAGCAATTCATTCCTAACACCACAGTTTCATCACACCCAATTTTCTCTCCAGTAAAGGTTAGGACTGCAGGTTCTTTCCGGGATGCTCAACTGACTGGTGACCTGCAACAGACACACAACTTGGATTTTGCTCCACCAGGGTACTCAGAAATGGTTCCTGAAGATTATCGGATTCAAAACCAAATGCAGTTCCTTGCTTTGGATGATCCGATAGAGTTTGCTAATTCTGACTTTTCTAGCAGTTGCATCTACCCAGAACCTGCATTAGGTCCTAGGACCAGCAGAAGGTCTCCAAGCTTGCCTGAATTTCCTGTTAAGATTTGCCATTACTTCATTAAGGGGTTCTGCAAACATGGAAACAACTGTAGGTATTTCCATGGCCATCCCATGCCAGAAAGCTTTTCTCAGATTTTCAGTTCAAATTTGAATGAGATTGCAAACGAAGAATGTGTTGTCTCACCTGGCTCTTTCGAAAAGCTTGAATTGGAGCTCACCGAGCTTTTGAAATCAAGAAGAGGGGTGCCAGTTTCGATTGCCTCTTTACCAATGATGTATTATGAGATGTATGGGAGGACGCTGCAGGCGGAAGGGTATCTTACGGAGAGCCAGAGACATGGCAAGGCAGGATATAGTCTAACAAAGCTCCTAGCTCGATTGAAGAACAGCATTCGTCTCATTGACAGGTACAATATGTGAAATATTCATAATGTTCTTTACCCCTTTAAATTTATCTGATTCCATGGATTTGTCACTTTTTCAAGTTTTATTGTTTGGGACAGGCCTCATGGGCAGCATTCAGTGATTTTGGCAGAAGACGTCCAAAAATACTTGGAGTATGCTGGTGAGAGAAACGATCCTGGTGGAATCGTTGCTGGTTCTAGACAGATCTATCTTACCTTTCCAGCTGAGAGTACCTTTACAGAGCAAGACGTTTCTAACTATTTTAGGTTAGCATATTTGAACATCTCTTTTGGCAATCCTCCATTTTTTATTTTCTGTGTTCTGTTTGTTAAAGACGTTCCATTTTGTCTTGATCCTCTGTTTTTGTAGCAAATTTGGGCCTGTTCAAGATGTTAGGATTCCATGCCAACAGAAGAGGATGTTTGGATTTGTGACTTTTGTTTTTGCAGAGACTGTTAAGCAAATATTAGCAAAGGGGAATCCTCATCATGTCTGCGGGGCTCGTGTTCTTGTGAAACCCTACAGGGAAAAATCAAGGCTTATTGACAGGTAGATATTCCCGGTTTGATTGGAGGATACCCTGTTATCTGCTACTACAGTATTGTGCTTAGCCTCTGCCTTTATCATTCCTTTTGGTCTAATTATTATCATGTCTTTGATTTCAGACAAGTAATTATTGCTGGATGGTTTGCTGACCCAAAATGGCTAAAGAGATTCTGAATGAATCATTGTGACTGATTTAAACTTCATTATCTCTTCATGTGTAGTTACGTTCCTGTCGTTTTCAGCTATCATGTCCTTAATTAGCTTCTTTAATGTACCCTAGCACAATCATTTTCCAAGAGCCCTTTTGTTATAGTGTTTTAAAAATATTTTTTTAAAAAAGTATTTTATTTAAATTTATTTATTTATTTTAAATTAATTTTTCTTGTGTTTTTAGATTATTTTGACGTGTTGATGTTAAAAATAATTTTTAAAAACAAAAAAAATAATAATTTTGATACATTTCCGAACAAAAAACACTTTGAAAAGCATTTCCTTACCACATTTTAGAGGCCTATAATGTACATTTTCTTTTCATTCTACTTCATGGTTTGCTTTTGTGGATTCGGTAGTCTGCTAATGCTAAAACATGATCTTTTCATTAGCCTTTTTTCTTTCCCCAGTCTCCAGAGATCGGTGAAACTGCAAATGAAGTAGGCCCATTATTTTGTATGATCCACCGATCATGGAGGTCGCCTAGTCGGATCCCTATCTATGAAATATTAGATATTTTCACCTTTCCTGTTGTTAGAAGCAAAATGATTTCAGTTTGAATGGGTCACCTCCTTCGTGATACTTTGACATTGTTGGTTCTCCTTTTATTCTCTTGCAATTATCAACATTATATATATATATATATATATATATATATATATATATATATATATAAAAGCACAATATGATTCCAGCTGGCTCTTGTTCCATTATTGACAGAGTCTAGTGCTTGTGTTCTGTACTTGTAGAATAAGGAAAGCATGTAACTTTTGCATGATTGGCCATTCTTGCATTGTTTCTCAAGTTCATATGGAAAGTGATTATCCCCTGAACATGAACTTGCTTTTTAACATGTGGATAAAATTAATTTCAAACTTTTTTGTTTTTTTTTTCTCATGCTAAGATTATCTGCTATGTATATTTTTCAAATTGAGGTTGATAGTTTGGAGAGAATTTTTGAGCAGGAAGTACAGCGAGAAAATGCAGCACCCTATCTATCACAGCCATCACTTTATGGATGGAGATTCCGAGCTTCACTCAGGTGAGCAGAATCTCTCGCTTTCCCATTACAGTTTAATCCTTCACGTTGCCATTATATTTATATAGCTAACACTCTCTCTTTGCTAATTTTGTAGCGCCGAGAGTTTGTGATAATTCAAAACCACTCAGGAAGCAGCTCATGGAGGAACATGAGCAGGAAGTTGAACTTGAGAGAAGGCGTCTCTCAGAGTTTCATTTTGCACCTAAACCCTTGAATCGTCACTCTTTTCTCGGCCACTCTATGGATGAGTTGAAGCTCTCAGGAGGTCTATAATACCCCGGCTTCTTTGTTCTATTGTTGTCTGCCTTGATTACATTATAAGCCCTAACCTATTTGTTTAACGGCTTAACCTGTGCAGAACAAGCAGAGTTTTCGTCCGCGGAGCATTTCAATTACTGGTTTGATGTTTTGAATAATGGTTCCACAAGTGAGGAAAAGCATAGGCATACAAGGACCAGTTGCAGTGACCAGGATAGGTACAAGTGATATGCATCTTGTGCTATGTAATGTTAATTAATGGTCATAAAAAATAGAAACTTTGTATAAATGCAGCAGTGACTAGCTTTATCAGGGAAGAACTAGATCATCTCAGTTCTCCACGCAAAAAAAAAGAAAAGAAAAAAAAGGCTGAATCTCTGATATGGATCTTTGGTTTCTTGTTTTTGAACCCGCGCAGCAACCAAGGAGTTAATCTTCCTGAGAGCCCGTTTGCATCTGCAATAGGGAGTGGCATTTCGACAGTTATATAGAGGAAGAAGACACAGAAGAATTATAGAGTTAGAGAACTGAATTCCAAGACCATTTTCGAGGGTTTCAGACAGCATGAATTTCTTTTCTTTGAAAAAATTACCTGAACGTGAGCGTCATCGGTCAGATACCAGCTGAAGGAGAGATAAACTAGGATTTCTCCATGTTACTCGTTGGAGATTGCAAGGATGACAGATACATAAAGTTAATACGTGACAGGCTCCTGGGCTTTTTCTTTTTCTTCTTTTCTTTTATAATTAATGTAATCACAGAAAGCAAGCATCAGAGCTTGTTGGTTTTTAGAAGAAAAATGTAATATAGTCTTTGTCCAGTGTCCCATAATTCTTCTCAGCTCATTTTCGTTAAGATTTGTGTTTTACATATTATAGAAAAATTTGAATTTTACATGAGAATTGCTAATTTGGGTGGAACAAAGAGCAAAAGAAACAAAAGCATGCTGCGGCGAGGATTATGGGAGACAGGCTACCAAGAAAATGAATTTCGCAGGTGGTAGCCAGAGATTTCCTTGGAAAATAATTAAATAATCAATGAATAGATAAAGGAAATGGGCTCACCCTCACCATGCTTTAGTGCAAAGAGACCCCTGAATGGCGGGGACGAAGATGCATGATGATTAGTTCCCTGGCAGCCAGGGAGATCATTTTTTTTTGTTTTTTTTAATTTAAGGAGGTCACAGCCCCACAATTGCATGTTCTTAAAGTGGCCTTTGGTGTGGGTGTTTATGAATGTGATAAGAGAGTGTGGGACCTCATTGTGATTTTGTAGCTGTTTGTTTTAAAAAGGAACACCTGTTAAAATATAAAAAAATAATATAGTTTGCGATCGCTATTCCATTAGATACTGTGCTGCAATTTTTTTTATTAACATGAATATCCAAACCAATTTATACATATTTTAATTAATTTTATAA
Source organism: Populus deltoides (assembly GCA_015852605.2). Lineage (NCBI taxonomy): Eukaryota > Viridiplantae > Streptophyta > Magnoliopsida > Malpighiales > Salicaceae > Populus > Populus deltoides. The sequence goes on along the minus strand of CM027571.2, from coordinate 21,063,790 downwards.
ATTATAAAATTAATAATTATATAAATTTTTAATGATGGATTGAGCTTCAATTCGTTGCGACTACAATGGATTCTTGGGTTCTTGCTATAATTTTTTTTAAGGTACATTAACCTTTGAGTTATAAAATGATGTAATTTTCTGCATTAAATAATAATTAAATAAATTATAAACTTCGTACTCGAATCTACTTCATTAGATATCATGCATTCATAATAATAATTTTACATGCCTTTTAATTTAAAGACACAAGTAAAAGCTTAGATAAACAAAGCTTAAAGTCAAAGAACTTTTTAGCACAAAGCAAGACCCGACAATTTAGCAGCAGTGTTTGTCTTTACAGTGATACTGTGCTTTAAAAACAAATAATTTTTTACAGTGAACTAAAAGCCGAATTATGGATAAAATAAGATTATGGATGGATTTGATTAAATAGAATCATGAAGCTTAATATAAAAAATATATCAAGCGAATTTGGATGAATTTTTTAAATCTGAGCAAATATCTCAATGTTACAACTCATTAAGTTCTAGGCCCGAGTTGAATCAAGAAACTCAATTCTCAATTAATTTAATATTGATTAACCAAAGTATATCTATCAAAGAACAACAATATACTGATTCAAGAAAACACAAGTTATTTTTAAAATAAGTGAAAAATCCAACAGAAAGCAAATAAACAAAAAATAAAGCTCTATTTTATATTTAATAAATATTGAAGGACAAAATTAAAAAAAAAAATTTTAAAGAAAGGAAAAAAACCCCAAGCTAACCCGGGTGAACCTCCCAAACCTGGGTTAGTCACTAAAATCCACAACTTGTGAAATCCTAGACTCGGGCTTAGTCAAGGAGTTCAATTCTCAATCAATCTAAAATCGAATGATGGGATCGAAAAAAATATCAATTCAAAAAAAATTTTGAAGTAAAAAAATACTAATAAAAAGAACTAAGATCAAATTTGACAGGAAATGTAAAAGCTTAAGGAGGATGAAAATGTAAATAAATAAATAAATAAAAATTTTATCTCAAATAAAACAAATAATAATAAAAAGAATAGAGGCTAAATTTAAAAAATTACAAAATTAAAAGGGAATGAAATAGAAAAAGAATTATACTATTATAAAATTTTTAAAAAATCATTCCAAATATTGAAGAATAGAATTGAAAAAATAAATCAATTTAAACAATTAGCAAAATAAAAAAAAACCCAACAATGAACAATAAAAAAAACCCAAGATAATTGGGGTCATTTTCAAGACCGAGTTCAATTCTCAATCAATCTAAAGTCGAATGATGGGATCGAAAAAAATATCAATTAAAATTTTTTTCAAAGTAAAAAAATACTAATAAAAAGAACTAAGATCAAATTTGACAGGAAACGTAAAAGCTTAAGGAGGATAAAAATGTAAATAAATAAATAAAATTTTTATCTCAAATAAAACAAATAATAATCAAAAGAATAGAGACTAAATTTAAAAAATTACAAAATTAAAAGGGAATGAAATAGAAAATAATTATAATATTATAAATTGTTTTAAAAAATCATTCCAAATATTGAAGTATATAATTGAAAAAATAAATCAATTTAAACAATTAGCAAAATAAAAAAAAACCCAACAATGAACAATAAAAAACCCATAAGATAATTGGGGTCATTTTCAAGACTAGAAAAAACTTCAACAGAAAGCAAGTAAAAAAAGATAGAAAAAAGAACCCATTTTTTAATTGAATAAATATTGAAGGATGAAAATGAATAAAAAATTAGCTTAAACAAAGGAAGATAAAAAAACCAAGCAAACCCAGATAAACTTGATAAATATGGTCGAAGCTTTAAAACTCGCAACCCATAAAATCCAGGACTCAGGTTCAATAAAAATGTTTAATTCCCAACCAATTTAAAAATATCAAATTGAAAAACTTGCCAAAGCAAAAGAAAAAAATAAATAAAAAGATTGATGATCAAATTTAATAGGAAAACAAACCAAAGGAGGATGAAATTGTAAAAAAAAAAATTTAAAATGATTCAAAACAGAACAAATAACAATAAAAAAATGAGAATCGAATTTGAAATATTAAAACAATATTAAACAATATAAGGGGTTAAAATTGAAATTTTTTTAAATAAATTTATAGATTATTCAAAATAAAAAAATAGTAATTAAAAGGAAAAAGATCAAATGTCAAGGGAAAAGAAATTGAAGGGGCTCACATATAATTCAAGGAGCAGAGAGAGAAAAAAAATGGTGGTTGGCATCAAACCGGAGGTGCATTTAGTTCATGCATTATCCAATCGTGTAGGAGGTGCCGAGACTTTTCAAATGTTATCGTGTAAGGCAACGTATGGTGATCAGACGACCCTTCATATACTGCCTGAAAGGCGTGAGGGATGCCCATTTGCTGACGTGTGCATGGTATGTGCCAACAAAGGTTTTTTTTAAATATTAAACATTTATTAAAATAAAAAATTCCCCTGAGTTAACTTGACATCAACAAAAAAACCATGATGAAAAGTTGAAAAAGTCCCATGAAGAGAGTTTAGCAAATCTTGGATTTAAGAGTAATTAAGTTATTTTATTGTGCTAAAAATTAAAAAGACCAAAAAAATCCTTGAATGAGGAGTGTGGAGATGTAGCTTTCATTGAGCTAGGTGAAGTTCGTAATGATGATCTCCTCATTATCCATAAAGATAAGGATTTATTGAACGATTAATGGATTATAACATTTGAATAAATAACATTCATCAAATAATCATGTTCGAGACTTAAAATATCATAAAAAGATAAAATCATTTACTAAGATAACATGATATACTTTCAAAGTCAATCACTAAACCAATTAAGCTTGAAATATTACAAGTAAACCTATTTATTCACTTTATACCTTTATCAAATTCAATTAGTTTGAACCCATAATACATATATTCTCATTAACCATTGGGAGGTCAAAAGATAAAATTAAGAACTTAGGGTCTGAAATAAAAATCCAACATTTTTTTTATTATTAAAAACAAGCACTCATACTCAAAGTTATGTAAATCACACATGCAAAGGAAAAACACATGAACATGGATAGATTCGGCTAATCTAGGTAAAACATGCATAATCACACCAAAAAAAAATAAAAAAAATAAAAGAGAAGCAAATCTATTTTTTTTTTGTGTGCTAGGTCACCTCTTAATAAGTGTCTTTGTTTATTGTCTTTGGCTAAACTACATGCCCATGTCTAAGGTTTGGCCAAGCCATCACAATACCATCCTTTAAACCTTTATAAATAGGTTTCAAGTGTTGTACATTCACTTTGATCCATTTATTTGTTTCTAAAACTTTGAATCTTAATTACACTATGATTAAAGTTGTTAGTAATAATAAAGGATACAATCCAATGAGAATGCAAAAGAGTTTAAAAAATGAACGAAAAAGAAGATTTTTCTACTGTGAAATTCCTTCATTAAAATTATTCTATCATGGAAAGCCCTAGTCTTTTTATTTTAAATCATGGTATCCTCATATGAAAATACAACCTACACCTGTAAGCTAAAATAAACAAAAACTCAAGCTTGATTTAAGTAAAAAAGGATTAGTATACTCGATAATGACACAAAAAAATTGACAAGTGTTGAAGGCGTGCAAATTTAAACCCTTAAAATTAATGATTTGTAGTATAAAAAGTAAGGGTATCATCTCACAAAGATACACGTATTATAACTTAATTACTCAATCAAGACAAGCTATTTAATTTTAGATTAAAACAAACCAAGTAAAAAAGCACTAAATATACTAATCTAACAAAATTAACAAATATGTAATTTAAACAATAAGTAATTAAAAATGGGTTTGTTTATGATCTAAACTAACTAAAAATAAGTTAGATAGCTAAGGAAATAAAAGAAATCAATTAAGAAAAATAAAAGGAAAATTAGAAGAATGTTAAAAATAAAGAGAAACTTTTTTCTTTACAAGAAGTATTCCTCAAGGATAATTACACATCAATAATTGAATTTTAATATATCTTCTAATCTAATTTGTGATAATAAATAAATCAACCATAAAAAACAACAAGTTTTCCTACATATCCTTACTTTTTAGTTAATCTAGAATCAGTGCATCAATTAACTTTAATCATATAATAACTTTTATTAAGAATGCAAAATTTAATTACGTGATAATATTAAGATCAATATAGGTGCAATTGATCGATGATAATCAAACATGCATGAGGATTTAATTTAATCAAGACTTATGTTTTCCAAGTAACAAATAATCAAACATAGTTTTGAAAACCAGATACTTTTGCTACTTAAAATAAATTATTCATACATTTGACATAAACTAATCAATAGCAATATATTTAAAACCAAAAACATATGTTGTGTATCATATAAAGTTTCAGTCATCAATCATCAAGTTTAATCATAGAAAAACATAAGAATTTATGTATCATATTTAGATATAGAATAATTTTAAGCACAAATCATCATAATAATTTAAGATCTAAGAATTCTAAGCTTTTAAAATAGAAAACTAAGCTTGTCGCAAATTTAAAAAAGAGAAAAGATTAAAAGAATAATTTAGAAAACAATAGAGTCCCTGCTTCACTTCTCTTATTCTTTGATACAATTGCCCCTCTTTTTTAGAGGTTATGATTGATTATAGGGAATTGAGAAGGTGCATAAGTTTTCTAATTAATAACTAATTCATAATCAGATTAGTTTAAAGTTTTCATATACTAATCTAAGTCTAATGATTCATGCATTGAGCTTGACCTTTTAGAGAGGTATCTTAGTCATGTGGGACCCTTTCCATATCATTAATGAGCTAACATGTCATTATAAAAAAGATGGGCTGGATTCACGCTAGTTTGCTAGAAAATTCTAAGCCTAACTTCAAAGATATCATTCTTTCTCATCTAGACGAGTTATGGGGCCTACCACAAGGAAATAAAGTTTGAGATGTGCGTTTTTCAACCTAATTAGAATTGAAACAAAATTACACCTATAACTCCAAATATGACCCAAAAAGTACATATATGTCTAGTTTATCAGGTTTCCTCTAACAAATTCTAATCATACTAGGATTCCTTGTTCAAGTTAGATTCCTAATGTAATGCACTTCTTAACTCTATTGATTTGTCCCAACGTGCTCTTTCTAGTTTTTTGCTTAAAATTGTGCTAAAAGGCTTCATTTAACCCATTTTTACACTTTGTGTCTCTATAACACCATTAAGCACAAAACAAGGCAAGTAAACTATTGTAAAACATTAAACATGCATAAAAGACTAAGAGTAAAGTACTAAAAAGTAGAATAATATGAGTGTATCAGAAATATTAAGCATTCAGCAAGCTCGAGAAACAAATATTGTCTTTCTTGGAAAACCTGTTTAAGATCTTATTCATGAATTTAGAGAATTATTAGTTTGAATTATATGTTATGAGAAAATCTAACAAACCAAGTAATAAAATAAAATAAAGGGACACAAAATATAATAAGGTATTGCAAAGCCTATTTCATAAAACTTCACTTTCAAAAATTAAATATTACACCTACTAGTCAAACACTACATAAATATCTCGCTACCTAAAATCTAATGCTTCCAAGAAATTACCATGCAATTCTTGTTTTACTACAGGTTTTTGATATTACACTAATTCTTTTTGGTTGCCACCACACACCATCAATATTTAAGGTACATATAAACTAGGCACTACATGGTCTTTCATTAATAAAATAATTATTTTTTCAATAGAAAACATACTTCAACTCCAACTCTAACAAAGAAAGTTAATTTTCCTAAACAAAATATATCAACATATTTCATTTGTTTTTATGACATCATACCATGTAATTACCAATCTAACCTAAACCACCTCATCAATTTAAATCACAACTCAACAAATCTTTATTTTGGCTTAAAATAGGACAAGTTATTTTCCACTTTTAACTTTTTTTTGTGAAGTATATAACTCCACTCTTTACCTACACTTGCTTGTATCTTAAAAATTTCTTCATATAAAATCTTTTTTACCACTATCCATCAAAGCAAAACTACCTCTCTCTTCTTGTATGTAATAAAAGATTGCTTTTATGTATACTTCATTCACTACGTATTTCATTGCATGCTCCATCTTGAACTGCATTTTTGATCAACTTATACAAATTATCATGCATAAGATTTTGTATCATCATTATCGAAGCACCACAACTAATTTGTATAAGTTTTCCTTTAATCACTACCATATCACCATGACTAACTCTCATAACTCCACTTTCTGCTTAATGTTTACAGCTACTTGAATCAAGTCTTCCAAGTGAAATCAAATTATTCTCAAGGTTTGGTACATGTCTAACATCACCAAACATCTTCACTTTACCATTTCTAGCAACTTCCATTTCATGATTATCCACTAATGTAATGGATTCTCCATCATAAAGTTTGTATATACTAAACCTATCCTTATTAGCACAAACATGAGAGTAGCAAACATAGTCTAAAATTTATTAATCATTCAAAAAATCCTTATCTTTATGAATAATAAAGAAATCATCATCACAAACTTCACCAAGCTTAGTGAAAGCTATATCTCCACACTCCTCATGGCTTTTTTTTTTCCTTCAATCTTTTAGAACACTCTTTAACCTCCTATAATAAAATTGGATATGAACCTTTTTATGACAACAATAACATTTCTTATTATTGTAACCCACTCTTGGTTTTGAGCTTGATATTGACTTTACACTATCATAATTATTCCTTTGTAACATATTTCCACCATCATTATTGTAAACACCCACAAAAAAAGAAAAAAAAGAAGAAGAGAGAACTAAAGCCGAAATGACTCCACCATCGCTGCTGATTTTTGAATCAGCAGCGGCACAGTTTTTGGCTTTCGATTTCTGAATAGGTAGCGATGCAGTTTTGTTGCCGATTTCTGAATCGGTAGTGGAAGAGTTTTGGGTTGCTGATTTCTTATTTGGTAGAGGCATAGTTGGCTGCCGATTTTTGAATTGGCAATGACAGTTTTGGTGCTGATTTCTGAATCGACAACAAAAACGTTTTTGGCTGTTGATTTCTAAATTTGCAGCGACATAGTTTTGCTGCCAATTTCTGAATTGACAATGGTAAAGTTTTTGGTTGCCAATTTCTGAATTGACAGTGACACAATTGGTTGCCGATTTCTGAATCGGCAGTGACATAGTTTTTATTACTGATTTTTGAATCGACAGCGACAATGTAAGACCTAACAAAAATTAGAATTGGACCAGCCTATCCTAAGAGAGAATGGGAATAAAAACCAACCCAAGATAACCTAAAATAGGGGTAAGGACAACCTTGGTCCCAAACACCTCAGCACACTTTGGGGGCTATAAATACAAAGAGAGAGAAAGGGTGACCCCCCACTCTTCCCAAAACGAGTTGCATCCTAAAAATACCAAATTCATGAGGTAGGAACCATGTCCTTCTCCACCTGTTCTTATGGTCTTGAAACTGAAAGGAATAAGAAAACTATGGACGCATGACCTTTGAATTTTACTCCAACTATTAAGGAAAGAACTAAGCTAAAAGGAGGGATAAAAAAACAGGGCTGAATGAGGGACCTAATTCCAGAATATTTAAGAAAAGAAATATTGCAAATTTGAATGCACAAACTTGGAAAGTTGGCTGGCCTTGGTGAGTGATTAGTACTTAAAAGTGCATTTTTATCAAGGTTTTATATCATCATTTTGCACTTGAAGTATTAATAACTCCTTAACTAGAGCATGTTTTATAATAACAGATCTGATAATATAAGATTGCTTTAATTTATGGTAAATGTTCATTTTAAATGCAGGCATATCTCACAATTCAAAGGATTGATTGATGTGATTAACTATTGAAAGTGAAAGGACAAAGAAACGGCTAAGATTAGAAAGGAGATACCGATTCAATTCAAATTGGAACACTGTTCAGTTATTGGGTCATATCTGGAGCTGTAGATCTTGGATTTCAGCTTAATTTATATGGATGGAAAGCTAAGAAATAGGCCTACAATGTTCATGCATAGTGTAAGACCCAAATCTTCCGTTTTCAAATTCAAAGTTTGGCCACAAAAGAGAAGTCAGAATCTGTCATGTAATCCAGCCCAAACACTGCTTAGCATTTTACCCATATCTGGAGTTCTAGAAGGCCAAATGACGTGAAATTTGGTGGGTGGAAGGAAAAGACAATTTCCAACAACTTTCATGAAGAAGATTTTCTCAACTTCGGATGGTAACAATGACATTTCATCCAGACAAGAGCTTGAGGTCTATCCACCAAGTCCACCAACAGCACTACTCAGTATTTTAGCCATATCTCGAGCTCTAGTGATCCAAATGCTCTGAAATGTTATGGGTGACAAGATAAGATGATTTCCAACAACTTTCATAGGAACACTTTGCCAAATTCTAAATGGAGCAATGTCATTTCATCCAGCCAAAGTGCTTGAGTGCTGCTGTCCACCAAGTCCACTAAATCAATAGTTGGCCACTACATCAATAATCAATTACCAAATGAATAGTTCTGAATTTTAGCCTATAAAAGGAGGCATTTGGCATTCATTTAGGAATCTTGGTTTTAAGATCAAGATCATGTTCTTGCTCTCTCTTTATTGTTATAATGCTTAAGTTTTATTTTCATTAATCTCTTGTTCATGCTTTTCATTTCCTTTACTATACTTAGTTAACTTATATCATGTTTATGTTCTTATCTTGTTTATTTATGTTCTTCTTCTTTATTATGTCTAGCTAAGTTAATTATGTCAAGGTGACAAGGTTTCACTAATGGTGTTAGAATAAGTATAATATGAACTCAACATGGACTTCAATGCTTAAATCCTAAACAAGTTAGCTATTAACATGTCTTATCATTTTTATCTTATTAATCCTTAATACCTTGCTTGTTAAATGGTTAATCTAGATTTGTGTTGTATAACACTTGGTACATCAAATACTTGATCCTTCATAGTTTTCGGCCGACATCGTTATTATAAGAGGAACTTGATTTGTTGTCAACATAAGTTAGCATCATGAATACCTGATAAAATTTATAAGTATGGTGTTACGTAAATAAGATGATTAATATGATCATGTTGATAATTTATAAAGAGTTTATATTTTACTTATCTCTAATAGTATTAGTGAACCCTCTAACCTTGACATTTGTTTTTATCATTGTTTAATCTTTACATTAATCTTCCATTTCAAAGTTCTCATTAATTTCTTTCTCTTCTTCTTTATTATTATTAGTACTACTACTACTACTACTACTACTAATATTGCTATTATTATTATTATTATTATTATTATTATTATTATTATTATTATTATTATTATTATTCGTGTTATATTTTATGTACTTTAAGTATGCTCTGTGTTTGATCAAGGATCCTGACATTGTTGGTCTTGCCTTGTTCATTCGCATCAGAAATCCGTTTATATTATATAATATATCTCTTTGATCTTTTCATAAACTCAGTATATAGGTCTGGAAACCCGTGGACCCGATCTTTGAGATCATTCTCAGGTATAACAACGCCACGTACTGAGTATTATTATTACTATTACTATTACTATTACTATTACTGTTACTATTATTGTTGTTATTGTTGTTGTTGTTGTTGTTGTTGTTGTTGTTGTTGTTGTTTTATTATTAATTATAATTTATACAATTAACCTCTCTGTGGTTCGACCCGGTCTTGCCGGGTTATTTATTACTGTGACACTTCTGCACTTGGGATAAGACATCAACTTTTTGATCGTGTCAAGTTTTTGGCGTTGTTGCCGGGGAGGTAAATTCTTGTATAAATTATAATATTTTTTTTTATTTTTTTTATTTTTCACTTTTCTTGTATCTAACTTTTGTTTCTTTTATTTTGTTTCTTTTTCTCTTGTTTTCTTCTTCCTTTTATTCTTTTTCTACATGTGCATGAGAGTTTGGTCACGTACATTAAGTGGTAGACTTTGTAGGGTATCCTCATTATTTTCAGAAAATATGGCTGAAGAAGATAACCAATCACTTCATAATGAGAACAATGAGAATAATCGAGTTAGAACACTAAGAGACCACATGAATCTAACAAGAACAAGTGCACCTCATGTATAGTTTTTCCTCCTAATGCATCTCACTTTAATTTTAAGCCAGACATTATTCAACTTTTACCTTCTTTCCATGGCTTAGATCTAGAAAATCCATATTTGCATTTGCGAGAATTTGAAGAAGTCTGTAATACCTATAATGACTTAAATTGTAGCATGAACACCATCAGATTAAAGCTTTTTCCTTTTTCATTAAAAGATAAAGCTAAAACATGGCTATAAAATCTTAGGTCAGGATCCATTCGTGCTTGGAATGAAATGCAACAATAATTTTTAAAGAAGTTTTTTCCATCTCACAGAACAAACTCTTTCAAAAGACAAATTACCACTTTCACTCAAAAACCAGAAGAAACATTTTATCGATGTTGGGATAGGTATCGAGATTTGCTTAATACTTGCCCTCATCATGGTTTTGAAACATGGAGATTGGTTTCACATTTTTATGAAGGATTAACACCTAAAGATAGGCAAATGGTGGAATTGATGTGTAACGAACTTTTGAAAATAAAGACCCTGATGAAGCAATGGAGTACCTAGACTTGCTAGCCGAAAATGCTCAAAATTGGGACACTACAGGCAGTTATGAGGCACCAGGTAAAACTCAACCTCATACATCTAGTGGAGGTATGTACAACCTTAGGGAAGATCATGACCTCCAAGCTAAATTTGCATCTTTAGCTAGAAAAGTCGAGGCACTTGAATTTAAAAAGAATGGTCATTTAAAATCTGTTCAAGACATTGTGTGTCAAATCTGTGAAACGAATGAACATGCAACGAATGACTGTCCAACTTTGCCTTCTTTCAAGGAATGCCTCCATGAACAAGCCCATGTTTTAAACAGTTTCCAAAGGCCCAGTCATAACCCATATTCATAAACATACAACCCTGGTTGGAGAAATCACCCAAATTTCAGTTGGAAGAGTGGTAACAATAATGCACAAACTTCACAGCCACCGTTTCAAGCACCCCATAATTTCCAAAATTCTCATGGATATGCACCTCCTTATGCTCCACCTCCTAGAAGAAATCTTGAGGAAACATTGCATGCATTCATTGAAAAGCAGGAGACAATCAACACTCAAAATGCTCAAACCATGGCAGATCTAAAAGATGCTCTTGCAAAAGTCACATCTGCTCTCAGTTTTCAAGAAAAAGATAAGTTTCCATCTCAACCATAGCAAAATCCCAAGGGGCAATACAATGCAAACGCAAGTAGTTCTGGAAGCCAACACATGGATCAAGTCAAATCAGTCATCACTCTTCGCAGTGGTAAGGTTATTGAAAAACCCACTCTTGAACCTTGTGAGAAAGACGAGTTAATCTCCGAGGGTAAGGAAATGGTTGAATCTGAACATTGCAAAGAAAAGACTGATTTCCCACCAGCACTTCCATTTCCTCATGCCATGACCAAACAAAGGAAAGTCAATCACAACTCTGAAATCTTTAAAACTTTCAAACAGGTAAGGATCAATATTCCTTTGTTGGCTATTAAGCGGCCTTCATGCTAAATTTTTAAAGGATCAATATTCCGGGAAAGGGCTTTTAGCGAACAAGTAAGTGCCATTCTTTAATGCTTTGAAATATAAGACCTTGTCCTACAATTTCTTGCTTTATTGGAGAACATAAAATTGAAAGAGCTTTACTTGATCTTGGAGCTAGTGTGAATTTACTTCCATATTCGGTCTTTGAGTCTCAATCTAGGTGAGTTAAAACCAACTCACGTAACTCTTTTACTTGCCGATAGATCTGTAAAAGTGCCTAGAGGAATAATTGAAGATGTGTTAGTTCAAGTTGATAAATTCATTTATCCTGTGGATTTTATTGTCTTGGATACACAACCTGTTGAAGCATGTAATTCAATTCCTGTTATTTTAGGACGTCCGTTTCTTGCAACTTCTAATGCATTGATTAATTGTAGGAATGGACCGATGAAGTTATCATTTGGAAACATGACATTGGAGATGAATATTTTCAACATTTGCAAGCAACCTGAAGATAATAATGATTTACAGGAAATGGACTTTATTGAAAAATTAGTTCATGATCAATTTGAAACTAATTCCAATGAAATTGAGTTTAATGAATCTGAGAATTTGCAAATGATTTATTTTCAGGAAGAATCAAAGGCAAGTAATTGGAGACCACAAATTGAGGAATTGCCATCACAATCAATTGAGTCCATACCTTCCAGTGTTCAACCACCAAAACCTGATCTGAAGCCGTTACCATTCAATCTCAAATACTCATTTTTGGGAGAAAATGACACTTTTCCGGTAATAATTTCTTCCAAACTTAATGCACATCAAGAAGGTAAGTTATTACAAACTCGAAAATGCACAAAAATGCATTAGGATGGACCATAGCGACATAAAAGGAATTAGTCCTTTGATTTGCACACACAGGATTTATTTAGAGGAAAATGCTAAACCCTCTAGAGAAATGCAACGAAGGCTTAATCCTAATATGAAAGAAGTAGTGAGAAATGAAGTCATTAAGCTTCTTGATAATGGAATCATTTATCCTATTTCGCGACAAATGGGTAAGTCCTACCCAAGTTGTACCCAAGAAGTCTGGAGTCACTGTGGTAACAAATGAGAAAAATGAGTTAATTCCAACTAGAACCATTACTGGTTGGCGGATGTGCATTGACTATAGAAAACTTAATTCAATGACTAGAAAAGATCATTTCCCTTTACCTTTCATGGATCAAATCCTAGAAAGAGTTGTAGGTCATGAATTTTATTGTTTTCTAGATGGCTATTCAGGTTATAATCAAATTGAAATTGCATTGGAAGATCAAGAGAAGACTACTTTCACATGTCCATTTGGTACTTTTGCATATCGAAGGATGCCTTTTGGTTTATGTAATGCACCAGCCACGTTTCAAAGATGCATGCTTAGCATATTAGTGATATGGTTGAACATTTTCTTGAAATTTTTATGGATGATTTTTCTGTTTTTGGCAATTCATTTGATGATTGTTTGACTAACTTAGAAAAGGTTTTGAGCAGGTGTGAAGAGAAGAATCTTGTGCTCAATTGGGAAAAATGTCATTTTATGGTAACAAACGACATTGTACTTGGTCACATTGTTTCATCAAAAGGAATTGAGGTTGACAAATCTAAAATTGAGTTAATTGCCAACTTACCAACACCAAAATCTGTTAAAGATGTTAGATCATTCTTAGGACATGCTAGTTTTTATAGAAGGTTCATCAAAGATTTTAGTGTCATATCTAAGCCATTGTGTAACCTTCTAACAAAGGAAAATGTTTTTGAATGGACTGAACAATGTGAAAAAGCCTTTGTTAAACTTAAAAACTTGCTTACTTCTGCTCCTATCATTCAACCTCCTGATTGGTCATTACCTTTTGAAATAATGTGTGATGCTAGTGATTATGCCGTAGGGGTCTTGTCTTAGGACAAAGAAAAGATAAGAAACCCTATGTGATTTACTATGCAAGTAAAACTTTAAATAGTGCTCAAATGAATTACACTACCACTGAAAAGGAATTACTTGTAGTAGTATTTGCATGTGACAAGTTCAGATCTTATCTTGTTGGCTCACCTGTTGTTGTTTTTAGTGATCATGCAGCTTTGAAATATCTTCTTTCAAAAAAGGATTCTAAGGCTAGATTAGTACGATGGATTTTGTTACTTCAAGAATTTGATATCACAATCAAAGACAAGAAAGGCACCGAAAATGTTGTCACGGATCATTTGTCAAGATTAACAACAGATTCGAGATCCGACATCACACCAATTGATGACTACTTTCCTGACGAATCTTTATTTTTTGTCTCTACAATGCCTTGGTTTGCTAATATTGTTAATTTTCTTGTTTCAGGATATTTGCCAGCTCATTGGAGCACCCAAGACAAAAGAAAGTTCTTGAACGAAGTGAAGAACTTTTATTGGGATGACCCTTATTTATTCAAATATTGTCCTGATCAAATATTTCGAAGATGCATTCCTGACAATGAGGTAAGTAGTGTCATTAAGTTTTGTCATTCTGAGGCATGTGGGGGTCATTTCTCATCGAAGAAGACAACTGCAAAAATCTTACAAAGTGGATTTTCTTGGCCCACCATGTTCAAGGACACGCATGCATCGCATGATTTGTGAAAATTGTCAAAAGTTGGGGTCTATTTCAAAACGTCACATGATGCCTTTAAATCCTATCCTTGTCATTGAAATATTTGACTGTTGGGGTATAGATTTCATGGGTCCATTTCCTCCTTCATTTGGTTTTATATACATAATGGTCGATAGATTATGTTTCAAAATGGATAGAGGCAATTCCAAGTCGAAATAATGATCACAAAACGGTGATCAAGTTTTTGAAAGAAAATATCTTGAGTCGATTTGGAATTCCTCGAACCATGATAAGTGATGGTGGAACACATTTCTGCAACAAGTCATTTGAGTCTTTAATGAAGAAATATGGAACCACACACAAAGTTGCCACCCCTTATCACCCTCAGACAAGTGGACAAGTAGAACTTGCTAATAGGGAGATCAAACAGATCTTGGAGAAAAACAGTGAACCCTAATAGGAAAGATTGGTCTTTAAGACTTAATGATGCACTTTGGGCTTATCGAACTGCTTATAAAACATCATTAGGTATGTCACCTTATAGACTAGTCTATGGAAAACCTTGTCACTTGCCTGTGGAACTTGAACATAAAGCTTATTGGGCTATTAAAGCTTTCAATTCAAATCTTGATGATGCTAGTCAGCTGTGAAAATTACAAATAAATGAGCTTGAGGAAATAAGAAATAATGCATATGAAAATTCAAGAATTCATAAAGCAAGAATCAAAGAGTTTCATGACAAGAAAATACTTAGAAAAACATTCAATGTTGGTTAAAAAGTCTTGCTTTATAATTCTCGACTCCATTTATTTCCTGGAAAACTAAGATCAAGATGGAGTGGTCCTTTTATTGTGAAACATGTGTATCCATATGGGGCCTGTGATATCGAGAATCCAAAGAATGGTAATGTTTTCAAGGTAAATGGACATCGTTTGAAAGTTTACTTTGACAATTTTTCAGTTGAAAATGACTCTATTGAATTGGGTGATCCTATATATAAAGATTGATTCTTTTTCTCACATTGTTTTTTTGTTTCTTTTTGTGTGACTTTTGTTTTGCTAGTTTCTCTCACCCCGGTCAAATGGTGGATAACGGTACTCCGTGACTCTTAAAGTCGGTTCTTTCAGTTTCCCATGATAACTGATATCTGTGTATATATTTATGCAATTCTTTGCTATTTCTCCTTTCTTTGCATCTCTTTTCCACTTCTCATCTAAAAAAAAAATGGACACCACTCTTGAAAAATTGAAAAAGTATTTTCCTGCTCTACCTCAGAATACAATTACAAAAATTTACCGTGCTAGATGTGCAAGATTGCGATTGTTAATGAACCATGGAATTCCCAAGATATTACGGCTAATTGAAGCAAAGGTCCGATTATCAGGTGAGTCCTCTAATTCTTTCATTTCATACATGCCTGGAACAAGTAAAAGCACTTTTGCAAGGAAACGTCGTGCAAAACGACTGCAAGTCTGTCACAGATGTGCCAGATGGACTTGTAATGCAAAATGTCGTTCCTTAGGAATGGTATCTGTAAATCGTGAAGATAAAATACAGTTTATTAAGGATGACCTGAGTAAGGAGTCTTTAGATAATCTTCTATTGACTCTTGAGACGCACCCTAGTGGAGATGTGCATCGTGCAATTCATGATTTATGGCCACAATTCCATAAAGAACATGCTCGACATAGTCTTGGGAATTTGACTAAAAAAAGACCTGTTTGTCGGGTTTTTAAGAAAACTGGATGGGAAGCATATCCCCGACCCATAGAGGGCGTTTAAGCCGTTTTTGGACGTAAAACCAAGGGAAGATGTGAGCCACAATCACAACTGCTTGTACATACATATTTTTTAAATAAAATAATAATAATAATAATAATAATAATAATAATAATAATAAAGAGAGAGAGGCTCCAGCTGGCCTACATATAGGTGTTATGATTGCATTTTCAATTTCTCATCTATAAATTCTTCTCTTCCTTCCCTTTATTTCTACTCAACCCACACATTCAACAGATATCGAAGTGTGTAGAAATGGCAGGTTCCTCGAGTCATCAAATAAAAAATATTTGTGTTTTCGGTGGATCTAGTCCTGGGAAAGAAATAGAGTTTTTAGAATCAGCAAATCATCTTGGTCAGGTATTAGCTGAGAGAAAGATTCATTTAGTGTATGGTGGAGGCAGCCTTGGGTTAATGGGAGGTGTGTCAATAGCTGTATTTTTAGGAGGCAGTCAAGTTTTGGGGGTCGTCCCCAAAGTTTTAGCAAAAGAGGACCTCCTTAAAAAAACAATTGGAGAGGAACTACAGGTCTCCACAATGTCTGAACGATTAAATACAATGTTTAAACATGCTGATGCCTTTATTGCCTTACCAGGTGCTTGACCGCTTTTTATGTTCGGCTTGTTTTAACTCGCAAGTGCACGAGTGTGCGATGTAGCAATTAACTCGGTAAGATCAAGGTCATATCCACAGAGAGCTAGATCTGGAAATTAAGCTAGGTAACAAAAAAAACTCAAGAGAAATTAAATTAACAATAACTTGGTTGAAAATAATTGATGGATTTGTTTTCAAAGATGAAAAGTATAAATAGATTTTAAATGACAAGAAAAAGTAAGTCATGGTCCAAATCAATTTTAATGGTGATGTATTGGTGATTCCTTCAACATATATAAGATAACTCAACCTAATATCAACGATGGTGATATTAGATCGGAAGATATTACAATGAAGTTTAAAAAGATGAAGATTGATTATTGCTTAAGAATGAACAAGTACTTTCATATTAAGTAAGACATTGAATCAAGCAATCTCTATACCAAAAATAAGGTTTGTGCATAAAAATTCAAGATTATAACATTACCTAAATGATTTCTAAAATTTCTTTACAATAATAAACATTCATGAAGAAAATGAAAAGATAGACATTAAGATTCATTCATATCTTAAAGAACTCACCTCAACCACCATCATCCTTGATTTGGATCCAAGAAGGAGATTAGCCAACCATGATTATATGTAATAACACTTTAATAAATATGAAATAACTTAAATCAAACTGAAATAATAAGTTTTACAATCTAAAGAACCGAAATCTATAAAGAAGAACACAACACAATTGCAGTAAAAATTCAGACACAAATCTGACTCTAACTTTGGACAGCAATTCGACCCTCTTAAAAGCCTCCTTTGAAGATGGCTATTAGAGACATATTTATAGGCCATTCTGTTATCTTTCCAGATCGTTAAAGAACATCTCATTTGGACATCTGAGTCAAAAGTTATGGACAAAACACCGAAAGGTGTTCTGGAAAATCAAATCAGGCCAGCTTGGAGAACACTTTGGTGCACGTTTTTCTTTCTCCTTTGTGAGCTGTCTCTTTCTTCTTTTTGACCCAAAATAATGTGAAAATGTCCCCTCCAGCTTTTCTTCCATGTGCTTGCCCTCTTGGATCAATGAATTATCCAAAATAAAATGTTATTTGTTGTGTGGACATGTAAGATCATGGATTGTGCTTGGGCTGATTTGGAGGCTGATTTGGGGCTGATTTGGGGCTGATTTGGGGCTGAATTTAAGCATCAAATAAGGATACAAATGTACCTATTATTTGGGCTAAGATTGACATTAAAACCTTAAGTGTTTGATGGTTGAAGTTTGCACACAACATAAGGCAAGTTTGGGCTTGAAATAGATCATATGATATTCTTTTTTAGAATTAGAATAGAATTGATTTTTGGGGAAAATTTGGAGCACTTATTTGAACCAAGATTTTCTTCAATCTTCAACTAAATTTCTCTTCAATTCTTCTGAATTCCGACGTTGAATTTTCTGAAATAATTCATTTAAGCTCCAAAAACCTATCGAAACATTAAAAGAAACTTCATTACTAAAAAGCACATCAATTATTATAAAAAACCCAAATAAAAACAATAAATACATATGTAAAATAAGAGACTTAATGATACTTTTGATGCATAATCACACCCCCCAACTTAGATTTTGCTAGTCCTCAAGCAAAACAAAACATAAAACCTTTGAAATAAAAAGAATAATAATAACATAATTAGGCTCGACTCATCACACTTAAAGGACCTATCATGCAAACATTGGTATCTTTAACTTAGTGTACACAATAACAAATAAAGAAAAATAAGCATACTCACATTCTCTAAATCAAACATCCATACAAAATTCCAAATTCAATCGTATTTATCATGCAACCAACATAATTGATTCACGCGAAAACTCAACTTGTAATCTTCCCTTCTCACTACTACAAACAAGGTAGCAAACTAGAGAAATATCTATATATTTTTTTCTTTTCTTCTTTTTTTTTTCTTCTTTTTTTGATGATATTATTTATTCTTTTTCTTTAAGTGGTCACTTCCCTTTTGACGCGAATACAAACATTTGTGATGAATGCACCCGGTTACTCACAAAGTCACAAACTTAAAGTGCTTTGCATACTCATATTTCAAGCTGCCGTTTGACGTAAAGATAAACATTTGTGATAAATACCCCTAGTTACTGAGCAACTCAAAACATTGGAGTAGATAGAACTTTGTACACATTTGTGTAATAATGATTACTCTATTTACTTAAACCTTGTTTAGGACTAGATCAAAAGGGATGATCACAAGTAAAGCATCACACTCATCTTTCATGCATAATCACACAACTCACACAACTTTTATAAGGAAAGATGTACTTCAATAATCTTAAAAAAAAGTATGCTATATCTTGCTTTATAAGATATTATCTATCCTAAATTAAAGCATGCAATGTTCAACACAATAATGAATCCAAAAATGTAATGTTGATCCTAAACAAGTCTCATTCACATACGAATGCAAGTTTTTTTTTTTCAAACAAGCATGGTCATCTCAAGCATTGAACATAATCAAATATCTAAAATTAAGAAAAAAAAGGAAGAGAAGAAAAGTATAAAGATTAGAAAACTGTTACTTCCCTTTTTTTTTTGAAGGATGAATGTCTGATTGAATTGGATATGAGCTGACTTCTTGCTTGATTTTTTTTTTAACCTGCATATCACAACTAAAAGAAAACATAATTTTTTTTTTTGAAAATAAAGAACCTCACACCCCCCACCTTAAAATAATGCATTGTCCCTAATGCATGAACAAGAAAATATAAGAGATGGAAGACAGAGAAAAAATAAAAATAAAAATAAAAATGAAAAAATAAAAATAAAAACTCATTACTTTTGATACTACAATGGTATTGGATCTTCAAGATCCAATGTCTCAACTTCAGCCACAAAGTTTTCAAGATAAGGTTTCAATCGATGACCATTTACTTTGAAAACATTTCCATTCTTAGGATTTTCTACCTCAAATGCACCATGCTCAGATATGGATTTAATCACAAATGGACCAATCCATTTTGTCCTTAACTTCCCAGGAAAGAGATGTAATCATGAATTATACAGGAGAACCTTTTGACCAACATGAAAGGATTTTCTAAGAATATGTTTATCATGCAAGGTTTTCATCTTATGTTTTGAAATTTTTGCATTTTCAAATGCATCATTTCTCAGCTCATCTAATTCATCCAATTGAAGCTTTCTATTTTTGCCAACCTCATTTTCATTGTCATTGAATTGCCGGATAGCCCAATATGCACGGTGCTCAATCTCAACAGGGAGATGACAAGGATTTCCATAAACTAGCCTATAAGGAGACATTCCTAAAGAGGTCTTGTAAGCAGTGCGATATGCCCATAAAGCATCAACTAGTCGTAGGGACCAATCTTTACGGTTTGGATTGACTGTTTTCTCTAGAATGTTCTTGATCTCCCTATTTGCCAACTCAGCTTGGCCACTAGTCTGTGGGTGATAGGGGGTACTGACCTTGTGAATTACACCATATTTTCTCATCAAAATCCTAACGGGCTTGTTACAAAAATGTTTTCCCCATCACTAATCATAGCCCGGGCATGCCAAAACGAGAGAAAATGTTTTCTTTCAAGAATTTGACCACAACTCGATGGTCATTAGTTCGAGATGCAATAGCCTCCACCCATTTAGACACATAATCAACAACTACAAGGATGAATTGGTAACCAAATGAACTTGGAAAAGGTCCCATGAAATCAATCCCCCAACAATCAAATATTTCCAAAACAAAAATGGGGTTTAGGGGCATCATATTACGCCTAGTGAGGTTACCTAGTCGTTGGCATCGGTCACATGCAACACAGAAGGCATGGACATCTTTGAACATGGTGGGCCAATAAAAACCACACTGCAAGATCTTGGCAGTGGTTTTCTTGGAAGAGAAATGCCCACCACAGGCTAATGCATAACAAAAATTAATTACACTTGGAATTTCATGATCAGGGATGCACCGCCTAACAATTTGGTCAGGGCAGTATTTAAATAGGTAGGGGTCATCCCAAAAAAAGGTACGCACGTTGCGCAAGAATTTTTGTTTGTCAAGTTTAGACCAATGAGAAGGAATCTGACTTGTGGCTAGGTAATTTGCTATGTCAGCATACCATGGAGAGCCAATGTAGGAAACGGTACCTGCACAAAATAAATTTTCATTAGCAAAGAATTCATTTATTGGAGATTCATCAATTATGGTCTCATAGCTTGAAAGACGAGACAAATGATCAGCCACTACATTCTCTACTCCCTTTTTATCTCGAATTTCAAGGTTAAACTCTTGGAGTAGGAGGATCCATCGAATCAAACGTGGCTTGGCATCTTGTTTTGTGAGCAAGTATTTCAATGCTGCATGATCAGTGAAAGCAATAACAAGAGATCCAACCAAATAAGACCTAAACTTGTCTAATGCAAAGACCACAGCTAAAAGTTCTTTTTCAGTTGTGGTGTAATTCAATTGAGCATCATTCAAAGTCTTACTAGCATAATAAATGACATGAGGCTTCTTATCTTTTCTTTGCCCTAAAACAGCCCCTATCGCAAAATCACTAGCATCACACATTAGTTCAAATGGTAAAGACCAATCAGGAGCTTGCATGATTGGTGCAGTGGTCAACAACCCTTTAAGCTTTTCAAAAGCTTCTTGACATTTTGATGTCCAATCAAATTGAACATCTTGTGACAACAAGTTACACAATGGTTTGGCAATAGTACTAAAAGAATGAATGAATCTTCGGTAAAAACCAGCGTGTCCTAAAAAGGATCTCACATCTTTCACAGTCCGAGGGGTAGGTAATTTTTGAATGACTTCAACCTTTGACTTATCTACCTCTATCCCTTTTGAAGAGACAATGTGACGTAAAACAATGCCATGTGTCACCATAAAATGACACTTCTCCCAATTGAGTACAAGATTGCTCTCCTCACACCTTTCAAGAACTTTTTCTAAATGCATTAGACACAACTCATAAGAATCCCCATAAACTGAAAAATCATCCATGAAAACTTCCAAAAAATTTTCCACCATGTCACTAAAGATACTCATCATACACCTTTGAAAAGTGGCTGGTGCATTACACAAGACAAAAAGCATTCTTCTGTAAGCATAGGTACCAAAAGGACAAGTGAAAGTGGTTTTTTCTTGGTCTTCTAAAGAAATCTCAATTTGGTTGTAACTTGAGTATCCATCAAGAAAACAATAAAAAGCTCTTCCGGCTACTCTTTCAAGCACTTGGTCTAAAAATGGAAGTGGAAAATGGTCCTTCCTAGTCACCATGTTCAACTTACGATAATCAATGCACATACGCCATCCAGTTTGGATTCTAGTTGGTACTAGCTCATTATTTTCATTCTTCACTACCGTAACTCCAGATTTTTTTGGGACAACTTGGGTTGGACTAACCCATTTTGAGTTTGCAATGGGGTAAATGATACCGCATCAAGTAGCTTAAGCACTTCACCTCTCACTACTTCCTTCATGTTTGGGTTCAATCGTCTTTGCATTTGCCTCACAGATTTAGCCTCTTCTTCAAGATAGATTCTATGTGTACATAGAAGAGGGCTAATTCCTTTCAAGTCAAGTAATAGTCCACCCAATTACTTTCTTGTGTTTTCTCACCACTCTCAAAAGATCTTGTTCTGCTCTATGCTAAGTTTTGATGAAATCACAATAGGATATGATTCATCTTCCCCTAGAAATGCATACTTAAGATCACTCGGTAAAGGCTTCCTTTCTGGTTTATAAGGTTGGACAAGAGATGCCTCAACTTTCACTTGAGGTGAAATCAAAGGCTCAAACGATGGGGTCCATTGACCTATTGACATAATAGGCATTGGATCTAGATAAGTCTCGAGTTCTCTTACTTCCTCATCAACACATTCCAAAGAACAAAATCTTTCATCATGAATTAAAGTTCTCTCCAATGGATCCTTGATCCACTCTCTCTCAAAGTGTTCTTGACAAACTGTTTGGATCAAATCCACCTCTCTAATGTCCTCATGTTCACCAATTTGTTTGGAGACATTGAATATGTTCATCTCCACAGTCATATTCCCAAAAGACAATTTCATCACCCCATTCCTACAGTTGATTAAAGCATTGGATGTAGCTAGGAAAGGTCTACCTAAGATTGGGATGGGAGCATTAGAACCTTGAATTGGTGCGGTGTCTAGCACTACAAAATCAACAGGAAAGTAGAATTTATCTACTTGGACCAACACATCCTCAACAATACCCCTGGGAATCTTGATTGACCTATCAGCTAATTGAAGGGTGATTCGAGTAGGCTTGATTTCTCCTAGACCTAACTGTTCGTAAACAGTGTAGGGTATCAAATTCACACTTGCTCCTAAATCCAACAAAGCTTGGTCTATCTTATGATTTCCAATAATGCATGAAATGGTAGGACAACCAGGATCTTTGTATTTGGAAGGGGTCTTAAATCGGATGATGGCACTAGCATGTTCGGTTAGAAAGGCTCTTTCTTTCACATTCAATCTCCTTTTGATTGCATAAGTCCTTGAGGAACTTTGCATAAGATGGGACTTGTTTAATTGCATCAAGGAGTGGAATGTTGACTTTCACTTGTTTGAACAATTCATAGATTTTCGAGTTCATAAGATCATGTTTAGGTTTCCCTAACCTTTGTGGAAATGGTGCTCTAGGAACAAATTCTAAATCACTCACTTTGACTCCAATTTTTCTTGAATCATCTCCTTTCTCACTCATCTCTTTCTTATTTATCTCACCTTCTTTGTCACTCAAGCTCTCATTTGTCACTTGTGTTTTGATTTCCTCTTCACTTTCCTTAGATTTCTCCTCCACAATACCTCTAGGAATCTCAAAACCTATAGCTTTGTCAACAATCTTTCCACTTCTAAGGGTTGTGATGGCTTGGACTTGTTCATGGTTTGAAGGTTCACTAGATGAGGATTCACTCATGTGTACCTGACCTCTAGGATTTGGCATTGGTTGAGCTGGGATCTTTCCCTTCTCTTGAATGCTTAGTGATTGAGTCAACTTGGTTAGTTAACTTCGAATGTCATCTAAGGTCCTATTGGTCTGGTCTTGAAATTTGTAAGCTTGGTTGTTGATTCCTCCTTGTGTTTGCATGAATTGTTGAAGAGTATCCTCTAGGGATCTCTTATGAGGTGGTTGGTATGTGTTATGTGTGGGAGCATGAAATGGTTGGGGTGGAGGTTGAAATGTTTGAGGTACTGAAGAGCCCTCATTTCTCCATCCAAAATTTAGGTGGTTCCTCCATCCAGGATTGTAGGTCTCAGAGTAGGGATTGCCTACTTGGTTTGAAAATGGCTTTCTAACATTACTTGAATCAGAAGTTTGGCCATATAGCACTTCCTTGAAGGCTGGAATGGTAGGACACTCAGTTGTCCTATGCCCTTTGCTCTCACAAACAACACAACTTTCCTCTTGTTGTTCACTCATGACATGCACTTTTTTAATTTCAAGAGACTCTACTTTTCTAGCCAATGAGGCTAATCTAGCATTAAGGTCATCAGTCTCTTTCAATTGGAACTTCCCACTTGAATGAGAAATGGTGTTTCTAGACTCAACATGAAGTGGGAGAGAAGTCTCCCATTGCTTTGTATTTTCAGCCAATTGATCAAAGAAATCAAAGGCTTCACTTGGGTTTTTGTCATAAAACTCACCATTACACATGGTTGACACTAGCTTTTTAAAATCTGCGGTAAGAGAGTCGTAGAAGAAACTCACTAACCTCCACATCTCAAAACCATGGTGGGGGCATGCATTTAACAAGTCTTTGAACCTTTCCCAAGCTTGGTGAAATGACTCATTTGGACTACAAGAAAAATTCATCATTTGACGTTGTAAGGTTCGCCCCTATGAGTGGGGAAGTATTTTTTCAAAAATTCAGCTTGCATTTCTCTCCATGTACCTATAGACCTAGGACGTAAGGAGTTTAGCCAAAGCTTGGCTTTATCCTTTAGAGAGAATGGGAACAATTTAAGCCGAATAGTTTCCTCGGTGCATGTTCTATCAATAAAAGTATTACATACCTCTTCAAAGTCCTTAATATGTATGTATGGATTTTTAGAATCCATACCGTGAAATGTGGGAAGAAGTTGAATCATGCTCGGTTTCAAATTGAAAGCTTGTTGGTTAAGAGGCAAGATAATACATGAAGGTGTACTTTGTCTAGCCGGGTGAAGATACTCCCTAAGGGCCTGTTTGTTTCTGCGTTTTAAAAGTACTTTTGACAAAATTTGAAAATTTTTTATTTTTTTATTAACTTTAAATTAATATGTTTTTAGTGTTTTCAAATCATTTTAATGTGCTGATGTCAAAAATGATTTTTAAAAAATAAAAAAACATCATTAGCATGTATTTTAACACGAAAAGCTATTTGAAAAGCAACCGCAACCACACTGCCAAACACACTCTAAGAGTTCGAAAATTAGGTTGATCATTGAATTGTGGAGGTCCATTACCTTGAACACTCCCTTCACCCTCTACATCTTTAACATTAGCCATGATGAAAAATAATATAACAATTATATGAATATGAAAGGAAAGGAAAGAAGAGAAAAAAAATTGCAAATAAAAGTAAATGAAACGTAAAAGATAAAGTAATAGCTCAAAAATAAAAATACAGCAAATTAAGAAATTCACTCTCCAACTAATAAGCAATATTAACAACAATAAACATTAAAAGATAATTATAACAAGCATGAATAAAAAGGCGGTAATACCGGCCAAGCACTTCAAACAATAAATATAAGAAAAATAATCACAACAAAACAACAAAAGAAAATAAAATAAACAAAAGGCGGTAATACCGGCCAAGCACTTCAAACAATAAATATAAGAAAAATAATAACAACAAAATAAAATAGAATAAACAAGAGGCGGTAAAACCAGCCTTATAATATAAACAATAAATATTAGAAACTAATTAGAGTAGACAATAAAAGAAAAATGGTTGAACCAACCAAAATCCAATAATTAATAGTCCAGTCCACAGTCCAATATCCGAAAAGTTGAGGAAATTTTTTTTTTTAGGCGGTAAAACCAGCCATTTGATTTTTTATTTATATGTATTTTTTTTCCAATAATCAAATATAAATTTGTTACCTTTGCTTGCTAGCTCCCCGGCAACGGCGCCAAAATTGCTTGACCGCTTTTTATGTTCGGCTTGTTTTAACTCGCAAGTGCACGAGTGTGCGATGTAGCAATTAACTCGGTAAGATCAAGGTCATATCCACAGAGAGCTAGATCTGAAAATTAAGCTAGGTAACAAAAAAAATCAAGAGAAATTAAATTAACAATAACTTGGTTGAAAATAATTGATGGATTTGTTTTCAAAGATGAAAAAGTGTAAATAGATTTTAAATGACAAGAAAAAGTAAGTCTTGGTCCAAATCAATTTTAATGGTGATGTATTGGTGATTCCTTCAACATATATAAGATAACCCAACCTAATATCAACAATGGTGATATTAGATTGGAAGATATTACAATGAAGTTTAAAAAGATGAAGATTGATTATTGCTTAAGAATAAACAAGTACTTTCATATTAAGTAAGATATTGAATCAAGCAATCTCTATACCAAAACTAAGGTTTGTGCATAAAAATTCAAGATTATAACTAAATGATTTCTAAAATTTCTTTACAATAATAAACATTCATGAAGAAAATGAAAAGATAGACATTAAGATTCATTCATATCTTAAAGAACTCACCTCAACCACCATCATCCTTGATTTGGATCCAAGAAGGAGATTAGCCAACCATGATTATATGTAATAACACTTTAATAAATATGAAATAACTTATATCAAACTGAAATAATAAGTTTTACAATCTAAAGAATCGAAATCTATAAAGAAGAACACAACACAATTGTAGTAAAAATTCGGACACAAATCTGACTCTAACTTTGGACAGCAATTAGACCCTCTTAGAAGCCTCGTTGGAAGATGGCTATTAGAGACATATTTATAGGCCATTCTGTTAGCTTTCCAGATCGTTAAAGAATATCTCATTTGGACATCTGAGTCAAAAGTTATGGACAAAACACCGAAAGGTGTTCTGGAAAATCAAATCAGGCCAGCTTGGAGAACACTTTGGTGCACGTTTTTCTTCCTCCTTTGTGAGCTGTCTCTTTCTTCTTTTTGACCCAAAATAATGTGAAAATGTCCCCTCCAGCTTTCCATCCATGTGCTTGCCCTCTTGGATCAATGAATTATCCAAAATAAAATGTTATTTGTTGTGTGGACATGTAAGATCATGGATTGTGCTTGGGCTGATTTGGAGGCTGATTTGGGGCTGATTTGGGGCTGATTTGGGGCTGAATTTAAGCATCAAATAAGGATACAAATGTACCTATTATTTGGGCTAAGATTGACATTAAATCCTTAAGTGTTTGATGGTTGAAGTTTGCACACAACATAAGGCAAGTTTGGGCTTGAAATAGATCATATGATATTCTTTTTTAGAATTAGAATAGAATTGATTTTTGGGGCAAATTTGGAGCACTTATTTGAACCAAGATTTTCTTCAATCTTCAACTAAATTTCTCTTCAATTCTTCCGAATTCCGACGTTGAATTTTCTGAAATAATTCATTTAAGCTCCAAAAACCTATCGAAACATTAAAAGAAACTTCATTACTAAAAAGCACATCAATTATTATAAAAAACCCAAATAAAAACAATAAATACATATGTAAAATAAGAGACTTAATGATACTTTTGATGCATAATCACCAGGTGGTCTGGGTACATTGGAAGAGATCTTTAATATTTCCTCTTGGGCCCAACTGCACATTCACCATAAACCTATAGGTTTGTTAAATGTTAATGGTTTTTACGATAAATTGTTGTCTTTTCTTGATCAAGCTGTGGAACAGGAATTTCTAACATCTTCGGCACGATGAATCATAATCTCTGCTGCTACTGCTGAACAATTGATTGACCAACTACAATCTTTCATCCCTATCATTGATCCCTCTATGAGTCGCATACATTGGTCACCTGAGAAAAGCCGTAAAAAGCTTAGATTGGATTTGAGCCTTCATTTGTGAAACCTTGTGTCTTTTGGTTTTATTAATATCTTATTATTTTGTTTTGTTATTTCTTATATTTGTTTAAGTGTGTTTCAGATTTGTCAGTTTTCGTTGTTTCAGGTGATGTCTTCTATACTCTATCTTTCTACTTTAGGACATTGAGGACAATGTCTCATTTTGGTTGGGGGGAAAGGGTAGTAGTTGGGTAGTAGTTGATATTAAAAAAAAAAAAACCTAATGTGTTTTCTTTTTCATAAACTATTTGCAAAACTGTTATTAAGATGGCAGAGTAATGAGTATTGACTCTTGAGACGCATCTTAGTAAACATTCATAACAAGGTCTATTATTACACTTCTTGAAATATTCAGGTTTACAAACTCTCGCATTGTTATCACTTGACTCTGCTCATGTACTTATTTAACAAGTATTCGTAAACCTTCATTTTCACACACACACTTTAACATATGATTGTGCGTTGCATATTGGATTATTACGTTATTTATGTTCTTTTGTTAAAGGTAACAACTAAGGAAAAGGGATAGTATATTAAAAAAAAAACAAAAAAAAACAAAAAAAAAGTATATATAATAATAATAATAATAAAATCGTAGATAAGTTTGATTTCGTAGCCTCCCTAATCTAAGCAATTAAGCCCGAAGGGGTGTTTTAATACCTAATACCCTAAAGTCAACTGACTTGGGAGCTATTGGCCCAAAGCTTGTTACATGGGTTAAGGAGAAAAGCTTAAGGGAATCAAACATTGCACTATCTACGTGATCGTGATCTGCAACCCGAGTTATTAAAGCCCGAAGGGGTGTCTCAACACCTAATGCCCTAAGACCAACTGGTCTGGGAGTCATTAGCTGAAAGCTCGTTACATGGGTTAAAGCAAAGATTCTTTTTAAGTTATATGTGTATAAATAAAAAAAAAGAAAAAAAAAAGAAAAAAAAGAAGATAATAATCCCAACCCAAGGAAGTTAACCTGAAACATTAGAACAAAAATCTTGTTTTCTTCCAATAAAAGCCCCATCATCTATGTTTTCATATATTGAGCACATAAAAAGGAAGGTTTATTAATATTTTGTTTAAAAGGTATTGAGCAGATATA
Source organism: Populus deltoides (assembly GCA_015852605.2). Lineage (NCBI taxonomy): Eukaryota > Viridiplantae > Streptophyta > Magnoliopsida > Malpighiales > Salicaceae > Populus > Populus deltoides. The sequence continues at coordinate 21,035,029 of CM027571.2, read as the reverse complement.
TAAATTTAATGAGAGTTTGTTTACTTGGATAGATTAATGGAAGTTAAATGATAAATGCCTTGCTTTGTGGAACTTGCAAATTGTTTTTCTATTTTAACGCTTTGATTACTAGGGACTAGTAATAAGCTGGTTGGGGGGTGTGATTAGTACTTAAAAGTGCATTTTTATCAAGGTTTTATATCATCATTTTGCACTTGAAGTATTAATAACTCCTTAACTAGAGCATGTTTTATAATAATGATCTGATAATATAAGATAGCTTTAATTTATGGTAAATGTTCATTTTAAATGCAGGCATATCTCACAATTCAAAGGATTGATTGATGTGATTAACTATTGAAAGTGAAAGGACAAAGAAACGGCTAAGATTAGAAAGGAGATACCGATTCAATTCAAATTGGAACACTGTTCAGTTATTGGGTCATATCTGGAGCTGTAGATCTTGGATTTCAGCTTAATTTATATGGATGGAAAGCTAAGAAATAGGCCTACAATGTTCATGAATAGTGTAAGACCCAAATCTACCGTTTTCAAATTCAAAGTTTGGCCACAAAAGAGAAGTCAGAATCTGTCCTGTAATCCAGCCCAAACATTGCTTAGCATTTTACCCATATCTAGAGTTCTAGAAGGCCAAATGACGTGAAATTTGGTGGGTGGAAGGAAAAGACAATTTCCAACAACTTTCATGAATGGAGCAATGTCATTTCATCCAGCCAAAGTGCTTGAGTGCTGCTGTCCACCAAGTCCACTAAATCAATAGTTGGCCACTACATCAATAATCAATTACCAAATGAATAGTTCTGAATTTTAGCCTATAAAAGGAGGCATTTGGCATTCATTTAGGAATCTTGGTTCTAAGATCAAGATCATGTTCTTGCTCTCTCTTTATTGTTGTAATGCTTAAGTTTTATTTTCATTAATCTCTTGTTCATGCTTTTCATTTCCTTTACTATACTTAGTTAACTTATATCATGTTTATGTTCTTATCTTGTTTATTTATGTTCTTCTTCTTTATTATGTCTAGCTAAGTTAATTATGTCAAGGTGACAAGGTTTCACTAATGGTGTTAGAATAAGTATAATATGAACTCAACATGGACTTCAATGCTTAAATCCTAAACAAGTTAGCTATTAACATGTCTTATCATTTTTATCTTATTAATCCTTAATACCTTGCTTGTTAAATGGTTAATCTAGATTTGTGTTGTATAACACTTGGTACATCAAATACTTGATCCTTCATAGTTTTCGGCCGACATCGTTATTATGAGAGGAACTTGATTTGTTGTCAACATAAGTTAGCATCATGAATACCTGATAAAATTTATAAGTATGGTGTTACGTAAATAAGATGATTAATATGATCATGTTGATAATTTATAAAGAGTTTATATTTTACTTATCTCTAATAGTATTAGTGAACCCTCTAACCTTGACATTTGTTTTTATCATTGTTTAATCTTTACATTAATCTTCCATTTCAAAGTTCTCATTAATTTCTTCCTCTTCTTCTTTATTATTATTAGTACTACTACTACTACTACTACTAATATTGCTATTATTATTATTATTATTATTATTATTATTATTATTATTATTATTATTATTCGTGTTATATTTTATGTACTTTAAGTATACTCTGTGTTTGATCAAGGATCCTGACATTGTTGGTCTTGCCTTGTTCATTCGCATCAGAAATCTGTTTATATTATATAATATATCTCTTTGATCTTTTCATAAACTCCAGTATATAGGTCGGAAACCCGTGACCCGATCTTTGAGATCATTCTCAGGTATAACAACGCCACGTACTGAGTATTATTATTATTATTACTATGACTATTAATATTATTATTACTGTTACTATTATTGTTGTTATTATTGTTGTTGTTGTTGTTGTTGTTTTATTAATTATAATTTATACAATTAACCTCTCTGTGGTTCGACCCCGGTCTTGCCGGGTTATTTATTACTGTGACACTCCTGCACTTGGGATAAGACATCAACTCTTTGATCGTGTCAGTGAGGGCTAGACATAATATGGATTAAAGGAATAAAATGCATAGATGAAAACCTTGTTAGAGATGTTATATCATTTGAAACCGAAACATAATTATACTTGTGTTAATGGTGTGATTTAGTATGTTTGGTTGATGTAGTTATATGAAAATATGTTGATAATAAATCTTGAAGAAACATGCTGCAGCTGAAACAGAAATTGCCCCTTGATAATGCATTGATTTTGTTGTGTGATGAATGGATTTATATAACTTGAGCTAGTAGTTAGAAAAACCTAAATCAAATATGCATGTTGAGATTTGATGGTGCACTATTCATGCTTTTGTGATACGAATTGGAGTACGACTATTGTCGTTATGTGTACAAGTTTCGGCTAGGAAGTGTTACAAAAGAGAAAAGCCTAGCGTAAGCTTTATGCTTGGCCAAAGGGAAGAAGTCAAATCAGAATGATTCCGTCGCTGCTGTCGATTTGTGAATTGGTAGCGACAGGGATTGCGTTGATGATTTCTGAGTCAGCAGCGACTCAGTTCTCGTCAACAATTTCTGTGTTAGCAGTGAGTCAGTCTCGCTGCTGAATTGTGCTGAATTCTGGTGTCTGTAGTGAATCAATGTTCGCTACCGAATTGTATTGCCCGTAGTGAATCTGCTTTCGCTGCTGAATTGTGTGGCCTGCAGCGAACCAGTTTTCGCTGTTGAATTGTGGTGCCGTCAGTGAATCAATTTTCACTGCTGAATTGTGGTGGCTGCAGCGAATCAATTTTGCTGTCGATTTGAGTTGCTTGCAGTGAACCAGTTTCATTACCGAATTGTGTTTTCTGTAGGGAATTAGGTTTCGCTGCCGAATGGTGTTGCCTACAGCGAAGGAATTTTCGCTTTCAAATTACATTGTCTGTAGCGAATCAGCATTCGCTATCAAAATTGCGTTGTCTACAACAAATCTGTGTTCTCTGCTGAAATTATGTGTCTACAGCGAATCAACATTCGCTGTCCAAAATTGTGTTGTCTGTAGTAAATTAGCGTTCGCTGCTGAAAGTGCGTGTTCTGCTACGAATATGTGATTTGCTGCCAAAATTGAGTTGTCTGCTGCAAATTCGCATTCGTTGCTGAAAGTGTGTTCTGCAGTGAATTTGTGATTCAATATCGAAATCGAGTTGCCTGTAGCGAATTAACATTCGCTACCAAAATTGAGCTGCTAAAAGTGTGTTGGCTGTAACGAAATAGCATTTGTTGCCGAAATTGAAGTGACTACAACGAATTAGTTTTGCTGCCGAATTATGCAGCCAGTAGCGAACCAGTTTCCACTGCCGATTTTCTACAATAGACTCCCCCGGTCAGAAATGACTTAAATTTTTGCAACAATTTCATGTATGATTGTGTAAAATATGGAACATTTGCATGTGAACATATGGATTATTGAAATAGTTATGGTGATGAATGTGATTTCAAAATGCAAATGTGCTGATTTGTGACCATTGACATGTTAGGTGGAGCGACCATGATCGGACCTTCGATCGAGCAAGGACACCTTATAGGAGGAACAAGTAGGTGATTTCCATCTTTTTCTTGTATGATGATTATGTTTTGAAATAATTTACTTATGATGATATTTTATTAAATCTTTGTTGAATGATGAAATGATGATGAAGTGTTTGATTGAAGTCTTGATGATTGTCTAAACGACTATGAAATGTCGATCGGGTTCTTGTTGAATGTTGAAACAATGATGAAAATGTTAATGTTCTAAAATGACCTGTTAGAGGTGGATATATTATTGTGTTGCGATGAATATTAAACCGAGTATGAGATGTTGATTGGGCTATTATGAACTTGGGCTGCTGATGCATGGTAGTATGAGTATTACGAAGGATCTACTGTTGTATTTTATTGAATGTAATTGTGATGAATGATTGTATGAGTATTACAAAGGATCTACTATTGTGTCTTATTGAATGTAATTGTGACGAATAGTTGAATGAATATTACAAAGGATCTACTGTTGTATTTTATTGAATGTAATTGTGACGAATAGTTGTATAAATATTACAAAGGATCTACTGTTGTATTATATTAAATGAAATTGTCATGAATGGTAGTATGAGTATTATGAAAGATCTATCATTGTATTATATTGAATGTTAATTATAACAGATGGTTGTATGAGTATTATGAGGGATCTATTGTTGTATTGTATTGAACATTAATTGTCATGAATGATTGGATGAGTAATATGAAGGGTGTATTGTTGTGTTACTAAATGCTAAATGTTATGGAATGTTTTGTTTGTGTATTACAGAGGATCTATTTTATTGTGTTTACTAAATGTTAAACTATTACGGAATGCCTATACGAGTATCATGAAGGGTTTGCTATTATGTTGCAGTGAATGTCAAGTTGTTATGAATCATTTGAATGAGCAATTCAAAGGATATTACCATGTTGTAATGAGTTCATAAACCGTCTCTGGAACGTTTGATTGGTTGATGATTAGCTTTGGCTAATGGCATCCGAAGGGATGACCAAGACAAATGATTGATTAACTTCGGCTAATGGCATCCGAATGAATGATTGTCATAAATAATTGATTAGTTTCGGCTAATGGCATCCGAAGGGATGACCGAGACAAATGATTGATTAGCTTCGGCTAATGGTATCCGAATAGATAACCGGGACAAATGATTGATTAGCTTTGGCTAATGGCATTCTAAGGGGGTGCCCAGGATTAATAAATGATTAGCTTCGACTAATGACATCCTAAGCGAATGATGAACAAATGATTGGCTTCGGATAATGGCACCCTAAGTGGATGACCAGGATGAGTAAATGATTAGTTTCAACTAATGACATTCTAAGTGGATGACCAGGATGAGTAAATGATTAGTTTCACCTAATGGCACTCGAAGTGGATGACCAAGATGAATAAATAACTAGTTTCGGCTAATGGCATCCTAAGAGTATAGCCAGATTTGAGAGTTAGGAGTTAATTTCAAGAATTAATGCGGTCATGTATACTATATTTTGTATATATTAAGTATATAAAAGAGCTACGATTGTTATGCTTTAAATAGAGAATAATGTTAGTTTAGCTAACAGTATTCGAGATGATTGATCGAGTTTAAGTATTGTAATTAGCCTCGGTAAATGATGAATTATTAACGGTGATATTTACATAAGTAAGGAGAAATGATATAATTACGCTCTTGTGGTCCATGAATGAAATGTTACGCTAATATTGTTTTATTATGTTTATTTAAATTGCCTATAATGCTTGAAATTATCTTATTTTGTAACAGGGACATCTTACCAACATGGTGTGTAGGGAAATCCGTTTTGCAGCTCACACATCTTGAAAAGAACTATATATTCACATGTTATGAGTGATATGAGTTTTATATGAATAGACGTGTTAATCACTAAATTAGTCGTCCGACCCTTTCTGTAAAGACTAGTAATGAAAATTGAAATAGAACACGGATGTAAATGTGCGAACAAGTTGATATGATGTGTATGGATGAATATATATATGAGGTATTCATCAAATGAGGATGTCGTGTTGTGAAATTACATGAGATCAGGATAACAAAAGTACCAGTTGTGTAACTTGTTGTTCGACACTCTTGTATGATGTTGTAATGTTAATGAGACTAGAACAAGAATGTGAATTTATGAGCATGTCAATACGATGTAATGTTAACCTATGAGTATGGAAATATAATATTATGGGCACGTGTATTGAGAATCCGTTTTATAGGAATGTTGATTTACATCATCCTACATAGATTGTGCCTTGATAATGAACAAAATGCAATGATAAATATGAAGAATGATGTGGTGAAAAACATCTAGAAACCGAACGATAAAAATTTTTTTTCCATCAATTTTGGCCTTGAAAAAGCCAGGTCGTTACAATTATCAAAGTTCACCATATGAGCTTTTGTCTCTACTGTCACTATTAGGCTTTTTAACTATTCAATAACACAACATTTATGTCCTCTATATTTATCATTTTTTTTTCCAATCAATAATGTTGTTATCAAATCATCACATGACTTAAGAAGAGACAGTAACAATATTATGGTCAAATCCTCCTTATTATTCTTCATATCAACACTCATAAATTATGCAATCAATTTATAAATTTATTTCAGTGATGTAGAATATTCATACCTTCATTCATCTTTAATATAATTACTTCTTCAAATCAATATAGGTTGTGATTGGTCTTGACACACAAATCTTCTTCATATCAAATGTATTTACCTTAATTTTTTTTGGATAAGAGTAATCGTATAGAAAAGAAAAAACTATATAAAAGTACGAGGGACATACCCTAAGAAGTACAAAGGCTTGTTACCCTAGATGAAGAAGCGATCGAATTTGATCAGTTGGAGATGCCTAACATAAGTATGAGAAGCTAAGGTCCATAATGATCTTGGGAGAAAATACGCTCCATTGAAAGCATATTGTCAGTATGTGTCATTCTATTAGATATCAATGAAACACCCAAATACTTGACTGGTAAGGGACCCTACTTGAAACCTAAAAGAGTCTAAAATGAGGTCCTATGTTTATCATCAACTCCTGATAAAAAGACATGGCTCTTCTATGAATTTGTAACAAGTCCTGACAACCTTGCAAAATCATCCAAAACCCTTCTCACAATCCTGACCGAGTCCTTGTGTGCCTGACAGAAAATCATAAGGTCATCTATAAAGCACAAGTGAGTAACGCCAGTCCTCTAACATCGATAGTGATATCTAAACCTCGGGTTCTATGAAATCTCTCTAAGTATGCCTTCCAAGCCCTTCATAGCCAAAACAAACAAGTAAAGGGATAACAGATCATCCTGCCAAAGACCCCTGGAAGATAGGAAGAAACCATGATTCTCGTTCATGGCTATAAAGAAATGACCTGTAGCCATGCATACCTCAATCCATCTAACCATGGCATCAAGGACTTCAATAACCCTTAAGCCCATAATGATAAATTCTCAACTAACCGTATCAAAAGCTTTTCCTATATCTATTTTAAAAGCATAGTTAGACATGAGTTACTGAAGATCAAATCTAGCTTCTTAAGAATAGTACCCATGTCATACTGACCATTATGCCAAGTGTATCTCAAGTCTAAATAAGGAACTTTAACCAATTTTTGCACAACTGCCAAAATCATCCATGTGACCATACCAAGTAGGATCACCCCTACACTAATTAGTAAAACTCAACATAGCATTAAAGTCTTTTAAAGTAAGCCATGATATAGACTGAGAAGCAGTAGCTCGACACCTCAGGTAATCCCAAAGGTCTTAATGCCTCAGAGGTGTATTGAGGCTATACATAAAAGCGATAATAAAGGAGCACCCATAAATTAAGCTATATACCTCACATGTTATCCATTGTGGAGAAGAATGCAAGCAAACAACATTATATAATCCAATCTAACTAGAATATAACAATTAATATTAATCGAGATATTATAAAGAAACTGCCATGAAGAAGGATTTATAGCTTCCTCAGCCCTATATATGATTAGTTGCAATCTTAGTCTCAAGTAATCTTACTAAGCTAAGATTATGATTATTAATCCAATCCTTTACTACTTTATATATTGATGAGCTATTAAGACCCTGGATATTCTAACTTCCTATATTATACATAGACATAGAAAACATGATTTAAAAAACAGAGGAAAATAATTAGAAGGCCTTAAGCCCCCCCCTTTTTTTTTCCTTTTCTCATGCTTTGTCTAGTTTCATGAGTACCAGAAGGATAAAACTTGTTTCACTTGGCTGAGAAGGTGTCGGGGAAGAATCCAAAGAACTCTTGATCAATGATAAAGTGCTAGCTTCACTATTGCTAGTGAAGGTAACATGTTTGTTCTTCAAACTTATTTAGATTCTAGTGAGTAGGTGTTGGTCCTTCACGAAAGGCAATATGTTACGATCTGAGTCAGCTTTCGAACCTCCATCATCATTCAACTTATCCCTCTCAACATCAGTAGATATGACTACTTTAGTAACGATCTGTAGTTTTAACCGATCGACCAATTCCTCTAATGTCTCAATCGATCAATCGGTTCCAAGGATAGTAGCTCACTAGCTCTCAGGGCCTCTATTATGTTCAACTAGTTGTTCAGTTCTTGGCAAGTTTGAACTGATCGACTGATTCCATCTGATCTTTCTGTTTGAGTTATTGATTTTGTTGTTGAAGTAGCAATCGAAAGGGATGTAATTCCTTCAGGAATAATAATTAGTGAGCTATAAACTTGTAAAGCATCCCTTTACTTTTTATCTTGAGCATGTCTTCCGGTGATAAGGTTGGGGCCTTATTCGATGCCTTGCATTAGTGACCAAAAACTTTGCAAATCTCACAAGCTTTTGGCTTTCATTCATAATTAACCATAATTATGTTAAGCTATGTAGATAACCTACATCGTAGCTGAAAAACATGGACTTTGGGTAGTGAAGCATCCAATTCAACACATACTCTAGCATAGTCAAGCCGGGTGCCACTAAGTATTTGTTCATCACCTTGGGTAGTGAAGCATCCAATTCAACACACACTCTAGCATGGTCAAGCTGGGTGCCACTAAGTATTTATTCATCACAAGCTTTTGGATTTCATTCATAATTAACCATAATTGTGTTAGGCTCTGTAGATAACCTACATCGTAGCTGAAAAACATGGACCTTGGACGATGAAGCATCCAATTCAACACATACTCTAGCACAGTCAAGCTAATGGTTTTCCCACCATACTCGTAGCCATGCCTAGGCCTGTCTTATTCCAAAGTGGAAAAGTTTAACCCTGGAGGCCAACCTATACAGGCACCTTTGAAATTTTATTCTTGTCAAGAAAAAAAATGGGCACCATGGTTAAAGGGCGGTATTGGAGGGTTTTTTGTGTGGTTATAGTAGGGTTGACAATTGGCTGTGTGGGTAACTGGTTGACTGGTTCCTGAGTTACTAGTAGTCATATCTGTATAGTAAGTTCAAAGAGGCAATACTTTTAAAACAGTCCAAAATAGAAAAAAATCCAAAAGTCCAATTCAGGGTAAGTATAGCATAACACATGCAGAAATTAGAGTAATCCGATAGTTAGATCAGTCATTATCTACAAAGGAGCAATTTGACCTGAAAACTGGCAGCAGCTAGTCTGATAAGAAAAAGATTTTTTAAATTTGTTAGAATCTGTTCTCCATTATTCAAAACTAAGAGGACATCTAGGAAAACCTCTCTTAAAAAATAGAGCAGATCGAGCACTCAACGAGAGTGAAACAAGCTGGCTACCATGGCTGTCCCAAACTTAGTTTTCTTATAAATATTGCAATGGCAATATCTTTTAAACAATACCAGATAAACAAAATCTATTTGGTCAATTTCTAGAGTAGGGTGTGGTGCTTAACATATCTTAAAATGAGTGAAATCTAATGGTGGCCAGAGGAGTTATGGCTCCAACAACTCTATCTCTGTTTAGTCTCCCTTTTGAAATATACTAACTCTAATTGTTAACAATTCAACTCAAATTCAATTTTTCTTAAATTATGAGCTTAACTATAAAATTGACAAAAAATAACAGATACCCAACTAACAAACCAATTTTCACCCTAAATTTCGGCTTTATTTTACACAAATCTTCAATCAAAGCTCTATTACTAGTATGTTGAAACAAATCAAGCTTTAAAACCAATTATTATACAAATCATAACGAACAAGTAATAACATAAAATATAACATGGTTTGGCAAAGCTTGCTCCATAAAAATTCACTATAAAAAAATAGATATTATGCCCATTAATCAAACACTACTCAAGTACCTCACTACTTAAAACTCGGTTACACTTAAAAAACACTTATATGGAAATACCACATCAATTCTTTTTGGCTAAAGGTTTCATCCATTGCTTTAATTCTTTTGGTTGCCATGACACACCATCAATATTGGAGTTTCAGATAAACTAGACACCACACATGTTATTTATACTAACAACAAGTCCTTCATTAAAAAAAAAAACAATCCTTCTTTCATTAGAAAACATAACTTCGAGCACAACTCCAATAAGGACAATCTCATTTCCTAAGCAAAATATATCAACAAATTCCATTCTTGTTTAGTACATCATACTATGCAATTAACTATCTAACCTAAACCAACTCACCAGATTAAACCATGACTCAACATTATACAATCCAAATATTTGCATGATTCAAATTTGTTTCACCATCCTCCCCTAATTTGGGCTTCTCTAACTTGGAAGGGCATTTATAAAAGCATGGAGTTTCTTTTAGATGGTTTTTTTTAGAGTGTTGAATAATGGTGAAAACATTTCATAATGGTTTGATACTTGGGATTTGGATGGTTTTATTGCTAATATCATAGAGTATTCCAAAGCATAATAGCCATTTGAAGGTTGCTAATGTTATTTTGAATGGTAGTGGATAGAATGTGGTGATGCTTCAAAGATTTGTGCCTAAATTCTATTATTCATAGCATCAAAGATATTCCTTCGTGTTACAACTTGAATGCATACAATATGCATATTTAAGAGAGGAGTCCTAATTGTTTGTATTCTATTCATAGTGGCTTTGAGTTTTTATTGTAACTCGTTCTAAGGTGGGTATGAAGAGTTAAGCTAGATTTGGAAACTTAAGATTTCTCATAAGAATATTTCATCTCGTTAGCTATTTGGAATTGATTGTTAACTTGAGAAGTTAAATATACTAGAACTTTGAAGTAGGGGAATTTAAGTGTGGCTTGGTTGATTCTCCTTTATATTATAGGTGTCATTAAAACTTGGAATATATGCTACACCTTCTTTGTGATTGTAACAGACCATGAGAGTTTCAAAGGTGTTATGTAGTTTCTAACTATACTTAAGGTTGGATATGAGAGTTGGATGTTTATTTGTATATGCTAAAGAATTTGGAAATATCAAAATATAAAGGTTATTAATGGGGAGATTAGTTATGTTCATCCTCAATTCTAAAAGATTCATAATCTTTTGGATGATTATAACTAATGATACATAAAAACAATTTAAAAAATTCAGACTATTTAGGCCAAACCCAAATAGCTTGCCACCTCATGTTATTCAAGCCAGGCCTAAACGGCATGCCTCAAAGCCGAAATAGGTAAAAAAAAACTAGGCAAAAAATGGAGACACAAAGCAGAACATCCATACCCTGTAAAAATACATATATATGGTTTCTCAACAAATATATATACATCGGGAACAAGATGATAAGAAGAATTTAGAGAAGGAAAGAAATAAAAGAGAAAGGTGCTTGTTTATTGATTGCATGCCTTCCAATAAACTTAATAATAGGAACTACAAACGTGGGAAGCTGAAGACTAGGGATACTCTAGTTAATCCCTTATCCTCTGACCAATTCAAATACTGACTAATTCAAATACTGACTCAAACAACAATGAAATAAACAGAACATAAAACAATGAAATAATAATAATAATAATAGTATGCAGATGCTCCCCATGCAGTCGCAGCAAGTGCTTCATGTGCCCTGCTCTTATCATTCCCTAGCCCTTGAATTTTCCTTGTCCGCAAGGCTGAATTGAGGATAAGTTTTTGCAAATCGCCATAAATTTTCCCACGAAGAATCTTCTGGCAAGGCCCCCTTCCACTGCACCAATATCTCTATTCTTGGCCTGTATTTCCCCTTCTGAATCACCCTTCTATCTAGGGATTTTTTTCGGTTCCCGTAACACCACAAAGATCGCCGTTATTGGAGGAAGGGTGACCACAGTGTCTTTGGCTATATCTCCCCAATGTTTCTTGAGTAAACTGACATGGAAAACATCATGGATGCGTGATCCTGTGGGAAGGTCTAATTTGTATGCCACTGGTCCAATGCGAGCGAGAACCTTGAAGGGCCCAAAAAATCTGGGAGACAGCTTTAAGGAACTCCTGAAGGCTACTGATTTTTGACGATATGGATGCAGTTTTAAGAACACGTAATCTCCAACCTAAAATGTGACCTCCCGACGATGCAAATCAGCCCGAGATTTCATACGTCCCTGTGCGACAATGAGTTTCGTTTGAGGTCCCGCAGGATGACTTCCCTGGTTCGCAGCAACTGATCCACTTCTGGAAGCTTGGTAGTTCCTGGTATATATGAGATCATTGATGGAGGAGGGATCCCATAAACTGCTTCAAAAGGTGAAACCTTCGTCATTGAATGAATCGCCGTGTTGTAACCATACTCCGCCCAAGCCAGCCAGTCCTTCCACGCCTTTGGGTGGTCGCAAGTGAAGCAGCGTAAGTATTGCTCCAAGGTCCGATTAACTACTTCGGTTTGGCCGTTAGTTTGCAGATGGTAACTGGAGCTATAGTTAAGTGATGTGCCCTGCAGCGAGAATAAGGATTTCCAGAAGGAGCTGACAAAAACCTTATCCCGATCACTTACTATAGAACTCGGCATGCCATGTAATTTGACCACATTATCAAGAAAACATTTCGCTACTGTCACAGCTGTGTAAGGGTGTTTAAGTGGCATGAAATGACTGTACTTGGAGAGCCGATCCACCACCACCATGATAACGCTATATCCTTGCGAAGATGGTAAGCCTTCAACAAAATCCATAGATATGTCTGTCCAAATGCGCTGCGGAATTGGAAGGGGCTGAAGTAACCCAGCTAGTTTCAAGGTTTCATGTTTACAACGCTGGCACACCTCACATTCTTTAATGAAGTTTTTGACCGAAGTTCGTATGCCAGGCCATATGAAACTGGAAGAGATGCGGGTCAGGGTCTTCAAATAGCCAAAATGCCCACCTGCAGGAGAGGAATGTCCATTGGCCAAAACCGCAGGTATCAAGGAAGATGTAGGGCTCAAGTGTATCTTCCGGTTCTGCATCCAAACCCCATCTCTTTGGACCAATTTCAAAGATGGTCTGGTTGCTACATGTCTTTGTAATAAGGTCTTCTTTGGACTTCTTGTTGTAGAGTCTTCCACCAGTCGGTAATAGGAGTAGATATGGCGTGTAATTGGGCTGCTGCAATGCGAGAGAGGGCATCAACTCCTTGATTTTCCTTGCCTTTGCGATACTGGATGTTATAATCGAACCCCATAATCTTGGGCAGCAAACGGGCTTGAGACGGGGAGGTAAGTCGCTGCTCAAGAAGGTACTTCAAGCTTTTATGATCGGTCTTGATCACAAAGGTTCGGCCTAACAAATATGCTTGCCATTTCTGCACGGCCTTCACTACTGCGAGCATCTCCTTGTCGTAGGTTGACAGTAATTTCGCCTTACCCTTCAATGCCTCGCTATAATAAGCAATTGGCTGGTTGTCTTGGGATAAAATTGCTCCTAACCCATCACCACATGCGTCACATTCCACTGCAAATTGTTGTGCGAAATTTGGAAGCCGCAGCACAGGTGGAGACGTGAGGGCTTGCTTCAGCTTGTTGAAAGCCATGAGGGCCTCTTCAGACCAGCAGAATCCCTCCTTAGATAAGAGCTGATTTAATGGGGTAGCTATGACGCCAAATCCTCTCACAAATTTACGATAATATCCATCCAACCCGAGAAACCCACGGACATCCTTGGGAGTTGCTGGAATTGGCCAATTTTGGACAGCTTAAATTTTGGCCGGGTCTACTGCCACTCCTTCGGCAGAGATGATGTGCCCCAAATAGCTCACTGTAAGTACCCCAAATTGACATTTTGAGAGCTTGACATACAGCTGGTTGTCCGAGAGAATGCTCAACACTTACCGAAGATGTCGTAAGTGATCCATCCAAGACATGCTATACACCAGAATATCGTCAAAAAATACCAATATAAATTTCATTGCTAAAATTGAGTTGTTTGCAGCCAATTAACATTCGGTGCCAAATTGTGTTCTGCACCAAATTTGGGATTCACTACTGAAGTTGTATTGTCTGCAGCGAATTTGTAATTCATTACCGATATTGAGTTGTTTGCAGAGAATTAACATTCACTGTCGAATTGTGTGTTTTGCAGCAAATTTGGGGATCATTGCCGAAGTTGTATCGTCTGTAGGGTATTTGTAATTCGATGTTGAAATTGAGTTGTTTGCAGCGAATTAACGTTCGTTGCTGAATTATTTGTTCTGTAGCGAATTACTGCTGATATCGAGTTGTTTACAACGAATTAACATTCGCTATTGAATTGTGTGTTCTACATCGAATCTGGGATTTGCTGCCGAAGTTGTATTGTCTGCAGTGAATTTGTAATTCGCTGCTGATATTGAGTTGTTTACAACGAATGTTAATTCACTATCAAATGGCGTGTTCTATATCGAATTTGGGATTCGCTGTCGAAGTTGAATTGTCTGCAGTGAATTACAAATTCGCTGTCGAAATTGAGTTGTTTGCATCCAATTAACATTCATTGTCGTATTATGTTGTGCGGCGTATTTGGGGTTCGCTGTCGAAGTTGAATTGTCAGCACCGAATTTGTAATTCGCTGCTGAAATTGAGTTGTTTCCAACATTCGCTGCAGAATTGTGTGGTTTGCAGCGAATTTGGGATTCGCTGCAGAAGTTGAATTGTCTGTAGTGAATTTGTAATTCGCTGCTGAAATTGATTTTTTTACAGCGAATTAACATTCACTGTCGAATTGTGTGTTCTGCAGCGAATTTATAATTCGCTTCCAAAATTGAGTTTTGTGTGCAACAAATTAACATTCGCTGCCAAATTGTGTGTTGTGCACCAAATTTGGGATTCGCTGCCGAAGTTGTATTGTCTGCAGCGAATTTGTAATTGGCTGCAGATATTGAGTTGTTTAAAGAGAATTAACATTAGCTGCCGAATTAAGTGTTTTGCAGCGAATTTGGGGTTTGCTGCCGAAGTTGTATTGTTTGTAGCGAAGTTGTAATTCGTTGTCGAAATTGAGTTGTTTGCAGCGAATTAACATTCATTGCTGAATTGTTTGTTCTACAGCGAATTTGGGGTTCGCTGCTGAAGTTCTACTGTCTGTAACGAATTTGAAATTTTACTGCCGAAATTCAATATTTTGCAGCAAATTGACATTCGCAGCCAAAATTGAGTTGTTTGCAGTGAATTAACATTCAAAACTGAATTGCGCGATGTGCACATAATTTAGGATTCGCTGCCGAAGTTGATCGTTTTGCAGCGAATGTTAATTCGCTGCCGAATTGTGTGTTCTGCACAGAGTTTGGGTTTGTTGCTGAAGTTGTATTGTCTGCAGTGAAATTGAGTTGTTTGCAGCGAATTAGCCTTCGCTGCTGAATTGTGTGTTCTATTAAGAATTTGGGGTTCGCTGTCGAAGTTGAATTGTCTGCAGCGAATTTATAATTCATTACGGAAATTGGGTTGTTTGGAGTAAATTAACATTCATTGCCGAAGTTATATTGTCTGCAACGAATTTGAAAATTCACTACCGAAATTCAGTTGTTTGCTAATTCGTTGCTGAATTGTGTGCTTTTCAGCGAATTTGGCATTCACTACTGAAGTTCAATTGTGTGCAGCGAGTATGTAATTCGCTACTGAAATTGAGTTGTTTACAACTAATTAACATTCGCTGCTGAAGTGCATGTTCTGCAATGAATTTGGGATTCGCTGCTGAAGTAGTATTGTCTGCAGTCGAATTGTGTGTTCTGCAGCAAATTTGGTATTCGCCGCTAAAGTTGAATTGTCTGTAGCGAATTAACATTCACTGTCGGATTGTGTGGTCTGCAATGAATTTGGGATTTGCTGAAAAAATTGAATTGTCTGTAGTGAATTTTTAATCCGTTGCTGAAATTGAGTTGTTTCAAGAGAATTAACATTCGCTATCGAATTGTGTGTTCTGCAGTAAATTTGTAATTCGCTTCCAAAATTGAGTTGTTTGCAGCCAATTAACATTCGATACCGAATTGTGTGTTCTGCATCGAATTTGAGATTTGCTGCCGAAGTTGTATTGTCTGCAGCAAATTTGTAATTCAATTCCTAAATTGAGTTATTTGCATCCAATTAACATTCACTGCTGAATTGTGTGTTTTGCGGCTTATTTGGGGTTCGCTGCCAAAGTTGAATTGTCTGCAATGAATTTGAAATTTTGCTGTCGAAATTTAGTTGTTTGCAGCGAATTAATTTTTGCTGTCGAATTGTGTGTTGTGTAGCGAATTTGGGATTCGCTACCGAAGTTGAATTGTCTATAGTAAATGTGTAATTCGTTGTCGAAATTGAGTTGTTTACATCAAATTAACATTTGCTGTCGAATTTTGTGTTTTGTAACGAATTTAGGATTCGTTGCCGAAGTTGTATTGTCTGCAAGTAAATCACTGCAGAAATTGAGTGGTCTGCAGCGAATGAGAATTCGTTGCCGAAGTTTTGTCGTCTGCAGCGAGTTAGCAATCGCTGCCGAAATTGAGTTGTTTGCAGCGAGTCAATGTTCGCTGCTGAAAGTTTGTGTTCTGCAGCGCTGCAGAAATGGAGTTGTTTGCAGGTAATTAACATTCGCAATCAAAATTGTATTGTCTGCAGCGAATCAGTGTTCACTGCCGAACATGTGTTTGCTGCAACGAATTAGCATTTGTTGCTGAAAGTGTGTTGTTTACAGTGAATTTGTGATTCGTTGCCGAATTGTGTGGTGCCTGCAGCGAAATAGTTTTTGCTGCCGCATTGTGTAGCCTGTAGGGAACCAGTTTTTGCTGCCGAATTGTGTGGCCAACAGCGAATAAGTTTCGCTGCCGATTTTCTACAATAGACCCCGGGCAGAAATGACTAAAATGCTTGTAACAATTTCATTGTATGATGGTGTAAAATGTGGAACACTTGAATGTGAACTTATGGACTCTTGAAATAAGTATGGTGATGAATGTGATTTAAGGATGCAAATGTATTGATTTATTGCTATTGATGTCTTAGGTGGTGCGGCCGGGATCGGACCATCGTTAGGACAAGGACAACCCGCAGGTGAAGCAGGTAGGGGGTTTCCACCTTTTTCTCGTATGATGTTAATGCTTTGAAATGATTTACTTATGGACGATATATTATTGAATCCTTGATAAATGATGAAACGACGATGAAACGTTTGATTGAATTCTTGACGAATGTTGTAACGACTATGAAATGTTGATTGAGTTCTTGATGAATGTTGAAACGACGATGAAAATGCTAATGTTTTGAAATGACTAGTTGAGAAGGATATATAATTGTGTTGCGATGAATAATAAACCGACTATGAGATGTTAATTGAGTTGTTGAAATTGGGCTGTTGACGAATGTCAAACCGATTATGGAATGTTGATTGTGAATTTTGATTAGATTTGGCTAATGGCATTCAAAATGAATGACTGGGTTGTGATTGTTGATTAGCTTTGGCTAATGGCATTCGAGATGGATAATCGGGTTGTGATTATTGATGGCATCCGAGATGGATGACCGGGTTGTGCTTGATGATTAGCTTCGGCTAATGGCATCCGAGATGGATGACCGGGTTGTGATTGTTGATTAGCTTCAGCTAATGGCATTCAAAATGAATGACTGGGTTGTGATTGTTGATTAGCCTCGGCTAATGGCATTCGAGATATATGACCGGGTTGTGATTGTTGATTAGCCTCGGCTAATGGCATTCAAAACAAATGATTGGGTTATGGATGTTGATTAGCTTCAGCTACTGGCATCCGAGATAGATGATCGAATTGCGCTTGATGATTAGCTTTGGCTAACAACATCTGAGATAGATGATCAAGTTGTGGTTGATGATTAATTTGGTAAGTGACATCCTAGGTGAATGGCCAAGTTTAAATGTTGCGATTAGCTACGACTAAAAGTATCCAAGGTGGATGATGGGGTTAAGCAGAAGTAATTAACCCCGACCGATGTTAAACTTTGGCCCCACAACTCCTAAAGAGAGATTGGGGTGTGTAAGTGAGAAAAATACACTTAACGAAATAATAAGAGATGTGCAATACATATAAGAAATAGATGAAGGAATCTATCCATTCTAAGTTAATAATGAAAAGTAACGATAATGTACTTCTAGTTGTTCGTTATTATGTTAGATTATTTATAATTCTCGTATCCATATTGTTTTGTAACAAGGACATCACACAATCAAGATGCGTAGGAAAGCCCGTTCCAGGGGTTCACATATTTTGAAAGGTACTTTGTAATAGTATGTCTTAGGTATTATGTTGAATATTTGTCATTCAACATTTTTGTAACGACTTGTAATGAAAATTGTAATGGAACACGGATTTGGATGTGTGAACATGTAGATACGATGTTATAAATATATTATATGGTATTCTCTTTATGAGGATGTTGTGTTGTGAAATCACATGAGGATCGTATAAAAGAAAGAACTAGCTGTGTAAAATTGATATTCGGCACTCGGGTATAAACTCTTGTTGATAACGAAACTAGGACAAGAATGCAAACACATGAACATGTCAATATGAAGTAACGTAAGTGTATGAATATGAAAATATAATATTATGGGTATGTGTATTGATCTTCCGTTTTATGAGAATGTTGATTTACGGAAGCTATATCTATATGATGCCATGATAAGGAACGGAACCTAATTACTACTTTATGGAGTGTCATTGTGAGAATTATCGAGAACCATAAAAAAAATTCCACCGATTTTGGTTTTGAAAAAGCCGGGTCATTACAATAACTTTTTAATCCAATCATCCTATATCATTTCTCATTATTATTTCAATAACAATTTCACATCTTCTTTCAAGTATGACATCCCCTTTTATCATTAAAGACAATTGCAAATGGAATATATGAAACAACATCTAAACCATAATAAAATCATAAACATTAACAACTTGAATAACTTGAGTTAGCTTTATAGGTGCAAGAAGATGAAAGCATTTAGATCACTTGTAATAAATTCATATTCTATTTATTTACAGACCTAAAAGATATAAGATTTCTTAATGTTTATAATCACTACCTATAATAAAAAAAGAAATTTGTAGTATCAAGCTATTATCATCATAGTCATTAAAAAGACTTAGCACAAAATCAAGAATTTCTTTGATTTCCTATCTTCTTAACCAATCATTTTCATACTTAAACTTATCGATTAATCAATTCAATCCTTGTTCTTATGATCAATCCAATTACAACCTTATAAGTGTTTATACTCCAATTATCCCATTTAGAAATGAATCCATTTTTCCATTCCATTACTTATCTTATGTTTTTCAATCAAACTGTCATGATTTCCATACCATGATTTTCATTAGTTATATTAATTCAAGTGTATAATCCTATAGTTTTTAGACAACTTAAATCAGTACTTTAGTATAATCCTGACAGATCTCTAAATTATTATAAAAATCCCTAAAATATAACTTAGACACAAATCATTTCAGCCTTCGTTTTATCCTTTACTATTGTTTTAAAACAATCGTTAACTTCATATCTTATGACATATTTCTTGTTCATTATATGAAATGAAGTGGGTCCACTATGGAGAGCTTCTGCCTCCCAATTCCTAAGAAGGTGAGTGCCCTAATGTATACTTTTGGTCTATACTTCTAGTCTCTAATCGTATGTCTTAACCTTCTCACAACCATCTTAAACCCAATTAATCTACATTTGCACACCTTATATTGTCATTAAGGTTTAAAAATCCTCTCATGTGAACTGCCGTAATAACTATCCTTTTACTACTCTTACATCACGATCTGGATCTCCTAACAGTATTGAAACATGACACAATTAATCCATCTCTATAACTCAACTTGACATCGTATATATATGCTTTTTATCATCCCACTTTTAAGCCACTTCACTTTCACATATAAATATTTAGAACATTTGCTGGTGATACAGAATAGTCAGCAAAACTAGTTTATGGTTAACACATGGAACTCAGAATTCATCAGCGACAACTGGGTCACTAGTAACACAGAATCATTAGCGAAACTTGTTCACGTCTAACACATTAAACTCAAGATTCATCAACGAAAATTGGGTTGCTGGTAACACAAAATCATTAGAGAAACTAAAATCTACTGTTGACTCAAAAACCATCAATGAAAACTGAGTCGTTGCTGACTCATAATTCATCAACGAATCTATCACGCTGCCGATTCAAAAATTAGCAGCAATGATTGGGTCAAACTCATGTCTATGTATGTATATTTTTAATGTGAACTTTTAATCATGCAAACATAATAATCTGTGTTTATGTAAGATTCACTTTTAAATGAAATGTTGATTGTTGTTGGTGTATGGATTGTATCTTGATGATGTCAGGGAACAGGTTCACCGATTATTTCATATATAAATATTTAGAACAACGGTCATTCACCCATCATATGTACTAGCCTACACTCATCCATTATCTTCTGGATTGACTACTAACATCACTACTCATTAATTTACTATGGGACATGTCCGTTATCTTAACCATCATATCTTTCATTGATGCTTGACTTTAATCTCCTTCTATAAGTTTTCCAAATAAACCAGCCCTTTCCCCTGGATACATAATATCATTTGTGTTTATTTCTCTTTCACAAACCCTTACTCCATCATCCTTGTTAATGACTTTTCCACACTTTTCCGGCCACTTTCAACATAAAGAGTTCAAACATGCATTTAAAGGATTCACAGTTACAGAACTAATAAAACTTTGAAAGTAATTGCGAAGTGTCGTGCACCTACTTGGTACCTAAATTCATGAAGTAATTTCGAGCAGCTGACCAGATCCTATAGTCTTTCCTATATCACTAGGAATACAACATCATACTCAATTTAATCATCATTAGAACTTCATTCCAATTTTCTCATGCATGCACATTTCCCATAATCGTATTCATAAAACACTACTTAGCATAACACACATAACACCACCAACCCTTTTTACTTGATCATCATAATAATTAAATCCATAAGATTTAATTCCTTTTTTTATTTACTTTAGGTCGCACCTACACCAAGAGGAACATAAATTTTCCTCCAGGATCTCATACAACCACCCTCATACTCAATTTTTTTAAAATATTATATTACATAATTGAACACAAGTATTATAATAATTTTAAGGAATTACTCAATCTTCTTTCTTTTTCATGAAATTTAACACTTATCTATTCATTTCACACTTCAATTAACACAATCAAACACTATTTTCATGTCAATTAAATTGACAACTCAAACCCCTTCTTTTTTATTCAGGTGTTGGCTGAACCTTTTGTTTAATGAGGTTTAGGTTCTATTTCAATTTTTCATGAACTCTATTTTAAAATCATTAGTGTCATCATCACACATAATTAATCGTCAATTCTATATCAATGCCAACTAATTTTTTTTTAAATTAATGTCCGTCATTAGAGGGTAGGAATTTCCTTCATTGACAAACAAATTAACCATATAGCCATTTATATTTCATGTCGTGATTCAAAATTAGATTCAAATACTATAAAATTTACTAATACTTCTCAATTTTTCCTTAAAGTTTCTATTTGGTCATGTAACACAATTAACCATTTATATTACACTTTATATAACACAAATAATCCATTTTTCATAACTTCTATTTCAACACCATCCATCCGTAAGTTATTAGTTTAGGCTGAAATCCTCCATTTCAAGGATCATGACCTTTTCTTTCTTTTCTCTTACAATTTAAATTAGTGTTCATTCCTTAATTCCATTTTATGGAACAATTTAGCATAATTTCATATCAATTTCAATCATCAAATTCAATCTCCACTACAAGATTTCACAGTTTTACCGACAGAAATATTCTGTCGGTGTGTGATTAGCAGTTCGTCGGTGATTTATTTACTGATGTCTTCACCAACGGATTACGTCCGTCGGCTTTCCCTTCGTCGGTGAATCCCCATTCCGTCGCTATATCGGTCGGAAAAACAAAAAAACCATTTGCCGATGGTTTTACAAACGGAATTTGCACGCCAAAAAAAAAGTTTCCCGCTTGAAATATACCGATGAATTTTCATTCCGTCGGTGATATCATGATTTACCGACGGCTATATACTGTTGGTAAATTTGTCGGTGAGTGTTTGAAATACCGACTGAATACATCTGTCTGTAAAGTCATCGGTAATAGTGGCAGCTACTGTCAAATGCCGAGAGATTCAGTCCGTCGGTAATTCTGTCGGTGAGTGTATGAAATACCGACCGGATATATCCGTCTGTAAATGCGTCGGTGAATGTACTGTCAAATGCCGATGGATTCATTCCATTAGTAATAGTATTTTTTTTTTCTAAATTTGTTAAAAAAAAATTATTGAGAAAACATAATATAAAATTAAATAAATTAATGGTAATAAAAACCAATTATGCAAATAAAATTTATATTAAACATCAAAAACAAAAAATCAAAGTTAAATAACATTCATTATAAACTGAATGTGTTTCAAAAAAAAATATTAAATGAAATTTTAAAGGTAAATAATGTTTATTACAAATTAATATAAAGGTGGAGCTGGAGGAGAAGGAGGAGATCCTAGAGGAGGAGGCTGGTGGTTATACAACCAAAAAGGATTAGACGCACATGTTCCACTTTGTGTTGCCATGTTCATGACCACTTCGCGAAGCTGTTCATAAACCGCCCTTTTGTTTTGCAGACTTGGCTCTTTGTTGTGCATGAGACGCTTTGAGTTGTGCGTACTCCGCTGATAAGTGGTTGTATCTTTCGGCGAGCTGAGCCGTGCGTTATTGCAAGGCCAAGAACTCAGATTGGGAGCTCCCAACGGTTGAAACTGAAACACTACGGGCCGTCCGCAAGTTGTCGGCTGTAGTGTTGGAAAGCCTATAAACCCGATTTTTATCGGGTCCACCTGACGATCCAACCTCCATCCATAAATCCGGATCGAATTCCGGATGGGTCAAAATATCGTCCCCGTATCTCTCCCTCAACCGATTATTATAGGTCTCCTGAAAATAATAATAAAAAAGCAATCATCATATTCAATTCAATAAACATAATAACTTACAAAATAAAATGGTTGAACAAACATATCATGAAATGTTGAGCACGGTTATCAATGAATTGTTGTGCCCCCTTTTGACGATCTTGACTCCGCACGTGCGTCTCTATAAACAACTCCATCGGACTCGGCTCACGTCCAAAAGACGTAGCCTATAATGAAAAAAGATTTATTAACAACAACTTAATTTAACAATATATTTCATTTAAATTAATCTTACCATCCGTTTTGCATGTGCAGCAAACAAAACGGAGCCGCCAGTGTGCATGGTCACCGAGCCATGAATTGGCCGCTTCCGGTTGCTAGCACCGGACTGTGAGTGTCGTGTGAATCGCTCAGATGCCATGTGCTCAAGATGGTGCGGCCATATATCTTTTGGGATATATATCAGTTTGAAATCCCTCCAAACCGCAACATCGTTCCAGCCTTGGAAATCCCTATCTCTAGCGGTTTTTTTGCCCTTTTTTGTGCTTCATACCAAAAATCACGCAACCTGCTTTATACCAAAAATCACGCAACCTACTTCACGCAACCAAAAATTACATTTCGAAACATAAATTTTTGTCTAAAAAAATCTTGTATTGTTTTTTATGTTACCTAGTTGCAGCGTGATTTTCCCACACCCTCCTCGCAACAGTGTTATGCTCACTGTCCCAGCAGATTTTGTCTTGTGTATAAATAATTAATTTTAAATAAAAATAATAATTTATTTACAATTATATTGATAATTTATTAGAAATAAGCTGAAAATTATAAATTAACACCAACCTCAAATTTGTCAAACCATGCATTGATTTGAGGCATCCATTCAGGATGCTTTGATATCTGACTCCATTGAAACAATGGAATCTCCATCGACGATTTAAACGCCGATGATATTACTCGGGTGGCCTCAATGTTTGTGAACCTGAAAATAAATGAAATAAATTCAATAGTGATTACTTTATAAATTATGTTGTAATTTTTCTTTTTTAAAAAAACTAAAACCTTAACAAACTTACATTGAAAAGTTGTCCTTCCACTGTGCCTCGTACTTGTGGGTAAATTGATTCCGATGCGAAGGCACGCCGCCTCTGCGTTGTGAAGTAGCACTGGAAGAGGCAGCATCAGTTGACGGCGCAGGTGGTGTAGGTGCCTCTTCTTGAGAGGCACCTAAAGAAATATCATCCTCGCTGCTACAACAAAAAAAAATTCAATAAATTCAAAAAAAAAATATAGACTTTAGGAGTGAAATATGCTTACTTTAATAATGTGTTGAATTCAATACTTTATCTACATTACAAAAAAATACACCAAAACAAAAAACATAACAAAAAATAAATAGCAAAAAAAACCCTTAAAGTTAAATGAAATAGAAGAAACACATACCTTTTAAACTGATAAAGATGATGAAGATTCACAAAATCGAAATTGAAGTGTTAGTTTTGAAGAATGGAGAGGAAAAGAATCGAATTTTAAGTTGAAAAACTGAGGAGAAGAAAAAATGAACTGAAGGGGTGGTAGGTGGAACTTATATGGCAGTTTTATCGACGGATTCACCGACGGATATAAAATTAATTATTATTTTAATTTATTCCGTCGGTGAAGTGTCAAAAATCCGTCGGTAATTTTTGAATTTCGCACCAAAATTTTTAATGACCCTCCATATTTTTCGTGGTCCGTCAATAATTCCGTCGGCAAGATGGCGCGGTCAGAGATGCATTTAATGCACAATCCTTTGGAATTCACATAGTCCGTCAGTAATTTTATTGCTAATATTGACCCGCCGACAACTTACTAACGAAATTATATCCATCGGTAATTTTGTGGCATTTCAAGTAATTATTTATGAACTCTCTGTGAAATGCTGACAGACTTATTCCGTCGGTATTGATGTCGGTGATTGTGGCATTTCAAATAATTATTTTTGAACTTTCTATGAAATGCCGACAGACTTATTCCGTCGGTATGGACGTCGGTGATTGTGGCATTTCAAGTAATTATTTCGTGATTGTGGCATTTCATGTAATTATTTCAAGTAATAAATATTTCGTATTACAAAATATATCATCCATAATCTAAATTACATGAAAAAAAGGGTTTTACACAGGGCTTCATTTTGATAGTTAGTCAGAATTTTCTTCTTCTTCGTCATCAATTGAATTGTCATCACCTTCATCGTAATCTTTAATATGGATATCATCTTCTTCATCGACATTTGCTTGTCCGCTAGAGCTCAAAACAATATTCAACTCCTCTACGTCAACATCAACAAAACTATCATCGAAAACATGAAAATTTGAATTTTCTTCCAATTCAATCGAAGGAGCAACTCGATATGGTTCAACCAACTCACTAACTTGAAAGACTTCATCTCGCACACTTGTGTCTTCATTTTCATCCTGAACAACCTCGACACGACCCCGGGTTTCATTTTTAAAACAGATAACCAATTCACTCTTGATCGATCCTTTCTAAATGAAGGGGTGTATGTGTAATAAACTTGTTGACATTGCTTTGTGAAAACAAAGACATCGTTTATGTTGCGGAGTGTAGCTTTTAAGTTGATTTTGACTAGACCATAGTGCGGATCAACTTTGATTCCTCTGTCAGTCATGTCATACCAATAGCATTGAATAAAAACACTCTATTCTGCTTGTTATGATATTGAAGTTCGACGACCTCTTCTAATCTACCATAGTAGTCAACTTCTAACTCACTACTAGTGAATCCCTTAACATAAACACTGCTGTTGTATGTCTTTCTTCCTTGCCCGTATTCTTCAGTATGGAAAACATATCCATTGAAAAAATACCCGTTGTAGCACTTACATTTTCTTTCAGGCCCCAGGCTTAGTGAAGACAATGACTTAGGCGCACTCCTTCCCATTTGATAAACCTTGTATGTAATGTACATCAATAAATAGTAAATGAACTAGAATTTCGTAATGACATGCATACGTACAATAATTTTGCAAGTTAGAATGAGTTTGTGATAGTGCTTATATGTGTTCTGAACCACGTGGCAAATTATTCATCTTGTAAATGAAAGATCTGGGATTCGATCAGCTATGAGTTATTGGAGAGCAAATATTATCGATGTTGCCTACAAGTGATAGTGAGTGTATGATATTACAATATATAATTAATAGTATATTACTAACAAATTTTAATTAGTATTACATATATATAAACTTACTGAATAAAAGGTCTCAGCTCATCATAGTTAAATAGAACATAGTTGTGTGCTTGTTTGAACTCTATTTCCGACAAATATCTTCCTCTTACGGCATTTTTAGGTGTGGGTCGTCTAGTATTGGAGAATATGACAAGTTCCCACTGGAAGGCACTTCACCGCCATCATCGTGCCGTGAAACGTGATTGATTCTTGTTCTCAGATGAGGTTCAAAATAGTACGAGATAAATATTGAGATCTCCTCAATAATATAGGCCTCATATATTGAAGCCTCAACATGCGCCTTGTTCTTAATCTTTTTCTTGAGATTAAACAAGTACCTGCATTGAATTAATCAAGTATTTTCAATTAAGAAAAACATAGAAAATACTTTTATATATGAATTACATTGCAACTGTAATATCTAACCGTTCGAATGGGTACATCCATCTATATTGGACCGGTCCTCTAGCTTTTGTCTCGAACGATTGATGTATAGGGAGATGCTCCATTTCAAAAAATGATGGAGTGAATATCATCTCAAGTTTGCATAGTGTCTCGATGATATTCGTTTGAAGCCTCTCAATGTGCTCAACATTCAATGCAGACTCTTAAGCCATTTGTAGAATAGCAGTTGTGCGTTTTTCTCTAACATGAAGCTTGCTTTTGGTTTTGTGACCTGTGACTCATCATAAACCAACTCCATATTTTTACGGTTACATTATAAAGCTATATCCAATCTAGCCTTGATGTTGTCCTTTGTCTTCCTCTTCACATCCATGACGGTGTTGAAAATGTTCTCAAACATGTTCTTTTCGATGTGCATGACGTCAAGGTTATGGCGGAGCAGATTGGTCTTCCAGTAAGGAAGCTCCCAAAAGATACTTCGCTTTACCCAATTATAGGTCAAACCAAAACCAGGAAACTTTTGCTTACCTGATTGAAGGCCAAACACAATGTCATCGTACTCTGATACAACATCATGCAATTCTTCACCAGAAAGACGCAGGGATGCAACATCTTTTTCAACTCTACCAACAAAGAAATCTTTTCTGTTCTTTCTGTACCTGTGATTAAGTGGCAAGAAGCGACGGTGACAGTCAAAAAAGGAAGCTTAACCTCCGTTTGCTAGCGTGAATGCCTTGTTGTTTTTCATGCAGTATAGACATGTGAGTTTCCCATGCGTGCTCCAACCAGAAAGCATTCCATAAGCTAGAAAATCATTGATAGTCCACATCAAAGCCGCCCTCATAAGGAAGTTTTGTTTCCTCGATCTATCATAAGTCAGAGCTCCGGAGGACCACAACTATGCCAACTCATCAATCAACGGTCGAAGACAAAAATCTATATTCCGCCTCGGGCTGCTTGGATCGGGTATGACAGTAGATAAAAACATGAACTCCGGCCTCATACACATTCCTGGTGGCAAGTTATAAACTTTGAGTATGACCAGCCAACAAAAATAAGGAGTAGCAAATGACCCAAATGGGTTGAATCCGTCTGTACACAACCCAAGACGCACATTCCTTGATTCAACTGAAAAGTGAGGATGAACACTGTTAAAGCGTTCCATGCTTCGCCATCAGAAGGATGCACCATCACTCCATCAACCGCATCATGTGCTTGGTGCCATGTCATGTGCTCAGCAGTCTTTGGTGACATGAATAACCTCTGCAGTCTAAGTGTGATCGGGAAGTATCTAAGTTTTTTATATGCCACTAGAGTCTTTCCCCTTCCAGTTCTAGGTTTGTAACGGGAATGCCCGCATGTCATGCACTCAGTCATCTCAGCATTTTCAAGATAGTATAACATGCAGAAGTTAGGGCACATGTCAATTTTCTGGTATCCTAAACCGAGGGGTTTCATTATGGACTTTGCAGCATAGAAGTTCTCTTTCAGCCTGTTCCCTTCAAGTAAAAAGCTTCTCGCCCATTCAATAATTTTGTCATACTCGGCCTCACTCAACCCGTGATCTGACTTGATGGTGAACACCTGTGCTACGACAAATAATTTACTATGGTTTGTGCAGCCATCCCATAATGGTTCGTCAAAATCTTTCAACAAATCAAAAAACCTAGCTGCATCTGCATTAGGTTCTTCTTCTACGATTGGACATTAACTGACATTACCTTGATTCATTCTCATTGCATCCATAACCATATTTCTGTAAGGATTAGTGTTGTCATTTGCCGCTTCATGCACGTTGCTAGCACTAGAAGTAGACCCAACCATCGTTTCTCCCATTCTCCTCTTACTAACAAATACTTCTCCATGTGCATACCAACACTGGTAATTCTCCATAAACCCTTTGTGTAGAAGATGCATCATTACAACATCTGGATGCAGATATTTTTTATTTTGACATTTCTTGCATGGACACCTAATACCGCCACTAGTAAAATTTCTGGGAATAGATGTTGCGAAATTAATAAAACCCTGAACCCCGTTACAATAATCAATCCTCCGCAATCCTTGGGGTGAATCTCGATACATCCATAAACGATCATCCATGACTTATATCGAACCTCTATAAAATTATGATGACATCATGTACGTATTAATTAACTAATTTAGGTAAATAAACTTACAAAAATATTACTTTACCTCGAGATTATCCAACAAACCAATCACAACTTCTCATAAATATTAAATATTCATTATCATTTATCAATGTCTATACAAATTAATATATATAAATTTACGGAAATTACCACTCCGCATTACCATTGATAAAACTTTAAACGGATCCATTAAGCAAGCTATTAATTATTTCAAAACATCACATATAATTCGGTAGTTCCATAAAGTTTTAACAATTTACAAACAAATACAATTTTACAAAATCTAATACAAACCATAACAGGTATAGAATTATACATTGATACACTACAAGTTTGTTCAAGAAATAACAATAAAACATGTACATCTACCAACAAAATACATATACTAAAAAAACAATAAAGTTGACATTTAATTAAATGTTAAAATTTAAAAAGATAGAATTACTTACAAAAATTGATAAAATCCATCGGTAAATCAGAACACTGATTCTGTGACCACAAAACTTCAAGAAATATAACTTGTTGTGCTGATATGAGGGAGATTTTTGTTTGAGGGGGAGGGGGGCTAGTTGTTTGCAGATGGGGAGAGTTGGTATTAGGAAGAAGAAGGAGAAATAAGGGAGGAGAGGGTCGGCATAGCGGACATATATTAACTTTTTTCGATGATTTTCCGTCGGTGAAACCGTCGATGATTCGGACGGAAAAATCAACACGTCACCGTACGGATCTGCCATTTCAAATCCCTTAGTGATTCCGTCGGCATTTTAAACGGCCAACCGATCACGTCACTGTACGGGCTGTCTTTTTGAATCCGTCGGAAAAAATAACCCGCCAGAACCTCCACGTCAGCGACCCGCCTTTTTTTTTTAATTCGGAAACTTTTCCGTCCATAATTCAATCAGTACTTTTTCGTCGGTAGGTACCGCCTGAAGTACGGACGGAAATGTTTCTGTCGGTAGGTACCAACTGAATTACGAACGGAAATGTGTCCGTTGGTAATTTCGACCTCAAATTACCAACAAACTTATTCTGTCAGTAAAGCTGTTGCTATTTAGCGAATTTCTGGTAGTGCTCTCCCTCCTTATTATGGTTGATCATTACTTATAAAGAGATCATAAATTTTTCTTTAAATCTTCCATATTTACCATATGACTCATTCATTATTCATGTTAATAAACACAATTCTAACCAATTTTCATGATAATTAAATCAAACAAACCCAAACTCTTATACATATATTAAGGCCAAAGCTTTCTCTTTAAAGGAGGCATGGAATTCTTTTCAATTTCTTGCCATTTATCCATTACCGAAATCTTTCCATACTCAAACCAACATAATTCTACCTAAATCCCATAACAATTAAATCAATTTAATTCAAAATCCCACTTTAAACCTTAACTATTTTTCCATATCATAGAGGGGTACGTTTTCTCTTCAATTATTTAAAATTAACTCATCACTCATCCATTTTCCACATTCATAAGCATAATTATAACATAATAACATCAACTCAAACTACAATTCATCCCAATTCAAAATTAAATAACAAGAATATTCACCCAAGCACAATAAACACAACACCACTCTAATCAACCATTTTAGAAGGATTTCTTATCTCTAAAAGATGAAAATTTAAGATGGAAACTCAAGAGAGAACCAAGTTCTCTTCACTTTCTTTCTTTACCCTTGAACCCTTTTGAAATCCTTCACTTCCTAAGCCCTATTTAATCCTTTTCGAAGCTCAAAATCTCTAATTTGATCCTTAAAAGCCCTTGGGAGAACCTTTAACCCAAGTTATTTAATTAAGTGGTTTTGGTGAAAAATCTCAAGAAAAATAAAGTTCACTCCTCCCTCTTTCTTTCTCTCTTGTTTTGATGGTACTGCTGGAAATAACCCTTATAAGGGCTATTTTTTGGACCATTTTCCCCTTAATTATATCTCTTGTATCATTTACATGCTTTACTTGATTTCTAAACCTAAAATGAAAAGCTTTTTCAACATCTGATTGGCCTAAAACTTTAACCTAAGCTAAAAAAATATGTTAGCAGATTTCACACAAATGTTCTTTTCAATATGATGATTGGATTGAGCATGTTGTAGTTTAGTTTAAAACTAGTTAGTTCATTATTTTTCCCTTAAAAATATGAATTTCCTTGTTCAATCCTCACATAAATCATATCAATTATTCTTATAAACCCTTGAAATCATTTTATTATATCAAAATATATTTATTTTATATTTTTCAGCTTTTATTTTTATTGAGTTTATTATTGTTTCACGATAACATTATTGATTTTTTAGTTGTGCTTGCACCATCACTCTTGATTTTTTTTCTTTGTGCTATCCATTTTTATAGATTATTATTTATTACTATACTAATTTCTTGGGATTATCTTCTTATTGATCTAATTCTTTTATCCATTAAATCCCATCACCAATTTTGCCAATGTTACAAATTTTAATATAAAATTATTAACCCTTATTTCAACTTGAACAATACCTTTTTGATATATTTATGAAGATCATTCTCTCCCTTATATTTCACATTTTATATTATTATTTCCAGTATTTATTCATTTTTTTCATACTGAGTTTTCATTATTCATCGAGGTCTCATTATTAAAATTCTACATTTATATGGGGGTTTACAAGTAAGGCACCACAACCAATGGTGAGTATCAATGGTTTGAACCTCGTGATCACATAGTCACATAACCCACATGCAAGAAAACATAAATCCCTGAAAGCTAAAGAATGTTTTGATAGGAGTGTGACATAGAGATTACCTAAACCAAAGCACCAACATTATTGAATCCCCACCTAACAATTAATGAATCGTGAATGAGAAGTATAAGGAAGATGCCACAATGTCAATTATACCTTGACAAGTCAAATTTGTTCTTTATCTCAACAAATAAAAAAAAAGTGTTGCATAACACAAATCACAAGTTTATTCAAAACATCAAGACTACTAAGCTAAAACCTAATTACAAGCTAAACAAATCTATTTATACTAGATAAAGAAAATTCTAAACAATTATGGGGAAAAAAATAAAAGATTTCTAAATAAAATAGAAAAAACAATCTTAAAACAACTAAGAAATTAATACAAATCTCACATAGTAGCTTTTGGACCTTAATGTAAGGCCTTTCCAATGTATGATTGATAAAAAATGTTAACCCAATATAAAATAATACCTTCAAAAACTTGTGATAAAATTTTAGCCTGATTCGGTCATATTGAAAATTATGTTTGTTAGCATAAAAATATGCAATAGAAAAAAATAATAAAAAACCCGACTTTAACTCTTCTAAATAAACATGAAAATCTTAGTAGTAGCTACTGACCCTTAATTTCCTTATAGAAATAAGGAAACTTCTAAAATTAGATGTTGAATATTCTTGCATTATTACAAAAAGAATACTCTTCATATAGGAAGTTCACTAGTCAAAAGACAACAAATAATAAAATTCTTATTGCATTTTCCAACCTATATCATAATGCCTTTAAAAAAAATCTAATTGACCTAAAATTTTAACTCAGTGTAGGAAAATATGTTAGCAAACTCCTGATATAATGTTAGCTCGATACAACGGTAATATTGAGAGTTATTTATGCTAGTGTAAAACTAGATTGCAGGCTCACTTATGCTAAAATCCAAATTTCCTTATTCAACCTTTTATTGGATGGTATCCTTCCTTATCTCTTCAAGATGATTCATCATCGAATCATCAATAGGTACAATAGTACTTTTGTTTAAGCATTCATAGCTCTTTTCTTGTTAACACTTGCCTACAACAACTTTGTATGAAAGTAGCATGTAAACACCCAACAAAAAAGAAAGAAAGAGAAAGAGCTAAGCTAAAATGACTCCACTGTCGCTACCAATTTCTGAAATCAGCAGCAGCACAGTTCTTTGCTGCTGATTTCTGGATCGGCAGCTGATTAGTACTTAAAAGTGCATTTTTATCAATGTTTTATATCATCATTTTGCACTTGAAGTATCAATAACTCCTTAACTAGAGCATGTTTTATAATAACAAGTCTGATAATATAAGATACCTTTAATTTATGGTAAATGTTCATTTTAAATACAGGCATATAACATAAATCAAAGGATTGATTGATGAGTTTAACTACTGAAATTAAGAAGACAAAGAGAGGGCTAAGCTTAGAAAAGAGATTCTGGTTTAGTCCAAACTGGAACACCATTCGGTTATTGGATCATAACTGGAGCTGTAGAACTTGAATTTAGGTCTGGTTTATATGGATAGAAAGCTAAGATATAGGCCTAAAACTTTCATGCAGAGTCTAAAATTCAAAAGAATCGTTTTCAAGATCAAATTGTAGCAACAATAGAGAAGTTAGAATCTGTCCTACAGTCCAGATACTGTTCAGTGTTCAGCCTATATCTTGAGTTTTCGAAGTCCAAATGTCCTCGTTCTTATTTTATTGGAAAGCTGAGACAATTTTCCAGAACTTTCATGAAGACTATCTGTTCAAATTTTGATGTTAGCAATCATGTTTTCTGCAGACAAGAAGATAAGGATTGTTACTAAGTCAAGAGGTGGCTACCCACTCAACAATTAGTTATCAAATCAATAGTTTTGAATTTTGGCCTATAAAAGGAGGCATTTGCCATACATTTAGGCATCTTGGTTTTCAAATCAAGATCATGCTCTTTATTTCTTTTTTTATATTTTTGTAATGTTTAAGTTTTATTTCATGTTATATTTTCCTTAATCTCTTGTTTATGGTTTTCATTTCCTTTACTATACTATGTTCTTTATTTATATTTCTCTTCTTCATTATGTTTAGATAAGTTTATTTTGTGAAGGTGAAAAGGTTACACTAATGGTGTAAGAATAAGTATAGTGTAAACTCAACATGGACTTTATTGTGTTGATACTAATATGTTTTGTATTTGTTATCTTACTCACTTTAATACCTTGCTTGTTAAATAGTTAATCTAGATTTGTGTTGTACAACCCTTGATACAACAAATACTTGGCACTTTCATAGCCAATTGTATGATATAACCGACACCTGAGTTATGAAAGGAACTTGATTTGTTGTTAACATAAGTTATCACCATGAATACCTAATAATATTTACAAGTATTAACATTACTCGAATAAGATAATTAATGTAATCATGTTAAAAATTTATAATCCGATTGGAACCTCCTTTCTGTGTGGTTTCTAGTCAAGTAATAAAAAGACTTTATACTATACTTGTTTGAAATACCATTAGTGGATTCTCTAACCTTGACAATTGTTTTATCCATGTTTAATCCTTACATCAATATCCCATAAAATTCTCATAAACTCTTTGTTTTATTAAATATATATACATTATTTGTAATTTATATAGTTCACCTCCCTGTGGTTCGATCCTGGTCTTGCCGGGTTATTTATTACTTCGACACTCCTACACTTGAGATAAGACTTCAATCTTTTGATCGTGTCAGCAGCGACATAGTTTTTGTTGCTGATTTCAGAATCGGTAGCAACACATTACTTAGTGGCTGTCGATTTCAGAATCGGTAGCAACAAAGTTTTTGGCTGTCGATTTCTAAATCGATAACGACACAGTACTTGGCTATTGATTTCTGAATCGACTGCGGCAAAGTTTTGTTGCTGATTTTTGGATAGGCAGCAGCACAATTTCAGGCTGTCGATTTCTGAATTGACAGCGATGTAGTTTTGTTGCTGATTTTAGAATCGACAGTAGCAAAGTTTTTGGCTGTCGATTTATGAATCAGCAGCGACACAGTTTTGCTGCAGATTTCAGAATTTACAACAACACAGTTTTTTGGTGCCGATTTTTGAATCAGCAGCGACATAGTTTGGCTGCAGATTTCATAATCTAGAGCGACATAGTTTTTTACTGTTGATTTCTGAATCGGTAGTGACATAGTTTGACTGCTGATTTATGTATCGGTAGTGGTGCAGTTCTCGTCGTCGATTTCTGAATCGGCAGCGACACAGTCTGCAGCTATTGATTTCTAAATCGGCAACGACACTGTCAAACCTAACAAGTTGGACTAGCCTATCCTATAGAAGAATGAGAATAAAAACCAGCCCAAGGATAACCCAAAAAGGGGATAAGGACAACCTTGGTCTAACGTCCAAACACCCATTTGCATTTAACAGGGGTATAAATGCAGCAAGGAGAGAGAAAGGGGCACTCTTTCCAAAATGTGCTGCCCTTTTTCCTCTTCTTAAAAATCTACCTGCAATAGTTACGTACCTAGCTGCATGCACCACCTTTGAATGCTGGAGAAGAAGGGTGACCAAGGGAAAGATAAAAGTGGTCGAAGCCATGCAAGGAGAAGGAGTTCGGGCCCCTTCCTCATAACCGGCAAATAGTTGTGACTACAAGAACAGCCACCCTCTCCAAGGAGAAGACCCACCTACACCAGCTGCATGTCTTCTGCCTTGAGTGTTTAAAGAAGAAGCAAGCTAGGGAGTTAAATTGATGACTGAAACCATGAGAGGAGAGGGAGTGCGACAGACCCGCTATACAGCAGTGATGGAAGAGAAGGAAAAACTGAGATTGAGGAAAGAACCATGTCATAAACCTGCTCTAAAGTTGTCAAAAACGTGAGGTAAGAGAAGTATTTTTCCTTGGCTGGTTGTTGCCTCACGATTTCAGAACAAGGAGGGGATAAAAACCCCAAAGTAGAAGGTTAATTGAAAGATCTAAATGGAATGATGAATATAAAAACTTATGTGTAGACTCTTACCAAAGAAATCTAATTGATTATGAGTAATTTTGAGGGTGTAAATCTACGAAGAGGACCGGCCAAGTTGGAGAACTAAGGCAGAATTTGTATTGATGTTAATGTCTAGACTTCCAGTGAATGATTGATGAACTTGAATGAAATGTGGAATGAGATGAAGAAATGCACAAATTATGATCTTGTTGAACTCTTAAGGACATACTTGAACTAAAACAGAATGCATGATGGCGTTATTATCTTGATTCTTGCATGTATGATAGAAGAACTTGTGTTAGAAAGGGTTATGTACAAAATTATGTAGTCATTGAGACTTTAGACCCTGCTGAAACCAAAACTGGAAGTATGTTGGTGTTAATGACATAAATTTTTGCTTGTGTTTGATGAAATTGTATAATAATATGTTAATATGATGTTATGTGTAGAGTTATGTTGTTTGTAGTGAATTAGTTTGCTGCCAAATTGTGTGGTCTACAGCGAATTAGTTTCTCTATCAATTTGTGTTATCTGCAGTGAAGGAATTTTTTCTGTCGAATTATGTTGCCTACAATGAATTAGTTTCGCTGTCGAGGGTGTTGCCTGCAGTGAATTAGTTTAACTGCTGATTTGGAGTGTTTGCAGCGAATGATTTCCCCTGCC
The DNA here is from genome assembly GCA_015852605.2 of Populus deltoides. Classification (NCBI taxonomy): domain Eukaryota; kingdom Viridiplantae; phylum Streptophyta; class Magnoliopsida; order Malpighiales; family Salicaceae; genus Populus; species Populus deltoides. Next base: position 20,999,002 of record CM027571.2, on the reverse strand, counting down.
GATTTGTGTTGCATGCAGCAAACCAGTTTTGCTATTGAATTGTGTTGTATGTAGTGAATTAGTTTCACTACCGAATTGTATGGTCTGTAGCGAATTAGTTTCGCTGCTGCTTTGTGTTATCTGCAGCGAAGGAATTTCCGCTGCCAAATTGTGTGTCTGCAGTGAATTTGTGATTCGCTACCAAAACTGAGTTGTCTGCAGCGAATTTGTCATTCGCTGTCCAAATTGAATTGTCTACAGCGAATTAGCATTCACTGCTGAAAGTATGTTGTTTGTAGCGAATCAGCGTTCGCTGCTAAAAGTGTGTTGTTTGCAGTGAAATTGTGATTCGCTGTCGAAATTAAGTTACCTACAATGAATCGGTGTTCACTGCCGAAGGTGTGTGTTCTGCAGTAAATTTGTGATTTGTTGCCAAAATTGAATTGTCTGTAGCGAATTAGCATTCGCTGCCAAAAGTGTGTTGTCTACAGCAAATTTATGATTCGTTGTTGAAGTTGTGTTGTCTACAGCGGAAGTGTGATTCACTACCGAAATCGAGTTGCCTATTGTGAATTAGCATTCGCTGTTGAAAGCGTGGTGGCTGTAGGGAAGTAGCATTTGCTGCTAAAATTGAGGTGCCTGCAACAAAATAGTTTTCGCTACCGAATTGTATGGCGCCTACAACGTAACAGTTTTCATTACTGAATTGCGTGGCTTGTAATGAATTAGTTTTTGCTGCCGAACTATACGGCCTGCAACAAATCTGTTTTCGCTGCCGAATTATGTAGCTAGCAACGAATCAGTTTCACTACCAATTTTCTACAATGGACCCCCCAAGCATAAATGATTTAAATGCTTGTAACAATTTCATTGTATAATGGTGTAAAATGTGGAGCACTTGAATGTGAAAATACAGACTCTTGAAATAAATATGGTGATGAATGTGATTTAAGGATGCAAATATACTAATTTATGGCTATTGATGTCTTAGGTGGTGGGGCCGGGATCAGATCATCATCAGGACAAGGACAACCTGCAAGTGCAGCAGGTAGGTGGTTTCCACCTTTTTCTCGTATGATATTTATGTTTTGAAATAATTTACTTATGATGATATTTTATTATATCCTTGTTAATGATGAAATGACGATGAAGTGTTTGATTGAATTCTTGATGATTGTCGAAATGACTATGAAATATCGATTGGGTTTTTGTTGAATTTTGAAACAATGATGGAAATGTTAATGTTCTGAAATGACCTCTTAGAGGTGGATATATTATTGTGTTGCGATGAATATTAAACCGACTATGAGATGTTGATTGGGCTATTATGAATTTGGGCTACTGATGAATGGTAGTACGAGTATTACGAAGGATCTACTGTTGTGTCTTATTGAATTTAATTGTAATGAATGGTTGTATGAGTATTACGAAGGATCTATTGTTGTGTCTTATTGAATGTAATTGTAACGAATGGTTGTATGAATATTATGAAGAATCTACTGTTGTGTCTTATTGAAAGTAATTGTGATGAATGATTGTATGAGTATTACAAAAGATCTACGTTGTATTATACTGAATGTTAATTATCACGGATGGTTGTATGAGTATTATGAGGGATCTATTGTTGTACTGTATTGAACATTAATTGTCATGAATGGTTGGATTAGTAATATGAAGGGTGTACTCTTGTGTTACTGAATGCTAAACTGTTATGAAATGTTTTGTTTATGTATTACAAAGGATATATTATTGCGTTCACTGAATGTTAAACTATTACGAAATGTCTGTATGAGTATCATGAGGGGTTTGCTATTATGTTGCAGTGAATGTCAAGTTGTTATGAATCGTTTGAATGAGCAATTCAAAGGATATTACCATGTTATAGTGATTCATAAATTGCCTCTAGAACATTTGATTGGTTGATGATTAGCTTCGGCTCATGGCATCAGAATGGATGATCGGGATAAATGATTAATTAGCTTCGGCTAATGGCATCCTAAGTGGGTGGCTGAGATGAATAAATGATTAGCAGGATGAACAAATTATTAGCTTTGGCTTTTGGCATCCTAAGCGGATGACCGGGATGAATAAATGATTAGCTTCGGCTAATGGCATCCTAAGCAGATGACCGAAATGAATAAATGATTAACTTCGGCTAATGGCACCCTAAGTGGATGACCAGGATGAATAAATAATTAGTTTCAGCTAATGGCACCCTAAGTGCATGGCCAGGATGAATAAATGACTAGTTTCGGCTAATAACATCCTAAGTGGATGATCGGGATAAATAAATGATTAGCTTTGACTAATGGCATCCTAAGAGGATAACTGGATTTGAGAGTTAGGGGTTAGTTTCAAGAATTGATGCGTTCATGTATACTATGTTTTGTATATACTAAGTACATAAAAGAACTACGATTGTCGTGCTTTAAACAGAGAATAACTTTAGTTCGGCTAACTATATTCGAGATGAATGATTGGGTTTGAGTATTGTAATTAGCATCGGTAATTGATGAATTATTAATGGTGGTATTTACATAAGTAAGCAGAAATGATAGAATTACGCTCTTTTGGTCCATGAATGAAATGTAACGCTAATATTGTTTTATCATGTTTCTTTAAATTGCCTATAATGCTTGAAATTATCTTGTGCTATAACAGGGACATCATACCAACATGGTGCGTAAGGAAATCCATTTCGTAGCTCACACATTTTGAAAAGAACTATATATTCACATGTTATGAGTGATATGAGTTCTATATGAACGGATGTATTAATCACTAAATTAGTTGTCTGACCCCTTTTGTAAAGACTGGTAATGAAAATTGAAATGGAACACGGATGTGAATGTGCGAACAAGTTGATATGATGTGTATGAATATACATATAGGTATTCATCTAATAAGAATGTCTTGTTGTGAAATTACATGATGTCAGGATAACGAAAGTACTAGTTGTGTAACTTGTTGTTCGACACTCTTGTATGATCTCCTGATGTTAACGAGACTAGATCAAGAATGTGAATTTATAAGTACGTCAATACGATGTAATGTAAACCTATGAGTATGGAGATATAATATTATGGGCACGTGTATTGAGATTCTGTTTTATAAGAATGTTGATTTACGTTATCCTACGTAGATTGTGCCTTTTTAATGAACAAAATGCAATAATAAATCTAAAGAATGATATGGTGAAAAACTCCCAGAAACCGGACGATAAAAAAAAATTCCATCAATTTTGGCCTTGAAAAAGCCGGGTCATTACATAGTAGCCTTTCCCCTTCGTCTTTTATCCTTTCAGCTCTATTGCTCCTCTATCTCTGAAGCTTGCCATTAATAGAATGTTTCTTTTAACTTATCAAATTCTTATTTCAAAACCCCAACTGTACAAGATAGATCTTTACGTGCTTGAGTGATAGCCCTTCTCCGTTCCCTCTCCTTTAGTGAATACATCACACAAGTAGGAAAACAAGATAGAAGACAAGCAAAAAATTTCAAATCTAAAACTATAGGTACCCATATGATTTTAATGAGATCAAACCCATAAATTTCAATTTACCTTGTTACTCGAATGTATTAGCCCCTATAAACCTAAATTTATGATCTTTTTTTTTTATTTCTTTTGTTACTCTAAATAGATATTCTAGATAGAATAAAATGTTGGAAACTTTTTTCATATATCAAAAGACCATTAATGCAAAACTAGACAATAACGAAAGAAAAGGAAAACAAACTGACCCAAAACAAGACACAAAGATATAAGTGAAAACAAAGAGGATATAACATGATTTTTAGAGCCTAGCTCTAATACTAACTGATGTGATCCCTGTGATCATGTGGTCATGTAATCCAAATGCAAGAAAAACAAATCCCTAAAAGCCAAAGAATCAGGTTTGATAGGAGTCTGACAAAGATTACCTAAACCAAAACACCAACACTATTAGAATGAAACCCCACCTATAAATTACGGAATTGCAAATGAGAAGTATAAGGAAGACGCGACAAGGTCAGTTATCCCTAAATAACTCAAATTTGTTATTTGTCCCGATAATGGAAAAAAAATGGTGCATCATGCAAAACATAAGTTTATTTATAACATCTTGGCTTCCATGTTAAAACTTAAGTACAAGCTAAATAGCCCTATTTATAATAGGTAAAAAAACAATCTACATAATTCTGAAAAAAAATTAATAAAAGAGTTCTAAATAAAATATAAAATAAAATCTTAAATCAACTAGGAAACTAATACAAATCTTGCATAATAGCTTTTGAACCTTATTCATAAGGCCTTTGTAATGTCTAAGTGATCTAAAATTTTAACCTGATATAATACAAGACCTCTAAAAACTTTTGATAAAATTTTATCCAACATTTGGATGTTTGTGCCAACATTTGGATTAAAATTATGTTTGTTGGCACAAAACTGTGCAATAGGAAAAATCAGCCTAAAACAGACTTTAACTCTCCTAAATAAGCATGAAAATATTTGTAATAACTATTGCCCTTTAGTTTCCTTGTAGAACTAAGAAAAGTCCTAAAATTCGTTGTTAAATATCCTTGCATCATTAAGAAAATAATCATCTTCAAATAGAAAGTCCACAAGTCGAAAGGCAATAAATAACAAAATTCATATTGCATTTGTTGACCTGTATTGCAATGTGTATTAGAATTCGATTCACCTAAAATTTAACCCATGTAGAATAATATGTCTGGACACTCTTGGTATACTTTCAGCCCGATCTAATAGTCAAATTGAGAGTTATTCTCGATAGCATAAAATTGGATAGTATGCATATTTACGCTAAAATCTGAATTTTCTAGTTCAACCAACTTTTCCACCAATGACATGACAAGCATAATGATCAAGGCACCTGTAATTCCACTCACCATGAGGTATTTTCAATGTTGCTCTTAATGAGGTAAGCTAACGTGACCAAGGTTTATAAGTTTTTTGAGTCATCAGGGAAGTAAAACTAAGCATCATCACAAAAACAAATCTTCACGACAAGACTCCAAACACATGGTAGAGCAAACAAGGCCACAAAGCCACCTTCCTGCTCCCCATACATTTTTCTACCACTACTATCTTCTATTCTGATAAAGGGACTTGTTTTGTAGGAAAGCTCATGAATAAGTGGTTAAGCCTAATCACTCTACAACCCAAGATTACAATTGTGAAAAGCCCATTCTAATTCTAAAGTTTTCACAACTTCACCAATAACATTGCCTTTAAAGATTGTATGACTCCATATTCTTCTAGTTTTTCTTTTGTTCTCCATATTCTCGTCTTATCCTATGAAAGCCTCCTAAGCTTAATGTGTTTGGTCGTTCAATGGGTAATTCGGGTAGGGTAGGGTGTGCAGGTATGCTTTGAGACTCTTTAGGCAGTTGACAAGGTTTTTTGTGTGCTTATATTGGTAATACAACTATAATAAAATGCTTTGAGACTTTAGGGTATTTGGCAAGGGATTTGCATTGGTAATGACAAGGGTTGTTTTTTTTATTAGAGATTGAGTCTGACTTTAGGCGTTAAGGGTTATAAGTTATCATTCTTATTTGACACTTTATTCATAACATCCAAATTCTTACAATATAAAATAGAATCCTAAGTTTAAGTTCAATTACTTGTTACATGAAGAAGATAACCAATGTGTGGATTTTCTTATTAGGTTGGGTCTTCTCAAGAAACACGGTTTGCAAATATGGATATGGAATACTCCTCCTCCTCATACTTGAGGAATTTTCTTTTAATTGATCAAATGGGTATTGCTTTTATTCGTAGCTATTAGCTAGTCTCTTTCTTATTTGTTTGTACAAAAGAACATATATATATATATAATATATATATATATATATATATTAAAAGTTTTAAATAGGTCAGTGACTTAAGCTTGTAATGAAAGTGGAAGGATAATGGAGCCTTTGAATGGTTTAGTTAGAAGTTGTAATTGTCAGTTTACATAAAAATAGTTTTCTGGAAAATATTCACTTAACTCTAAAAAATGCAAATATATACATAACTATTTCCGCAAACCAAAAGCATACTTGATGTAAATAATTTTTATCCATCTATGAAGGTCCCTTGGAAAACTAGTGATGTGATCCAACCCACACTAAAGGATCTTTTAGTAGTTTTGGTAGGCCCAACCACTAAAGCTAGGCAAAGAAGTTTAAGGAAGCTTTTAATGGCTTTTGAAAGACACATTGACCAAGATGGACTACAAAAGAGGAACAACCTTAGATGAACAAACCTTAATAAATTTGATTCAAATTTAAGATGGGCTTGAGGACCATAGGTTTTGGCTAAGAGAGTGATTTCAACATTATTGGGCTTGTTTTATCATGTATTATGTGTTTCCTAATCCAACAAGGAAATCACGAATTATTTGAGTAAAGAAAGTCTAATCTATCATGGAAATTTAATTGAAAGGAAAACCCTACTCTACCTTGGACACTAAAGGTGGTGACAAAATAGGATAATTGGGATAAGAAAATTTCCTAGTCTATTCTTCAAATAGTAGTGGCGGCACCATATGATAAAATCTTAGAATATTTATTTTATTATTTTCATGTTATTTGGTTAGTTTTTGGGTTATTTTAGGCATAGTTTCAAAAATGGTTCAAGTAAACCCATTATGTTATTTTAGGGGTTTATTTCTAGGAGTATAAATATTATTTTGTAAGATATAATTTTCATATTATGGATTTTTCTTGATTGGTTCTTGATTGAACTACACTCTTTAAAGAATTGATCAATCTTTGTTATGATTTTATACTTTTTTATGCTCGTTTCTAGGTGAGGACATGATATGAAGGTGGTTATTGTAATCTTGGTGCCTTAGAACAGGTCGTTCATTATGTGAAGCTCAATTCTCAATCTTCAGCTTGAATTAGAAAAATCTTGGGTTTGTGAATTCAATTAAGTTCCATTAGGGTTTGCATCAGTTGGTATAGAGTAAGGTCTAATCTTAAGTTATATCCCTTTTTTATTTGCTTGATTAGTGTCCTAAACCCTAGTTATTCGTGTCTTTATTTTTGTTGATTACTTGCCATAAAGTTTTGGCTTCTTGATAAAAAAAAAACCCTAATTCCTGTTTCTTGATAATTACCGAACACATACTCTAATAATTGTGTGTGTTCTTGATTTTATTGATTGCTTCATCTTATCGACATCTTTTAAAAAAAATAAAAAATAGAAACTCCATTAAATTTGTTTGAGTTTGTTGAAAGTCTATAAAAAAATACAATACCATTAAATTTGTTTTAGCCGAAAGTCTATTAAAAAAATGGTAGTTTCAAAATTCCTAGGATTGGCCGATTATACATTATTAAATTTTGATCATTGGAAAAGTTGGTTAAACCTTGAATCTTGAATCTTTATTCATTCTTGATTGTGTTTCCTTAATAAATTAGGTTGATTAGTTATTTTCTTTAGTTTTCTTGATTATCTTGATTTAATCTTTATGTTGATAATTCTTGCTAGTGTTAGTTGTTTCTTGATTTTTATTTGTATCTTCTAATGGTATTGCTATTCATAATCTTCTTTTCATAATTATATTATATGATTACTGTGAAATTTGGTTGATTAGTGTTAGCTTCGTTAAAAACTAAAGCTAAGAAGAATTTGTGTGGAGAAAGCCGTAGTGAGCATATTAGAGTGAAAAACCTATAAATTTGTGTGAAATATAAAAGGGTGAGATATTATTTTTATTTCATCTAACGATTTCTTGCAGGTCATAAACAAAATGTCTGTTAAAGTGTTGCTCAAAAGAAGGGTGAAAATCCTGAAAAATCTGACAAGTTAAACATTGAATTGAGACAAACATAGATATGGTGTTTGGGGAAATTTTGAGTTAATTGGAGACTAAGGTTGATACTGGGTTGAGAAGCCTTAGTAAAAAGAGGAAATTAGGTAAAGAAGACTTAAAGAAAGTTGTATCACCTCCTAATGAGAGTATAGTTGAAAAATCCAAGGAAGAGGCTGAGGATGATGAGTTGTCCCAAGGTGGTAGGTTTTATACACATAGAAATAGTCTTTATAAGGATCGGCAAAGGAAAGGGAGTAATTAGCCAAGAGTGAAATTTGATCGTAGGGGTAGTTCTGATGACTATAGTGGTATGGATAGGAGTTTAGATAGTATTAAGATGAATATTCTAAACTTTCAGAGAAAAGTAGATCTAAAAGCTCATTTAGAATTGAAGAGAAAGGGGGACAAGATTTTTTATATCTCCAGGTATTATGAAAAGAAGATTAAATTAGTTGTTGTGGAGTTTACTAACTATGTCATAGTTTGATGAGATAGATAAATAAAGGATATAAGAAGGAATGGAGAAAGACATGTGAGTACATAAGATGAGTTAAAAGCAATTATGAAGAAGAGGTATGTTCCCAAGTAGTATTATAGGGAATTATTTAATAAATTATAGACTATTACACAAGGTTATAAAAGTGTTGAGGAGTATCAAAAGGATTTATAAGTTGTTATTATTAGAGCTAATATAGTCGAGGAGGAGGAAGTTACAATGTTTAGGTTCTTAAATGAGTTGAATAAAGACATAACTAATGTGGTGTAATTACAAACTTATATGGTCTAGATGAGTTGGTGTATTTGGTTATAAAAAGTGAAGAAACAAATGAAAAGGAAGAATAGTGCACACCCTAGGTGGTTTTGTGTTTTCTTTTTTAGGTTAGAAATTGAATTATATGTGAGAGGGTAATATGTAACACCTCACCTCACTAGCAAGATATTGTCCGCTTTGGGCCTCCCAGTCCACCCAAATCCAGGGCTTCCACCCAAGTCCCCCTCACGGTTTTGCTCTTGGCAACCACGCATGGCCCCAAAACGCGTCTTACTAGTCAAGGTGAGCATGCACTTATAAGGCCCTAGCTCTGGACGCTCGCTTTCGATGTGGGATCTTACAATCCCCCCACCTTAAGACGAGCCGTCCTCGGCTCTGATACCAAATGTAACATCCCACCTCACTAGCAAGATATTGTTCGCTTTGGGCCTCCCAGTCCACCCAAATCCAGGGCTTCCACCCAGGTCCCCCTCATGGTTTTGTTCTTGGCAGCCACGCATGGCCCCAAAACGTGTCTTACTAGTTAAGGTGAGCATACACTTATAAGGCCCTAGCTCTGGACGCTCGCTTTCGATGTGAGATCTTACATAATATGTCATCGAAATAGTTGGCTAGACAAAAAGTTATTGAACCTTCATCCAAAAGAAGCCAGTTTTGGCCAATGATGGTAAGGCCAAAACCAAAGCCTAACCTCAATGAAAACATGATATTAGATGTTTTAAGTGTTGGGTTTAGGACACTATGCATCAGAATGTCCAAATAAGTGGGTTATGGTTGTAAAAGATGAGGAATTGGTTGAATCTGCAAGTAAGAAATCTGATTGTGATGACATGCCACCACTAGATGATGTTAGTGACTTAAAGTTTGCTTAAGAAGCTTTGGTAGTCAGAATGTCATTAAGTGTTTAGGTTAAAAAAGATGATGTTGAGCAATAAATAAAGAACATCTTCCATACTAGATGCCTTGTAAAAAATAAGGTATATAATATGATCATTGATAGTGATAATTGTACCAATGTTGCTAGTTTTATCATGGTTAAGAGGTTGAATCTGAATACTATTAAATATGAAATACCTTATCAGCTTCAATGGTTGAATGATAATAGTGTAGTTAAGATGAATAGACACATGTTAATTCCTCTTTCATTGGATATGTATAAAGATAAAGTGTTATGCGATGTTATTCCTAAGCTTGCTAATCACCTATTATTAAGAAGGCTTTGGCAATTTGATAGAAAAGCCAAGTATGATGGATTTAAGAACATGTATTATGTGGAAAATGATGGAAGAATTGATACACTTGCACCATTGACACATGTATTAGATCAGTTGAAGTTGAAGCAAGAAGAAGCTTCTGAAAGCATTCAGATAGAAAATTATAGTGAAATTGTGAGAAATAGTGAAAATAAAGCGAGTCATGAGTTAGAAAACTAAAAGGGCAAAGTTTTGGCCATTAGGAAAAAGGAAGAGATTTTCAGTCAAAATGAGAGAAAAGAGGTAGAGGCCGAGTGTGGAGAGAAAATGAGTGGAAAGAAGAAAAAAAAGGTGAGAAAAAAAGAAAGTGTGAAGAAAATTGGGAAACACATTAATTTCTTTATAAAATATGATGATATTAAACATGCTTTCTTTTCTAAAATGCTTATGATTTTACTTGTGCATAAGGAGACATGCTTAATCTCTAATGACTTGAATTTTTGTATTTCTAGTGTTGTTAAATCTCTTTTATAGGAATTTAATAATATCTTTCCAAATGAGATCCTAAGTGAATTGTCATCAATTATAAGAATTGAGCATCAAATTGATTTTGTTCCAGGAGTATTTTAATCGACCAGCTTGTAGGAGTAATCCAGAAGAGATTAAGGAACTCCAAAGACAAATGGAGTTGATGTCTAAGTGGTACATTAGAGAAAGTATGAGCTCATTTACAGTTCTAGTACTTCTAGTACCAAAAAAGGATATTACTTGGCGTATGCGTGTTAATTGCCAAGAATTCAACAATATCATTGTAAAGTATCAATATCATATCCCTAGATAAGATGATATGTTGGATGAATTGCATGGTTCTATCTTATTTTCTAAAATTGATTTGAAAAATGGTTATCAATAAATTAGGATGAGAGAAGGTGATGGATGAAAAACTGCTTTTAAAACTGAACATGGTTTAAATTAGTTGTTATTCATGCCTTTTAGACTTACTAATACACCTAGTACTTTTATGACATTAATGAATCATATTTTGTGTGCTTTCATTAATAAGTTTGTTGTAGTATATTTTAATGATATCTTAATCTATAGTAAGGGATTAGATGATCATATAGGACATCTAAGATGGGTTTTTAATGTGCTTAGAAAGGAGTCTTTGTATGCTAATTTAAATAAATGTGACTTTTGCATGGATAAAATTGTGTTTCTTAGATATGTTGTTAGTGTAAAGGGCATGGAAATGGACAAAGCTAATATTCAGGCTATATAAAAATGGCATACACCTAAATCAATCACAGAAGTTAGAAGTTTTCATGGTTTAGCTAGTTTTTACCGCAGGTTTGTTAAAGACTTTAGTACACTAATCGTACCATTAACTGAAATAATTAAGAATCACTAGGATTCAAATGTGGTGATTAACAAAAGAATGCTTATAACTTATTGAAAGCAAAATTTTTAGCACCTTCGTTATCTTTACCTAATTTTAATAAAGCTTTTGAGATTGAATGTGATACTTCAGAAATATGTATTGGAGCTATTTTGACACAAGAAAAACAACCCATCGCTTATTTTAATGAGAAACTTAATGGTATAACTCTTAATTGTCCAACTTATGACAAATAATTATATGTATTAGTGAGGACTTTGGAAACTTAACAATATTATCTTTGGCTAAGAGAGTTTGTGATCTACACTGATCATCAGTCTTTGAAGCACTTGAAAAGCCAAGGTAAGTTTGATCAACACTATACCAAGTGAATTGAATTCATTAAGACATTTTCATATGTGATTAAGTACAAGCAAGGTAAATAGAATGTGGTTGTTGATGCTTTATCATGAAGATATGTTCTTAAACTCTAAATACTAAATTATTGGGATTTGAGTATATAAAAGAATTATATCATGATGATGTTGATTTTTGCACCACATATGAAGCCTATGAAGTTTCAATCAAAAAGAAGTTTTTAGGCATGATGGATTTTTGTTTAAGGAAAATAAATTATGTGTTCCTAATTGTTTAATGTGTGAATTGCTTGTAAGGGAAGCTCATGAAGAGGGGATTAATAAGACACTTTGAGATTGCTAAAACTTTAGATGTATTGCATGAATATTTTTATTCGCCTATTAATGAAAAGAGATGTGCAAAGAATATGTGATAAATGCATTACATGTAAGCAAGCTAAGTTTAGGATTGTGTCTCATGGTTTATATACACCTTTACCTATACTTAAAGAATCTTGGGTTGATATTTCTATGGATTTTGTTTCAGGGTTGCCTAGGTCAAAGAAATGTAGGGATTTGATTTTTTTAGTTGTTGATAGGTTTTATAAGATAACTCATTTTATATCTTGTAATAAAACTAATGATGTAACAAATATAGCGGATCTTTTCTTTAAAAAAATTGTTCAACTACATGGTGTTCCTAGAAGCAGTGATTGAGATATTAAAATTTTAAGTTACTTTTGGAAGGTATTATAGGGAAAAATAGGTACTAATTTATTGTTTTCTACTACTTGTTATCCACAGACTAATGGGCAAACTGAAGTAGCGAATAAGACTTCAACTCAAATGTTAAGATCTATTATCCAAAAGAATTTGAAAAATTAGAAAGCGTGTCTGTAATTTGTTGAATTTGCATATAATTTTACTATGCATTCTACTACTACTTTTTTACAATTTGAGATTGTTTATGGTTTTAATCCTTTGACACCATTAAATTTGATTCCTTTCCCTGTTGATGGAAGAGTTCTTGTTAATGATAATAGAAAAGCCCATGTGGTGAAAGATTTGTATGCTATGACAACACATACAAAAGAAGAATGAACAATATGTATATAAAGCTAGTAAAAGAAGAGAATTGTTGAGATTTGAACCAGGAAATTGAGTTTAGATGCATATGCAAAAAAAAAAAAAAGGTTTCCTAAGCAAAGGAGATCTAAGTTGATGCAAAAAAAAAGATGGTCATTTTCAGATCATTGATAATGCTTATAAAGTAGATCTTCCAAGTGAATGTAAAGTTAGTGTTACTTTTAATATACCTGATCTCTTTTTGTTTGATGTTGGTGATGATTCGAGGTCGAATCTTTTTTAGGAGAGAGAGGATGACTCAATCTAACCCATGCTAAAGGGTCCATTAATAGTTTTAGTAAGTCTAATAATTAGGGCTACGACAAAGAAGTTTAAGGAAGCTTTTAATAAGTTTTGGCAAGATATATGGGTCAATGTGGAATATAAAAAAGCAACAACCCAAGAAAAACAAGCCTTAATAAATTTGATTCATGTTCAATATGGGCTTGAGGACCATGGGTTTCGCCCAATGTAGTAATTTTGGCATCATTGGGCTTGTTTTGTCAAGTATTTTGTGTTTCCTAATCCAACAAAGAAATCATAAATTATTTTGGAAAATAAAATCTAATCTATCAAGCAGATTAATCTATCAAGGAGTTTAATCTATTAAGGAGGTTTAATTGGAAGAAAAATCCTACTCTGCCTTGGACACAAAAGGTGGAGGAAAAATAGGATAATTGAGATAAGAAAATTTCATAGTCTATTCTTCAAAGAGTAGTGGTGGCACTATAAGATAAAATTTTAGAATATTTATTTTATTATTTTAATTTTTTTTAGTTAGTTTTTTTGTTATTTTGGGCCTAGTTTCAAGATTAGATCAAATAAGCTCATTAAGTTATCTTAGAAGTTTATTTCCAGTAGTATAAATATTATTTTGTAAGACCTAATTTTCAAATTAGAATACACATTAATTGTCGTATATTGAAGCATAAAAAATAGAGATTTTTCTTGCTTAGTTCTTTATTGAATTACACTCTTTAAAGAATTGATCAATATTCGATGTAATTGTACACTTTTTATTTTTGTCTTTAGGTGAAGATGTTAAGTAAGAGTGATTATTATAGTCTAGTGCTTTGAAACATATCGTTCATTATGTGCATTAATCTTAAATCTAAATTAGAAAAATCTTGAATTAACAACTATGAATTATCTCAATTTATTTAACCTAAAATACCAAAAAGCTTTTGGCCTATTATGGTGCATCAATCTCGAGGACCATTATAACAAATTAGCTGAGAGACACAGAGACACACTGCTTCTTCACTTCACTAATGACTATGACATGGAAAAAATGATCTTTCATCAACCTAAATTTGTTATCAACATATGATATTCAGATAATTATGTGGCTTTGCAGGGGGAATTTAGTGGGGACACCATACTCGAAACATTGTTTACGCACTCATAGGATTATAGTCGATGGAGGATAGCCCAAACCATTGATAGATTGTGCCTTAACTTATGTTTTAGTTTAATTTATATGAATTTTTAATTGAGGTTTATTAATTAGGCTTTATTTTTTTGGTTTAATTTAATTATTGTTGAGTATTTTATTTAGCAGGCCATAAGCCCAATCGCTTGTTCTAGGTAGGATTTTAGTATTTATATCCTACTTTTCTAAATGTTAAGCAGTTTTTGATGAATGAAATAAGAATTGCAAAGTTGCACATTTTTCAATCCCCCATTTTTTTTCTCTCTTTGCTTTTAATTTTTAGCTTCTTCTCTAAAAACTTCTTTCTTTTCCTGCTTTAATTCTTTTGTTTATCGTTCCGCATCAAATTTGGTATCAGAGCTTTGAATTTTTAATTGTTCTCATAATTAATTGATCTATTGTGGCTTGTGAAATTTCTAGTTGATTTCTTTTTTATTTTAAAAATATTACAAGTCTAAAGTGTTGTCAAGAAAGCAAAAAAAGGAACCATAAGCAATGCAAGCAAAACAACAATGTAATTCTCTTGCACAAGTTTGGGTTCTCTACGAGAACAACACAATTTCAACCATCTTTGCAACGACCCTAAAAAGCCAATTCTTTCACACCTCTAGCAACAGAATAATTATCATTCTTCTCAGCTAGATCAGCTACCGCACTAGACCCATCCCAACCGCCACAAACACAGTTCACTCTTCCAACAACCAACGGCAACCAGCAACAAATCAGGTCGCATCCTTTCACAATAGAGTTGTATGAGTACGGCTGCAAGTAACAACAACATGGAATTCACTGCGGGCATTCAAGGCAAATTAATTAACCCCTGCCACGTCACCAACCACATCAGCCTATTGCTGCCACATCAACACCACATCAGCCGGTGAAGCCACGTCAACTCCACGTCAAGCAGTGAAGCCACGTCGTCACTGCATCAGTCAAAGGTTGCTACACCAGCTGCCATGTCGTCAGTTTCTGCCACCTCAGCTGCTATGACCATGTCTACCATGTCATTGTCTTTGTCGTCGACATAAAATTCCAACATACTCCTAAACAATCTAGTTAGTAAATTATTCTACCTTTTTAGTTGTTGAATTTTACTTTCCTGGTTCTACACTTGTCATTTAAGGTTGTTATTAATATTATTTTTATGCCTAGAAAAGTTTTAAAAAAATCTTACCTTGCATTTTTATCCATCAATTTTGCTCATCAACCTTTTTTTATCATTGATATTTATTATCTTGTCCTCTTTGATAATTGTGAGTCCTTGCTTTGACATTGTGTTTGATTAATCATTTACACTTAAGAGTCTAGCATTGCTTGCTTAAAATTTTATTGATGTATTTTGTTCTTGATTAATCTCCACATTAAAATACATATATATATATATATATATAGCTTTATTTTGTATTGTGATTTCACTTGTAAGAACCATTTGTGATCTCAATTCCATTTATAAGTTAGTGTTGCATGCATTTGTGTCATGTCTAGTGTCCAAGCTTAAGTTTACACTTATCGTATACTTAACCCTTAATGATACTCTTATGACCATTTAAAGGGAACTGCAAACTTAGATGATCAACATGTTTAAAATAATCGAACCCCAAGAGAGTTTTCGAATAAGGCGCCAAAAGACCAATAAATATCACAAGAATAACCATTATGGATAAGTTCACTCTAAGCGCTACCAATATGACTATCATTTAGATTACTCTAAACACAATGACCTTGATGAGCGAGTCTTGAGTCCTAACAAAATAGAAGCCCCACTTTTGACGGTCATCATGACTCTTGTATCTTTGATATGTGGATTTGTGATATAAATCAATTCTTTGAGTGGCACAACTTGTCTGATAATAGAAAAGTTAGATTTGCTAAGATGATGTTAATTGACGAAGCCAAACTTTATTGGAGAGATGTTGAGAATTGTTTAAAGATGAGAGGTAAGCCTCTTATAACTGATTGGACCAAGATGAAACAAAAACTATAGGAAAAGTATCTACCCCAATCTTATAGGAATAAACTCTTTGACCAATGGAACAATCTAAGACTGGAAACATGTCTATCAATGAGTATATAATATAGTTTAATGATTCCATGATAAGATGTGCCATAAGGGAAAATGAAGCCATGACTTTACATATATTTTGTAAAAGTTTAAATGATGATTTTAGAAAAGAGGTCAGGCTCATAGGTACGTTCACTCTTGACCAAGTCTATACTGTAGTGCAAGATTATGAGTTGCCTATAAAGAGTCGATGGACAAAACATCAGGCCCCTCTTAGGATCTCTTTTAGATCTCAATGTAAAAATAATTATTCTTTATTAGGTGATTTACCTTATAAACCTAATCCTAGTAGTGCTAAGATTTATAAAGAAGATAAGGGCAAACAAGTCCTTAATGAAATGTCAAAGTTGAGTTTAGAGATCCAGTATACTAAATGTCAAGGTTTCAATCATATGTTCTTTAATTACACCTCTACACTCTTAGTCATTCAAGAATATAAGGAAATAGGTGATAAAGAAAACTATTATGTGCAAGTGTATGAACCCAATCTCAAGGACTTTAGTGATCTAGATGAAGATAATGTGCAAGAAGAGGGACTTAACATTATAAGTTTATACAATCCTGAAAATAAGGAAGAAGTTCTAGGAAACTCTTTAGTGGAATTGCCCAAAGAGTTGGATATGGTCTTAAAAGAGTTTCATGATATTAGTTATCTTAAACTATTTGATTCTCCACCTACCATGCTTGACATCCAGCATGTCAAAGGTTTAGAACAACATGTTGAGCTTCATGATCCTTTACCCCTAACATATGGTGAGAAAGATGAAGATAGTCTTGATTTACTAGGTTATGTCCAAACTATATCTACTAAGGCTTCCAACAGTGTTTGTTCCACTCCACATCCTTAATCATATAGTATTCATGGTTATGAACCTAAAAAGCATGTAGATCATCAATCTATGTCTCCTCACCCTAAAATGTCTGATTTACATAAGACCATAAGTATCATAATGTATTTAATGTTGGAGATTATTTCATGATACAAATTAGACCTGAACAGTGTCCTTTGGAAACCAGTCATAAATTGCAAGTGAGTAGTGCTATACTATTCAAAGTGTTACAAATGATTGAATCAAATAATTATATCATTAAATTATCACTAAACTTTGATATTAGCTCTACTTTCAACACGAAAGACCTCGTTATATATAAAACACAACACTCTATCCCTGATGTTCCTTTTAAAACCCTTGCCCCATTATCCTTATCTTTGGCATAAAGGGAATATATTAATGCTACTTTGAATACATAAGTTGTTTTTAATAGGAATGATGAACTTCAGTAAATCTCAGTATATGGGCTAGACAATAAAATTTAAACTATATTTGGATTATCAGAGAGACATTACAACAACTTGATCCTTATCTTTGAGAGCGTTATCAGAGTTGCCTTGACTTATACTCGACGGGGTTGAGTTCTTCCAACCCTAGAAAAATTGGTGGGGACACTGAACCCAAAACATTGTTTACGCACTTGTATGATCATAGATGGTGGAGGATAACCCAAACCATTGAAAGATTTGGCTTTAACTTATGTTTTAGTTTAATTTATATGAACTTTTATGAACTTTTAATTAAGGTTTATTAATTAGGTTTTATTTGTTGGGTTTAATTTAATTATTGTTGAGTATTTTATTTAGTAGACCATAAATCCAATCATTTGTTCTAATTAGAGTTTTAGTATTTATATCCTACTTTTCTAAATATTAAACAATTTTTGATGAATAAAATAAAAATTACAAGATTATATATTTCTCAATCCCCTATTCTTTTTTCTATTTGCTTTTAATGATTAACTTCTTCTCTAAAACTTCCTTCTTTTTCTATTTTAATTCTTAATGTTCTGCATGAGAATTTTTAAGCAACATAATTTGCAGGCAAGCAAGTTAGCGCAGCTGTGACTAATAGTTTGTCAACTCAAAAGTGGGAATATGAAAGGACTAAAGAAAACGAAAATGAAGATAAAAGTGAAAAGTACGACAAAGCGAAGTCCATTTTTTTGTGCTCGGCAAAACAACAAGATCCTACAGTTGGCCAACATTCAGCTTGTCCAGCTGGGCAGTGAGTTCCAGCAACAACAGAAAACGAGAGTTTTGAGTGCATATATATGTAAACCTGCCCGGGGAATAGATTCAAGTCTCAGATTGCTAAAAAGTGAGTCTACTGAATCTTTCTGTTGAATCGCAATCAGTCCTGACTACTTAATTAATGTTTAAACAGCCCCCATATAACCACAGAAGAACATTCTGTCTACAACCCAGTCAATAGACTCAGAATTCCAGATGCAACAGCGCTCGGTAAACATCAAGATGTCTAAGATCATATGGAGTTTAATGTTGCAATGCCTTTGAACCAAGTGTAAAATATTGTACAGTCAACCTAAGAATTTTCTGTAAGAATGGTAAATTGGACTCCAAACAAATATCGTTTCCTGCTTGACTCTGGTTATGCTAAGCCTTCGCTTCTGTTGCAGCATGAAGTAGCTCATCTGGAGTTGCAGCTGGGTCCAGATCCCAACACTTTTCTGGCAAATTACTAGCTTCTCCTTCAAGTGACCAAGAAGGCACCTGATGAGAAAAGCGTACCATCTCTCTTCTTGGAATCCATCTAATGGCACCCTTGTCTGTATTCCTTTGGTATACTGTTTTGAAACCAGTCAACTTGATCAGAGGAGTAACACAAACTCCAAGCTCTTCAGAGTAATTATCAAGGACCTCTACCATCTCATACTGGTGCCTGACATCATCTGGGGTTGATCTGTTCCAATCAGGTGACCAGTTTTGATAAACAGCCCAAACATCTCCACTTTTTGGGTATATTCGAACACAACCACCTCTACCAGGCTTTTCTCCTTTCATAACATGAGAGAAAATGTTGACTTGATCAACAACATCAGAATTCCATGCTCTGAAGTGTCCACAAGATTTAGTAAACCCAGAATCTATCCAATTTACTACCCCAAATTCACTATCAGTTTTAGAGTTCAAGTAAGTGATGTGAATCTTAAAGGGTTTAACTGAGACCACCTGGCGAATCAAACAGTATAAGCGTGGCATACCATCATCTTCATCATACAAAGCCCATATTTGTTTTGGCTTGAAGCATTCCTCTGCTCTATCTTTGTCAAAATCATGGAAATCAGGGTCAGGGACTGTTATCGAGATTGGCTCAATTTTGTTTGGCTTTGTATGATGACCAGTAATATCAGAATTTGATTGTTTAGGAGCCTCTCCTGCCTTGGTGGACAGATCTTCAATGTTCTTTGTAACTGCTGCAGCTGAAGCTAATCTCATCTCCTCCAATTTCTTCCTGATGTCGGTCCTTGCTTTGTCAATCAACAACTTTCTGGCATCAAAAGCTGGCGCAATCAAGCTGCGTCTTGTTGGAACTTCACTTGGAATGGAAAGCTTGGTGTCGTGCTCAACATTTGCACATCCGTTAGCTAGTCTTACTTCTGAACCCAATTTAGGTTCGTTTTCTTCATGCCCATTTCTAAAAGTGGAACCAATAGACACCTTCCTTTTCTTATCAGGTCTACCAGTCTTGGAGCCTGAAAATTCATTACAGCTTGCAGATACATCAGAGTACACTTTTTCTGTGGCAGTTTTCACGGATCGCCTTCCATTGGCTGCTGGTTTAACCTTTGCTGCACTAACATTTCCATTAGCCTGATAAACAATATCAGAAGATACTGCACATGATCCATTGGGACCCACAGCATCCCCAGAAGTTCCAGAGAATGAGCTCCACTGAAATGAAACATTTGAAACATGCTCATACCTCTGTCCAGCATCCAATCCTGAGACCCCATTTCCTGTATATAGGGTAGTGGTGGTTGGGACACATGCAACCCCATCATATCCATGACATCTATACCCATTACCAGGGACATATGACCAAGGGCAGTAAGGGAAAGAACCATTTACAGGAGCTGCCCCAGTTTCAATGGCAATGAAAGTACCTCGGCAGTTCTTACAAGAAAGTTTCTTATTCACATACTTCCGAAGATACTCATACTGAACTTTACAAGATGTGCAGACTGTCCAGAAAGTATCAAGTCCATGAGCAGCGGGTGAATTGGAACATTGGTTATATCCTGTAACCCCAGCAGCATGAACTGAAGATAAGTTTGTCTGAACAGCACAAGATGCCATCTGTTTGTTTCTCTTGACATTGTAAGAGTTTTTCTTGAGACTATCTGACAACATAGTCCATGCTTCAGATACAAGTTTAAACGCTCCATCAGCTCCCACAGTTTTATTCTTATCTGGATGGAGCAACACGGCCATCTTCCTATACTGCTTTTTCACTGCATCTTTATCTGCAGAAGGCTTCAAACCAAGAATAGAGAAATAGTCAACTTCACCATTGCATTTGGCCTGAGAGGCAACATAAACTTCGAAAGTGGCCACCATCTGAGATATACCCTCTAATCCAGGACACAAAGTTTTTGCCTTTAACGCATGTTTCTTTGCACCAGCAAAATCTCTCTCGGCAAATCGCGTCTCAGCAAACTCTTTTGCCTTGACAGCCTCTTCTATATTTGATTCCATCTGGACCTTTAAATCAAATACAAAGCCAAAATCTTGAAGCAAAAGCTATGACGGACCCAGTATGCCAAAAACCGGAAGACACATCATTCTCATGCATAACCACATTTGCTTATCTGCACAAATTATTGTCAGAAACATTTAGGGTCTTTGTTGTATTTCAAGAGAATGCCAGAGTAATACCTCAAATTGACCAAGTCCAAAATTTATGAATGCGAGAGACTGATTCTCGTGAGGATTATAGATGCAGACACAATTTGTTGGGATTTTAATTTAGCCTCAGAAGATTTGATATCAAGTAACAATACTTGAAAAACAGAAGGAAACAATAAAAAATGTAACTCATAACCTAAAATATCTAACTTTCGAGCTCACTAATTATGAATATTAAATCAAAAGGCTACAAAAAAATAAGATATACAATGCTTGATCTCTTCACTCTTTCAGCAATGAAACAAAATGTAGGAACTTTGCATTAGATTTCACTCAATTTTCTCAGTAACCAAACAGTCACAGTTCAAAATTGAAAACCCATTTCATTACACCACAGCTCCAAACAAACCAATATCCCATTTCACAGTAAGCACCCAGAAGAAGACACATCAGCTCAAATTCCTCAAATCAAAAACCAAATTCAACTACTTAACACCAGAAACAAATGCACAAAGATCGAACCTCAGATTATCCATTATCAACTCAAACTCACAATTAATAACAAATTTACACTCTAGACTAACAAAAACAAATTACACATGATTTAAAGAAAATAAACAAATGAAGAAAAAGAAAACTCACCAAGATTTAAGCAAGAAGTGGGAAAGGAAGCAAGACCCAGATCGCCACGTGTACTTACGAGATCGAGCAAATCAAGGTAATAAACTGATTTTTTTAGGACCTAAGTGCACTTATAGCATTTGCTCTCGCGCCCAAAAAAAGACAAAGTTACTCAATGAGGAGTATTATTTATTTTTGGAAGCTATCACAGTGTAAAACGGTGAGAGATTTAGGGTTTTCAAGTGATTAAAGAAATTGGGTAAAAGAATTCGGGTCGGATTTGGGTGAATCGGCGGCGAGGAGTTGGGAGATTCCCACAGATCGCCGATCAGATATGAGGGAAAATTAATAAATAAAAAGGAAAATGATAATTTTCGGTGGAAGTAAACGGTGCTAATACTATTTAATGGTGGGTCTTGCTATAGTGCGCATGGATGCGTATTGTACGGATTGCCCTTTTTTTTTTTTTTTTTTGTTTTTTATCTTATTTTTACATATTTTTTTTGTTTTTGTTAGAGTAATGTTTGGTGAACGGAGACGGGTAGAAATGGAATTAGGTAATGGGATCATTGTATTTTTGCTTTTAAAATAGTCATGTAATTTACTTTATTTTGAGGGCACATCCGATATTTTCTTTAGACAAAGTAGAAAATCTATTCACTCTTTTTAATGAGCAGAACCTACTCCCTCATAATTTATTGTGCATATTTATTGTACATATACATTCCTATATATTTGCATTAATATATTTATGTTTTGACATATTTAAATTTATGTATCTTCCTGAAAAATCCAAACCCATAAAATTTACAACATTAAATTTTGATGAAGAAACATAAAGGATGAAGAATGTGTCCATCATGATGCTCATTTTCAATGGGAGTTAGATTTCTTGAAATTCAACATGGCTCACATTAGTAGCCTACTGAGCAGATACTTAAAAGCATCTTTGACAAATATTCATTTAATCGGCTTGTGACCTTTGTCTAAACTCAAACTATAATCTAGTCATAAGAAAGGATAGGTGGCCAAAGTTAAGAACCCTGCTGTATGACACGATCAAAGAGTTGATGTCTTATCCCAAGTGCAGGAGTGTCACAGTAATAAATAACCCGACAAGACCGGGGTCGAACCACAGAGAGGTTAATTATATAAATTATAATTAATAAAACAACAACAACAACAACAACAACAATAATAACAACAACAATAATAGTAACAATAATAGTAATAGCAATAATAATAATACTCAGTACGTGGCGTTGTTATACCTGAGAATGATCTCAAAGATCGGGTCACAGGTTTCCAGCCTATATACTGAGTTTATGAAAAGATCAAAGAGATATATTATATAATATAAACAAATTTCGATGCGAATGAACAAGGCAAGACCAACAATGTCGGGATCCTTGATCAAACACAGAGCATACTTAAAGTACATAATAATAATAATAATAATAATAATAATAATAATAATAATAATAGTATTAGTATTATTATTAGTACTAACAATAATAAATAAGAAGAGGAATAAATTAATTAGAACTTGGAGATTGAAGATTAATGTAAAGATTAAACAATGATAAAAAACAAATGTCAAGGTTAGAGGGTTCACTAATAGTATTAGAGATAAGTAAAGTATAAACTCTTTATAAATTATCAACATAATCATATTAATCATCTTATTTACGTAACACCATACTTATAAATTTTATCAAGCATTCATGATGCTAACTTATGTTGACAACAAATCAAGTTCCTCTCATAATAACGATGTCGGCCGAAAACTATGAAGGATCAAGTATTTGATGTACCAAGTGTTATACAACACAAATCTAGATTAACCATTTAACAAGCAAGGTATTAAGGATTAATAAGATAAAAATGATAAGACATGTTAATAGCAAACTTGTTTAGGATTTAAGCATTGAAGTCCATGTTGAGTTCATATTATACTTATTCTAACACCATTAGTGAAACCTTGTCACCTTGACATAATTAACTTAGCTAGACATTATAAAGAAGAAAAACATAAATAAACAATATAAGAACATAAACATGATATAAGTTAAGTAAGTATAGGAAAGGAAATGAAAAGCATGAACAAGAGATTAATGAAAATAAAACTTAAGCATTACAACAATAAAGAGAGAGCAAGAACATGATCTTGATCTTAGAACACAAAGCTTCTTAAATGAATGGCAATGCTAAAATTCAGAACTATTCATTTGGTAATTGATTATTGATGTAGTGGTCAACTATTGATTTAGTGGACTTGGTGGACAGCAAAGACTCAAGCACTTTGGCTGGATGAAATGACATTGCTCCATTCGGAATTTGGCGAAGTGTTCCTCATGAAAGTTGTTGGAAATCATCTTATCTTGTCACCCATAAAATGTTAGAGCATTTGGATCACTAGAGCTCGAGATATGGCTAAAATACTGAGTAGTGCTGTTGGTGGACGTGGTGGATAGACCTCAAGCTCTTGTCTGGATGAAATGTCATTGTTACCATCCGAATTTGAGAAAATCTTCCTCATGAAAGTTGTTTTAAATTGTCTTTTCCTTCCACCCACCAAATTTCACGTCATTTGGCTTTCTAGAACTCCAGATATGGGTAAAATTCTAAGCAGTGTTTGGGCTGGATTACAGGACAGATTCTAACTTCTCTTTTGTGGCCAAACTTTGAATTTGAAAACGGCAGATTTGGGTCTTACACTATGCATGAACATTGTAGGCCTATTTCTTAGCTTTCCATCCATATAAATTAAGCTAAAATCCAAGATCTACAGCTCTAGATATGATCCAATAACTGAACAGTGTTCCAATTTGAATTGAATCGGTATCTCCTTTCTAATCTTAGCCGTTTCTTTGTCCTTTCACTTTCAATAGTTAATCACATCAATCAATCCTTTGAATTGTGAGATATGTCTGCATTTAAAATGAAAATTTACCATAAATTAAAGCTATCTTATATTATCAAATCTGTTATTATAAAACATGCTCTAGTTAAGGAGTTATTGATTGAATTGTGAGATATGTCTGCATTTAAAATGAACATTTACCATAAATTAAAGCTATCTTATATTATCAAATCTGTTATTATAAAACATGCTCTAGTTAAGGAGTTATTGATACTTCAAGTGCAAAATGATGATATAAAACCTTGATAAAAATGCACTTTTAAGTACTAATCACACCCCCCAACCAGCTTATTACTAGTTCCTAGTAATCAAAGCATTAAAATAGAAAAACAATTTGCAAGTTCCACAAAGTAAGGCATTCATCATTTAACTTCCATTAATCTATCCAAGTAAACAAACTCTCATTAAATTTATATATCTGCTCAATACCTTTTAAACAAAATATTAATAAACCTCCCTTTTTATGTGCTCAATATATGAAAACATAGATGATGGGGCTTTTATTGGAAGAAAACAAGATTTTTGTTCTAATGTTTCAGGTTAACTTCCTTGGGTTGAGATTATTATCTTTTTTTTTCTTTTTTTTTCTTTTTTTTTTATATTTATACACATATAACTTAAAACAGAATGCTGCTTTAACCCATGTAACGAGCTTTCGGCTAATGACTCCCAGACCAGTTGGTCTTAGGGCATTAGGTGTTGAGACACCCCTTCGAGCTTAATACTCGGGTTGCAGATACTGATACGTAGATAGTGCAATGTTTGATTTCCTTGAGCTTTTCTCCTTAACCCATGTAACAAGCTTTGGGTCAATAGCTCCCAAGTCAGTTGACTTTAGGGTATTAGGTATTAAAACACCCATTCGGGCTTAATTGCTTAGATTAGGGAGGCTACGAAACCAAACTTATCTACGTTTTTTTAATTATATATACTTTTTTTTTGTTTTTTTTTATACTATCCATTTTCCTTAGTTGTTACCTTTAACAAAAGAACATAAATAATATAATAATCCAATATGCAACCCACAATCATATGTTAAAGTGTGTGTGTGAAAATGAAGGTTTACAAATACTTGTTAAATAAGTACATAAGCAGAGTCAAGTGATAACAATGCGAGAGTTTGTAAACCTGAATATTTCAAGAAGTGTAATAATAGACCTTGTTATGAATGTTTACTAAGATGCGTCTCAAGAGTCAATACTCATTACTCTGCCATCTTAATAATAGTTTTGCAAATAGTTTATGAAAAAGAAAACACATTAGGTTTTTTTTTTTTTAATATCAACTACTACCCTTTCCCCCCCAACCAAAATGAGACATTGTCCTTAATGTCCTAAGGTAGAAAGATAGAGTATAGAAGACATCACCTGAAACAATGAATACCGACAAACCTGAAACACACTTAAACAAATATAAGAAATAACAAAACAAAATAATAAGATATTAATAAAACCAAAAGACACAAGGTTTCACAAATGAAGGCTCAAATCCAATCTAAGCTTTTTACGGCTTTTCTCAGTTGACCAATGTATGCGACTCATAGAGGGATCAATGATAGGGATGAAAGATTGTAGTTGGTCAATCAATTGTTCAAAGAAGAGCAGAGATTATGATTCTTAGTGCCGAAGATGTTAGAAATTCCTGTTCCACAGCTTGATCAAGAAAAGACAACAATTTATCGTAAAAACCATTAACATTTAACAAACCTATAGGTTTATAGTGAATGTGCAGTTGGGTCCAAGAGGAAATATGAAAGATCTCTTCCAATGTACCCAGACCACCTGGTAAGGCAATAAAGGCATCAAGATGTTTAAACATTGTATTCAATCGTTCGGACATTGTGGAGAGACTGTAGTTCCTCTCCAATTGTTTTTCCAAGGAGGTCCTCTTTTGCTAAAACTTTGGGGACGACCCCCAAAACTTGACTGCCTCCTAAAAATACAGCTATTGACACACCTCCCATTAACCCAAGGCTGCCTCCGCCATACACTAAATGAATCTTTCTCTCAGCTAATACTTGACCAAGATGATTTGCTGATTCTAAAAACTCTATTTCTTTCCCAGGACTAGATCCACCGAAAACACAAATATTTTTTATTTGATGACTCGAGGAACCTGCCATTTCTACACACTTCGATATCTGTTGAATGTGTGGATTGAGTAGAAATAAAGGGAAGGAAGAGAAGAATTTATAGATGAGAAATTGAAAATGCAATCATAACACCTATATATAGGCCAGCTGGAGCCTCTCTCTCTTTATTATTATTTTTTTATTTTTTTATTTTTATATTTTTTGATTTTTTTAATTTTTTTAATTTTTTTTATTTTAAAAATATGTATGTACAAGCAGTTGTGATTGTGGCTCACATCTTCCCTTGGTTTTACGTCCAAGAACGGCTTAAACGCCCTCTATGGGTCGGGGATATGCTTCCCATCCAGTTTTCTTAAAAACTGACAAACAGGGTCTTTTTTAGTCAGATTCCCAAGACTATGTCGAGCATGTTCTTTATGGAATTGTGGCCATAAATCATGAATTGCACGATGCACATCTCCACTAGGGTGCGTCTCAAGAGTCAATAGAAGATTATCTAAAGACTCCTTACTCAGGCCATCCTTAATGAACTGTATTTTATCTTCACGATTTACAGATACCATTCCTAAGGAACGACATTTTGCATTACAAGTCCATCTGGCACATCTGTGACAGACTTGCAGTCATTTTGCACGACGTTTCCTTGCAAAAGTACTTTTACCTGTTCCAGGCATGTATGAAATGAAAGAATTGGAGGACTCACCTGATAATCGGACCTTTGCTTCAATTAGCCAGCGAATATCTTCAGGAATTCTATGGTTCATTAACAATCGCAATCTTGCACATCTAGCACGATAAATTTTTGTAATCACATTCTGAGGTAGAGCAGGAAAATACTTTTTCAATTTTTCAAGAGTGGTGTCCATTTTTTTTAGATGAGAAGTGGAAAAGAGATGCAAAGAAAGGAGAAACAGCAAAGAATTGCACAAATATATACACAGATATCAGTTATCATGGGAAACTGAAAGAAACGACTTTAAGAGTCACAGAGTACCATTATCCGCCATTTGACCGGGGTGAGAGAAACTAGCAAAACAAAAGTCACACAAAAAGAAACAAAAAAACAATGTGAGAAAAAGAATCAATCTTTATACACAGGAGTACTCAATTCAATAGAGCCATTTTCAACTGAAAAATTGTCAAAGTAAACTTTCAAATGATGTCCATTTACCTTGAAAACATTACCATTCTTTGGATTCTCGATATCACAGGCCCCATATGGATACACATGTTTCACAATAAAAGGACCACTCCATCTTGATCTTAGTTTTCCAGGAAATAAATGGAGTCGAGAATTATAAAGCAAGACTTTTTAACCAACATTGAATGTTTTTCTAAGTATTTTCTTGTCATGAAACTCTTTGATTCTTGCTTTATGAATTCTTGAATTTTCATATGCATCATTTCTTATTTCCTCAAGCTTATTTATTTGTAATTTTCGCGTTGACTAGCATCATCAAGATTTGAATTGAAAGCTTTAATAGCCCAATAAGCTTTATGTTCAAGTTCCATGTAAGTGACAAGGTTTTCCATAGACTAGTCTATAAGGTGACATACCTAATGATGTTTTATAAGCGGGTTCGATAAGCCCAAAGTGCATCATTAAATCTTAAAGACCAATCTTTCCTATTAGGGTTCACTTGTTTTCTCCAAGATCTGTTTGATCTCCCTATTAGCAAGTTCTACTTGTCCACTTGTCTGAGGGTGATAAGGGGTGGCAACTTTGTGTGTGGTTCCATATTTCTTCATTAAAGACTCAAATGACTTGTTGCAGAAATGTGTTCCACCATCACTTATCATGGCTCGAGGAATTCCAAATCGACTCAAGATATTTTCTTTCAAAAACTTGATCACTGTTTTGTGATCATTATTTCGACTTGGAATTGCCTCTATCCATTTTGAAACATAATCTACTGCGACCATTATGTATATAAAACCAAATGAAGGAGGAAATTGACCCATGAAATCTATACCCCAACAGTCAAATATTTCAATGACAAGGATAGGATTTAAAGGCATCATGTGACGTTTTGAAATAGACTCCAACTTTTGACAATTTTCACAAATCTTCGGGAATGCATGTGTGTCCTTGAACATGGTGGGCTAGTAAAATCCACTTTGTAAGATTTTTGCAGTTGTCTTCTTCGATGAGAAATGACCCCCACATGCCTCAGAATGACAAAACTTAATGACACTACTTACCTCATTGTCAGGAATGCATCTTCGAAATATTTGATCAGGACAATATTTGAATAAATAAGGGTCATCCCAATAAAAGTTCTTCACTTCGTTCAAGAACTTTCTTTTGTCTTGAGTGCTCTAATGAGCTGGCAAATATCCTGAAACAAGAAAATTAATAATATTAGCAAACCAAGGCATTGTAGAGACAAAAAATAAAGATTCGTCAGGAAAGTAGTCATCGATTGGTGTGATGTCGGATCTCGAATCTATTGTTAATCTTGACAAATGATCCGCGACAACATTTTCGGTGCCTTTCTTGTCTTTGATTGTGATATCAAATTCTTGAAGTAACAAAATCCATCGTACTAATCTAGCCTTAGAATCCTTTTTTGAAAGAAGATATTTCAAAGCTGCTTGATCACTAAAAACAACAACAGGTGAGCCAACAAGATAAGATCTGAACTTGTCACATGCAAATACTACTGCAAGTAATTCCTTTTCAGTGGTAGTGTAATTCATTTGAGCACTATTTAAAGTTTTACTTGCATAGTAAATCACATAGGATTTCTTATCTTTTCTTTGTCCTAAGACAAGACCCTACGGCATAATCACTAGCATCACACATTATTTCAAAAGGTAATGACCAATCGGGAGGTTGAATGACGGGAGTAGAAGTAAGCAAGTTTTTAAGTTTAACAAAGGCTTTTTTCGCATTGTTCAGTCCATTCAAAAACATTCTCCTTTGTTAGAAGGTTACACAATGGCTTAGATATGACACTAAAATCTTTGATGAACCTTCTATAAAAACCAAAGCATGTCCTAAGAATGATCTAACATCTTTAATGATTTTGGTGTTGGTAAGTTGGCAATTAACTCAATTTTAGATTTGTCAACATCAATTCCTTTTGATGAAACAATGTGACCAAGTACAATGCCGTTTGTTACCATAAAATGACATTTTTCCCAATTGAGCACAAGATTCTTCTCTTCACACTGCTCAAAACCTTTTCTAAGTTAGTCAAACAATCATCAAATGAATCGCCAAAAACAGAAAAAATCATCCATAAAAATTTCAAGAAAACGTTCAACCATATCACTAAATATGCCAAGCATGCATCTTTGAAACGTGGCTGGTGCATTACATAAACCAAAAGGCATCCTTCGATATGCAAAAGTACCAAATGGACATGTGAAAGTAGTCTTCTCTTGATCTTCCAATGCAATTTCAATTTGATTATAACTGAATAGCCATCTAGAAAACAATAAAATTCATGACCTGCAACTCTTTCTAGGATTTGATCTATGAAAGGTAAAGGGAAATGATCTTTTCTAGTCATTGAATTAAGTTTTCTATAGTCAATGCACATCCGCCAACCAGTAATGGTTCTAGTTGGAATTAACTCATTTTTCTCATTTGTTATCACAGGTGACTCCAGACTTCTTGGGTACAACTTGGGTAGGACTTACCCATTTGCTGTCAGAAATAGGATAAATGATTCCATTATCAAGAAGCTTGATGACTTCATTTCTCACTACTTCTTTCATATTAGGATTAAGCCTTCATTGCATTTCTCTAGAGGGTTTAGCATTTTCCTCTAAATAAATCCTGTGTGTGCAAATCAAAGGACTAATTCCTTTTATGTCAGCTATGGTCCATCTTAATGTATTTTTGTGCATTTTCAGAGTTTGTAATAACTTTCCTTCTTGATGTGCATTAAGTTTGGAAGAAATTATTACGGAAAAGTGTCATTTTCTCCCAAAAATGAGTATTTGAGATTGAATGGTAACGACTTCAGATCAGGTTTTGGTGGTTGAACACCGGAAGGTATGGACTCAATTGATTGTGATGGCAATTCCTCAATTTGTGGTCTCCAATTACTTGCCTTTGATTCTTCCTGAAAATAAATCATTTGCAAATTCTCATATTCATTAAACTCAATTTCATTGGAAATAGTTTCAAATTGATCATGAACTAATTTTTCAATAAAGTCCACTTCCTGTAAATCATTGTTATCTCCAGGTTGCTTGCAAATGTTGAAAATATTCATCTTCAATGTCATGTTTCCAAATGATAACTTCATCAGTCCATTCCTACAATTAATCAATGCATTAGAAGTTGCAAGAAACGGGACGTCCTAAAATAACAGGAATTGAATTACATGCTTCAACAGGTTGTGTATCCAAGACAATAAAATCCACAGGATAAATGAATTTATCAACTTGAACTAACACATCTTCAACTATTCCTCTAGGCACTTTTACAGATCTATCGACAAGTAAAAGAGTTACAGAAGTTGGTTTTAACTCACCTAGATTGAGACTCGAAAAGACCGAATATGGAAGTAAATTCACACTAGCTCCAAGATCAAGTAAAGCTATTTCAATTTTATGTTCTCCAATAAAGCAAGAAATTGTAGGACAACCCGGGGTCTTTATATTTTAAAGCATTATTGTTCGAAGAATGGCACTTACTTGTTCGGCTAAAAAAGGCTTTCTTTTTCACATTTTCTCTTCACAAAGGCATGATCTTTTTAAAAATTTAGCATAAGAAGGTACTGTTTAATAGCATCTAACAAAGGAATATTGATCCTTACCCGTTTGAAAGTTTCAAAGATTTTGAGTTGTGATTGACTTTCCTTTGTTTGGTCATGGCATGAGGAAATGGAAGTCTTTGGTGGGAAATCAGTCTTTTCTTTGCAATGTTCAGATTCAACCCCTTCCTTACCCTCGGAGATTAACTCATCTTTCTCACAAGGTTCAAGAGTGGGTTTTTTAATAACTTTACCACTGTGAAGAGTGATGACTGATTTGACTTGATCCATGTGTTGGCTTCCAGAACTACTTGCGTTTGCATTGTATTGCCCCTTGGGATTTTCTTTGTGGTTGAGATGGAAACTTACCTTTTTCTTGAAAACTGAGAGCAGATGTGACTTTTGCAAGAGCATCTTTTAGATCTGCCATGGTTTGAGCATTTTGAGTGTTGATTGTCTCCTGCTTTTCAATGAATGCATGCAATGTTTCCTCAAGATTTCTTCTAGGAGGTGGAGCATAAGGAGGTGCATATCCATGAGAATTTTGGAAATTATGGGGTGCTTGAAACGGTGGCTGTGAAGTTTGTGCATTATTGTTACCACTCTTCCAACTGAAATTTGGGTGATTTCTCCAACCAGGGTTGTATGTTTGTGAATATGGGTTATGACTGGACCTTTGAAAACAGTTTAAAACATGGGCTTGTTCATAGAGGCATTCCTTGAAAGAAGGCAAAGTTGGACAGTCATTCGTTGCATGTTCATTCGTTTTCACAGATTTGACACACAATGTCTTGAACAGATTTTAATTGACCATTCTTTTTAAATTCAAGTGCCTCGACTTTTCTAACTAAAGATGCAAATTTAGCTTGGAGGTCATGATCTTCCCTAAGGTTGTACATACCTCCACTAGATGTATGAGGTTGAGTTTTACCTGGTGCCTCATAACTGCCTGTAGTGTCCCAATTTTGAGCATTTTCGGCTAGCAAGTCTAGGTACTCCATTGCTTCATCAGGGTCTTTATTTTCAAAAGTTCCGTTACACATCAATTCCACCATTTGCCTATCTTTAGGTGTTAATCCTTCATAAAAATGTGAAACCAATCTCCATGTTTCAAAACCATGATGAGGGCAAGTATTAAGCAAATCTCGATACCTATCCCAACATTGATAAAATGTTTCTCCTGGTTTTTGAGTGAAAGTGGTAATTTGTCTTTTGAAAGAGTTTGTTCTGTGAGATGGAAAAAACTTCTTTAAAAATTGTTGTTGCATTTCATCCCAAGCACGAATGGATCCTGACCTAAGATTCTGAGCCATGTTTTAGCTTTATCTTTTAATGAAAAAGGAAAAAGCTTTAACCGATGGTGTTCATGCTACAATTTAAGTCATTATAGGTATTACAGACTTCTTCAAATTCTCGCAAATGCAAGTATGGATTTTCTAGATCTAAGCCATGAAAAGAAGGTAAAAAGTGAATAATGTCTGGCTTAAAATTAAAGTGAGATGCATCAGGAGGAAAAACTATACATGAGGTTGCACTTGTTCTTGTTGGATTCATGTGGTCTCTTAGTGTTCTAACTTCGATTATTCTCATTATTCTCATTATGAAGTGATTGGTTATCTTCTTGACCATATTTTTGAAAATAATGAGGATACCCTACAAAGTCTACCACTTAATGTACGTGACCAAACTCTCATGCACGTGTAGAAAAAGAATAAAAGGAAGAAGAAAACAAGAGAAAAGAAACAAAATAAAAGAAACAAAAGTTAGATACAAGAAAAGTGAAAAATAAAAAAATAAAAAAAATATTATAATTTATACAAGAATTTACCTCCCCGGCAACAACACCAAAAACTTGACACGATCAAAGAGTTGATGTCTTATTCCAAGTGCAGGAGTGTCACAGTAATAAATAACCCAAAGAAGATCGGGTCGAACCACGGAGAGGTTAATTGTATAAATTATAATTAATAAAACAACAACAACAACAACAACAACAACAACAATAACAACAACAACAATAATAGTAACAATAATAATAATACTCAGTACGTGGCGTTGTTATACCTGAGAATGATCTCAAAGATCGGGTCACAGGTTTCCAGCCTATATACTGAGTTTATGAAAAGATCAAAAGAGATATATTATATAATATAAACAAATTTCCGATGCGAATGAACAAGGCAAGACCAACAATGTCGGGATCCTTGATCAAACACAGAGCATACTTAAAGTACATAATAATAATAATAATAATAATAATAATAATAATAATAATTATTATTATTATTATTATTATTAGTACTAACAATAATAAAGAAGAAGAGGAAGAAATTAATGAGAACTTTGAGATGGAAGATTAATGTAAAGATTAAACAATGATAAAAACAAATGTCAAGGTTAGAGGGTTCACTAATAGTATTAGAGATAAGTAAAGTATAAACTCTTTATAAATTATCAACATAATCATATTAATCATCTTATTTACGTAACACCATACTTATAAATTTTATCAAGCATTCATGATGCTAACTTATGTTGACAACAAATCAAGTTCCTCTCATAATAACGATGTCGGCCGAAAACTATGAAGGATCAAGTATTTGATGTACCAAGTGTTATACAACACAAATCTAGATTAACCATTTAACAAGCAAGGTATTAAGGATTAATAAGATAAAAATGATAAGACATGTTAATAGCAAACTTGTTTAGGATTTAAGCATTGAAGTCCATGTTGAGTTCATATTATACTTATTCTAACACCATTAGTGAAACCTTGTCACCTTGACATAATTAACTTAGCTAGACATTATAAAGAAGAAAAACATAAATAAACAATATAAGAACATAAACATGATATAAGTTAAGTAAGTATAGGAAAGGAAATGAAAAGCATGAACAAGAGATTAATGAAAATAAAACTTAAGCATTACAACAATAAAGAGAGAGCAAGAACATGATCTTGATCTTAGAACCCCCAGCTTCTTAAATGAATGGCAATGCTAAAATTCAGAACTATTCATTTGGTAATTGATTATTGATGTAGTGGCCAACTATTGATTTAGTGGACTTGGTGGACAGCAGCACTCAAGCACTTTGGCTGGATGAAATGACATTGCTCCATTCAGAATTTGGCGAAGTGTTCCTCATGAAAGTTGTTGGAAATCATCTTATCTTGTCACCCATAAAATGTTAGAGCATTTGGATCACTAGAGCTCGAGATATGGCTAAAATACTGAGTAGTGCTGTTGGTGGACGTGGTGGATAGACCTCAAGCTCTTGTCTGGATGAAATGTCATTGTTACCATCCGAATTTGAGAAAATCTTCCTCATGAAAGTTGTTTTAAATTGTCTTTTCCTTCCACCCACCAAATTTCACGTCATTTGGCTTTCTAGAACTCCAGATATGGGTAAAATTCTAAGCAGTGTTTGGGCTGGATTACAGGACAGATTCTGACTTCTCTTTTGTGGCCAAACTTTGAATTTGAAAACGGCAGATTTGGGTCTTACACTATGCATGAACATTGTAGGCCTATTTCTTAGCTTTCCATCCATATAAATTAAGCTAAAATCCAAGATCTACAGCTCTAGATATGATCCAATAACTGAACAGTGTTCCAATTTGAATTGAATCGGTATCTCCTTTCTAATCTTAGCCGTTTCTTTGTCCTTTCACTTTCAATAGTTAATCACATCAATCAATCCTTTGAATTGTGAGATATGTCTGCATTTAAAATGAAAATTTACCATAAATTAAAGCTATCTTATATTATCAAATCTGTTATTATAAAACATGCTCTAGTTAAGGAGTTATTGATTGAATTGTGAGATATGTCTGCATTTAAAATGAACATTTACCATAAATTAAAGCTATCTTATATTATCAAATCTGTTATTATAAAACATGCTCTAGTTAAGGAGTTATTGATACTTCAAGTGCAAAATGATGATATAAAACCTTGATAAAAATGCACTTTTAAGTACTAATCACACCCCCCAACCGACTTATTACTAGTTCCTAGTAATCAAAGCATTAAAATAGAAAAACAATTTGCAAGTTCCACAAAGTAAGGCATTCATCATTTAACTTCCATTAATCTATCCAAGTAAACAAACTCTCATTAAATTTATATATCTGCTCAATACCTTTTAAACAAAATATTAATAAACCTCCCTTTTTATGTGCTCAATATATGAAAACATAGATGATGGGGCTTTTATTGGAAGAAAACAAGATTTTTGTTCTAATGTTTCAGGTTAACTTCCTTGGGTTGGGATTATTATCTTCTTTTTTTTTCTTTTTTTTTCTTTTTTTTTATATTTATACACATATAACTTAAAACAGAATGCTGCTTTAACCCATGTAACGAGCTTTCGGCTAATGACTCCCAGACCAGTTGATCTTAGGGCATTAGGTGTTGAGACACCCCTTCGAGCTTAATACTCGGGTTGCTAATCGACACGTAGATAGTGCAATGTTTGATTTCCTTGAGCTTTTCTCCTTAACCCATGTAACAAGCTTTGGGTCAATAGCTCCCAAGTCAGTTGACTTTAGGGTATTAGGTATTAAAACACCCATTCGGGCTTAATTGCTTAGATTAGGGAGGCTACGAAACCAAACTTATCTACGTTTTTTTAATTATATATACTTTTTTTTTGTTTTTTTTTATACTATCCATTTTCCTTAGTTGTTACCTTTAACAAAAGAACATAAATAATATAATAATCCAATATGCAACCCACAATCATATGTTAAAGTGTGTGTGTGAAAATGAAGGTTTACAAATACTTGTTAAATAAGTACATAAGCAGAGTCAAGTGATAACAATGCGAGAGTTTGTAAACCTGAATATTTCAAGAAGTGTAATAATAGACCTTGTTATGAATGTTTACTAAGATGCGTCTCAAGAGTCAATACTCATTACTCTGCCATCTTAATAACAGTTTTGCAAATAGTTTATGAAAAAGAAAACACATTAGGTTTTTTTTTTTTAATATCAACTACTACCCTTTCCCCCCAACCAAAATGAGACATTGTCCTCAATGTCCTAAGGTAGAAAGATAGAGTATAGAAGACATCACCTGAAACAATGAATACCGACAAACCTGAAACACACTTAAACAAATATAAGAAATAACAAAACAAAATAATAAGATATTAATAAAACCAAAAGACACAAGGTTTCACAAATGAAGGCTCAAATCCAATCTAAGCTTTTTACGGCTTTTCTCAGTTGACCAATGTATGCGACTCATAGAGGGATCAATGATAGGGATGAAAGATTGTAGTTGGTCAATCAATTGTTCAGCAGTAGCAGCAGAGATTATGATTCTTAGTGCCGAAGATGTTAGAAATTCCTGTTCCACAGCTTGATCAAGAAAAGACAACAATTTATCGTAAAAACCATTAACATTTAACAAACCTATAGGTTTATAGTGAATGTGCAGTTGGGTCCAAGAGGAAATATGAAAGATCTCTTCCAATGTACCCAGACCACCTGGTAAGGCAATAAAGGCATCAGCATGTTTAAACATTGTATTCAATCGTTCAGACATTGTGGAGACCTGTAGTTCCTCTCCAATTGTTTTTCCAAGGAGGTCCTCTTTTGCTAAAACTTTGGGGACGACCCCCAAAACTTGACTGCCTCCTAAAAATACAGCTATTGACACACCTCCCATTAACCCAAGGCTGCCTCCGCCATACACTAAATGAATCTTTCTCTCAGCTAATACTTGACCAAGATGATTTGCTGATTCTAAAAACTCTATTTCTTTCCCAGGACTAGATCCACCGAAAACACAAATATTTTTTATTTGATGACTCGAGGAACCTGCCATTTCTACACACTTCGATATCTGTTGAATGTGTGGATTGAGTAGAAATAAAGGGAAGGAAGAGAAGAATTTATAGATGAGAAATTGAAAATGCAATCATAACACCTATATATAGGTCAGCTGGAGCCTCTCTCTCTTTATTATTATTTTTTTATTTTTTTATTTTTATATTTTTTGATTTTTTTAATTTTTTTAATTTTTTTTTTTTTAAAAATATGTATGTACAAGCAGTTGTGATTGTGGCTCACATCTTCCCTTGGTTTTACGCCCAAGAACGGCTTAAACGCCCTCTATGGGTCGGGGATATGCTTCCCATCCAGTTTTCTTAAAAACTGACAAACAGGGTCTTTTTTAGTCAGATTCCCAAGACTATGTCGAGCATGTTCTTTATGGAATTGTGGCCATAAATCATGAATTGCACGATGCACATCTCCACTAGGGTGCGTCTCAAGAGTCAATAGAAGATTATCTAAAGACTCCTTACTCAGGCCATCCTTAATGAACTGTATTTTATCTTCACGATTTACAGATACCATTCCTAAGGAACGACATTTTGCATTACAAGTCCATCTGGCACATCTGTGACAGACTTGCAGTCGTTTTGCACGACGTTTCCTTGCAAAAGTACTTTTACCTGTTCCAGGCATGTATGAAATGAAAGAATTGGAGGACTCACCTGATAATCGGACCTTTGCTTCAATTAGCCAGCGAATATCTTCAGGAATTCTATGGTTCATTAACAATCGCAATCTTGCACATCTAGCACGATAAATTTTTGTAATCGCATTCTGAGGTAGAGCAGGAAAATACTTTTTCAATTTTTCAAGAGTGGTGTCCATTTTTTTTAGATGAGAAGTGGAAAAGAGATGCAAAGAAAGGAGAAACAGCAAAGCAAAGAATTGCACAAATATATACACGGATATCGGTTATCATGGGAAATCGAAAGAAACGACTTTAAGAGTCACAGAGTACCATTATCCGCCATTTGACCGGGGTGAGAGAAACTAGCAAAACAAAAGTCACACAAAAAGAAACAAAAAAACAATGTGAGAAAAAGAATCAATCTTTATACACAAGAGTACTCAATTCAATAGAGCCATTTTCAACTGAAAAATTGTCAAAGTAAACTTTCAAATGATGTCCATTTACCTTGAAAACATTACCATTCTTTGGATTCTCGATATCACAGGCCCCATATGGATACACATGTTTCACAATAAAAGGACCACTCCATCTTGATCTTAGTTTTCCAGGAAATAAATGGAGTCGAGAATTATAAAGCAAGACTTTTTAACCAACATTGAATGTTTTTCTAAGTATTTTCTTGTCATGAAACTCTTTGATTCTTGCTTTATGAATTCTTGAATTTTCATATGCATCATTTCTTATTTCCTCAAGCTTATTTATTTGTAATTTTCGAATGTTGACTAGCATCATCAAGATTTGAATTGAAAGCTTTAATAGCCCAATAAGCTTTATGTTCAAGTTCCAGGTAAGTGACAAGGTTTTCCATAGACTAGTCTATAAGGTGACATACCTAATGATGTTTTATAAGCAGTTCGATAAGCCTAAAGTGCATCATTAAATCTTAAAGACCAATCTTTCCTATTAGGGTTCACTGTTTTCTCCAAGATCTGTTTGATCTCCCTATTAGCAAGTTCTACTTGTCCACTTGTCTGAGGGTGATAAGGGGTGGCAACTTTGTGTGTGGTTCCATATTTCTTCATTAAAGACTCAAATGACTTGTTGCAGAAATGTGTTCCACCATCACTTATCATGGCTCGAGGAATTCCAAATCGACTCAAGATATTTTCTTTCAAAAACTTGATCACTGTTTTGTGATCATTATTTCGACTTGGAATTGCCTCTATCCATTTTGAAACATAATCTACTGCGACCATTATGTATATAAAACCAAATGAAGGAGGAAATTGACCCATGAAATCTATACCCCAACAAATCAAATATTTCAATGACAAGGATAGGATTTAAAGGCATCATGTGACGTTTTGAAATAGACTCCAACTTTTGACAATTTTCACAAATCTTGCAGAATGCATGTGTGTCCTTGAACATGGTGGGCTAGTAAAATCCACTTTGTAAGATTTTTGCAGTTGTCTTCTTCGATGAGAAATGACCCCCACATGCCTCAGAATGACAAAACTTAATGACACTACTTACCTCATTGTCAGGAATGCATCTTCGAAATATTTGATCAGGACAATATTTGAATAAATAAGGGTCATCCCAATAAAAGTTCTTCACTTCGTTCAAGAACTTTCTTTTGTCTTGAGTGCTCTAATGAGCTGGCAAATATCCTGAAACAAGAAAATTAATAATATTAGCAAACCAAGGCATTGTAGAGACAAAAAATAAAGATTCGTCAGGAAAGTAGTCATCGATTGGTGTGATGTCGGATCTCGAATCTATTGTTAATCTTGACAAATGATCCGCGACAACATTTTCGGTGCCTTTCTTGTCTTTGATTGTGATATCAAATTCTTGAAGTAACAAAATCCATCGTACTAATCTAGCCTTAGAATCCTTTTTTGAAAGAAGATATTTCAAAGCTGCTTGATCACTAAAAACAACAACAGGTGAGCCAACAAGATAAGATCTGAACTTGTCACATGCAAATACTCACCGCAAGTAATTCCTTTTCAGTGGTAGTGTAATTCATTTGAGCACTATTTAAAGTTTTACTTGCATAGTAAATCACATAGGGTTTCTTATCTTTTCTTTGTCCTAAGACAAAGACCTCCACAGCATAATCACTAGCATCACACATTATTTCAAAAGGTAATGACCAATCAGGAGGTTGAATGACAGGAGTAGAAGTAAGCAAGTTTTTAAGTTTAACAAAGGCTTTTTCGCATTGTTCAGTCCATTCAAAAACATTCTCCTTTGTTAGAAGGTTACACAATGGCTTAGATATGACACTAAAATCTTTGATGAACCTTCTATAAAAACCAGCATGTCCTAAGAATGATCTAACATCTTTAACAGATTTTGGTGTTGGTAAGTTGGCAATTAACTCAATTTTAGATTTGTCAACATCAATTCCTTTTGATGAAACAATGTGACCAAGTACAATGCCGTTTGTTACCATAAAATGACATTTTTCCCAATTGAGCACAAGATTCTTCTCTTCACACCGCTCAAAACCTTTTCTAAGTTAGTCAAACAATCATCAAATGAATCGCCAAAAACAGAAAAATCATCCATAAAAATTTCAAGAAAACGTTCAACCATATCACTAAATATGCCAAGCATGCATCTTTGAAACGTGGCTGGTGCATTACATAAACCAAAAGGCATCCTTCGATATGCAAAAGTACCAAATGGACATGTGA
Source organism: Populus deltoides (assembly GCA_015852605.2). Classification (NCBI taxonomy): domain Eukaryota; kingdom Viridiplantae; phylum Streptophyta; class Magnoliopsida; order Malpighiales; family Salicaceae; genus Populus; species Populus deltoides. The sequence goes on along the minus strand of CM027571.2, from coordinate 20,958,659 downwards.
AAGTAGTCTTCTCTTGATCTTCCAATGCAATTTCAATTTGATTATAACCTGAATAGCCATCTAGAAAACAATAAAATTCATGACCTGCAACTCTTTCTAGGATTTGATCTATGAAAGGTAAAGGGAAATGATCTTTTCTAGTCATTGAATTAAGTTTTCTATAGTCAATGCACATCCGCCAACCAGTAATGGTTCTAGTTGGAATTAACTCATTTTTCTCATTTGTTATCACAGTGACTCCAGACTTCTTGGGTACAACTTGGGTAGGACTTACCCATTTGCTGTCAGAAATAGGATAAATGATTCCATTATCAAGAAGCTTGATGACTTCATTTCTCACTACTTCTTTCATATTAGGATTAAGCCTTCATTGCATTTCTCTAGAGGGTTTAGCATTTTCCTCTAAATAAATCCTGTGTGTGCAAATCAAAGGACTAATTCCTTTTATGTCAGCTATGGTCCATCTTAATGTATTTTTGTGCATTTTCAGAGTTTGTAATAACTTTCCTTCTTGATGTGCATTAAGTTTGGAAGAAATTATTACCGGAAAAGTGTCATTTTCTCCCAAAAATGAGTATTTGAGATTGAATGGTAACGACTTCAGATCAGGTTTTGGTGGTTGAACACTGGAAGGTATGGACTCAATTGATTGTGATGGCAATTCCTCAATTTGTGGTCTCCAATTACTTGCCTTTGATTCTTCCTGAAAATAAATCATTTGCAAATTCTCATATTCATTAAACTCAATTTCATTGGAAATAGTTTCAAATTGATCATGAACTAATTTTTCAATAAAGTCCACTTCCTGTAAATCATTGTTATCTCCAGGTTGCTTGCAAATGTTGAAAATATTCATCTTCAATGTCATGTTTCCAAATGATAACTTCATCAGTCCATTCCTACAATTAATCAATGCATTAGAAGTTGCAAGAAACGGACGTCCTAAAATAACAGGAATTGAATTACATGCTTCAACTGGTTGTGTATCCAAGACAATAAAATCCACAGGATAAATGAATTTATCAACTTGAACTAACACATCTTCAACTATTCCTCTAGGCACTTTTACAGATCTATCGACAAGTAAAAGAGTTACAGAAGTTGGTTTTAACTCACCTAGATTGAGACTCTGAAAGACTGAATATGGAAGTAAATTCACACTAGCTCCAAGATCAAGTAAAGCTATTTCAATTTTATGTTCTCCAATAAAGCAAGAAATTGTAGGACAACCAGGGTCTTTATATTTTAAAGCATTATTGTTCTGAAGAATGGCACTTACTTGTTCGGCTAAAAAGGCTTTCTTTTTCACATTCAGTTTTCTCTTCACAGTGCACAGATCTTTTAAAAATTTAGCATAAGAAGGTACCTGTTTAATAGCATCTAACAAAGGAATATTGATCCTTACCTGTTTGAAAGTTTCAAAGATTTCAGAGTTGTGATTGACTTTCCTTTGTTTGGTCATGGCATGAGGAAATGGAAGTGCTGGTGGGAAATCAGTCTTTTCTTTGCAATGTTCAGATTCAACCCCTTCCTTACCCTCGGAGATTAACTCATCTTTCTCACAAGGTTCAAGAGTGGGTTTTTTAATAACTTTACCACTGTGAAGAGTGATGACTGATTTGACTTGATCCATGTGTTGGCTTCCAGAACTACTTGCGTTTGCATTGTATTGCCCCTTGGGATTTTCTTTGTGGTTGAGATGGAAACTTACCTTTTTCTTGAAAACCGAGAGCGGATGTGACTTTTGCAAGAGCATCTTTTAGATCTGCCATGGTTTGAGCATTTTGAGTGTTGATTGTCTCCTGCTTTTCAATGAATGCATGCAATGTTTCCTCAAGATTTCTTCTAGGAGGTGGAGCATAAGGAGGTGCATATCCATGAGAATTTTGGAAATTATAGGGTGCTTGAAACGGTGGCTGTGAAGTTTGTGCATTATTGTTACCACTCTTCCAACTGAAATTTGGGTGATTTCTCCAACCAAGGTTGTATGTTTGTGAATATGGGTTATGACTGGACCTTTGAAAACAGTTTAAAACATGGGCTTGTTCATAGAGGCATTCCTTGAAAGAAGGCAAAGTTGGACAGTCATTCGTTGCATGTTCATTCGTTTCACAGATTTGACACACAATGTCTTGAACAGATTTTAATTGACCATTCTTTTTAAATTCAAGTGCCTCGACTTTTCTAACTAAAGATGCAAATTTAGCTTGGAGGTCATGATCTTCCCTAAGGTTGTACATACCTCCACTAGATGTATGAGGTTGAGTTTTACCTGGTGCCTCATAACTGCCTGTAGTGTCCCAATTTTGAGCATTTTCGGCTAGCAAGTCTAGGTACTCCATTGCTTCATCAGGGTCTTTATTTTCAAAACAGTTACACATCAATTCCACCATTTGCCTATCTTTAGGTGTTAATCCTTCATAAAAATGTGAAACCAATCTCCATGTTTCAAAACCATGATGAGGGCAAGTATTAAGCAAATCTCGATACCTATCCCAACATTGATAAAATGTTTCTCTTGGTTTTTGAGTGAAAGTGGTAATTTGTCTTTTGAAAGAGTTTGTTCTGTGAGATGGAAAAAACTTCTTTAAAAATTATTGTTGCATTTCATCCCAAGCACGAATGGATCCCCGACCTAAGATTCTGTAGCCATGTTTTAGCTTTATCTTTTAATGAAAAAGGAAAAAGCTTTAATCTGATGGTGTTCATGCTACAATTTAAGTCATTATAGGTATTACAGACTTCTTCAAATTCTCGCAAATGCAAGTATGGATTTTCTAGATCTAAGCCATGAAAAGAAGGTAAAAAGTGAATAATGTCTGGCTTAAAATTAAAGTGAGATGCATCAGGAGGAAAAATTATACATGAGGTTGCACTTGTTCTTGTTGGATTCATGTGGTCTCTTAGTGTTCTAACTCGATTATTCTCATTATTCTCATTATGAAGTGATTGGTTATCTTCTTCAGCCATATTTTCTGAAAATAATGAGGATACCCTACAAAGTCTACCACTTAATGTACGTGACCAAACTCTCATGCACGTGTAGAAAAAGAATAAAAGGAAGAAGAAAACAAGAGAAAAAGAAACAAAATAAAAGAAACAAAAGTTAGATACAAGAAAAGTGAAAAATAAAAAAATAAAAAAAAATATTATAATTTATACAAGAATTTACCTCCCCGGCAACAACACCAAAAACTTGACACGATCAAAGAGTTGATGTCTTATTCCAAGTGCAGGAGTGTCACAGTAATAAATAACCCAGCAAGATCGGGGTCGAACCACAGAGAGGTTAATTGTATAAATTATAATTAATAAAACAACAACAACAACAACAACAACAACAACAATAACAACAACAATAATAGTAACAATAATAATAATACTCAGTACGTGGCGTTGTTATACCTGAGAATGATCTCAAAGATCGGGTCACAGGTTTCCAGCCTATATACTGAGTTTATGAAAAGATCAAAGAGATATATTATATAATATAAACAAATTTCTGATGCGAATGAACAAGGCAAGACCAACAATGTCAGGATCCTTGATCAAACACAGAGCATACTTAAAGTACATAATAATAATAATAATAATAATAATAATAATAATAATATTATTATTATTATTATTATTATTAGTACTAACAATAATAAAGAAGAAGAGGAAGAAATTAATGAGAACTTTGAGATGGAAGATTAATGTAAAGATTAAACAATGATAAAAACAAATGTCAAGGTTAGAGGGTTCACTAATAGTATTAGAGATAAGTAAAGTATAAACTCTTTATAAATTATCAACATAATCATATTAATCATCTTATTTACGTAACACCATACTTATAAATTTTATCAAGCATTCATGATGCTAACTTATGTTGACAACAAATCAAGTTCCTCTCATAATAACGATGTCGGCCGAAAACTATGAAGGATCAAGTATTTGATGTACCAAGTGTTATACAACACAAATCTAGATTAACCATTTAACAAGCAAGGTATTAAGGATTAATAAGATAAAAATGATAAGACATGTTAATAGCAAACTTGTTTAGGATTTAAGCATTGAAGTCCATGTTGAGTTCATATTATACTTATTCTAACACCATTAGTGAAACCTTGTCACCTTGACATAATTAACTTAGCTAGACATTATAAAGAAGAAAAACATAAATAAACAATATAAGAACATAAACATGATATAAGTTAAGTAAGTATAGGAAAGGAAATGAAAAGCATGAACAAGAGATTAATGAAAATAAAACTTAAGCATTACAACAATAAAGAGAGAGCAAGAACATGATCTTGATCTTAGAACCCCCAGCTTCTTAAATGAATGGCAATGCTAAAATTCAGAACTATTCATTTGGTAATTGATTATTGATGTAGTGGCCAACTATTGATTTAGTGGACTTGGTGGACAGCAACACTCAAGCACTTTGGCTGGATGAAATGACATTGCTCCATTCAGAATTTGGCGAAGTGTTCCTCATGAAAGTTGTTGGAAATCATCTTATCTTGTCACCCATAAAATGTTAGAGCATTTGGATCACTAGAGCTCGAGATATGGCTAAAATACTGAGTAGTGCTGTTGGTGGACGTGGTGGATAGACCTCAAGCTCTTGTCTGGATGAAATGTCATTGTTACCATCCGAATTTGAGAAAATCTTCCTCATGAAAGTTGTTTTAAATTGTCTTTTCCTTCCACCCACCAAATTTCACGTCATTTGGCTTTCTAGAACTCCAGATATGGGTAAAATTCTAAGCAGTGTTTGGGCTGGATTACAGGACAGATTCTGACTTCTCTTTTGTGGCCAAACTTTGAATTTGAAAACGGCAGATTTGGGTCTTACACTATGCATGAACATTGTAGGCCTATTTCTTAGCTTTCCATCCATATAAATTAAGCTAAAATCCAAGATCTACAGCTCTAGATATGATCCAATAACTGAACAGTGTTCCAATTTGAATTGAATCGGTATCTCCTTTCTAATCTTAGCCGTTTCTTTGTCCTTTCACTTTCAATAGTTAATCACATCAATCAATCCTTTGAATTGTGAGATATGCCTGCATTTAAAATGAACATTTACCATAAATTAAAGCTATCTTATATTATCAGATCTGTTATTATAAAACATGCTCTAGTTAAGGAGTTATTGATACTGCAAGTGCAAAATGATGATATAAAACCTTGATAAAAATGCGCTTTTAAGTACTAATCACTGTAATATGGCATCTGTGCAGCCAACTATACTTGCACTAGCCTTAGCAGTTATGGATGCATCAGTTACCAAGTCCTTCAAGATAAAATACTCTAAGGATATTGAATATGAAAGAATAACAACATTAGAGGTAAGAGTGAGGGCCATTAAAGGTGTTGACTTATATGATCTCATTCAAGCTGTCATAATATATCTCGTTCCAAATATGATTGTACTGAAGAAGTTTTGTGTACCTAAAATTCATCAAATATACCAAAATGCATTGTCATTCCACTCATCTGAAATCATACTATAATAAAATGGTGGCGATTATGCATAATGAAAAGCTATTAATACATTTCTTTCAAGACAATTTGAATAAAGCTACATTTAGCTGGTACATGAGGCTGGGTAACACAGAAAACTGAAGTTGGAAAGATCTAGTAGTTGCTTTCATTAAGCAATACAAATACAATATGGATATTGCTCTTGACATGTTTAGTTTGCCTCTTTTGAAAAAAGGAGATAAAGAGACTATGCATGAGTACGCTTAACAATAAAGAGATTCCCTCTCCCCTTTTAATTACATCCCCCACTCTTTAATAGAAAAATGATCACTTTGTTTTCTAAAACCCTTAAAGCTCCCAGCTATGAGTATGTAATACGTAGCTCAACTTAATAATTTATTGATGTTGTAGTAGTGATTAAGCACATTGTGCAAGAAATATAGAGTGGAATGATTTCTGCACCCACGAAGGAAAAAGGTTTTGAAGGAAAAAAGTTAGATGTTGATAATGTCAAGGGAGGTTATAAAGGAAAAATGAACAATTTCCAAAATTACAACACTAAGTCTTTTCCTTCCAAATAGCTAATGTCAACTTCAACTTATAAAGCCCACTTAAAAAACTGAAAAACAAAATAATCAAATTGAGAACTACCTAGAAGAAACTACCATAGAACCCAAAAACAATTACCTTTACTATCCTTATATTTGAGTGAAATGCACCAAAAGTTACTAAGTATTGGACAAGTAGCTCAAGTTCCTCCCAAACCACTATAACTACCCTATCCTAATTGGTACACACTAGAGCTTACTTGTGAATATCATGCAAGCATGGCAGGGCACAATATTAACTCCTGTAACCAGTTTAAAAACAAACTCTTATAATTGATTAAAGCAGGATGGATAATGTTTGCTGAAGCTCCTAATATGAATACAAATCCTCTTCCTAATCATATTACAAGTAGTGAAATTATAAATGCACTAGAGATTAAAGGCTTTAGGACCTTGAAGGTATCTATGGATGAGATCTATAAAATTCTTATAAAAGATGGATATATGAAGAGTGGTTGCGAGATTGGGCTAATGAATGAGAGTTTTGCAAGTATCACCAAAAGAGGGTTATATGATTGATCAATGTGAAGATTTTCACAATGAAGTGATATAGATGTTAACTCAAGATACTTTGTAAATTGAAGAGGCCATAAGTAAATAGATAATTATAGTTGATAAACATTTGAAGATAGTTGACCTTTGCATCAACAACTTAGAGTATGAGGATAAGGGACAAAGTGTGGAGATAAAAGTTAAAGTTGAGGTTGAGATGCTGCCTCAATTGTCTATTCACACAGTCGAAAAGACTCACGCAAAAGCTTTTGTAAAGAGGCTAACAGATGGGAAAAGACTCCAGAATTGGAAAGCTGAGCCTATTCCTTTCGTGTTTTTTTTTAAAGTAATTGCTCTTATTTAATCATGCTTGTTAAGATGTTTTATATTTGTTTTGTTTTGTTTGCTTTTCTGATCATGTTGGCAATCTAGTTCATGATGCGACAAACTTTTCCTTTGCTAATGAGCATTTATTTTAATGAGATCATTCATTTTCTTTGCTCAAAATGTGTATTTCTTCCTTTTTACTTTTCTATGCAAATACACACTTACACAAGCATGTCTTTTGCTTTTTGGAATTCTAAAAGTGAATCTTCTACTAATCTATTAAACCAGGATTTCTTTTATGTATTTCTCTCTATATAAACTTTGGAAAAAAAATATGATTTTACAAAAGATCAAATTTCAATAAAAAGTTTTTGGGAAATCAAAGTTTTTAGTATAAATTCAGAAGTCAATTTGATGTTTGTTTTAAACAAGTGAGTTTTGGAAATTCAAGTAATCTTCTAATGAGGTGACCAAACGCTTAAAAACCTAAAAAATAAACCAAAGATCATTCATAATAATTTCAAAGCTGAGTTTTAGTTGGCTGAATAATGATGTATATTTAATTTCTTGGAAACATCTTTTTACATATCCAACTAATCACAATGGATGAGAGCAAAGCTTACTTGGTCCCTCTACGTATGCGTTTGAGATGCTTTGAAATACCATCTTTTATAATCCTTTCATAATACTTGAAAAAATCCTTTACAAGTCCCTATTGAGCCTAGAAATTTTTTTTCTTGCAAAAAAACCCTAACTTAGATCACACCTCATACTAGGAGTAAGTACAAATAATATAAGAGCAATTTGATATTGGATTTATTCAAAATGATTCTCAATTATCAATGGAAAGACCAAAAATGCTAAAATAAAGCCGGAGGCACATAGAGATTCTTAAAAGGGTTGAGCCATAGTTTTTAAACCCGACCCAAGGTGATCGAAACCGGTATAATGATCGGGTCATGGGTCAGATGGGTTAATCGGGTCAACCCAAAAAAAAGAATTTCTTGCTTGCCCTTGGACTAATAATAATAATAAGCGTCGTTGAAAGAAAGAAAAGTTTCTAGAGAACAACCCCCTTGCCACTCATGTTTGACCAGATCTAAAACCAAACATTGCTTGCCCTTATATAATTAGCATGATCACCCTCACTACAAAGTACACACAAATCCCTACCTCGCTTTTTACAAACCACTTCCCCGCCACCTCCACAGCCACCACAAACCCACCATCACCTCCTCAATTTTGGGATTCAAAGTTCCTTCTCAAAATAATTTGGAAAATGGTAAAATTAAAGGAAAATCATTATGATTTAGGATGAAAATATCTAATAAATTAACTAAAATCTTGGATGGAATAAAGTAACAAATCAATATGTAAAATGTTAGCTTAATGATAAATCATGTAAATTCTCAAATCTGGTAAAATAATTATTTAATGAGGAGACTTTCTTGAGAATTAGGGTAAAAATATTTAGTAAAAAAAGCATAATGGAACTCCAAATAAATTAATATATGATTTTCACGCGAATAATGCTAACCACCAATATAAGCCCTGTGTATAATTGCATAAAATTTTAACTCAAAATAGTGAAAATTTAGAGGAAAAATTATTATGATTAGGAGTGAAAGTTTCTAAAGAGTTAGCTTAAAAAGATCGATGAATTTAGTCATAAATCAATGTGCTAGAAGTACCTATGGTTAAACGAAATGCAGAAAATAATAAATGGACAAAAATTTCCTTCTTTTTTCTCAATCAAAAGTTGTAGCAACTAAGCAGAGGTGATTAGTATTTAAAAGTGTGTTTTTTATCAAGGTTTTATATCATCATTTTGCACTTGAAGTATCAATAACTCCTTAACTAGAGCATGTTTTATAATAACAAGTCTGATAATATAAGATAACTTTAATTTATGGTAAATGCTAATTTTAAATGCAGGCATATCTCACAATTCAAAGGATTGATTGATGTGATTAACTATTGAAAGTGAAAGGACAAAGAAAAGTCTAAGCTTAGAAAAGAGATATCGATTCAATTCAAATTGGAACACTGTTAAGTTATTAGGTCATATCTGGAGCTGTAGATCTTGGATTTCAGTTTGATTTATATGGATAGAAAGTTGAGAAATAGGCATACAATGTTAATGAATAGTGTAAGACCCAAATTTGCCATTTTCAAATTCAAAGTTTGGCCACCAAAGAGAAGTCGGAATTTATCCTGCAATCCAGCCCAAACACTGCTCAGAATGTTACCCATAGCTGGAGTTCTAGAAGGCCAAATGATGTGACATTTGGTGGGTGGAAGGAAAAGACAATTTCTAACAACTTTCATGAAGAAGACCTGCTCAAATGTTGATGGTAGCAATGACATTTCATCCAGATAAGAGCTTGAGGGCTATCCACCACGTCCACCAGAAGCACTACTTAGTAGTTTAGCCATATCTCGAGCTCTAGTGATCCAAATGCTTTGAAACTTTATGGGTGGAAAGTTAAGTTGATTGCCAACAACTTTTATGAGGAACACTTTGCCAAATTCTGATTTCATCATGTCATTTCATCCAGCCAAAATGCTTGAGTGCTGCTGTCCACTAAATCCACTAAATCAATAGTTGGCCACTACATCAATAATCAATTACCAAATAAATAGTTCTGAATTTTAGCCTATAAAAGGAGGCATTTGCCATTCATTTAGGAATCTTGGTTCTTCAGATCAAGATCATGTTCTTGCTCTGTCTCTTTATATTTTTGTAATGCTTAAGTTTTGCTTTCATTAATCTCTTGTTTATGCTTTTCATTTCCTTTACTATACTTAGTTAACTTATATCATGTTTATGCTCTTATATTGTTTATTTATGTTTTTCTTCTTCATAATGTCTAGCTAAGTTAATTATGTCAAGGTGAAAAGGTTTCACTAATGGTGTTAGAATATGTATAATATAAACTCAACATGGACTTTAATGTTTAAATCCAAGAAAGTTTGTTGTTAACATGTCTTATCATTTTTATCTTATTAATTCTTAATACCTTACTTGTTAAATGATTAATCTAGATTTGTGTTGTATATCACTTGGTACATCAAATACTTGATCCTTCATAGTCTTCGGCCGATATCGTTGTTATAAGAGGAATTTGATTTGTTGTCAACATAAGTTAGCATCATGAATACCTGATAAAATTTATAAGTATGGTGTCACGTAAATAAGATGATTAATATGATCATGTTGATAATTTATAAAGATTTTATACTTTACTTATCTCTAATACTATTAGTGGATCCTCTAACCTTGACATTTGTTTTTATCATTGTTTAATCTTCACATTAATCTTACATCTCAAAGTCCTCTTTAACTCATCATCACCACCATCATCATCATCGTTGTTGTTGTTGTTGTTGTTGTTGTTGTTGTTGTTTATAATTTATATAGTTCACCTCCCTGTGGTTCGATCCCAGTCTCTTAGGGTTATTTATTACTTTGACACTCCTGCATTTGGGATAAGACATTAACTCTTTGATCGTGTCAAGAGGGGGGCATTTTCTTCTCTTTTCCTTTAAACAAATTGCTTGATCTTTCAATTATGAGAGCTTGTAATATGATTATGAGTGATTATTGATGGATAATAAAAAAAAATAAAGATGGATTTGTAAGGGAAAAACCGAGTGTGGAGTAGAGAGAGAGAGAAACTTGCAATCATGAAAGAGAAAATTGAAATATAGGGACCATAACAATAGACCAAGTCCTTCTCGATGAATCTCTTAACTATTTTTTATGTTATATAGGCATAAAAATTAGCTTCTACCCATTTAGTGAAGTAGTCGATGGCCACCAAAATGAATCGGTGTCTATTGCTTGCTTTGGGATTGATAGGCCTTATGAAATTGATGCAATCATATTATTTGATAGTTTCACCCCCATTTAACTAGTATTTTGCCTATGTTTTATATATAAAATGCCTTGATATTCTTTGTTTTATGTTTTGAAGGCACTTTTGGATGAAAGATGCAAAAAGGAGTAAATTGGAAGTATATTGGGGATTTGATGTTCAGTCGATGTTTTGTGCAGAGCGTGAGTTCTAGAGATCAAAATGAAGTGATTCTAGTGGCACTAAAAAGCTAACATCCATACCTTTCTGGAAATGCAATGCAAGAAAAATAAAAAGAGAAAGATCATGGAAATCACATCCTGCAAAGTCAAATCTCGCATTCTGCCGGTGTTGACCTTTGGCCATTCAAAATTTAATATCTGGAGCTACAGAAGTCCAATTAATGCAAACTCAATTTTCGTGGATTCCTAATTCAAAGACCTATCCACGCTCAAAATGTCAGCCAAAAACGATGTCATATGAGGGGGTATGAGTTTTCAAAGATGACAACTGGATTTGCCAGCAAACGGGTTTTTGAAGAAAAACAAGTCCAAATCAAATTACTCAAGCATCTAAACCGAAATCCAAGTTTTTATATCAGCAATTTAGCTCCTCTAAGTCAGAGCTTGAAGATTTCATGCAAGGCTATTTCTCCTTTTAGGAAAAATAGTTATTGAAGTACTTAAATGTAAACTGACAACTCAAGGAAGGACTATTTTGTAAAATAAAGACTAGGGTTTCTTAGCATATAAAAAGAAAGAGGGGGGAAGGGTGAAAGAAAGAGAGAAAAGGGCAGCAGCCAGAGAATAAACACACATTCTCTCCTCTACAAACCCAAAAATCATGCTCTTTTCATTCTTTAGAAGTAGTAGTTCAATAGTTATGCAAGGCTAAGCTCTTTTCTTGGTTGCAAGGACACAACAAACCTTCGGATTTCAAGAACCGTGAGATTTATTCTTCCTTTTATTTTCAGTTTTTGTTATGAATGAGTATCATTGTTTTCCTATGCATATTTCCTATGATTGTTGTTGTTGTTGCAGAGCGGACTCTAAGTTATTGTTGTGAACAATCTATTGCTCAAAACCGGGGGTTGATTTATATGAACTTGTGAAGCAACTAAGCTTGATAATTGTGGGGGAAACACTTATTGAACTTAGGGAGAACATTTGAACAAAGTGACACAAGGGCATTCTTGTGTGTTAATCTTGATGAAATTATCTAGTTTTTAAAGCTACCATTAAATTGAATCATTAGTGCCGGACACTTTGATTGTTTGTTGGTTAGGATTAGTTATACGGCGGGTCCGTTAATTAATCAACGTTTAAGAAAGGTAAAAATTTAGGAAATAAAAAACGAAATCTGTTCAGGGGAAGGTTCTTTAATTTCCGGGGATGTGTGCTACGACCAAGGTTTGTTTTCTTGATAAGTTGTTTGTTTAATTAATTTTGTTTGCTAGTTTAATTGCTGTCATAGTTTAGATAATCACAAACCAAATCCCCCCCAATTACATAACTTACAACATAAAAATCTGACTTGAAACTTCCTTGTGGGATCGACCCCTTGCTTGGTCTATACTATCTTGTGTGTTGTATTTGGTAATTAATCCTAGGGTAATTAATTCGCAAATCCAAACCTCACATATTAAAAGGCCAATATGAGGTCATATTGAACAGTGGTGTCGGAGGTGCATTATCTTATCACTATATATCTGACATTTATGATACTTTACACATAGTGCATAATTTCTCTCTATGGTCAACCGAAATACCCGATCTTTGCATTTGCTTTGCCATCATATGGCCATTATGGGGGGGCCCCCCCCCCCTCCTCACTGTGCTCGTTCTCATTCGGACACCTAAGCAAAGCCCCGTCAAATGACTTTTTATATAAGATTTTTCCATCCAAGTAAAAGTTCATAGCCATTCTCCATTCTCCTCAAAGTCTTCTCCTCCCTTAGAAACCCCTTAGGGTGGATTCTTAGTTTTGGAAATCTCTTGAGAGTCATTGTGTACCCACCGGTTTCCCATTTAATGATTCTTTAATTGTGAATTTGGGTTTTTTTTTTTTTTTGTGAATCTTTCATCTTAACAACTTGTGTCATTGAAGCTAGGGTTACTAAGGCATCAACAAATTGATTCTTATCTTTACTCATATGGGTGAATTTGATCTATTTAAATTTATTGTCTAACTTTAGGAGATAATTTTGATATGGCTTTAACTTCTTATCTTTGGTTTGTTACTCCCTTTTTACTTGATAGGTGATTAACAAGGAATCCCCAAAGACTTCAAGCTTCTTAACTTTGAGTTTTAAAGTAGCTTCAAAATCAATGATGCAAGCCTTATACTCGGTTGTGTTATTGGTACATTCAAACTATAGCCTTATTAAACAGGGCACTACTTCTTTTCTAGGGAAATTATTACTACTCCGACCCTATTTCTTGATATGTTTACTGCTCCATCAAAGAAAAGGGTCCACCAATCACTCTCCTCACTATCATTCTTGATTACTAGCACATTTTTATTAGGGAGGTTAAAATTTAATGGCTTGTAGTCTTCCACTACATGATTGCGAGATGGTCGGCGATCACACTTCCTTTTACAAATTTTATTATCATAAAGACAATATTGTATTCAACCAACAACACTTGCCACCTTACTATTCTACTTGACAGGTAAGGCTTTTTATAGATGTACTTGAGCAGGTCCAACTTTGAAATCAACCAGATTGTGTAGTATAACATATAATGTCTGAGTCTTTTTGCGCTTCATACCTAAGCACAACATAGCCTTTCAATTGTTATATACCTAGATTTACAGTCATTGAATGTTTTGGTCAAGTATTAAATGGCTTGCTCTTTCCTTCCTGACTCATCATATTAACCCAATACATATCTCATGGTTGTTTCTATCACTGATAAATACAGGATTGAAGGCCTTCCTGGTGTTAGAGGTACTAGCAGTGGTGGGTTTTGCAAGTACCTCTTTATCTTATCAAAGGCTTCCTAACAATCATTGTCCCATACTCCAGGATTTTTCTTCCTAAACAAGTAGAAAATTGACTAACATAACACCGTCAACTGAGATATGAACCAAGCTATATAATTTAAACGCCTAAGGAAACTTCTTACTTCTCTCTTTGTCTTATGTACCGGAATTTCCTGGATGGCTTTGGCTTTATTTGGATCAACTTCTATTCATCGACCACTTACTACGAAACCCAACAATTTTCTTGTCCTTACCCCAAACGAGCATTTTGTAGGATTCAATTTCAGTTAGTATTTTCATAGCCTCTCAAAGAGTCTCCGCAATACTTGTACGTGATCTTCTTCTTTTTTTGATTTTACAAGTATATCATCCACATAAACCTCTACTTCTAGGTGTATCATATCATGGAACAGACTTCTGCCATTCTAATTTGGTTGTAGCCAGAGAATCCATCCATGAATGAAGACGTGGAATTCTTTGTAGCATTATCAACCAAAACATCTATATAAGGTAAAGGAAAGTCATCCTTTGGGCTTACCTTATTCAAGTCTCTATAGTCCACACATACCCAGATCTTGCCATCCTTTTTAGGGATTACAACCACATTAGCTACCCATTAAGGATAGTGGATCACATCTAGAAATCATGCATCTCATTATTTCTATATTTCTGATTGAGTGGTTTACTTCCCTCTACCAAGGGATCATATATACCTCTATGTTAGTGTCTAGACCAGGTATATCTGCATAAGTCTAGGCAAAAATATCTGCATACTCATGTAAGAGAGAGACTAGCCTATTTCTTTCCTCTGTTGTAACAAGAGTGCCAACCTTCAACTCTTTTTTTTTTTTTTTGCTCAGTTCCTAAATTGATGACTTTTAGCTCCTCACTAGCAGGTTTCCAAGTTTTCTTAGAGTTTTCTATTAACCTAGTAAACTCTTTCATATCTTCTTTTTCCTATTCTTCATCACCCATTTCAATAATATTATCAAAGTTTGGCCAATTATTCTTAGTGCAATGGTTTTGTGAATCGTTGGGACTTTCAGGATTCTTGAAAGTGTAAGGTATACTCGTGTAAGTATGTTGTTTGTGAAGAGATAAAAGGATGAAAACACATTATGGACACAAGAAAACTGCATGATCTTATTAAAACAAAGGTGCTCATTTAACATAGGAAGTCTTGCAACATCATGAGCCAAATTACCAACAAGACTAGAATAAGTCAAAACAAAGAAAAACAAGTAATAACATATAACATGATCAAACAAGAGCAACTATTTTCTGAACACAATAAGAGTAGGTTCCATCTTTCAGTTCTGGTACACCTCTCCTTCAGCCAATCTTTGACAAAAGCTCTTATAGAGGGTTCATCAACGGTGTGGATGGAAAGTTGTGGCAGAACTTCATCCTTTATTTCCACCTTTACTTCCTCTATTTGTCCATCTTCTTAGTAATCTAGGGTGTTGATGTGAAGATCTGTTATGTTAGACCTAATTACTTATGCAGACCTTGAAAAAGATGCTTGAAGTGGTGGGATAGCAAGTTCATGTTCCTCTGGCTCTCTTCTAATCTGGGCAGCTCGCTTGTAATCACTTTTATTAGGATTATATCGAAGCACAAACCTTTAATCTACACACTTTAGCTTCGTCACATTGATTTGGAAAGGAATCCCATTCTTTAAAAAGCATTTGGCAATAATCCTTGCTACTTTTGTGATTCTTGGCTTTCTCAGCGTACCCTCAGGAACCCATTCGGCATTCATGATTTAGAAGGAGTGAATATTCCCATCCCTATAGTCTTCAACCTTGATGAAAGGTATGGCCACATTTTTTATCATGGAAATTGTCTATTTAGCTTTGACAATGATCAACATCCCGTTCATGATGTATTTCAAACATTGGTGCAATGAATCCATAGCCTCCCCAATAATATGTTATAAGAAGGGTGAATCTTTATTACTTGCAACGTCACCAGGAACATTTGTGGCCCTATATACAACTCCACTTCCAAGGTCCCCACTATTTTCCTTGGTGAACCATCATATGCTCTCTCCATTATGGTAATGGGTTTCATATGCAACTCATCGACAGACTATACCTTGGTAGCATGTTCAATACAGAACCATTATCAACTAGTACTTTTCCAATTAAAATGTCTTTACACCATACTATGATGTATAATGGCTTGTTGTGCCTAGTATCGTCGAGACCCATTTCATCTTTAATGAAATACATGTAATTTAAGGCCTGGATTCTTCCTACCAAATGTTCCATAGCTTTTTGATTGATGTCTTGAGGCACGTATGCCTCATTCAATACCTTATGCAGAGCCATCTTGTATGGTTCGGAGCTTAAAATCAAAGACAACAACAATATTCTAGCAAGAGCTTTCTTAAGCTACTCGATAACACTGTGTTTCATCAGCTTCAAGAATTTGCTAGGTTTTTTTTTTCTGTGACAAGTTTGTTTATCTCTTCGGTTATGTAGACCACCTCTTTACCTTTAGCTTTCCTTTGTTTTTTTAGTTCTTTTAGAGTGAAACATCTGCCATTACGAGTTAAACCTCCGACTTCTGCTTGAAAAACTGGTGGTTGTTGGGTGCCTTGGAAGGAGTACCCGTAGTTATGTGGTAGGGCATTAAAATCTCCTTTATGTGTTTTTATTGGTTTGGACAGGATTAACTTGGGTGGCCCACCTGCAGTGAACTGTACTCGTAATACTTCTTTATTAGGTGCCTCCATCATAGACATCTCTTCACTCGTTACTTTTTCAACTTAAAGTAAACCTTGGTTCATTATCTACATCACTTTGTTGCGGAAGCCTTCACACTAATTAATCAAATGGCCTTCTTCACTATGATGCTTGCAGTACTTCACGCTACCTCCTTCGTACCTTGCATTTACCATCACATGGTAAATTCTATCCATTAACACCCTCATGCTCCTTAGGTGTTCTACTTTTAGCATGTTTACTGACCCATTACTCGAAAAATGATTGGCTAGAGGGTTGGTATTTATGTTTGGGGTGTCTTCAAATGTTATCCACTTAGTTTTGATCAGTTTCAAAAACTTTCTCTTGAAGGCATTGCAAGTATGAATGCTATGTTCTGCAACGCCGACGGGGTACTTATAACTAAGATTTGGCTTATACCAGTGGTATAAGGTGGTTGTATGGGTGCCAAAGGTACAAGAGCTATTTGTCTGATGCTTAGTATCTTCTAGTACATCTTATTTAGGGGTAGCAGTAATAGAGGTAATGGTTCCTGGACTCTCTGGTAGTTCTTCTTTAGGAAACTTTCAGTTTGGTTTTTTACTTGGCTGTTTTGGGGCTCAAGTTTTCATTAATGTTGTCAACTTGCAATGAAAAGGATCAAGTGTTGTATCTTTGGAATTGGTTTTTCTTACCCTTTATAGCTATCTTCAACATGATCAACCTTTTTTTTTCACTTTAAAACCCTTTTTCTTCGTAGGTGCAAAGATTCTACCACTTTTTACTCTTTGCTCTATATGCTCTACCACTACCACAACATCAGTGAATTATTGTGCCAAACTACCCATCACATGCTCGTAGTACAACACCTTTAGCGTGTTGGAAAATAAAGTAACCATTTCTTTATCTAAGAGTGGGGGATGCACCTGTGTTGCCAAATCTCTCAACCTCTAGGTGTATTCCCTTATGTTTTCTTTGTCCTTTTTTTTCCAAATTAGACAAGTTAATTCTGTCAAGAGCAATGTCCATACTGTACTTGTATTGCTTAACGAAAGCATCTACAAGATCTTTCTATCTGCGGATCTTTGTGTTGTCTAACTTTATATACCAACTCAACGTTGCTTCACTCAAACTGTCCTGGAAAAAATGTATCAGTAGTTTCTCATCATGTACTACTTACGTCATTTTATTTCAGTTAGGATTTGAAGTGGGTAATAGGGCATTGTGTTTCGATGTATTTGATGAATTTAGGAACTCAAAACGTCTTTAGTAGTACCATGTTCGGGACTAAACACATCTTTGCACCTTAACTAGGTCATATAAGTCTACCCTTTTGATGACCCTTATCTAGCTTTTAGTGCTGTCTTTTTGTCTTGATCAATATTATCAAATGATCTTTTCTTATGGGATTCGTTTGCGAATGTATCTACAACTACGGGTGCTAGCACTAGTGCCGTTGATTACATGAATGTTGGATTGTGTTGGGGATCTTGAGCTTGTTCTCCGATTTGCGATGTCGTGGTCAATTACCCTAGCTTAAAGCATAACACATAAGATAGTATAGAGTAAGCAAGGGGTCGATCCCACGAGGAAGGTTTACGTCAGATTTTCATGCTAGATGATATGTAATTTGGGGGAGTTTGGAGGTTATCGAGGCTAAAGCAAAAGAAAATAGAAAAAAGCAATCAATATTAAATCAAAGAAAACTGAAATTTATCAAGAAAAACAAACCTTGATCGCAAGTAAACATCCACCTACAGAAATCTAACTAATCATGGAAACAAAATGTCAATTTATACTTCGAATATTTATCTTTTCTTATGTTGATTAGTTAACAAATCCGCTGTATAACTAATCATAATCATCAAACAACCAAAGTATCCGTACTAGTAATTTAATTCAATGGCAGCCTTAAGAACTAGATAAGTTGATTGATCTAGACAATACATTTGTCCACAATCCATGTCTGATTTGATCAATCGAATGTTCTCCCTAAAGTTAATAACGTAGATCTGTCACAATTATTAAACTTAGTTGCTTCACAAGTTCATATATCACAACTCCGGTTTTGATAGCAAACTTTAGCAATAGATTGTTCACAATAATAAATTAAAGTTCGCTCTAGCAATTAAAATAAACAATCCTAAGAAATGAGTATAGGAGAGCAAACATTTTCATTCATCATATTAATTGAAAAAAAGAGATAAAATAAATCTCACAGTTCTTGAAATCTGAAGGTTTCTGTGTCCTTACAACCAAGAAAAAAAGTTTAGCCTTACATGTTTGTTAAACAACTAATAAAAAGGAAAGAAGAAAACATGATTTCGGGTTTGTGGAGGAGAAGGGGTTTTTTCTCTCTTGGCTGGCTATCCTCCTTCTCTTCTCTCATTCTTTTTATATCATAGGAAACTCTAGTCTCTATTTTACAAAATAGTCCTCCCTTAAGTAGACAATTTACATTTAAGTACTTCAATAACTATTTTCCAAAAATGAAGAAATATCCTAGCATGAAATCTTCAAGCTTTGACTTAGAGGAGCAAAATTGCTGAAATAAAAACTTGGATGTTGGTTTGGATGCTTCGGGACGTAATTTGAACTCGTTTCTTCACAAAACCTGTTTGCTGGCAGAATTCATTTGTCATCTTAGCAAAATCATATCTCTCTTATATGAGATTATTTTTTGGCTAAAATTTGGTACATGGATAGGTTTTGAGTCGAAATCCAACAAAATTTAGTTTGCCTCAAATGGACATATGTAGCTCAAGATATTCAAATCGGAATGACCTAAGGTCAACACTGCCAGATTGCGAGATTTGACTTTGAAGGCTGCGATTTCCATGCTCTTCCTTATTTTATTTTCTTTCCTTAGATTTCTAGAAAGGTATGGATGTTAGCTTTTTAATGCCACTAGAATCAGTTCATTTCAACCTCTAGAGTTTTTGCTCTGCACAAAACATCGATTGAAATTTAAATCTGTCAATTATCTCCAATTTACTCCTTTTTGCATCTTTCATCCAAAAATGCCTTTAAAACATTAAAAAAAAAAAGAATATCAAGGCATTTTATATATAAAACATAGGCAAAATATTAGCTAAATGTGGGTGAAACTATCGAATAATATGATTGCATCATTCTCCTATTGAAAAGGCCCTCACTAGAGGCATTCTTTAATAATTGCTCGAGTAAACTGGTAAGGCGAGCCACACTAACCTTTAGAGAATCCAACTCTTCTTGGAAGTGAGCATCATGGTAAACGCATTCTTCATCTTTCATGTTTCTTTGCTAGAGTTGAGTGTTGTAAACTTTATGGATTGGAGCTTTTCAGGGACCTATATTTTGACCTGATGCTTATATGTTTATTATTTACAATGAATGAGTGTGTGTGTGTGTGTGTGTGTGTGGGCATGCAAATGTATGTTCATGCACATTAGGTATGGATTAAAGAGCTAATCTATGACTTCCTTGTGAAGCATGGGTATAATCCATAGTCTAATAAATGTAAAGAGGTTTTACCCAAGTCTTTAGATTAATTGAATTCTATACATATTAGAAGCACTCAAAAAATAAACCTTGGCCTATTTCATTTTTTAAAAATAAGTCTTTCATATAAAGAGTCTTTTCTCCGTAAATGTTACTCCTCTATTGGCTATATTCTTGATAAATTAGACTTCATCCAAATACTCTTCATATTTATGGACATTATTACCAATCCTAGACGCTTTCACTTGTAGCTCGTTTTTCTTTTGGGCCATCCTATCAATTAGCATGTTAGTTTGTTCAACTTGTAGTGGAACAAAGTGTTATTTTGAAGTAGCATTCCATTACTGTCGACTAATAATTTGTTGTTCCTTTCCAGCATTTGAACCATTTTCTCTAGTTGTTGGATCTGGTTTCTGGCCCTTTGCAATTCTTCTTTCTTTATATCGAGTTTAGTTATTTTGGTATTTAGTTGTATATTGAGGCTATTGATATAGTCCTGCCACTCTTCAAATTGTTCCTGTGTTTTCTTTACTTTCTCCTTTCGGAACTCAAGCTCAACTTGTATTATAGAAACTCGGTCTCTCAGGGTATTTACTATGTCTAGGTATCCCCTTATATCCGACTCAGCTGCCCTTATTGCTTCCTTTTCATCCTCGGCCTAGACCTAGTATTGAGCTCTCAAGCTTCTTTTCTCTTCAATGATGAGATCAGCTAATATGTTCACTTTTTCAGCTTTCTATTTTGATTTATAGTGATCCCTATCTTTCTTCAAAAAAGCTATTAACTCTTTGTCAGCTTGTTTTCTACTTTCTAAGGCCTTTTTTAGAGTTACCAATTCTTCCTCCATCATCATGTGCCTATTTACCAGGTCATCATACTTGACTTTTCTTTCTTCCAACTACTCATCTTTTTCTCTCAACTATTGGTTCAAAGGGCATTTATCTTTTCTTCTTTCAGGAGTTGGTCTTTTAGAAACTCTTGATGACTTTTGCTGTTATCGGGCTCAATCCTCAGTTTATCCAACTTCTTTTGCAGGTCTTCCTTATTATTGACTCCTTTTCTTTTAGGTTTCATGGTGATGGATAGCCTATCTTGCATCTGGCTTTGTTCTTTCATCCCTTAGAGCATCCTGGATAAATTGTCATTCCTCCACTTTAATAAATTAGGGCTAACTGAGGACTCCTTTTGATGCTCCTCCTTATGGACTAAAATAAGTCACCCCTAGTCACTTTTAATGGCGTCTATCTTGGCCAAAAAATTAGCCTTTTCAAGCAGACCAATATACTATACCAACCCCTAGGTGTTTCGCACATATTGTACTCCTCCAAACTATTTGGCTACCAATGAGGGTGAGTAACTGATATAACCAGTCAAGTCGATTACTAGAACCCATGATTTATCACCACAGCTCATAAGATGACTTTAGCTGCTTACCCAAGGAGCTTTCCATCTAAAATTACTCTAAGGGAGTGCTTGATACTTTTCTACCCAAGCCTTCTCATCTAGGTCATTCCACTTTTCATTGAAAACCAACCTAAGACGCCTCGTGTTGAACCAACATAAATTATTGAAGACTTCTCTTGATGTATCCATATGAATAACAGAGGAATACAACACCGTTTTCCTCCTTTCTTATGCAATCTATAATGGTTTAGAGATAGGAAAGTTTTAGCCAAGATTGCTGAAGTGGGTTTATTTATCATCTGCTCATACTCGACAAAGATATTGACAGCTTCAATACTGATAATCCCAACGACTTTTGAAGCGCTACTCAGTATTTCTCTTCTCCCAGTTTTCGTTTGTCTTTATCTGCCTTCAGTTTATTATCAATCATCTTCCATTTAAACTCTCAATTAGATGTCTTGTACTATCAACTTGGTCTAGATATAGCAATTTTGCAACCACTTCAACTGTATTCTTAATTCTTTGCTTGAAATACACTTTGTAAAGGTCATTTGGGAAACTCAAGATTTGGGCATACTCTTCAATGGTAGGGGTCATATCAACATCCTAAAAGGTGAAACATTTGTAGTCCGGATCCTATAAGTGCATTAAAGCTTTGAATGTGAAAATCTAAACTAGGATTTTTATCAAGTGAGTAATTCTCCCATAACTTTTTCTCAAACAGATTCTCATCTATGTACCCTAGAATTGGCTTGATTTTTTTATGCTGTCCATAAAGCAATGTACTTTGGTTATGTGCGGTAATTCCTCAACCTTGGTCCTTGGGTAATGCCCTTCAACTAGTTGTATTCAGATCTTTCCCCATATTCTGAAAAGGTTATGGAAGTCATGGTCTTAGCTTAAAAACCCTGCAAAGTTCAAGATTTTAATTAGGTTTACCTTGAAACAGAATGAATTTTTAAAGAGTTTGTACTCTAAAGGCAGTTCTAGGTCATTACATAAAGGTTGAGTTTTCTAACTGGTCTCAAAAAGTCTATGGACTGCCTAGTGAATACCTTAAGTGAAGGCAATATAGGGGTTTACAAGGAATGATTGGGGCACAATATGACTGTCATTACCAAGTAAACACTTAGCTCATAGTTGGATGTTTCACGAATCTAAACCTCTACTAAAAGTCATGAGACAGACTATTACTCCACCTAACATAGAATTGGGTTTATTTGCCAAATTAAAATGTATAAAGGCATTAATCCATACTTGATGTACTTATACATGAACAAGAAGTAAAAATGCTAAAGCGATAAAAATGTGTGCTAAAATTAAATTGAACAGACCAATAAAAGTACATAAACAATCAAGCAAACAAGCAAAGTGTAGTCTAACCAGACAAGGCCTCCTTGGTGGAGTCGTCATCCTATTGCAGGGCGACGCCAATTGTGCACTAAATACCTCTTGAGAGGTATTAGGAAAGGAAAGGGTTTTGGGTTTAACTATAAAATTATTCAACAGTGGACCTAGTATTGTGGTTACTAGAAAACCTATGTTCTATGAAAGTCCAGATAAGGAATTGGTTGTGTAAGGAGAAGACGCATCACCCCTATTGCACCCTACCTAAGATAGACTGCATTATTGTTTGATTGTTTTTCTAGGTCAAGTTTCTATTCATTGGTATTTTTCTAAGGTCCAAGAAAGATCTTCCTTTATGAGAGAGTCTCTACCTTATTAGGTGTAATCTTAACCTTTCTAAAGTCTAAATTTTAACATCGCATTTATTTTGCATTTTGTATCTTTAATACCTAAGGATGCACTTTAATATGTAGTTTTACACCCTCAAATATTAAAGTTTACATCTAAACTCTAATATAAAATGAACAAAATTATTGGTGAAAGGTCTTTGATATTTTGACCAAATCTTAACGAATAATCATAAACTAATAATGATATCCATTTTTTGCATTTTTTAAAACATGAGAAAGATGCATTTTTTTATTCTTTTTTCTTTTGAAAACATGCTTGGGAAACTTTTAGAATGTGGTCGCATGTATAAACAAAACATTTTTTAAATAATTTTTTTTAATTTTAAAAAAATTGTTTTTTTTTCAAAATTTTAGAGAAAAAATTTGGTTTTTTTTCAAACTTTTAGAGAAAACCGAGTATTTTTAATATTGGATCCGTATCTTACAATGTAAGTTTATTGGAAAAATATGCAAAAAAATCATAAATATTTTTAAAATGACCCTCAGAATTTTTTATTTTTTTATTTTTTATTATTATTATATTATTATTAAATATATTGGGTTGGGTCGGGCCGATCATCTAGTTCGAGCCCAACAGGGTTGGGTTGGGCAAACAATGGCCCAACAAACATGTTCCCCTATCTTTTTTATGGGTTGGGTTAGCCGAGCCATCTAGGACAGACCCAGCCAAACAAGTCGGGCCTTCTATTTTTTTGGGTGGATCGAACCCAGTCAAACCATCTAGGCTGGGCTGGAATAGGTCCAGCCCACGTGGTCGCTAGCCTAGCCCAGCAACCACGCTAATTATTTACTCTATAAAGCTGAGGAAAAGAAAAAAAAATGGAAGGGAAGAGTACCTGGTGTGGGGGCTTTAGTTGTGATGAGGAGGTCCGACTGGTGGTTGTAGAGGCATTGGTTGAGGAAACGGTGATTGGCGTTAGCTGTTGGATGAGGAAGAAACCTTCAGCTAAAAGGAAAAAAAAAATTGGTGTGATGGTTCTTATCACCGACGAGGGGATGGGTTGGTGAAGGAGGTTGAGTTGTGGTTGTTCACGGTGATTCTGAGGCTGTAATGGTTGGAGAGAGAGTGGGGAGAGAGGAAAGAGAGAGCTATGAGCTGGGAAACAATAGGATAGGGGCTGCTTTTTTTGTTAACTTTGCACTCGCTTTTCTCCTCCTGCAGGCAATGGAATCCACCCCTATTTATAGGGGGTGGAAAAGGGACATGTTATCTTTAATGGTGCCAAATCTTAGTCGTTGATTTGACCTAAAAGGATCTCAATGTTGGTTGAAAGTTGTCATTATGGTCTGGAAGAGTTATTGTAGAAAGGAGCTGGTCAGGTTGACTATTTTGGGGTGGTGCCATAGTCGATGTGGCATCAATTGGCTAGAAAGGACCACACTATGGTGTAGTCAGATGTAAGGTCATAGTTTGCATGCAAGTTTTGTCAAATATGATGGAGAGATAAAGCATTAAATGCCTTGGAAAGAAAGTCACCTGAGGAGATTTTTCTGACGAAATGAAGAAGAAGATTAATAGTCACCAAACGCGCGCGTTGTTTAATCCTTTTGTTTTTGTTTTGTTTAGTCAAAATGATGTTGTTTTGGTCAAATCACATCGTTTCATTTAAATAAAACAACGTCGTTTTGGCTCTTAGGGTTTTAATTTAGCGTTTTGGTTGGAGTTCAATTTGGTCCCCCGTCTTCTGATTGCTTTCAATTGCTCCCCTAATTGACCCTAAACTTTAAATTTTATGCAATTTTGCCCCTACCAAACTTCATTGTCATCCATGAATTTCAGCGTCTTTTTCATTTTGGTCCTTGGTCTTGTATTTATGCAAATTGACCCTTAATTGACCATTAAACTTTCAATTCTCTTCAATTTCACCTCTGATTTCAATCAATTAGGTTTCTATAGTTCAGTGTCTTTTGCAAAGTGGTCCTTGACAATGAATTTATTCAATTTAGCTCTTAATTGACCATAAGCCTTTGATTTTCTTACAAATTTACCCATGATTTCAATCAATTAATGACTTGGTAAAAATTAAATTTTTATCTCTTAAAATTCCAATCTTCTCAATTAAGCCCAAATTGAGCTCCCAAACTTAACTTTTCACCAATAAAACCTCTAATAAAATTAATTTGATCCATTTAAAGTATAAGTAAGTCATTGCACTTAATTAAATCCTTTAATTGGACCTAAATTAATTCTTAAACATAATTAAACTTTAATTTGGCCCATGATTAAATCAAATTGGCCTATTAAAAATCTAATTATATCCCTAGGCTTAATTTTTATACAGATTAGTCCAATAATCATATAACTTGACCTTTAATCTATATTTGTCTCTCCAATTTTAGATAGCATGGGGTACAATTATACTCTCGATTCAATCTAAAATTACGACTTGATGTTAGTCTTTTTGTTATTATTATTTTTTTTTTGGAAAGAAAAAGAATGAATTTAGGAAACTACCCAAAAATGGGTTATAACATGAACAATTGTTAATTAGGGTGTGTATTGTGTTTGGTATTGGAAGAAAGAGATGTAGAAATATAAATTCTAATGTTTTGCAAAAAAATTACTAAATGTGTTAAATTTGACTAAGTATTGATTTTTTTATAATTGTTGGATTGTGTTGTTATTAATGTGTTGGATTGAAGGTGCGGTGATTATAATTGAGTTTAAAAGGGGTTTAAATGGTGTACGCAATGAAGTTTGAAATTTGTTTTGTTAAAAAATAAATCAAATTTAACGAGATAGACTTAAGGATTAAATTTCTTTAACAATAAAATAAATGGATGAAAAAAAATAAAAATCTAGAAAGGAACATGGTCTCTTGCTCATAAAGTGGACGGCCATAAATGGAAATTTAGGATTTTTCAAATTGAGTGATAAATTGTTGAATTGGTATATGTATTGTAGTAAGAAATATATGATAGAATTTTAGGGCATTTGAGAAGTTAACTATGATAAATTGTCTAATTTGCTTGTTTTAAATGTTGAATGTGTTGATGACCGTTTGTATGGGTTGAAATAAATTAAGTATACATGTTTGGGAGACTTCATATCAAATCTAATTGATTGTGTTAAGCCTTAAAGGGATAAAAAGGAAAGTGCAGTAATTTGATAAAAATGTATGGAAATTGTTTGAAAGGTTGAGAACTGGTTGTCTTGAACTTTGTATTAATATAGCCAAAAAGAATATATAATTAGGGATGGTAAAGGAATTAGGAGACTGAGGTTAATGATGTAATTTTGATAAGAATTGATTTACCTATGAGAGTGAGTTAATGGATAATAAGCATTTTAAAAATGAAATAGATAAATGAGCCAAAATTGATCCAACGAATCATTAAGGTTGAAAAATATATAAATGAATCATAAATGGGTATAAAGTATATGGAGATTGAAAAGTATTATTGATGTATCAATGTGACATAATGGGAGTCAAAATAAAATAATGAGATTGGTTGATTGAAAATGACATGTTATGTGTTATATTTAAATTGATTATGACAGTGGATCCAATACATGAAAATTTTAAGTTGTTTATAAACATGAAAGTTATTAAGTTTTAGAAGTTGAAGTGTCAAATATTAAAAAATGGTTGGTAATGTATAGACGAGATAAGATATAAACTACAAGTATTAATTTAGATCAAGGAACACGGTTGAACCTGTAAGAGCCCTAAATATAGGTTTTGTCTTGGAAATTAATGAATTTATGGATTGAACATGAGTATACTTTAATTATTATTCGGGTTAATAATCCTAAAATTTGATTAATTCGAGTTAAGGGTATTACCAGTGTATTAAGGTTTAAGTCTTGAATAAGAGGTAGAAAGAAATTATAAAGAAAAAAATCAATTTAAGGCAAGGATGAAGAGGATTCACTGGGATTAATAAATAAAAAAAAATTATTAAATCATGGATTATAGATAATGCAAAATTAATAAAACTCGAATTGAGGCATGAGTTATAATTTTCTGGGAAGGACTAATGAATGTTTTTGGCATAAAGTATGACCCATAAATATTAAAGTGAAAAATTATAAATAGTTGATTTAAGGCATGGGTCATGATTAATTGAAATGAGTTATTGGACAAATAGTCGATGGATTTTATGATATTTATGAATATATGTAAGATGAAGTGTAAAGCTAACGAAATGGAGTATACCCTTGATGAAGGTAATGCATGTAATTAAAATGGTGTTGATGTTATTAATGTTTCTTTGAAAGGATTAATGATAATTTATGTAATTCAAAAGTTGTAAATAATTTCATTGAACAAATAATTTTAATGTTTTCATCTGTCTCATGGGGGAAAAGAATGTGCATCTAGACTTCACAATTGATGTGCTTAAAGTTCACAGACAGTACGAAACACAAATACGAAGACAAATTAATGAATGTGTGGTCAATGTAAAGTGAGACTCTAGGCACATAAATGGACCAAAGGAATCCAAATAAAGCATTAACTAAGTTCATGGATAGATGGGTAAATACTTGTACGATATAAGGAATATTTAAGATGTAAAACTATATGAAGTAGCCATTAATAGGCATAAACATAGTTTTAAAACCCCGCCCGGCCCAGCGGGTCAACCCGGGACTCAATGGCCAATGTTTGGCACCAGTAAAGAAAAAATGCCCTCTTTCGCCCCCTATAAATAGGAGCGGATTCCATGCCCTGAGAAAGAATAAATATGAGGCCAAAGCTGAGAAAAAAATCAGTCTTTCCTTAGTTTTTTTTCTTATTCTCCGCAAGCCTCCTTTGCACCACCATAACTACCGCATCTTCATTGTCATTGCTGCCACTAACCACACGTCAGTCTTCCATGCACCACCAGGAACATCGCCAACAACTTTTCTCTTTTGACCAGGCAAGCTTTCCTCTTCGTTTTCTTCCTTAAACTCCCCCCCCCCCAGCCATTGCATTTTTCATGTAGTTGCGAAAATAATTAACCCCATGGTCACTAGGTTGAGCTAGTGACCATGCGGGCCTGGGCTGGACCCTTCCCATATGGCTGGGCTGAGTCCAACCCACTTAAAAGAAGAGAGGGAGGCCAGGTCATATGGGCCGAACCAGCCTATATAATAATAATAATATAATAATAAAAAAACAAAAAAATTCCAAAAACTTTCAAGAGTCCTTTTAAAATATTTGTGATTTCCTTGCATGTTTTTCCAATAATTTTGCATAATATCAAGTTGTAGACTTATACTATAAGATACAAATACGGTATTAAAATAATCAATTTTCTCCGAAACTTTTCTAAAAAAAATTTAAAAATAAAAAAAATTGATCCGGCAAGACCCGGTTGCAACCCGTTGACTTTGTTTTTACTCAAACGATGTCGTTTTGATTTTTTAAAAAAAAATTGAAACCGGTAAACCGGTCAGAACCCGGGTCGGCCATCGGGCCGGGTCTAAAAACTATGGGCATAAATAATATTTTAAATTGAAAAAATATATGGATACGCCATAATTGATAAAAAAAAATAGGTTATATATGTGAGAAGCTAGAATGATATATAATGTGTTAGAATAAAATAAGCGTTTGGTTCAAATGAAAATAATACTAGAAAGATAAAATGGGATATAAATTAAATGTGATTGTGAGATAAAATCTTAGAATGGATTAAATGTAATTGTGAAATGAAATGTGGTATGAATTAAATATGGTTGTGTGATAAAATGATAGTACAAAGTGAATATGCTTGTGAGGAAATGAGGTATGAAATGAATCCAATGAATTTTCAAGGAATGATAATTTGTTTTAAAAAGAGCTAAAGAATAGATTGTAAAAGCAAAAGGTTGTTATGAAAAAAACAAAGACAATAAGAAAACTAAAAAAACACAACTTATCTAACACAAAGAAAATGAAAATTTCAGAAAGATATGACCTAATTTTAAAGCCTAGCTTTGATACCAACTAATACGAACCTCGTGATCATATGGTCATGCAATCCATAATGAAGATGATAACTTCCCTAAAAAAGCTAAATAATCCAGTTTGTTTAAACCTTAGCCTAGAGTTAACCTGTAAATATCCAAACCTAATCTAATCATTTGTCCTCGGTTATCCAACATGGATACCATGAGCTAAAGTTAATCTCATCATTCATTCCTGGTTATCTTGACATGGATACCATTAACCAAGGTCATTTCATTATTTATCCTGGAAATCTCAATTGTTATAACTCATCTTTTGTTATTCCCCCAAATAAAATTCAAAATAAAGGAGACTGGCAATGTAGAAAAACTAGTTAAGGAAGGATATCAGATATGCATAAAATCAAACTGCAACTCTATTGTACCAAAGACTAAACAAACAATGCAGATTTAAGGTCAAATTAAATGATTATTGAATGAATCTGCATAAAAATTAATTAATTTTTTAATAACCCAATTTGATTTAATCACGGACCACATTAAAATTATAATTATGCTTAAGATTAATTTAGGTCCAATTGAAAGATTTAATTAGATGCAATGACTTAATTATACTTTAAATGGGTCAACTTAATTTTATTAGGGATTTAATTGGTGAAAATTTAAGTTTTGGAGCCCAATTTCGGCTTAATTGAGAATATTGGAATTTTAGAATACCAAATTTAATTTTTACCAGGTCAATTGTTTCAAATTTGATGTAAAATTACAAGAAAATCCAAAGTTTGGGGTCAATTAAAGGTTAAATTGAAGAAATTCACAGTTAAGGACAATTTAGCAAAATGTGTGGAACTATGAGGGCTTAATTGAATGAAATCAAGGGTGATATTGAAAAATTTTAAAATTTTAATGGTCAATTTGTATAAATCCAAAGCAAAGGACCACAATGAAAAAGACGCTGAAATTCAGGGCTATTGTTGAAGTTTTTCAGGGGTAAAATTATATAAAACTAAAAGTTCAATGCCAATTAGGGATACAATTAAAAGAAATTAAAAGTTGAGGGATTAAATTGAACTTTTATAAATCTCTAAATTAAAACCCTAAAATTCAAAGCAACTCCATTTCATTTAATTGAAACAATGTGTTTTGACCAAAATAACATTGTTTTGACCCTATAAAAGACAGATAGACAATGTGTTGTTTGATACTGTTTATCTTCTTCACCATCCCCCCCCGAAAGATACTCAGGTGACCATCTTTTCAGAGCATTTAATGCTTCATTTCTCAACCAAACCAGAAAAACCATACGCCAACATAAAGCCTGACACGTGACCATGCCTCAGTATGGTTCTTTCTGGTCGATTGACATCACAACGGCCTTGGCGCCATTCCAAAAAGGCCAACCTAGGTAGCCTTGTGTTGTCAAAAATCTAACAGTTTATAATGGAAACTTTGAACCAATAATTGAGATCTTACCAGTTCGAATCAATGGCCAATGTTTGGCACCAGTAAAGAAAAAATGTCCCTCTTTCACCCCCTATAAATAGGAGCGGATTCCATGCCCTGAGAAAGAATAAATATGAGGCCAAAGTTGAGAAAAAAATCAGTCTTTCCTTAGTTTTTTTTCTTATTCTCTGCAAGCCTCCTTTGCACAACCATAACTACCGCATCTTCATCGTCATTGCTGCCACTAACCACACGTCAGTCTTCCCTGCACCAACAGGAACGTCGCCAACAACTTTTCTCTTTTGACCAGGCAAGCTTTCCTCTTCGTTTTCTTCCTTAAACTCCCCCCCCTCGGCCATTGCATTTTTCATGCAGTTGCGAAAATAATTAACCCCATGGTCACTAGGTTGAGCTAGTGACCATGCGCGGTCCAGGCGAGACCCGTCCATATGGTCAAATTGAGTCCAACCCACTTAAAAGAAGAGAAGGAGGCCAGGTCATATGGGCCGAACCAGCCTATATAATAATAATATAATAATAAAAAAAACAAAAAAATTCCAAAAATTTTCAAGAGTCCTTTTAAAATATTTATGATTTCCTTGCATGTTTTTCCAATAATTTTGCATAATATCAAGTTGTAGACTTATACTATAAGATACAAATGCGGTATTAAAATAATCAATTTTCTCCTAAACTTTTCTAAAAAAAAATTTAAAAATAAAAAAAATTCTTTTTAAAAAAGATTTTATGTTCGTGCATTTGGCCAAATTCTAAAAGTTTTTTCATGCATATTTTCTAAAAGATAAAAATAATATTTTTATCATGTTTTAAAAAATAGATATTGTAACCAGTTTATAATTATCTATTAGGATTTAACCAAAATACAAAAAACCCATAATAATTATTTTGTTATTCAGAGCTAGGATTTAGCTATATCAAGAAATAAATAAGTCTGGTCCTTATAATGGTTAGGATTTAACCATATAAGGTAGAGACTTCCTCACGAATGAAGATCTACCTTGAACCTTAGACATAACCAATGAATAGAAACTTGACCTAAAAAAACAATCAAATAACAATGCAACTTACCTTGGGTAGGGTGTATTGGGGGTGATGCGTTTTTCCCTTGCACAACCAGTTTCTTACTCGGACTTTTGCAGACTATAGGTTTCCTAGTAACTATAATACTATGTGGCGACTCCTAAATCTTATAATCATAACTTTATGATTATACCTAAACCACCTTTTCAACACACACTTTCAAGAGGCAGACTTGCCGTCTCGCGCACCACGACACCAATTATGAATATCCTTAGCCGAAGCTAATCCCGATATTCTTTATTACTCATGGTTAATCAAATAACAAAATTTATATGATAATATATTATTAAAAATATACCCTATGAATTTAGCAAAATTAGATGAAGGTGAAAATCACCTACCTACTTCTCTCGTAGTGTGTCCTCACCAAGTTGAAGATCTGATTCCTGTTGTACCTCCTGATCTATAAAGAGACCATTGGTTAATATATTATTGTAAACACCTAAAACATGAATGCATGAGATTAAGTATATACAAAAGAACCCATTAACTATAAAATAGTTATGTTTATAGTTAATGTTTATAATAATAAAAGAAGAGTTATCAAAGTTGATAAAAATATATTATATAGAAAGTAACTTAGTTTGTTGTGAATGTGATGTTAAATCAAAGAGTTGTTATGAATGTGATGTTTATAGTTAATGTGTATAATAATAAAAAGAAGAGTTATTAAAGTTGATGAAAATGTATTATATAGAAACTAATAGAAAGAGTAATGATATTGTTTTTATTTATATTGTGTATGTCTTATCCTTTCTTATTCTTCTTTTGTTGTTTTATAATTTTTTTTATTTTCTCTTTCTAGGCACAAGAAAACTCAACATTTAGATATTAAGATAAAATTTTCTTTCCCTTCTCTTTATTTTTGTGTTTTATTTTATTTTATTTTATTTTTTATATATCTTTCTATTATTAATAATTGTATAAATGTTATTGAGTATTTTTTTAATTTTTCTATTATTAATAATTGTATAAATGTTAATAGAAATTTTTTAATTTTTTTTATTTTCCTATTATAAATAATTGTATGGATGTTGATGGAACCTTTTTATTTGTTTTTAATTTTTCTGTTATTGGAAATTTTTTTTAAAAAAATGTTTTTATTATAAATAATTGTATGAATGTTGATGGAAACTTTTAAGTTTTTTTATTTTTCTTTTATTAAAAATTATATAAATGTTATTGGAAATTTTTTAAAAATTTTAAAAACTTTTTCAGTTATTTAATGATTGTATATAGATTGTTGGAATTTTTTTATTATTTTCTATTATTCAATGATTGTATATAGATTGCTGGATTTTTTTTAATTTTTTTAATTTTCTATTATTTAATGATTGTATAAATTTTATTGGAATTCTTTTAATTTTTTTGTTCTTTAATGATTTTATATATATTGTTGGATTTTTTTTTATTTTTTTATTTTCTGTTATTAATATGGTTAGCTAATTTATTTTTTGGTGTTAATAAACAGTTCTTAATTTCATGAAAAAAATAAGAAAATAAACAAAATTAGTAGCCATCATAAATTAAAAAAATAAAAAAATAGTTAGGATAAATAAATAGTTTTTAACGTGAAATATTAATACATTCTTTAATGTATTTATATTTACCTCTTCTAATGCTGCTAAAGGACATGGTCATGGTGTTATAGATTTGTCCACAGGCTAAAAACAAATAGGCCCTTCAACAAGGCTACAATGTTGTCCTAAGGCAAGGGTGCGTAGCATGGCTTCAACTTAGGGTGACATTAATTGCAGAGCTCTGTGGCGTGAGATGGCATGGCATGGCATGGACTGAAAACTCCTTGTAGAGAAAATATTTTCCTTTTCTTTTATCTATTTTTTATTATTATTATTATTAACATGGATGTGCGGGTCAACTTGCATGTATCTCGATTAATTTTATAAATTCTAAAATTAACAATCATATAAGTCTTTAATAATCGTTAAAGACCTCGAACTCGTGTCTTTTATCTGCTTCTAATTAGGGCCTTCATAGGTAACCTCCTTCAATATCTGGACTGAAAACTTTGCTTATACGCCACTCTAATGCCAAGTTATGGATCAAACTTTAGGATGAAGGACAGTGGTTATCAAACTCAACATAGTTAGGTTGTTTGTCTTTAATTTGATGGCCACTTATGTCCCCTTCAACACAAACAAATGTTTCCTTCTTGTCTTCTTTGTCAACCACCACTTGAATCCGCTTAATTTCAACTCCATTTCATCCTCTGAGCAGACCTCCAGAGTGTGTGTGTGTGTGTGTATTGAAACGTGCATAACTATGCTGAGTTAGTATAACTATGCACGTTTCAATATATATACTAACTCAGCATAGTTATGCTAACTCAGCATAGTTATGCACGTTTCAATATTTGGTTATCTTGGAGCAAATCTTGTTTCCTCTTAGGCTGCATTATATCCACCCCCTATCAAGAATTTATCCCACCACAGTCGGGAGGGAAAAAAACTATCTTTATTATTATTATTATTATTATAAGAAGAACACCTATAGGTGGTTAAGTCGTAGTAATGAATCGTGGATCAAAATCTGTACAGGTGAAAATCTGTACAGGTGACAATAATATAGTTTAATTTATCTTTAATATTTATATAATATTAAATTAATAAATATAATATTTGATTTATGAATTTAGAGTAAAGATAAAGTTCATAGAATAAAAAAATTTATAAAAAAATTATAAAATTGTTATAATTATAATATTTTTATTGCATCAAAACATTGTTTTTAAAATGTTCCTAGTCAATGTTTTTTTAAATACTTCATATCTATTAGAACCGTATAGAATGATGTATATTATATTCTTTTATTTATAAAATAAAACAGTTGTTCTCATAAGTTGAGGTATAAGGGATACCTAAAACTAATAAATAGGTACTTGTTATAAGACATGCACACTGAACTGATCCGCATGAAAATTTCATGTGGAAAGGTCACATATGTCTATGGAAAGGCTCATTTGACATGTACCTAGAATTTATATTTGATCCAACATATTAAAAACCTAATGCCTCACACACATTAAGAACCATTAGTAAGAAATTAAACTGAGATGATTTAATTAAGTATAGCTTGATTAAAATATATTTTAGAAATTAAGAACTAAAATATAATTAATATAGGGATTATATTTCTAAACCTAGAAAAATGAAGTAAATACTTGATTGAGTTAATTTCTGAATTAATATATGGATACTATTCAAAGGAAAAATTGATGTTTTGTAAATTTATAGGATTTTTTATATTTTTCTATAAATAGTAAATTATGCCTCTTCTTTTGAATTGTTATTTGTTAGACAAAAAAAATCTAAGTAAATCATAGAATAGAAAGTTAGCACTTTAGGCATAATAATCCCTCTATCCTAAATAGGAACTTAGAAGATTTCTCACTAATAGTTCAAGTGAATTACCATTAGAGTCTGGATTAGATGACTTATAGTTTGTAAAAACTTATTCTTTAAGAAATTATTTAAAATTAAAAAAATCAGATGTTCAAATAATAAATTCTTAAATAACTTTAAATCAATCTAATAAAATTTAAAAACTCCTAAATAATTTTAAATAATGTCAACGGATGGTGGACGACTAAGGGTTTTAACTCTCATTTATCTTCATTTTATGTCATCGTTTGAGATTCAAAAAGAAAAATAAATAAATCAGTGGCATATATTCTACCAAACATTGTGTGGATCAAAAGACTGTCTCTCTTCTTCACTGCTTCTTCTTCTTCCATTCCAGTTTGTGTTTCGTTAGCTCTCCGTTTAATCTGTTTTTATTCTCATATAAAGAGCAAGAGAAATAAAGAAGAAATAAAATATAAAATGAGTGGTCTTTGAAAAAAGAAATACAAGAAGAGTACGATAATAAGAAAACACAGGTTTATTAAGAAAGCTTCTTTAATGCATTTAATATTTAAAAAAAAATGGCAACAAGAGGTGGAGCAATGGGAGTTTCAAGCTTCCCATCATCACCTTCATGTTTCAGGAAGAATGGCAGCAGGGCCACCTCCTCTACTACACTCCATTTGGTATGTATGTGCCTATTTTGAAACAAATGCATGCAATCATTTGTGCCGATTCTATTTCATTTTTTGCTCCTTTTTTTTAAAAAAAAAAAAGAAAAGAAAAATCTGAAATTGAGCAATTAAACCTCGGAGAAGAAAGAAGTAAATTAGGCTTGGTTGTGGTGGGTTTTCATCCGTTTGGAAATTATTTATTTTCAAGTCACATGAAAGAGATAGAAAAGGAAAATTCAACTCAACTGAGATATATAATTTTACTAAAATTTGTCTGCCTGAAGCTGTAGGTCGTCCCTTTGCCTGCAAAAAATGCAGAAAGAAAGATCAAGAGATCAAGAATGCAGTGAGGATACTTTAAAAACCACCATTTAGATATAGCTTCGGCTAATGAAATGGAGTGTCATATGAGTTAATCTCTTGATGCACAGACTGACATTTTGTATGATCCGTGTGACGAGCACAGCAGCAGATGGCCAGCAAGTCAGTAATACCGCGTAGAAGAATCACGTTCTCAGCTGTGCAAGAATCGTCTGCTTCCACTGGTAAGCTGCCACATTCTTGGTGCATAAGTACTAGGTCTAGTTGAGCTCAAGTGTCAATGTTAAAATTCAATGAAGAAAACTCTGACTATTTTGTTATGGTTCAATAGTTGCAGCTGATGCAAATGAGGTAAAGCCAGTTGAAAAGAAGGCACCGACAAAGCCCAAAAAAAGTCCTCCTAAGCCACTTTCTCAGTTGATGGAGGAGGATGTGATCCCTTCTTTGAAAGCAGCTCTTGAGGCTCAAGATCATATCACTGAACTCGACCTATCTTTCGAAGACAAAAGAGTCAGTATTCCACTTTGTTTCATTGCTGTATTTTAGCCTAAAATGTCATTGTAAGCTATCCAAAATTGCTCCGACCTTTTCCAGTTGGAAGGCTCCTTCCTAAAGAAGGGCACTCCTTATTCATTTTGGGCCTTCTTCCCTGACGGAGTCCTCACAGGTACTCTCATTTTATAGCAGCTTGAGAGTTCAAACTGTAGCCTATCAATCTTTCATTTTACATGAAACCCGGCGTCATTTTCTTGTTGCCGGCAGGTCCAAAAGGGTTTTCTCTATCATCCTACGGTTCAAGGGTCAGCACAGTTGAGCCTTTTCTGATCGATGAGAAGAAAATTACTGAAAAACACATCGTTTTTTGGGTGGAAAAGCGCTTGGCAGCTCAAGGAATCATTCCTGTGTGGCGAGGATAGCCCCTCACTACGTGTAAAGTTCATTCAATTCATTCGAGATGATGTATCTGTTGTTCCGAGCTTCGAAAATAAAAATAATAAAATAAAATTATTCGAGAATTTTTATGTTTTGTTATACAAATTTAAGAGTTATTTAAATATTTATCATCTGAAGATTTATTTTTTTTTTAATAATTGTTTGAAGATTGGGTTATTGTAAATAAAAAATCATCTAATT
Source organism: Populus deltoides (assembly GCA_015852605.2). NCBI lineage: Eukaryota > Viridiplantae > Streptophyta > Magnoliopsida > Malpighiales > Salicaceae > Populus > Populus deltoides. Next base: position 20,921,644 of record CM027571.2, on the reverse strand, counting down.
ATCTTGTGTCAAACGATAATCTACACGAACGACCAATCAGAAATCTTGTAGAATCCATATTTAAAAAGAGATAGTTATGTTTAGAGTTTCCTTCTAACATACAACCATACAAAAATAAGAGTATAGCTTACTATTTGTAGGGAAATCTAAAAAAATCTATAAATTAGAAAAATATCAATTTGTCCCTTAAATAGTATCAATATATTAATTCAAAATAATTTTAGAAATTAACTCAATGAAGTCCTTACTTGATTTTTCTAGATTTAGAAATATAATCCATATATCAATTATATTCTAGTATTTAATTTCTAAAATATATTTTAATCAAGTCATACTTAATTAAATCATCCCAATTTAATTTCTTACTAATAGTTTTTAATGTGTGTGACTTATTAGGTTCCTAACATGTTAGTACAAATACAAATTATAACTCTAATGAAATAGAATTAAATAAATTAAACAATTTAATTTATTATCAATTCAATAATTGATTAATTTATATTTGAAGATCATGTGTATCATCTAGCAATGTGTCATCATCCCCCAAATATTAGAAAATTTATTAATGATTTGACTTAATCTTTCAGCGACCGGTTTCTCAATGTAATTAATATCATTCATTAATAATGTTCTAATTTAACATTAAAGTATGAAGAATGTTTGTCATGTTAAATCATGTTTGTTCTTTATATAATTGTCATTAATCGTTTGAATAAAATTTGGAATTCTTTTCAAATCTCATTCTACCTTGTCTAAGAATTTCTCAATCAATACTATTTGAGAACGGATGAAACATTTTCTCTAATTTACCTAGGGTGATGAATCCTCTCTTGATTACTCAAGTACCTTCATATAGTTCATGCAACACTCAATTATTGCCCCTTTGTTACCTTGATTAAGACAACATGTAACAGGATCAAATGATAACATTCTCTATATAAGATAACTTAGTGATCCTTTGTTACCTTGATTAAGACAACATGTAACAGGATCAAATGATAACATTCTCTATATAAGATAACTTAGTGATCCTTTGTTACCTTGATTAAGACAACATGTAACATGATCAAATGATAACATTCTCTATATAAGATAACTTAGTGATTTTAAGTATAAGAATCACTTACACGACCATCATGTGAGTCTTTCTATGAACATGGGTGATCTTTCCATATGAAATTCTCATATGGGTCAGTTTAGTGTACATGTCTTATGACAAACACTTACATATTAGTTTTAGGTATAACTTATACCTCAGCTTATGAATACAACTACTTTTTTTCATAAAGAAAACTACATGATATGCACCAATCTTTATGGCTCTAATAAATATCTAGTATTTAAGAGAGTATCGACTAATAATATTTTAGAAATAATGCTCTGATGCAATAAAAATCTCATAATTATAACTTTATAATTTTCTTTGCAAAATATTTTTGTCTCAAGAACTTTATCTTTACTCTAGATTTATTAATCTAATATTAAAGATAAATAAAATTTTTATTAATAAATATATATTTATATAAATATAATGTTTATATCATATATAATCAACTGGTTAGCTATATGATGACATGTTAATGCACAATCACCGATTGTTTTGCCTTTTTTTTTTATTAACGTAGGTGCTTGGGTTAGCTTGCGCACACCTCGACTAATATCACGGGCCCTGAAGTTAACGATCATGTAAGCCTCCAGTGGCTATCATATTAGCAACCATATGGCTCGAACCTAAGACAACAGGGAGAGTAAGTCTCTTAGTTCCAAACTCTTACCACTACCTATGAGATAATTTTTTTTTTCAATGGAAAAGATGTTACATACCGTTTATCCAAGGTAAAGACTAAAAAAGGATTTCCTTACATGTCTACTGGGTTTGGAGGATGTTCAGTGGATCCGAAAATTAGTCGTGGTGCGCGTAAACTGGCCCGGACATTCCAGGTTATAAAAAAAAAAAAAAGGATTTCCTTTATTTGTCTTGGGAGTTTGTTCAAACCAGAGAATGACCAAGTGACAATAGTTCCTGTATTCCTGCAATGCCATCGATCAACATGCCATAGCCAATCATATTAAATATGGACTTTTTTTTCAATTTTTATATTAATTTATTTTAACAATTATATTTTTTTAAAATAAAAACAATATTTCCAACTAAAACCATGAGATAATTAATAAAAAAAATATATCTTTTGTAAGAGAATTCAAAATAACTGTATTTTATCTTTTTTTTTAATGTAATGACGTTAAAAAATTAATTGACACCTAAAACATTTTTTTATGTTTAAAAAGATTTGGCTGGCTACCCCGCAACTAGTTTTCCGTCTACGTTTTACTTGTACGTTTCCTAGCTATTCCTCCCTCTCGTTTTAGCATAGCACACATACGATACGTGCTCTACTTTTCCTTCTTCTTCATTTGCCCCACGCGAACAAAATCACGGAAGAATCTTCCACTTATGTTATATCAGTGAGAAAGAGATAGCTGTGCGTAACACTTTTGGATCGAAGGAGGCATCTCCGGATCCGATCTTTCTTCACCCGGACCGTTTGTCAGTTTTCTAGATTGATTAGAGGTAACTCCTCAAGTCTTTCTGCAAATTTATTGTTAATTGGATGAGTGTGCATGTGTATGCTATATGTTTGGATTTTAGATCTAGTTATGATGCGATGCGACGCGACCCGCTATTGATTGATTTAACTTTTTTTTTCCTAAGTTAGATCTAACCATACTGAGATGATGCATGTATCTATAGATAGATGGATGTGTTTATGTTGATTAATGGATCTATTAATTATTGCCATTTCCTAATTGAAGTTGAGAATCACCATTATTTTGCCCTAAACATCGGCGTGCTAGTTTTCGTGTCAATTCCATCAGCTTTGTTGCTCAAGATTAGGTGGTTTGAATGGTATTGACTTAAAGTTGTTTTTGTTTGATCCAGTGGCTTTTTACCTTACTGGTAATCAAAATGAGGGCGCCCATGATCTGCTGGGCTTTCCTTCTGCTGGCTCTGTTTGGGAACGCATGTAATGGCTTTTATTTGCCTGGTAGCTATATGCACACGTATTCACCTGGGGATGCAATCTTTGCCAAAGTTAACTCCTTAACTTCTATCGAAACTGAGCTTCCCTTTAGCTACTACAGTCTCCCTTACTGCCAACCCAAGGAAGGAGTCAAAAAAAGTGCGGAGAATCTTGGGGAGCTTCTTATGGGAGATCAGATCGATAACTCTCCTTACAGGTTTAGAATGAACGTGAATGAGTCTGTTTACCTTTGTACCACCAAGCCTTTGAGCGAGCATGAGGTTAAGCTTCTGAAGCAGAGAACACACGATCTATATCAAGTGAACATGATTTTGGACAACTTGCCTGTGATGAGGTATGCCAAGCAAAATGAAATTGACATTCAGTGGACGGGGTTCCCTGTTGGGTATACACCACAGAATAGTAATGATGATTATATAATCAATCACCTCAAGTTCACTGTCTTGGTTCATGAATATGAAGGGAGTGGTGTTGAGATAATTGGTACTGGGGAAGAAGGTCTGGGTGTGATCTCTGAAGCTGATGAGAAGAAGGCATCTGGTTTCGAGATTGTTGGTTTTGTGGTTGTTCCTTGCAGCGTTAAGTATGATCCTGATGCGATGATAAAGCACAAGATTTATGACAATGTCTCATCTGTGAGCTGCCCCTTGGACCTTGACAAGTCTCAGATCATAAGGGAACAAGAGAGGATTTCCTTCACCTACGAGGTTGAATTTGTGAAGAGTGAAATTAGATGGCCATCACGATGGGATGCTTACTTGAAGATGGAAGGTGCTCGTGTTCACTGGTTCTCAATCTTGAACTCACTCATGGTGATTTTCTTTTTGGCTGGTATTGTTTTCATCATCTTCTTAAGGACTGTGAGAAGGGATTTGACAAGGTATGAGGAATTGGACAAAGAAGCTCAAGCACAGATGAATGAGGAGCTTTCTGGGTGGAAGCTTGTTGTCGGTGATGTGTTCAGAGAACCAGATTGCTCAAAGCTTCTCTGTATTATGGTTGGAGATGGTGTTCAAATTACAGGGATGGCGGTAGTTACTATTATTTTTGCAGCCTTTGGTTTCATGTCGCCAGCTTCACGAGGGATGCTGCTGACAGGGATGATTCTGCTGTATCTTTTCCTAGGTATTGTGGCGGGCTATGTTGCAGTACATTTGTGGAGAACCATCAAAGGAACTTCAGAAGGATGGAGGTCTGTTTCTTGGTCGGTTGCGTGCTTCTTCCCTGGAATTGTCTTTGTTATCCTCACAATACTGAACTTCATTCTCTGGGGAAGCCAAAGCACTGGTGCAATTCCAATCTCCTTATATTTTGTCCTTTTGGCCCTCTGGTTTTGCATTTCAGTGCCACTCACTCTTTTGGGAGGGTTCATGGGGACACAAGCCGAGGCAATTCAATACCCGGTGAGAACAAACCAGATACCAAGAGAAATTCCTGCACGGAAATTGCCATCATGGGTGCTTGTCCTTGGTGCTGGAACCCTTCCCTTTGGGACCCTTTTCATTGAACTGTTCTTCATTCTCTCTAGCATCTGGCTTGGACGGTTTTATTATGTCTTTGGTTTCTTGCTGATAGTTCTGCTGCTGCTAGTTATTGTCTGTGCTGAAGTATCTGTGGTTCTTACCTACATGCATCTTTGCGTGGAGGATTGGCGGTGGTGGTGGAAGGCTTTCTTTGCTTCCGGTTCAGTATCAATCTTTGTCTTTCTCTATTCCATCAATTACTTGGTTTTTGACCTACAGAGTTTGAGTGGACCTGTGTCAGCCATACTCTATCTGGGCTATTCACTGATCATAGCAGTTGCAATCATGTTATCTACTGGCACCATTGGTTTCCTTACGTCATTCTACTTTGTGCATTACCTTTTCTCATCCGTAAAGATAGACTAAGAAGTTGCTATTGGTGTCTGCTCCTTGTGAAGAGGAAATTTTCTTGGTTCACATTTTTTGCATTTGCTAAATTTGTGCTGCATTAAAGACTCAAATGATATCCTGAATTCATCAAGGCCTGTTATATTCCGAGATTTAGAAGACATGATAGTTGTTTAATGTTTTGGTTGTTGCAGTTTTGGTTGTTGCAGTTGCTCGATAACGTCGTTGTATTATTATTATTATTATTATTTTACTTAGTTGTAATGCTCTCGTTTGATAAAATAAAAGTGCAAATGGCATATCATGCAATGCAATTCCTTAAAATCTCTCTAACAATTTGTTTCTTTTATCTGATTTCTCTCTTAGTTTTCATTAATCAACAGAGTTCTCAGGGAGACTGCTGGAGAAGTAAGTATTTATCTGGTCTTGCCATGTTTCTCGATCCAGTGAAGAATCTTAGAACTTAATGATCATTAATGAATAATGAGATCCTTTCGACTAAAAAGAAACCCAGAATATTTCTTACACTATGGAGAAGAAACTTACTTGAATCTGCAGATAAAGGCTGCCTCCAACTTCTTTCTTACCCTTTGATTTGCCTTTGGGTCGACTACCTAAGACGTGGCAGCACGAGGTTGGAGCTCTTAGCTTGGTCGAAAAATAGAATAAAACCTCAAATATTAGCAGAATAAGTGGTTTCCCAAGGGGTAAAAACGTGGATCATACTCGTTTGCTTGAGAGTTGAGATGGGGGATTTCCTATAATAATTGCTTGGGCCTTCGAATTGCTGAGCTGCTGAGATACTTTTCACAGTACAGTCAACATGCAAAGATGATGAAACACTTTACTCAAAATTACAATTCTCTTTATCCTAAAATAATTACAAAAAGCCTTCAGATGCTCCCGCAAATTCCTCGTCCAGTGCGTTTTGTCTAAATTTTACTGTGTTTATTTATTATTAAAAAAATTAGTTAAAAAAATACCTTTTGGTCAACAAAAAAATATTTTTCAGTTAAAAAAATTTGGTTTGGTTTTCAGAAAAATATTTTCCTTTTATTTTGAGTAGAAAACACTTTCTAAAATTTATAAAAAAATTAGAAATGTCATATTATTAGCTGATTATATCAAATTTGGTCCTCAAACTTTTGATTGTTATATATATTTTGTTTTAAATATTTATTTTTCAATTTCATCCCTTAAAATTTAATTTTTATATTAACTTTGATCCTCATTTTTATAATTATTATTTGCTTTTTTCTTATTATTTTTTAATTGAAATTTTTTATCTATCAAATTTGATCTTTATTCTCTTAATTATTACTTATTTTAGTTGAAATAATTTATGAAATGTTAATTATTATTATTTTAATTTCTTTATCTTTTAATTTTTTTTATTTTTTAGATTTGATCTCTATTATTTTAATTATTATTTATTTTATTTGAGATAATTTATGAAATTATAATTTTTTTTCAATTTTATTCTCATTCAACTTTTTAATTTGTAAGATTTGTTCCTTATTATTTTAATAAACTTGAAAAAAATAAAACATTAATAAGTTATTTCCAACTCATTTTCCATGACATAACCAAACACTAGAAAGGTGTTTTCCAACTTATTTTTCATTACACTACCAAACATCGGAAAATAATTCACTTTTCCAGAATTCACTTTCCAAAAAAAAACTACTTTCCAGCAAATAAATAGAAATGGATCCTGGAACATATTTATATTGTTTTTTCCTAGTGCTATATTTTTAGTTAGAATATTACATGTTTTCTAGTCTAAATAACATGTTTAATCTGTTTATACCATGTTTTTAATGATTAAATGGTTTCTACCATCAATATTAGTGTTCATGAAGCCTGCATATGGAATTATTATCTAATAATACAGTAGGAATTAAATTATGAAAATATTAACAAAAAATTCATGTTGTGTTGAAATAAAAATCACAGAAGTTTAGCAAGGTTAGGAGCAAGGTTGTCAAAAAAGTTTTTTTGACACGACCACCTAAATATACAATATAAACTCGGATCGTAAACTTCGAATTGTGAAATCGTAAGTAAAACATTTTAATTAATTATATATTAATAATTTCAGTCAAGTAGTAAATAATAACTTAGTGTAGGGTTTAGCGATTGTTTAATAATATGATAAATCTTGTTTTTTAAAGTGTTTTTAACTTTGAAATGTATTAAGATAATATATTTTTTATTTTTTAAAATTTATTTTTAATATTAATACATTAAAACAATTAAAAATAATTAATTAAAACTTAAAAAATAATTAAGGATTAATTTCTATGGCTTTACTCACAAAGTCAATCCATAGTGTTTTTCTTCTATCTTTTCTTCTTAATTAATGCTTTTTTTATTTATAAAGCAATGTAAATCACTAAGATTGGGCAAAATCCCAATCTCACAACACGACAACAAAGAAAACATAAAACCTTATTTTTCACAATTCATAGTCAACATCACCACCTCAACCACCGTCAACAACCACTACCTTATCTTTCACGGTCAACATCACCACCTCTAAATTTATCAACCAAATGGAACAACTTTAAACGTTTAGCGACAATTAGCAAACAAGTCTAGCATTTATTCTCTACAGTATTGCCCACCATTACCACAAGAGATACTTCAGCTACTAACAGTTTGATTTGATCAAGAAATTTGTAGCATCATCACTGAAATCAATTGCCCTTCATGCACTTTCTCATCTCCTCTCTCCCGACTCTACTCACCACCCTCTGTTGTATCTTCTCACTCTCCCTGTAAGTAATAACTCAAGGCCCATTAGATCTGCTTGGTAGGGACTTGATGTTGAGGGTTTTGAACAACCTCGATGCACGCAGCATGGCACTATGCGTCGTCGTCTCTTGTAGCTGGAACCGTGTTGCTTCCAGTGATCTTCTCTGGACCTCCAAGTCTAGGTGTTTTTCTTCTGTTTGAGATGGACACAGAGATCAACAGAGAGTTGAAGAGTTTGTCAGCTAACAAATACACAGAAAGTTGAAGAGTTTGTCAAACTCGTAAACTTGGTCCGAGTTAACCGAGTTTGCTGGTTTTTGAATTTCTAACCTGATTGTACACGGTATATATAATGATTTTACGAGTTAACTCACGAATTCGACAACCTTGGTTAGGAGTTTAAGAGCCATTTTGTTTTTATATTTCACAAGTATTTTTGAAAAAAATTATTTTATTTTTATTTTTATTTTATGTTTTTAAAATATTTTAATATGTTGATAATAAAAATAAATTTTAAAAAATAAAAAATATTATTTTAATATATTAAAAAAAACATTTTAAAAAATAACTAATGAACGTGGACATATTTATCTGCTGTGGATATCATCATTCTTCCATAATGCTACATCCACACGGTAATTGATGCCTATAATCTCGTGCCTCTTCTTCTTCTAAATTATCTTATGTGTGTTTGTTAGTCATTCATTATTGATTGGCTGTATATTCAGTGCTTTACAGTGTGGAGGTGGACTCAGATTATATATCAATATAATAGTTTAATTTCTAGGATGAAGTATTATTTTCAATGAAAAAAAAAAGTGCAGGTATTTTTAATGATTTTTTTACTATTAAAAAAAATCTTAACTGTAAATTAAAAAATATATACATGTATTTAATAAAATAGATCAAGAATTATATAAGCTAATAAATGATTATAAATTTCTTAATAAAATAGATCAAGAATTATATATGCTAATAAATGATAACAAATTTCTTAATTTCAACCAAAGATTGAATCGGAAAGTTAAGATAAAGATATTATTTTTTAGAAAAAAATATTGAATATTTGTTTTCTTTTAAAATTGGATTCCTAAAGTTTCAATTAGTTTGAATCAATAAAATTAAATTTTATTTTGTCAAATTAAATATTAGTTCAACGTCAAAACTTGTTTTTAACATTGTACAAGAGCCCCATGTAAAGCCAACTGAAACAAAAAAAAAAAGGGATTAAATTGAGAATAAAAAAAAAAAAGTAAAGTGACAAAGAAAAATAAAAAAAAAAGATGAAAAAGAAAACAATATAAGTACTATACTATTGCAACCCACAATGGATTATGTTTTTTTCCTTCTTATGTTGCATTTTCATTGTCTTTTTAATATTTCATCCATCTCACATTGTCTTCTATGTTCATGATTTCAAACACTATTTCATGGTTATCTGAGCATCAATTTTATAAAACCAAACTACAATTATTAAATATGAAGCAAAAAGACTTAATCAAGCCATAAAAAAAAAAGGATGTGAATGAAAAAAATGACCTAATAAAAAACAAGAAGGATGTGAATGGGGAAAAAAAGTTTGAGATGGTTCATTGTTTATAATTCAAATATCACAGCGTCAATTTTGTTAAACCAAATTATAATTGTTAAATGGAAAGCAAAATGACTCAATAAATAAATAAAAATAAAGGAAAGGATGAGAATGAAAAAAAAAATTGAGGTGGTTCATTGTGACAATGTTTCCATCTCAAATTTTTTAATATTTTTGTTAAGCGTGTGTGAGTTTGCTGTATAAATAACATAACAAAAAACACAATATGGCTGACTGGTTTGGGCACCAAATTAAGGTTGTGGTGCCGACAGACTAGGGTTCAAATCCTAGTGTTGTCTATTTTTTTAGCAAAATCACAATTTGGTTGAGTGGTCTGGTCTTGAACCTTGTAAGTTAGGTATTGTTATAAAGTAATATAAATCATATCTTGGAACCTTCTCTAATATCTTAAGCTTTTGGGTTGAATTGATTCTTTGACATGGTATCAGAGCCTTGATGATTAAACGGTCATGAGTTCGAATCTCATCATCCTCAATTATTTGATAAAAATTAAATACAATGTAGGGTGAGCTTCTACAAGTTTCAAGCCTAAAAGGATTTCCTTTAAGGAAGTGTGTTAGAGAATATTATCAAAAAGGTATATTTGTCTACTTGTGAATATTGTCTAGCTAGAAAAACAATAAGAAAACCATTTATAAAAGTTACTAGAGCTTAATTTTCATTGCAATTAATTTATTCTGATATTTGTGGTCCAATGAATGTGAGGTCAAGACATATGAGTGTCTATTTCATTACATTTATAGATAATTTTACTCAACATGATTATGTTTTTTTTATATATCTCATAAATCAAATGCTTTAAGTTGCTTTATAAAATACATGAATCATTTTGAGAATCAATTAAACATGAAAATAAAAACTTTGAGAACCAATCAAAGACATGAGTATTTATATGATTAGTTTAGAGGATTATGTGATGAAAGAGGAATATAACAATAATTGACCATTTCTAAAATGCCATAACAAAATGGAGGTGTGGAAAAAAGAAATAAAACCTTGTTTGAAATGGTTAGGTGAATGATGACATAAGCAAATTTTCCTATCACTTATTAGGGTGATGCATTATTAACTGTCATATATGTACTTAATCATGTACTCTCTAAGATAGTTACAACTATGTCATATGAATTATGGACAATACATAAACCTGACTTGAATACTTTGAAACCTTGGAGTAATGTTGTTTATGCTCATGATTTTTTTTATAAATATGGAAAACTATGTTTAAGATGGAAGAAATCTGTCTTTATAAGATATTCTAAACACTCAAAAGAACTTGTGTTTATAAGTGAGCAAAAAAGTAGAAATATAATTGAATTTGAATAATGAGATGTCACATTCTAAGAGAATGATTTTCCTAGACAAAGAAAAGTAAGTCAAAACCTATCTCCTTATGAAACTCGAGTTTATAATGTTTTGGGTATGTTTAGGAGTGCTTTTTCTTCCATTTTTGGATGTTTTTTAAAAGTATTTTTAGCTTGAAAAACATTAAGGTCCTCTCTTTTTTTTATGGCCAAGCCATGCTCTTTAAAAATAAGAATTTTTTTTGCTTCAAAATAATTTTTTAGGTGATTTTGGATCATTTTGATGTGTTGATGTCAAAAATAAATTTTTAAAAATAAAAAAAATATTATTTTGATACATTTCCAAGCAAAAAAACACTTTGAAAAGTAACAGCTACCACAATGTCAAACACTACCTAAATTGATATTTTTTTTAGTGCTTTTTAATGGTTTTGAAGCACTAATATTAAAAATCAACAAAAAAAAATTATTTTGATGCATTTTCAAGTGAAAATCTATTTTAAAAAGCCTTATGTACCACAATTTCAATCACACTTCTACTATGCAAATACAAATAAGCTCACTTTCAAGTGAAAGCAATTTGAGAGATGATGAATTAGTTCCTACTGAAATTCATTTACTACTTATGGTGAATCCAAAGATGATTATTGGTCAAAGTGGGAGTAACATTTATATTCATTTATTAATGAATCAATCTCAATTATGATGAAGTAGTTATCACAGCATTCTCCATTATCGTTTTGAGATCGAAGAGGAAGCACGTAGTATTAGTCCACAAGATGAAGAGCAACCAACAGATATAAATGAAGCTCTTACATTCCTTGCTGAGGAAAAATGGATTAAAGCTATAGAAAAAGAGTTGGAATCTATGAAAACAAACAAAGTCTAGAAATTGGTTGATTTAGCAAAAGAAAGCAAGGTTATTGAGAACAAATGGGTTCTTAGAATAAAGTAAAAGGCTTATGGTGGTATTGAAAAATATAATGCTCAATTAGTAGCTAAAGGATAAACACAATAAGAAGGAATTGACTATGAGAAGACATTTTCACTTGTTATGAGATTTCTCTCAATAAGACTAATTCTAGCTATAGTAGCTAACTTGGATCTTGAATTACATCAAATTGATGTAAATGCTACTTTTTTAATGGAGAATTAGATAAATAAATCTATATGGACAACTTATAGGTTTCGACAAGAAAGGCCAAAAACACAAAGCATGTAGACTTTTGAAGTCAAATAATGGTCTAAAATAGTCTTTAAGAAAATGGTATATTCAATTTTATAATGCTATTTATGACTAATTATATAAATTAAACATATATACATGTTTGTGTTTAGTACACATGTTAAATATAGGAAGTATGTCAAAGAAATAAAAGAATGACTTTCTCATACAAGCAATCACCTTTACTATATTATGATAAATGGAGATAAAACAATTTTAAACTTATTCAATAAGTAATAAAAGAGCGCTACGATATGAAGTGTCCTCTCAAAATAAAATATATAAAGAGGTCATTGAAATGTGTTATAACTTTGACCATAAATGATTAAATGAAATATCATTTCATTTGTCTTATTGTTAGTTATGATTTCTGATGAATAAAAAATGAATGAGTTGATAAGTGAACATAAAATTAGATATTGAATATGTCTGAACTATCATTTATATAGTATTATTAATAAATACATGAACTTCAAGGGAAATAAGATAATATCATATCATGTATTTTATAACACATGCGCATACTATGATCAATAAAAGTAATACAAACTAAGATCTCAAATAATATTGTGTGAAACCCTAAAAATTATTAGTAATCTTTACTTGTACCCTTATGGCTCTCGTCTGTTTCTTAAGATTATAATTTGATGTTTGTTATCTTAGTATGTTTCCAAAAGATTATGAATAATTCAATCTACTGGGAAATTACTAGAAAAGTGAATTAAGTAACAATTGAGGGAATTTTCAAAAGTGAAAGATCATTTTGGCATTATCACATCGACTTTTATTCGTCTGCCAAGCAGTTATGTTTGTCTATGTAATAAGATATAATTATAAATATAAGAAGTATAACAAATGAGATCATGAGAGATAAAAAAAAATGATTATTGATCTATGATATTGCATATTGCATCTACTCCACGTTCCATTATTCGAGAAGCTATATATTCCTAACATATGAATAATAACTAAGCTCTCGAAGTATGTCTGGTCACATAACATATTTGTTAAGTATGAATATTGCATAATTAATAAGAGAGTTCGATTTTATCATGTGTGAATGAGAGATGAAGAAAAAAAAAAGGATTTAGGTAACCTATAATGAGCTAAAGTAATTCATATTAATATTATTTATATTAATAAAATAATATAAAGGAAAAGGATGAAGACTTACATCATGAAAATATCTACCAAAAGTTAGTAATTCTTCACCCTTATAAAAATATCTATTAATAGTAATAAACAACAATAAAAAAAAGAACAAATAAAAAAAATAAAGAGGAAAAAAGACTTTTAAAAGAAAACTCTCTATCAATCCCAAAAAGAATTATTTTTGCATACAAGGTACATTTTGACCATGAATAACAATCATAATATATTATTGTTTAATGTGATTATTTTTAAGATTAGAGATGTTCTTACTATTTGTGAAATTATTTACGTTTTACCACCTATTTAAAAGGATTTTCATAAAACCATAAGCCATAAGCAAAAAGAGATGTCCTTGGATGCACTCATTACTCATATTCATGTGAAAGAATAGGCTAGAGAAAAATATGCAATCACAATACATAAGAGTTATAGATAACCTACCATAAAGTAAATTTAATTTTTGAAAATAATTTGTCTAAAAACAATAACCTATAAATGTCCATTGGAAGCCTAAGAAGAGATATGTGGTAAATTTTGGTAGACCTTTAGAATATAACAATGAAAATAAGAACCAAGCATAAGACAACCAAAATTTTAATGGATATTTTATTTATAGTAAGAGTGGACATATTGCTCAAGTTTGCGATTTGCAAAGACGTGAGCCTAAAGCTCAAGCTAATGTAATCAATTAGAAATATGGCAATGGTAATAAATATAATTATGGTTTAAAGTATTAATTTGTAGTGGGCTGATTTTGGAGCCAATTGGTAGTTCAAGGCTTATATGAATCACGTGGATATAAAGATTCAGAAACCCACCATCAAATGGATCCTTTTTAAAAAAAAGCTAAATTCAGGCTTGTGATTGAGTTTGATACAACGATAATCTATACCAAAACACCAAGACTATAAATAACCAAACTCCACCCAATTTCTATAAAAAGACACGAACGAGAGGTATAGAAGACACCATAAAACTTGGTTAAGTCCTTGATAAGTCAAAGAAGTTCCATGAAAAACCAAGAGTCAAAGCAAACTCACACATACAAGTTTTATTTCTGAATAATCAATCCATCTCTTCTTAATTTTTTTGAAAACCTAAATGCAAGCTAAATAACCCTATTTATACTAAGTAAAATATCCTAAATAAAACTGGAAAAATAACAAAAGAATTCTAAATAAAATTGAAAAATAATCTTAAATAAATTAGGAAATTAATTCAATTCTCGTACAATAGCTTTTGGACCTTATTGGAAATTTTAACCCAAAATAAAACAAGACCTTTGAAAGTTTTTGGTACAATTTTAGCATGATCTAATCGTTGGATTGAAATATATGCTTGTTAAAACTGTACATTAGAAAAAATAAGCACAAAACCAGCTCTAGTATTCTTGAATGATAAGAAACTTTTCCAATGAGAAAATCCACAAAACAAAAGGAAACATAAGTTGCTGACATAGAGACCCTTCCAAAAATAATTCCAATTGCTACCACCTATACTTTTCTTATACAAAAGAATTCCTTGTTAAATAAGAAGTCTATAAATCATATGGAAACAAATAGCAAAACTCGTATAACAACTTTTAGCCTAACTTCAAACACATCATTCTCTCTCATCTAGATGAATTAATGTGCATACCATATATGGATGGAAAGATTGAGATGACTAATTTCTAACCCAACTAGAATCGTAACATAATTCCACCAATAGCTTCAAATAAAACCTAAACAGTACACGAAGGTCTCTGGTAGATTTTCAACTTGTTAACCTAAATATCCAAAATTAGTCCATTCAATTTCTCTCGTATCCTCATAGTTGTAAACCTTGTAATAGGTTCAATTGTTACTTCTAATGCATCTTTTAGTGATACTCACTAATTTACATAATTTTCTCTTTCCTCAAAATAATTCGACCTTGAATCACACCTTATTTGGATGTTGACTCGTTTTTGAAAGACATATTAACCTGATTTTATGATTTCGATCTTCCTTATTTATTTATTTTTTAATTGTGAACAATCAAATTGAAACTTTTTTTATATAATGCCGCAAGTATAGATGGAATTACAACAATAATGAAATAACACAAAAATTAAAAGACAAAGGTATATAACTTAGTTTTAGAGCCTTGCTTTAATACCAACTGATGTGAACCTCGTGGATATAAAGATCCAAGAATTCACAATCAAATCAACCATTCCTAGAAAAGCTAAATCCAGACTTATAATTGAGTTTGACACAAAGATAACTTGTACTAAGATATCAAGACTATAAGTAACCAACCTTCACCCAACACGTATAAAAAAAAAAAACATAAATGAGAACTATAAAAGACACCATGAAGATTGATTAATTTTTCAATAAGACAGAGTAGTTCCATAAAGAACCAAAAGTAAAAGCAAACTCTCACACACTAGTTTTATTTTAAATAATCAATCTGTATCTTTTTTTTTAATAAAAAACCTAAATACAAGCTAAATAACCCTACTTATACTCGGTAAAATATTCTGAACAAGGCTGAAAAAATAACAAAAGAGTTTTCAACAAAATAAGAAAAAGAATCTTAAATCAACTAGGAAACTAATGTAATTTTCGCATGGTGGCTATCAGACCTTATTGTAAGGTCTTTCCAATATTCAATTGATTTTAAATTTTAACCCAATATAAAAAAAAAACCCCCTCTAGAAATACTTAGTAAAATCTCATCATAATTCAATAGTCAGATTAAAAGTTATGTTTGTTATCATAAAATCGTATATTAGAAAAAATAAACCCAAAACTAGCTCTAATGTCCTCGAATGATAAGGAAACCTTGCCAAAGAAAAAATCCAAAAAATACAAGGAAACACAAGTTACTGATATGGAAACCATTACCAAAATAATCTCAATTGCTACCATCTATGTTTTTCTTATAGAAAAGGAATCCTTGCTAAATAAGAAGTCCATAAATCATAAGGAAACAAATAGCAAAACCATTATAACAACTTCTGAGTTGACTTGAAACATGTCGTTCTCTTTCATCTAGATAAATTATTAGGCAAACCATATATGGATGAAAAGCTTGAGATGTCTAGTTTTCAAATCAAAAGAATTACAATAAAATTAAATTTGTACATCCAGATATGGCTTAAATAGTACACAAAGGTCTAATTTGGCATATTTGCAACTTGTTAACCCAAATATCTAGAATCAATCTAATCAATTTTTCTTGGGTCTTCTTAGTTTTGAACCTTGTAATAGGCCCCGATTAGTATCTCAAATGGATCTTGTGATGATGCTCGTTGATTCATATCAAAAGCTCACATTCCTTTTAAAGAGACACAACTAATTATACTTAGTGATTCACGTATTACATAAGTGCTTGGTAGTCGAGAGTTTGAGTAAAAATTGACTTATGAAATAATATTAACTCTAAAATATTTTATACATACCATCCACGAGGAAGAATTTGATTTCAATTTTTTTTCCTTGCAAGGTTGGCGTTAAACAGACTATAAAATCTAATTAATATGTGATAAAAAAAAAAGTATTCCTATTGGTACGGATTATGCTTATGATGACATATTCAGATTGAATATTTAAAATTGTAATGCATATGCTAATTTAGCTTAAATTCTCTCTTCCATTAATTTTTGGCATTCATGTTTACATTTATATGTAAGAATCATGAGTTGTTTAGGATTAGTTTTTATATTAAACAAGTATTTTGAAAAATATGGAATATGTAACGAATCTATGATCACAAAACAATCCTCGTAGAAATGTTGAAAGAAATATTAAATTATTAGTTTTAATTCACATTGATAACTATAAACTTGAATAAATCCAAACTTCAAGGGAAAAAGGGTTTTTTTCATTTTTATCGTAACCTAATTTTTTACTCCCAAGTCTAGTATATTTTCCAAAAAATAAATAAAAAGCAAAAAATTCAAAACATGTGTTGTTGATGCATTTTGATCATTCGCACACTCATTTATGATTTTTTGACTATTTTTCTCTTGTTAATGTCTTCTCAAAAAATTAAAAAATATATTTTTGACGCATTCGCATTTTGTAATTTTCAAAATCTTTTAGAAAAATCAAAATTCAAAAACATGTTTTGTCGCATTTCACCCATTAATGCGTCCATTTAATATTTCTTGATTACTTTTCTTATCAAATTGACATTGACATTGTTTTTTGAATAAAAAAACAAAGCATAAAAAATGAGAAAATAAAAAATAAAAATAGGAAGGAAAATAGACAAGGGGCTAAAGTATAAAACAAGAGGAATGAAGGATAACACCAAAAAACCCTAACTTCATCTCTTCCACCAAAAAAAACCCTAGCCACCATAAGGAGAGATGGAGAGAAAAAGAAAGAAAAATAAAAAAGAAAAGATTAAAGAATAAAAACCCTCATCCTCTCCATTTGAAAACCTGGCCACCAAAAAGGCTAAAATTTAGGAAAAAAACACTAGCAAAACATACTCATTTTCTCTTCCGCTAAGACCCAAAATAAAAACAAAAAACCCTAGCGACATCTCTATTTACCTCACCGAATTTAGGCCACTCACACCTCTCACCAACCACCACGAGCTCTTGCATGACATCCCTAGCAGCACAACAACCCATGATAGCCATAATTCAAAGAGAAATTAGGAGAGGAAGAATAAAAGCAAAATAATAGTAAAGAAAAGAAGGACGACATACAACTGAAACTTTCAGGTGTCAGATCTCTTTCAACCATTAGGTCTCCTTCAACCACCATCACTAGGAGGAAATTTAAAAGTTGTCATCATAATATAATCCACATTCACGACTTTGAAAGTCATCGTCATAAGTTTTTACAAAAAGTGTCGATCGACGATTCATAGTTATTACATAGTTGTACAAAATGCATATCATCTAATCATATTATTGCATGATTTATCCCAAAATACTTAGAATGGAGCTTTCTAAGTGTCATAACTATGAGACATCCCTATTGCAAATCAAATTCAATGTAAGCATATAAACAATTCAATATAATATGATTGAAAAATTAACATATATTTGTAACCGTATTAACAATTTAAATAAATAGATTCTCATTATTAAATTCCTATTAATTTTGTCTTTTAACGTTTCACTTCACATCATCGTACGACCTTACATCATATTATTTATTGGACCATAATCAAAATCAATCATTAACATGCATTACTATCTGGAAACCCTTGTATGTAGGGTATCCTTCCATGAATGATTATACTCTTCTAACTATGATCAATTAGTGTGTGGTTCTTATACCTTAATCTCAAGTGTAATTTATACATTAATATTCTATTTAGCGTATCCATAATTACTCTCAAAAGCATATATCATTATCATTATAAATCAATATTAGTAACATTCAATCATTCTAGTCGTCCAACATGAATACTAATAGTCAAAGCTAACTTCACAATTCTCTTCCGATTATCAAACGAAGATACCATTAGCCGAAGCTAATCTCGTTAATTAATCTTGGTTATCCAATATGGATACCATTAGCCAAAGCTAATCACACCAATTAATCTCAGTTATCCAATATGGATATCATTAGCCAAAGCTAATCATATTATTTAATCTCGGTTATCCTATATGGATATCATCAGCCAAAGCTAATCATATCAATTAATCTCAATTATCCCATATAGATATTATTAGCTTAAGCTAATCACATCAATTAATCTTGGTTATCCAACATGGATACCATTAGCCAAAGCTAATCACATTATTTAATCCCAGTTAATCAATATGGATTGGTTCTTTCATGTTTTCCACTTAGTATTAGTCAATCTATTTCTCTTTCTTTTTTAACGAGGTTTTACATCTAAGCTCATGGTGGTCAAATATAATAACATCTTTTGTTGTCACCTCTAGAAGTTCAATCCATTGAACTTTTCTAGTTTCTCACCGTGTATCAATAAAATTATACTTAAATTAAAACAATGTAAGGTGCTTATTTGTTGAAGCACTTAGAATATGATTCAACTAAAAACTTGTGGTGTCAAGAATCAATCATTTTTTTCTTAAGACTTTATTGCTTCTCACTTGATACAAATAGAATGATGTCAATAAGCTTCCCAGGATTCAAACAACACCATATTTTTTAACTGAACTTCTAAACAAGGTTCATAAACTCAAAGGAATAGAACTCAAAATCTCTTCATAAAAGACAAGAACCTAAGCTCTAAAACATATATAAAACGAGGCAAAAAAAGATGAAGCAAAACTAGAGAAAAAGAAAAGAAGCTAAGAAAATAGTATAGAAGAAGGCAAATGATATGTTGCTTGGTATACTGAATATCTCCCCTTCAATCCCTTTTCATACTAATTTAGAAGCAAAATCGATGAAAAATTATCTTTTTATTAATTTAAAAACCTTATTGCTAATTGCCATTATCCCACAATTCTTTTCCTCAATGATTTTTCCCTTTCTAATGCCAAATTGGGTGCTTCCTCTACTTCCCCTGCTACTCCTATTTCTATTGCAATTGTTATTTTTTGGGGAAAAAAAAGTTTAAAAGATGTAACTGAAATGAAAAAAAAATGAAGAAAAAAAAGGGTCAAGCGCGTTAGCCTAGGCTTTACAAAAAGAGCCTAAAAGTGTAGGGCTCCAGCCTAGGCTTGTGCATCTAGGCCCTTTTATTTTTTTTTTATTTTTTTAAGGGGTAGATAACATGCCATCCCTTTTGTTTTTTTTTATTATTGGAAAGACAAGCATATCTTCTGCTATGAAAAATGATGTGTTGTCTACTCTTACTCAAATTTCGGTCTTTATTGGTGGCTAGAAAATCATGAGTTGGTTTTTTAGGTCAAAAACATTTTTCGACCCATTTGTGCTTGAGAACACCCAAATAACACCCTTATAACATTAAAAAAAAATAATTTATCAAGCTAGAAAACCCAAAAAATGTTTAGGAGTGCAAAAGCAAACAGGATAAAATTTCTCTTTCTCAACTTCGATTTAATTTTTTTAGACGATATTGAGGTTCAAAATAACCATCATCAAACTCTTCTCGTCAAATTAAACTTGTTGACATTAAAATCAATCATTTAATGCCTGGAATCGATGGAAACCAATGACTTTCTCTTTCCTTTCTCAAATTCAGGGACTGAAAAATAAAAAAAAATACACTTATTGATCGAAACTGAATTTTTGAAAATTATAAGGACTTTTAAGGTTGAGAAGATAAAGTAGGAGGATAAAAGTGAATTTTTGAATCAAAATTTAGATTAGTAATGAAATTTTTCTGTGTTTTACACTTCGATCCCCTATGTTTTAATTTGCCCCAAACTTAACAAATTAAACCTTAATTTAAGTGTTAAAGGATTCAATTGGAAAACAAAAAAGTTGATGAAAAAAATGTGCTACAGTAAATGTTATAAGCATTTCACTATATGTTATCATTATCATATTTAAATATGTGAAAATGATTATAATATTATATTAAATTACATGTGTTATCATGACATTTGAAAAAACAATTACCGAACTTGCAAAAGCGTTTTCCCTCGTTTTCTTTTTTTTCTCTCCCTTACTTTCATAATGGAGGATCTAACTATTTCCGTAAATGGTATTATGCATCAAATTAGAAGATAATTTGCAATGAAGGAAAAGATGCTTTAATGTTGACTTTCTTGTTTTTGTGTTTTGGAAAAAATTATGATGTTTACGGGAAGGGTCAACAAAACGCTGTGATCACTGGGGTTTTATGGTGAGAAGCCCAACCCAACTCATCTAGAGCCACCTAGAAGGCGCCATCGCCACCTCTTTCTTCTGATTCTAATTTCTGGGGTAGTGCGCTGTAGCAGCTTCTCTGTATTTTTATTTTTTTTTTTAGCTTAAATGTTTACTCTAGCTCCATGCAGAACCAGGAAAAATTTCTGGCCCTGCCACCGATCCAGTTATATTACTGATATATTTCTCAACTCTTTTCCTGCCTAGATTCTAAATTAGCCTCTCTCTTCTCTTTTTCTTCTTTTTGAACGTTGACTTCTTACTTTACTCATATTTCCATGAAGACTGAGATTCTATTAGCGAAGAGAGCGTCTAAATAATAGTAGAACAGCTGATATTCCTGGTAAAGTCACCACTTCTTACTTTGCTTGTAGGATTGCCTTTGCCTTTGCCTTTGCCTTCGCGTTCGCGGGAGGAGGGCCAGTTCCACCTTGATTGTCTTGTTATCTGTTAATATGTCCAAAACGGGCATATATGATTTGCCCGCCTGTTCGTAAGCCACCAACGCACAAAAAGGAACCACAAAGACAATCAAAGCTTTCAGTCACAAACAGGAGTTTAGGTTGATCTTTGAAGCTTCCAGTTATAAACAAAAGAAATAATAGCAAGACCGGACAGGAAAAAAGATGCATACCGCTCAGAGTTATTAGCTCAACAATCATACAAAGCCAGTATCGTTTGATTTTCAACAACTTATTTGGAATCACTCAGCATATCACGCTCGACAACTAAAATGGTAGCCACCAACAAAAAAAAAAATGAGTATAAAAAAGAATTAACACAAAACGACCACGTTCATCCCATGCAAAATGGGCTTAGGTGACTTCGACTAATGTGTCGAATGATAAATCTACATGAAGGAGCATTCCGACTTCCAGGAGCCACATGCTAGAGGAACATAATCTATTTACAGCAACCTGAATCAAGGGAAGATACTCACCCTCGGGCTTCTCAACAATTAAAAAAGAAATCTCCTAAGCCCCACTTTCATCAGCTGATTTAATGCAGCAGCATCCATCAAAGCGACAACTGCATCAGATATATGTATGAAAAAAAACACATCTGCCATAGGAGTTGAGCATTTTCACTGCCGATGAACCATGCAGTTGCCAACCATGTAGTTGGAGAAAAATATTTACCACTGGGATTCAGAAAAGCTCTTCAGAATTGAACTTGTTCCACGCTTCCTATTTTAACAAAAGAAACTCAAACTCAGAGCAGAAGCAAATTTGATTGAAGCAACAATACTCACAGCACAGGAGGAGACTAGCAAGGCTTTTCCTTAGCCGGATTGAGATTGAGGGGATACCTTAAGTAAGTCAAACACCTTCTCAGCAACATATTTTTGTTGAAGATTGGCGCCTTTTTGTTGCACTTTATCAGGATGAATGCTTAAGGTTGCTTTTCTATAAACTTTTTTAACTGCAGCAGCAGTAATCAAATCGGTCAAAGAGACAGGCTGCCATCCACATTCAGGCCACAGCACCTGATCATTGTACAGGAGATTTTAGCAATGGATAGATGAAAACAATATTTAACTTTAGAATGACCAACAATAAAAAAAAATTCTGCAATTACCCAACAGCTAAAAAAGTAGTAGATTGAAGAAGAAATTTCGTAAAAGACAGTGTAACGATCAAATGATAAGATGCAACAGCTAAAAGTAAGTTTTATTTATGCTAAGAATTCTGACATTCAAAACCAATAATACTTTTATGACACAGCTCATCTCAGGATCTTCAAAGCTAGATGAGGGTTTTACTTCTTTTTTTTATTCACAAAACTAACAAAAAAGAAAGAACATAAACAAATTGGTTTTCTTATTTTGACAAATCTATAAAGTCATCATCTTAGCAAAACTGCAGTGAGTAATCACTGCAGAGTTAGTTGAAATCAAAGGTGCATCTAGAATAAACCTCAAGACCTGAAAGTGGCTTATGTAAAGTGTAAAGATTGAGGTGAACTAGGGGGGAAAGCCATGTTTGTCATCTTCATAGACAGGAAAAAAAAAAAAGGAAAGGACAGAAATAAAAGAAAAGGCATCCTCATGCTCAGGTTCTTTACATGAGAAGGTTTCATGTTCATAAGCTCCTTCAAATTTTCAGTTTCAATAGGCTAGAAATTTTTTTAGGAAACACTAATACACTAACCTCAAATAAGAGTGTTCCATAGATAACAATCGACAAGGACTGGTATTTATAATGTCAAATGCCTAAAGAGTCAAATCAGTTTTAGGAAAGAAAAAAAAGACTACTGACATAAGCAAATGCAAACCTAGATGTAGAATAGTGCTACTATGTATAAACTGCAATTGCAGACAACAATCCACAAGGACTGTTATTTATAACATCAAAAGCCTAAAGGTTCAGATCAGTTTTAAGAAGGAAAAAAAAGACTACAGACATCAGCAAGTGCAAAGCTAGATGTAGAATAATGCTACCATGTATAAAATGCAATTGCAAAAAAACCTGTGCAATATTGATGCACAAGATAAAAGGATGTGCTTTTTCTTTCTTCTTTCAGGGCAAAAGGTGTCAATAATGGATATGGCAAAGCCCACTTATTGAACGTTTACAAAAATTATTCTCCCTGTAAGTGTTATGCTGAATATGATAATATAGTATCAGAAAACCAAAAAATAAAAATAACACACATATTGGAGTGTTGACAGCAGAGCACGGAGATTCCCCTCTTTTCCTGCAGCCCAACGCTTTATCTCAACATCCAATGTTTCAGCAATCCTCTGAAATCAATTTAAACAGTATCAGACATCTAACAATTGGAACAACAACAACAACAACAATGAGAAAAGAACAAGATGCAACTTGAAACATTTTTTACACTCTTGATATTGGAAGGAGCTGGAGAAATAAAACTAGGCTTCAATCGACAACATACAGTTTGTTAAGTTTCTAAGAAATGAAACCTGTTGCGACTAAATTCCACTAAGACAGTTAACCTTGTTTGGTGTGCTGAAACTTGTATTTACTATTGACATAAATCACGAACCAACTGATACAGTAGAACTGGATTCAGCCTGGTTCACTTCTGGATTTGAGAACCATCAATGGCTTTTTTGTAGTTTAAAATAAACATCACACTTATGCACATGCTTTTCAAACATACATACATGGATTCAAACTCTTAAAGATGACATGGAGGTTGAGGAAGTGGGGGTTAACAATGTTGTCCAAGGCCTGAACATCCAAATGACACCCAAGTCCAGCATAATTGAACATCTTAACTAGTTAGCTACCGCCTCTAGCCTCTTTTGACTCAATTATATAGGTCAATGTACATCTTGATATGTTTAGCTATTGAACTGTGCTTTAACCACCACATCAATGCATGCACTAGACATTTTGGATTCATCACAAATGGTTTTCGTTGTAATTTTGCATACAAAAGATAACCTATAGATAGCCAGAGCCTACTTCCTGCCATCCCAAGCTGGTTAAATCAAAATGTGACCAGATTTTGACACAACCATCTATCTATGAAAATCCCAGTTCAGGACAAAATAAAAATTCCATGCTACTGTGTATAGGATGTGCAAAATCAGTAAAGAATCTGTAAGAAAAAAGTCATTGAACTCCAAACCCCAACTCCCCTATCACCCTAGCTACCCATCCCAAGGTTTCACCAAAGAATTAAAGACAGCATGAGTGGAGACAATGCTAAAAAAAGGTCCACTGAAGACTGAACCACTTACATGTCTCTCTGCTTGTTCTCTCTGAGCTTGAAGGTCACGTTGGTTCTTCTCGGCCAGTGCTTTTGCCTGGACGTAAAAGTTGAACAATTAAAATCTGTGGAACTAATATGAGTGTAATAATAAACAAGTATATGATGTAACCCTCAATATCGTCCCAATAAAATCATGTCATGCAAAACATACCGCACGCTCCTGAGTCCTCTGATGGCGTTCCAATCGGGCTTTTCGTCTTTCTTCAGTTTCCCCTTCAACCTCTTGGAATTCTCCAGATGATCCAGCACCTCCTTTACCAAGCAGAAATAGTTCAGCCAATTCACAACTAAAGAGAATTATTGTATTATGAGCAAAAATTCTCATGAGCTGCAAAACTACCTCCAAAAAGCGAAGTTAAATCATCAACAATATTTATTGCTGAAGATGCTTTCCTCATGCTAGATGTAGCTCCAACAGACGTCTTCCTAACTGCTTCAGACCCTCGATTGTTCTGGTTATCAGAGAAAGGATCCTGTAATATAGGTTCAGAAAATTAGCCCACTGATACCACAACAAAATCAGTGAATGAAAGAGAGCTTTTGGTCCTAACTGAAGTGTTTGCCCTAGGTCTTGGTGCACTGTTTGCTCGAGTACTGAAGAATGATTCAAGATCATTTTCACTCTTTTGATGATTTGCCATGGCAGCAGAAGCAGCCCTTTCTCGAGCCTCTGCAGCAGCTCTTTCCGCAGCAGCTCGTTCTGCTCTGAGTCGAGCATCAGCTTCAGCCCTTGCAAAAGCAGCTCTTTCCCGGGCTTCCCTCTCCCTAGCCTCAGCATTTGCCCTTTCCCGGGCTTCTGCAGCAGCCCTTTCTGCTCTTTCTTTTGCCCCTGCTGCTGCCCTTTCACGGGCTTCAGCTTGTGCTCTCTGCACAGCAGCCCTTTCTGCCCTTTCTCGAGCTTCAGCAGCTGCTTTCTCCACAGCAGCCCTTTCAGCTTTCAGGAGAGCTTCAGTAGCTGCTCTTTCACGTGCCTCTCTAGTTGCCCTTTCCACTGCTTGTCTGGCCTTGTCCCTTTCTCTCTCAATCTCCCTTGCTCGCTCCCTCTCTCTTTCAAGCCTCCTTTGCTCCCTCTCTTTTTCCCCCCTTTCCCTCTCAATTTCACGAGTTCTCTCCCTCTCTTTCTCAAATCTTCTATGCTCTCTCTCTTCCTCCTCCTTTTCCCTCTGTTGTCTCTCACGATCAAATCTCTCTCCTCTTTCTTTTAATTCTCTCTGCTGAGTATCTAGCATATCTTTATCCAGCTGACCAGCTTCTTTGTTTCTAGCAGCCTTTAGATATTCCCTCTCCCTCATTTGCCTGATTTTAGCCTCTGCTTTATCCATGGCCTCCTTCATAGCAGCAGAAGCAGCAGCAGAGGAAGTTTTATCCACATCATCAACAGGTAGAACATCTGCAAATTCATTATTATTGTTTTGAGTCCTTCCCGTGACAAAGTCCTCAAGTTCATCAATTTGAGAAGTAACTGAATTCCTTGCTGCACGATCTGAGCTAGGACTTTGAGAGTATGAAGTGGAATTTTGGAAAGAAGGATACTCATTGACCTTCTTTCTAGAGTTTGTAGAAGAAAAGGAACCTATCTCCGACTTTGATATCCGCGGTGGTCTTGGCGGTGGGGGTCTAGAAGGTGGTGTTGCGCTTGTGGGTTGAGTAAAAAGAGGGATTTCAGACACAGAAAGCCATACATCATCTGATGATTCAGAGACCTCTTCAGATCTGGGAGAAGAATTTATCTCATTAGCATTGACATCCACATATGAAGGAGGAGAGGCATTTTGACCAAAAGATCTATGAAAATCTGTTGAAGCAGTAGGCATATTGAATATGGCTTCATGAGATTCCTGATAATCATCAGTTGTTTTCTTCTGCGAGCGGCCCCCGGCATTCTCCACAGGATATGTGTCAACTGATTCTTGACTCGCAGAGGAATATGAACCACCCGTGCTTGGTCCTGTTCTTAAAGGGCTCCTATTCTCCCATCTCTTGTATGGAACAGATTTCCCAAGATCATCGAGGTGATCTAGATCTTCAAATACTCCCCTCTCAACAGATGAACTATCAACCTTAGTGTTTCGAGGGTTACTGGTTTTACTAATTTCTCCCAAAGGTTCTGTGAACAACCCTGATGATGAAGTTGCAGGGCTTGACGTTGACTCAAGTACTACAAAGGGATCTTCCATCGCACCAGGAACTGACCTGGCTGAATTTAAAGATTGCTTTTGGAACAGACCCGACTCGGAAGTTGAACTGTGAAAAATAGCATGGCACTAAAATATCACTGATATTTACAACACAAACAAAAAGCAGAAACAGATATCTCATATTAATCGACAGAAAATATGGATAAAATTTTTCTAACTACACATGATTCACGATTAAACAATATCAGTTCTTTCCCCAGAAGCAGTCTAAGTTATGGCTAGACTCCATAGGTTCAGAAACAACTTATTAAGTAGTAATCAATTCCAAAAGGAAAAGGGCTAAACCAGTATGCTAATTTGAGTAAACAAGGGCATTCGAGTAAAATACACAAAGAAAAAGAAAAGATGACAACAATAGGATGAAAGAAAAGTGAAGACAAGAGCCTACCCGCTGCATAAAAAACACATAGATTTCTTTTATTTGCAAACATGATAACTCTCCAAGAAAGAAAAGGCGAAGGAGTGAAACCAGCCCCAGAACCTAAGTTCACCGTCAAACTCAAGCATCATAGCAAATGCATCATTTACTTGTTATGCTGTCTCATATTTCACTTTATAACTGGTTATAGTCCAATTATAATGGAAGCTACTGTAAAACTAACCATTCCTCAATTTTTCCTTTTGTTTTCCCTTCCTCCAGACCAAAATGCTTTACCACCAGATTCTCATTGCTTTTAGGCCGGTTGGGCTAATATTTAGCTTCCAAGATGCAACTTGATGAATACAACCATATAGAAAGTAAAGACACAGCAATGGCTTCAGTTGGCAACTAAGCTTTCTTGAGCATTAATACACTATACCAACGAACCTCTCTAAAATCAAATCAACCGTAAAGGCATAGAATGAAATTCGAATACTAATTATTTTTAAGACAACCATGCCAAATAAAAATCTGAAGCAATTACAAAGTAACTGCTAAACAACACACTGTAAATGGTCCACAAGCATGTCATGATTGTAAATGCATTAAGGCACGGCATACCATGACATCGAAATCACAATAGCATACTTAAATCATCAAAATCTATTGTAAACTCAAAAACTTCGCCTTGAAAAAAAAAAAAGTTCAAATGCAAAACCACGGTTCGCTATCACCTAGTTAAGCTGATAATTACATGCAAACCGAACGATTTGCAAATTCAAAAAGACAATACCAAACGTCATAAGGTAAGCTAACTGAGCAAAATCACTCAAGTCAAATTACAGAAACAGCAACAACAAAAAATAATAATAAAATCAGTACCGGTTAACCGTATGGGAGCTAATGCGACCGAAACCAGGAAGTAAATCATCAAAAGCCGTCGAATCCTTATCCACTCTACCACTATCTCTCTTCGGTTCCGTCTCCTTCTTACCTAAATTCCCCAGCAGATCATCAAACGGTGAACTATCTCGCACTGGCCTTCGATGCTGCTGCTTCGGGGGTGAACTGACCGAACCAAACGCATCATCAAACTTAGGGGCCGACGCAGAACCACCCCCAGAAGACGAACTCTTCAATCCAGGCAATCCATCAAAAATATCATCATCGTAAAGAGGCTTATCAAAGATCGGCAGCGATGCCGATTTGGGATTCTGTTCCTTGAAAATGGAGTCAAAATCAAATGACGATGCAGTAGCGGAAGCTCCGCCCCGTGATTCTGAATACTTAGGAGGACCACCGAAGACGTCGTTGAACAAGAGACCGTCCGTGCCGGCTTGATTGTCGAAAAGAGGAGCGGATTTGTGGGAGGAGGATTGGGTGTGAACGGGACCACCGGATCCAAGGTTAAAATTGGTACTGTTACTGTTTGTGCTGCGGGGTGGAGCCATGGGTGCGGATTTGCCTTGGGGTTTGAACCCGAAGTCGCGGGCTAACAAACCGGGGAAATCATCCATTAATTTGAATTAAATCTTTTGTGCCAGTGAATCTGTGGAGGATTTGAATTTTATTCCTTTTCTAGATCCAAGAGGGAGGGAGAGAGGTGGAGGGTGGCTAAATGATGAAGAAAATCATGGAGACACGGAGGCGGAGAGAAAAGGTGACTGGTCAATTAAGAATTAAAATTTAAAACGAGGAAGATGATGTACTGTGTTCAGAGAGAGAGATGGTTTTATTTGTTTTTCTGGGGAAAAAAAAAAAAAAAAGGAGAAGGTAAGATGGACATGGTGGAGACTGGGGTGCCTGAATGATGGTGGAAGAAGGGAGGGTCAAATCGTAATTGGATTCTTCAGCTTTATATCATACTCTCTCCTCCTTCCTCTTGCTCTTTCGTTCGTGTTTATGTTCCGGTGTTCGGAAATTCCTTTTCTTTATGTATCCTCCTGATTCTTTTTATTTCCTTTTTGGATTTTTGAATTGTTATTTTTGTAAGCTTCAAAAATCGAGTATCTTACGCCGTCTCATAAGCGTTAGTTTAGCAAACCTCGTTTAACTTCTCCCAACTCTTAAGATTCAGGATATATTTATTTTTTTAAAAGTGATTTTTAAAAATTTAGTTTAATTTCAAAAAAAATATTTTCCTGTCAAATTTAAATAAAAAATAATTTTTAGAAGTTATAAAATATTTAGAAATATTATATTATTTGCTAGTTATATTAAATTTGATCTTTAAATTTTTGATTGCTATATATATTTTGTTTTAAATATTTATTTTTCAATTTCATCTCTTAAAATTTAATTTTTATATTAACTTTGGTAATTATTTTTATAATCGTTATTTTCTTTTCTCTTATCATTTTTTATTGAAATTTTTTATCTATCGAATTTGATCATCATTCTTTTGATTGTTACTTATTTTATTTGAAATAATTTATAAAATGTTAATTATTATTATTTTAATTTCTTCATCTTTTATTTTTTTTATTTTTAGATTTGATATCTATTATTTTGATTATTATTTATTTTATTTGTGATAATTTATGAAATTATATTTTTTTTCAATTTTATTCTCATTCAACTTTTTAATTTGTAAGATTTGTTCATCATTATTTTAATAAATTTGAGAAAAATTAAACATTAATAAATTATTTTCCAGCTCATTTTTCATGACATAACCAAACATTAAAAAGTGTTTTCCAACTTATTTTTCATTACACCACCAAACATCATAAAATAATTCACTTTCTCGGAATTCACTTTCTAAAAAAAAACTATTTTCCAACAAATAAACGGAGCCTAGAGTGTTAGTATGATTGATAGTGTGATTATGATATTTTTTTAAAATATTTATTAAATATAAATATTAATTTAAAAAATTATTTGGCACATGTAAATGTTGTTTTCCATGTATATATGGTAGCATATCGATTGAATTCTAGTAGACTTTTCTATTCTCCTTTCTCTTTTCTCTTTTTTATTCTTGTCAAAAATATAGAGGCATTATTTTATTTATTTTTTATATCTAGTTTAGTCCTTATTTTTTTTATTGTTATTTGTTTTGTTTTTCATCAATTTTTTGATTGATTTTTTCTTCAATTTCATCACTTACCATTTGGTTTCATTTAATTTTTATATTAAATTTTATCCTTATTCTTTTGATTGATATTTTTTATCTTTTTTTCTAATTGAATTTTTTAATTTATTTTTATATTAAAAATTCTTTAATTTTTTTCAATCGCTTTCCTTAGAGTTTTTTTTATTATTATTGTTTTATTAAATGAAACATTAGTTATAAGAAATAAAGCTATTAAATACAATCGAGTATATGGCCTGCGTTTCAAGATCAGAAATTTACATCCACGTCTATTTCTTAAATTTTTAATTTGGTATTTGTTAAATATCATTTAGATTTTAATTGATTTTCAAATAAAATAATAATATTTTTACTTGAATTATTCTAGGGTTTAAGAGTAGAATAATCATAAAGAATCGAAAGGAGAGTTTTATTCCTTTTTTTTTTTTGGAAAAGGAATTCAACCAAGCATATGTAAGTGTATTGGACTTGGTTAAATTAAGTAGTATGTAAATTGTATCAAGTCGTGTCGATTAAAAGTGGAAATGAATGAAATAATTGATATTTATACATGACGAGATTGTGGAATTTTCAATATGATTAAAGTGAGAAATTGGAACCTATATGGAGAATGAGATTGATCATTGTGGTAGATGAATAATAAATAATATATTGATTATGTTGGTATAGGAGAGGTCGTGGAACCCAAACAGCATCAGGGAACCATTTCACACACTCAGACATTAGGTAGGTGTTCGACACCTAAAAGAAAACTAAGTAACCATTTGACTATTAGGTGGAATTTTCTTTAATTGTATTTTGGTGTTAATTGAAAAATATAAGAGGTAGATTGTAGAAACTAATCCTAAGGTAATGGGACTAGTACTCTTATTAATAGGCGAATTAAGAAATTAATTTCCTGGTTAATAGGATTGGTGCCTTGATTAATAGGCAAATTGAGAAACTAACTCCCTTGCTAATGGGATTTTTGCCCTAATTAATAAGCGATTTGAGAAACGAATTCCCTGGTTAATGAGGTTAGTATCCTGGTTAGGAACGGTTAGAGAAACTAAATCCTTGGGTAATGAGATTAGTGCTCTATTTAATGAGCAATTAGCGAATTTAAATGATTTGGTGATAGAATAAATATATGGTTTAGATTCGTGATGATCTTGGTATGTCTGCAAGAATTGATATTAATGATATTGATTTGCGAAAGTCAAGGGATAATAAATATAAATTGTTTGATAAAGAATGTGGCGAATACATATATACATGTATGTGTAGGTCATAATATTTAATTATTGTTGAGTGTAAAACTGATTAAGCTTAATATCATAGGTGTACTTACCTTTACAGTCAATGATCATTATATATATATATTTAGAATACCTCGTGACACTGAGCTGAATAGTAGTTCATGAAGTTATATCTTTTTGTCTAATAAAACAATGTATTTGGAAGAACATATATTTTGTTTGCAATATAATTTTGTATCTAAAATTGTATTTACTTATCTAATTTAATCATGGAGGCGTATTTAAAAAATTATCTCTTTATTTACTTTAGATATTCTTTTATTATGTATAAGAACATGTATCTGAATTATGTTATAACTAAATTAATTATACTAGTATTTTTCATAATTACATAATATTATAACAATTGTTCTATTGAGTGGATATCGAAGAAAAAAGAGAACTTAATCTTATGGCCAAGTTAAGGAAAACCTGGATAATAGGACAAATATTAAAATTATTGTTTGCAAGTTGTTAAAATTATTGAGTCGATAACTTGGTATTGGGAAAATATATGGGAAACATTGTTGGATTTCTAATAGAAAAAAATGGGGTCGTTACACGGTGGCTCTTTCAATGACGCAACAAAAAGGTAGGTTTGACCATCAGATAACATCACATGTGCCTTCTAAAGAATGTGAACATCACCCATGTGTTGGCGCGTAATGAGCACGCACCAATAATTTTTTTAATAAAAAATTATTTTTCAATTTAAAAATACTAAAATACCCTTCATGAATCTGAAAATTACAAAAAAAAACCATGTGAAATGACTAAAACGACATAAAACACGTCTTATTTTTTTTTTCTAAGGTAAACGACATCTTTTACTATATTATAAGAAATGAATATATATATATAAACTTTGGTTAACAGGTGTAATTTTTTTTTATTGTGGAGGTAAATGAGTCATTTAATTGTATAAAAAATTTGGAAAAGACTAGAATACTCTATTATAATCTTTTTAATCATCACTAAGCTATTATTGCCCTCACAACAAAAGTTTTTATTTTTTCCATCTAATAGTAAAACAATAATTTTATTATAGCAATTCACGATAAATTAATTATATCTAGCATGGTTTTTAAACCCGGACTAGCCCGACAGGTCAACCCAGGACCCGGCCGACCCGAGCCTGGAATCGGTTCGGATCTAAATAAAAACCCGCCTGAGAATTGGCCCTACGAAACCCGATCAATTCGGCGGGTCAACCCGGAACCCAGCCGAGACTCGGCCTAACTAGTAGAAGAAAGAATGCCTCAACAATCGATTAACAAACGTCAGGCGCCTTTCATAGCAATCCATAGAACGAGCTATGGAAAGAAAGAATTCAATTCTCATCCCTTCACTTCAAAGTGGGAGCCATACTCTCGACCTCTCTCCCCTACCAAAGAGAAGAGAAGAGAAGATAAAGAACAAAGTCGGATCATCTCTTCCTTCTGGCTCCATCTATGGCTTATGGATCTTGGGGATGGTTTCCAATGGGCAACCATGGAAAGCGAAGAGACTTAGAGGAGAAGGCTTACTTGTCAGAAGCAGGCTTAGAAGCTCATTCAAAGTTGCAAGCTGATCCACTTGCTTTATCAATTATAAGGAAGTCGCTCTAGGCTCTAAAGCTAACATATACCTTTCACTAAGTCCCTCTCCCTCTCCCTTTCTCTGCAAATCCCATTCCTAAACCCTCCTCTTTCTCTTTCTCTACACAGTAAAAAAATATGGGAAAAACAAGTGAAATTGGAGGGCTAATATAAGCAATATAGCCTCCCTTTTGTTTTCTCAATCAAATTTTTTGTGTTTTTGGTGGTGGGATTCATGGAAAATTTGTGAAAATGGGTTTGTGTTTGTTGGGTTTTTGAAATTGGAATTGAATTTTTTTTATTGGTGTTTTTGTTGGTAAAAATATATTTTTTTTTGTTATCCCGGGTCAATCTATCTAACTTGTGACCTGATCATTGGACCGGGTCGACCACTGAATCAAGTTTAAAAACTATAATATCTAGTGATAAAATAAAACATCCATAACCTATATATTTTCTTTAGTACATAGGCATGGATGTTGTTTGTTTAAATGATTTATTTTTATAATTAAATCATTAACCTCGCCGTGGAGCGCGGCATGAAACTAGATTATTTGAAAGTGATTACTCTGTAGCCTTTTGAACTTTAAAGTAAATTTGATGCCTTCGGTAACCGAAGGCCCAGCATCACTGCCGTCCCTATAGGGAAAAATAAAGACAACATTCATCACACAAGAAATCCTCACTATGTAAAATAAAAAAGAATAATCCGGGAGGAGTAGAGAGAGAGAGAGAGAGAGAGAGAGAGAGAGAGAGAGGAGGTTGGTGTGGTTCACAAAGTGGGATTCTCGGTATTAGCAGCTGCAGTTTCACAATTCGTTGGGAGAGACCTTTTCAATCAATGATATGCCCTCTCCGCTCATGTCTGCCTCTGTACTTTTTAACTGGTTTCAAGTTCGGTTGTTTTTTAAATAATTTTTTATGTTAAAATATATATTAATAATTTTTTTTTATTTTTAAAAAATTATTTTTGACATCAATATATCAAAATGATCCAAAACATATTAATTTTAACAAAAAAAAATTGAATTTTTTGGGAACGCGGTTTGCACCGCGTTCCCAAACGGTTTCTTCTTCTCTTATATATTTATTAACAGATGAACTTCAGGACCTTGAAGCAGTGTTATTAAACCTGGACCGGCCTGACAGGTCGACCCGGGGCTGGACCAGTCCGGGTTTGTCAAAAGACTGGTTAGCGCAACGACCCGGTCAAACCCGGTCGACCCGGGTGAGACCTGAATTTTTTTTTCAAATGTGGGCAAATGTGGGACTTGAAACATATTAGTATATATACTCTATGTTCCCAAGAAAAAAATTATGTTTTTTCAATGTGGGATAAAAAACTTTTTGGTTTAAATATTTCAACTTAAAAGGATAACATAATATCTTTTTAATGTGGGATTTAAAACCTATTAATATATATATTCAATATTCACAAGAAAAAAACTACGTTTTTTCAATGTGAAATTTGAAACCCATTAGTATATATAATTTATGTTCACAAGAAAAAAGTTATATTTTTTCAATGTGGGATTTGAAATACATTAGTATATATACTCTATGTTTACAAGAAAAAAACTATGTTTTTTTAATATGGGATAAAAAACTTTTTTGGTTTAAATACTTTAACTTAAAAGCTTAACATAATATCTTTTTAATATGAAATAATTTTTTTTTTTTAAATATTCTTTTAAACTTCATTATTTACAATATGTATAGCCTATATTTACATGAATTTTTTTTAAATTTTTTCATATAAAATATTAAAACTTTAAATTTTTTTAATTTTTCAGGTTAACCCGAGTTGATCTGAGTCGACTCATAAAACTCGAAACCCGATCTTTTAACCAGGTCAATCCCTAACCAGATTTAATAACTATGCCTTGAAGCCGGAGTCCTGAATCTGGAGTCGATCTCTCCGCAGAACTCAAATAAAACAAAAGCAGCGATCCTGAGTGGTGGTGTAGTGACGAGCTTAGCTTGACTACTAACTATTAATTGCAATGTGCTTTGTCTGGGTTGAGAAACGGGTTTTGGAAGTCCGCCCCCTAGATATTACAGAGAAGTGCTGATTAAATATACCCAAAATAAATAAAATAAATAAAACTTTATTATTTTTTATTATTGTCGTCATGCCAGTTTTAAAAATTAATATAGGTTGATTTTTGTATTTTTATTTTTTAAAATTAATTTAATTTATTTTTATTTTTTAAACTCTTTTTGTTTTTTAAAATTAGATAAAGTTTTAAAAGTTTCACTTGATTTTTTTAGTTGGTTTTTTTTTTTTTAAAGTTATGTTTTGTTATTTTATAAAATTATTCATGAATCATTGGTTTTAAAAATTAATGTAGGTTGATTTTTATTTTTTTAATTAATTTATTTTATTTTAATTATTTTATTTTTTTCATGATATTATCTTAATATTATACTTTCATGGATTTTGCAAGTTTATCTAGTTTAAAAGGGTGTTATTTTTTTGTTATTTTTAATTGTTTTGTTTCTAGAATTTTACACTACAATATTGAATTGATTTGTTTGATAATCTATAGGTTTAGATCTAGGTTTTTTTAACTTTTTTTTTCATTTTTATTTTTTTGTTTAATTTTTGTTATTGTATTATAATATTTAAATATATTACTTATTTAACCAGTAATTTAGGTCTTGATTTTGTTTTTTTACATAAAAAGATTTGCCCAGCTGGCAGCAAAGCGCGGCCAGTATAAATGTAGTTCACGTCTAATTTTACTTGCAAAAATGGTATGATAGGGATATATTAGTCATTTGCAGTCATTATACTACTAGTATTGTCTTGTAGTACGTGTATGTACTTTCCGAGATTTAGGGAGGGGTGTGTGTGTGTGTAACCCTGTTCGGTATCCTGTTTCAGACAGGAGGAGTAGGTAAAATTTAAATTTTAAAAAAATTAATTTTTTTTATGTTTTTAAAATATTTTGATTTATTAATATAATTTTTAAAAGATAACAGTTATTACACTACAAGAATAAAAAACAAAAAACCACCGCTAGTTAGCAATTATTTTATGGGTCTACACTTGATTTTATAGTTTTTAGAAACAGCCTGATTGAAGTCCCTTGTTTGAGGTTTTGGACGGGTTGTCAGGTTTTGATCGGGTTGTTTGAATTATTTTTTAAAATAAAAATGATGTTATTTTAATAAAAAATAAAAATTAATAGATTGTAACCGGATTTTTAACCGGGTCTTGTCGAGTTAACTGGGTCAGCCGGGTCACACCAAGTTTTCTTTTCCTGTTTTTTCTTTAACTCGACTTGATTTCAATCTCGAATCAATCAAATCCCGACCCGCTAGTCAGATTTTAAAACTATGTTTGATTTAGTTTTTAGCCCTAATCATTGTGCTATACGTAGAAAGTCTGGCTATATACTGACAGATCATACCAACCAGGATAAAAAGTAAAAACACTAGGGACTATATCTGCTGCAAATAACATGCACAGATGTAGAATTGCTGTCAGCTGATCAGCTTGGTAAGGAAAAGGAAATAAAATAAATCTTACGGGCTGTAATAGAGGATTAGTGAGAGATGCTTCAGTGGAGGTCAGAACATCACCATTACAATTACTATTGATTATTCAGTCTGTCGCCTTTGCTTTCGCTGATCACTGTAAGTGATGGCCGCCATGCAGCAGAATTTCGAGGTCTCCTATTTCGCCGGTTAGATCGAGAAATGGTAGTACTCGAGCTCTTTAAGGAAGTGTCGTGATCCACCTTATTATCTTTCTTCTCCGAATTAGTTGAGTTGTGGCCTCCCTTGTGCTTGACAGCAATGCCTGCAAATCTTACATACTTTTTAACACCAGTCTTCTTCCTTAAAGCGCTTCTGAAGGAACAACTCGAGTCCCTTGAAACACCAGTACTAATGTCACTCTCTGAGAAGAATGATCTGCTCGAAACATCATTATTGTTTTGCCGAGAGACCATGTCAATCGAGGCGTCATTTGAAGCCTGTGAAGTATGAGAAACTGAGGATGATGATGATGATTCCTTGTTTGGTTTTCCAATCTTTAGTCGAAGCTTCCTCACGGCATGATGAGGAACGAGCAAGAATTTCTGTCCTGGAGTAAGGATTTTTTCTGGCCGGACCACTGAATTCCATGGCCTTCTGAAAACCTCTGGCTTAGCTAATGCATGAGAGGGGTATTTCTCCAAGATCCTGGCCGCAGGTATTGCCATATAATAGCATTCAACTCTCCCTCCAGCATGGATAATCTGCAAGGCAGAGGAAGCAATCTCCAGCTTCTCGGGAGTCGTCGGGTTTGCTGGCTTAGGGAGGTCACTGCGTGCGAAAGGTGAGAGCTTATGAGCTTTGAGTAACTTGTCAAGCATGGTGACGGTTTCAGCGGGGAAGCTGAGTAACAAGGAGGCTGTGCTCTCCTTTTATGGCATAGCCTTGGAGCATCCGACGGGTTCAAGAGACCACAATTCCATCCAATGAGTTAAGGCTGGCGCTGCTGGGGCTCAAAGGATAAGAAATTTGAGTCGAAGTAGATAAGATCGATGCAAGGATACAAAGGAGAGTCCGAGGCAGGCTTTATTATTTGTAATCTAGCTTTTGGTGAGGTATCTCTATTCTGCAGACTGCCTAAGCACCGGCTGGCAACTCTCAAAAGAATTACTGCGAACCTTCATAGCACACACCAAGGCCGGACCACAGACTCCAGGAACTAGCAAGTCATTCAATTAACTCGATTAAATTTTAATCTGGATACGGAAATGATCAGATTAACTAGAAGTATTGTTTTTTTATTTTTTTTATCCAAAACATGATTTTTTGAAATTTTAGTTAAGTTTTGTTTTTTTTTTAATCCAAATACCATCAAATCATTAAAAAAATAATCTAAAAAAATATTATTCAAGTACAAGCCTAATGCTCAACTGTCACGCAAGTGACTTGGTTCAAACGAACCGCAAGCCCAAATATATTAAGGTTTTGGTGTTTTGGTTGAGGTGTGTGTAATCTGATTTAAATATCTATATTAATTAAAAATAAAAAAATTAGATAAACTCAACCATGCATGGTTTTTCAAGTAGTATTTTAATATATTTTTAAATAAAAATATATTTTAAAAAACTACTACTAACACTCAAATACCGTGTAACTCAAATACCGTGTAAAATCTTAATCCGACCTGTCTAAGGATTTCCATGTCATTATTCAATCAAATGGCTAATGTTCGGGTCTTTCTGTGAACTGGAAAACGAAGAGCACATTGCCAGGAAGTCAACACTATCTTCCTCGACGTTGAGTGGCAACTTTCCTGGCCTAAACACAGTTAATCAAAAGAGGGACACACTGCCTTCCCACCAATAATAGAAGAAAAAATGTTATTGTAATGGCCCGCTCTACTGGATAGAAGCAAGAACGCAGCCTTCAGATGTGAAAAAATACAATATTCTAACCAGGAAACTTCCTCCTTGAAAAGGCTGTTCAAGATTGTACATAGGTGTCGATTGAAACAATGGAATGTCACCTTTTTTCTTATACCAATTACAACAGTTCCGTACATCCGTTTCTTGCTATCAAAATTCACTTTACAAATAAGACAGCGGAACGACTAGAAAAAAAAGGAATTGGAACGATTATCCACCAGCCTATACCTTACCTTCCAGAGCCCTAAAAAACCTCGACATCAGAAAGAATTGGAAAAGATTCTCACCACTCAACAACAATACCCTAAAAAAAGTTCAAAGATTTTAGAAGTAAACGGTGGGGGGGGATAAAGGCTAGAAACTGACATGGAAAATGGTAAACGCCATTCGGCGCAACCAGAAAAAGAAAAACCTGCACATGCCCACCTCCACTAACTTAAAAAGGTCAATATCAGTTACATGCAAACTGCACCTTTTATACCCTCAATCCAAGCAATTAGACGATACTATTGGCAGAATTCCAGCCCCATTTTTTAGATTTACACTCTCAAGTCCAGCCAATGTTGTATCATCTTGCTGTTGACCTCCATCCAAACTTGTTGGAGTTCACAAAAAATATCCCAAGATTGGACTTGTTTCCCTGGTATATAAAAAGAAAAATCTTATCCATGTTTTAGTAGTTACTAGGCCAGTTGATCTGTTGATGTTGAGACTGCTGGTAAGCACTGGCTACAGGTCCTAGCATATCAACAGCTCCACCCATGGCCTGAGACTGTTGCAGAAGTGGGTGAACAGCTGCTGCGGTTACTGGTTGCCCAGGGTGATAGATATTGGTATAGGTGCCATGGGAAGCCTGAGTTGGTGCAAAAGCCACATGCTGACCTTGAGGAGGAAGGTTGTAAAAGGTACTTGCTGGCAAGCTAGATATGTCTCGGCCAGGAGTAGTGATCCACACAGCCGAACCCTCACTCTGCAGAAGCAGATCCATCAGTTTTGAGAACAAAATATCATTTTAAAGCAAAAACAACAAAAAAGGAGACTTTATGTGCTAAAAATTAGGGAATGCCAGTCTGAAAACCTGAACATGCATTCTATGGACCTAAAAGTATTCACATGACTAAACATTGCCCACATGCCCTGACAAGCATCTTGAACAGGTACTCTAGTAGAGAACAACAAGCATCGACATCTTTCTAGAAACTGAGAAGTAAGATTGGTCTAAACATAGCACCTAAATTTCTATATGCTAAAGCAACTAATCTTGCCAAATAAGCATTAGCATTCTATACCAAACAAGTTTTCTGCAGGAAAGCTATTCTGAATATCCTAGATAATCCACAATAACTGGAATTAGTCATTCTGATTAGTTTATCCAGTTGTTAAATCCTAAGCTGGCTGATTTTGTGTCTCATTGCTTTATATAGTGAGGGCCTGGCACATTAATATCAGCAAAACATCTTTGAACCCCCCCCCCAAAAAAAAAAAAAAAAAAAGGTCATCCACAGCATTTCACTGATCCCATGCTATCCAAATCATTGAGCTCCAATATTATGGCTAAGTAGCAGGCTCAAACTATTGTATTCAAATTGAAACGTAGCCACCAAAACAAAAGAGAAAGATATGAAGAAAATGGCAGTAGCACATGCAGATATAGAGCAAACCAGCTAAAGGTCAAATGTCCATAGTATAAAATTCAAATGCAAGCATCATGTTGATTAAACACAACAATCATCCGCTACAACCAAAAACAAAAAGGTCTTCAGCAGAAACTGCTGCCAGTCACTATCACCACCACCATTTTCGTTTCCATCTCCCAGGCCTCCAAAAACACCACTGGTGCTAACAGTAAGATAAAAGAATCCCAACCAATATTGCAACTACTTCCATTACAATATTAATTCCAAGAATGAGACTACTATTGATCATAAAATTGACATCACAGCCTTCAGTGATGCAACCAGCTATGTTTAGATGAGTAACCTAGATTCTCCAGCCGCAGAGGATAAGAATATACAACATTAAGAATTAATCACAATAAATTACAGAAACATCAACTATTAGCCTACCTGCTGCCCGGTAATGTAGATATTACTTTCCTTGAACTGAGATGCACCAAGATCATCATTTGTGGTTGAGTTTCCTCCTGTCACTGCAGAATTGGGATTAAAACCAGCAGGAGAGGAACCATATGGTCCATAACCACTTGGCATCCCAATGTGAGTTGCATTTCCTGTATTACTTCCAGGTTTGAATTGCGGAAGTGAATATTTGACCCCCGTGGCTGCTGCAGATGGTGGTGCTGGATACACACTGCCAGCTTGAGGTTGCTGTAGGAATGTACCATTGCTTAAGAACTGGTACATACCTGGAGCCACATAAATTGGGGAGATGTAATGGCCATATGGGATGTAGTTTGGGGGGAAATGGGGTGTGGGCAACCCAGTTGGTGGACGAAAGACAGGGACAGGTTGCTGAGTCACAGCTATGGAGCTTTGCATGAGCCCAGCAGCTTGGGTCCCCAGAGGACTGGGACCTGCAGTGGATAGAACTAAAGAATTCCCACCCTGCAAATAGACATGCACATTATTAGAATTCAGAAACATATGAAAAACATCTACACACATGCTTATCTTCATGTCAGACACAATTCAGGCATTCCATCCAAATGGATCCACAACACTGGAAGCTCATGAAATCACCTCACACATTGCAAAATGTCTTATCCATGCATATGATTATAGTAACTCGTAAAAGACCAGCATTGCTTGTAGATGAGCAAAAGATGATACAACAAATTATTAGCTAACATTGCAAAACATGACACAATATTACTGTAACCAGCAGCTAGGTGTAGTGCCCTCAACAACAAGGACCTGCGATTGCTATCAATGTTTTGGTCATGCTGTTCCATTCCACTTCTCATGAAGATCATCTAGAAATGCTTGGGTGTCTAATACCTACAAATGCTTCCACAAATCATGGCTCTATTAACTATTAGTGCCACCATAAATTTCACTAATAATGTACTGAGGTAGATTACATAAGAGCCTGTGACCAACTTGGCAGTAATACAGCATCATTCAGCATGAGATAGTAGATCTGACAGAGATTGTCCAAGGCAGCCAGAATGGCCATCCTTAAACAATATTGCCCCTTGAAATCTCTTCAACTCTCCCCGGATCTCAAAGGCAACAATACAGGGCAGCAGCTTGCAAAACTAACTTGACTTTAGATGCGAGCCAAGCTGCTAGGTCATTAATAAAGACTATCCAAATGACATATTACCCGATTTGAACATCCAAAATGCAAAGCATGTTGACATGGTTAAAAAACTAGATATCTGATGTTGAACACCAGCATACTATAAATTGGCAATAACAGTAACATATAGTTTTACAGAGCTAAATATGCTCTACACAACTTGGAATAACTTATGAAAATTGCTGTAACACATAGGAGGATCCCTACTCAATAAGATAAACAGATCTTTACCACTAATTTCAGAATACTAAGCAAAGGGGTAAAAAAAAATCCTCTTGACCAAAAAACAAGTCGACCTCTAGCATGACTACAAAATGAAAGGAGCCCATGGATTAGATTCCAGCATACATGTTCAACAAGGGATTCAAAAGTAAACCCAAATGAGGTTGACATGGCCTGACAACAAATAGTTACATTATATTTGTGCAATTTGGGGCTAAACTGTGCAGTAAAGCATTCACAGGCTAAAATTCGCATTGCAAGCCTTGATAACTGATAACAGAAAATACAGTACTATTTCTCAAAGAAGAATAACCAACTGTGCAGTAAAAGATTCATGGAATACCCAAACCATACCCCCAAAATTTAAAACATTCAGCCAACACAGAGTGATTTTAAAAAACAAAGTAATATCTCTCGAAGAAGAATACAATCAACAAAAACTCCAAAGGTTTTGCTTAAGTGCCTAATTAAAGAGAGGATTTTATCTATTGAAACCTCTTGGGGAGGCTGTGAAGTATGTGGAGGCAACACTGCAACATTCCCATTGTATTTGGATGCAACTCCAGGCGCAGGAAAGGGAGAAACACGACCATCACCATCAGCACTTGAACGATAAAATTGGGCATAATAACTTGTAGGGTCAAATGGTTGCTGGACCTAGACACAGAAACCATCAAATAACCACCAGTATGTTAAAGCCAAAGTAATATTCCAGCCAATTTATCAAAAATTAATGATTTAAATATAACTTGTTCTTGTAGTTTACAAAAACAATCAATCAATTCTTGTAGTATAAAAAATAATAAAGTCCCTTGACCAGTGTTGACCACGCTTAATTAGTAGTATTTTGTTTCAAAAAATGTCTTTTTTCTCATCAATCTTCCATCTTATTGACTTCTTTGTTTCCCTTTTCTGTTTATTAAAACAAATAA
This sequence comes from Populus deltoides, assembly GCA_015852605.2. Classification (NCBI taxonomy): domain Eukaryota; kingdom Viridiplantae; phylum Streptophyta; class Magnoliopsida; order Malpighiales; family Salicaceae; genus Populus; species Populus deltoides. The sequence goes on along the minus strand of CM027571.2, from coordinate 20,878,860 downwards.
AAAGCAAAAAACAAGATGAATTGAAAAAAGAACATGAAATGGATAGAAAGATTAAGTTATAAATGGATTTAAAAACATAGGAATTAAATATATAGTTTCAAAGACCATAAGGACTACTTAACAAAGTTTTGGAGGCTTACCACAAAGCTAGGTAGGCGAGAAACATCACGTGCTTGAGATTCTGAGTTCTCAAATGGCATAATCTGACTACCCAACATTGGAGGCACAGGACCAAAACTGTAGCCAGGAGAAGTATGAACCACCGAGTACTGATGGCCTCCAGACAACAATGCAGCCTCCTGCTTAGACTCATAATCAGGCACTGTGTTGGATGATGCATCACCCTCAGCTGATAAATTTCCGGGTACATGTGAAGGCGACTGTGGATGATCAGGATAAATTCCCTCCTCAGCAGTCACCAGTGTATTTTGATTGCTGAATCCAAGAATTATAAGATGACTGTAAGGGAAATACTGTGAAGGTAAAAGCTGAATTTGTAGGAAGCATACTCGTCAAACCGTAAGAAAAATACAAACCAGTCAAAAATCAAAATTATGTTTGTGTCCAAACAAACTCCATAAATGGGGCAAGGACCTTTTCTTTTAAAAACAGTAACTCTTAGGACTGGCTAACAAAAACTATTTGTTGGCACATTGGTTTACTGAATATCAATTTAATAACTAAAAAACAAGACATAAAGAACTTGACACAAAGCACCACTTAGAATGCGTTAATCTGTTTATTATTGATGATATTAGTAATCACTCTAGAGGTAACTAACTCAATCTAGCTGGATGAGTCAGGAATATACTTCTTTCCCAGGATAATTTGTCAACTGCTCAATCAATTACTTCAATGAAAAGCTAAAAAATGCATTTCTTGATTTTCCTTCATTATATATGCCTACACTATTTCCCCCCTTCTCAAAAGAATATAAAGAAGGGAGAACAGATCTTAACAGCTGAAATAACATTCCAGTTTGTTAACTACACCTTAATCATTGCATGAAAAAAAAATGCAAACAAAATCAGTAACTTAGGGGAACTAGGATATACACTGCATGACATTCAAAACTAAACTGAAAACACTATTTAGCATAAACCTTTCAGCTTGTTCCTCCATAGGTTCTTCAATACCCTGAGAAGTTTCAGACACGGGTGTAGAACTCTTGTTACTCTCAGCCCCGCTAACATAACTTGTCGTCACTCCGAAACTAGCATCAAAACTTCCAAAACTCAATTTGTTTCTTTCAGATTCAGGAACATGGATATGGTGTGGAATTATAACATGTTGACGCTGTGGAAGATGCAACTCCTCCAGCTTCTTCTGCAGTTTGGCAGTTGCTTCTTCTGAATCAAGGACACCCAAGGAGGCCTGTGAATGGCCACTGGATTCAAGTGGAATATTAGAGATGTCAGATAAACCAGCTGTTCCAGACTCCTGTGCTACGTTAGGGTTTGTTGCCTTTGGTTTCCACTCCATATTAGAGCCAACTGTTGAAGACAGGACTATTATTTATTAAGGACCAAGTAAGTCAACAGACTATTACTAATAACAGTATCAAATATAAAACAGAAGACCGGATACATGGATAATCTTGTGTGTTTGTCTCTCTCCCCCCGTTTCCAATGTTCAGCTTCCTCACATTATAATATCTAACTGTATGTTCTCACCTAGCCAAAAAAAGGCTCCTATTTTTAATAGAAAATTACCAAGAAAAGAACATCATGCAGAACTGTTTTGCAATATTACATGCCAAACTAAAAAGGCATGACCTTGAATGCTGAAATTGTTGTGTTTGACTTTCAGTTGCAAATTCAGATTGAACTATAATGGAAAACCCTCCTGTATTTCATAAAGAAAAGAGAACGTGCCTAATCTAACAATTAATCAAGTAAAGGAAATAAACCAGGAAGGAGCAGTAGAACAACAAAATATGGAAGCCTGTTTGTGAAGTATATTTGACTGGATTTCAGATGTATCCTTTTCACGGTTCACCTTAAGATCAAAATACTTGTACTAGAAATAGATATTTTCAACATTAAGCCTCCGAAAGAAGCTTAAAAAAAAGAAGCACAATGTGAGGTCGAGAACAATCCTTGATGCTTCAACCTTAACATTGACAGAAGATTTGTCACACTAGTACAGAACTTATCATTGTCAGAACAGGAATGTAAAAAGATTTATTGCAAAACCCAGAACAAAGTTTGTACCTTTCTGAGGGCCTATTATCAGTTGAGACCTGCTACTGTAGTTAGAGGAAGGCCGGCTACTGAAAGAACCACCCTGGATTGATGCAAAAGAAGGCTGGGAAGAATCACTGAGCTGGTTCTTCCCACCTCCTTGGTTTTTGCTTGGCATCTTCCCTGGCATGAAAGGGACACCAATCTCGGAAGCTGCCATCAGTTAATTACATATCATCACAACAAAGCTAAAAGTGCACAAAATATAATCAAATTATCACTTGTTCTGACCTGATTCACCTGCAGTTTGATGGTTCCCCATTTCACGTTTAATTGTACCCACCGTACCAGGGGGACATGAATCATTAGAAAGCTTTAGTACAGGATCCGAGGACGAGCAGCAAATTTTTGAAGAAGATGCTGGAATCACAGACATGGAGGAGTTGTTAGAGCTTGGCAAGGACTCCCTGCACGCATCCCCAGTTCCAAATGCAATAGTAGGAGCTTTATCAACATCAATGTGGTATGCTTCCATTCCCACTTCATTAACAACAATAGGTGATGAAGTCACTTCATGTTGATTGCTTCCTGTAGGTAAATTGGAGGCAAGCGTTGCACTAGTGTTTCCAGAAACAACGCCAGTTGGACCATTGGCCACAACTGCAGAGGAGCTGCAATATATAATTACATAATGTAATTATTGCACTTTCAGTAACCTCTTATAAACCATATCTTGAAAAAGTGAGATTTATAGGACAAGGTCACCTTGCTGATGGAGTAGTTTCTTTATGTTTCTCTTCGGAGGCTAACAAAGAAGAGCCAGCGCCCTTCTCTGCAGCATGGTTGGTTCCATTGTCCCTTCCAGCAGCAGAATTCCTTCCACCACCAGTATCTGACCAAGGATCGCATCCAACAATCAAATTTGCAGCATAAAACAATATTTCTGCCATAACTATAGCAGCTTATTTAGTCTATGGTTACAAATAATGCATCCAAATAGTTAAGGAAAAAGGGATCAAGACGAAAACAATGAAGTAGCATCCATTAAACTCTCAGTATAAAGTTACTTGTGTGGATACAAGTGTTTGTATGTCTATAATATTTATATAGATGATGACCAACAAAAACAAGACATGAAAATACAGAAGAATAACCACATGATTTAAAAAGGAGGGAGTACTCCAGCAATTTGTCTTCAAAAAGCTGTCTTTACAAAAAGTTGTTTACCATGTGATGTATGACGCGGAGAAAAACTTGGCCGACCACCCCTGCTCCCCTGCCCCTGCATGCCACCCCTGCTCCCCCGCCCCTGCATGCCAGACCTCCATCGAGAATCTCCAGACTCTCTATTGTTCATGTTCTGCTTAAAAGAAATAAAATGCTAGGAAAGCTAAGAATCTGTATGTTAAGCACAAAAACAATGAATACATCTTCATAAATGCGTGTTCATGTAACCACATGATGTCAAGTGTCAGCCACTTAATCAAACAGAAACAAGTAAATTCTATGCCACCACATCTCTCTAAGGCCCAAACCCCTGCCACTTAAATCTAGATTGCCTCAATCTCATCTGTTCATCATTAACCTGTAGCCCCTTAATCAATCCCCTGGTCCTAGTCCATTAGTTCCAAGAGCTTCCTGCTATTTACCTATAGAATATGAGTAACATTGCTCTGCCTCTAAAGTTGCTGTTAAAATTGCACAGCTTTCACAAATCCAATTCCACCAGCAATACAAATATTTATAACCAATACATCGATGTCCAAATGCAGACAAAAAATTATACCAAGACACCAAAAAATATGAACTCATGACGACCCTGGAGTGGACAGTCATTATCTCGATTCAGTAATTGGATAAAAAATCCACAGAAAATATGCCAGATTAAGCAGGATTGCATCCCCAGCAACATTATCACACTAATCTTATCAAGCATTAAAAATAACAGCAACAGATTTGGTTGCAATCATTTAGAAGCAAAGGAAGCCAGCGAATGTGAAATTTTATAGAAGCAAGTAAACTTACCTCTTTTTTCCTGTCACGCTTCCTTTTGACTTCGTGAAATGGATCTGTAAAACCATTAGTCCTAGTTAAAAAGGAAAATAGTAGTTGCACAGAGACAATGTCAAGCAATATGCATCAAAATCCATCCTTAGCTTCTCGAACAATAAGAAAGAGAATTAGTAAGCAGTTGAAATAAACTTGCAAGACATATATATAAAGACCATAGCATAAGGTGTTTTTTATTTTTTTCTGCCCGGCAAGCTTTTGAACTGGTACGAGCTAAGAAAACCCATTTATAAGAGCCCAATTGTCAACTTCAAAGTTCGCTAAAAAGTACATCTAATTCTTCTCATTAAGACTTTGAAACATAAGAAATGATTTCATTCCACAAATCAAAACTTACAAAATGAAAGCAACGGACAAAGCTTCAAAAAGAAAAAACATGTAACTTGTTAGCCACCCCGACAAGGTGAAGACAAAACACAGTGAAAAACTCATATAAGAAAATGAGAAGAAGAAAAAACCCCATTTCCCACAGACCGAATTCAAAATCAAACCTTTAACGACGGCTCACATGAAAACCAGCTAAATCCACAAGGTCTAAGACAATGGGTTTGAGAACAAGAAAACCCAAAAGGAAAAATGATAAAGAAAAGGAGAAGTGACCTTGATAGAGAAGTTTTTGAGCGGTTTCATTGGGATCCATAGAGCACTCCTTGAGCATTGCATAAATCTCCTCATCACTGTGATTGCCTGTGATCTCCTTTATGTTCTGGATCGTCTTCCTCACGTTGCCCGGGATTGAAACCCTAAACCCACCACCGCTCATCTCCACCCTCACCAACACCAACTTCCGCTCCTTCTTAAAAATATAAATAAATAGGTAAAAGAAAAAAATATAAAGTAAGCAGTATTTTATATATAAATAATAAATAATGAGTGTATTTTTTTTTTTTTAATGAGGGGGAGCCGAGAGAGGTTATGAGGGTTTGTAGAAGAGGGTTGATCGAAAGAGAGAGAGTTGGATGAAGTGTGATTCTGGGCTTCGATTAGTAAATAGGTGAAACAGAGAGGGAGTGGAAGAAGAAAGAAGAAGAAAAAAAAAAAAAAAGAGAGAGAGAGGAAAAGAAAGGGAGGGAGCAAAATGTAGGTGTAGTGTGGTTTGCGGTAGGGCTTTTTGGTTTTTGTCTTTTTATTACAATGACATTTCATTGGTTGTTTTGATAATTTCCGTAAAACAAATATGTATGTTTTCCTTCGTAGATAGAGATATTGTGTATTTTGCATCCACGATTTTTGATATGGTAATTTATACGGATTATTTTAAAAAATATTTTTTATTTAAAAATATACTGAAATAATATTTTAAAAAAATTATTTTTAATATTAGCATATCAAAATAATGAAAAAATAAAAAAAAAATTTAATTTGAAGTAAAAAAATAAAAAAATTTTAATTTTTTTTCAAAATACTTTTGAAACGAAAAAACAAACATGTTTAGAAACTTAAATAAATATTTTTATTAAAAATAAATTAAAACTAAACTAAAAATACTAAGATTATATAGTAATTAGACACATATGCATTGCATATTGCTATACTACATCCGCATTGCAAAATTAATCAATTCTAAGATGCATGATGTTTTATGATTAGAAATTGGGGTGTTGAGGTTTTTAAAATATTATTTTAAGTGTTTTTTAAATGAAAAATTGGTTGAATTTTGGATTTTAAATTTAAATTATTATAATCTTAATTTTCTAGTCATTTCATATGATCAAAATTCATTGTAGTAAACCACGTATTATTTATTTATATAAAACAAACTCAAACGACGATGAGGTTTTTATTTTTAATTTTTAAAATAAAATATTTTTAAATAAAACAATTATAATGAAATTTTAAGAATATATGATGATATCTTTCTTTTCAAATAAGATTAGAATTTTTTAATTATAATTTTAGCAATTACTTTAGGAATGATTGTAGAAGAAACTAATATCTATGATTTTTTAAATCAAATTCCTTATGGATATTCAATGGGAATAAAGTGTTTATTTTTTTTTTTGAAGTTTTTACACAAGTTTTTCAAATTAATTATTTTCTTACTTTCAAGTTACGTAGCATAAAAACTATCAAAGCATAATTTTATGCTTTTTTATTTGAATCATGATAAGTTTTTATTAAAAAAACCATGCTATTCATTAAAAAAACAAATATATATATATATATATATATATAATACATAAATAAAGGAGTAGTTTTTAGGTAAAGAAACTTTTTAAAGTGATTCATAGAAAAAAATGGCATGTCTAGCACAATTGTATTTCTACAGTTTCTTGAAGAAAAAATATATTTTTCATGTAAGAGACACTACTCTCAACTTTGTTATGAAAATAATTTATGCTTCATATATCATGATAAAGTTTCTATATAAATTAAAGAAATTGATTTGTGCACACACACCAATTTCTTTTAATACAAAATTTTAAAATTGAATAATATTATTCATTGATCGAAGTAATAGAAACCACAACATAACACAAATTATTATTATAATTATTATCTAAATTAAAAACTTATATGCTTATTTTTATTTATTTGTTGGATATAATTTTTTTATGTATTTTTTAAATTTGCAGATTTTATAGGACATTTCAATGTATGCTTTATTAATTATACCTATTTCTTTCAAATATATTATTTTTACAACATTTTTTTTCTTTCTTTTTATTAGTTCCTACTAATATTATTGAAAAAAAATAACCTTAATAGCAAGTTTGAACCATATAAATTGAATTTAATTTAGAGTTTTTAATGAAATCTCATATTTAAAATCACTTTAAGTATTAATAATTAAATTTTAAATGGAGTTCAATCTCTAAAAATAGTAAAAACTAGACCTTAATCAATCACATTTCCAATCTAGAATAGAATTATCTATCCTTTCAAATTCTCCTTTTCACAATTTACGTTCAATTTGTAGCATGTACTATTTACAACAAGTGACATGAATAAAATATAATAACATCATAAACTAATTACATACAATATTCATTTAATAAACTTAGGGTAGGTTCAATATCATATTATAAACCTAATAAAAAAAATTAATAATTAAGTTAGAAATATTCTTAGTTTTTGTTTTATTTATATGTAAGTTTTTCTCAAATTTACATTGTGAAAAGATAGCTAACATATTCAAAATTACACTATTATCAACCAAACAAAAGAAATGTTATGTAAGATTTACTATTTTGTCCGAGTCTATAATAAACCTAAAAACAATTTATATTTATAACATTAGAACATATTGCAACGAATACTTATTAAACATACAAACACACACACACACACATATATATATCAATGACATAAGTAACCTAATTTTCACTAACTTTTATGTAAACATTAATCTATGCCAGATTTCAATTTAATACATTTTTATTCATCTTTTGATGAACTCTTATTTCATCATTGTACTCATTTAACTATCACAGTCACATCATGAAAATTCTTATTCATAACACATTTAATTCATACTACAAATTGTTTCCTCAAAACCCTTTTAATTCATACAATTTTATATGCATATTTCACGATGATATCTGATTCACATCATTATTTCAATTCACATTACATTTAAATTTAACATGTATCTTGTAATCATATCTGATTTGCATCATTGTTTCAATTCGTAATACATTTAAATTGTGTCATATTTCATTTCACAACACGTATGTGCCATTTTAGTTTTTGAAATATTCAATTATTCTAATCAAATACATGTGTTCTCTTTACATATAATTTTCCTTTTCAACTTTTTATATGGTTAATTGCTTAGTTTGATCTCTCGAAATTTGTACTTATCATTATCATGTTTTATCGTCTCATTTTTTTTTTCATATAACTCGTACTATTATCCTTCACACTATTTTGACTCATTTGTAAAAGATTCAAGGCTGACATTTTACTCTGACATATGATTTCCAATGGAAACCTTCCTAATTAATGGAATTTCAGTTGAGCTTTTTTTATACAAGCCCTATACAACTTTCGTCCTGCCATTTCTTGTATAAAACTTGTCTCAAATTGTGATATCATCATCATCATCATCACACAAACAACTTCGTGTAACAACCTCAATTTTTAAAACACGTTTCAAACAACTTGTTGAACATAAATCATTGAAATCCCTGAAATATTATTGTTTTTGTATTGACAATCTAGCTTCGTCTAACATTTCGTTACTAATTCGATGAGTCGGTAACATAAATATTATTTGTTCCCTATAGGGTCACTAACCAAATCATATATATCTTAGTCATTAATACAACTGGCGCCACTAGCTCTATTCCAAACAGCTAATTCATCTTTTCAATCAATTTTATGGTCTTATTAAACCATATTGCCAAGTCATCAACTGAACTAATGCCACTAGCCTATTGCCAGGAACTAGCCCCATTACCGGGTAATAAGTTCAACCATCCATTACCAGTCACTAGTCCTATTATTGGGTAACCAATTTCATATACAAAAGATCACCTTTTTTAATGATTTCTCTTTTTCTCCAATCCTTCCTACTTTTCTTTAATTTCCTTGAATTTCCTATAGTTTTCTTTATTTATTGCTTAAATAATAATTTTACTACTATTCTATCTCCATGTTTCTATCAACAAAAGTCACAAAAAGTTTGCTCTCCCTTTCTCTTTTTTATTTAAGTGACGATTCCTTTCTTTTCCAAGAGAGGACATTACCTTTTTTTTTATTCTATCCGTTACTTTCTTTAAATTCATTTTACCCACTATTTTAATTTTCATCTCTCACATTCTGCCTTAATCCTCTTTTCTCTAAGAGTTTCGGGTTTTCCTTCCTTTTGTTTTTTCTAAACCCTCTAAAGAAAACACAATTTATATTGTATTATTTTTCTTATAATAAAATATTAGGGTTTTACATTCTCCCCTTATAATATAAATTGTATCCCTGAAATTTAATTTTCTTACCTTAGTCGTTAAACAAACTTGGGTGTTTTCTTTTCATGTCATCCTCTCTCTCCTATGTTTTTCCTCAACTTATGAGTTCCTGCATAACACCTTTACCAAAGGAACTTTCTTGTTCCTTAACTCATTTTTTATTCTATCCACAATCCTTATCAGTTTCATTTCCATTGTTAAATCCTCTTGAATCTCCATTAGAACTTGTGGCAATATCCATGAGGGATCTACCATAGACTTCTAAAATAATGACACGTGAAACACATCATGCACCTTGGAATCATTGATGGTAATTCCAACTAATAAGCTATTGGTTCGATTTTCTTTAAGACTTTGTATGGGCCTATATACTTTGGTGTTAACTTACCCTTCACCTTAAATCATATTGTATTCTTCTATAGCACAACCTATAAAAATACTAGATCACGCACCTCAAACTTTAAGGGTATCTTTTTATTATTAACATAGCTCTTTTGTCTATCTTGATCCATTTTCAATCTTTCTTTGATCACATTTACCTTGTTTGTGGTAATCTATACTAACTTAGGCCTCAACAACTTTTTATCTACTATTTCTTTCTAGCACACTAGGGTTAAATGTTTCCTCTCGTACAAAGTTTTTTAAAAAAGCCATCCTCATTATAGCTTAATAGCTATTATTGTATGTGAATTTCTGACACGATCAAAAAGTTGATGTCTTATCCCAAGTGCAGGAGTGTCACAATAATAAATAACCCGACAACACCGGGGTCGAACTACAGGGAGGTGAACTATATAAATTATAATAATAATAATAATAACAATAACAACAACAACAACAATGATGATGATTTAAAGAGGACTTTGAGATATAAGATTATTAAAGAGGATTAAACAATGATAAAAACAAATGTCAAGGTTAGAGGGTTCACTAATAGTATTAGAGATACGTAAAATATAAACTCTTTATAAATTATCAACATGATCATATTAATCATCTTATTTACATAATACCATACTTACAAATTTTATCAAGCATTCATGATGCTAACTTATGTTGACAAAAAAATCAAGTTCCTCTCATAATAACGATGTCGGCCGAAAACTATGAAGGATCAAGTATTTGATGTACCAAGTGTTATACAACACAAATCTAGATTAACCATTTAACAAGTAAGGTATTAAGGATTGATAAGATAAAAAAGATAAGACATGTTAATAGCAAATTGTTTGGGATTTAAGCATTGAAGTCCATGTTGAGTTCATATTATACTTATTCTAACACCATTAGTGAAACCTTGTCACCTTGACATAATTAACTTATCTAGACATAATAAAAAAGAAGAACATAAATAAACAAGATAAGAACATAGTTTACTAAGTATAGTAAAGGAAATGAAAAACATAAACAAGAGATTAATGAAAATAAAACTTAAGCGTTACAACAATAAAGAGAGAGCAAAAACATGATCTTGATCTTAGAACCAAGATTGCTAAATGAATGGCAAATGCCTCCTTTTATAGGCTAAAATTCAGAACTATTCATTTGGTAATTGATTATTGATGTAGTGGTCAACTATTGATTTAGTGGACTTGGTGGACAGCAGCACTCAAGCACTTTGGCTGGATGAAATGGCATTGATCCATTCAGAATTTGGCAAAGTGTTCTTCATAAAAGTTGTTGGCAATCATCTTATCTTTCCACCCATAAAATATCAGAGCATTTGGATCACTAGAGCTCGCGATATGGCTAAAATACTGAGTAGTGCTGTTGGTGGACGTGGTGGATAGACCTCAAGCTCTTGTCTGGACGAAATGTCATTGTTACCATCCGAATTTGAGAAAATATTCTTCATGAAAGTTGTTGGAAATTGTCTTTTCCTTCCACCCATCAAATTACACATCATTTGGCCTTCTAGAACTCCAGATATGGGTAAAATTCTAAGCAGTGTTTGGGCTGGATTATAGGACAGATTCAGACTTCTCTTTTGTGGCCAAACTTTGAATTTGAAAACGGCAGATTTGGGTCTTACACTATTCATTAACATTGTAGGCCTATTTCTCAGCTTTCCATCCATATAAATTAAGCTTTAATCCAAGATCTACAGCTCCAAATATGACCCAATAACGGAATAGTGTTCCAATTTGAATTGAATCGGCATCTCCTTTTTAAGCGTAGTCGTTTCTTTGTCCTTTCACTTTCAATAGTTAATCACATCAATCAATCCTTTGAATTGTGAGATATGCCTGCATTTAAAATGAACATTTGCTATAAATTAAAGCTATATTATATTATCAGATCTGTTATTATAAAACATGCTCTAGTTAAGGAGTTATTGATACTTCAAGTGCAAAATGATGATATAAAACCTTGATAAAAAGCACTTTTAAGTACTAATCAATTCCACCAAAGGTAAGTGATCTTTCCACTTCCCTCTAAACTTTAGAACACAAGCCCTTAACAAATCCCTAAAAGTTTGTATAGAATGCTTGGCCATAATTAAAAGGTAAACCTTGGATCTCTGTTAAATACAATTGTTACCAACACCCCATATAATCTTACCACCTTGTCTACAAATAACTTTGTCAATTATCACCTGAATCAATCATTCTCATCGGTAAAAACAATGTAAACGTGGTTAATTGATCTACAATTACCTAAATGATATCATTCCCCTTCCTATCTTTTGGAGACCTTGAAACAAAGTCCATGAAGATATCTTTTCATTTCCATTCTAGATTTGAGAGGGGTTGTAATTTCCCTACGGGTTTTTTTATGTTTAATCTTCACCTGTTGATAGATCCCACAATTAGCTACAAACTCTACTACTTTCTTTTCATCCCCAACCACTAATAGAACCCCTTTAGGTCTTTGTATATTTTGGTGCTTCTGGGGTGCATTGCAAACATAGATTTATAAGTCTTTGTAAGCAATTCTTCCTTTAAAGCCTTATCATTCGGTACATAATTTTGTTTCATTATGGCCACTATGTCATTCTTTAACACTTGCAAAGGCGTTTATACACCCAAAATTATCTTATTCTCCTACTGTCAATTCTTTAAAACTTTACTTGCAAGAAAGCGTATTTTTTATGCTAACAATATCCCAAAATTATCTTATTCCTTTTAATTACTCTAACTCCTTTTCTCCCGATCTGATCTTTTTATTGCCTTTCATTTTAATCTTCTGACTTAATGTATCAACTACTGCATTAGCCTTCTCAAGATGATACTCAATGACATAATTATAATTTTTAATCAACTCTACCAAACATCTTAATGTCTCAAACTCTTATGGTAAGTAAACATTTATAGTGTATGTCATACATTCCTTTTAATTACTCTAACTCCTTTTCTTGCACCAGGTAATTCACCTTATGAGTTTCCAATTATCTCAATACATATGATATAAACTTTCCATGTTACATCAACACACATCATAAACCCTTTTTTAGTGCATTATTATCCACCAAAACCCCTGCCCCAAAAAAGCATATTAGCCTTCTCAAGATGATACTCAATGACATAATTATAATTTTTAATCAACTCTACCAAACATCTTAATGTCTCAAACTCTTATGACAGCACTAAGTAAACCATTTTTTAAAATTCACACTTACCAAAATGTCATACAAGTTTGAATAAATTAAGTCTCTATGAATACCTCGTACAAAGGTAAACACTAAATACCTTGTCCAAAACATAGACATTCCAAGTCTTTGCACCAAAAGCGTTACCAAGAATATGACCATATCGAGTTCTAAATGCGATCTTTTAAATATCATTATCTCAATACATATGATATAAACTTTCCATGTTCAAAAAAGCATCACAGGTATGAATATTTATTCTTTATAGTTACCCTATTTAACTATTGGTAATCAATATATTGACTAAGGGTTTCATTCTTTCTTTTCACAAACAATACCGGGGCTCTTTAAGGTGAATTACTTAGGTAAATAAAACCCTTACCCACAAGTTCTTGCAACTGCACCTTCAACTCAAGCAACTTAGATAGACCCATTCTATATGGTAACTGAGTTATGAGTGTCATCCCAGGTAATGCATTAATAGTCACCTCCATTTTTTTTTTCTAGAGGTAATCCTGACAGTTCTTCTAGAAATACATATAAAAATTCCTTTACTATAGGAATACTATTCAACTTAGGATTCTCTTTCCCTGACTTTATTACGAAAGCTAGATAAGCTTGACACCCTTTTCTTAAACATTTGCTAGCAGCCATTAGCGATATCACATAGTTTGGTATCACTCTCTTTTCCCCTTTAAAATGTCACCTTCTTGCCATCATCTCCTATAAATGTTAATGCTTTCATAAAACAATCCATCTATGCCCTATATACACTCAACCAATCCATTCCTAGTGTAATGTCAAAATCAAATATCTCTAATGGAATTAAGTTTAACCTCATTCTTTTTCCCTCAATTGACACTACACACCCTTTACATACATATTCAATGTCTACCGACTCATCTAAATGTATACTAACTACTATTTATCTTTCCAATATACCTTTATCAAAGTTCAGTTTATTCATATTTCTAGATGCTACAAAAAAAAATAAGTAGCTCCCAGATCAAACAAAGCATAAACTAAATGCAAATTTAATTCTATCATACTTGCCACCACTTTAGTTCCAGTTCTAACATCCTCGTATGTTAGATGATAAACCATCCCTTAAGTCTTTTCTTGTTATACTCTGGGCCTTCCCTATATAGTACTGTCCCTAACCGAGTAGGTCCCCTAGGCGTTATCCATAGTCACCGACTGTTGATGACTCTGTGTTGAAAATCAAGATCCATGACCCATCATCTTCAAAGGGCATTCTTTTTTAAAATGCCTTATCTCTCCACGATAGAAACAACTTGTCCCTAGATGTTTGCAATCCTTCCACTTATACCCCCTCATGCCTGTAAATAGAACATTTGCCCACTATTACTGCACAATCTTCAGGATGTTTTTGGTTGCACTTGTCACACAAGGGAAAAGATGACACTCACTGTCTCATAAAACCCCCAGCTAAATTAGTCATTGGACGAATAGGCACCCTAGAAAAACCTTAACCACTAGATTGTACTGATTTTACTAAAAACCTACTAATATCAAAGCTTCCCCATTTTTTATTGAACTACCAAAAAAATAATTCACTCTTTCCTTTTTTAGGTAGAGGTAGGTGCCTAGTAGAAACCATCATGTCTTTTTTTTCCCAAATCTAATTTGTTTCGCATCATAATTACCCTAATTTTCCCTTTGCAACACAACCTTCAAAGATTGAGTTGCCTCAACTAACTCCCTTATAGTTTTGAGATGTAAAGCAATTAGTCCATTTCTAAGTTCATGTCAGACTCCATCTCCTAGTCTATCAATCCAATATTGCTCAGTCGATATTATAGTAGTAATAAATATAGAGGGGTCTTAGAACCGCCTCTCATATTTCAATATTGACATGTTACCTTGCCTCTGTGCTAAGAACTCCTGTTCTTTATCTTGACGATGTCGCATCATAATTACCCTAACTTTTCCTTCGCAACACAACCTCCAAAGATTGAGCTATCTCAACTAACTCCCTTATAGTTTTGGGATATAAAGCAATTAGTTTATTTCTAAGTTTATGTCAGAGTCCATCTCCTAGTCTATCAATCCGATGTTGCTTAGTCGATACTATAGTAGTAGCAAACATAGAAAGGCTTTAAAATTGCCTCTCATAATTCAATATTAACATGTTACCTTACCTTGGTGCTAAGAACTCCTATTCTTTATCTTGACAATGTTGTTAGGAGTAAATTCATCTTTCAAATTCAAACTTAAAATCACCCTAAGTCAATAGCTCTCTTAATCTTCTCCCCCTCATCATGGCCCACCATGAATAGGCATCATCTAATAGTAATTGTGCCACATAAGATACTTGTACATTTTGTGGTACTAATGTTAGTTTAATATGTTATATAGCCAATCGGTTGGTTACACGTGACATAATTATATTCATATAAATATATATTTATTATTAATAAAGGCTTAATTTATATTTAATATTAATATAATATTAGATTAATAAATCTAATATTTGATTTATGAATCTAGAGTAAAAATAAAATCCACATGATAAAAAAGCTTTGCAAAGGAAATTATAAAGTTGTTATAATTATGATATTCCTATTTCATTAAAGAATTGTTCCTAATATATTCCTAATTGATGCTCTCTTAAATATTGTATATTTATTAGAGTTGTAGAGACTGGTACATATTATGTTCTTTCCTTTATGAAAGGAAGCGGTTGTTCTCATAAGTTATGGTATAAAAGATACCTAGAACTAATATATATGTGTTTGTCATAAGACAAGTACACTAAACTAACCCGCATGAGAATTCTATATGGAGAGATCACTTATGTCTACGGAAAGACTCATGTGATGGTTGTGTAAGTGATCCTTAGATTTGAGATCACTAGCTTATCTTATATATAGAATGTTATGCTTTAATCTAGTTACATGCTATCTTAATTGAGATAAGGAAGGGGCATACATTAGGTATAACATAAACTATATAAAGATACTTGGGTGATTAAGAGAGGATTCATCACCCTAGGTGAATTAGGAAAAAATTTAATTCTGTTCTCAAACATAATTGACTAAGAAATCCTTGGCTAAGGTAGAATGAGATATGAAAAGAATTTCAAATCTTATTCAAAAGATCAATGAATATTATGTAGAGAACAAACATGATTTAACATGACAGACATACTTCATGCTTTAATGTTAAATCGAAACATTATTACTGAAAGAATATTAATTACACTGAGAAATCGGTCACTAACAGGTTAAGCCAAACTACTAATAATGTTTATAATATTTAAGGCATCTTAATAAGTTGTTAGACAATGCACGTGATCTTTAAATATAAATTAATCAATTGTTGAATTGATAATAAATTAAATTATTTAATTTATTTAATTATAATTATAATTTTATATTTGAGGCACCACATTAGAAACCTAATGAGTCACACACATTAAGAATCATTAGTCAGAAATTAAACTAGGATGATTTAATTAGGTATGATTTAATTAAAATATATTTTAGAAATTAAGAACTAGAGTATAATTAATACATAGATTATATTTCTAGACTTGACAAAAATAAATTAAGAACTTGATTGAGTAGATTTCTAAAATTATCCTATATTAATATATGTATATTATTCAAGAGGCAAATTTATATTTTTCCAATTTATATGATTTTTCATATTTCCTTATAAATAATAAGTTATGCCTCTTCTCACTAATGGTTGTCTGTTAGACAAAAAACTATGTAAGTCATATAATAAAGAGATAACGCTCTAGGCATAACAATCATTCTCTCATAAATAGGGATTTAGGAGATTTCTCACTGGTAGTTTGTGTGGGTTACCGTTGAAGGCCGGACAATTGGACGACTTATGGTTTGCAACAACCCAACCTTCAAAGAATTATTCAAATCTCTAAAAAACTCTAGATTTGTCTAACGAGATCCTAGGGACTCTTGAATAATTTGTTTTATTATTTCTACTACGTGTATGATATTCAAGAATCTAACAATAGTAGCGGAGCTAAATCGCATACTCAATTGTTATTGGAATTAATTAGAAATTAATTTTATGTGTAAAAAGTAAATATTTTTTTTCAAAAGTGGTCAGATTTTCCTCTCAATGACTTTTTAAATCAAATAAAAAAACATAAACTCTAATCGATTATTGTTCCGGCCAGATCAAATCTGGTTGAATTCTAGATTTTATGCCTAAATTCCAGCAACTAAAAAAAAAGGAGGGGTTAAACGTTGTCAGTGGCAATGTTATCCCCTAAAGCACTTGCTACAGTAACGCACCTAGCAAGGCCGCAACGTGATCTGACTGCACCAGCAACCGTTACAAATTTGCAACAACTGCAGGATGAAGAAGAAAACCATTTTTTGGTCTTTAAGGTTTTGAGAAATTACCTCCTTACCTCTGCCCCTTTTTAATTTTAAATATTAGGCTTTTAAGTTTGTATATTGTGAATATAACCCTAAAACTTTATGCCTAATGACAATTTAGGATCTTAAGGTAAATTATGAATTTACCCTCTATAAATAAAATTTAGATTTTATACCCTAAAGTAAATTAATTGTAGAATTAATTTTCCTAATAGGATTAAGAATGAATTAAATTGTTTAATTCATTTTTTTATTTTTATAATATCCTAATGGGATTAGAATTTATTTAATTAAATATTAGAAAAATATTTTTTTTAATTAAATGAGAGTTTTTTAAGTCGAAAAGTTTTTTTGTTTGGGAAATTATCAAATTGGATTTTATTGAATATTTCTAAGTGTTAGAAATATTATTTTAAATTGCACATAAAGCCAAAATTAGAATAGCATGGAATATATTTTTAATTATGCATATTAAATTTTTTTATTCATGATGGGTGATTATAGACATTAAAAACTAATGTGACTATACTTTTATTTTGATTTATTTTGAGTTGTTAAGTTACTCAAGATTGGATAAATTAAATAGAATCCTAACCCATTAGGAAAATCTAAGTGAGATTTCCCGGATTAATAAAGAGGGCTATTAATTTGCAAGAAAATAGTGGAAGACCAAATTAGAATTAAAAACCTTATCAAAATTTAGAATTTAAATATGTAAACATGAAACTAATACTCTTTATCTTTATATAAATAAGTTAGATAAAAATGAGTAGTGACATCCATATGCAGCACAAATTGACTAGACCAAATTTCTGAGATTGACACTTAAATGTGAGAATTGTTCTCAAGTAAGAAAATATGTTATATATCTAGAAAATCCAATTCTAAATGTCCTTGCTGAGGATGCTAAAAAAGAAGTTAGGAATTAAGATCAGTGTCATATTAATGACAATGAACAGACTGCTTGTGTGATATTAGCTAGTATGTCACCTAAACTTTAAAAGTAGCATGAGCATATGGATGCCCATACTATGATTATGCATTTTAAAGAATTGTTTGATGAGATCAATAGGACTGAGGTATAAGTCCTCTAAGGAATTGTTCCGCTATAAGATGATAAAGAGTTCTTTAGTGAACACCCATGTTTTGAAATTGATTGGCTATATTGAGAAATTAGGCCAATTGAGTTTTGTCATGGACCATGAGTTAATTGTTGACTTGGTCTTGTAATCATTACCCCAAAGCTTTTCTCAGTTCAATATGAACAAGTTAGATAGTACATTGTTAGAATTGCTTAATATGTTTATAACTACTGAAGAGGCTCTTAAGAAGGAAAAGGACCAAGTTCTTCTAATTCAGTCTTCTAGAATGTTTAAGAAAAAGGATAAGAAGAATAATGGTATTGTCTCTAAAGCAAACAAACCTACTGAGGGCATCAAGAAAGACAAGGGCATGTGTCATCGTTGTGGCAATGAAGGACATTGGAGGAGAAATTGCAAGGAATACCTTGCAACCATGAAGGCAAAAAAGCTTAATGAAGCTTATACTTCAGGTATGTTTATAATTGCAAATTATCTTACTAATTTGCTTTGTAGTTCTTGGGTATTGAATATTGAATGTGGTTTTCACATTTACAATTACATGCAAGAACTAAAGAAAATTACAAGATTAGTTGAAGGTAAAGTGGACCAATGACTTAGTAATGAAGTAAGGTTTGTTGCATTAGCTCTAGGAATTAGTTATGCATTAGTTGTAGGAACTAGTTATTTTGTTTTGCTTAATGGGTTGATACTAGAACTTTATAATTTTTATTTTGTTCCTATATTTTAAGACATTGTTTTCATTTTATTTAGTATTAAATGGATTTAAATTTATTATTGAGGACGAATATTGTTCTTTTATAATAATGATATTTTTATGAATCTGGTAATTATACGAATGATTTATATATACTTGAATTTAAAATGCTTAGGTTCAATATAAACTGTAATAAAATTGAAATACAAATTGGAATAGATATTAAGAAACTTCAATTGGATCGAGGTGGTTAATATTTGATCAAATATTTCAAGGAATATCTAAAAAAAAAAGAGATTCTTTATACATTTTAGAACATTACATCCATATGAAATATATTTCCAAGGCTAAAACATTGGATGTTTAGTCTAAACCTTAAAAAAACAAAATCTTTATAAATTTAGTAAGACATGTCATGCAAATAAAGACCTTTCATGGAAACTGTGAATAACATGTTGCTCATAATTTATGAGTCAAAAAATTATTTGGAAATAATATATGATATTTATTCCAAGAAATGACTTGAAGCTATAAACTTCATGTACTAACTAAGTTTGGAACTTGGTTGATCCACATGAAAGGATAAAACCCAATAGATCTAATTTTGATGGTATAATCAACAGATTCGATTTCATAAAAAATATGAATAAACTTTGTGTTTACAAAATGTTAGTGTGAGTAGTGTTGTTTTTCTAATATTATATGTAAATGACATATGATTGTTAAGAAACGATATATCTTCACTTTAATCAGTAAAGTTTTGGTTGTCCAAGAATTTATCCATAAACAAATTAGAAGAAACAACATATATATTGGATATGAAGATCTATAGAGATAGATATAAAAGGTTGCTTAGATTGTCTCAATTCATGCATATAGACTGTATGATAAAATAGCTTAGCATGAAAGAATCTAAGATTGGATTCTTATCTATTTTACATGGAATAACTCCCTCCAAAAACATGTTTTCTAAGACACGGATTGAGAGAAATATGATGGAAATGTTATCCTATACTTGACTATAGGATGCATCAATAGAGAAGATAAACTAGAAGTTCAAAATTGTTTGAATTAATAATTTTTTAATGAAATGTTGGGAAAATAGTGAATACTAATCTATATATATTTTATTCTAAATAGGAGGGCCCGGGAGTTCAAAGAGAGCAACGGATTACGCAATTGAATAAGAGTACACATCCATGTTTGAGGAAACAAAGAGGTTGTTTGGATCAAGAAGTTCATTAATGAACTAGGTTAGTTCCTAGCATTGTTAATCTAGTTGCCCTATACTGCGAAAATAATGGAGTCATTGCATAAGTGAAGACACCAAGGTCTCATTAATGATCCAAACAAGTTCTTAAAAAATTCCATTAGATTTAATAAATCAATGAAATGAAAAATGTAAAAATAGAGTGAGTACCCACCAAAGAGAATCTAGAAGATCCTTTTACTAAGTCACTATCCATGTAGAAGCATTAATGCTACATAAAGCAATATGATATTAGATACATGAGCGGTTAACTTTAATGTAAATAGGAGATTGCTAGTTTAATATGTCTCGTAGCTAATTGGTTGGTAACATGTGGCACCATTATAGTCATGTAATTACATATTTATTATTAATAAAGGCTCAATTTATCTTTTATATTCATATAATATTATATTAATGAATCTAATATTTGATTTATGAGTCTAGAGTAAAGATAAAGTTCATGGGAAAAAAATGCTTTACAAATGAAATTATAAAGTTGTTATAATTGTTATGAGATTCCTATTGCTTCAAAGCATTATTCGTAAAATGTTCTTTGCTGATGCTCTCTTAAATACTTGGCATTTGTTAGAGTTGTAGAGACTGATACATATTATGTCATTTTTTTTAATGAAAAGAAGTAACTGTTTTCATAAGTTGAGGTATAAAAGATACATAGAACTAATATGTAGGTGCTTGTCATAATATATGAACACTGAATCGACCTGTATAAGAATTCCATATGGAGATATCACTTATGTATATGAAAAAGCTCACGTGATAGTTGTGTAAATAACTCTTAGACTTGAGATCACCACTAATGTATATGGTAGGGGTGGTGGATCAAGATTTTTAAAATCCAGTTAATTCGTTCCACTTAGTATATCTATATTTCTTTTTTTTTTATAATTTATGGAATGAGCATTTATTTTTATTTTATTTAGAAATATTTTGACTTCAAAGTTTTTATTAGTAAGCTTCGTATTAGATTTCTCTAACATAATAAAAATAACTTGTTGTTTTGCTAGAGAGAAAAAAGAGATAACTAGAATTTAATGGTAATGCAATGTATGAAAATTAGATCAATAATTGGAGATGTCATGAAACTTATAGTCTATGTTGAATGTCCACTTTTAAATAAGAATTCATGAAAATTAGGAATATAAATCCAGCCCATAATTATTTGTAATATCCATAAAAAATCTAGTCAAACCCAATATATTAAACCTGCAATCCAAGATAAAATTAAATTAATCAAATTTATAATTTATAAAATATTAAAAATTTAATTAGATATAATTATAGATTTAAAGTCGACTTAATTATATCAATTAACTCCTCCAATGAAAAAAAAAAAAAAAGGTTTCGCTTTGTGTTCTAAGTGGTTCTCTTTTCTTCTCTAGTGTGTATTATATCTTACATGAAGGGTATTTTTAGTGGCTTTCATGTAATTTTTTAACCCATGGGAAGAAAATGTAATATAATGCAAACCTCCGAAGGATGAAAGTGATTTTTCCTTATTAATATCATTGTTAATTAATCTAATTAGAATAAATAAAGTGCCACGTTTCAGAAAATCAATAGTAAAAACATTTTTATTTTCTTTTATTAATAACTCCTCAGTCCTCACCCTTCTTCTCTTTTCTTCACTCATGTCCAATCTTGTTGAAAATGATTCAGAATGTTTTTAATTATTTTAATTTTTTTTTTTAATTTTCCCTCTCTTTCTTATATTATATGTCGAGCAAAATATTTGTATTAAAAAATTCTTTCCACACTGTCCCAAACGCCAAAACCGAAACCAAAAAAAAAAAAAAAAACAATGGCGGTGGCGAATCCAAACGCTGCCTCTGTGCCTCCTCCACCCGACTACGACGTCGAGTTTCGTAGCTTAGCAGACGACGCCTGGTACAGCGTTTGCACGGTTCTCGACGGCGAGAAACTCACTATCAAGTACCAAAATTTCAGTGACGACGACGACTCCATTTTCGAGGTGAAGAATTTCAAAACTTTGGAGGAACTAGAGAGCTTGAAGGACCGGTTCCGCCCTATTTCTGCTCAATTGCAGGACAACGAGTGCCACAAAGTGGTCAGAGGTGTCGTTGTTTGCGCCTCTCATTCCTTCGATGGCTCTGACAACCGCTTTTACGACGCCGTCGTCGATGATGTGAGTCCACTCTTAATTTTCTAAGTGCGTTTTTTATTTATTTATAATTTGACAAAAAAAAATGGATTTATTAGTTGATATGATTTGTGCTTGTGTGTGTGGTTGCTGAGTTAATACCATGTTTAATTAGATTTGAAGATTGTTTTTCTGGTCAGGATTTGGTATTTTATTTTTTATACTATGAGAGAGAGAAGAGAATCTTTTGATATTCTTAAAAAAAAGTCTTGCTCTTTTTCCCACGTTCATCTTTACTTGTATAAATTTGCATCTCTTCTTTTGTCCTTGCCCAGATGCTCATTTGTTTTGTTTTTTATGCTTACGATTAACATTTGAAGACATCAAATTTGTGTTCATTTTGATTTCATTAGGAATGGATTGAATGGGATATAAAGTGTTCAAATAACTTAATTTCATTATTCTTAATCACCTTTGCACGCCAACAATAGCGCGCTTGAGTTTGACGAGAAAAATTAAATTGATCAGTGTCATGAACCATTTTCATATCATGGTTATCTAATTAGGCTCTTTAATTTGTAGATGAATGAGTTTATCCAAATGAATCTGCTTCTATGGAAACGAATTAGAATTGCTCTCTTATTGGGAGGGGGGAAGAAGACAAAGGAACTGTAAATGGTGTGGCTGTACTAATGCCCATTTTCTGCTTCCACCACCATGGAAATGATCATACTACTATCTGAAGCCTGTGTTATGATATGATTGCATTTAGTCTCCGGGTCTAGGGAACTGGCTATGAGTTTGAAAATGGACTACATACATCTAATCATTATGTGAGATAGTGGATAGAACAATAGACTATATAATCAGGAGAGAGAGGAATAGACGCATGCATCAAACTGGAACTGCTATTGTCAAGACCTCATTAGAGCTATTATCCAGGCTGTTCATCTCAGAATGGCAAGCTCTGCAATTCTGCAGGAGGCAAAAAGTAATTTTAGTCTAGAAGATTATTGTACCAAGTGGAATTTTACGTGATTAGTGCTTCTTGTTATAAGTTCTTTTAGTTTGCTTACATTCTACTCCTATAGTTGTAGCAATTCTATTGTATTTTATTGGGGTAGTTCCCTCTTGGTTCCTTTTTGGATGAATGAAGAAATACTAAAAAAAAAATTAGCTTCAGAATTTTGGTTTTGTCATTCACTATCTGAATAGCTTTCTAATAATCTGTAGAAAAAAATGGGAAAAATATAGGCATACCGATGGAAGATGCTCTAGTAGCTCCTAAAAATTATTTTAGCTATTAGTGGTTGACAGGTGCTCTTTTTGGTAGGTGGTTCATAAGGAGCATTCATTTGAACAGGGAGGAGAAATGTGTTCGTGCACATTTATCGTGATCATGCAGCATGGTCCAGTTGCTGGGTGTTTTGCTAACAAAACAATTGAAAGCCTCTGCCTTGTACAGTCCTATGCTTGCCTTGATCCTAATTTACAGCTTTTCTTGAAGATGGTGAAGGAAAGACTTCAAAATGAACCTTGTGTACTTGAGAACAAGAAGTCAGCCACAAGCTTTGCTAAATGGCTTAACCAGGCAAGTTATTGTATTTGTGATATTTCATGATTACCATGTCTAAGCATTTCTTTTTTGCAGAATACTAAGTGTGCCAAGCAGTCTCCTTGTATGAAACGTCCACCTGATGGTTTGTCTCTTAATCTCTTCTGCTATAGAAACTTATTTAGAATTGAACAATGTGCTAACTTTAACTACTTGGACTCTGCTTGAGTTTTTCTTTTAATTCTCTTACCACTTCAGCTTCTGATAGTAATTTTAACTATGCAATTGCTCTTTGTATTTCTTTCGTCTTTATAGCACCTCTAATATGTTCATTACGTTTTCTATCAATTCATTCATAGATTGAATCCGATCAACTACTAACAATCTTAATTTTTGCCATCTTGTCATGATCAACTTTTACTCTACACATTCAATATTTCCTTCTTTGTATTTGATGTAACTCACTAGTTCTTTTTCTGTTATCCCCTGCATCTCACTATTTTTTTTTTCTCTTTTTTACACTAGAGGCAAAGAGTAACAATCACAGTGATTGGTCTAGGGATGACAATGACCTCGGAGGCTGTAGCTCTGTGTTTTTGATTGACAATTTAGATAAAGATCTATCTCCTTCAACAATTGTGGAATTCATACACTCACGCACTTCACTCTCAGTTCAAGCATGTGTCTTCCCAAGCATGTCATCAGAGATGTACACACAGGGGGCCATTGTGTTGAATTGCAGAAAGAATCTTGAGAAATTGTCCAAATTTCTAGATTGTCAAGACCATATTATCATATCAAAGAGAGGAAGGTATGTATTGTGATAAGTAATCTGATTGACTTTATAATTTGCTGTATAGTGGAGTTTAACTAAATGTTTGCTGTTATTAATTTTTCTGTCTTTGTTTTTTTTCCTCATCAATAGTTCTTTGAAACATTATACCTTGCATCTTAACAAGCTATGAACAAGGGCTTTTAATTGTTCAGATCTCGAGCATACCAAATGTTTCAACATGTATTATTATGTTGTTGACTTTCCATAATGATATCTGATGTTACTTGAATTGAAAACCTGACCAGATTTTCTACTTTATTGCGTGTCTGTATATGAGATTTGATGGAGAAGCTCATTGAAGTTTTTGACTTTTTGGTTTCAGTATCTTTGCTTTATTTGTCTGACATTTATTCAATTAGCGTTGATAACCTAATTCATATCTGCAGGCCGTGGGTGGTAACTGAGAATCTGTCTGGGTATGATTCATTTGCAGTGTCAATTCAAAACTTGATGCATAAATATCAGGCAAGCTTTGCACAAGTTTCTTTTTCTGTATTAGGCTAAATGGTTTAGGTACATGTAGAGGATGTCGCAGATACTTTGGTATGTGAAGATTTTTCTGCCGCCTTGAGTTCTAGAGGTTGCATGGTCATATGGGCAGCATTTTCCTCCTTGAATGTATGCAAGAAAATGAATATTTTGGCAGGTTTCATCTTTTATATTGGCAGGTTGCTTATGATAGTCATTAGCTAGTATAAGAATCAAACTTCAGTTTTCCATTCATGTTTGATAAGAACTTAAATCCTGCACCATCATAATAACTGGTGCTCCACAGTATGATGTGTGAGCCTCACCACCAAATAGTTCAAGCTTTTGTGTTGGTATAAGTTCTTTAATCGTTGAATTTCACTTCTTTTTTTTTTATTTGCAGGAGAATTGGCAGCATAAAAGTACTGGCCATGCTTTAAAAGTTGTTTGTCCTGGATCTGAGGAATACACGACTGCAAAGCAGCTGAGAGATCTATTCATGGAGTTCGCTGAGCATCAACGGCGATTACACAAGAGGCTAGCGATGGAGGAGAGAAAGATCTTGCAGCCATCCCAAGTAGCATAGGTACTTGAATGCATACTGTATATAGGTCTGTCAACATTGTAAAGGAGAAGCTTACCGAAACTAAATGACACGTGATGGGAAAAAGGAAATTAACCTCCCTTGTTTAGGTGTTTCAAAGAGGGCTTTAGTTTTGTATGAGCAGACTGCGTGTCATTTCCGGAAAAACAAGGTTTTCTTTTTGAACCCAAAAACTTATTTAAACCATTTTATTTTTACCCAAAACACATAAAAATATCCAAGAAATCTTGTTAAATCAATCAATAACTTTAAAAAACTAAAAAAAAAAAACTGTTCAAAAACTCGAAAGTAACCTGAAACTAAAAACTTTTCGAGCTCATATATGTTTGTTTAGGTGTTTTCAATATAAAAAAACATTTAATTTTAATTTTTTCATTGTTTGAAATTTTTTGACATAAAAATAAATTGTTTTGGTAGGCTAAATCTTTTCTAATAATATCTTTTTTTTTAAAGTTAGAATTCAACTATCTCTTTTTACTTCTTTAATCTGAAAAGGGACTAAAAAAATAAAAAAAATATATATATATAAAGTTTTATATATATATATATATATATATATATATATATATATATAGGGATCATTTATCCAATAGCTAAAAAAGATAGGGGGATACAAATGAAATTGTGAAACAAATTTTTAAGCTACCACTTATGTTACCTGTGTTTTTCACTACAGTCACTTGTCTTTTAATTCAACCCTTACCAAAAAAAATATATATATGTAATTCAGCTAAAATTTGGGCTTTAAAAAGTTTAATTGTGCACATGAAAAGTTTCAGGATGAAATTGAATT
Organism: Populus deltoides; assembly: GCA_015852605.2. Lineage (NCBI taxonomy): Eukaryota > Viridiplantae > Streptophyta > Magnoliopsida > Malpighiales > Salicaceae > Populus > Populus deltoides. Next base: position 20,852,312 of record CM027571.2, on the reverse strand, counting down.
TTTAAAATTTTTACTATTACAATCCATAGTGAAATGTAAGAGGGGTAATAATATGTGTCTATACGAAAATAACCACGCATTTTATACTATAGGCAATACTAGCTATGTTATTTGCATTTAATCGCGGGTCAAATATTTTTTTTCAGTAAAAAAAATAAATATATAGATTTTTCTATCGTGTTTTTGGATAAGATTTTTTTAATTATAAATTGAAATGATTATACACACATCTAATTAAATAAATCAATATTTGATCAAGAGATAACATAACTAAGATTAAGATATTTGATCATGAAAGTGAAAAAGGAAGAAGCATAAAGATTATTTTTCAATAAATTAAATGTTGAAGAATTAAATTGAAAAATAAATTAAATTTGAAAAAAGACCTAAAAAGACCAAAGTAAACTTGTGTGAACTTTCAAAACTCGTGACTGCGTTCATGAGGTTGGGATCGACTGACGCATAAAAGGCAAACCCAAGAAAACAACTGAACAAAATTCTCAATAAAAATAAAAAAGAGTTGAGTGATGCAACTGAAAAAAACTAAAAAAAAAACAAAGAAGACCAACTTGTAATTTTCAAGGGAGGATAGAAAAAAGAAAACAAAAAGGCCCACTTGCGACAAACCGGTCAACCATCACCAACATAAATCGTATTAGGAGGAAGAGGACGCAACAACATTTCCAACGACATGGCGGAAGGACTGTTTCTACCACTGGAAGACATCGCACATGTTGTTCAAAGTGTGGGAGTGCCTCCCACTCGTCAACAACTTTTTTCATTTAAATATTAATTAATTAACTTAAAAAGACTAAATTACCTTTAATGGTTGAAGAATTAACAAAAAAAATATGTGTGAAAAGACAAAAAGACCACTGGATTTATGCTTTATTTTTTCCCTGATTTTAATGGCATAATTATCTTTTACTTGTTTTTAAGTGAAAAGACTAAAATACTCTCTACCAACAATTTAAAAATTTTAACTTCAAGGATAATTAAGTTGTTTTACTATTTTTAAAATAGTGAAAAAGTCACATACACCTTTGATGAAATTTTTTAATGACTAATAGGTCATCCGAGAAAAACAAACTACCCTTAAAAACACATGCCTCTTATTTTTTATTGGAAGGGCAATGATGCAGACCTCATGATCACGTATTCATGCAACCCACAATCAAGATTGAAATTTGATCATGGAAAGTCGAAAGAGATCTGATAGGAGTGTGACACAATAAAAATTTGTTTCAAGACACCAATACTATTAGAATTAAATCAAATGACGTCACGAAACTAGTTAATTTTTGATAAGTTAGTTTAGTTCTTTCAAGAATTAAAGAATGAAAGAGTCACTCTCACACACATGCTGGAAATTCAGAATGATATTATTCAATGAATGTCGAATTTTAGACTTATAAAGAGTTTAAATACTCTTAAAAAATAAACCTAATGAATCTACCCTGGATGACTAAACTTGCCAACTTACAAAATTAATCTAAAAAATAAAACAAAGGAGGTTAACATTTAATTTAATAAATAAAATTAAATGTAAACCTTGGAGTAAAGGAATTTTTAAGGATAAAATTCTTTTATTTTTTACCCTTCCCTCTATATTTTTCTTTTTAATTTAAAACCACAAATGTATGTTATTTTTTATTATTTTTAATTATATTAAATTTATAATTACTTTTATTATATTGAGACAGATCATTGTTTCAACTCTTATCAATTATTCTTAACATTTTTTCTTTCTTGAAACTTTTTCTTCCTAACATTTTTTATATCTTCAATATTTCACCTTTAAATCTTCTCTACTCCAAAATTTTCACCTCATCCTAAAAGTAAAAATATAGGTCCGGAGTTTTCTTAGCAGGATACATGTAAGGATTATTTCAAATTATGATACATGGTGTTTTTTAAAAATAGTTTATTTCTTTAAAATATATCAAAATAATTTTAATTTTTCATTTTTTTTGTATATTTGAAATCAATACATAAAAAAATTAAAAAAAAATCAATTTAATGCTTTTTCAAGAATAGAAAAACACCTAAAAACAGAAGCAGAAACAATATCAAACACCTAATATACCCTAATGAAAACACATGTCCAAGGTTGAGAAAAGTCTAGTCACCAAATGTGTGTGAAAGAGGGAGAGAATACTATTTCAAAGCTAAATATAAAATACATCATTAATTTTATTGGGAAAATACAAAAAATGGAAAGAGGTACTAAACATTGACAACATTTGTTATTTTGAAAGCTAAATACAACTACTGTAGGTTACCAGAGAAGAAATGAAAATGAAAATTCAAGGCAGATAAAATTTAACATCCAACTTTTATCTCATATGATAGACTATGTTAGAGAAAATTCAAGAGCAATTGCTGCGTCAAATCCTCACTCCATCTGTTTTGCTACAAATTCAAATGATTCAGTTGTGCGTGACTTTCTCCTGCAATTGTGCATCTGATTATGTTGATTACTTATGTTTCTCACATTTGTTTCCTTATTATACGTCTGACAGTTAACATTGTAAACCTATAAATGTAATAGAAAGTTATACGGTTCATTTGAGAAAGCCAAAGATATTTCTTGTGTAGGTTACTCTGTTCTTTACTTCTTTCTTAGTATCAGAGCACTTTAAGCTCATGCTTTTCAAACGATCTTTTCTCCAGCTTCCGTATTATCCAAATGGCCAACACTAATAACACTTCCATTCCTAAAACTGTCCTAGCACCATCTACCACCACTATTTCTGTTAAACTAGACGGCTCCCATAATTATCTAGCATGGAAATGCAGTTCCTTAATCTTCTTTGAGGACACGACTTAGTTGGCTTCATTGATGGTATTGAAGCTTGTCCTCCAAAACATATTGCCTTTGGCTCTTTAAATCCTGCCTATGTTGTTTGGCAGAAGAAAGATGTTTGCCTACTTGGTTGGATCCTTGCATCTTTTTTGAAAAAAACTTGTTTCCACTACGGGAAACATCTAAGCAAGTCTTGACTACCCTGCAAACTCGTTTCTCTTCTCAATCACGCTCCTGAATTTCCCATCTTAAACATCAATTTCAAACGTTGACTCAAGGTAACAAATCGTGTACCAAATATCTTTAACATGTCAAAAATCTTGCGGATCAATTGGTAGCAGCCGGTAAGCCTGTTGACGATCAAGACTTGATCTCCTTTCTTCTTGGTGACCTGCTATCCTCTTATACACCATTTGTCACCACTTTTAATTTTGCATCTCGTGAAACTGACTACACGTTTAAAGATTTTCAAGCTGAATTGTTAGGCTATGAAAATCTTCTGGATGTCAATCACTCTATTCATAGAGTGGATAGTTCTCATTTTGCATTTGTTGCAAACAAATCTAAGGCACCTACTTATGTGAAAAAGAAAGGACCTCCACTTCCTCTTGCCAAACTGCAAAATACATCTTCCTCTAATTATCGGCCACAACAAACCAGATCCATACAAACCAGATCCACTCCTTACCAGCTACCCAAAAACCGCCTGGTTTGTCAAATTTGTGGTAAAACTAGACATACTGCTATTGATTGTTTTCACCGTTTTGATTATTCATATCAGGGTCGTTTTCCTCAAGATCTTACAGCCATGGTAGCTGAGACTAATGCTACATTTGATCATCAAATTTGGTATATGGACAGTTGTGCTAATGTCCATATCACATCAGACTCATCTAATCTCACTCATCAGCAGCCCCTTTGTATATCAGAATCTGTCACTGTTGGAAATGGTTTAGGTCTGCAAGTTCTAAACATTGGTTCTACCATTTTCAATTCTGGCTAGTCCACTTTTCATTTAAATAAAATCCTTCATTGCCCACAAGTAGCTAACAATCTTATCTCTATCAATCAAGTTTGTTTAGATAATAATTGTTACTTTATCTTAACTGCTACTGATTTTATCGTGAAAGAGAACCTGATAGGCAAAATTCTACTTCACGGTGTGGTTAAACGACATATATCCCCTAGCTGGGTGCAAGACTTCTCATAAGAACCTCACATGTCTTTAAAAAAAAAATAGAGGTTTGCGCTAATGTAGGCATTTGGCACTCCAGACGAGGCCATCCCTCAAAAGTCATCTTAGATAATTTGTTTCATTTAAATAAGCTCTCTGTCAAAGGTACTTTCAATAAACTAGAGTTTTGCTCAGCTTGTTAACTTGGCAAAGCTAAACAACTACCTTTCCTAGAGTCTAGTTGTCAATCTTTTGTTCCTCTTGCTTTAATTCATTCTAATGTATGGGTATCTCCTTTACAATCAATTGGTGGTTGTTCTTATTATGTTTTGTTTATTGATGATTATTCAAGATATTCCTGGCTCTATCCGTTACACAGAAAATCTGATGTGTTTGAAACTTTTGTTAAATTTAAAACCATTGCCGAAAAGTTTTTTTTTAACATCAATAAAACAAATACAAACAGATAACGATGAAGAGTTTACTTCTAACCAATTTAATTTTTTTTGACTGCGCAAGGGATATTTCATAGGCTGTCTTGCCCACACACTTCTCAATAAAATGACATTTGTGAATGGAAACATCGATACATCCAAGAAATGGGACTCACACTTCTAGTTCAATCAAGTTTGTCTCCCCAATATTGGGTTGATGCATTCCATACTTCAGTATTCTTAATAAATAGATTGCCTACCAAGGTCCTAGGTAATAAGACTCCTTATTTTTTACTTCATAAAACTGAGCCAACTTATATGGACTTATGTGTTTTTCGATGCGCTTGCTATCTACTCATACGCCCATAAACTCATAATAAACTGGCATTCCGAAATAAAAAATGTCTTTTCCTAGGCTATTCTAATTGTAAAAAAGGATATAGGTGTCTAGATTTGGCCACTAAACAGGTATACATCTCACAACATGTTATCTTTGATGAGAATTCTTTCCCAGCGAAGGCAATAGCTGTGCCCACCACATCATGAAGCACAAATCCTGCTGCAAGTACACCTCTGATAATTACCAGTTCAGTTTTATCTAGTGACTTATTATCTAATATTTTTGCAGTTGTGCCATCTTAAACTGATTCTTCTCCACCTTCTATTCCTATACCAATTCCTGTGGCATCTAACATTGTCCAACACTCTCCATCTCCTACACTAAATAATTATCCTTCTTCTAACAGATTCTGATAATACATCCCCCAATCCAGTTGTACAACCCACTTTTACCCCTATTAAAACCTGCTCCAAAACAGGTCACTCTAGACCAAAATCATTCCCTGCTTACAAGTTATTCTACAATACTCGACATCCTCTGCAAGCCTTTTCTGCAATCTTGGATATTCCTGAACCAACATCCTACACTCAAGCAGTTTCTGATCCACAATGGCGTGCTGCGATGGGAAAGGAATCCGATGCCTTGATGGAAAATAGGACTTGGTCTCTTTGTCCTTGCCCATCTAATAAACATGTTGTTCATAACAAATAAGTATACAAAATTAAGAGAAAACCAGATGGCAGTATTGATCGTTTTAAGGCTAGACTTGTGGCCAAAGGGTATGGTCAAAAGAGTGGTGTGGAATATCATGAAACCTTTTCACCCGTGGTTAAGCCAACTATTATTCGATTAATTTTGGCTATTGCGATTCATTTTCATTGGCCCATTCGACAACTAGATGTGTTGAACGCATTCCTACATGGATTTCTAAATGAAAAGGTGTTTATGGAACAACCAAGAGGTTTTATTAATGAGACCAAACCAAATTATGTTTGCAAATTACACAAATCTCTTTATGGTCTTAAACAAGCCTCAAGAGCTTGGTTTCACAGATTATCACAGCAGCTTGTTGAATTTGGTTTTCAGGAATCTACATACTGATACTGTCAGAATATTTGTTTTAATATATGTCGATGATATTTTAGTGACAGGATCTGTAGAATTAGAAATTACCAAACTCATTCAACATGTGCAAAGTATTTTTCAGGTCAAGGATCTTGGTTCTCTATCTTATTTTTTAGATGTGGAGGTCGATAGACAACCACAGGGACTGCATTTACATCAAACTAGATATATTTATGATCTCTTAAACCAAACTCATATGGCTGGTGCTAAGCCACTTGCATCACCTATAGTGGCCAGTTCAAAATTATCCAGTACAGAAGGAGCACTCATTTCTAATCCTTCTTGATATCGACAAATCATTGGGGCACTCTAATATTGCACAAAACACGTCCCGATATCTCTTATGCTGTCAACCAACTATGTTAGTATATGCACCAGCCAAAAATCCCGTACTGGTAGGCTATAAAACGAGATCTTCACTACTTAAAGGGCACTGTCAATCATGGACTGTTTTATACACCATCTCCTTTACAATCACATACTGATTGCGACTCGGATTGGGCAGGCAATCCAGATGATAGAAGATCTACTAGCGACTATGAATTTTTTTCTAGGCAACAACCTGGTTTCTTGGAGCTCCAAGAAACAAACCGTGGTCTCTCCTTCAAGTACTAAAGCCGAGTACTGTTCAATGGCACTCGCTACAGCTGAACTATACTGGCTTTGAATGCTATTCAAAGAATTAGTTATTGGTCTGTTCCACATACCAACTATATGGTGTGATAACATTAGGACCATTGCACTCGCCTCAAATCTAGTGTTCCATGCAAGAACAAAGCACATTGAAGTCGACTATCACTTCATTCAGGAGAAAGTATGCAACAATGAAATTAAAATCCAGCATGTCTCAACCATCAATTAAATAGCAGATGTTTTCACTAAAGGCCAAACTGCACAACGTTTTCAGTATCTCAAAGGCAAATTAATGGTTTGTCCACACCCCATTAATTTAAGGGGAGTGTTAGAGAAAATCCAGGAGCAACTGTTGCGTCAAATCCTCACTCCATCCGTTCTGCTACAAATTCAAATGATCCAACTGTGCATGACTCTCTCTTGCAATTGTGCATCTGATTATGTTGATTACTTATTTTCTCCTGTTCGTTTCCTTATTATACTCTTGACAGTTAACATTGTAAAGCTATAAATGTAATAGAAAGTTATACGGCTCATTTAAGAAAGCCAAATATATTTCTTGTGTTGGTCGCTCTATTTTTTACTTCTTTCTAACTCCTCCACAGTAACAACACAATATAGTTGTCACTATTTGCATTTTTACTCTGCTTCCCTAAGGAGTGATACATTGTGCAGTGATGCTGTTTGCTTGAGATTTTGTACTTGATATGATTTATATTATTTTTTAACATATTTCTTTAAGTGAAAGCTCTTTAGAATTCAAACTTGCACAGACCCACACAACTTGGTGCTTAATTTTTATCAAATAAATAGGGATGATGAGATTCGAAATTGTGACCGCTTGGTTATCAAAGCTCTAATATTATATCAAAACACCAATTTAACCCAATAATTTAAACTGTTAGGTAAGGTCCCAAGATATGATTTATATCATTCTCTAACAGTCTATAAAAGCTTTCCAATTAGTGTTGATACACCACCTCCGCCATTGCAAACACCACCAACACTATTTACCGTGTTTCTGCTTCAATACTTATAATACCATGACCATTTTACCAAGTAAACACTTCCATTAATCCATTGAAACGTGTATGTGCACAGTGCACACACACATATGCATGCAGAGAAAGAAAGAGGAGGGAATATGTTATTAACACTGCATGCACACATACGCATTTACTAAGGTCGAAAGCACTCACTGGATCAAGTGCAAGCAATTTCTGATTTGCAAGAGCCACAACCTGCATATAGAGTGATAAAAAATGATGATTTCTATCTTAAAATATATGACCATAACAAGATTAAATGCCTTCTCTCCGCCCACAAGAACTAAAGCTTATGTCTTCATAAGACTTGCACTGACAACATAAAAACCATTTAATAGACATCTATGAAATGAAATTCTGAGCCTCTTGTTTCTAGAGGATAAATACAAGCTAGAAGAGGTATAAGAAAGAGCAAGATCGTCTATTGCTATTCTGAAAAAAAAAACATGAGGCATTTCATATTCTGAACGAACTAAATAAGAAATAAAAGATAAATATGTGAATTGAAAGGGAAAGAGATATAATGAACCTTATACTGGAGGCATTTCCAGCAGTAACCAAGCCTCCATTTTCTTTGAAACTTGGTTGGAGCTTCCTCAATTTTGTATGATCAAACTAGCATAGTATAAAAGCGACATAAAAGAATATAACAGCAGAGAAAATTGGATACTAATAACTAATTCTCAACTTCAGAAGAAGGGAAAAAGGACCAATTTGGAATTTAAAAAATTTAGGTATTTAATCACACACACAAAAATAAAGCACCAAGGAAACATGTTTGTAAACTTAGAACACCCCCCTCCTCCCTCCCTTGCCCTACACACACAAAAAAAGGCCCCAACACAAATGCTTTTTTCCCTTCCCTTTCAGTATAGTAACCAGTACTGCTAGTCATCAAAGATTTAAAATGTCTTTTCCCTCTCTCTTCAATACGCCTATATGTTACTAATTTTCCAGGAAAACAAGACAAGCATTCCAAGGAACTTCTGCATTTTTAACCACGCACCTGGATAACTGAGAACACAAGGACATAACATTAGTAAGTACAACTGCCTACAGAAGTGTATATGAGTTATGCAAGAGATGAAAAATATTTACCTTTCCTATACCTTCATCCTTATTAACAATGGTAGAAGGTATTCCTTTTTCATTTATAATATCTAATTTTCAAATTAATCTTAGAAAACACACAAGATCTGCGCAATTCATTTAACTTATCATCAAGTTTAGAAATTAAGTGTCTATACTTTACTGTAATATTATAGCTGGCATGATAATCAACACACATCCTCAAAGTCCCATCTTTTCTTTATAGTAACAACATTAAAACTATACATGGATTCATGCTTTCTTTTATATATACCTTTTTGTCATCAATTATTCTATTTACCTTTGAAGTTCTTTTATCTCATCGGGATTACTTTTATGGCTGATCGATTACATATAGATATTCCAGACACAAGATCAATTTGATGTTCAATACTTCTAATAGGTGACAACTCATAGAAATCTCATTATAAAAGATATCTTTAAAATCCTATAATAAAGAAACACAAACACTAGAAAAACAATGATCAAGGTTATTAGTGTTAAAATATATCTCCTTATATATAAGTAAAATCATAGGCATGTTAGAAAAATAAACATTTTAATCTCACTCTCCTTCATTCTTGTCAAATAAATTTCTCTCTCATCACTAAAACTCGGGGACTGAAATGTTAAGAAAATAAACTTTTGGATCAAAATTAAAATTACAAAAACTACAGGGACTCTAAAAGAAAGAAAAAGAAAAGTAGGTAGATTGAACTGGATTTTTTCTAATGAATTTGAGGTTGGCAATGAGATTTTTTCTTATTTATAGTTTGGTTGTCTTTTGTTGAATTTATTCTGTCTCTAATAAATTATTACAAATTGGTCAATAACTTCATATTGCTATAATATTTTATCTAGGCATTTTAGTATATTTTGTAATATATAATTGTAATATAAAGAGAAATGGATTAGTTTACCAATTTTTATCACAAAACTATGCCTAATATATAAATAATAATTGATTTGAAGTTCTCAAACGCAAAGATTTTAAGACCATCGCAAAAAATAATTCTTGTGAAGATTTACTGAAATTTAAATATTTGCTAATTCAATTTGATTTGAATAACATCTGAAATGAACAAAATTATATGTTTGATCTGGTTCTAGTATTCAATTTGATTCAAATAACAACGTTTCTAAATTTTGAAATTGAGTCTATAAGAAAAATTAAAGAAAAACACTTTAAAGTAAGCAATTGTCCAATTCTAAACCAAATCTTATTTTTCTAATAGTTTAATTTATTTATTTATGATTAGTCAGTTTATATTTGAATGTTGATTAAGAAATTTTCTTGACACCTGTAACTAACACCTGCTAAGTGTTAACAATCAAGTGTCCCACTAAATTAGATGAAAAAAGTGCAATAAAAAATATTTCTCAAAATTAAAATAACAATATTATAGTTTAAGGATACTTTTAGAATAAAAAACATAATTATGTCAATTTATATAAAACAACTTAACATGATATATTGGATTTTTGAATGTTATACAAGGATAATAGATATAATTAGAAAAACAAAAATATACTAGTAAGTTGCTGTTATGTTGCATGTTGGAAAATTGTTTTTATATAATAAAAAAAGCATATAGATGCATCACTTACATGTTTTCTAGTAATAAAAAAAATATTAATTGTGAATTCAAAATTTGATATGCATGTTAAATAAAACAGATCAAGAATCTTATGCGCTAATAAATGTTAATTGTTTTTATTAACACTAACTAAATATTAAGTTGTGAAACTGATAAACAAGGATAAATTAAAATATTTAAACTTGTGTTGTGAGGAACCCTTTAATTTATTTCACTTAATTATATGAACTATTTTTTTTATATAAGAAAAGTATCAATTCAAATTCCATTGAAACAAACTAATTTCCTAGTCTTTCATATTCATATTCATATTGATATTCATATTCATATTCATATCTTTGATTTCAACAAAATATAATAATGTTTTATACTATGTTATTTGTCCCAATACGGTGCTCATTTTCTTTTTGGGAAATTTATAATTTTGATGGAATTGTTTTTAAAAACATAAAAATAATATAACGCTCATGTGTTGATGTGGAGAACTCTTTGACAATGTCATTCGACTTGGCCTAATAGGTCAATCTTGAAACCTATAGACCTAACTCCTTACCTGACTTGAGTTTTAAATTAAATTGTGTAGAGATTGATTCAATATGACTCGGTTGATTTGATAGATTTAAAGGTAATCCAGATGACTGTTAAAAACCTGATTTGACTTAAAAAATTTCAAGACATGATCATTTTTTTTTAAATATTGCAATGATGACCTTTTGGATCGACTCTGATTAACCTGAATTAATTCACCAAACTTGCAACTTAGGACATGAACCTGACTATGTTTAATAACTTATTTTTTTGAAATTATTTTTTATTAACAATACAATAGAAAAAAATAGATACTTGAAGAAAAGAAATCAAATAAAACTTTTTTAAAAGTGATCATGATAGGCTAAAACTTTTGCTAATATTATTAAAAAACTAGTATAATCTTATTAAAAAAAATGTATGGTATTTAATAAGATCTATTATTAATTAATTTTAGAATTTAACAAAATAATATATGTAATATATATTAAATTAATTATAAAAAAACATTTTAATTTGAGGAGCAACAAAAATATCTTAAAACAAGCCAGACACACAAGCTTGAGTGGACAAGCACACCGACCCATTAGCAATATGACTAGGTGCATGGCAACCTATGAACGCATGTCTGATTTTTTTTTAACACGTCACCCACCCAATGTTTTTTTTATAAAAGAAACAGATGATGCATCATATGCTTGCCCAATTTTTAATCAATAGAGAGGTGACTGAAAAATCAGATTAGGGTTTTTTGGACTTATTTTTTTTTTATGAAAAGTACAAAACTTAATTTTGTTGTTTTGAAGCTCAAAACATTGAATAAACAGAGAAGTTAGAATCTATCCAATAATTCACTATAGCTCAGACCATGTTTCAGTTTTGACCTCTATTTGTAGTTGTAGAAGTCAGAAATAAAAAAAAAAACTTAAGATGCATTAGGAAGCTTAGAAGGATATCTAAAACTCTGGTGAAGGGTCTAACTCTAAAACATGTTGATTCAATGCTCTAAATCCAATTAGAAGTCATGGTAGATATAAGAGCAATATTTCACAACAAAAACATCATCTCTAGTCCAATCACTATTCCAGCCCTTTTAAATCCTCCTCGGTCACCCTTAGGAAGTCAATTTCAAACCCTAAACATCTCTTGAATAAATATCTTGCTTCATTAATGATTTTGATATGTTTGGTGATGTGATCCTGGGATTGAGCAATGCTTTATTAGATTGATATTTATGTTTGAATGCATTTGGCTAAATTCTTTAATTTTACATCTTATTTATTCTCATGTTCTTGGTCATTTCATCACAATCCTTAGCATTGTAACATGTCTTTTTTTGTGTATGAACATTGATTTATTCAATAATATTTATTGACATGGTTTTTTGGTTCCAAATAATAGAAAATCAAAGCTCATTCATACATATATTTACATTCAGTTTTATAAAGTCTTATAACTTGTTTGTAAAACTCATTGAATGTTCGACAAACATTAAAAAGACCATTGGACTGACATTCTAAACTTTTAGAAAACCTGTCCTTGTTTTCCCACAAATCATGTAAAAAAATCTTGTTATTCACTTTTAATGTTTAAGGTAAAATAAACTCAACTTCGGCCATTACCTTGAATATCAAGAGGAGTAACTTATTCTTTTCATTTTTAAATGAAAAATAAGTCTTAGAAATTTCAAAGTCCAATATTCATCAAACAATTAGGAGTAATGGTCTTTTCAATTAGTTTACATGTATGCATGAGGACAAGGTTTTTCATTTGTTATGAATGTACATGAGTATTAACACCAATATATATTAAATACTAATGAGGGGCAACCAACAAAAAACTAAATCATGAGAAGGTAATTGTTAAGTAATACACCTTAAAAACAAGTGAACTCCAAAAAAATCATTTATCAAAACTTTGTCCACAAGGGACCTTTATGTCATTAGATCCTATTCTAATTAGATAAACTTATAATGATTACTTCTTGGGTAGGATAGGAGCATACAATCTCCTTTCACTCAACAAATATTATGAGTGAATCGTGGGTGCAATAGGATAAATGAACATTAACAGGGCATTAACATGGATCCTTTTTGGGATTTGAGTTGGGTTCAACGAGCCCAACATAAGCCCACACAATTATTCATTGACATAACTTGATAAAACATTTATAGTTATAGGTCATCTAGAGTAAATGGACTTAAAAATGTTAATTCACCAAAAAATTAGGATTGAAAAAAATAATTAGGACCTTAGAACGGATAAGCATGAAACTTACCTCGGGGTATAACTCATTACAAAGACTCATGTAGATAAACCACCGGTAGAATAGTCTTAACAAACTATTAGAAATAAAAAATAATTAACAATGCAGCTTATTTTAAGTAAGATGTTTTAGGGTGATAACATATTTCCTTTAGCATAATCAATTTCTTATCTCAGAACTCTGCAGACTGGTTAAGCATGAAACTTACCTCGGGGTATAACTCATTACAAAGACTCATGTAGATAAACCACCGGTAGAATGGTTTTAACAAACTATTAGAAATAAAAAATAATTAACAATGCAGCTTATTTTAAATAAGATGTTTTAGGGTGATAACATATTTCCTTTAGCATAATCAATTTCTTATCTCAGAACTCTGCAGACTGGTTAGGGTTTTCTAGTAACTATAATACTAGGTGGTGATATCTCTTTCCATCTTTATTTCTTTCTCAAACAAAGTTTTTTGTTTTTACATGTTCACTGTGATATTAGGTGCGATAAGCTTAATAATTGAAAAAAAAATTGAATGTTTGTTTTATTGTCAAATTTGGTCTAAAAAACTTTAATTTTCTTAATCAACAAAACTGAATCTTATCATACCAAATAAAACATTAATTTGATTTTAGAACATCTTTTCGACACTTCGGAGAACTTTATTCGAAGCTATTTAAAATAAATTATGAGTTCAAAATTCTATTTAACCTAATTTGTAGGATAAAAAAAATAATAAAAAAATTTCCGTGATAAAAATAAAAACTGCTCCGAGAACCAAAAAAAAAAAAAACCACACCGCGCCGTTAAAGTGAACCGTGCTATGGGGTTCACAGTGAAATCACCTTGGCTTTTATTAATTTTTATAATTTATAATCTGTAATTGTAATCAAGACTTGCTAAATTATATAAAGATAGATTGAGTGGTTTAACTTGAAGACGTAGTTTTTTCTTTGTGGCAGAAATGTGCAGGAGAATACCAAAGCAAAGGAATGGTCACGAAAACAAAAGAATCCTCCGAAGATAAAACGAGCTATTGTCTAATAGTTAGCCTATACAAATGACATTCAGACTAGACAATGAGCAACACCTGATCTTCTCCCAGCCCCCAGGCGCTCAGTTGTTTTAGATTTGGGTCCCAGTCTGTGTTGGGACATTCAAGCAATCAAACACGTACAAATTTATAAGGTTCGGTAACTTGTCTACTCCATGAAACTATTGGTTTGTATTAATCAAGCTTAGTAACAATACAAACAATAAAACAAGGAGGAGGAGAAAAACTTCTCTACTCAACTCAACTCTCTCTAGCTCACTCTCTCTGTGTTTTCTTCTTTTTTGCGTTCTTCACACTCTAACTCTCCAGCTCTTTACTGAGCATACATATATATTAAGCGAGGAGTGAAGGGCATAAATCGTGGCATGATTTATGCCCACCGTTTGTGTCCTCCACCATATGTCAAGTGGGAGATTAAGTATTCTCACTTGCATATGGTGGGACATTGTTTGTCTCCACTAACTAACAGTCTATATAATACAACCTTACATTGTTCGAAGTGTTGCATCTTCTTGTTTTATCGATGAAAGGTTTTGTCTTGTCTCTAGTTGGTTCTGAAATTTCTCAGCAAGTGGACAGTTTCCTTTGTTAAATGTCTCTATGAAATGACAACGACTGCAGATATACTAGATGGATGTAAGTAACGCTTCTAGTTCTGCTGGATCATCAACGGTAAAAAGTTGTAAATTTCTGAATCTCTTTCTGTTCTGTTTGATTTTGCAATATATGTGTGTGCATGCATGCTATCAGCCAAATATAAATCACAAAATAACGATCTTGCTCTTTTAAGTTGCTACTTCCGAGCTTGTACAATGTTTTTGAATTTTCAGTAAAATAAATGTACGAGACATAACTCAATTGCTTCCGTTGCCAAATATTCCTGTTTGAATAAACAGTGCACACTCTGCAGTGCTGCAAGAATCTGTTAATGCAAGAGCTCAACTTTCGCTACCTTTTCCTTTAGGAGGTGAGATGGTATTAGAATCACTCATAGTGTTTCAACTACTCGAGTTTGTTCTGTTATGTAGACGAGTTTGATTGTTGGTATGTGCTGTACCTTCTGTTGATCTTCAATGAGGCCACTTCGGAACCTCTGCAACAATTGCTCATGCATATCCTCCAGATGCAACTTCTGAAGGCCATTAAGATGCTCAATCCCATGAGGCAACGCCTTCATCGCTTGACAACGAATTAGATACAATTCCCGGATGCTTGGCAGCGAATTCTCCTCCAGTTTCATGCTATCCAATTGCACAAGCTCTACAAGATTCAGTTTGTTCAGTCTAGGGAACCATCCTTCCTTGAAGTGTAAGGCCCTGCCATCATATGCTTTCTTGAGCTCAAGGAACACTAGACTGGAAAGTACATGGATAGAAGAAAGTATATCTTCTTGGAGACGAGAATAACCCAAATACAAATGCGTTAGATTTTCCAAGGACCCAATCCAGGGAGGTAACCTATTCAATTGACCGATCAAGGTTAGTTTCTGAAGAAATATTGGAGTCAAAGGTAATGCTTCCAATTGAAGTTCCTCTTCTGTATTGGTTGCCATCACACCTAAACGGAGGAGGCCTGTCAACTTTTGAATTGAATCGCACAACTTTGGTCCATCAGAAGCTCTCAATTTTGCAATCTCCAACCGTTTGAGACCAGTCAAGTTCCCTACCTGCTGGATTAGCTCTTTCTCTGCTTCAATACATGCAAGAGTCTGCAAACTGCGGATGTTCCATATTCCCCCCGGAGCCTGCATACTAAGTAGAGCATCTGTTGTTCGAGAGTTCTGACCGTTCTTGTGGAGCATAAACAGATGCCTCAAATTAGATAGTTTTGATATTCCACTTGGTAGCCTTTCTATATAGGTATTCCATACATCCAATGTTTGTAACTTGTTTAGCCTTTCCATCGATTTGGGAAGCTCCCTTATATCTGTATCTCTCAAGTTCAAGTACCTTAGATTGAACAACTCAACCAGTGTTCCTGGCATGGTCTTAATGGGAACACCCTCTAGATCAAGAACCCTTAGAAATTTGAATTTTGATAACACAACAGCTAGAGAGAACGAAGAGCACGTATCTGTTGGAAACACAAAGAAAGAGCGAAGATGGTGTGACATGGCACTGCCCAATCGGATGCTTTCACCAGTACTATAAACTGATAACCTGTGGATTTTTCCTTCTAGCTTTGATGGGTAACCATCATACGCTGTGCAGAAATTCTCCTTTTCAGATATCGTCATAGCTAGTTCACGCATGACATCTTGTACTCGACATATCTTCACCCTCCCAGCATCATTAGTCTCTGTAACTTGAATCAGGCTTCGGAGGACAAGTTCTGTGAGGTACTCCTCTGCTATCTCTTCCAAGGTCATACCTTTTCTTTCTCGGATGAACCCTTCTGCTATCCATAGCCTAATGAGCTTCTTCCTCCTAATTGGGTAACCATCGCGGAAAACACAACAGAATAAGAAACAATACTTGAGGTAGAATGGTAAATCATTGAAGCTCAACAGCAATATTCCCTTCACTTGTTCCAGCATGGGATTGTTGCTTAGTTGCCAATTGAGGCTTTCAAAGACCTTCTTCCATTCCACGACCGTCTTGCTTCTTGAACACATGAGGCCTCCAACTGCCACTATTGCAAGTGGCAAGCCCTCACATTTCTTCAAAATGGCCATAGCTAAATGTTTAAGCTCTTTGGGACAAAGGTGATCCGTGTCATTCCAAAATGCCTTTTTGCACAAGAGGGCCCAAGCATCTTTCTCTTGAAGAGGCGCAAGCTGATGGACACGGCTTCCAATTCCAACAGAGGTAGCTACATTCTTGTTTCTAGTTGTGAGGATAATTCTGCTTCCATATCTATTATTGGGAAATGCAGTTCTTATTATACTCCAAAGATCTATGCTCCATACATCATCTAGGACAATAACATACCTTTTCTGGTGCAAATAATCAATAAGCATACCCACAAGCTGTCTGTAGTTCATTGAACCCACGTTGTTTGGTATCACCCCTGATGTCGCGCCAAATAGCTCCTTGATGATGCTTCTCAACAGCTCGCCAGTCCCACATGTTTGAGACACAGATATCCATGCCCAACAATCAAAGCCTTTATTGATTATATGATTGTTGTAGACTCTTGTGACTAGAGTGGTCTTACCAAGACCACCCATTCCGACAATTGAAATAACAGTCCGGCGAGGTTCATCCTCCATTAACCATCCAAGCAGCTTCTCCGTGCTCTCTTCCATTCCCACTATATCATCCTCATCTACAAACGTTGCCGATTCTCCATAATACTGCCACCTATCGCCAGCAACATTTCTTGTAGCCTCCTCATCAAGCTGATCAAAACCATATCGCTTGCTTCTCTCTGAAACCTCATGAACCTTAGCTATGACCTTTTGTAGTTTTGAAGAAATTCGATGCCTTGAAGTTATGTTCTCAGGGAATTTGACCACGCCTTCGACGATACCCTTGAATCCATTCTTAAGAGGTTGCTTATATTTGTGATGCATAAACTCATCTATTATATCCTCCACTTCATACGCAACCTCTCTTACTTGCCTCACCCATGTTTCCACGGAATCACTCTTTTCCTTTCTTCGTTCTGCATCTCTTAAGAATGATTTCATGCTCTCTAGCTCAAGTTTGATTTCTTCTATTTTATCACGAGCATCTCCCAGCAGTGATGCTTTTTGCAGTAGGATTGTAGTTAGTTTATCAAGTAAGAAACTCACAGCACCATCTGCCATCTTTCACTCACAAATCTACTTCTGCTTGACTAACTGTTTTCCTCTCTTTCCTTCATTGCAATCTACAGGGATGGTGAGAGGAAGGTGAGAGGAAATGAGCAGGAAAAACAGTTTGCAACTTTGTATGAATTTAATACACATGGCCTGATAAAGTAGACCTCCAGGAAGACTTTGTACAAGTCAAGACCGTGAGCATTTGCGAGTAACAGCACACACATGAAGACCTCTTCAAAGGTATTAAAAACTATAGAAATAAATAAAAATAATGAGATTATTGACATCTCTCTCTCTTTAATAAGATATAAGATGCTTGTACCATATTTAAGGGTCTTAATATATGCTTTTTCATACCGGTTCGAAAACTATAAGTTTTGTGTGACCGGAGATTTCACAATTTTTATATTTGGAAAGCCTACCAGTCAAGTTTAAAGCCTTTTTGGGCCTAATAGTGTGTAAAAACATACAGTTACAAAAACCAAGAGTTTTATGGAATTGAAGCTTTAGCAAATTTTGCGCTTTCAAATCCCTATTGATAAACTTTAGCCACCTCTGCGGTGCTCACAGTATGTTTTGGCATACAAGTGCCAAACCATAAAGTTTTTTTTAGTTTTTGGGTTATGAAAAGTCCTATGCAGTAGAGGATTGAAGATTATGAATTTTTATTAGAAAGTTCTCATGATGTATTTTTAACCTATAAATCTTGTTTTTTATAAAAAAAAATTGACATGCAGTATAATTACCATGATAACATTTAATGAAAGATCAATATCTTTTTCCTGATGGGAATATAGTGAGTTTTTTAAAAGATTTTTATACACCTAAAAAGATGTAGAGAGATTAGAGTTTAAGACGTCAAGTGTAGCTAAGCCTATAGAGACTAAGTTCTTCCCTAAAGTTAAACCCAAAAAAGATTGGTTATCATCTTGAACTTGGCTAACTACCAAGTCCAAGCGTTTTGGATCTGGTATGCGTGTCAAACTCACGCTACCTTGAGCTTGGCGCATTGCCAAGTCCAAACGTTTTGGTCTTAGCGGAGTGTTAAGTCTAAGCGTCTTAAAACTAATATGCGTGCTAGACCCACGCCATCTTTCAAGTCTAAGCATTTTGAGTGTTAAACTCACACCACCTTGAACTTGACGCATTGTCATGTTCAAGCGTCGGTGAACAACCTTGGTTTTAATGTCCTCTTTCGATTGATTCTTTAGGTTTTTTCCTTTGTAATAGTTTAAATCCAACTACGCTTTTGCATGTTGTGTTGTTGCTTACATGGTTTTTAGCTTTTAAGATTTTTCAGCTTTTTATTTTTAATTTAGAGTGATGATCTACCTATTTATTTTTTTAATTATCTTTCCATGAAAGGCTCCAGGCATTGGCTTTGTGCTGGACGTCTTTGATGATTCTTTTCTAAAAAGATTTCCTTTGTTCATTTCCTCGAATAAACAACTATGATGTTTTCGTTTTTTCCATCCTTCCTATAGGTAACTGGACTGCTCTCCTGCTGCTTCGCATTAACCTTCCTCCTAGTAGTGCACGTGCCCTATTGAGTTTTTTCTTCAAGCTCTTTTTTTCAAAGTCTGCCTGTGTGGTTTAAGTGCAGGAATTGTAATTGGTTTGCATCCTTTGTCTTTCTATTTGAGCTGTCCTCTTCAGTTGTTAAGTTAGCTTAGAATTATCGTACACTGCCCTCTGCAATTCCTGTTCGCCTTTTTCTTGGCTTTGCTGGACAAAGTTAGTATTATGAGCTGTTCCATTGCCTTTTATATATATATATATATATAATTCCATCAGCTTTTTTGCTATTTGTATCTGTTCTTCTATATGCTTCTGACTCGTGTAGCTTCCCCTGCTTTCACTTGCTTCCTCGCTGTCCATTTTTTGTTTTACTTAATTATACACTGTGGCTGTCTGTTGCTGGGTATTTGAGGTCAGTCATTGCTACCATTTAAGATGTTTCAGAACTGTAGAGATTTTATTTTAAATGGTTTTTGCTTGAAGGGCTCTTCGGTTTTTGTTCAGTCTAGCTTTGCTTAATATTTTACCTGTTCTTACAGAGGCAGCTGGTGCCATTTTTCATGTGAGTTTTATTACAACAGAGGTAGCTAGCTTTTCCCATGACTTTTAATTCTTGGATCTGGTCTCTCCACGCCGTCTCTGATTGTAGTTATGCTATTTTGGGTTCCCATATCAGATGTGCTTGCCTCATCTCCTGTGGTTTTCAGTTTGTTTTTGCAGCTTGCCTTTTGTAGCAGGTTTTTTTTTACTGAGAGTGCAAAATTTCTGCGACACCAAAGTTGCAGCAGACACAAGCTATATTAGCCCGTTTCTCTATGCGGAAGCATTTGCGTTTCTTGTAAACGCACTAATAATAGTGTTTGGTTATCGATTGAAAAAAAAATTAAAAATCATGGGTCCCACTATTTATACGAGACAAGATCTTGATTATGAAAAAGTAGAATTTTACTGTTTTTTTGCAAGTTCAACCACAAGTTGAACTTTCTAGAGATAACAAGAGATGAGAAATTTATCAAAGCATCCTCTTCTTTTTTGCTCTTCTTGTCCGTTTTCATTTGCATTTATTTCTCTTCCCATCAACCCTAACTGCGCACAACAACTCTACAGTAAACCATTACTGTTGCACAACCTACAACAATAAGTGATGGCTACGTCTCTTTCTTTCCATTCTGTTGTTATTCATTTCTCCTTAACAACAGAAGAAGAAGAAGAAGAAGAAGAAGAAGAAGAAGAAGAAGAAGAAGAAGAAGAAGAAGAAGAAGAAGAAGAAGAAGAAGAAGAAGAAGAAGAAGAAGAAGAAGTCGTTTTACTGCAATCAACAACACTAAAACATAAATCTAGATCGTGCTTCATTCAAACACCAAAGCTGCAATTTCCAACGGGTTAGTTTGCTTAGTTCACCGGTCTGCTCGTACAATATTTTTAAGTTAATTTTTGTTGATAGCAGTGAAACTTAGATATGTTTATTCCCTTTTATAAATCACTTGTTTTTTACACTGGACAATGATAATTGCTAATTTTTCATTCATTTCTCCTTAACAATAGAAAAAGAAGAACAAGAGCAACCCGTTTTACTGCAATCAACAACCCCAAAATAGATTTCAACATCGTGCTTCATTCAAATACCTAAGCTGCAATTTCCAACGGGTTAGTTTGGTTACTTCACTGGTATGCTTGTATAGTATTTTTAAGTTAATTTTTGTTGATTGCAGTGAAACCTCGATTTGTTTATTCCCTTTTATAAATCACTTGTTTTTTACTTTCGACAGTGATAATTGCTAATTTTTCAGTCTGTTTATTCCCTCCATGTATCTTCAGTTATTTATGTGTTGGTTGCTATGTTAAACTGATAGTAATTGAGGTCGAAAGCAAAGTACTCGCTGCACTGTCAAGCATTAATAGTTTTCAAGCTATCAGAAACTGGTAGTTGTTGTTGTTGTTTGCTGATGATTGTTAACTAATTAGTACTTAAAAGTGCATTTTTATCAAGGTTTTATATCATCATTTTGCACTTGAAGTATCAATAACTCCTTAACTAGAACATGTTTTATAATAATAGATCTGATAATATAAGATAGCTTTAATTTATGGTAAATGTTCATTTTAAATGTAGGTATATCTCACAATTCAAAGGATTGATTGATGTGATTAACTATTGAAAGTGAAAGGACAAAGAAACGACTAAGATTAGAAAGGAGATGCCAATTCAATTCAAATTGGAACACTGTTCAGTTATTGGGTCATATCTGGAGCTGTAGATCTTGAATTTCAGCTTAATTTATATGGATGGAAAGCTAATAAATAGGCCTACAATGTTCATGAATAGTGTAAGACCCAAATCTGCCATTTTCAAATTCAAAGTTTGGCCACAAAAGAGAAGTCAGAATCTGTCTTGTAATCCAGCCCAAACACTGCTTAGAATTTTACCCATATCTGGAGTTCTAGAAGGCCAAATGACGTGACATTTGGTGGGTGGAAGGAAAAGACAATTTCCAACAACTTTCAGGAAGAAGATTTTCTCAAATTCAGATGGTGACGATGACATTTCATCCAAACAAGAGCTTGAGGTTTATCCACCACGTCCACCAACAGCACTACTCAGTATTTTAGCCATAGCTCGAGCTCTAGTGATCCAAATGCTCTGCAATTTTATGGGTGAAAAGATAAGATGATTGCCAACAACTTTTATGAAGAGCACTTTGCCAAATTCTGAATGGATCAATGTCATTTCATCCAGCCAAAGTGCTTGAGTGCTGCTGTCCACCAAGTCCACTAAATCAATAGTTGGCCACTACATCAATAATCAATTACCAAATGAATAGTTCTGAATTTTAGCCTATAAAAGGAGGCCTTTGTCATTCATTTAGAAATCTTGGTTCTAAGATCAAGATCATGTTCTTGCTCTCTCTTTATTGTTGTAATGCTAAGTTTTATTTTCATTAATCTCTTGTTCATGCTTTTCATTTCCTTTACTATACTTAGTTAACTTATATCATGTTTATGTTCTTATATTGTTTATTTATGTTTTTCTTCTTCATAATAACTAGCTAAGTTAATTATGTCAAGGTGACAAGGTTTCACTAATGGTGTTAGGATAAGTATAATATAAACTCAACATGGACTTTAATGTTTATATCCAAGAAAGTTTGCTATTAACATGTCTTATCATTTTTTTCTTATTAAGTGTTAATACCTTGCTTGTTAAATGGTTAATCTAGATTTGTGTTGTATAACACTTGGTACATCAAATACTTGATCCTTCATAGTCTGCGGCCAACATCGTTATTATAAGAGGAACTTGATTTGTTGTCAACATAAGTTAGCATCATGAATACCTGATAAAATTTATAAGTATGGTGTTACGTAAATAAGATGATTAATATGATTATGTTGATAATTTATAAAGAGTTTATACTTTACTTATCTCTAATATTATTAGTGGATCCTCTAATCTTGACATTTGTTTTATCATTGTTTAATCTTTACATTAATCTTCCATCTCAAAGTTATCATTAATTTCTTCCTCTTCTTCTTTATTATTATTAGTACTACTACTACTACTGTTGCTACTACTACTACTACTAATATTGCTATTATTATTATTATTATTATTATTATTATTATTATTATTATTATTATTATTATTATTATTATTATTTACATTCTTGTTATATTTTATGTACTTTAAGTATGCTCTATGTTTGATCAAGGATCCTGACATTGTTGGTCTTGCCTTGTTCATTCGCATCGTAAATCTGTTTATATTATATAATATATCTCTTTTATCTTTTCATAAACTCAAGATATAGGTTGGAAACCTGTGACCCGATCTTTTAGATCATTCTCAGGTATAACAACGCCACGTACTAAGTATTATTATTATTACTATTACTATATTATTACTATTACTAGTATTGTTACTATTATTATTGTTATTATTGTTGTTGTTGGTTTATTAATTATAATTTATACAATTAAACTCTCTGTGGTTCGACCCTGGTCTTGCCGGGTTATTTATTACTGTGACACTCCTGCACTTGGGATAAGACATCAACTCTTTGATCGTATCCCTAACAAGTAAATAAATGTAAATTAAACTAATATTTCCTTTGCTAATTAGAACATCCCCTGATAATTGATGAAACACGGTTAAAGGTTTGAGTTGTCTGTGGGTAGTTTTCGATGTTCTTTCCCCTGTCAAGAAATAGTTGAGCAATCATTATGGATTACTTTGACAAATGTAATTGTCTGTTAGTTTTGTAATGGAATACACCAGCTTCAATTGTAAAATGTCGAAGAATATCATTACATTGTTGTCAACAGTTATGTGGCTTGGATAATTACTAGGCAAATGTCATCAAGCTTTTCCTTTTATACTGTGTATGGTAAAGCTAAACAAGTTTCTTAGTTCATAGTTGATATCATTCAATTTTTTGTTGAACTAGTTAATTGCATGTCAACTTAGGATGTTAAAGCTGATATATAGTTTCTTTTTTCATTCCTTGTCAACATTCAACCTCTTGTTAGTTTCTTTGGTTGACCTTTTGCTGAAAATGTTATTTTGGGTTCTATTAGAATCTTATTTTAGCTCTTATCAACATTAAATCTTTTGTTAGCTATAGTTAATTGTTTGTTTAATTTTTTCTTGCATTGTCTACCAAGCTGTTATATATAATTGTTAATTTATTTTTTCATCCCTTGTCAACATTCAATCTTTTGTTATTCTTTGGTTGACCTTTTGCTGGAAATGTAATTTCCTGTTCTGTTAGTATCTTATTTTAGCCCTTATCAATGTTCAATCTCTTGTTTATATAGTTAATTGTTTGTTTAATTTTTCCTTGCATTGTCAACCATTAAGCAATGGATGAGTCTGACACACATGATAAAGCTTCTTGGACCAAGGCAATATTGCACACGTTTTGTAACATTTGCATTAAAGCTATTGAGAGAGGCATGAGACCGAACACTTATTTTGAAAAAGCTGGCTGGAAATTTGTCATACAGTCATTCAAAGAGCAGACATGACTTTCATTAACAAAAGCTCATCTTAAAAACAAATGGGATGTGATTAAAAAGGACTGGAGGGTATGGAAAAAATTAATAACTGAAACTGGAGTTGGTTGGTCGACTAAACTTGGGACCATCTCAGCAACTGATGAATGGTGGAAAGCAAAATTCAGGTTAGTTTTCATTATCAATAGCCTCACAAAATTATTTGTCATATTGTATTACTTATTAATCTACTATTATTGCTAAGTACATCCAACTTTCATTACATAGGAAATGAGAGGAGCAAAGAAGTTTAAGCATGTCGGCATAGAGCCCTCGTTGTGTGCCAAGTACGACATCATGTTTATTAACATAGTGGCCACAGGAGAATATACTTGGACTCCCTCACAAGGACTCTTATTAAATGAAGATAATGTGGCTGCTGGAATGAGAAATATAACCAATGAGGAAACTAATATAGAAGAAGGAAGTGGCGACTCTGGAGAGGATGCAATCCCTGATTTCATACATGATGTTAGCAATATGGTTGGTGGAAACAATGTCGCAAACAGTAGCAGCAACCCCAATAGTGCAAAGAGAAAGGGTTCATATCATACTACATCTCAATGCCGAAAAAAGAAAAGCGGAACTGGAATGGGAGCACAATTATTCGCACGTCTAAATCAACTTGTTGAGTCTGTCTCCATTACTAGAGAGAGCACAGCTCCTTGTAGAGATAAAAAAGGATTGTAGCATTGAAGAGGTAATGGAAGAACTGCATTCTATTGATGGAGTTAACTTTGGTAGTGCATTGCATACCTTTGCAACTGAATTCTTTTGTTCAAAGAGCAAGAGGGAGATGTGGGTTGCAATGGGTGCTATTGATAGAAAAATATCATGGCTGAAAATAATGTTTGAACAACAAAGAAAAACTTAGATGGACAAGGTTAGGTTTTAACTTATTAACCTATTCATGTTTTTTCATTTATGTTGAATACAATATTCTAGTAACATTTTCAATTGTCTGACATCTTTTCCACTGTTTTTTTCAGACTTCCTGTCCTGCAATTGTTGCTGGAAATATGTGAAGTTGCTTACGTATTTGTGTATTTCTGTAACCAAGTACTTGGAACACCATTACTATGTATGTTTTTACATTATATATCACTGAATATTTTTGTTGGGTTAGAATTTCATGAGTTTTAAAATGTAAACTTCAAATGTATGGTTACCTTGCAACTCAAATTTTTCAGTTAGGTTACTTGTTGTTGAATTGTTGGTTTAATACATGAAAACTGAGATTGATGCTTGTTGTTATTACAATTTGAATGTTAGGTTTAGGTTGTTAAACTCAAATTTTTCAGTTGCGTTACTTGTTGTTGAATGGTTGGTTTAATACATGGAAACCGAGATTGATGCTTGTTGTAATTACACTTTGAATGTTTGGATGCTTAACTTTGAATGTTAGGTTTAGGTTGTTAAACTCAAATTTTTCAGTTGGTGTGATACTGTTAGGTTACATGCTCTTGAAAGTTAGGTAACTGATTTGGAATATTAGTTCCATGTCAATTGTGTATTTGTATATAAATAGCAGTAAGTATGGGAATGCAATATTACTTTCATATTGTCAATTCACAAGTAGAAACTGAATGTTGTAGTACCTGCAATCAGGTGTGGTGGTTTCTACCCGTCGTGTTGCACATTACTGGTATTTCTACAACTATAAGAAGTAAGTTGCATTTAATTTATTATTAGTTGCAGCCGATGATTACTTTGAATGTCATGAAATTCATTATAAATAAAATGCATTCTTAGGTTTGTAAATGTATGTTCATTTGCATAATTGAAAATGAAAAGGGCAACAAGGTTGATAGGCAGTCACACGTAATGGGAACAAGGCTTATGTTTATGGTGTTCTTGGAAGAGTGAAGGGGTAGAAATTCATGGCCTTTATGATAAAGACCATAACAAGACTATCAACAATGAGATGTTAAAAGAAAGTCTTTGGTTTTTTCTTTTTTTTTTCTTTCACCATATAGTTGAGTAAATTATAGTTTAGTCCCTGTTAATGAGATTTTGAGAGTTAATTTTTTGTTTAGAAAATCACAGTTATCCAATGTTAATTGCTAATTCTTTCTTAAATTCCCATTTTGATCTTTACAAATACTATTTTTTAGTTTGTTTATGGCCGGTGGAATTGGAAATTGTGATTAGAGATAAAAGGCAATTTCAAAATAAAAAATTAGTTTACTTGAAAACTAATTAAAAGACTGTTACGCAATCAAATATAGCCTCCTACAAATTGCAAGGCTAGCAAAACTACATTATACTTATAGAAATGGAACAATATTACTAGTCTTATTTACAAATCCAAGATCGTTATTAATTGATTTTTATGCAAATGAACCTATGTTAAATGTTAATTATTTTTTATGCTAGGATATTAAATGACTATATTTCGGGTTATATAAAAAGTGATGCTGAGGGTAAAATAATATTTTACAATATAGTATTTCGGTATCCATAATCCATTATTTTTTTTAACAAGTCTTAAGCTTTTCAATTATTCACAAAAAATTTGTATGTCATGATAGATATGGATTCGAACTGGTTTTCAACACTTTTTGACGGGAGTTATGATGATGTAATGAATAACGTAGCCAATTATGTTAATTATGGTCATTCTTTTGATAATGATGGAGATTCCAGTGGTAATCACAATTCTGATAACGACAACAACGACCCACTGGCGATTCAAATGAAGAAGGTGAGTTGTTTTGGAAAAGGGAGTTTGATCGTCATAAATTGGTTTGATGCACGGCGGGTACCCTCGCATTATATTATAATACTTATATATATAAGGAACCCTGTATGGATTCGTACAACACTAGAATGCGATGGATGAACAAAATATTACATAGATATTGGACACGCTATGTAAACATGTTTAGGATGGATGCGCGAGATTTCAAAGTCTTTGTTTTCAACTTGAAAACCAATATGGGTTAAAAGCATCTCGAAGAATGTGTATTTTTGAAAAAGTTGGAATATTTCTTTATACAATAGCATTGGGTGCTTCCAACAGAGAAGTTTAGGAGAGATTTCAACGATTAGTAGGTACTTTAATGAAGTTCTTAAATCAGTTTGTTCGCTCGCTACAGATTTAATACAACATGCAGATCCCAGGTTTGTAAACACACCGCGTGAAATTGTGAACAATCTAAGGTCTATGCCTTATTTCAAGGTAATGTCATTAATCATATTTATTGATGGTGCTTCGTATTAAATAAATTTACGAAATTTATTTTTTTAGTCAGCTCAAATTGATGCTTGTTGCTGGTTATTTATATATTAGAATTGTGTAGGAGCTATTGATGGTACACATGTGGTGCATGTGTTTCTTCAGAAAACCAAATTCCATTTATTGGAAGAAAAGGTGTGCCGACCTAGAAAATTATGGCTGCATGTAGCTTTGACATACAATTCATATTTTTTTGGGCGAGTTGGGAAGGTAGTGCACAAAATACACGAATTTTTCTCGAGGCAATTGACAATCCACGTATAAAATTTCCTAAGCCATCAGAAGGTAATAACGTGTGTATGTGTGTGTGTGTGTGTATGATAATTAATGTCAATTTTTTTTTTTGCATTTTTCAATTTAAAAAATTATATGTATTTACAGGGAAATACTACTTGGTTGATTCGGGATATCCTAATGAATATGAATTTTTAGGTCCATATAGAGGTCAGGGATATCATTTGCAAGAATTTAGAAGGCGAGGACAACCACAAACTCGTGAAGAAATTTTCAACCGTGTGCACTCTTCATTAAGTTTTGTGATAGAACATACATTTGGAGTTTGGAAAAAAAGATGGTGAATCCTACATAATATGTCATCCTTTAATTACAAGGCACAAGTTCAAATTGTTGTCGCATCCATGGCAATTCATAATTACATTAGAAGAACTTCAATGCAAGATGTGGCATTTATAGAGTTCGATCGTCATCCTAATTTTATGCCTGATGATTTTCTAACTGATGTGACTCCACATTCACAAATCCAAAGACACCACAGGCCTTCACGAATGGATTATGTACATGATGGAATTGCAGAAAGTTAATGACACAATTATAAAATATTGTTCTAATATGTTTAGGTCTCTTTGCAATATTTTATTGGTTGTAAGATTACTTTTTATGTTATTGTTCATTAATATTATGAATCAAGTCCTTTTAGGTAAATATATCATAACATCAAATTGAACCATAATTTTTAACCAAACACATTATACTACTTTTTGTTCAACCTCAATTTCAACCACAGTTTTAACCAAACATATATTTTTTTAAACCAATCTCAACTAAATCACTTTTTTTATAAAAACAACTTTTTTCTAACCACAACCACAATAGCTACCATAATACCAAACATACTAGTGTGTGAGTGCGTGTTCGGATAAATCAAAAATGAGAGAGGGAGGTTTTTCCAGAAAATCTTAGGTTGTCATTGAAAGCATCGATCTGCTTATTTTGTTTGGATGGAGCCAAGAGAGGAAGGGGGAAAATAGAGATGAAAAACTTAAGAGGAAATTTTCCAAGGTTTGATGATAGAAACCATAAAATCTTATTTTGATACAGTGTTATTAAACCCGGCCCGGCTCAGCGAGTCGACCTGGGACCCAGTCGACCCAGTGGCTGGACCGGTCCGGGTTTAATAAAAGACCAGCTATGGCAACAACCCGACTAAACCCGGGCCACCGGCGGGTCGACCCGTGGCCCAGGCAAACCTGGACGAAACCCGATTTTTTTTTCAAATGTGGGATTGAAACCTATTAGTATATATACTTTATGTTCCCAAGAAAAAAAGTCATATTTTTTCAACGTGGGATAAAAAACCTTTTGGTTTAAATATTTCAACTTAAAAGGATAACATAGTATATTTTTAATGTGGGATTTGAAGCCCTTTCGTATACATACTCTATGTTCCCAAGAAAAAAATCATGTTTTTTCAATGTGGGATAAAAAATCTTTTGGTATAAATATTTCAACTTAAAAGGATAATATAATATCTTTTCAATGTGGGATTTGAAACCCTTTCGTATATATACTCTATGTTCCTATAAAAAAAAATTATGTTTTTTCAATGTGAGATTTGAAACCTATTAGTATATATACTCTATATTTTCAAGAAAAAAGTTATGTTTTTTCAATATGGGATAAAAAACTTTTTAAAATATTCTTTTAAACTTCATTGTTTACAATATGTATAACCTATATTTACATGAATTTTTTTATATGAATTATTAAAACTTTAATTTTTTTAATTTTTCCTGGTTAATCCGAGTTAACTCATGAAACCCGGAACTCGACCCCTTAACCAGGTCAACTCCCGGACCGGATTTAATAACTATGTTTTGATACCGTGAGCGGTACTAATCATAATCCGATAATCTCCTCTTTTATGTCTTTGAGAAGAATGGTCAAGGACTTCATTACATCAGTTGTAATAATTCTCATCACATACCGCACACACCTACAAAACCACAGGGAAAAAAGAAAAAAGAAAACAACCCTTGCAACACAAAAATGGTAGCAGGTGCAATCCACTTAAATTACCCATCACAAATTACGGTGCATTTCTGACGTAAGCACCCTGTAGGCTGCTATTCTTGAACTGCAACACCCGCCATATTTGGAAGCAAGAACAAGCACGACAATACCCATTTGTTTAAAACCAGCAAGCACTATCAAACGACAAAATGTATGATACTGGGGAGAGATCGGGAGATGAAACAATCCATGCGTTTTATACAGTGCAAGAACAATCCATCATATATATTACAAAGCATGAAATCCAATTCTAAATCAAATAGAAATATACCATTGAAGGTGACTGCGCAGAATCCAACTCAAATTTATGAATTGTTGAACAAGCTTTTCCAGGTTAACCATCACTCTACTAGCAGGTTTCCAACATTCTGATTCTTAATCAACAAATGGCGCTGCATGCATTAAAAGACAGTTTTCTGCACATTACTGGAACAGTAGGGCATACCAATTGCGTCAGCTGAAGGCAACCAGTGACACAATTCCAGTAGATATCAAAATTGTCAACAAACTTGAGATTTACCAGAAATATGCCATCGCTTCTCATGAATGATCATTGGACCTTGACTGAGTCAAACGCCGGCGCCTTCTTGGGATTGGAGATGCATCTTCACCAGCATTGCCTAATACATGCAAATAAGCGTCGTCGTCGTCGTCATTGTCATGTAAACCCAACAAATTCTCACCCCAAAGGAACCGGCGGTCAGCTAAAGTTTCGGCAGATTGGCGATGCCTAGTCCAAGCCCTTGACCAGGTCCTTGGTTCAGCTGCACCATCATTTGAACCAATCATCTGGAAAAAAAAGAAAGTAGTCCACCATGGTGCATTGACTTCATTTGTCCTGCTTTCCCTTTCAACTGATAATCTATCTCCATTTTCAATTATGTAATCACCAACCACAACAGCACCTGGCATAGCTGAATGGACAGCACTGACAATATCACCATATTCTCTCTGGTGCTCAAGGCATCTCCAAGCTCGTTCCCTAGATGGATCAATGTCACAGGGCCGGATAGTTGGGTGAACCCTCCTGGCATGTCTACGCAATTCTTGGTAGTTTCCAGAGAATGAGCAAGATTCCCGGGAGCAACTTCGCTTCTTCAAGTTCAGATATTTTCTAGCCTCATCCACCACCTCCCAGCCTAGTATGGTTCCTCGGCATAAAGGGCAACTGGGACTCAAACTTAACTCTGGTGAGTTTGCATTAACCCCTTCATGTTCAATCCTTTCCTGAACAGACTCGGAATCTACAAGTTCTTCAGGCAGTCTAACAAAAGTGTCATTGCTGATCTCATTTAGATTGTGATTTTCATTACCATCAATGGCATGAGTTCTCAAAGTCACGCTTGCATCAGTAGTGGTACTAGAACTGACTGAGTTGATGGGTATTGAACTTTGAGAGGTAGCATTGCTCCTAGAATTGCCCCTCGATTTTTTGAACTGGTCCAGGCAATTTGAGTGCCTGTAACTCGTATCACAAATGTAAGATTTGCAGCCCTTCTCATTTGAGCTGCACAGGAGTAGAACAGCATTATGAGGACGGTCCAAGCAGATAGGACATGATACCTCATCCAATTCTTTGTGCAGGGCATGAATATCTGAATCAGTATTAAGTCTTCGTTTCAAAGCAGCCATCTTGAATTCACTGTAATAAGTTACTCAACACTTGAACTCATCAGACACCAATAATAATGAAAATGGAGCAGTACAAATTAACATACCAATAATATTGACAGAAGAACTAATAACTTTCCCACTAACTAATTATAGCAACATGCTAATGTACCTAGGCAATATTTCACTTGTATCACTCAAGAAAACAATTAGCAAAGCATTACTGGTAGATCAGAGAACACCCAATATGGCTTCAAGAAGTGAAAGTCGTGAACAGGGAAAACCAAAAGCAACTCAACTTCCATTCCAAAAGGTAAAAAAAAAAAAAAAAAATTCCCTATCTTCTTTATTTGTCTTTACAGTAGAATCGTATCTTAGATATAACCCACAATTTTAGACGAAAAGGAAACAGGAACTGATTGGAATAATGTTTGCTAACCAGTATTTTGTAAATTATATTTCTGGCAATTGAAGTCCAATAACAGTACATCTAAAAGTTGTTAAAAAAAAAAAAAAACTAAAATTTGGCAGCTACACTGGTGGTCGCAACATTCAAAAACAAACAAAACTTGATATAGTCTTTGGACACCAGTCACCTATTACCATCGCCAGAAGTCCACTTGAGCACATTATTTCTGTTTAGTATCATTTTTTTTTTCTTTGCAAAACTAAAGCATATTCCTATTCTTCATTTCGAAGCTCATGCATCTCATGCATGCTTTCCTTTACATTGTCCACAATTAGCTTTTCTAACATCTCAGAGACATGATTGTTTCTTAGACTATCCTTTATCTTATTGCCGCTTGTCTATTTTAACCTCCTTACTTCGCATGCATACCTTATTTGATTGCTGACCAACCAATAAAAAACTTTGATATAACCTGGAAAAGGGTTTCTGAATGCAGACACCTATGGCAAATTCTGAATTCTGAACCAAGTGCCATACAATCAGAAATAGGACGATACACTCCCAACATCATATTTCATGAAGAGAATACAATTGTGGAATCCACAACACAGCAGACGGAATTGCCCATAAGATGCCAAAAAAGAACATATGACTCCAAAAAATAACCGCAGCTTCAAGGAAAATAACCACAGTTTTATCCTCCCAAAAGAAGTAAGATGTTGTTTGAAAACAAGAATTCTTGGAGTTATATGGAACACAAGAGAGTAAGAAAACATCCACGCCCACACAGCAAAGTTTGGCATCCATATCCAAGAAAACAGATAATTTGACTGGTAGTTCAAGTAGAGTAGTTAAGATCTCTACTAGTTCTTTCAATATAACAGTCATGTATAATTATCGCATCAGAATTGTGGAATGTCTTCTACAAGTTCTCTTTCTCTTTTTTTATTTTTTGAGAAATAAACTGGCATGGCAAAGTTCATATCTTTGATGGCATCTATCCAAGATACAGCTAAAAATGGTGATATCAGATAACGGTATTCAACTCCAAAGTTACCCATCATAGATTCTCTAATTTCATTGCGGAAAAATAAATGAAACCTCTCTCCCACTAAGACTTAGGTTTAGAAGTAAATGATGTCTGCTTAACCATTTACATAAAGAGATTACTCTGTGGAATGACATTTAATTATAATTTGTGTTACTCCTATCATTTTTTTCATGAACCAAAAAACTAAGCACTCTTCATAATATAACTTTATTTTTTTCATAAATCTTGTAAGCAAAACCTTAAAAACTGGTTGGCATGTAACAGTTCAAGGAATATAATCTAAAAGAAAATAAAAATCTACATTACAAAAAATATATCTCTGTAATGAGAAGGCAAGGCTTAAACTTACAAAAGCAAGTTCATCTGCATTTTATACTTACCATAAGAAGGTACTGTACTGAAATTACCCACTGGAAGCTTCTGAGTGCCCAGTTATATAACGAATTGAAAACTACATACTTAAACACAAGGCAAGCTCTCTACAAAGCTCCAAAGAGCGCCATAATTATTTCAGTAATCCTTACTCCTAAAGACTTGATACAACCTTCAATAACTTACACTAATTACTTCTCAAGCCACTAAGTTATGATTAGTCACAAAACCTGTAGAATGCCAGAAAAGAGTACATGAGCTCATAATCAAAAAGCTCGATGAAGGTTTCATGAGTCACTAGAGAAGAAAAGGAACAAGCATATATAAGAACAGGAAAGCTTCAAGAAGAGTTTTGGATAGAAACAATTTAAATAAGAAATGAAATGCATATGTCAGAATATGGTAATTCTTGGATTTAAATTTCTATCTAATAAAAGCCTTGATCCCAGATACAAAGAGAAACACGCAGTTCTAATGACATATCAATGGAGATGATCAAAACAGTTCAACACGGAGAGGAAAAACAAAAAAAAAACCCTGTAAACATTATGAACTCCAATGTTGGCATAAAATCCCTGAACTATACGAGCAGCTAACATGTCAGCCAATATAAGGATAAAATGGCATTATCAAAAGAAGAAAAGTCCATCCACTAGTACCTTAATCTTGTCCAATATCGATTCATCAATAGAAAAGGCAGAGACTTAGTGTTGCTATTATCAGTATATATAATCAAGCACAGAAATTCCAGCTTACACCATCACTTGACAATCCCACATGATGTTTCTAGATAAATGAAATGCACCAACCCCATTAATCACTTACACCATCACTTGACAATCCCAAATGATGTTTCTAGATAAATGAAATGCACCAACCCCATTAATCATCTAAAACAGTAAAATTCCACATAAATCTTAGTGATATGCCGAGGATTTGAGAATTTTTCCCGGGGATGGTAGTTAAAGGTAGTGAGGGTTTCAAAACCAAAACCAAACGAGACTAGAGGCAACAATGGAACTAGCATCATTCCTACAAGTGCGATTACTATACCAAAATAAAGAAAATCCAACAAAGCGCAGCAGAAACTAAGACCAGAATTGAGAAGAAAATTAATTCATAACAATTTCCGAAATATAATCCATGGATTTATCATTTCCCATAAATAAATTAACAACACACATCTAAATTAACAACACACATATAAGTGGACTTCCAACCATGGCAATTCCAAAATTTATAAGTACCCATAAATTTTTTTTCTTTAATTTGCACGGAATCAAAACTATACAAAACCGTTTTAGCATTAATTAATTAACTAAAGTAAAAGATGAAAATCGTAGCCAAACATAGATCGATCAAAATACAAATCAATCAACATAATTGTAATTAACAATGACCGGTCATCTAAGTTTAATTAACAAAAAAAAAGTTGAGGAATTACAAGGCAATCGAATTCCTGATGATGATCTATCTGTTGGGGTCCTTGGGGAGGTTGCGTTAAGAACTCCCGGTTATGAAGATAGGTAGGTAGAAAAGCGCAAGACAGGGAGTTGAAATTAAAATGAAAAAAAAAAAAAAGTATTCGGCATAAAAGCTGTGCTATTTATATTGGTAAAGAAAAGGGATTTTTTTTTAATTACCGTAAATCTCAAAAATATTATCCAAATATTCTCAATTTTACCATTATACAATTTTATCCTAAATTTTTTAGAAATTCTCGATTAAGGATTTTCATATTATAAAAGCTTTTCATCTAAATTTATATCCAAATTATATATTTTTGATAAAAAAAAATGAAGTCATTTGAGGTCCTTACTCAAAAAAATTAAATTATTGATGATAAACTTAATATAAAAATGAGTGTACCTTGATAATATTTTTGAGGTATATTTTGGTTTTCTTAAAAAATTATTTAAATTAATGGTTGATGAGTTAAATAGGCTAACTTAGACATAACTTAAGTTGATTTTGAAATTAGATTGAATGATATTTTAGAAGTTTGAAAAAGATTATGTTTTAAATTATTTTTAATTTGAAAATATATTAAAATAATATTTTAAAAAAAATTCATATTAACATATTAAAAAAATATAAAAAAATTAATTTGAATGAAAAACAAATAATAAAACAGTAATTCAACCATTTAAAAAGCTGACCATTGCAATATTCAAATGGAAAAGGCTATCATTAAAAGGTAAAATATGACTTCGGGTTAGCAATCTTAGCCTAAAAAGAAAGAATTACTAAAGGTTTTTGTGTTTTCTTCGAAAACATTTGATCCATTTTTGTTGAATTAATTCTTTTCTTAACAAATTTTGACAAATTGATAATAAATTGAACCTAAGGTTGTAATAAAAAAAAAATTATAATTATTATGGATTGTTATAAGAAAAAACCTAGACATTGTTGAATTAATTGTTATGTTTCCTGGAATATGTGTGCGTGCGCGTGCAGTCGAAATGCTAAATTTTAAATTTTTTTTGAAGACTCAAAAATCTTGTTAATAGATTTAGAGTTGCTTATGGTTTATATGAAAATTATTTAAAGATTAAATGTTCTTCTTGACTTTAAATAATTGCTTCAAGACTAAGTTGTTACGAACTATAAATCATCCGAGTGTTCGACCTCTAACGATAATCCACATGAACCACCAATGAAAAATATCATAAACCTTTATAGAATATAGGAATTGCTATGTCTTTGAAGTGTTGATTCTTTTCTTTTGTATTTTTTAGGTATTTTGTAACTTATGTAGTTTATACACAGAAAATAAAAGGCACAACATTCTATTTATAAGGAAACCTAAAAAACCTTATAAATAAGAAAATATCAATTTGCCGCCTGTATAATATCGCATTTATTATTTCAGGATAAATTTAAAAATTTATTCAATCAAGTCTCTACTTGATTTTTCTAGATCAATAATTTTAATTCCCTATATAAATTACACTCTAGTCATTAATTTCTAAAATTTATTTACAATCAAAACACACTTGATTAACCATTCCATTTTAATTTTTTTTTATCAATGGATCTTATGTGTATAACCCATTAAGTTTTCTAATAAATTGGCCCAAATATAAATCACAATTTTAAAGAAAATAAGATTAGATAAATTAGATTTAATTATTATCAATTCAATAATTGATTAATATATATATATTTGAAGACTATGTACAATATCTAGCAACTTGTCATGATTCCTTAAATATTAAAAAAGTTATAAGTGATTTGACTTAACTTTTTAGTGACTAGTTTCTTAGTGTAATTATTATCTATTAATCAATAATATTCTTATTTAGACATTATGACATATAATGTGTCTATTTTGTCAAATCATGTTTGTTCTCAACACCATAGTAATTGATTATTTGAATAAGATTTGAAACTCTTTTTAAATCTCATTCCACCTTACACAAGAATTTAAAATCAATACTACTTGAGAACACATAGAATATTTTCCCTAATTCATATACGGTTATGAACCCTCTCTTAATTGACCAAATACCTTCTTAAAGTTCTTGTTATACTTGACACGATCAAAGAGTTGATGTCTTATCCCAAGTGCAGGAGTGTCAAAGTAATAAATAACCCGACAAGATCAGGGTCGAACCACAGGAATGTGAACTATATAAATTATAAATAATAATAATCATAATAATAATAATAATAAGAACAACAACAACAACAACAATGATGATGATGATAGTGATGATGAGTTAAAGAGGACTTTGAAATGTAAGATTAATGTGAATATTAAACAATGATAAAAACAAATGTCAAGGTTAGAGGATCCACTAATAGTATTAGAGATAAGTAAAGTATAAACTCTTTATAAATTATCAACATGATCATATTAATCATCTTATTTACGTAACACCATACTTATAAATTTTATTAGGTATTCATAATGCTAACTTATGTTGACAATAAATCAAATTTCTCTCATAACAACGACGTCGGTCGAAGACTATGAAGGATCAAGTATTTGATGTACCAAGTGTTATACAACACAAATCTAGATTAACCATTTAACAAGCAAGGTATTAAGAATTAATAAGATAAAAATGATAAGACATGCTAATAGCAAAATTTTTTTGATATAAGCATTAAAGTCCATGTTGAGTTTATATTATACATATTCTAACATTATTAGTGAAACCTTTTCACCTTGACATAATTAACTTAGCTAGACATTATGAAGAAGAAAAACATAAATAAACAATATAAGAACATAAACATGATATAAGTTAACTAAGTATAGTAAAGGAAATGAAAAGCATAAACAATAGATTAACGAAAGGAAAACTTAAGCATTACAAAAATATAAAGAGAAAGAGCAAGAACATGATCTTGATCTAAGAACCAAGATTCCTAAATGAATGGCAAATGCCTCCTTTTATAGGCTAAAATTCAGAACTATTCATTTGGTAATTGATTATTGATGTAATGGCCAACTATTGATTTAGTGGACTTGGTGGACAGCAGTACTCAAGCATTTTGGCTGGATGAAATGACATTGATGCAATCAGAATTTGGCAAAGTGTTCATAAAAGTTGTTGGCAATCATCTTATCTTTCCACCCATAAAATTCAAAGCATTTGAATTATTAGAGCTCGAGATATGGCTAAAATACTGAGTAGCGCAGCTGGTGGACATGGTGGATAGCCCTCAAGCTCTTGTCTCATTGTTACCATCAGAATTTGAGAAAGTTTTCTGCATGAAAGTTGTTAGAAATTATCGTTTCCTTCCACCTACCAAATTTCACATCATTATGCCTTCTAGAACTCTAGATATGGGTAAAATTCTAAGCGGTGTTTGAGCTAGATTGCATGACAGATTCTGACTTCTGTTTTGTGTCCAAACTTTGAATTTGAAAACGGTAGATTTGGGTCTTACACTATTCATGAACATTGTAGGACTATTTCTTAGCTTTCTATCCATATAAATCAATCTGAAATCCAAGATCTACAGCTCTAGATATGACCCAATAACTGAACAGTGTTCCAATTTGAATTGAATCGGTATCTCCTTTCTAAGCTTACCATTTTCTTTGTCCTTTCGCTTTCAATAGTTAATCACATTAATCAATCCTTTGAATTGTGAGATATGCCTGCATTTAAATGAGCATTTACCATAAATTAAAGCTATCTTATATTATCAGACTTGTTATTATAAAACATGCTCTAGTTAAGGAGTTATTGATACTTCAAGTGCAAAATGATGATATAAAACGTTGATAAAAATGCACTTTTAAATACTAATCACACCCCCCAACCAGCTTATTACTAGTCCCTAGTAATCAAAGTGTTAAAATAAAAAAATAATTTGCAAGTTCCACAAAGCAAGGCATTCATCATTTAACTTCCATTAATCTATCCAAGCAAACAAACTCTCATTAAATTTATATATATTTGCTCAATACCTCTTAAACAAAATATTAATAAACCTTCTTTTTTATGTACTCAATGTATGAAAACATAGATGATGGGGCTTTTATTGGAAGAAAACAATATTTTGTTCTAATGTTTAAGGTTAACTTTCTTGAGTTGAGGTTATTATCTTTGTTTTTCTCTTTATACACACACACACACACACACACACACAACTTAAAACTCAATGGATCTTTAACCCATGTAACGAGCTTTCGGCTAATGACTCCCAGACCAGTTGGTCTTAGGGCATTAGGTGTTGAGACACCCCTTCGAGCTTAATAACTCGGGTTGCAGATACTGATACGTAGATAGTGCAATGTTTGATTCTTTTAAGCTTTTCTCCTCAACCCATGTAACAAACGTTGGGCCAATAGCTCCCAAGTCAGTTGACTTCAGGGTATTAGGTGTTAAAACACCCCTTCGGGCTTAATTGCTTAGATTAGGGAGGCTACGAAACCAAACTTATCTACGTTATTATTATTATTTTTTTTTGTTTTTTTTTTTGCAAATTATATACTATCCCTTTCCCTTAGTTGTTACCTTTAACAAAAGAACATAAATAATAAAATAATCCAGTGTGCGACCCACAATCATATGTTAAAGTGTGTGTGTGAAAATGAAGGTTTAAAAATACTTGTTAAATTAGTATATAAGCAGAATCAATTGATAATAATGCGAGAATTTGTAAACCTGAATATTTCAAGAAGTATTATGATAGTCCTTATTTAAGAATGTTTACTAAGATGTGTCTCAAGAGTCATTTTAACAAAAGAACTCCTTAACTCTGCCATTTTAGTAACAACGATTTTGCAAATAGAAAACACAGTTAGTTATTTTTTTTTTAGGTATCGATTACCCTTTCCCCCCAATCAAAACGAGACATTGTCTTCAATGTCCTAAGGTAGAAAGATAGAGTATAGAAGACATCACCTGAAACAACGAACATTGACAAACTTGAAACACACTTAAACAAATATAAGAAATAACAAAACAAAATAATAAGATATTAATAAAACCAAAAGACACAAGGTTTCACAAACGAAGGCTCAAATCCAATCTAAGCTTTTACGGCTTTCCTTAGTTGACCAATGTATGCGACTCATGGAGGGATTAATGATAGGGATGAAAGATTGTAGTTGGTCAATCAATTGTGAATATGCAGTTGGGCCCAAGAAGAAATATGAAAGATCTCTTCTAATGTGCCCAGACCACCTGGTAAGGCAATGAAGGCATTAGCGTGTTTAAACATTGTATTCAGTCGATCAGACATTGTGGAGACCTGTAGTTCCTCTCCAATTGTTTTTCCAATGAGGTCCTTTTTTGCTAAAGCTTTGGGGATGACCCCCAAAACTTGACTGCCTCCTAAAAATGCAGTTATTAACACACCCCCCATTAACCCAAGGCTGCCTCCGCCATACATTAAATGAATCTTTCTCTCAGCTAATACCTGACCAAGATGATTTGTTGATTCTAAAAACTCTTTTTC
Source organism: Populus deltoides (assembly GCA_015852605.2). NCBI lineage: Eukaryota > Viridiplantae > Streptophyta > Magnoliopsida > Malpighiales > Salicaceae > Populus > Populus deltoides. Next base: position 20,811,998 of record CM027571.2, on the reverse strand, counting down.
TTTCCCAGGACTAGATCCACCGAAAACACAAATATTTCTTATTTGATGACTTGAGGAACTTGCCATTTCTACACACTTCGATATCTGTTGAATGTATGGGTTGAGTAGAAATGAAGGGAAGGAAGAGAAGATTTTATAGATGAGAAATTGAAAAAGCAATCATACCACCTATATATAGGCCAGCTGGAGTCTCTCTCTCTCTCTCTCTCTTTTTATTTTTTTATTTTAAAAAAACATGTGTATGTACAAGTAGTTGTGATTATGGCTCACATCTTCCCTTGGTTTTACATCTAAGAACGGCTTAAACGCCCTCTATGGGTTAGGGATATGCTTCCCATCTAGTTTTCTTAAAAACTGGCAAACAGGGTCTTTTTTAGTCAGATTCCCAAGACTACGTCGAGCATGTTCTTTATGGAATTGTGGCCATAAATCATGAATTGCACGATGCACATCTCTACTAGGGTGCGTCTAATGAGTCAATAGAAGATTATCTAAAGACTCCTTACTCAGGCCATCCTTAATAAACTGTATTTATCTTCACGGTTTACAGATATTATTCCTAAAGAACGATATTTTGCATTATAGGTCCATCTAGCACATCTGTGATAGACTTTTAGTCGTTTTGCACGACGTTTCTTTGTAAAAGTGCTTTTACCTGTTTTCAGGCATGTATGAAATGAAAGAATTGAAGGACTCACTTGATAATCGGACCTTTGCTTCAATTAGTCAGCGAATATCTTTAGAAATTCCATGGTTCATTAACAATCTCAATCTTTCACACCTATCATGGTAAATTTTTGTAGTTGCATTTTGAGGAAGAGCGGGAAAATACTTTTTCAATTTTTCAAGAGCGGTGTCCATTTTTTTAGATGAGAAGTGGAAAAGAGATGCAAAGAAGGGAGAAAGAGCAAAGAATTGCACAAATATATACACAAGTATCAGTTATCATGGGAAACTAAAAGAACCGACTTAAGGGTCACGGAGTACCGTTATCCGCCATTTGACCGGGGTGAGAGAAACTAGCAAAATAAAGGTCACACCAAAAAGAAACACAAAAATAGTGTGAGAAAAAAAATCAATCTTTACATACAGGATCACCCAATTCAATAGTCATTTTCAACTTAAAAATTGTCAAAGTAAACTTTCAAACGATGTCCATTTACCTTGAAAACATTACCATTCTTTGGATTCTCGATATCACAGGCCTCATATGGATACACATGTTTCATAATAAAAGGATCGCTCCATCTTGATCTTAGTTTTCTAGGAAATAAATGGAGTCGAGAACTATAAAGTAAGACTTTTTGACCAACATTGAATGTTTTTCTCAATATTTTCCTGTCATGAAACTTTTTGATCCTTGCTTTATGAATTCTTGAATTTTCATATACATCATTTCTCACTTCCTCAAGCTCATTTATTTGTAATTTTCGCAGCTGACTATCATCATCAAGGTTTGAATTGAAAACTTTAATAGCCCAATAAGCTTTATGTTCAAGTTCCACAGGCAAGTGACAAGGTTTTTCATAGACTAGTCTATAAGGTGACATACCTAATGATGTTTTATAAGCAGTTCGATAAGCCCAAAGTGCATCATTAAGTCTTAAAGACCAGTCTTTCCTATTAGGGTTCACTGTTTTCTCCAAGATCTGGTTGATCTCCCTATTAGCAAGTTCTACTTGTCCACTTGTCTGAGGGTGATAAGGGGTGACAACTTTGTGTGTGATTTCATATTTCTTCATTAAAGATTCAAATGACTTGTTGCAGAAATGTGTTCCACCATCACTTATCATGGCTCGAGGGATTCTAAATCGACTCAAGATATTTTCGTTCAAAACATTTATCACTGTTTTGTGATCATTGTTTCGACTTGGAATTGCCTCTATCCATTTTGAAACATAATCCATTGCGACTAATATGTACAAAAAACCAAATGATGGAGGAAATGGACCCATGAAATCTATACCCCAATAGTCAAAGATCTCAATGACAAGAATAGGATTTAAAGGCATCATATGACGTTTTAAAATAGATCTCAACTTTTGATAATTTTCACAAATCTTGCAGAATGCATGTGTGTCCTTGAACATGGTGGGCAGTAAAATCCACTTTGTAAGATTTTTGCAGTTGTCTTTCTTGATGAGAAATGGCCCCCACATGCCTCAGAATGAGAAAATTTAATGACACTACTTACCTCATTGTCAGGAATGCATCTTCAAAATATTTGATCAGGACAATATTTGAATAAATAAGGGTCATCTCAATAAAAGTTCTTCACTTCGTTCAAGAACTTTCTTTTGTCTTGGGTGCTCTAATAAGCTAGCAAATGTCCTAAAACTAGAAAATTAACAATATTAGCAAACCAAGGCATTGTAGCAACAGAAAGTAAATATTCATCAGGAAAGTAATCATTGATTTGTATGATGTCAGATGTGGAATCTATTGTCAATCTTGACACATGATCCGCGACAACATTTTCGATGCCTTTCTTGTCTTTGATTGTGATATCAAATTCTTGAAGTAACAAAATTCATCGTACCAATCTAACCTTAAAATCCTTTTTTGAAAGAAGATATTTCAAAGCTACATGATCACTAAAAACAACAACAGGTGAGCCAACAAGATAAGATCTGAACTTGTCACATGCAAATACTACTGCAAGTAATTCCTTTTCAGTGGTAGTGTAATTTATTTGAGCACTATTTAAAGTTTTACTTGCATAGTAAATCACATAGGGTTTCTTATCTTTTCTTTGTCCTAAGACAGCACCTACGGCATAATCACTAGCATCACACATTATTTCAAAAGGTAATGACCAATCAGGAGGTTGAATGACAGGAGCAGAAGTAAGCAAGTTTTTAAGTTTAACAAAGGCTTCTTCACATTGTTCACTCCATTCAAAAACATTCTCCTTTGTTAGAAGGTTACACAATGGCTTAGATATGACACTAAAATCTTTGATGAACCTTCTACAAAAACCAGCATGTCCTAAGAATGATCTAACATCTTTAACAGATTTTGGTGTTAGCAAGTTGGCAATTAACTCGATTTTGGATTTGTCAACCTCAATTCCTTTCGATGAAACAATATGACCAAGTACAATGCCGTTTGTTACTATAAAATGATATTTTTCCCAATTCAGCGCAAGATTCTTCTCTTCATACCTGCTCAAAACCTTTTCTAAGTTAGTCAAACAATCATCAAATGAATCGCCAAAAACAAAAAAATCATCCATAAAAATTTCAAGAAAACGTTCAACCATATCACTGAATATGCTAAGCATACATCTTTGAAACGTGGTTGGTGCATTACATAATCCAAAAGACATCCTTCTATATGCAAAAGTTCCAAATGGACATGTGAAAGTAGTCTTCTCTTGATCTTCCAATGCAAATTCAATTTGGTTGTAACCTGAATAGCCATCTAGGAAACAATAAAATTCATAACCTGTAACTCTTTCTAGGATTTGATCTATGAAAGGTAAAGGGAAATGATCTTTTCTAGTCATTGAATTAAGTTTTCTATAGTCAATGCATATGTGCCAACCAGTAATAGTCCTAGTTTGAATTAACTTATTTTTCTCATTTGTTATCACAGTGACTCCAGACTTCTTGGGTACAACTTGGGTAAAACTTACCCATTTGCTGTCAGAAATAAAATAAATGATTCCATTATCTAGAAGCTTGATGACTTCATTCCTCACTACTTCTTTCATATTCGGATTAAGCCTTCGTTGCATTTCTCTAGAGGGTTTAGCATTTTCCTCCAAATAAATCTTGTGTGTGCAAATCAAAGGACTAATTCCTTTATGTCAGCTATAGTCCATCCTAATGCATTTTTGTGCATTTTCAGAGTTTGTAATAACTTACCTTCTTGATGTGCATTAAGTTTGGAAGAGATTATTACCGGAAAAGTTTCATTTTTTCCCAAAAATAAGTATTTGAGATTGAATGGTAACGGCTTCAAATCAGGTTTTGGTGGTTGAACAGTTGAAGGTATAGACTCAATTTATTGTGGTGGCAATTCTTCAATTTATGGTCTCCAATTACTTGCCTTTGATTTTTCTTGAAAATAAAACCATTTGTAAATTCTCATATTCATTAAACTCAATTTCACTGGAAATAGTTTCAAATTGATCATGAACTAATTTTTCAATAAAGTCCACTTCCTGTAAATCATTATTATCTCCAGGTTGCTTGTAAATGTTGAAAATATTCATCTCCAACGTCATGTTTCTAAATGATAACTTCATCAGTCCATTCCAACAATTAATCAATGCATTAGGAGTTGTAAGAAACAGACGTCCTAAAATAACAGGAATTGAATTACATGCTTCAACAGGTTGTGTATCCAAGACAACAAAATCCACAGGATAAAATAAATTTATCAACTTGTACTAACACATCTTCAACTATTCCTCTAGGCACTTTTACAGATCTATCAGCAAGTAAAAGAGTTACAGAAGTTGGTTTTAGCTCACCTAGATTGAGACTCTGAAATACTGAATATGAAAGTAAATTCACACTAGCTCCAAAATCAAGTAAAGCTCTCTCAATTTTATGTTCTCCAATAAAGCAAGAAATTATAAGACAACCAAGGTCTTTATATTTCAAAACATTATTTTTTTGAAGAATGACACTTACTTGTTCGGCTAAAAAGGCTTTCTTTTTCACATTCAGTTTTCTCTTCATAGTGCACAGATCTTTTAAAAATTTAGCATAAGAAGGTACTTGTTTAATAGCATCTAACAAAGGTATATTAATCCTTACCTGTTTGAAAGTTTCAAAGATTTCAGAGTTGTGATTGACTTTCCTTTGTTTGGTCATGGCATGAGGAAATTGAAGTGCTGGCGGGGAATCAGTCTTTTCTTTGCAATGTTCAGATTCAACCCCTTCCTTACCCTCGGAGATTAACTCATCTTTTTCACAAGGTTCAAGAATGGGTTTTTCAATAACCTTACCACTACGAAGAGTGATGACTGATTTGACTTGATCCATGTGTTGGCTTCCAGAACTACTTGCATTTGCATTGTATTGCCCCTTGGGTTTTTGCTGTGGTTGAGATGGAAACTTATCTTTTTCTTGAAAACTGAGAGCAGATGTAAATTTTACAAGAGCATCTTTTAGATCTGCCATGGTTTGAGCATTTTGAGTGTTGATTGTCTCCTGCTTTTCAATGAATGCATGCAATGTTTCCTCAAGATTTCTTCTAGGAGGTGCATATCCATGAGAATTTTGGAAATTATGATGTGCTTGAAACGGTGGCTGTGAAGTTTGTGTATTATTGTTACCACTCTTCCAACTGAAATTTGGGTGATTTCTCCAACTAGGATTGTATGTATGTAAGTATGGGTTATGATTGGGCCTTTGAAAACTGTTTAAAGCAAGGGCTTGTTCATGGATGCATTCCTTGAAAGAAGGCAAAGTTGGACAGTCATTGGTTGCATGTTCATTCGTTTCACAGATTTAACACACAATGTCTTGAACAGATTTTAATTGACCACTCTGTTTAAATTCAAGTGCCTCGACTTTTCTAGCTAAAGATGCAAATTTGGCTTGGAAGTCATGATCTTCCCTAAGGTTGTAAATACCTCCACTAGATGTATGAGGTTGAGTTTTACCTGATGCCTCATAAGTACCTGTAATGTCCTAATTTTGAGCATTTTCAGCTAGCAAGTCTAGGTACTCCATTGCTTCATCAGGGTCTTTATTTTCAAAAGTTTTATTGCACATCAATTCCACCATTTGCCTATCTTTAGGTGCTAACCCTTCATAAAAATGTAAAACCAATCTCTATGTTTCAAAACCATAATGAGGGCAAGTATTAAGCAAATCTTGATACCTATCCCAACATTGGTAAAATGTTTCTCCTGGTTTTTGAGTGAAAGTGGTGATTTGTCTTTTGAAAGAGTTTGTTTTGTGAGATGGAAAAAACTTCTTTAAAAATTGTTGTTGCATTTCATCCCAAGCACAAATGGATCCTGACCTAAGATTTTGTAGCCATGTTATAGCTTTATCTTTTAATGAAAAAGGAAAAAACTTTAATCTGACGGTGTTTATGCTACAATTTAAGTCATTATAGGTGTTACAGACTTCTTCAAATTCTCTCAAATGCAAATATGGATTTTCTAGATCTAAGCCATGAAAAGAAGGTAAAAGTTGAATAATGTCAGGCTTAAAATTAAAGTGAGATGCTTCATGAGGGAAAACTATACATGAGGGTGCACTTGTTCTAAGTCTATTATTCTCATTATTCTCATTATAAAGTGATTGGTTATCTTCTTCGGCCATATTTTCTGAAAATGATGAGGATACCCTACAAAGTCTACCACTTAATGTACGTGACCAAACTCTCATGCACGTGTAAGAAGAGAATAAAAGGAAGAAGAAAACAAAAAAAAAGAAACAAAACAAAAGAAACAAAAGTTAGATACAAGAAAAGTAAAAAGTGAAAATAAAATAAATATTATAATTTATACAAGAATTTACCTCCCTGACAACGGCGCCAAAAACTTGACACGATCAAAGAGTTGATGTCTTATCCCAAGTGTAGGAGTGTCAAAGTAATAAATAACCCGGCAAGACTGGGGTCGAACCATAGAGAGGTGACTATATAAATTATAAATAACAACAACAACAACAACAACAACAACAACAACAACAACAATGATGATGATGATGATGGTGATGATGATGATGGTGATGATGAGTTAAAGAGGACTTTGAGATGTAAGATTAATGTGAATATTAAACAATGATGGTGTTAGCAAACTTTCTTGGATATAAACATTAAAGTCCATGTTGAGTTTATATTATACTTATCCTAACACCATTAGTGAAACCTTGTCACCTTGACATAATTAACTTAGCTAGATATTATGAAGAAGAAAAACATAAATAAACAATATAAGAACATAAACATGATATAAGTTAACTAAGTATAGTAAAGGAAATGAAAAGCATGAACAAGAGATTAATGAAAATAAAACTTAGCATTACAACAATAAAGAGAGAGCAAGAACATGATCTTGATCTTAGAACCAAGATTTCTAAATGAATGGAAAATGCCTCCTTTTATAGGCTAAAATTCAGAACTATTCATTTGGTAATTGATTATTGATGTAGTGGCCAACTATTGATTTAGTGGACTTGGTGGACAGCAGCACTCACGCATTTTGGCTGGATGAAATGACATTGATCCATTCAGAATTTGGCAAAGTATTCTCATGAAAGTTGTTGGCAATCATCTTATCTTTTCACCCATAAAATGTTAGAGCATTTGGATCACTAGAGCTCGAGATATGGCTAAAATACTGAGTAGTGCTGTTGGTGGACGTGGTGGATAGACCCCAAGCTCTTGTTTGGATGTAATGTCATTGTTACCATCTGACTTTAAGACAAACTTCTTCATGAAAGTTGTTGGAAATTATCTTTTCCTTTCACCCACCAAATTTCACGTCCTTTGGCTTTCTAGAACTCCAGATATGGATAAAATTCTAAGTAGTGTTTGGGATGGATTACAGGACAGATTCTGACTTCTCTTTTGTGGCCAAACTTTGAATTTGAAAACGGCCGATTTGGGTCTTACACTATTCATGAACATTTTAGGCCTATTTCTTAGCTTTCCATCCATATAAATTAAGCTGAAATCCAAGATCTACAGCTCCAGATATGACCCAATAACTGAATAGTGTTCCAATTTGAATTGAATCGGCATCTCCTTTCTAAGCTTATCACTGAATATGCTAAGCATGCATCTTTGAAACGTGGCTGGTGCATTACATAAACCAAAAGGCATCCTTCGATATGCAAAAGTACCAAATGGACATGTGAAAGTAGTCTTCTCTTGATCTTCCAATGCAATTTCAATTTGATTATAACCTGAATAGCCATCTAGGAAACAATAAAATTCATGACCTGCAACTCTTTCTAGGATTTGATCCATGAAAGGTAAAGGGAAATGATCTTTTCTAATCATTGAATTAAGTTTTCTATAGTTAATGCACATCCGCCAACCAGTAATAGTTCTAGTTGGAATTAACTCATTTTTCTCATTTGTTATCACAGTGACTCTAGACTTCTTGGGTACAACTTGCGTAGGACTTACCCATTTGCTGTCAGAAATAGGATAAATGATTCCATTATCAAGAAGCTTAATGACTTCATTTCTCACTACTTCTTTCATATTAGGATTAAGCCTTCGTTGCACTTCTCTAGAGGGTTTAGCATTTTCCTCTAAATAAATCCTGTGTGTGCAAATCAAAGGACTAATTCCTTTTATGCCAGCTATGGTCCATCCTAATGCATTTTTGTGCATTTTCAGAGTTTGTAATAACTTACTTTCTTGATGTGCATTAAGTTTGGAAGAAATTATTACCGGAAAAGTTTCATTTTCTCCCAAAAATGAGTATTTGAGATTGAATGGTAACGGCTTCAAATCAGGTTTTGGTGGTTGAACACTGGAAGGTATGGACTCAATTGATTGTGATGGCAATTCCTCAATTTGTGGTCTCCAATTACTTGCCTTTGATTCTTCCTGAAAATAAATCATTTGCAAATTCTCAGATTCATTAAACTCAATTTCACTAGAAATTGTTTCAAATTGATCATGAACTAATTTTTCAATAAAGTCCACTTCCTGTAAATCAGTATTATCTCCAGGTTGCTTGCAAATGTTGAAAATATTCATCTCCAATGTCATGTTTCCAAATGATAACTTCATCAGTCCCTTCCTACAATTAATCAATGCATTAGAAGTTGCAAGAAACGGACGTCCTAAAATAACAGGAATTGAATTACATGCTTCAACAGGTTGTGTATCCAAGACAACAAAATCCACAGGATAAATGAATTTATCAACTTGAACTAACACATCTTCAAGTATTCCTCTAGGCACTTTTATAGATCTATCGGCAAGTAAAAGAGTTACAGAAGTTGGTTTTAACTCACCTAGATTGAGATTCTGAAAGACTGAATATGGAAGTAAATTCACACTAACTCCAAGATCAAATAAAGCTCTTTCAATTTTATGTTCTCCAATAAAGCAAGAAATTATAGGACAACCAGGGTCTTTATATTTCAAAGCATTATTGTTTTGAAGAATGACACTTACTTGTTCAGCTAAAAAGGCTTTCTTTTTCACATTGATTTCTCTTCTCTTCACAAGGCATGATCTTTTAAGAATTTAGCATAAGAAGGTACCTGTTTAATAGCATCCAACAAAGGTATATTGATCCTTACCTGTTTGAAAGTTTCAAAGATTTCAGAGTTGTGATTGACTTTCCTTTGTTTGGTCATGGCATGAGGAAATTGAAGTCTTTGGCGGGAATCAGTCTTTTCTTTGCAATGTTCAGATTCAACCCCTTCCTTACCCTCGGAGATTAACTCATCTTTTTCACAAGGTTCAAGAATGGGTTTTTCAATAACCTTACCATTACGAAGAGTGATGACTGATTTGACTTGATCCATGTGTTGGCTTCCAGAACTACTTGCGTTTGCATTGTATTGCCCCTTGGGATTTTGCTGTGGTTGAGATGGAAACTTACCTTTTTCTTGAAAACTGAGAGCAGATGTGAATTTTGTAAGAGCATCTTTTAGATCTGCCATGGTTTGAGCATTTTGAGTGTTGATTGTCTCCTACTTTTCAATGAATGCATGCAATGTTTCCTCAAGATTTCTTCTAGGAGGTGGAGCATAAGGAGGTGCATATCCATGAGAATTTTGGAAATTATGGTGTGCTTAAAACGGTGGCTGTGAAGTTTGTGCATTATTGTTACCACTTTTCCAACTGAAATTTGGATGATTTCTCCAACCAGTGTTGTATGTTTGCGAGTATGGGTTATGAATGGGCCTTTGAAAACTGTTTAAAACATGGGCTTGTTCATGGAGGCATTCCTTGAAAGAAGGCAAAGTTGGACAGTCATTGATTGCATGTTCATTCGTTTCACAAATTTGACACACAATGTCTTGAACAGATTTTAATTGACCACTCTGTTTAAATTCAAGTGCCTCGACTTTTCTAGCTAAAGATGCAAATTTAACTTGGAGGTCATGATCTTCCCTAAGGTTGTACATACCTCCACTAGATGTATGAGGTTGAGTTTTACCTGGTGCCTCATAACTGCCTGTAGTGTCCCAATTTTGAGCATTTTCAACTAGCAAATCTAGGTACTCCATTGCTTCATCAGGGTCTTTATTTTCAAAAGTTTCATTGCACATCAATTCCACCATTTGCCTATCTTTAGGTGTTAATCCTTCATAAAAATGTGAAACCAATCTCCAAGTTTCAAAACCATGATGAGGGCAAGTATTAAGCAAATCTCGATACCTATCCCAACATAGATAAAATGTTTCTCCTGGTTTTTGAGTGAAAGTGGTAATTTGTCTTTTGAAAGAGTTTGTTCTGTGAGATGGAAAAAACTTCTTTAAAAATTGTTGTTGCATTTCATCCCAAGCACGAATGGATCCTGACCTAAGATTTTGTAGCCATGTTTTAGCTTTATCTTTTAATGAAAAAGGAAAAAGCTTTAATCTGATGGTGTTCATGCTACAATTTAAGTCATTATAGGTATTACAGACTTCTTCAAATTCTCACAAATGCAAGTATGGATTTTCTAGATCTAAGCCATGAAAAGAAGGTAAAAGTTGAATAATGTCTGGCTTAAAATTAAAGTGAGATGCATCAGGAGGGAAAACTATACATGAAGGTGCACTTGTTCTTGTTGGATTCATGTGGTCTCTTAGTGTTCTAACTCAATTATTCTCATTATTCTCATAATGAAGTGATTGGTTATCTTCTTCAGCCATATTTACTGAAAATAATGAGGATATCCTACAAAGTCTACCACTTAATGTACGTGACCAAACTCTCATGCACGTGTAATAAGAGAATAAAAGGAAGAAGAAAACAAGAGAAAAAGGAAACAAAAGAAAAAAAACACAAGTTAGATACAAGAGAAGTGAAAAATAAAAAATAAAATAAAAATTATAATTTATACAAGAATTTACCTCCCCGGTAACGACGCCAAAAACTTGACACGATCAAAGAGTTGATGTCTTATCCCAAGTGCAGAAGTGTCATAGTAATAAATAACCCGGCAAGACCCGGGTTGAACCACAGGGAGGTGAAATATATAAATTATAATTAATAATAATAATAATGAAAACAACAATGAAGAAGATGATGATGGTGATAATGAGTTAAAAAGGACTTTGAGATGTAAGATAAATGTAAAGATTATACAATGATAAAAACAAATGTCAAGGTTAGAGGATCCACTAATAGTATTAGAGATAAGAAAAGTATATACTCTTTATAAATTATCAACATAATCATATTAATCATCTTATTTACGTAACACCATACTTATAAATTTTATCAGGTATTCATGATGCTAACTTATGTTGACAACAAATTAAGTTCCTCTCATAATAACGATGTCGGCCGAAGATTATGAAGGATCAAGTATTTGATGTACCAATTGTTATACAACACAAATCTAGATTAACCATTTAACAAGCAAAGTATTAAGAATTAATAAGATAAAAATGATAAGACATGTTAATAGCAAACTTTCTTGGATATAAACATTAAAGTCCATGTTGAGTTTATATTATACTTATCCTAACACCATTAGTGAAACCATGTCACCTTGACATAATTAACTTAGCTAGACATTATGAAGAAGAAAAACATAAATAAACAATATAAGAACATAAACATGATATAAGTTAACTAAGTATAGTAAAGGAAATGAAAAGTATAAACAAGAGATTAATGAAAGGAAAACTTAAGCATTACAAAAATATAAAGAGAGAGAGAGCAAGAACATGATCTTGATCTAAGAACCAAGATTGCTAAATGAATGGCAAATGCCTTCTTTTATAGGCTAAAATTCAGAACTATTCATTTGGTAATTGTTTATTGATCTAGTGGCCAACTATTGATTTAGTGGACTTGGTAGACAGCAGCACTCAAGCACTTTGGCTGGATGAAATGACATTGATCCATTCAGAATTTGGCAAAGTGCTCTTCATAAAAGTTGTTAGCAATCATCTTATCTTTCCACCCATAAAATGTGAGAGCATTTGGATCACCAGAGCTCGAGATATGGCTAAAATACTGAGTAGTGTTGTTGGTGGACGTGGTGGATAGACCTCAAGCTCTTGTCTGGATGAAATGTCATTGTTACCATCCGAATTTGAGATAATCTTCTTCATATAAGTTGTTGGAAATTGTCTTTTCCTTCCACTCACCAAATTTCACGTCGTTTGGCCTTCTAAAACTTTAGATATGGGTAAAATTCTAAACAGTGTTTGGGCTGGATTACAGGACAGATTCTGACTTCTCTTTTATGGCCAAACTTTGAATTTGAAAACAGTAGATTTGGGTCTTACATTATTCATGAACATTGTAGACCTATTTCTTAGCTTTCCATCCATATAAATTAAGCTGAAATCCAAGATCTACAGCTCCAGATATGACCCAATAACTGAACAGTGTTCCAATTTGAATTGAATCAGCATCTCCTTTCTAAGCTTAGCCGTTTCTTTGTCCTTTCACTTTGAATAGTTAATCACATCAATCAATCCTTTGAATTGTGAGATATGCCTGCATTTAAACATTTACCATAAATTAAAGCTATCTTATATTATCAGATCTGTTATTATAAAACATGCTTTAGTTAAGGAGTTATTGATACTTCAAGTGCAAAATGATGATATAAAACATTGATAAAAATACACTTTTAAGTACTAATCACTCATAAGTATATGCAACTCATCAGTTTCAACTTTCATAAGAAGTTCATATCTCATTAGTGCATGATGCGTTCTACTAAATATATAGAGTTATTAAGTTTATTAAACTTTAGGTTGAATGTCCAATGTTAAAGCCTTAGGCTTAGGTTCCATTTAAATTTCAATTTGTGGTTCTTGAACTTCATCAAGTTTTATTTTTCTCTCACTGCTCCTTTCAAGAACAAATTTTTTCTTTAGAAAGGTAGTATATATTGAGACAAAAAATTTTTCTATTTAAATTTATCTAATAATTCCTTTTGGATATCCTATAAATTTATACTTATTTGACTTAATTCTTAGCTTTTTCAGATACAATATGCTTCATATACACATCACATCTCAAATTTTTTTAGTGTGGAAAGACTGGTCTTTTACCATTCCATATCTCATATAAAGTTTTATCAACGAATTTTGATGGAATTCTATTTAAAAGGAACATAGTTATTTGTAGGGCATAACCCTAAAAAGAAGATGGAAGGTTTATTTAACTTATCATAAACTGTATCATATCCAATAAAATGTAATTTCTCCTTTCAAAAACTTCATTTTATTGTAGTGTTTTAGGAGGTGTATATTATAAGAGAATCTCATTCTCTTTTAAATAATCTTGAAAATATTGACTTAAGTATTCACCACCTCGATCAAATTAAAGTATATTAATGCTCTTTCTAGTTTATTTTTCAACTTTATTTTTGAATGTTTTGAACCTTTTAAATGATTTAGACTTGCATCAAATACACATTACCATATCCAATATGGTTATTAATGATAAAAACATGTATATTCATCTACGACACAAATCATTATTAGTCCATATACATCTATATATATTAGACCTAATAATTCATTAGATCTACTCTTTCATTAAAGAGTGTTTCGGTCATCTTACTCGATAAACAAGTTTTACAAGTTTCATATGATTCATAATTAAAAAGATCAAATATACTTCTTCTCAGTGATTCTTGTTTTATTGATATGATATAGTTTACAATGCCATAAATAATATGAATATTGATTATCCAATTGTTCATCTTGCTATTTATATTAAACCTGAGAATTTCAAGATTAGATGTATACAAACCATTTGTATAAATACCAGATCTATAATAAATATTATTTTTATAAAAGGAACAATATTTTTTCTTAATAATAAATTTAAATACATTAAAAAATAGATACAATGTTTCTAGAAAATGCTAGAATTAAATAACAATTATCAAATTATAGTATCAGCTCACTTGGCAAAGTTAATACAGCAGTCCTTGTTTCATTATCAACTTGTAAATCAACTTTACTTTTATTCAATCATAAACACACTTAAAGTAAAAGTTTCAAAAAGCTTTTTAGCTTTCATGGTTGCAAGATAATCTTTGTAGTTTCTCGCATAATGGCTTTTCTTGGCACAATGATAACATGTACCCTTATCTTTTTTAATGTCTAAAGTAAGATTCCATGCTTGGACTATAAGACTAAGTCAATGCTTAACTCATAGTCCATGACAAAGCCCAATTGGACTAATTCCTAAAATAACCAATCATCCTCAACACATGGATGTTCATCAAGGAACCCTCTATTATCTTGTAGATGAACAATTTCTTTGAGGTCTCATGTCTCTCAATCCTATTAGTTGCATTAAATAACTCTTTGAGATGTATAATTATTATATGGGCATCTATATTCTCATGCTATGTTTGAAGTTCAAGTTACATACTAGCTAACATAGCATATATAACTTGCTCATCATCATCAATATGATGTCAATAATCAGTCATAACTTTGTTATTAGTATCCTTATTATGAACATGAGGAATCATATTTTCAAGAACATACAAGCTTCTTTCTTGTTTGAGAATAAATATCACATTCTGGTACCAATCTGAGAAGTTTGATCAAGTCAAATATGCTACATAGGGATATATTTATTTTTACTTGTGTTAATCTATCAAGTTATTCATGTAAAGATAACGAGTATCAGTTTCATGAATAAATATTTATAACTAAATTTAAATAAGGTCTTTACTTATAATTTGATCTTTCACTATTTTCATGCAAGTTAATAACCCTTACTATTAATTTAAGAAATCTCGCTTATATCTTTTTGTAGGTTAGGATCCCATTTAATTTATATGATCTTGAGTAACTTAAAAAATCAAAATAAATAAAATTAAATTAGGTAGATAACATAACTTATCAATGACATCTTCATGTAACTCCTAAATTAATTAGGTGACAACTCTTTATCAAAACATATCATATATGTTTCACCTACTATTGCCTCTAATTTTATATGATTATAACTCATCCAAATCATATAAGTTAGTTAAGTAGGACTCAATTTTATAGCATTAAACATATTCGATTAACAATAATTTTGAATAGCTCAACAAGTTATCCGTGAATAGAACTCTGGTTTTATACATATAAAATTAGAAAGTAACAAATCATGTTCTCAAAATCTACTTAATATATTAATAAGAAGTTTTTTTATTTTAATTAATTCTCATTCCATGGCTTTACTAATATATCATGCATAACAATTATATATAAACATATGTCAATAGCATGTCATTCTAATTGGATAATTTTGGACATATCTAAACTAATTCTCTCGATCCATTGAAAGGAACTAGGTGGTCAAAACCTAAAAAGCCATTGCAAATCTTTATAAGTCCTTTATGAGCATCATGGTTGTAGCATTTTCCGCTATTATTTCTTCATCTTGGATTATAAAATATAATTTTCTATCTAAATTTCTACATTTCTAAATTACATCGCATTTACATAATTACATAAGAAACATCGAGTTATATTTGAAGGGAATTAGATAAAAAAAAGTAATTTTACAACCCATAATAAAAATAGAAACAAGACAGGATACAAGCTATATTTAATATTACAATAATTCAACGATTAAAAACACAATCACATTGATCTTTTAATGTCTATAATCATCTATCATGCATACTAACACATTAATATACATAAATAAATATATTGCCTACTTTAATTTTAATTATTGGCTTTATGTGCAATTTTAAAATAATATTTCTTAACACTTAGAAATATTAAATCAAAACTAATTTGATAATTTCCTAAACATAATAAATTTTATTAAATACAAATTTTCATTGATTTTGTTTTTAAATTTAATAAGAAAACCAATCATATTAAAATTATTATTAACATCCTAAACTNTTTTTGAGTNTATTAAATAAAACTTTTTGGTTTAAAAACTCTATTCATTTGGAAAAACCATTTTCTAATTTTTTTTCTTAAATATTTTAATGAAATCCTAATCCTATAGGATATTACAAAACTTAAAAAACTTGAAATAAACATTTTAATTCAATCATAATCTTATTAGAAAAACTAATTATCTATTTAATTTAGGTTTCAATTTTAAAATATAAAATCAACATTTTATATATAGAGGGACATAATCATAATTCTATCATAAATACCATATTGTAATAAGGAATAACTTGCAGGGGTAAATTTGTAAATTACACCCCAAAACTCTATTGTAATAAATTATTAGGTATAGAAGTAGAATTGTAAGAACATGTTTGGGCACCGCATTCCAAAAAAATTCAAAATTTTGTTTTGCTAAAATTTAATATAGTTTGTACATTTTGGATCGTTTTAATGTGCTGATATCAAAAATGATTTTTAAAAAATAAAAAAAATCATTGACATATATTTCGGCACAAAAAATTATTTAAAAAACAACCAGTACCACACTGTCAAGCACTCTCTAATTCTACCACCAAACACCTTAAAGAAAGCTCAAGCGAAGAATTGTAAATCCTACTTTTTCTTGATGCTTATTGCTAGTAGAGGGCTAACAACTATTACAAAAGTTGTTGCTGCTAGCGTGGGCTGCCCATGCTAGACTGCAGCCTCCAGCTGTGGCAACAATGATGTCTTAGCTCTTGGTGAAGTGCGGGGTTACAACCCTCGCGTCGCATCACTTGTAGTGCAAGGTTGCTGCACAGCACTACCGGCAGTGTCGTGGCTACTAACGCAACCATGGCAAGCTGTTGTTGCTCGCCAGCAGTGCTGGCAGCATTTTGCAGTCATTAAAACTGATTTTTTTATTTCAATGGTGTATTCCAGCCAAATCTAGCCGGAATAGTAGTTGAATTTATTTTTTTTTGAAAAAATTATACGAAAAAAAATATTTTTTACACATAAATTTAATT
Source organism: Populus deltoides (assembly GCA_015852605.2). Lineage (NCBI taxonomy): Eukaryota > Viridiplantae > Streptophyta > Magnoliopsida > Malpighiales > Salicaceae > Populus > Populus deltoides. The sequence continues at coordinate 20,794,999 of CM027571.2, read as the reverse complement.
AACGATTAATATCAATAATAATTAAAATATATAATCAATAATCCTAATTATTTAATAAAATCTTCGCTACCACTGTTGGGTTTCGCGGAGTATATATACGTAGTGAAAATGATAAATATAAAATTTTTCTAGAAGTTTCAAGAATCTCGTTAGATAGATTTAAAGTTGTTTAGAGTTTATACAAAGATCATCTAATGATCAAGTGTTATTTTTGGCTTTGAATGATTGCTTCAACCTTGGGTTGTCACAAACCACAAATCATCCAAGTGTTCGGTCTCTAACAGTAATCCACACAAACCTCTAATAAAAAATCTCATAAACCTTTTTAGAAGAGAAGGATTTCTATGCCTTTAAGTGCTAGTTCTATTCTTTATATATATATATATATATATATATATATATATATATATATATATATATATATATATATATGTTTTTAAAGTGTTTTGTAACTTAGTTTTTACACACACAAAAAAGAGGCACAACATTCTATTTATATGGAAACTTGAAAACCTTATAAATGAAAAAATATTAATTTGTCCCCTGAATAATATCACATATATTATTTCAGGATAATTTCATAAATTTATTCATGGAATGTGTCTAATCTATCAAATCATGTTTGTTTTCAATACCATAATCATTGATTTTTTAAATAAGATTTGAAATTCTTTTCAAATCTCATTCCACCTTACACAAGAATTTACAATCAATACTATTTAATTACATATGAAACATTTTTTCTAATGTACCTAGGGTGATGAAATCTCTTTTGATTACTTAAATATCTTCATATAATTATTGTTATATCCAACATCTGCTCATTTGTTACCCTTGATTAGGATAACGTGTAGCATGATCAAAACATAAACATTCACTATATAAGATAACTTAGTGATCTCAAGTTTAAGGATCACTTACATAACCGTCATGTGAGTCTTTCCATAGACACATGTAATCTTTCCATATGAAATTATCATGTGGGTTAGTTCAGTGTACATGTCATCTAAAAAACACTTACTTATTAGTTCAAGATATTTCTCACATTCAGCTTATGAGAACAACTGTTTTCTTTTATAAAAGAAAGAACATGATATATATCAGTCTTAATAACTCTAATTAATATCTAATTCTAATAAAGCATTAACCAGGAACATTTATGAATAATATTTTGAAAAAATATAAAACTGTTTATTTTTGTGTTTTAAAAATATTTTAAAAAAAATTAAAAATATTTTAAATTTTTCTTAGCTTTAAATTAATTTTTTTTTATGTTTTTAGATCATTTTAATACATGAATGTCAAAAATTATTTTTAAAAAATAAAAAATATTATTTTAATATATATATATATATATATATATATATATATATATATATATAAATAAAAAATATTTTAAAAATCAACCATAACAACAACTTTAACCCAGAATCATGAACCTCAAAATAATAGAAACAAATCGCTATACTCAAAAACTGATAAATTACAATGCGGAGGAGATTATTAAAAGATGAAAAGCAATCATCAGCAGACCTGTGGTACAGCTGGTCATCACACTCAATCCATATAAAGATTAGCTTTATTTTCCAACTTGCAATTTTCGCAGATGATTATTTTGATAATCTCCCAAGTTGTAACAAAATGAATTCAGTATGATGAAATTAATGTATCTAACGAGCATCTTTTGACAGAAGGTCGTTGCTTTCCACCTTTCGAACATTGCATGGTGCGTCGACACAGTCTCCTCTCTCGAAAACAGCAGCAGCCCCCATGCCAGACCCTGCAAATATAGCCATAGCCGCACTTCTGAGGTCAGAAGGAAATCCAGAAAATAGAAAGAAGCATGGTGAATTCCAATCTTTCCGTTTCCTCTAAACTTGCATAGCATTTGTGCATCTTTATGTGCTCTATTAACCCTCCTTCCGAATTCACTATTTTTCAACTGCTACAGAAAACCATCCATCTAGCTAGCTGTAGTGAAACCACTCTTGTTTTGTTGCAAGAAGATGATCCAACAAAACGGAAGAACAGCAACTATAACAATTCAATTTGATATAAACTACTTTTTATGAAGTTCTGTTTAATATCTGACCAAGAAAGCATATGAAAGGGACCAGACCAGATAATGAAATGCCACTGACCAGTCCTTTTATTGAAATCCCACTGACTAGTCACATTTTGCTTTCTAAACAGAAATGCAATCTTTGATGTTGCCTACATATACTTTCTAAACATTTACAAGAGATCAAGAATTGAATGAAGTCGTTTGTAGTAATATCTTGTCATGTTAAGTGTGTAGTTGAATATAGAGAGGGAGAGGGGGAGACCTATGCACATTGAGATCACTCCAAAGCGACTATCTTTCCCACGACGCTTCATCTCATTCAGAAGAGTTCCAACACAGCGGGCACCTAGCAAAAAGTAGCAGTAAGTGGCTTACAAGTGTGCTCAACTGACATTAAAAGAAATCAACACCAAGCTAAGCTTCTCAGGTCGAATGCTACATTATTCGTTTATGTTGTGTTATTTTTTTAGGCACTAATTTTAAAGCTAACCATTTACTTCAAAAGGCATACAAGTGTCCATGTATGCCTTTTCATGAACTTATCTTGAGAAACAATCATAAGCATTTAAAAATTAAAACACGAACTCAGTCTCACAAAAAATGTCAGTGTGAATACCTGTAGCACCTAAAGGATGCCCAAGAGCAATTGCACCGCCATTTACATTAACTTTCTCAGGGTCAAGCTCCAGCTTCTTTATACAATAAACATATTGTGATGCAAATGCCTGAAGAGAGACCAGCAGGTTCCTTAACTCAAAAAAATCTCACTCTTAAAGATTCAGGGGGCATTGTTGAGCCCGCTACCTCATTTATTTCAAACAGGTCAATATCATTAAGCTCAAGTCCAGCAGCTTGCACTGCCGCTGGAATTGCAGCAGCTGGGCCTACACCCATTACAGCAGGATCTACACCAACAGCAGCAAAACTCCTGCAGGAAAAGCATGTGACTGTAAGATTAGAGCATGAAATTTTTTTGAAATCCCGACTCCACATCAAAATGTTATTTACTCATCATGACAACCTCTACTGAACTTTCAGTTCCTTCCTAGATAGGAGGTTTTCACTGATAATCACTTGTGAACTTCTGCACCAAATTCCTGCTTATTCTTGGATAAAAAATGCTATGTTTCCAAGAGTTGCATTCATTTGAAAACTTTCAATAACAGAATAAAGCAGTATGTTCATTCTCAGAGGAAGATACCGAAAGTAGAAAAAAATATAGAGAAGGTGAAAGTTTCTCTTCCCGCAGAAGTAAATGCCAGATTAAATTCTGAACCATGTTCATGGATGTTATTGGCTTCTTTCAATACAAGGTCTTAGAGTAGTCTCACTAAAAAACTAGGAGGACATCTTTCTTAACTTTATGAATCTCTCTATTCTAGGAAACTCTTCCAAGAACTTCATACCATAACTGACCCATCCATGAAATTTCTTCAAAATTTGCATAATGCAGCAACAATACCGAGAAAAAAAGTAGACTCAACTTTGCTTTCAGAAGATTCTTTAGCATATCTGTATTCCAAGGCAATAGAACACTTCCAATGACCCGGAAAATTCCCTAGCTTTGATTAATTTTTTTTAAGAAAAAATGTAATAAAAGATTTGCCAAACAAAATAGTTATGGAATCAACTAGCTGACCCAATATCAGCATTCAAGGTTTGTACTTGTGGTAAGACATGGTTTACATGTAAAGAGCCACGTGTGATACCTGCTAAAGGTAGCATCTCTTTGCAAGAAAACACTAGTACCTGAACACTCCAAGAATTGGAAGTCCCTTCTGTGCAGCAAGGCTTCTTTTCATAAGAAGTACAGCTCCAGCACCATCACTGACTTGGCTAGCATTGCCTATTTATACAGTTTGCACTCAAATGAGATTTGATGATATATGCTGATCAAGATAGATTGAATACATTTTGACAAGATCCTTAATGGTAATGTGTATCATGAGTACCAGCAGTGGTGGATCCATCCTTTTTGAATGCAGGTTTCAGCCTGGACAGCTCTGCCAGGTTTGAGTTTGGTCGAATGCCATCATCCTCTGAAATTGTGATAACCTTCTGTATACCAGTTTCTGGGTCCACAATCTTTTTATAAAAATCATTGGTTAGAAGACATGATAGCAACAACAATAATATTCAAGAATGCGAGCCTCTTGACTATTCATTGTTTTATTTACCTTTGTAGTAACTGGGATAATTTCATCTTTGAATTTTCCAGATGCTCTTGCAGCTGCAGCTTTTCTATGAGAATCAACCTGTTCAAAAAGATAAGGTGTCAAGACTATCACACAATAACATGTTAGCATTGAAAAATCACACAACCTCGAATGATCTGTGGAACTCACAGCAGCCTGATCTTGGTCTTGTCGTGTCACGCCATAACGCTGAGCAACATTTTCAGAAGTCAGACCCATAGGAAGAAGACAATCTCGGGCTTGTTGAAAGGTCTCTACCTGTTAACAACATAACTCAAGTTCAACGATAACATTTCAAAAATTTATGATTTCTTCATAAAAATACAGTTGGGATTTACTCTTGGGTTAACTTGGGGAACACTCCTAATGCCGTTCACTGTCATGCACTCCAACCCAGCTGCAATACCTGCGTTGAAAAGACAAAATGAAGTTTAGCAAAAAGAGGGTCATCCACAAACGATACATATTCTAGAATCACCCTGACCAATGTCATAATATCCTGCTTTTATGGATGCAGCAACATCAGCAACTGCCTGGAGGCCAGATGAGCATTGCCTGTTCACTGTTCTGAGGGGCACCGTATCTGGTTGGAACAAACGAGTCAGTAAGATCTTTTCAACCGACATCAAAATTCTGGTAATGAAGTCAATCACAAGAAAATTGTGCGTCAAAATCTGAACAAATTGGACTCAAATGCCAACGAAAAATATGAAGGGCTAATGCAGAAGGGTTTAACCAAAACTATACCAGGGAAACCAGCATAAAACGCTGCCATCCTGCACTCAATTGCTCTTTCTGAACCAGGAGCCAGAACGGTTCCAACGACGATGTCCCCTACTTCACTTGGATTCACATTTGTTTTTTCTACCACTGCCTACAATCAAGTTTTACAATTGGTCAACTCAAGAGATGAACATGGCTAACTTAATTACCATAATTGTAGCAGTAGCAGCACAAAAACATACATATACGTCCAACCTTTTATCAAATAGAAAGATCCAAAGACTGTGGTCTATATTAAATGGTCCTTTTCAAACCTTCCAGAAAACAAATCATTTTCATAATAGAGGGGGAAGAGCTAACCTTTAATACAAATCCAAGTAGATCATCGGGAAAGGTATCCTTGAACCCACCACGCCTGGCTTTGCAAATAGCAGTACGGTACGCACTGCTTGTCAATCATCAAGTTTAATAAAGATCATAAAGATAAACAAGGGACAAAATGAAAATACACATCGAAACATATATGCAAAAATTGGTTAAGATTATATCCTCTCTCTTTTTTCAAAGAGAAATCAAGAAACTTACGCCACAATCACAATATCATCACCAAAAGCAGCTGTCCGGTGATATGCAGCACTGTCCCCAGCAGCACAAATTGAAGCCTGGCAACAAGAAAAGAATAATGAAATCCATTTTCACCTTCAATTGAGTCCATTAAGAGGAAAAAAAAAAGACTGCAAGGAAGGAAAATAAACTTACAGAGAGAAGAGGAGAAGGAGAAGTGGGTTGCAGATGAGCAAGAAGAACTTTTTGTCTGTTAAATGCTTTCTCCATTTTTATTTTTATTTTTGTGTGTGTTTTTCAAGAAGTTCTCTTTTCTTTCTCTCAGGACAACGAATGATATAAACCGAGAAGATGTTGATGATATATATAACCGAGCAGCTGTTGATTTGGTTGGGTTGCAGAGAGAGAAAAGGAGAGAACTACTCCATCCGTAGTGGTGCTGCTGTCATTTGCTCGCTGTAGAATTAAAATAATAATAATAATAATACAAAGTGGGTGAAATTTGCTTGATTGTTAGAATTAAAATACAATACTACTTTCTTAAGATTATAAAGTAAGAACTCATTCAAAGTGAGAAATTTAAATAAAAATAAAAAAAAAAAACAAAATTTAAATATGTTGGAATTCAAAATAAAATATATCCATGCAATTAAGATAAACCAATCATGAAAAATAATTCAACTAATCAAATTTTATATTTACTTCTCAATGATTATGAGTTCGAGTCCTCTTAGACCGAAGTCTTGCCGGGTCACACCAGATTTTTTTTATTTTATTTTTTTTAACCCGATCCGGTTTCAGTCCGGGATGGTCTGCTCAGGTTTCAAAACTATGGTTATCACAATTATTTTTGGTTGAATTTCTTTCATATTTTGGTCAATAAACTATGCCACTTTATATATATATATATATATATATATATATATATATATATATATATATAAAAGTTTCAAAAAGTTTCTCATTGCAACGCATGGGTGGCGTATCTTTCTTTTATTTTCTAATATATTCATGTTAAAAATAATAAAATATTTTTTTTCATATTTTTATCAAAACTTGCATTTATGGTTTTGATAAATTATTGTTTAAAAAGCAATTATTCCGGTAAAGTCAAATACCAAAAAAAAAAGCACATTAGTTAGGTAATAAGGTTGATTCTAATTGTATACAATTTTTTCAAATGAAGAATCATGAAAAAAAATGGAAACAAATATATTAATTAAAAAAAAGGAATCATACTAGAAATGTTGTTTTTCAATAGAGTTGAAATAATTATTTTTTTACAAGACATAATTTTATTGTTATGTGATTAAATATTTTTTAAAAAAAATACTTTGTCAAATATCTTAATATTTCGTTTTATCTTAATTTACTATCTTAATTTTTTTTAACGTGGATGTCCGAGTCAATTTGCGCGTACCTCAATTAATTTCACGGATCCTGAAGTTAACGATCATGTAAATTTTCAATGATTATCATATTAGCAACCACAGAACTCGAATTTAAAACCACGGGACTATTTCAATTTTTAGTTAGCCTCATAATTGTTTTTAGTGTATATAATTTTTAATTTATTTTATTATATATATATATATATGTATTATCTTCTTGATTTATAATTTTTTTTTGTTTTACTGTGAAAAGAGAGTTACCACTGGTTTTTTTTTTCTTTTTGTGCGTTGAAAAAGTAATTTGAATCCAATCCAATCCATGATGAATCACGGATACATGACTAGTTTATTCTATTCAAAGAAATTGCGAAACCCAGTGACTGCCCGAATTATACACACACCATTTTTTTTATGTTGGTGACGACGACTTTCTACTGGGGTGCATGGTCAACGGGGCAACTAGGCATTGTTATTGACAAAATTAAGTTTATTTTTTTTATTTTATTTTTTTTATAAAAATGACAGATATAATTTTATTCAAAAGTATAATCTAATGCCTCTGGCGGGTTTGGCTTGGATGATAAATATATTAGGTTGGAATCCTGTCATAGTTTATTTATTTTTTTAATTACAGATGGCATTTTCACATAATTAATTTCTTCCATAAAGATATATTAATTTTTAAAGCTAATCCATGTTTACACGGTAATCTAATATCTTTTTGGCATGAATTGATATGATATTGATTCACCCAACTACTTGAGAACTAAACTGTATTTTAAAAAAATTTATATCATCAGATCGTTTTGATGTGCTAATATTAAAAATATTTTTAAAAAAATAAAATATTTATTTTAATATATTTTTAAACGAAAAACACTTTAAACCGTCATCACTATTACAGTTTTAAATAAACTCTTAGAATGTAGCTTAGGTTAATTTTTTTTTCCAACTCATTTTTTAAAATAATTTAATGAGTTACTGTGTGTCGAAATAAAATGAGATTTAATTGGATAAATTCCAATAATTTTTTTTTTAGTTTTGTTTAAAAATATTGTTGTAGTTTTTTTACAAATATATTTTAAAATAATACCATTTAAGCTTTTCATATATAAAAATCAAAATAATATCATTTTAAAATAAATATAAATTAAAGTAATATGACAATTAATCATGTGTTAATGCCAACATGACACTACCTTTTGGAGTCAACCGAACCAGAAATGTAATTCACGCGCTCGTACCATACGCTTGCTTGTCTTTATATTCTACCAATCACTTGACGTTGATGGATACTGTGTTTCCCGAGCCCCACCGATTACTGACCGTTCACAAACGCTATAGTTTTTGTTTCCTGTGTGTTTCTTAAGGATATATTTATTTTGAAAAATATTTAATTAATAATTTTAATATTTCTCGATAATTTTAGTGCTTGGATAATTTTAATATAAATTAATACTTTTAACAGTCAACACAATGAAGAACCTCCAAAACCGAAATCATGCCCGACTAAAATCCAAAAACGGGGTGGTTGAGAGGGTTTGAGGCTGACGGGTGGTGGGGACCGGAAGCATAAAAAATTGCACCGGTGGTGCTGAGGCGGACAGAACAATGGTAGGTAGGAAGGGAGGTAGGTGAGCCTGAAAACTGGCTTGTATATTAGAAGAAAAAAAAAAGAACAAAAAAAGGGAGTGGTTTATTTTGGTTGGAAAAAGGAGAAAAGCTGGTGTGTTTTTAAATTGGGAATATTGTCAAATTTAATAAATAGGAAAAAATAAATGAAAAATAAAATTTAGGTAAGGTGGTAGTGTAAGTTTATCGAATGATTGAATTTTATTTTTTTTAATTTTATTCTTGAGACAGCATTTATTATGATTAAAAAAAAATAGTGCAATAATTGATGGAAATGAAAGCACATTGATCCATATTTTTCATAACCTGGCAGGACTGCAGGAGGCTTTAAAAAAAAAAACCAGGGAGAGAAAAAATTAGATGAACTGATTCTTCTTTCATAAATCATCCATCCACCAACCTATTTTCCAGTTCCTAGGATAATAGTAATTGACTTCTTTACTTTGAAAAAAGCTCTCAATTAAATAAATAATTGCCTTGCCAACAACTTAATATTATAATTAAATAAAAAAATCTTAAAAAAAGTATTTTATTGCTAGTTCAATTTTGATCCTCTTACGTTAGACTTTCAAGCTCAATGTTTTCATTCTTTACGCTTCAATTATTATTATTATTATTATTATTATTATTATTATCCTTCATAATTATGTTTTCATGGTTTTATCTATTGAGATATGTTTTGATGTGCATGCTATCATATATATATATATATATATATAGACACACACACACACTCTGTTATACAGATTATTCTTACATCATATTAAAGACTACTATTATAAAATAGAGTTACAGGTTATTGTTTAAAATTTTTTGAAAGAATAAGGACTAATATTAACAAAAAAAAACTTTTTTTTCATTTGCACGGTTTGAGAGGCATTTTTGTAGAAATTTAGAGAAGAATAATCTCTCAATCATAAATTTACTGATGGCAAAGTACAAATATATATAGGCTAGAATCAGTTCCTAACATGGCAGCTACTAGATTTGATTATGTCCTTGGATATGAAGGAAATAAATAATAATTACATGATAATCTAAAATAGAAAATAGACATAACATATAGGAAATATAATAACTACAAGATCTTGTATATTGTTTCTTGATATTGCAGTATCTGCTCCATTAATCTTCAGTATTTGCAATATCTGCAAGGATCTACAACTTATACTGTAATCTTCAAGACTCCCTCTCAAGCTAGATCTAGTGGATTAACTGATCCAAGCTTGCTGAGCAAACGATGAAACTGACCAGATGGAAGGATTTTGGTAAATACATCAGCAAGTTGATCATGGGTGCGCACATAGGATGTCTGAAAAAGTTTAGCTTGAACCCGCTGACGAATGTAATGGCAATCTACTTCGAGATGTTTTGTGCATTCATGAAACACCGGATTAGAGGCAATATGCATGGCAGCTTGATTGTCACAAAATAAGGGCATAGGTGTATGAAAGACAAAACCGAGATCTACAAGTAGATGTTTAAGTCAAATTAATTCACATGAAGTAGATGTCATTGCGTGATATTCAGCTTCAGCACTTGAACGCGCGACCACTTGTTGTTTTTTGCTCTTCCAAGATACTAAATTACCTCCAATAAACATGCAATATCCAGTGGTAGAACGTCTATCTAATGCATTTCCTGCTCAATCAGAATCTGTGTATCCTGTAATATCTGTATGTCCATTACGTGTCAAAATAATGCCTCGACCAATAGTTCCTTTTAAGTATCGCAGAATACGCTTCATCATATCAAGATGTCGAGCTGTAAAAGCATGCATATATTGGCTCAATAAGCTAACAACAAATGTAATGTCTGGTTTAGTGATTGTCAAGTAAATCAATTTTCCAACAATCATTTGATAAGCAGTGAATATTGAGAGAGGTTTGCCTGATGAATCCAACCGCAACTTGTTGTCCAGAAGAGTAATAGCTGGCTTGGTATGCAGCATTTTAGCATCCTGTAGCATGTCTAGGATATACTTCTGTTGGTTAAGAAACACACCCTTGCTGGAATTAGCCATTTCTATCCCCAAGAAATACTTTAGCTTCCCAAGATCTTTAATAGAGAATTGCCGCTGTAGATCGACCTTTAATTTTGCAACAGATGTTTCATTACTTCACGTGATAATTAAGTCATCTATATATATAAGCACAATCAACTTGTCCACAGAATTATGTTGAATAAACAGTAAAGAGTCAACATTATTTCTTATGAAACCATGTGTCTGTAAAACAAAACTTAATTTGGCATGCCATGCTCATGGGCTCTGTTTCAATCCATAGATGGATTTGTGAAGTTTGCAGACCAGGTTAGGAGAGTGACTTTGTGGATGTCCTGGAGGTAGCTTCATGAATACTTCCTCTTCAATTTCTCCATGCAGGAACGCATTGCGTACATCCATTTGATACAATGACGAACCTTGATTAATTACCACAGATAACAAGACACGGATAATAGTCATTTTCATAAATGGAGCAAAGGTTTCCTTGTAGTCGATTCCAAATTTCTGTGAGACCCTTTAAGCTACAAGTCGGGCTTTATACCTTTCAATTGTTCCATCTGAGTTGAATTTTATCTTGAAAATCCAAAGGCAACCAACTACATGTTTACCTGCAAGAAGAAGCATGATGCTCCATGTCTTATTATCAACAAGTGCACTCAATTCTTCTATCATAGTCTGCTGCCATACAGCTTGGGATTGAGCTTCTTAAAATGACTTGGGTTCATGTTCTTTAGAGACAGAGGTGAGGAAGGCTCGGTGATCTGAGGACAATTTATCATATGACAGAAATTTAGAGACTGGATGCTTGATAATATATGTTACATACTCTTGTAATCTAAGAAGAGGCTGACGTGTTCTGTGATACATTCTTCTAGGAACTTCATCACCTTGAATAGCAGGGGCTTCTATACTAGGATGAAGAACATCAAGTGCCAGACAGGCACCCAAAAGATTCGCAGCACTGGTGGAAGGAGATTGATCAACAATGGGCTGAACTCTAATATCTGGAACTTCAGGAACCTGTTGCGGCAGAGAACATACATTATGATCATAATAACTGGAAGTAGGCAACGAAAACAAGTTAAAATCATCCTCTTCTTGACCTGTGGCAGGGTAATATAGAGTATCTTTAGAAAATCTAACATCTCTTGAAACGTTCATTTTCTTTGGTGAGGGATTATAACATCTGTATCCTTTTTGTGTTTGAGAATACCCCAAGAAAATGCATTTGACAGCTCTGGAATCAAGCTTGTCCAGTTTTGATGAGGGTAAGTGCACAAAACATGAACATCCAAATACCTTTAGATGTGCCTGTTGCGATGTCGCGGTCGCACAAATTAATTACCCTAGCTTAAAACACAACGCACAAGATAGTATAGAGCAAGCAAGGGGTTGATCCCACGAGAAAGGTTCAAGTCAGATTTTTTATGCTAGATGATATGCAAAAAAAAATAATTTTGGGAGGGGTTTGGACGTTATCTAGGCTAAAGCAAAAGAAAATAGAAAACTATCAAGCGAAATTAAATAAAATCAGAAAATTATCAAGAGAACAAACCTTGGTCGCAAGCACACATCCACCTACAGAAATCAGAATTGATCATGGAAATGAAACATCAATTTATATTCTGAATATTTATCTCTTCTTAACATTGGTTAGTTAACGGATCCGTCGTATAACTAACCCTAACCATCAAACAACCATAGTGTCCGCACTAGTAATTTAATTCAATGGCAGCCTTAAGAACTAGATAAGTTGATTAATCAAGAAAACATAACTGTCTGTAGTCTATGTTTGATTTGATTGAATGTTCTCCCTAAGATTAATAACATAGATCCACCATAATTATTAAACTCAATTGCTTCACAAGTTCATATACCACAACTCCGGTTTTGATATCAAACTTAGCAATAGATTGTCTACAATAATAACTTAGAGTCCGCTCTAGCAATTAAAATAAACAATCATATGAAAAATAAGCATAGAAGAACAAACATATTGATCATATAAAGTGAAAAGAAAAGGTAAAATAAATCTCACAGTTCTTGAAATCTGAAGGTTTTCATGTCCTTGCAACTAAGAAAAAGAGTTTAGCCTTGCATGTTTGTTGAACAACTAATCAAAAAGAAGGAGGAATGCATGATTTCAGGTTTTTTAAAGGAGGGGGGTGTTTTTCTCCTCTTGGCTGGTTGCCCCCTTCTCTTTTCTCATTCTTTTTATATCCCAGGAAACCCTAGTCTCTATTTTACAAAATAGTCCTCCCTTAAGTAGACAATTTACATTTAAGTAGTTCAATAACTATTTTCCTAAAAAAGGTGAAATAGCCTTGCATGAAATCTTTAAGCTTTGACTTAGAGGAGCTAAATTGCTGAAATAAAAACTTGGATATCGGTTTAGATGCTTCGAAACGTAATTTGAACTTGTTTCTTCACGAAACCTGTTTGCTAGCAGAATTCAGTTGTCATCTTTGAAAAATCATATCTCCCTCATATGACATCATTTTTGGCTAAACTTTGAAGCGTGAATAGGTCTTTGAGTCAAGAATCCAAAACAATTGAGTTTGCATCAATTGGACTTTTGTAGCTCTAGATATTCAAGTCGGAATGGTCGAAGGTCAACACTAGTAGATTGCAAAATTTGACTTTGAAGGCTGCGATTTCCATGCTCTTCCTTGTTTTATTTTCTTGCCTTAGATGTCCAGAAAGGTATGGATGTTAGCTTTTTTAATGCCACTAGAATTGCTTCATTTCAACTCTAGAGCTCACGCTCTGCACAAAACATCGACTGTAGGTAAAATCTGTCAATTACCTCTAATTTACTCCCTTTTGCATCTTTCATCCAAAAGTGCCTTCAAAACATAAAATAAAGAATATCAAGGCATTATATATATAAAACATAAGCAAAACACTAGTTAAATGTGGGTGAAACTATCAAATAATATGGTTACATTAGTGCCAATTTGGGACTTGTAACCTGCAAAACTTTAAAAGGAAATTTAAAATTCAGCATGTGGCTGAGTAAGCGATTTATGAGATAGACAACCGTAAGAACACCATATGACCAAAACCCATGTGGAACGTGTATTTGTAACCTTATAGCATGAGTTTTTTCAAGCAGATCATGATTTTTCCGTTTAGAGACTGCATTTTGTTGTGGTGTACCAACACAATTAGTCTGATGCAATATGCCATTTGACGCGGAACAATAAATAATAAGAATTAAAGCAAGAAAAGAAAGAAGCTTTTTAGAGAAGAAGCTGAGAAGTGAAACCAAAGAAAGAGAAGAATGGGGATTAGAGATATGCAAAGTCTACAAATTTTTCATTAATCATCAAAAACTGCTCAACATTTAGAAAAGTAGGATATAAATACTAAAACCCTAACTAGAACAAGCGATTGAGCTTATGGCCTACTAAATAAAATACCCAACAATAATTAAATCAAACCCACCAAATAAACCTAAATTAATAAACCTCAACTAAAAGTTCATATAAATTAAACCCAAAAACATAAGCTAAAGCCCAATCTCTCAATTGTTTGGGCTATCCTCCATCGTCTATGATCATACGCGTGCATAAATAATATTCCGGGTTCGATGTCCCCACCAATTCTCCTGGGGTTGGAAGAACTCGACCCCATCGAGTATAGGTCAAGGCAACTTCGATAACGCTCTCAAAGATAAAGAGTAAGCTGTTATGATATCTCTCTGATAATCCAAGTATAGTCTGAATCTGGTCGTCGAGCCCATATACTGGGATTTGCTGAAGTTCACCTTCCCTGATAAAAACAACTTGTGCATTCAAAGTAGCATTAATATGTTCCTTTTGTGCCAAAGATAAGGATAATGAGGCAATGGTTTAAAAAAGAGCATCAGGGATAGGTTGTTGTGTTTTATATATAACAAAGTTCTTCATGTCAAAAGTAGAGCTAATATCAAAGTTTAATAGCAATTTAATAACATAAATATTTGATTCAATCATTTGCAACACTGTGAATGGTCTAGCACTACTTATTTGCAATTTATGGTCGGTTTCCAAAGGACATCGTTCAGGTCTAATCTGTATCATGAAATAATCTCCAACATTAAGTGTATCATGATACTTAAGTAAATCAACTTTAAATTTGTATTGTTCATTACTTGCTTGAATTTATTTCATAATCTCAACATGCAAATTATGAACTCTACATGCTAACGACTCAGCTAACTTAGACATCCTATTGTAAAGAGAAATATAAAGATGTTCTATAGGCTTTTCAGGTATGGTATGGACACAACTAAATAAACTAGGATTATTTCATCTTCCTCATCATGTGCATGAGGTAAAGGGTTAAGAAGCTCAACATGTTGCACTAAACCTATTATGTGTTGGACACCAAGCATGTGGGGTAAGGAACCAAATAGTTTAGGAGGACTAATATCATGAAACTCTTTTAAGACCATTCTTATCTCTTTAGGCGATTCCACTAAAGAGTTCCTTAAAACTTCCTCTGCCATTAAAACAGACATATCAGACTCTTTTTTAACCTCATTCTCAAGCTCACGTGGATTCATTGTGTTAAGTCCCTTTTTTTGCACATCCTCGTCATCTAGTTCACTAAAATCCTCAAGATTAGGCTCATACACTTCAACACTACAACCTATATCCTTATATTTTTGGATGACTAAAGGTTTAGAGGTGCAATCTAAAGAGATATGACCAAAACCTAGACAATTAGTACACTTAACCCTTGAACTCACCTTAGACACTTCATTGACAACTTGTTTGCCCTTATCTTTCTTATAAAGTTGGGTGCTACTATGATTAGGTCTGTGAGGTGGAACACCTGATAAAGAATCACTACTTATGAATTGGGATCTAGTAGGGATATTATAAGAGTCCTGACGATTCTTCCACTAATTCTTTGTGACCAACTTGTAGTTTTGAACTAAGTTATAAGCTTGGTCAAGGGCAGATACACCTTGAAATACAACTTCTCTTCTAAGATCATCATCCAAACCTTTACAAAATCTAAGCAAAGTCTTGGCTTCATTCTTTTTTATGGCACATCTCATCATGTAATCGTTAAACTGTATTATATACTCATTGATAGACTTATTCCTTTATTTTAGATTGTTCCATTGGTCTAAGAGTTTATTCCTATAAAACTAGGGTAGGTACTTCTCCTGAAGGTTTTGTTTTATTTTGACCCAATCAGTAATAGGAGGTTTACCTCTCATCTCTAAACAATTCTCAACATCTTTCCAATAACTTTTGGCTTTACCAATAAGCATCATCTTAGCAAATCTAACTTTCTTATTATTAGACAAGTTATGCCACTTAAAGAATCGATCCATATCACGAATCCATATATCAAAGATCCAAGGGTCATGACGACCGTAAAAATTAGGGGCTTCTATTTTGTTATGGCTCAAGACTCGCTCATCAAAGTCATCATATTTAGAGTAACCTAAATGATAGTCATACTGGTGGCGCTCAGAGTGAACTTGTCCATAATGATTATTCTTGTGATATTTATTGGTATTTAAGTGCCTTATTCGAAAACTCTATTGGGGCTCAATTATTTTAAACATGTTGATCACCTAAGTTTGCAGTGCCCTTTAAATAGTCATAAGAATATCACTAAAGGTTGAGTCTACGGTAAGTGTAAACTTAAGCTTGGACACTAGATGATCATGACACAAAAGCATGCAACACTTACTTAGAAATGAAATTGAGATCACAAATGGTTCTTGCAAGTGAAGTCACAATACAAAAATAAAGCCAATCCTATCTCTTTTTTTTTTTTAATGTGGAGATTAATCAAGAACAAATTACACCAATAAAATTGTAAGTATGTAATGCTAAACCCTTAAGTGTAAATGATTAATCAAATACAATGTCAAGGCAAAGACTCACAATTATTAAAGAGGGCAAGATAATATATATCAATGATAAAAAAAGGTTAATGAGCAAATTAATGGATAAAAAGTAAGGTGAGATTTATTTTTCTTTTTTTTTGGGAATTTTATAGGCACAAAAGTAATATTAATAACTTTAAATGACAAGTGAAAAACCAAAAAAATAAACTTCAACAAATAACATGGGAGAGTGATTCACTAACTAGAGTGTTGGGAGGAAGTTGGAATTTGTTGGAGCTGACGTGGCAACTGGATGAAGTGACTGCTGACATGGCAGATGACTTGGCTAGGTTGCTTACGTGGCATGATGGGTGACGTAGGTGATCATGTCTGGCGTAGCAGCGGTGGCATGACTGATGACATGGTAGAGTTAATTAATTTTGCATCGAGAGCCTTCTTTGGTTTCCTTCATTGTTGTTGCTGGTTGCCGTCTTCACACAGACCTGTTCTTGGAAATAAGTCAATAAATTAATCCCCGTGACCCGATACAGGTGAAAAGACTAAGATGCTGGTTTGCCATGATGAGTCTCTGGGTTGAGTTGATCTTCTGATGTGAGAGGCGGTTGTTGAAGGTGAATTGATTTGGCTACTGTGAGAATTGTTGTAGATCTTGGTGGCTGTTGAGAGAAGGTGTGGCTGGTGAAGACAAGTAACTATTGCGGGCACTGAAGGTGGTGGTTGCCATTGGTCTGTGTTATTGTTCTGTCTGACTTCTATTGTCTCCTACAGTGTAGCTCTATTGTCGGTGAGCTCGGATGCGGCAGATGGCTGGTCGTGGTTGTTGTCACTAACAGATTTGTTGTGGAGGCGCTGTGGGAATTTACTGGTGGTGCAAAATGGTGGCTGGATTGCAGATTTGTCGATGGCGTGGAGAGTGGCCTACTGTAGGAGAAGATGCGATCTATCGCCGTGGATGTTGCAGAGAGCTGTCGTGGGTTTTGGTGGCTATTAGGGATGCCCAATCTGCTCTCTGGTGAGGATGGTGTGCTCTGCGGCGGCTGTCTGCTGGTGGAGAAGATGAACAGTGAACAATTTTTATGATGAACAATGTTTTTTTTTTGAAATCGGAACAGTAGGATTTTTTTATAGATCAAACCAGATCTAGGGTTTATCATAAACATGTGGATCATTTAATTGTAAGAATAATTAAAATCCTAACTCTGATACCAAATTTGATGCGGGACACTAAATAATAAGAATTAAAGTAAGAAAAGAAAGAAGCTTTTAGAGAAGAAGTTGAGAAGTGAAAGCAAAGAAAGAGAAGAATGGGGATTGGAGATATACAAAGTCTACAAATTTTTCATTAATCATCAAAAACTGCTCAACATTTAGAAAAGTAGGATATAAATATTAAAACCCTAACTAGAACAAGCGATTGGGCTTATGACCTACTAAATAAAATACCCAACAATAATTAAATCAAACCCAACAAATAAAGCCAAATTAATAAACCTCAACTGAAAGTTCATATAAATTAAACCCAAAAACATAAGCTAAAGCCCAATCTCTCAATTATTTGGCCTATCCTCCATCGTCTATGATCATACGCGTGTATAAATAATATTTCGGGTTCGGTATCCCCACCACCATTAGAATGTAAATAATGTGTCATGTCTTTGGACATGTATTCCAAGCCATTATCTGATCGGAATGTTTTAAGATGACCAAAGAATTGATTTTTAATTAATATATGAAAATCCTGAAAGCAGGAAAAAACATCGCTCTTAGCCTTTAACAAATACACCCATGTGACTCTAGAAAACCATCAATAAAGGTTACAAAATATTTATAACCACTAAGAGACGTATTGAAAGGTCCCCATACATCTGAGTGGATAAGTTCAAACGCATGAGATACATGTGTGGTAGAATTATTAAATGAAAGTTTAGATGATTTGAAAAAATGATAGATCTCACATTCAAGAAGTTTCGAGATGGAAACTGAATTTATTTTGCTAAGTACATAATCTGACGCATGTCCTAAATGATGATGCCATAGGAGTGGCTCATATGATGTTTCAAAACTAGTCTAAAGGCTTTTGGAAACGCGATTATGCTGAAAAAAATAGCAGAGACCATGCAAGAAAAAAACCTTCACCAATCGTCTTCTTGGTTAATCAGTCCTAAAATATAACCCTGTGATGAGTGAAAATTACATCACAATTGAAAGTAGAAGTTATCTTACTGGCCGAGAGTAACTGAAAAGGAAAAGAAGCAATATATAGAACATCAGACATGATTTCAGAGACAATCTTAATTTTTCACTTACCCTTCACAAGAGACCCCCTCCCATTTGCTACCGAAACAAAGGCAGGAGAAACAAATCTTTCAAGGATAGAGAAATTTATCAACTTATTTGACATATGATCAGTGGCTTCAGAATTAACAATTCAAAGATCATGCATATTATCAAGTTCTAATGCAGTTATAAAAGCACTCAGAAATACCTTGGCTGGTATTTATGTTTGTCTCTGCTAGAAAATCCGTGAGGTGACTGATCAATGCAGTTGAGTTCTATTGATGTTGTTCCTATCCAGCAGTTCTAGTGATTCCAGACTACATCTTTCCATTGTTATGTTTGTCCTGTAGATAATTGGCAAAATCTTGCATCAAGGCAACGGGGTTGACAGTGAAGTTATCAGTTGACAGAGTTGAATCTGCCAGATGTACTTTATAGTTCGTTCTCTTCTAGAGTCCTCTTTCCTCATTAGAAAATCTAGGTTTAAGTTCTGGATACAACTGCCAACACCGGTCAGTGAGGTGTCCAGTATTATGACAGTAGCTGCACTTCAACTCTGAACATTTTCCCTTGAATGATCTGCTATCACCCGCTTGTTTTGATAAAAAAGCATGCTCAAGCATACCAGAACTAGAGTTCTCACTACGAGGCATTGTCTTGACATGATAATCACGGGTAGCTGCTGTTCTAGACTGAGTTTCATGATTCATCACTTTCCTGTGAATTTCTTCACGCTGAACCGTTGCTGTAACTGACTGCAGAGATGGCAGTTTTGGGTTCATTAGGATGTGGCTCCGCAGATCTTTAAAGTCAGAACTGAGGCTTGCCAAGAGCTGGAAAATTATGTCTTCCTCTTTTCTTCTGCGTAGGACAGCAGCATCACAGGTGTGAGGGTGATAAATCTCTAGTTCATTCTATAGACTTTTTAAATTTCCCAATAGTTGAACAAATGGTTTGTTGTCTTGATGAAGATTTGCAATTTCACGGTGAATCTGAAAAATCTGTGCTGCATTGCTTTGGTTGCCATATATGTCGCGAATGACATTCCAAAGATCATGTGCGGATGTAGAGTAGCTGAAAATTTCAGCCAAATTTTATTCCATAGAATTAAGAATCCAGGACATCACCAACTGATCTTTGGATAACCATATTTCATATTCGGGAGAGTCCACATTTGGAGACGAAATTGAACCATTGATGAATCCCAATTTTGATCTTCCACCGAGAGCAATAATGATGGCTTTTGACCAAGGAAGATAATTGAATTCATTTAGTAATATTGAACTCAATCGTTGAGCAGTATTGGTGTCATCAGTATTATTGTTAAAAAAAGAAGTTACCTTTGAGTTGGAACTTTCTTCCATAGTGGCTGTCGAAAATTCTTCTATAAGAGCAGAGACTAATGCTTAATTAGTGATAAAAACCTAGCTCTGATACCATGTAGAAATTTAAAGAAGTATAATCTCTTAATCATAAATTTACTGACGGCAGAGTCTAAGTATATATAGGCTAGAATCAGTTCCTAAGATGACAGTTACTAGATTTGATTCTATTATTGGTTATGAAGAAAATAAATAATAATTACATGATCATCTAAAATAGGAAATAGACATAACATATAGGAAATTTAATAACATAACATATAGGAAATATAATAACTACAAGATCTTGTATATTGTCTCTTGGTGTTGCAGTCTTTGCTCCATTAATCTTCAGTATCTGCAAGGATCTGCAACTTATACTATAATCTTCAAGAATTTCTTTGTATACTCTTGTCCCTATAGTTTTCAAGATTTTTATTTTTGACATACAACTTATTTTTTTTTAAATTCCAGTTCCTAACGGTTGAGAAATTATGAGAGCTATCGAAAAAGGAGAGGAGAGAGAAAGCTTTTCGCTAGGCCTATTCCGTCTATAAAAAATATAAATCTTAGTGGTAATGAGTTTGTATTGAAAAAGGGAGTTTACTATTTGTTAACTATTCATCCTCTCACATTAGATTGTTCACGTTGCCATTGAGAAGATTTTTTTTGTTTCAATCCCTCAAGTTTTTTTTTTTTTTGTGTTTTATGCTTTGATAATTATACTTTATTTTTTTTTCCTCTTTGATCTTTAGAAGTTATGTTGTCATAGTTTTTTATATGATAGGATATGTTTTGTTATGCATGCTCTCGTATATGCGTTGTAGTAGGGATTATTCTTACATTATATTAAAGATTGCAATTATGAAATAGAATTATAGGTTATAGTTAAAAAAAAAAATTACTCCTGACATCCTATAGTTTGGATGAAATTGCAAATGCCTACTAAGTTTTAAAGAATCACATTTTGCAATCTAAATTTTGTTGCTTGCGTAATAATTTACATCACCTTAAAAAAATCAACAAAAATTATCTAATTATTTATAAGTTTATCATTATTTTTTATTTAATGACTAAAAAGCCCTTAAACCCCAAAAATAATTAAAATTACATTTTTTCACCATATCACCTATTTTCAAAGAAAAAGTTGATGCCTTATTTTATGAATATTATAAAAATACCACCATTCACCATTATTTAAGAAAAAAACCCTGTATTTCACCCACAATCCAACAAAATTTAAGTAGAAAAAAAATACACAATTTCACCATTCTTTAGCCAAAGTTCTAAGAGCAAAAATACACAACATTTCACCATATGTTTAGCCAAATATCTATAAGCCCAAAAACATAAATTTCACCCACATCATGCTGCAAAAATTATACTACCCAAACCTCCACACAAAAATCACCATCAACATAAAAATTGCATTGCCCAATCACCATCAACATAAAAATCACACTAATACTGTCAAATTTGACAAATAACCAGTCACTAACATCATCAACTTATCATCATCTTCATCAACTCTTAGTATCTTACAAAGTTGAAACATTTTGGATAGACTCATGTTAAAAAGTTAAAGGGGCATGAAATGTGGAAAACAATGATTGTAAGGATATTGGAAACAAAAACTAGTGAGACAAGCTTTTCTATAGATGTGATGATAGGTTATGTAAAAACAAATTATTGATTGGTGCCAACTTATAAATATGATATAATTAACCATAATGTCGAGTGAATACTTAATAAATTAAAGACAATAAAAGATGAATTACATAGAGTTTGGATCAAGAATCATAATATAGAGTCTAGTTTCATAAGTGTCAAATTGTTATTGGTAATAAATCTAGTTTGTGTGATATTAATAATTGTATCTATTATCTTGTTCATGTCAAACTAATAAAAAAAAGTATTTAGCCAATTATGCTTTATAACAACACAACATTCATAGTGCAAATCCTTTAAATATAGCATTAACAATGACACATAACAACATTCTTAGTAGCACTGATCCATATAAATAACATAAGCTTTATGAGATTTTAATAATTAAATAGACTATGGTTTACTCAAAATCAGTAGATCTTTAAACCAACACAACTACTTTCGGTTGAGTGTTGTTGGATCTTAATTTACTCATCTGTATTTAAAAGATGAAATAAATTAGTCAAAGCAGATATTCATTTTAAACTAATAGAATTATGAATTTATTGAAGTGAAATCACTTGTGTTTGGATTAAGGGCTACGAGAAGGATGTACTAGCATTACCTCTGCCACTTTTTAAGCCCTTCTTATCACTATTACTTGATCTTCTCTCATTTCTACCACCTTTTAAGCCCTTCTTAACACCAATATGGGACCTCCTCTCAGTTCTACCACTACTACCACCTAAAATCTATTTGGCATTGTCCCTTTGGCATGTTCTTGAATTATGGCCATACCATTTGCAATTGCTACATCTAAGTGTGGAATCCTTTTTCTTTATTGTACAACCATTACCATCTTCCTTTCTTTGATTCTTTCTTGGTTTACCAATATTTATTTTTCAGTTAAAGGAAAAAACAATGACATCTTTTTTAGAGGTTGAGACCAACTTTTGAAAAAGGGTGCACAACCTCAAAGTATACTTTTCTAAATGTGTTAATGTTGTATTATATATGACAAACATCTCCAAATTCAATCCTTTTATGATGCACATAAGGCACCACATGTTTGCACAAAATTCTAGTTAACATTAACTCGCCATATAAATATTGTCCTTTCTTTAAATAAACACAAACCCTAGTTTGGCCCCAATAAACTTGATACTTATCATGGAGTCATTCTCATATTTATTGTCTTCTCAATATAATTATCCAACAACTTCTTGAAAAAAAATATGGTCTTTGATTCTCAAGTTGAAACCTAAATAAATCTATTATGAAACCTAGTCAGAAATTTCATTATAATTTTCTTTAATAGCATAACAATTGACAGACTCCTATATTTATAAATCTAACTATTAAAGGACCATGCTATATTGCTAGTTACATTTTTATTTTCACTTGATGGTCAAACATATGCCTAAACCAATGCTCAAGAGGGATGTTATTCAACCAACTAAAAGCACTAGTATTCATATCCCTAATATCCTTTATGTAATTTCTAAAATCAAGAGTTGTGTATGCAACAACCCAACTTATTACAACTCAATTAAACATATTCAACTTATGTGAAACCACAAATAATCAGGGTAATTTTTTTATTCATGTTCTTTAATGTGTTAAGATCTTGTCGAAATTTCAGTAAAATCTCTTTTGTAACAGAATCTTTCCAAGTGTCAGTTGTTACAGGTCCTAAATAGCACATAATTAGGAAAAAATATAGAGCCTAATTATAGGGATTCTAATTAGTCTACTTTCCTAATATAGGGTACTAATTGTAAGGATTCTAATTAGTCTACTTTCCCATATAGGGTTCCTATCTTGTATATAAGGGATAGATTGATCAATGTAAAATAAATAGAGAATATTTGTTTTCTTCTTTTGTGTTTACATGGTTTCAGAGCTCTCAGTGAGAGACTAGAGAGAGACGCTCTTCCAAGAAGCATCTCTTCATGTCTGCGTTCTCTTGCTACAGATCTAGAGCTCCTGTCTTCGGGTCAACTGTGGATGACTCTTTGCCTTTCCCTCTTCGGGTACAGCGGCTTCTGCTAACGAAGCCTTTGGTCCAAATCTCGGTTATACTTTTGGTAGTGCCTCCTACCACCCAGACTCTTGCCATCCCAGATCTCAATTGAACACCAACAAAGAGCACATTTAAAGTTCTAATTGGTGTTTTGGTTGTCGTCTTCCCCGATCTACAAGATTTTGATAAAGTGATGGTGGGTTGCTCCTTTGCAAAGGATGTTTTTTATGGAGGTTTGATTTTCTGGCCTCTTTCGTTTTATGCTATGGAATTGCGATTTGTTTCCCCTGTTGGGGTCAATTGGCTTTTTGTTTATGGGTACAGAATCCCTAGGTTGGGATTTGTGCCAGTGTAGATACCAGTATTTTCTGAAGCTTCAGAAGGCTAAACCACCTTCTGACAAACCATGAGGCTGCAATCCTCATGATATCTAGTTGGTTTGCTTTGTGTTTTTGAGTTTCTCTGCAAGTGCTGCTTGTCATGTTTTTCTACTACTAGGTCTCTTCCCCTAACGCTATTGGTTATATATCTGCCCTTCACGGAGGGCTTTGTTGTGGATTTATTTGCTACTTTACGGCTGTGTACTTGTGTGGTTGAGGTTTCTTGGCCCCACACTCTAGCTTTTGGTTTGTGAAAGGTTTGATGTGAAGTATCCTCCTTTTGCTTGTTGGATTGTTTCTTTTTGGTTGGTTCTCGTTTGCTGCCTCTTTTCGCCATGTTGAAGAGGTTGTTTATGAGCAGAAGCTGATATGTCTCTGATTGGTTCTACTTTTCTTGAATCTTGGTGGAGGTTGTCTGCTTGTGTGCAGGTTGGCATATCCCTTGCAGGATTACTACCTGCTGGGTCTGGCTGCTGGAGTTACCCTTTCCATTTATTTATGCTACTATTGTATGTAGTTTGGTTGTAGCCTCCTATGTTGCAAATGTTAGCCTATGCTTGGGTTTGCTCCTATGAACTGCTACTGGTTTGCTAGAATTGATGTGGTCTGAAAGCTTCACAATTTGGCTTTGTGTAGCCGATTTATGCAGTTTAGTTTGCCATGCTCTTAGAAGCTAGTTGTTAGAATTTATGATCGGTTTGTATGCTATGCTGATATGTTGGAATTATTTCAAACTTGTTTGCTGTGGCTTATTGCTGGTCTGCTCAGGTTGATTATCTTTGTAACAAGCTGGTCATGATAAATACCTATACTACAACTTGAAGGGGAGTGTTACAGGTCTTAAATAGCACATAATTAGGAAAAAATATAGAGCCTAATTATAGGGATTCTAATTAGTCTACTTTCCTATATAGGGTTCCTATCTTGTATATAAGGGATAGATTGATCAATGTAAACTAAAGAGAGAATATCTGTTTTCTTTTTCTGTGTTTACATCAGCATCATTAAAATTTTCCGCAAAATCTCAATTCATCAAATGTTCAATCATTCTAAACCATTTTCACATATCACACAATCAAGGATAGATCACATTTAACTCTTTAACTCATCATCACATACATGTTAATAATTATGTCATGCCCACACCATAGAACTTAACATAAATGAAAGATAAAAAGATAAAATGTTAAATCTCTTACATTCTAAGTAAATTAGTAACAGAGAAAAACATTTTATAGTTTTATAGTCATAACTAAGATGTTGCATTTAATTACATAACAAACGATGTTTTCCAAAATTATATGAGAGTTTAAATCAATCCTAACAACATCATTAACAACTAATAGATGCAGCCTAAGGTAGTTTATTATACATTTCAAATATATGAAGATCCTGAAAACAATTTAATTTATATTGTAAAAGATATAAGGTAACAATTAACATATTAAAATAATCACTTTCTAATAAGTTTCTATGTCATAAACAACTGATTAAGGAATTTAAAGGCGAGCAATCATTATGGTCATTCAATCAATCGATACCTTTTACTCTCATTATGAGGGACTATTCAAATTTTAAACTTCTCAGTCATCATATCAGCTGACATCTCTAATATTGTCTTGGTATTAGTCAAATCCTAGATTCATGATCGTCAAATTTTTGGATGCCCCTAATACCTATCTAGTTACTAGTCAAAATTTAAGTTCTCAGTTGTCAAATCAATTGACACCTCTAGTACGCACTAGTTAAAATTCAAGTTCCTAATTGTCAAATCAACTGACACCTCTAGTAACTCTCTGGATACTAGTCACTTTTAAACTTCTAGTTGTCAGATCAATTGACTCCTCTAGAATCATCCTAGTAATAGTCAAATTGTCAAATTTTAAATTCCTGATCATAAAATTTTCTGATGTCTCTAGTACATATCTAGGTACTAATCAAAATTAAAGTTCCTGGTTGTCAAATCAACCGACACCTCTAGTACCTCTCTTGGCACTTGTCAAAAATTTAAGTTCTTGGTTGTCAGGTCAACTGACACCTCTAGTACCTCTCTAGGTACTAGTCATTTTCAAACTCTTAGTCGTCAAATTAACTGATGCATCTAGTACCTCTTTAGGTACTATTCAAATTTCAAATTTTTTTTTCGATGTTCATTTCATTACACACACACACACACACATGTCGCGGGGTGTGCCGCAACATCATCGATGACAACGAGGTTTTTATCGTGCCTCCTGAGGAGGTGTGTGTTGTTGGGAAGATTTTTTAGATTTAATCATAAAATTATGATTAAGGTTCAGGAGTCACCACCTAGTATTATGGTTACTAGGAACCTATGGTCTACGAGAATCTGGATAAAGGACTGGTTGTGTAAGGGGAAGACGCATCACCCCTAACCTAAAGTAAGTTGCATTATTGTTTGATTGTTTTTCTATATCGGGTTTCTATTCGTTGGTTTCATCTACGGTTTAAGGTAAATCTCTCTTCATGAGAAAGTCTTTACCTTATCGGGTTAAATCCCAACTATTCTAAAGTCTAAATTTTAGCATCGTATTTATTTTATTGTGTAGTTTTATACTCCACAGATATTAAAGTCTACATCTAGACCCTAAAAAAATTGGTAAAATGTTTTTGATATTTTAGTCAAATCGTAATTGATAATCATAAATTGGTTACGATATCAATTTTTTTGAATTTTTAAAACATGAGAAAGATATTATTTTTGTCTTTTTAAGAAAATATGCTTGGAAAATTTTAGGATTTTGCCGTATGCATGAAAACAAAATAATTTTTTTTCTTTTGAAAAGGAAGATTAATTTAAAAGTTTTGAGATTTTTTTTTGAATTTTTTAAAATTGTTTAGAAATATTTCATAGAAAACCGAGTGTTTTAATACTGGATTTCTATCTTACAATGTAAAAATACAACCCAATATTGAACAAAATTGATAGAAAATATGTGAGAAAATCACAATTTTTTTGATTTTTTATATAATATTATAAAT
The DNA here is from genome assembly GCA_015852605.2 of Populus deltoides. Classification (NCBI taxonomy): domain Eukaryota; kingdom Viridiplantae; phylum Streptophyta; class Magnoliopsida; order Malpighiales; family Salicaceae; genus Populus; species Populus deltoides. The sequence goes on along the minus strand of CM027571.2, from coordinate 20,767,876 downwards.
AAATATATATTAAATATATATAGGCTGGGCCGGGCTTAGCCCAAGAAAGGGTTAGGCCGATCTCGACCCAACATGTTTATTTGTTTTTTTCTAGTTTAGGCCAGGCCCAACCTAGCCATTTGGTTTGGGCCAGAACTGATCCAGCCTAAAATCCACTAGAATAGTGGACGTGAATTATAATTCACGTCTACTATTCCAGTATGAACAATGGAATGTGAATTAAAATTCACGTTCCACTATTCAAGACTGTGGAACCGCGTGGAGAAGAAAGGGAAGGAGAAGAAGGGAAAGGAAAGAGGAGCACCTGGCGTGGCGGCGATGTTCGGCTAGCATAGGAGGACAACATGAGGCTGATGATAAAAATGGTGGAGGCTGGATGGGAACGAAAGGGAGAGAAAGAGAGAAACAGAAAAAGAAGAAATTAGTTGGTAGAGAAGAGAGAAAGGTGGTGGAACCACCACATGAGGTGGTCAAATGACTTTTTATAGTGGAGATGGTGGTGGACAGACCAGTGATGAGGGTGGTGGCGGCCATTGGCCACGGTGGAGAGAGAAAAAAGGTAGCAGAAACCGAGAAGGAAGCTGATTTTTTATGATTTTTTGATCCAATTTTCTTCATGTTTAGGCCATGGAATCCACCCATATTTATAGGGGTTGGAAAAGGGTAATCTTGTCTTTACTGGGGAAAACTTTCGGACCTTGATTCGGTTGGGAAGGATCTCAACCGTTGGTTCAAAGTAGACACCATGAACTGTCAAATCTGACAGTTCAAGGCTGTATGAGTTGGCCATTTTAGGCCAGCGTCGGGACCGTTGTGGTGTCAATCGGCTTGAGCGAGTCATAACTGGTTGTAGAGGGGTGTTAGGTGATCATTATAGTTCAAGTGTTGTCCCATTTGATGGACATATGAGGCATTAAAATGCATTTGAAAAGTAGTCACTTAGGTAGCTTTTCGGTTAATCGGGGAAGATAATGAACAGTGAACAAACGATGCCTTCTCTGTTTTTTTAATGCAAAACGGCGCCGTTTAGGGTTAAATTAAGGATTTTTGTCCAACTTGAATTTAGTCCTTTAGCTTTTAGTTTTGTTCGATTGTACTCCTAATTGACTCTAAAATTTTGATTTAGTGCAATTTAGCCCCTGCTGAACTTCAATTTGAACCACTTATTTATGCAACTTTTGCACTTTGTCCTTGGTCTTGGATTTATGCAATTTAACCCCTAATTAACCATAAAACTTTCACTTTTTTCAATTTCACCCCCGATTTTTGTCAATTAAACACTTTTTACAAATTGGTCATTGGCTGTGAATTTCTTCAATAGGACCCCTAATTGACTCCAAAACTTTAATTTTCTTATGATTTTGCCTCTAATTTCAATCAATTAACTTGATAAATTTGGTTTTTTAAAATTTTAATCTTCTCAATTAAGCTCAAATTAGGCTCCCAAACTTTTTATATTTCACTAGTTAAGCCCCTAATAAAATTAATTTGACTCATTTAAAGTATAATTAAGTCATTGCATTTAATTAAATCCTTTAATTGGACCCAAATTAATTCTTAAACATAATTAAATCTCAATTTGGCCCATGATTTAATCAAATTGCCCTCTTAAAAAATTAATTATGTTAGATTTATTTTTTATAAAAATTCATCAAATAATCATTTAATCCAACCTTGAATTTGCATTTTTTTCTCCATTTTTTGGCACAATGAGGTATAATTAGGTCTTGAATTTCCTCCAAAATTGCAACTTATTTGTTATGTATTTTTTTGGAATCATTCTCGGTCTGCTTTTCTCATGTTGCCAGCCTTTATTTTATTTTTTTTATTTTTATTTTAAAAAATAAATTTTTAGGGAATAACCCAAAATTGGATTATGACAACACACACGCTACGGAATTTAAGGAAAATTAAAGTAACTTAACATTAAAACTTTAACATAATAGCCAAACTCCTACTTGATGCCTACAATGATCCTATCGCTCTTGTTTGGTAACCTCTCTTATATTCATAGGTATATACTATGGTGCCGTTTGGTAATGCGGCTGCACCCAAGGTTATAGCCAGCAATAGTTTTTTATGTTTGGTTATGTTTCAAATCCACTTTTATTTTGGTATGACCTATCAATTCTTGTGGCCAAACCTGTGGTTTAACAAAAGTTGGAAAAGGTAGCTGCCAAGCAACAATGTTGCTTATTTTCCTCTCTTTTGTCATAGAGAATCTCCACTATTCAAGTCAACAGTGGAGACACTCTTCATTGTTCCGGTCGGACTAGGTCGGGTCCAGTCCAAAATTAAATGCATTGAACCGGGTCCGACCAAGTAAAATAATTAAAAAAAATTATTTTTTATTTTTGTAATTGTGTTTTATTCAAAAACTAGTGTTTAACATTATGGTCCAGAGCTAAATGCATTGAACCGGATCCGACCCAGTAAAATAAAAAAATTATTTTTTATTTTTAATTGTGTTTTATTCAAAAAACTAGTGTTTAAAAAAATTAAATTTTATTTTTATTTTTAATTGTGTTTTATTTGAAAAACTAGAAAAAGATCGTTTGATTACGTAGCATTTGCATAATTCGATTGCAATCCCAATTTTGTTCTTGATGATATTTTTACCTGATGTTGCGCGCTTAAGAAACCATAGAAAATATAATCCTTGTTGGATAGATTTTGTACGTGATGAAATTGCACATAGTTTAATGGAATAATAAAAAATATTTAATATTAATATTATTTATTTCATAATGTAATATACGAGTAATTAAATCTATAATATTTAAATTAAAAACCATCAATATATATATATATATAATTATTTTATAACCTCAATTTGAAAAGAATTGTTTTTAACCAAATACATTAAACTACTTTTTATTCAACCTCAATTTTAATCACAGTTTTAACTAAACATATATTTTTTTAAACCAACCTCAACTAAAAGTACTTTTTATAAAATAATTTTTTTAAACCACAACCACAACAGCTACCACAATACCAAACACACATACAACTACTTTTTATACATCACTCACCAATTATTGGCATTAGAATAAATTTTGAATTTTTGTTTCATCTTAAATCTTAAATCAATAGTAAGGAATTCAAAACTTCTTTAAAACACACCCATTATGTTTATAAAAAAAAATTAAATTTTCCTCGTAAACACATGACATGTGTTTTTAATATCTTCTTTCCATTATCACATCACCCATTTTATACCATTATTATTTATTTATTTCATACATTTTCTGCTAATTAAATCTATCAATTGCTCATCTCTCTATTTAACCTTGGCTCACACCCATAAGAGAAAATGCCAAAGTCTTTTCAGATTTTTATAGTTCATTGATGAGCAAGTTATTTTATCTTAGAATCAGCATAACTAATTCCAAATTCATAAATTAACTAATTCAATAAAACAATTTCACTAAAGTTGGTTCGAATCCTCACTTAAAGGGAGAGTGAATTTTCTTTCTAATTTCCCTCAATTAATTCATTTACAGTCTCTTAAATGCTTCATATATCGTATTTAAACATAAATCTCTCAACCATTTAAATAATTAAACCTCTCCACTTTATCAAGCATTAATAAATTTCCATGGTCAACTAATGGTAGGTTTTTCTTTTCTAAATCCTCCTATTTTCTATTCAATATACATTCATACTAACATAATTACATACAATTTTTATGGCAATTCCCTCAAACAATCTCAATTCCTAAAACTTCTTCGTAGGCCAAAATTCAATAAAAATAGGAGGGATTTTTTCTTTTCAATTCTTTCAATTGAGTCATTACCCAAATCTTTTTCATATTAACAAACATAAATCTATCATAAAACAATAATTCAACTAACCAAAATCCATATATGAAAATTCATACCACACTAACATACCTAATATTTCTTAAATAATAAAATCCTTCAAATTAATCACTTGAGTTGAGTTTGTTACCTTTAGTAGATGATAATTTAAGGAAAAAAATGCAATAATAACTCTAGCTCCCTTCACTTTCCCTTTTCTCCTTCAAATCTTTCTAAAACTCTTCACTTCTTATTGTTACAATTCTTTAACCACCCATTTTTCCCTTCTTAATCCATCATCAACCCCTTTTAATTACTTCAAGGTAGTTTTTTTAAGTGAATTTAGCAAGAAATGAGAAGAAAAATTCCAAAACCCTACCCTCTCTCTCTCTCTCTAACATAATTGCCAACCATTTTAGGGAAAAAGAAGGGTATTTATAGTTTTTTTTTTATTTGAAATTTGAGTCTACAATCCCATATATTTCATTTTGACTCGACCATTATTTAATTGATTTTTTTCATTAAAAATTTAATATCATGTCATTTATTCCACTTCATTCAACTTCACTCTTTTTTAATTAATTTGATCTCCTAAATTTAATTTAACCCATTTATCTTCAAGTTAAAATTTTAATAGTTCAAATTATTTTAACTGGGGGTTTACAGTATATAGGCTTTTGAAGCAACCTAAAATCCAATATTGAGTTCCAAGCCTCAAAATCCTTTTTTCTTCATATTGATATAAATATTCCTCGAATAGTGTCTATGTTGCCTTAGGGAATACCTTTGCAAATGATTCAGGTAGACTATAAAAATAACAAAACAATGATAGTCAAATAATAAAATACTTTGTAAACATCACCCTTAAATTGTTTAAAAACATAATTAACCTTCTATTTGGCATACATTTTGCAAAAAAAGCTTCTAATGTATGCCATGCTTAATGGATCCATAAAGAGTATATAGAAACCATCATCATGTATCATTGTTTTCACACTAAAATACAATATACACGACATGAAACAAACCATTGTTGTCATCTAATGACACCATAGATAAAATTACTCTTTCATATGGACCCTTGAGATGGAAACCATTTATACAGAACCAAATATAAATCAGCACTAGAACTATTTGACACGATCAAAAGATTGATGTCCTTTCCCAAGTGTAGGAGTGTTGAAGTAATAAATAACCCGGCAAGACCGGGGTCGAACCATAGGGAGGTTAATTGTATAAATTATAAACAACAATAACACAACAACAATAGTAACAACAATAACAATGACAACAACAACAACAATAGTAGTAGTAGTAGTAGTAGTAGTCGTAGTAGTAGTAGTAGTAGTAGTCGTAGTAGTAGTAGTAGTAAAAATAGTAATAGTAATAATAATACTAGTAGTAGTAGTAGTAGTAGTAGTAGTAGTAGTAGTAGTAGTAGTAACAACAATAATACTATTAATAATGATAATAATAAAGATGAAGAAGAAGAAGTTGATGAGAACTTTGAGATGGAAGATTAATTTGAGAATTAAACAATGATAAAAACAAATGTCAAGGTTAGAGGATCCACTAATAGTATTTCAAACAAGTATAGTATAAACTCTTTTTATTATTCAACTGGAAACCACACACAAAGGAGGTTCCAATCGGATTATAAATTGTTAACATGATTACATTAGTTATCTTATTCGAATAATCCTAATACTTGTAAATGTTGTCAGGCATTCATGATTATAACTTATGTTAACAACAAATCAAGTTCCTTTCATAGCACAAGTGTCGGTTATACCATACAGTATGAGCTATGAAAGTGTCAAGTATTTGTTGTATCTAGTGTTATACAACATAAATCTAGATTAACCATTTAACAAGCAAAGTATTAAAAGTGAACAAGATAACAAATATAAAGCATGTTAGTATCCAATATTAAGGTCCATGTTAAGTTTATATTATACTTATTCTTACACCATTAGCGTACCCTTTTCACCTTGACATAATTAACTTAGCTAAACATAATGAAAGAGAGAAACATAAATAAACAAGGAAAGGAAATGAAAAGCATAAGCAAGAAATTAATATAAGCAAAACTTAAGCATTACAAAATATAAAGAGAGAGCAAGAGCATGATCTTGATCTGAAAACCAAGATACCTAAATACATGGCAAATGCCTCCTTTTGTAGGCCAAAATTTGGAACTATTGAGTTGTTGACTAATTGATGAATGGGTGGCCACATCTTGACTTGGTGACAATTCTTATCTTCTTGTCTGCCAAAATATCATTGATAATGTCATAATTTGAACAGACTTCAATCATGAAAGTTCTAGGAAATTGTCTCATCTTTCCAAGGTAAAAATTGGAGATCATTTGAACTTCTAGAACTCGAGATATGGGCTAAACACTGAACAGTGACTGGGCTGCAGGACAGATTCGGACTTCTTCGTTGTTACTACAATTTGGACTTGAAAACGACCTTGTTAAATCTTAGGCTCCCCATGAAAGTTGTAGGCCTATGTCTTACCTTTTCATCCATATAAAGTAGACCTAAATCCAAGATCTGTAGCTCCAGATATGACCCGATTATCGAACAATGTTCTAGTTTGGACTGCACCAACATCTCTTTTCTAAGTTTGGCTATCTCTTTGTCCTTTCAATTTCAGTACTTCAACTCATCAATCAATCTTTCATTTATGTAATAAGTCTGCATTTAAGATGAACATATACCATAAATTAAAGGTATCTTATATTATTAGATATGTTATTATAAAACATGTTTTAGTTAAGGAGTTATTGATACTTCAAGTGCAAAATGATGATATAAAACCTTGATAAAAATGCACTTTTAAGTACTAATCACACCCCCCAACCAGCTTATTACTAGTCCCTAGTAGTCAAAGCGTTAAAATAGAAAAAAACAATTTGCAAATTCCACAAAGTAAGGCATTCTTCATTCAACTTCCATTAATCTATCCAGATAAACAAACTCTCATTATATTTTATATATCTGCTCAATAGCTCTTAAAAAAATATTAATAAAACTTCCTTGTTATGTGCTCAATGTATGAAAACAAAGATGATGGGGCTTTTATTGGAAGAAAACAATATTTTGTTATAATGTTTAAGGTTAACTTCCTTGAGTTGGGATTATTATCTCTTTTTTTCTTTTTTTTTCTTTTTTTTTAAATATATATACATATAACTTAAAACACAATGCATCTTTAACCCATGTAACGAGCTTTTGGCGAATGACTCCCAGACCAGTTGATCTTAGGGCATTAGGTGTTGAGACACCCCTACGAGCTTAGTAACTCGAGTTGCAGCTACTGATACGTAGATAGTGCAATGTTTGATTCCCTTAAACTTTTCTCCTTAACTCATGTAACAAACTTTGGGCCAATAGCTCCCAAGTCAGTTGACTTTAGGGTATTAGGTGTTAAAACACCCCTTCAGGCTTAATTGCTTAGGTTAGGGAGGCTGCGAAATCAACTTATCTACGTTTTTATTATCATCTTTTCTTTTCGTTGTTTTTTGTTTTTTGCAAATTATGGACTATCCATATCCCTTAGTTGTTACCTTTAACAAAAGAACATAAATAATGTAATAATCCAATGTGCAACCCACAATCATATGTTAAAGTGTGTGTGAAAATGAAGGTTTAAGAATACTTGTTAAATGAGTATATGAGCAGAATCAAGTGATAACAATGCGAGAGTTTGTAAACCTGAATATTTCAAGAAGTATTCTAATAGGCCTTGTTATGAATATTGCAAATAACCATTGAAAAATGTTTACTAAGATGCGTCTCAAGAGTCACTAAAATTCTTCCTTACTCTGTCATCCTAATAACAGTTTTGTCAAATGGCTTTAAAACAAAAGCAGTTAGTTGTTTTTTTTTCAACTACTACTACCCTCTCCCCCTAACCAAAACGAGACATTGTCCTCAATGTCATAAGGTAGAAAGATAGAGTATAAAAAACATCACTTGAAACAACGAACACTGATAAACTTGAAACACACTTAAACAAATATAAGAAATAACAAAACAAAATATTATGCTATTAATAAAACCAAAAGACATAAGGTTTCACAAACGAAAGCTCAAATCCAATATAAGCTTTTTACGGCTTTCCTTAGTTGACCAATTTATGCGACTCATGGAAGGATCAATTACAAGGATGAAAGTTTGTAGTTGGTCAATCAATTGTTCAGTAGGAGCAGCAGAGATTATGATTTGTCGTGCCGAAGATGTTAGAAATTCCTGTTCCATAACTTGATCAAGAAAAGACAACAAATTATCATAAAAACCATTAACATTTAACAGACCTATGGGTTTATGGTGAATGTGCAATTGGGCCCAAGAGGAAATATGAAAGATCTCTTCCAATGTGCCCAGACCACTTGGTAAGGCAATGAAGGCGTCAGCATGGTTACACATTGCATTCATTCGATCAAACATTGTGGAGACCTGTAGTTCCTCTCCAATTGTTTTTCCAATGATGTCCCTTTTTGCTAAAGCTTTGGGGACGACCCCCAAAACTTGACTTCCTCCTAAAAATGCAGCTATTGACACACCCCCCCATTAACCCAAGGCTGTCTCCTCCATACACTAAATGAATATTTCTCTCAGCTAATACCTGACCAAGATGATTTGCTGATTCTAAAAACTCTTTTTCTTTCCCAGGACTGGATCCACCAAAAACACAAATATTTCTGATGTGATGACTTGAGGAACCTGCCATTTCTACACACTTCTATATTTGTTAAATGTATAGGATGAGTAGAAATGAAGGGAAGGAAGATAAGATTTTATAGATGAGAAATTGAAGATGCAATCATACCACCTATATGTAGGCCAACTGGAGTCTCACACTCTCCCTCTCTCTCTCTCTATTTATTTATTTATTTATTTTGAAAAAGCATGTGTATGTACAGGTAGTTGTGATTATGGCTCATATCTTCCCTTGGTTTTACGTCCAAGAACGGCTTAAACGCCCTCTATGGGTCAGGGATAGGCTTCCCATCTAGTTTTCTTAAAAACTGGCAAACAGGGTCTTTTATAGTCAGATTCCCAAGACTAAGTCGATCATTTTTTTATGGAATTGTGGCCATAAATCATGAATAACACGATGCACATCTCCACTAGGATGCGTCTCAAGGGTCAATAGAAGATTATCTATAGACCCCTTACTCAGACCATCCTTAATAAATTGTATTTTATCCTCACAGTTTATAGATACCATTCCTAAAGAATGACATGTTGCATTACAAGTCCATCTGGCACATCTGTGATAGACTTTCAGTCGTTTTGCACGATGTTTTTTTACAAAAATGCTTTTACCTGTTCCAGGCATGTATGAGATGAAAGAATTGGAGAACTCATCTGATAATCGGACCTTTGCTTTAATCAGCCAACGAATATCTTCAGGAATTCCATGATTCATTAACAACCTTAATCTTGCACACCTAGCATAGTAAATTTTTATAATCGCATTCTGAGGCAAAACGGGAAAGTACTTTTTCAATTTTTCAAGAGTGGTGTCCATTTTCAAATGAGAATTGGATAAGAGATTTAAAGAAAGGAGAAAGAGCCAAGAATTGCACAATATGTACAGATATCAGTTATTATGGGAAACTGAAAGAACCGACTAAAGTCACGGAGTACCGTTATCCATCATTTGACCAGGGAGAGAGAGACTAGCAAAACAAGAGTCACACCAAAAAGAAACACAAAAACAATGTGAGGAAAACAAAATAATCAACCTTTATCTACAGGATCATTCAAACCAATGGATTCATTTTCACTAGAAAAATTATCAAAGTAAGCTTTCAAACGATGTCCATTTACCTTAGAAACATTGTCATTCTTTGGATTCTCAATATCAAAGGCCCCATAAGGATACACATGTTTCTCAATAAATGGATCGCTCCATTTTGATCATAGCTTTCCAGGAAATAAATGGAGTCGAGAATTATAAAGCAAAACTTTTTGACCAGTATTAACTTTTTGACAGTTTTCACAAGTTTTGCAGAATGCATGTGTGTCCTTGAACATGGTGGGCCAATAAAATCCATTTTGAAAGATTTTCGCAACTGTCTTTTGTGACGAGAAATGACTCTCACATGCTTCAGAATGACAAAGTTTAATGACACTACTTACCTCATTGTCCGCAATGCATCTTTGAAATATTTGATCAGGACAATATTTGAATAAGTAGGGGTCATCCCAATAAAACTTTTGCACGTCGCTCAAAAACTTACTTTTATCTTGAGTACTCTAATGAGTTGGCAAATCTCCTGGAGTAAGAAAATTGATATTTTTAGCAAACCAAGGCATTAAACTAAGAGAAAGTAAGGATTCGTCAGGAAAGTAATCATCGATTGGTGTGATGTCGGATGTCAAATCTGTTGTCACTCTTGACAAAAGATCCGTATCAACATTTTCGATGCCTTTTTCATCCGTGATTTCTTCCAGAGAATAAATCATTTGCAAATCTTCAGATTCATCCAACTCAATTTTACTCAAAGTAGATTCAAGTTGAGCATAAACTAATTCTTCAATAAAATCTACTTCTTGTAAATCATTATCATCTCTAGGTTGCTTGCAAAAGTTGAAAATATTCATCTCCAATGTCATGTTTCCAAAAGATAGCCTTATCAATCCATTCCTACAATTAATCAATGCATTAGAAGTTGCAAGAAATGGACGTCCTAAAATAACAGGAAATGAATTACATGTTTCAACAGGTTGTGTATCCAAGACAATAAAATCCATAGGATAAATGAATTTATCGACTTGTACTAACACATCTTCAATTATTCCTCTAGGCACTTTTACAGATCTATTGGCAAGTAAAAGAGTTGTAGAAGTTGGTTTTAACTCACCTAGATTGAGACTTTGAAAAACTAAATATGGAAGTAAATTCACACTAGCTTCAAGATCAAGTAAAGCTCTTTCAATTTTATGTTCTCCAATAAAGCATGAAATTGTATGACAACCAGGGTCTTTATATTTCAAAGCATTATTGTTTTAAAGAATGGCACTTACTTGTTCAGCTAAAAAGGCTTTCTTTTTCACGTTCAGTTTTCTCTTCACAGTGCACAAATCTTTCAAAAATTTAGCATAAGAAGGAACATGTTTAATAGCATCCAACAAAGGTATATTGATCTTTACCTGTTTGAAAGTTTCAAAGATTTCAGAGTTGTGATTGACTTTGCTTTGTTTGGTCATGGCATGAGGAAATGGAAGTGCTGGCGAAGAATCAGTCTTTTCTTTACAATGTTCAGATTCAACCCCTTCCTTACCCTCAGAGATTGACTCGTCATCTTTTCACAAGGTTCAAGAATGGGTTTTTCAATAACCTTACCACTGCGAAGAGTGATGACTAATTTGGCTTGATCCATGTGTTGGCTTCCAGAACTACTTGTATTCACATTGTATTGCCCCTTGGGATTTTGTTGTGGTTGAGATGGAAACTTACCTTTCTCTTGGAAACTGAGAGCAGATGTCAATTTTGCAAGAGTATCTTTAAAATCTGTCATGCTTTGAGCAAGTTGAGTGTTGATTGTGTCTTGCTTTTCAATGAATGCATGCAATGTTTCCTCAAGATTTCTTCTAGGAGGTGGAGCATAATGAGGTGCATATCCATGAGAACTTTGGAAATTGTGGTGTGCTTGAAACGGTGGCTGTGAAGTTTGTGGATTATTGTTATCACTCTTCTAATTGAAATGTGGGTGATTAACCAGGATTGTATGTTTGCGAGTATGGCTTATGAGTGGGCATTTGAAAAGTGTTTAAAGCATGGGCTTGTTCATAGAGACATTCCTTAAAAGAAGGCAACGTTGGATAATCATTGATTGAATGTTCATTGGTTTCACAGATTTGACAAACAAAGTCTTGAACAGATTTTAGTTGACCACTCTTTTTTAATTCTAGTGCCTCGACTTTTCTAGCTAAAGATGCAAACTTGGCTTGGAGGTCATGATCTTCCCTAAGGTTGTACTACCTTCACTAGATGTATGAGGTTGGGTTTTACTTGGTGCCTCATAAGTTCCTGTAGTGTCCTAATTTTGCGTATTTTCAGCTAGCAAGTCTAGGTATTCCATTGTTTCATTAGGGTCTTTATCCTCAAAAGTTCCATTGCACATCAATTCAACCATTTGCCTATCTCTAGGAGTTAACCCTTCATAAAAATGTGACACCAATCTCCATGTTTCAAAACCATGATGAGGGCAAGTATTAAGCAAGTCTCGATACCTATCCCAACATTAGTAAAATGTTTCTCCTGGTTTTTTAGTGAAAGTGATTATTTGTCTTTTGAAAGAGTTTGTTCTGTGAGATGGAAAAAACTTCTTTAAAAATTGTTATTGCATTTCATCTCAAGCACGAATGGATTCAGGTCTCAAATTTTGTAGCCATGCTTTAGCTTTATCTTTTAGTGAAAAGGAAAAAAGCTTTAACCTAATGGTGTTCATGCTATAATTTGAGTCATTATAGGTGTTACAGACCTCCTCAAATTCTCTTAAATACAAGTATGGATTTTTTAAATCTAAGCCATGAAAAGATGGTAAAAGTTGAATAATGTTTGATTTAAAATTAAAATGAGATGCATCAGGAGGAAAAACTATGCATGAGGGTGCACTTGTTCTTGTAGGATTCATGTGGTCTTTAAGTGTTCTAACCCGAATATTCTCATTATTCTCATTATGAAGTGATTGGTTATCTTCTTCGGCCATATTTTCTTAAAATGATGAGGATACCCTACAAAGTCTACCACTTAATATACGTGACCAAATTCTCATGCACGTGTAAGAAGAGAATAAAAAGAAGAAGAAAACAAAACAAAAAGAAACAAAACAAAATAAACAAAGATAGATACAAGAAAAGTGAAAAGAGAAAATAAAATAAATACTATAATTTGTACAAGAATTTACCTCCCCGGCAACAGCGCCAAAAACTTGACACGACCAAAAGATTGATATCCTTTCCCAAGTGTAGGAGTGTCGAAGTAATAAATAACCCGGCAAGACCGGGGTCGAACTACAGGGAGGTTAATTGTATAAATTATAAACAACAAAAACACAACAACAATAATAACAACAAAAACAATGACAATAACAATAATAGTAGTAGTAGTAGTAGTAAAAATAGGAATAGTAATAGTAATAGTAGTAGTAGTAGTAGTAGTAGTAGTAGTAGTAGTAACAATAATACTATTAATAATGATAATAATAAAGATGAAGAAGAAGAAGTTGATGAGAACTTTGAGATGGAAGATCAATATGAGAATTAAACAATGATAAAAACAAATGTCAAGGTTAGAGGATCCACTAATGGTATTTCAAACAAGTATAGTATAAACTCTTTTTATTACTCAACTGGAATCCACACACAAAGGAGGTTCCAATCGGATTATAAATTGTTAACATGATTACATTAGTTATCTTATTCGAATAATGCTAATACTTGTAAATGTTGTCAGGCATTCATGATTATAACTTATGTTAACAACAAATCAAGTTCCTTTCATAGCACAGGTGTCGGTTATACCATACAGTATGAGCTATGAAAGTGTCAAGTATTTGTTGTATCTAGTGTTATACAGCATAAATCTAGATTAACCATTTAACAAGCAAAGTATTAAAAGTGAACAAGATAACAAATATAAAGCATGTTAGTATCCAACATTAAGGTCCATGTTATTTTTATATTATACTTATTCTTACACCATTAGTGTACCCTTTTTACCTTGACATAATTAACTTAGCTAAATATAATGAAAGAGAGAAACATAAATAAACAAGGAAAGGAAATGAAAAGCATAAGCAAGAAATTAATATAAGCAAAACTTAAGCATTACAAAATATAAAGAGAGAGCAAGAGCATGATCTTGATCTGAAAACCAAGATGCCTAAATACATGGCAAATGCCTCCTTTTATAGGCCAAAATTCGGAACTATTGAGTTGTTGACTAATTGATGAATGGGTGGCCACATCTTGACTTGGTGACAATTATTATATTCTTGTTTGCCAAAAATGTCATTGATAACATCATAATTTGAACAGACTTCAATCATGAAAGTTCTAGGAAATTGTCTCATCTTTCCAAGGTAAAATTTGAGATCATATGGACTTCTAGAACTCGAGATATGGGCTGAACACTGAACAGTATCTGAGCTGCAGGATAGATTCGGACTTCTTCGTTGTTGCTACAATTTGGACTTGCAAAACAGCCTTGTTAAATTTTGGGCTCCCATGAAAGTTGTAGACCTATATCTTACCTTTCCATCCATATAAAGTAGACCTAAATCTAAGATCTGCAGCTCCAGATATGACCCGATTACTGAACAATGTTCCAGTTTGGACTGCATCAACATCTCTTTTCTAAGTTTGGCCATCTCTTTGTCCTTTCAATTTCAGTACTTCAACTGATCAATCAATCTTTCATTTATGTGATAGGCCTACGTTTAAGATGAACATTTACCATAAATTAAAGGTATCTTATATTATTAGATATGTTATAATAAAACATGCTTTATTTAAGGAGTTATTGATACTTTATGTGCAAAATGATGATATAAAACCTTGATAAAAATGCACTTTTAAGTACTAATCACTATTAACACCACCACTCAAGTCAGAATCACACATCTTTATCATCAAAATCTATATCTTTTAACTAAAGTACCAATAAACCTTATTATTCTTTCTACCTTTATCATCATTCGAAGAAAAATATTTAGTACCATTTGGCCAACCAAGATATTAGTTGTAATAGCATTTAGGCATTCTTAATGCTAGAGGAGTAGCTTTAGTATCCTCTTTAACATACAAATGAATCTTTTCTTCTCTTTCTTCTTCATGCATGCTAATTACTTTAAACATCGAGACATCGTCCATAATCATGTTACCTTTGTCATTTCTTATTTTTAATCCATGCAAGTCTACATCAAACAGTTGCTTACTTATGAACAAGATATTAATGTATGAAATGTACTCCAAAGACCAATTTTTTAGACAAATGCCGAACCTCCATGATGAGCAATTATATCAATTATCTTGTGGTAGAGATTGTTTTTTAAGGTGATTTTTGCTTGGATATACATTAAAATAATATTTTTTTCATTTAAAAAAAAATTATTTTTGACATTAACACATCAAAACAATCCAAAAACACTAACAAAAATTAATTTAAAGAAAAACAATAATCAAATTTTGATGAAAAGCAATTTCAACCTTAATGACAAACACCTATTTCTCTCACTTTTCTTTGTTCCTTTCAGGATTTTTATGTTTTAAATCGCTTAAAGCCCTTTAATTTCATGAATTCTCTCTAAGATTCTCACCTTCTCAAGCTCTTTCTTTTTTCTCTTTTCACCATGGCTGGTCGGATTTTCGACAAGGAAAGGAGGGGGAATATTCAATTTCTTTACAAGTTTGTCACTCAATTATGCCTCTTTAGATTTTTTTTCATGTAAACTACATGATTTTCTATTTAAATTGTGAGTCCAAAACCATGATTGACTTGAAATTTAAAATCAAGGTAGAGTAGTATGTCAAGAGAAGCCTTGCAAACGTTTAGCCCGATCTAACGATTAGATTGAAATTTATGCACATTACTTTAAATCTTGTTGGTTTGCGATTTTTCATTAAAAATCCAAATGTTCTTTTTCAATCGTTACATAAATCGTATCGATTATTCTTATAAACCTTCAGGAGTTTTTTTTCTTTTTAAAATATATTTATTTTATATTTTCTACCTTTATTTATTTATCGGACTTATTAGCATTTTCACAGTAACATTACTGATTTTTTACCGGTGCTTCCACCATCACCTTTTCTTTTTGCACTATCATTTCTTATGTTTTGTTCTTTATTACCATACTAAGTACCTAGAATTACTTTTTTATTTTTATTATTCTTTTATTCATTGAAACTCATTACCGGTTTCACTAACGTGTACATTCCCTATACTTTATAATGACCTTGCAACAAGAAACTACCTTAGTCATTTTCAGAAGTAATAAATTGAAAGAAATGTGTGCTACAAAAGTTAAGCATAAATGATTGTAAAGACACATTGTTTTTTAATAATCTTCTCAAAAAAATTAAAATCAATATATAATATCTTTACCATTAAAGGATAAATGCAAAATGAAGAGGATGAGTAGATGCTTTTGTCCTAGAAACTTCTTTTATATTTAGCAGAAGATGCAAGTAAAGATGAAAAGATTTAAAAATAGAGAGAGAGAGATATATAAAGATGATTACGTGTTTTGATGACACGTTAATGATATGAACAAGATCGACTCCTTAGACTAACCATTTCTCCCTTTGTTTTAGAAATCAGTTAGGCCACATCATTTTCTCATGTTTTTCTCACAAGAGTATCTAAAATAGTTTTAGAGAAAAACCATGTTATTAAACTTTATGAAGTAACAAAAATTAAAGAATGTGGAGGAAACCACTGTTCACCAAACACCCATAGCATTATGGATTACAATGGTAGTCCACAACGTTTTGCTTTCTTTTTTTTTTTGAATTTTTATTATGATTTTTTTTGTTGATTTCATCTTTTAAAATTGAGATTGTTGAGAATTTAGCTTTGTAATTTAGTTTTTTTTTTGTCTTTATATGAGATTAGCGTGATTTACTAGTTTGTTAAGGTAACCCAAGTTGCCATGGTTTATGAGTTTGATAGGTCGTCCTTTTTTTTTTAATTGAACTTGACTTTTTTTATAGTTTGTTTTTTTCTCATATAATTAAAAAAATAGTTTTAGAGAAAAGTCATGTTATTAGACTTTATAAAGTAACAAAAATTAAAGGGTGTGAGGAAATCATTATTCACCCACACACATTGCACTGTGAATGACAATAGTAATCCATAATGTTATGCTTTCTTTGTTTTTTTTATGTTTTCAAATTTTTGTTATGATTTTTTTTTCAAATTTGTTTTTGTCGATTTCGTCTTTTAATGTTGGAATGGTTGAGAATTTGACTTTATAATTTATTTCCTTTTATTTTACCTTTCTATAAGGTTAGCATGGTTTGCGGGTTTGCCAGGGTAACCCGAGTTGCCCTAGTTCATGAGTTCAATGGGGTGTCTTTTTTTATATTTAAACTCGAATTTTTTTATCATCTATTTTGTTCTTATATAGTTAAAAAAAATAGTTTTTTTTTTAAAAAAAAGTTATGTTATTAAACTATATAAAGTCCATGGACCTATTCATAGATTTGACTGGTTGACTTGGTTCATGAGTCTGACAAGTTTAACTTTTTAAAATTAGTTTTCTTTTATCCTTAAATATTGAGTTAATTGAGAATTTAGTTTCATAATTGATTTCGTTTCACCTTTTATGAGGTTATTGTGATCTAAACAAATCTCTATATTGAGTTGTTGTTTGATTTCGCAATCATCTATTTTAGTTATCAAATAGTTGAATAAAAAATAGATTGAAAAAAAATCATAATCTCCATGGAGTCTATAACTCAGTTCACAGGTTTGACATAATAGCCTAACTTACCCGATTCACAAGTTTGACGAGTTTATCCACCGATAAGATATGCTTCTTTTTTTTTTGTCTTTTAAATTTTCTTAATTGTTTTTTCAATTTCATCATTTAATATTGGATTATTGGGAATTGAACTGCATTATTGATTTTTGTTTGCTTTCTAGGAATAATTGTCTCAAATAAGTGTCTATTTTTAGGTTGGTGCTGAATTTTGTGAGTATCTATTTTTATCATATAATTAAATAAAAAAATTATACAAAAATTTATTAAACCCAATAAAGTCCATGACCCAGGTCGCAAGGGGGAGGGGGCGAGGTCGATCCAATTTGTCATTATCTTAATATATTTTTTTAAAAAATTATCATCTTGAAGTTTTTTAAAAAGCTAAGTCATGTTTTTATCGATTATCAAGGTTGCATTTGAAGCTATGAAATTGATCGATTTAAGTCAAGTTAGCTTTCACACGGTTTAATTAAAAACTTGAGTTAGACAAAGAGTTGAGTCAGAAGGTTTCAAAATTAACCCACTTGTTCAGGTTTAATAACACTATTAAAAATATTATTTGAGCACTTGATTTTTTTTATATATTTTTTTGAAAAAAATGATCCAACTCGTAGTGGAGCACGAGCTAATATACTAGTATTTACTGAGTTATGTAGTATATTTTTAACATGTCACAATGTGTGTGTGTGTGTGTGTGTACACTAGTTAGATTGCCCACACTACATTGCGAACATTTGCAAAAAAACATTAATAAACATTACCGAAAAAAAATCTTCTAAGATTGAAGAAACTAATAGTATCGAAACCAAAGTTAATGAAAGGTAACTATAACATGCCAGTCACTTCAATTTGTACAAAACATTAGTCATTAGCAAGTAAATGTATGTAAACATGGAAAGCAGTAGGACATGACTAATTACCAAGTCCATGTACTTTGGATTTGGCTATTCTCCAAGTCTTGGCATATTGGGTCTAGTAAACATGCCACACCCATGTTATTTAGACTTGGCTGACTGTCAAGTCCATAGACTTTGGACTTAGCTGTCTGCCAAGTCCAGATATCTTAGGTCTGGCAAACATGCCAGACCTATGTTACTGTGGACTTGGCTAACCACCAATTCCACGTGCTTTGGACTTGGCTGACGCCAAATCCAGACACCTTGGGTCTAGTAAATATGTCAAACACATGTTACTTGGATCTGACAAAATTATATGACCCATGTTATATGGGTATGACAAATGTGTTAGACCCACGTTACTTGGGTTTGACAAATATGTCAGGCTCATATTACTGTAGACTTAGTTGACCGTCTAAGTCCACGTACTTTGGACTTGATTGTCTGCTAAGTCTAGGTGTTTTGGGTTTGGTAAACATACTAGAACCACGTTATATGGACTTGGTTGCTCGCCAAGTCCAGACATCTCAGGTCTAACATGTTTACTCTAAACTTGGTTGACTGCCAAGTCCACATACTTTGGACTTGGGCGGCACTAAGTGCAAGCATCTTAGGTATGACAAACATGTCAAACTCATGTTACTTTGAACTTGGCAGGCACCAAGTTCAGACGCCTTGGGTCTGGCAAACATGACAGACCCACGTTACTTGGGTCTGACAAACATTCCACTGGTAAACATGCCAGGCCCATATTAGCAGACGATGTGTTGCCTATGTAACCTAGAATTCGGCCATTGCGGTGGCTGGAAAAACAAAGCCTTTTGTTTTTTCACCGAAAACCCATTTTCAACCTATTTTTGACCTAAAACACCTAGAGACCTTGTTAAACCAATCCATGGCCACCAAAAACCAAATAAATCACAAAAAACCTTAAATCCAACCGAAACAAAAATTCTTCCTAAGGTCAAATATGTTTTTTTAGGTGTTTTTAAGGACTTGGTTGTCCTGCCAAGTCCACGCATTTTAGACTTATATGTGCACCAAGTCCAGGTGCCTTGGGTTTGGTAAATATGCCAGACCCATGTCATGTAGACTTGGCTGATTACCAAGTTCATGCATTTTGGACTTAACAGACGTCTTAGGTCTAGCAAGCATGCTTGACTCATATTTACTTGGGTCTGACAAACATGTCAGATCCACATTACTATGGACTTCGCTGACCATCAAGTCCATGTATTTTGTACTTGACAGTTCGCCAAGCCAAGACATCTTGGGTCTAGTGAACATGTTAAACCCACGTGATACGGACTTGGCTAATTGCCAAGTCTACGAAATTTAGACTTGGCTGACCGCCAAGTCCAGACATCTTGGGTCTGGTGAACATGCTTGACCAACATTACTTTGGATTTGACAGTCTGCTAAGTCCAGGCATTTTAGGTCTCGCAAATATGCCAGACCCACGTTATTTGTCGT
Source organism: Populus deltoides (assembly GCA_015852605.2). Taxonomy (NCBI): domain Eukaryota; kingdom Viridiplantae; phylum Streptophyta; class Magnoliopsida; order Malpighiales; family Salicaceae; genus Populus; species Populus deltoides. The sequence goes on along the minus strand of CM027571.2, from coordinate 20,748,190 downwards.
GAAGTCCAGACACTCTGAGTGTGGTAAACATATTAGACCCACGTTACTTTGGACTTTATTGACTGCCAAGTCTAGAAATCTTGAGTTTGGCAAGCATGCTAGGCCCATGTTACTTTAAACTTGATTGACTGTCAAATCCATGCACTTTGAACTTGGATTACCGCCAAGTCCAGACATCTTAGGTCTGTCAAACATGCCAGACCCATACTACTTGAACTTAATTGACTACCAAGTTCGTACACTTTGGACTTGGCTATCTATCGAGTCCACAGGCTTTGAGTCTAGCAAACATGCCAGACCCACGTCATGTGGACTTGGCTGACTGCAAGTCCATGTATTTTGGACTTGGTTGTCCTGCCAAGTCCACGCACTGTGGACTTGTTTGTGCACCAAGTCCAGGAGCTTTGGGTCTGGCAACCATGCCAGACCCACGTCATGTGGACTTGGCTGACTGCCAAGTTTACATACTTTGGACTTGGCTAGTTATTTGGGTCTGGCAAACATGTCTAATCCACATATACTTGGATTTGACAAACATGCTAGACTCACATTACTATAGACTTGGCTGATTACCTAATTCCATGCACTTTGGACTTGGCTAGCACCAAGTTTAGGTGTTTTGGGTATAAAAAAAAAATCCTAAACCCATGTTATGTGGACTTGGTTGCCCACCAAGTCCATGTAATTTGGACTTGGCTAGTGCCAAGTCTAGGCATCTTAGGTTTGGAAAACATGCCACACTCATGTTACTTTGGACTTGGCGTTAGTGTCTTGGGTCTGGCATGTTGTATTTGGGTTTGGCAAACATGTTAGACCTAATAAACCAATCCACGTTATTTGGTTCTAGCAAATATATTAGATTCACGTTATTTGGGTATGACAAACATGACTAACCCGTATTAGCAGACGACAAGTCACTTGCACAACCTAGAATTCAGTCACTATGTTGGCTGGAAAAACAAAGTCCTTTGTTTTTTCATCCAAAAACCTATTTTGACCAAAAACACCTAGAAAACACCATAGAGACATTGTTAAACCAATCTATGGCCATCAAAAACCCAAAAAACCACCTCAAAACCCGAAATCCACCTGAAACAAAAATTCTTCCCAAGCTCAGATCTATATTTTTAGGTGTTTTTAAGGTAAAAAAAACACATAAACGTAACCCTCTATCATATGGAGCCTTTTAACACAAAAAACAATTATTTTGGTGGTCATAATCTTCCCCAATGATCATTTTTTCTCTCTAAGTCGGAATCCGATGACTCCCTTTCTCTCTTTTAAAAAAGGACTGAAAAAAATGAAGTTAGATACCAAAATATATTTTCTTAAAATTCAAAAAACCTAGGCCAACCGGATAAACAAAGATCCTTTTTTAAAATGAACAACTGTGAAGGATGTAATTGGGAAAGAAAATGATATTAACTCGTGTAAACTTTTGAAACCCATGGCCCTAAGGATTGACTAAACTAGAAGCATCACATCTGGAAAACAACTATTTTAAAACTTGGCTCGACCTGACAATTTGACCCATGACCAGGCCGAGCTTCAAAAGAAATCAGGGGAGAATTGACCAAGTGTAAGACTATCAAAAACTTGGGTTGACCCATTATTCAGTTAGCCCGAGGAAAATCTAGTCAAAACATGGTAAAAAACCATTGACTATTTTCTTTTTTTTTCTTTATAATTTTGATTTTTTTTAATAAAACAAAAAGGTTTGGTTAACTTAGGTTAACTTGGGTAGGGCTTATAAACAATAGAAAAAACCTAAAAGACCAAATCCTAATAATTAAAAATGTCGAATGGTGAAATAAAAAAAATGAAGGATAAAAAATAAGCAACTAAAAAATAAGGACCTCATTTGCAAAGATAAAAATTGAGAGGACAAATAAAAATCTTGAATTAAAGGCCAAAATTGAAAAAAAAAATTCAAATTAACAAATGAATCCAAAACAAAAAAACAAAGAATACCAATTTCCAACAAACTCAATGATGATGAATGAAATTTTTTTTAAATAATGAAAAATAACTGACACTAACCTGATCCACCCATTAGAATTTTGTAATATGGATCATGATACCAGATCACAACATAAAAGTCAAACCTGAAAAAAAATAACAATATAATACTCATAATCAACCAAACTAATTAGAGATGAACTTAAAAAAATAATTATAAAAAGAAAGTGATTTAAAGAATGTAGATTTAAAAAATATAGATTTAAAAAGAAAGAGAACTAAATTTGATACAAAAATAAAATAAAACTAAATCATAAGAAATGAAATTGAAAAAAAATTTCAATGTAGAAAAGGATAATAACAACTAAAAATAACAATAACAAGAATGAGGACGATATTTGATATAAAAATAAAATGTCAATGGATGAAATTCAAAAACAAATTAATTCAATAAAGGATTTAAGACAAAATACATTACAATTAAAAGAATTAGGACCAAATCTAATATAAAAACCACATGCAAATGGATAAAATTGAAAAACAAAACTTGATAAATTATTCAAAACTAGATACACTACAATTAAAAGAATGATGACCAAATCTTATACAAAAATCAATTGTGAAGAGATTAAATTGAAAAAAAAATTAACTCAACAAACAAATGATAGCCAAATACATTATAATCAAAAGAATGAGAACCAAAGTTAACTTAACAGACAAATATCCAGACCTTCCTTTTTTTTTTCTTTTTTTTTTTTGCAATGGGCAACACGATTTTCTAAGAGGGAAGAGAGGGAACGAGGGAAAAACCCTTGGACGAAGCTCCTCCGTAGGCCGCCTCGGCACACGTGTCTCACCACTATACCTGGGGCGGTGAGGCGCATCGAACGCTGCCCTGGAAGGCAGCGTTTGATTATGTTTTGGGGCCGCACGCGCCACCCGAAGGGCATGGGCAACACCCACTTGCTGGCGTGTGCTCAACATGCATCAACCATTTTTGAATATAAATAATAAGTTAAATACATACAAATACCCAATTACCCTTGAGCCCCCCTAATATTTACAATAAAACCATATGAAAACAACAAAAGCACTTATACATGCAGCTTTGTTTTTTGTTGAAACCTAAGGGTAATTTTATATTTGCACTATTTTAATAAAAAGGAAAAGACGTAGAAGTTCCTCAACACATGCATATTTTCCCTCTAGGAGCATGATTGCATCTTCACTATTTATTTATTTTTGAAAAGATAAAAAAAACCCCTAACTCAAATGTTAAAATTTTATGCTCTGAAGGGCAAATCAATATTTATATTGTAGCTCGAAATCATTTTATTCCAAATTATTCTTTCAATACTAAATGTATTTCATGACTGCATGCTTAAATTTTTTTTTAATAAGAATAATTATGTTTTTACACTACTTAAATTCAGTAATCTAAAGTTCTATTTGGGAATGTGGTTGCGGTTGTTTTTCAAAGTGTTTTTCATGCCGAAATGCATCAAAATTATATTTTTTTTATTTTTTAAAAATTATTTTTAAGATCAGCGCTTCAAAACGATCCAAAATATATAAAAAAATAATTTTTAGCAAAAACAATTTTAATTTTGATGCGCTGCGATTGCGGTGTCTAAGTGTTCGTTTGGCACTGCGACTGCGACAGCGGCAGAAAGCAAACACTGAATTAAAGTGTTTGGTTAATATAAACCATATTTTTTTTTTCACATGGGTCCCACTCAAAAACTGAAGTCGAACCTCAATTTATGAAAAGTAATTTTTATCTGCTTCTCCTTCTCTTCTACATGGAGAGTGACTCCATTATTCAATTGAACAGTGGAGAATGTCTCCACTGTTCACGTGAACAGTGAAGACTGTCTCTACTGTTTCAGCCGGACTGGGTCCAACCTTGTAAAATAAAAAAAATAAATTTTATTTTTTATTTTAAATTGTGTTTTGTTCGAAAAACTAGTGTTTCACATTATTCAATGACACTACATAAATTAGAAGGAGATCGCTTGATGACGTAACATTTATAGAATTTAATCGTAATTCTAATTTTATTCTTGTTGATATTTTACATGATGTTATTGTGCGCTTACGAAACCAATGAAATTGTAGTCCTTGTAGGATGTATTTCATACGTGATGAAATTGTAGATAGTTTAATGAAACAATAAAAAATATTTTATATTAAGTATTATTCATTTCATGATGTAATAGCAGTAGTTAAATTTATAATATTTAAATTAAAAACTATCAATATTAATATATATTTTTTAAAATTATTTTATAATCTCAATTTAAAAAGCATTCTTAACTAAACACATTAAATTATTTTTGTTTAATTTCAATTCCAACCATAATCTTAACCAAACATATATATAAAAATCAAACCAATCATAACCAAAAATATTTTTATAAAATAATTTTTTTTTTAATCACACACTAGCAAACACAATATCATATTCCAAAAGTGAAAGAATCAGCTGATTTAATTGTTTTTTTTAATGTATAAAAAAAGAAATAGTACAGCTGTACGTACACCCAACAATTTCGAAGTAATCAATTGATTCTGTTACAGTCATTCACTCACCGCTCACTCGTATACTTGTATAAACCTCCCGGGCTTGGTGCTAGGGTTTGTTTTTCTTTTGCTATATAGATAATCTTTTGGCGGGAATGAATTAAGTTAGCACCCTCCCCCTCAGAAAAGAAAGAAAGAAAGAAAGAAATCCCTAAATCAAAACGAAAGAAACCCTAGAAAGAGGAGTGAATCAAATCCGAATCGAAGGGGGTGATGGGAAAAGACGAAGAGGAAATGAGGGGAGAGATAGAGGAACGATTGATAAACGAAGAGTACAAGATATGGAAAAAGAACACTCCTTTCCTCTACGATCTTGTCATCACTCATGCCCTCGAATGGCCTTCTCTCACCGTCGAATGGCTTCCAGACCGTGATGAGCCCCCTGGCAAGGACTACTCCGTCCAAAAGATGATTCTTGGTACCCACACCTCCGAAAACGAGCCTAACTATCTTATGCTCGCCCAGGTCCAGCTTCCTCTCGATGATGCCGAGAACGACGCCCGCCACTACGACGACGACCGCTCCGATTTTGGTGGCTTTGGCGCCGCCAATGGCAAGGTTCTCTCCTTTTGGTTTTCAATTTTATTTATTTTACTTTTTTCTTATTTCTTTCTCAGAATTAATTAATTAATTAATTTAGTTACTGGTTGGTTTAATTTTTAATTTTGAAGGTGCAAATAATTCAGCAAATAAATCATGATGGGGAGGTGAATAGGGCACGGTATATGCCACAAAACCCATTTATGATAGCTACCAAGACTGTTAGTGCTGAAGTTTATGTCTTTGACTATAGCAAGCACCCATCTAAGCCTCCTCTTGATGGTGCATGCACCCCTGATTTGAGATTGAGGGGTCACAACACTGAAGGCTATGGTTTGTCTTGGAGTAAGTTTAAAGAAGGTTATTTGCTTAGTGGTTCTGATGATGCCCAGATTTGCCTGTGGGACATTAATGCCACTCCCAAGAACAAGTCCCTTGATGCTACGCAAATCTTTAAGGTTGGTATACATGCTCATTTGCTCACTGTGTAATGTTTCCATTTGTGCAATTCAAAAATTATTGACAAATAAAGCTCAAGTTCTTATATGCAAATCTTTATGATGATTAAAAAGCCTACTGTGGTCTAATAGGTTCATGAAGGTGTTGTAGAAGATGTAGCATGGCATTTGAGACATGAACACTTGTTTGGTTCTGTTGGGGATGATCAATACCTGCTTATATGGGATCTCCGAACTCCGTCTGTGACCAAGCCTGTCCATTCTGTTGTTGCTCACCAGAGCGAGGTATTCGATAAGTGTTTTGTGATTCCTCAGAGAACTAATACACTCATTGTTCAGTGGCTGAGACTTGGCTTTTTTTCCTTATCCATCTACCATCTGAAGCCTTTTGACTTGACGTGTCCATGTAAAGTGATGTGTCTAATTGTGCTATTGATTGCTAAAAAAACTTGAGACTTGCGTCTTACAATCATCAGAAGGTTTCATATGACATGTTGTAGGTGACCTGATGTTTCTCACAAAGATTTCTCCTACGTATGCATCTTTTTGTTGTTTAGAAAGCTGATGAGTACTTGTTTTTTACTATAAAAACCATGCTTTGTTCCAGTGTTGACATGGCACGAAGTTTATATTTCTTTTTTAGTTTAATTGATAAGTTTTACTCCGTGGTGTTGTCTTAGGTTAACTGCTTGGCTTTTAATCCTTTTAATGAATGGATTGTTGCCACGGGATCTACTGATAAGACTGTCAAGTTATTTGACATACGGAAGATCAATACTGCACTTCACACCTTTAACTGTCACAAGTAAGCATCCTCCCCATCTGGGGCATTCTTCAATTCTATTCCAGGCATTTATCAGTGTGTAGTGTGTGTAGTGTGTACAAGTACCCTCACATGCAGCATGGATGCATTTACATCTTGGTCACCTAAACACTTGCTATTTAATATCTTCTGTACTTTATTTTTTTCTGTGATGGACTGCAGGGAGGAGGTTTTCCAAGTCGGATGGAATCCCAAGAATGAGACTATCTTAGCTTCTTGTTGCCTTGGAAGAAGGCTCATGATCTGGGATCTTAGCAGGTTTGTCCATGAAGAAACCCAGTGACCTGTTAATTGATATTTCTTAAGTTTACTGATTGCCAGATTTGAGGATTGCTTTGAGCATTTTTTTGATGAGACAAGACTAAGTGAGGATTGTTTTGAGCTACATTAACTTTATTTGACGTGAGGCTTCCTTTGCAGGATTGATATTGAGCAGACACCTGAGGATGCTGAAGATGGCCCACCAGAATTGCTTTTCATTCATGGTGGTCACACGAGTAAAATATCAGATTTTTCGTGGAACCCATGTGATGATTGGGTTATTGCTAGTGTAGCTGAAGATAACATTCTTCAAATATGGCAGATGGCAGAGAATATCTACCATGATGAAGATGATATACCAGCAGATGAATCTACGAAAGATTCCTAGTGTATTTCCAGGCTTTCAGAGTATATTATCAATCACATAAGGGGTGTACTTGTAGGGTCTTTTGGTATTTTAGACTATTTCTCTTTATTTGGTTGGCCTCCAATAGATCGTCTGTGAATGCTTTCTTTTGAATATGCCGAACTGATGTGTAATGACCCATTTATAGCATTATTATCTTAGAAAATTTTTGCTCTGTTTGTGGAGTTTGGAAGATGGTTTGCTGCGGTTTTGCGCCAGGTCATCTGGTTTTAAAAATGAAGCTACTGCTGGAGAAAATCATTTAACCTTAGGAGTTCCAGTCAGTCAGTTGTTCTTTCTAGTCTCTTCATGTGAAATATGTAAAAGACTCCATTTTCCATCAACTTAAGTTCTTAATACTGGAAACTAAGTTTGAACCTTCTTCTCAGGTCCTGGAAAAAAGCCTTTTGAGTTCTGCTTTGGCACGGTGACAACAACATGAACATCTTTCTTCAGCTTAAATCTAATGGTAGTACACAAAATGAACAACGTGCATATTTGGAAGCTGCTGTGACCAAAATTTTGTGCTGAATCTTCATGTGTGATGGTTTGAATCTAATTGCTCTCTGTTGAGAGGCCGATCACCGGTGCTCCGGGGAGTCTGATGCTGCTGTGGGTGGTTTTTGAGATCAGAACCCGAAGTGGAAGCCCATTAACAAAAGTTAATTGTTCATTGATTGAAAAATACCAGACACATACTGTTCATTAAAACAGTACAGTGGTGTCTTCGCTCCACCCAAAAAAATATCAAATACCTTGATTATTGATACTATTTAGATTTTTTAACTTGACTCATTAGATATTAAATGATTGATCTGGGATGTTTTTTTAAAAAAATATAGTAAAACGACTAAATGCTCATTGAAGAAAAAAATAAGGTAAAAATGGTTTTAGTGGTTTTTTTTTTATTTTTTTATAATGGTTTTTTGTAATTATTAGATAAGCTTAGAGACAATTTAGTATTTGATTAAATATAAAAAATATTAAAAAAAATAAAATATATAATGAAACGACTAAAATGCCATTAGAATAAAAAAACAAAAATGATCTTATGGGGCTGTTTTATATTTTTAAAATGGTTATTTTCACTTTTATCAGGTTAGTTGAGGGCAATTTAGTATTTAATCAAATAAAAAAATAAAAGGTGATTAGTGCGTGCGCAATACGTGTCAATATGTGGGACGCTCCCGCGTGTTTCAGCAAGCACACGTGGCATCTTTTGACAACTAAAACCTACCTTTCACTATGTCGTTGGAAGCATAGTTGTGTCCTCTTCTTTTGGGGTGGCACGTGTTGGTGGTGGATGGATAGTCTGGTCATTTTTTTGTTAGTATTTCAACTTAAATCCTTATTATTTTGATTTTTAATTTTTCTTCTTGGTTTTCTTGTAAAAGTTTTATTTGTTTTTAATTACATCCTTCAATTTCAATCCGACATTATTTTTTATAATTTGATCCTTATTCTTTTAATTTTTATTTTTTTCCTTGGTCCTTTCATAAAAATTTTATTTGTTTTAAATTTCATCATTCAATCTAAATTTATAGTATATTATTAATACTAATTTGATCCTTATTCTTTTGATTTTTTTTAAAGTTATTTTTCTTTTCTATTTTAGCATTCAATTAAATATAAAATTTATTTTGTATTTCAATTTTAATCCTTATTCTTTTAATTTTTTTTAATCCTTTTGTATAATTGAAATTATTTTTTCAATTTCAACCTTTAATATTTGATTGATTAGAATTTAACTTCATAGTTTTTGCAGATTGAGTGCTTTAACGATCCAGGTCACGAGTTTGAAAAGTTAACGTGAACAAACAATTTTATTTAAAGAAAATGGGCATTGTGATTTAAAATTTTTTTATTAGGATAGTCTGATTTCATGATTTGAACTGCGAATTTGACGAGATAATCAAGGTTGGCTTAACTCTGATTACCGTAGTTACAAATTTGTCATGCTAACTCGGGTTGACCAAAATTGATTTTTTAGGTCCCTTTTTTTTTATCTCATTTCATCTTTCCATATTTAATGGGCTAAGAACTAAGCTTTATTATTTATTTTATTTTTAAAAAAATATTTTTTTTCTTAGGTTATCATAATTATTTTTTAAAAAAAAATTAGTACATCTATTGTCATTGCTTATCTTGTTATTTTAATTAAAATAAAATCAACTTATTTAATCTAGCCGAGTTTATAATTTAAATCAATTTTTTTAAATTTTTTTTTTGTAGCACCTTAATATAATTGTTTTTTTTAAAAAAAAAACTAGGGCTGGCCTCACACCATAACGCTGGTCCACACCTATACTCTCCTGTTCCAAGGCAACAAATGCCCTGATATAAAAATTTACTCTTTTTTTTTATATATCGGAAGGATAAAAAAGAAAGAAAGAAAAGGGTCTGGGTCTACTGCAAAAAAGATTTGGAAGCTCTGTAACCAAAAAAAAAAAAGAAAAGAAAAGATATTTGCTAGAAACATTATGAATGGAGGCAGTCAATCAATATGGATTGAAATCTTAATATAACAGCTATAGGTACATAAAAAATATATTTAATCAATTCTTTCTAATGAATGGATCCTAACTTTGAATATAAAATTTAAAATAATCACATAAAAAATGATATTCATCAAATTTAAAAGAGAGATGATCATACTTAAGATTTAAGAAATTATAATTCAAGTTTGAAACATTTTTCTTACTCTCTCTCTCAATGAATTATTAAATCTATTAATATTTTTTGTTTACGCACTATAAATTAGGGGTGATTATTTTCAGTGCGGTTCGATTTTTATAAAAATAAAATAACCAAACCGAAATTATTATTTTTTAAAAAAAACCAAAACTGAACTGAAATTCTGTTTTTTAGAACAAAACCAGTTCAAACCTATTTGACTTAGTTTTTTTGGTTTGACACAGTTTTTTCCGGTTTTTTTTTTAGTTTGGGTTCGGTTTAATTTTTTCAGTTTCAGGCTTATAAAACCAAAACGAAATCAAACCGGTTGGGTTTTTCAAAATTTTTATTAATTTTTATTCACGGTTTGGTTTTTTTATTATTTGTTTTCCAGTTTTCTTAATTTATTTGATTTTCTATTTTTTTCTCACCCCCAGTACAAATTGCTTTCTTCCAGCAATGAAAATGTGTTTAATTTTAAATTGCTGAGTTAAATGTTATAATAACAGGTCTCCTATTTAACCATGTCTGGTATTTTTATTTTTTTTTGAGTTTGGAGGAAAACTAACAAAGTGTTTAAGAGGAGAAATATTGACGAATTATGTTTATTTTTTTTTAAAAAAAGACAGCATTACATCCCACCATTATATATTATTACTATTATTCAACTTTATTTAATTTTACCTTTGATTTAAAAAATATATATTGAACCACAAAATCATTCTTAATTTTCACACCAAGCAAACACTTCACCTTTGAACCATTTCTTTACATCCTTGACAATTCATATTGACATATTCAGCATCGCACCGATTTGCTAATCCAAAACCAAAAACTTGCCTTCTCACCTGTTAGATCAACAAGCATTGACACTTTCTCGTCACTTGTGATGTTGCTCCCGTACGGTGCACCGAATTCACAATCATAGCGCCAAATATATTATGCGACTCATTCTGTGCAGCTGCTAGTCATTTATCCAACAAACAAAAAAAATAAGAGAAAAGGAAACAAAAAAAGAACCTATCATATCCACCCCCACCCCACTGAAAGGATGAGCAAAAAGCAAAATACAAAAATCCCACATTAAAGAAGAGGAAATCAATTCAAAAGAATGCTGAAGCAGCCGCAGGATAAGCCCTTTCCGGTTGCCTTCCTGCTTATTATTGAATTAATACAAAATCCATAAAACCCACAACTTAGGAAGTTGCGTATGAAGGTGCAGGAAGAAAAGGAAATGGTGCCGCGGAAGCATATGCTACAGGTGCACGTGCTTGCTTGCCAATTGTGGAATGTGTTTCCTGGTTCCCATGTTTGAGGCTTTCCCTGCCTTGCACTACGGGTTCCAGCTCAGTGATCCTACCTAAACTGTCTTCAGAAAGGCATTGTTGATTATCCGAGACACGGTGAAAAAGTAGCCCGGACATGAATACAGGAAGGTACAAAAGGCTGGCATGAAACATCCTCCTTGCATTCTGTGTTGTTCGATTCAGATAGAATGAAAATGCTAGGGCACTTATTGCTAGAGTAATAAGAGATGATTCAAGACAAAACCAACTGGAAGTCACACCCCCTGCGAACATGTTCAATTATTAGTTCAAATCCCCAGACAGTATCCAAATATGCTCCACAAAAATACATTAATTCACACCACAGTGGTAGAACAGAAAGCCAGTCCTTGGCAACCAAACTCACTGAATAAAATTTATTCAACAAAGCAGTAATGCAGCACAAGTCAAGGAAGAAAACTTTAGGCAAAACTCATTAAGCATCCCAAGTTAACTTTAAAATCACATCAGCGCAGTTGATTCTATTACGGTCAGCGCAGTTGATTCTATTACGGTCAGTGCAGTTGATTCTATTACGGATAGAACCTTAAAATTCATCTGTATACATGGTTAATAAGGTCAACAACTGTGCATGTCTGAAATCATAAAATAAGTCATGCAACATCAACCACATGTAAAGTTCTCCGAGGACAACTCTGTTACCACAAACAGCCATTTGCCCCTTGCATGTGATTGGGCATATAGAACCAATTCAACACTATGTATTATGTGAACACTATAACAATACCCGCTCTTTATGTTCAAAGTAAACCTCAATGTAAACCATGAAACCTGAAGATATCACATATCTAACTATCCCATGAAGTTCACCAACATGCTTTTTGATACATGATAACCACAGAAAGTCATAAATCGGGTTATAGGATGAACCTGACAGTCAGTGAACCAAATAACTCTCAATATGTTAGTAATATCACACAACATGGAAAAACTTGAAGTTAAAAGGTTAAAAAATGAAAAGAAAATCATTGATGACTGATGTGAAAGATTGCATTACACTTGCAAACATTAGGGAATCTTTTAATGGAGGAACATAAGAAGACACAATCGATAAGGGAAGACAAGTCTTTTCACTTCAGTTGACTAGAACTTACAATCACAGGCTAAAAAACCCAATGGAACCAGATACAGGCAGTTCCTCAGTGCTACTGCAGCAGTTCTCCGACCAGAAGCATCAGCAAGAGAGAACATCTTGAACCTGAAAATGCCACAAATGGAAAACAAATTGAGGAAATAAGGTAAAACACAAGTAAATGTCATCGAAGAGTCTGGGACCACCAGTCACAAGCCCAAAGGTCCCATCTTCCCCTAAATAATCCATCGTGACAACTCCTGTGTAAACAATTTCTACATCCCCAACAGCTAGTTCTTTCTAAAACTTGGTATGTGCAGTGACAAGTTGCAAGTTACAGAATCAAAATGACAAAAGCACAGGGAAGTTGAAAATTATGGATCCGGGAACAGTTTCATCTGCGGTTTTATACTAAAATTGGCAACAGATTGTTTTCATAGACAAGTACTTTAAGATCATGGAGCATACCCTCCAGCAGCATAATCACTGCGACAAAGATATGCGAGGGCCATAAAATGGGGTATTTGCCAAAAATACAGAGCAGCAGGGAGAATCATGGAGTTCAGTGAAACCTCGCCAGAGGCTGCAGCCCACCTGAAAAATCAGAAAAGAAATCAATATTCTCAGTGGAGATAAAAATACTGAGAGGCGTTTTCCATTTATAAATAACAATCTCTCTCTGTATCTTCCTAGGGGTGATAGGAGAGAAGCTCCACTACTAATTGGCAACTCTTTCCACAACTGTCCAATCTCTTCCCTTTCATCTTAGAATGTGTTCCAATTAGCTGCTTGCCTCGGGCATATTCACAGAAAAAACTTGTTTATTATTTCTTCACTTATGGGCAACATCAAGGTGTGTTTCATTTCAAGCGACATATCCATTTTGGATTGTTATGGGATCATCACCAAGGCAACTAGACTCAAAGCATAGTCTATTAGAGGCTGCATATGTTCTAAATCATAACCAAGATTCTCTGCTAAAAGCAGTGCTTCTAAGTGCCTACGACTAGATTCCATCTTTAGAACTTCCCAGATCCCTGAGGCTTAAGGCTGAGCCTGACGCAGTCAACAAATGACCAAGTTATCCTTATGGATGCAGCCCAGGCTATGAAAGCAATCCTGATGGATTAGGTGAAGCCCAGTCTTAGGCTTCAACAATAGATATGGAAATTTACTCAGACAACAGCATTTATATGGAAATTGAGGAAGCCATAGACTTTTGGAGCCATCAATAAAGCTGCTTATAAAAGTTTCTGAGAGAAACACGTGCTTTGAAAAAGAAAATTAAAAACAAGAGGACAAAATTACCCTAGAAGTGGTGGAATAGCACCAACAACAGCCCCAACCCATGTGTTGACTGGGTGAATCTGCTTCAGTGGTGTATAGACAAATGCATAGAGGATGAGATTGGAAACTCCAAGCCCAGCTGCCAACATATTAGCCTGCAACAACCTTGTCATGGAAGCTGCAACATTAGTTACTATTCTCAAAGGAAATTACATAAGGGTAGGTAAGTGTATCTATGTGGCCACCTTGCAAGCTAGTATAGCAGTGCCAGCTACCCCAACAGAAGATGCCCAGGTGAGGGCATGAGGTATTGTCATGCGCCTTGAAGGTAATGGTCTTAGCCTTGTTCTTTTCATTTTGGCATCGTTATTCTTCTCAAAAACCTATCACCATGAAAGACAAAATAGCTTAGCAGGAATATAAAAAAAATGTCTAGCTGAAACGTGAAAAGAGAGCTAAAGTTCCATGATCTTATCAGCAATCAACACTTCTCCATACAAGATCAACCAAGGAAATGGGTAAATATAGTCAGTACACTTTCACTTCCAGTTGAGCTCTTACTAATCCCATAATTTAAACAATTCTCTTTTAGTTCTTTTTTTCCTCCCCTTTCCTACACTAGGACAACTAAGAAAAATGACGCAAACTCCAAACCCTAATCCCAATAAAGAAAGAAAGAAAGGAAAAGAAGATCACAGACAGAAATGGTTTAGCGAATTGGGTGTTAAACTTTATATATGCCAGGCATGTAATACTGAATACTCTAATTAACAGAAGTCACCAAATAAAAAAAAGAGCCTCACTTTCTTTCTTTCATGAACAGTTGTCCCACTCCATACCCTATAGTATTAGTTGGGGCTTGAATTAATTGCTTCTGATATAATTAATTTCGATTTTGATAATCTAAATTAAAAAAAAAATGGCATCAAAATGAATGGTGAAAGCAGAAATTTGAAGAGAAAGTAGCGAAAAAAGAACCTGATTAAGAGAATTAGCAGATGAAGCAACCATCATAGTACCAGCACAAGTCCAACAAAGTCCAGCCAAATCAACGGCACTCCCTGCACTCCCCAGGACATATCCCGTTCCAGAAGTCGCCACAACTAACATGCTGTCACCTCAAAATTTTGTAAAATACATGCTTGAGTTGAGGTCATTATCAATTTGGATACAGAAATTTAGAGATAAACCGCCGCCGCCGCCGCCGCCACCCCCCCCCCCAAAAAAAAAAAAAAGGTTTGACATGGCTTAAGAAATTATCAACTTTTAGAATTTATAGAATGGATTTTACAATAACTTCACCTTCGTGATAAATATTAGTAAGATTGGATCTTCAAATATAATGCACTGCTGTGGGGACTAAACCACCAACCCATGAATGTGAAAATATTACATGGATTAAACCTAAAACATGTGTTGTAGAACAATATTATTAATTGGGCATCTATAACATGACAAGAGAGAGCTGACCTCAGGCGAGCTTTGGAGAGCTCCCAATAGCATCGAGTGTAGTGGCGACCCAACTGCACGGCCGAAGCCAGAGACGGGGACAGATGATCAACAACTGCAGGGCCGGCAGCAGAACTTGAGGAAAAGGATCGAATTCCATCGGATTTGTGACTTGAAATCCCTAATTTTAAGGAGTCAGAAGTGGATGGGGATGGGGATGAGCAGTAGTGAGTTACTCGTGATGGTGCCCATCCAAAGACAACATTGAAATTGGATGAGGAATGGTTGGAGGATTTCAGATGATTATGATTATAATTAGGGTTTGATAACAGCTTGCAGGTATTTCTCCACATCTCGGCAGATGGGGAATGTTGGGACTGACTTTTCTTTCTTTTTTGGAAAACCAGCTGCTGTCTTCTGTAACAAACAAACTGGCGAGAAGATTAATCGCTTGAATACCCAAGGAAAAGCTCGTTCTTTCTCAAACGACATGTCATTTAATTCTTTCCTTACCCTCAAATTTGACCCCCTCTGTTTCCACTAACTCTGCAACTAAGCCCCTGTAGAAAATAATTTGGTCACATGTTATCCGCTGTTAACAAAATTTCTCAAGTTCAACAAAACTGGACTACATTGCATTGCATTATTCTGCAAAATTAAAATTAAAAAAAAATGAAAATATTTTTTTATGCCCGGTTGATACTTCGATTTGCAGGGAAAAAAAAAAAGCTGATTTAAAATAATTAAGTGTTGGAAAATCAAAAATAAAACTAAAATAAATATAGGGATAGAAGTAAATGGGCATGACAAATAAGCTGGCACGTGTGTGCTTTTCGAGTAGCACGTGAGGCATCATTGGATCATCAAGTGACTTCCGTGGAGGCGTTGGAAGAGGCTTGTTGTAATCTTTCAGGTCTTTTTTTTGTTGATTTTTTTAAAAAAATTTCATTCCTTAATATTAGATTTTATTTAGTTTTTATATCAAATTTGATCCTTATTCTTTAGATTTTTATTTATTTATTTTCTATCCTTTCTTAATTGAAATTATTTTTTAATTTCATCCCTCAACTTTTGGTTTCAATTTATTTTTATGTATAATTTGGTCCTTATTTTTTTATTGCTATTTATTTTGTTTTTTATCCTTTTTTTTCATTGATTTTTTTATTTGATCCTTCTATACTTTGTTGATTGAGAATTTAACTTCATAATTTTGTTTTCCAGGTTTGCTTTCTATTGAGTTTGTCTCGACCTTATAACCAAGACACATGTTTTGAAGATTGACCTGAGTTTACTTTGTTTCTTTTGGTTATTTTTTAATTAAAACAATTAAATTGTTGGGACTAGGGTGAATGTTTGTAGTATAACAATTGTTTTTATTTCAAGTTAGCTTGCTTGTTTACCCAAACCTTATATTTGAATTTAAAAAATTGAGCTTCATGATTTTTTTTTGCTTTCTTTTCTATAAGATTATCCCCACCTTATAACTTAGGCAACGTATTTGGCGAATTAATCTAAGTTAACTCGGATATTTTATTTCAGGTCATATCTTTGGAATTGATTTTTTTTTTTGTCTTCATCCTTCAATATTTAGTTTATTTGAGAATTAACCTTAATGATTATTTCTATTTTCCCTTCCATTAGATTATAATGTTTGTACCATCTAGCTCGCAAGGTTCGGAGACCTTGCCCGAGTTTGCTAATGTTTATTTTTTTTGGAGTTTTTTTACTGATTTTTTTTCTTGTTTTCATCCTTCTATGCTTGGATTATTGGGAATTTAGCAGCACTATTTTTTTGTATTGCTTTCTATAAAGTTATCATAGCCTCAAAACATGTGTAACATGTTTACCATACTAACTTGAGTTGACCCAGGTTATCTTTTTTATGTCCTTTTTAGATTTGCCTCCAAACTTTCCTCACTAATATACCAATATGCATTTCATATTCCAAGATTCAAAAAACAACAAGACAAGTCATATAAGACTGTTAGGTTTCCAAAATCCATACAAGCAGCTGAAACGATAAATTTAAGGTAATTTGGAAGTTCCTAGGATTATGTTAGACAAATCAAGAGTTGTTTAAGGATTTATTTTCTGAAGATATGATCTTCTCTGGCTTTGAATAATTCTTTAAAGGCTGGGTTGTTGCAAACCACAAGTCGTTCAATTGTCCGGCCTCCAATAGTAATCCTCATGAACTACTAGTGAGAAATCTCCTAAGATTCAGCATAACTCTTTATTCTGTGACTTACGTAGTTTTTCTGTCTAGCAAATAACCTCTCTAAAATAAAAGGTACAACTTTATATTTATAGGGAATCCTAAAAACCCTATCAATGATAAAATATCAATTTACACCTTAAATAATATCTATTTATTATTTAAGAATAATTTTAGAAATTTAATCAATTAAGCCCTTACTTGATTATTCTAGGATTAAAATCATAATCCCTGAATTAAATACATTCTAGCGCTAATTTCTAAAATTATTTTCAATCAAGCTACACTTGATTAATTATCCTGGTTTAATTTTTTACTAATGTTTCTTAATGTGTGTGACTCATTAGGGTTTTAATATGTTGGCCTAAATATAAATTATAATTCTAAATAGATAGAATCAAATAAATCAAAAAATTTAATTTATTATCAATTCTATAGTTGATTAGTTTATATTTGAAGATCAAGTGCACCGTTTAGCAACGTGTCATGATCCCTTAAATATTAGGAAAATCATAAGTGGTTTGACTTAACTTTTGAATGACCGGTTTCTTAATATAATTATTATTCATTCATCAATAATGTTCCGATTTAGACATTTTAGCACAGAGTTTGTTTGTC
Source organism: Populus deltoides (assembly GCA_015852605.2). Lineage (NCBI taxonomy): Eukaryota > Viridiplantae > Streptophyta > Magnoliopsida > Malpighiales > Salicaceae > Populus > Populus deltoides. Next base: position 20,730,500 of record CM027571.2, on the reverse strand, counting down.
TTGTCAAATGATATTTGTTCGCAACATTATAGTCATTGATCATTTGAATAAGATTTGAAACTCTTTTCAAATCTAATTTCATATTGCGTAAGGATTTACCAATCAATACTATTTGAGAACATGTAGAATATTTTCCCTAATTCCCTAAATTCTCTTTTGATCACTCAAATACCTTCTATAATTTATGTTATATCTAATGTTTGCCCATTTGTTACCTTTACCAAGATAATATGTAACATGATCAAAACATAATATTTTCTATATAAGATAATTTAATGATCTCAAGTCTAAAGATCACTTACACGATCGTCACGTGAGTCTTTCCATAAACACAAATGATATCTCCATATGAAATTTTCATGCGGGTCAGTTCAATATACATGTCTTATGACAAGCACCTATTTATTAGTTTAAAGTATCTCTTATACCTCTGCTTATGAGAATAATTGCTTCCTTTCATAAAGAAAAGTACATAATATGTGTCAGTCTCTACGGTTCTAATAAATGTCCAGTATTAAGAAAGCATTGGCCATGAACATTTAAAAACAATACTTTGATGCAATAGGAATCTCATAATTATAACATCTTTATAATTTCCTTTAGAAAGTGTTTTTTTGTTCCATGGACTTTATCTTTACTCTAGATTCATTTATCAAACATTAAATTCATAAATTAAATATAAATGATATATTAAAGATAAATAATGCTTTTATTTAATAAAATTAAATAGGTTCTACATGAATACATTAGTACCACGTGTAACCAATTGATTGACTACAAGACATATAAATTAACAATCTCTCACTTGCACTAAAGTCAGTCACCCATGTATCTAATATCATATCCCTTCATATAGTGATTATACTTCTGCTAGGATAGTGCCTTAATGAGAGGATCTGCAAGATTCTCTTTAGTGGTTACTTGTTTTATCTTTACATTTTTCCTTTCTATGATTTCTCTAATTATATGGAATCACCTAAGTACATGTTTGAATCTTTGATGAGACCCTGGTTCCTTTGTTTATGTAATGACTCCATTGTTGTCACTGTACATGGCTACTAGATTAACAATGCTAGGAACCATACCAAGTTCAATAATGAACTTCTTGATCCAAACAACCTCTTTTGCCCCCTCGAATGTATAGATGTATTCGACTTTAGTTATAGAATCTGCTATGGTTTTTTATTTGGAACTCTTCCAACTTACAACACCTTCACTCAGAGTAAAAACATATCTTGACTGAGATTTTCTATCATCAATATCTAATTAAAAATTAGCATCTGAATAACCATGAACTTCTAGTTCATTTCCTCCAAAGACCAGAAAAACATTCTCAGTCCTTCTTAAGTATTTAAGAATGTTTTAAACTATTTTCCAGTGACTCACTAGGATTAGATTGATATCTGCTCGTTATGCTCAAAGCATAAGATACATGTAGTCTAGATAATAACATCGCATACATAATGAATCCTGTAGCTGAAGCATAAGGAATCCTTTCTATAATATCTCTCTCAATTTATGTTTTATGACATATGTCTTTGGAGAGACAGATCCCATGTAAGATTGGTAAGTTTTCTCTTTTGGATTCTTATATGATAAACTATTTTATCATCTTGTCTATGCATGTGGATTCAAACAATCTAAGTAAATTTTTAGATCTATCTCTATAGATCTTAATTCTGAGTATATACTCTGCTTCTCTCATATACTTTATAGAGAAATTCTTAGACAACCAAAAATTTACTGATTGAAGTAAAAGAATGTCATTTCTTATTAGTAATATGTTATCTACTTATAAAATTAAGAAAACGACACCACTCCCACTAATTTTTTTTTTGTAAATACAAGGTTCATCCATATTTTTGATGAAATCAAATTGTTTAAGTATCTCATCAAAACAAATATTCCCCTCAAAGCTTGTTCATAAATAGATTTTTGTAGGTTGCATACTTTGTTGGCAAATTACTTAGATTCAAAACCTTCAGGTTGTGTCATATAAACATCATCATGAAGATTTCCATTCAGGAATACAGTTTTGAGATCCATTTGTTAAATCTTATAATCATAGTATGCAACAATAGCAAGTAAAATCTTTATAGATTTTAACATAGCTACCGACGGGAAGGTTTCATCAAAGTCAAGACCTTGTTTTTGTCTATAACCTTTGGCAACCAAGGAAGGTTTCATCAAAGTCAAGACCTTGTTTTTGTCTATAACCTTTGACAACCATTCTAACTTTATATATTTGTACATTCTCATCCATGTTAGTCTTTCTCTTAAAGACCCACTTACATCCAATGAGTATCCTTTCAACTGGATCAACCAAAGTTCATACTTGATTGGTGTACATGAAATCCATTTCAAATTTCATGCCTTCAAACCATTTTTCAGAATCAATATCAGATATTGCTTCTATATAATTGGTGGGCTCATCAATCATAAGCAACTTGTCATTCTTAGCATCCATGAGAAGTTGATATCTCAATGATACATGATGTGTCTTACCAGATCTATAGAGTTCTAATGATTTTCACCTTGAGACTGATCATCCAATGCTACATCCTCAAGCTCAGGTTCTATTTAGATGTCTTTTTATGGCTCTTGAACTTCTTCAAGTTGAATTTTCCTCCCACTACTTTTTTCAATAACAAATTATTTCTCTAGAAAGGTAGTATGTTTTGAGACAAACACCTTTTGCTCAATAGAGTGATAAAAATAATATTCAGCTGTTTGTTTTAGATATCCCATAAACTTATATTTATTTGACTTTATGTTGTGTTTCAGGAGGTGTCCATTATGAGAGAATCTCATTCTCTTTTAAATAATCTTGAAAATCTTGGCTTAAGTATTCACCACCTTGATCAGATTGAAGTATCATAATACTTTTTCCAATTTGCTTTTCAACTTCATTTCTAAATTCCTTGAATCTTTCAAATGATTTAGACTTATATTTCATCAATACACATAACCATATCTAAAATAGTCATCAGTAAATATAATGAAATATGTATATCCACCTATGGCATGGACATTCATTGGTCCAAATATATTTATATTTATCAAACCTAACAATTTTTTTGACCTTTTACTCTTTCATGTAAAGGGTGTTTTGATTATCTTACCCAATTAACAAGATTCACAAGTATCACATGATTTATAACAAAAGGATCAAAATATCCTTCTTTATGTAGTTTAGTGATTCTTATTCCATTGATATGACCCAAACTACAATGCCATAAGTAAGATGGATATGGATTATCTAATTTATTCCTTTTGATGTTTATATTGAATGTGGGTATCTCTAGATTAAGTTCATACAAACTATTTATATAATTACCCGATCCATAATGAACATCATTATTATAGAAAGAATAATATTTGTTTTCAATAATAAATTTAAATATATTCAAATCTAAATAAGAAATGGATATGATGCTTCTAATAAGTACCAAAACAAAATAACAATTATCAAGGTCTAGTAACATCCCACTAGGTAAACTTAAATTATAAGTTTCTACAACTAATTCAACAACTTTTGCTCCATTGCCTATATGTAGGTCCATTTCACCTTTAAACAATCTACCTTTCTTTAGTTCTTGATCATTATTACAAATGTGAAAACCACATCCGGTATCTAATACCTAAGAACTACTATATAAAGTAGCAAAATAGTTTTAAATCATAAACACCATACGAGTACTTATATTAGGACATTCTATTATCATCCTTGGGAATAATTCCTTAGAGGTCTCATACTCCTTAACATTAAACAACTCTTTGAGATGCTTAATCATATTATAGGCATTCATAGTCTCATACTCTATTTAAAGTTCATGTGACATGCTAGCTAACATCACACATGTAGCATGCTCATCATCATCAATATGATGGTGATATTTTGTCTTAACTTTAATAAAAGCATCCTCATCAAGGACATGAGAAATAAGACTTTCAAGCACATATAACCTTCTTTCTTATTTGAGAACAATTTTCAAATTGTGATACCAGTCTAAAAAGTTCAGTCCGGTCAATTTGTTAGCATCAAATATGCTTCGTAAGGATATGTTACTACTCATTTCATCTATCAACCTATTAATGTAAAAATAGAGTGTTAGTTTCATGCATATATATTTAAATCTAAATTTAGACAAGGTTTCCTGTTTATTTAATTTGATTCCTAAAAGCATGAATTAATGATTCATTTTCATTGTATCCTATTCATTAAATATAAATAATACAATTAAAATATTATACAAGAATCATAGTACAATAACTCAATTCAGATTTTTGATATATCAATGAATATCCTCATTTGAGATATCTTACTACGATGTCATCCATTTTTATTTAGTTACGCCAATTTGGGTACCAAATATACAAATCATCCTTTAATTAAATCGAATCATCTCAACTCAACCACCATTAGTTTTTCATTGACTCATTTACATATTTTTGGCTATCCAATTAGGATACCATTGATATTTGGTAATCTAATGTAATATTGGCTATCTAACCTAGATACCATTAGCAATTGTTAATCTAGTACAATCTCAGCTATTCAAATTGGATACCATCAGCATCTGCTAATCTAACACATTCTTGGCTATGCAAATTGGGATACTATTAGCATTCGCTAATCCAACACAATCTCGATTATGCAAATTGGATGCCATTAACATCTGTTAATCTAATACATTCATGGCTATCCAAACTGGATTCTATTAGCATTTTGCTAGTCTAATACAACTCCTGGCTATCCAAACACAATTGACATTGCCTATATCATCAAATTTTCTACTTTTGTAATTAGTTCATCAATTCTACTTCTTTCATGATGTATTATCTATAAGCAACGTAAGTAACTTATTGAAAAATATAGAAATGAAGGGATATGATACCTATTTGCTCCTCCTATGTTTCAGCCTCCCCAATGGAAGATCTAATCCTTATTATTCCTCATAATTCATAAAGAAGGTTCTAGGTTATGTCTCAATCAAACCGTTTCTCTACATAAATTCTATATTAATCTTTGGTGTGTGTGTGTTTAATGTTCACAATACAAAATCACTCAATCAAATGATTTCTACATCCATAATATTTCCACATACATATAGAGTAAGATATGAATCAAAATTCATATATTGAGTTCTTTTTATTTTATTTTTCTTCCTTTTTAACCGAACCTTATGTCTCTCAATATGATTATGGTATATTATCTTTTATATTTATATTCACATAATTACATTGGGTCTTTTTCAATTTTTTCTTTCTTTTAGCCAAACCCCATGCCTTTCATTATGGCCATGACATATTGTTTTTGACATCTATACTCACATAATTGTGTTAGTGTAATCTTATACATCTTTATTCTTAAGTTAACATCATTAACTAATTTTACAATATCAAAAAGTGTTCAATGTCACCATTAATGTCTCTCTCTTTCCAAGTTCATGCATGCACTTCAATTAATGACTCTTCATCATGTTGTTTTTCTGTGCACTTATTATGCCTTATACTTTTCTACAACATATCTCTTATTGTGTTATAATATACACATCATCATCAATAAAAATAATCTAATTTTTCAAGCCTTGTTGTAAGACAATTAACCTTTTTAACAAAGATGTTCTTCATCATTGAATATATTCATAGACACTTACAATAACCACTTGCTTTCTTATTTTCTTCATTATGGCCGAACATATGTTACTCACAAATAAGAATTTTGTTGTTTTCTCTTCACTTCCTTAACATTGCCAAATATAGACTTTATGATTACCAAGTATCCTTCATGTGATTTTTAATCTAATTTCTCCTCTTCTAATCTACATCACAAGGTACAATTTGTTCCTCACCTTAAATAATATAATTAAACAAATTCAATGTCAATAAAGATTGAAGAGCTTATGATAAGGTATCTTGATCAACAACAATTCATCAAAATGGCATAATCAAGACTAAAACATTCATTATATGTATAAACACCTTGGAATAATCTCTCCCTTCACCTATTTCTTCCTTTGGCCGAAAATAAAAGCCTCATTTTCACTCTTATTTCTTCATTATTTTTTAATGATAAGGTCATTTTCCTAGGTTATTAGTCTTTTATTTGACATAATCATGAAGTTTTTCCACTTCCCCCCAATTGATTCTAGAACCCTAACTAAAACAAATCTAAAATTTTAAAATTAAACTCACAATTTCTATTTAAAGGTGCCCAAAAAACTTTATTTTGTGTTTTCAGCTCTCTTGAACCCTCTTTTCATGTTTTCTTATTCTCTTCCTTCCTCTTGAACCTCATTTTCATGTTTTCTTTTTCTCTTCTTTCTTACTCCTTTTGTTCTTCTTCTATCAAGCACAATTAGTCCTCCTTCCCCACTTTGTGGCAGCTCAAGTATCTATTATAGGTTTATAATAATTTTCTCTCATTGTTTATCTATTTTTAAGGGTGTAGGGGTGACGTGCATGATTGGTTTAATGGTGTGGTTCTAAGGAGATGAAATAAGATAAAAGTTTTTGTTTTTCTTCCAGTCATCAACCTCTCTCCTTAAAAGAGGGTTGAAATCTCTTTTTTGTTTGTTTATTTTGATCTATTGATTACATATATTTAAGCTACGTAGCCTCCCTTCTTTCTAACATTTTGTCTTGGTCATTGGTTGGGTTATTAGCCTATTATTCCTAATCCTTAACAATTAAATTTATTTACAATGTTTATCCATCACTTTTCTTTGACTCCATAGTTATTATTTAACTTGTTTTCTTGCTTATTTTTCTCCTCTTCTCTCTCTCTCTTTTTTTTTTTTTTTTATCTTTTACAATAGAAAGTTGCAACAACAAGAGTTGGAGGAAATTCATAATGATGCATATGAGAATGTAAGGATTTACAAGGAAAAAATGAAAGCTTTTCACGACAAAATGATCTCTAGGAATAAGTTTAAAGTTGTCAAAAAGTCATTCTCTACCACTCACGGCTTTGTTTGATTCCAGGTAAGTTATGTTCCCATTGGATTAGATCTTTTATTGTTACTAATGTTTTTTTTTATCATGGTGCAATTGCAACTCAAAGTTTATCAACTTCAAAAACATTCAATGTGAATGGCCATAAACTTAAGCCTTCTATAATGGATTCCAAGTAGAGAATATGGGAAAATTGGACTTTGAGGATCCAATTTATACTAATTAAAGAAGGAAGCATTAAGTCGATCTAACGACAATAAACAAAGGCACTACTTGGAAGGCAACCCAAAAGGAGTTTGTTTTATTTTTCTTCTTATTTTTGCATTTATGTTTTGGTTATTTTTTTTATTTTTCTTTGCATTTTACATTACATTGGGGACAATGTAAGTTTTAAGTGTGGGGGAGGGGATTCAAATTGTGTTTTAATTATGTTTTGTTTTCAATTAAAAAAAAAGTTTTGCCTTTTTTTTTCTTATGGTTTTCAATGATTTTTTGTTGTGTGACATAATCAAAGAGTTGATATCTTATCCCAAGTGTAGGAGTGTCACAGTAATAAATAACCCGGCAAGACCGGGGTCGAACCACAGAGAGGTTAATTGTATAAATTATAATTAATAAAACAACAACAACAACAACAACAACAATAATAACAACAATAATAGTAATAGTAATAATAATATTAATAGTAATAGTAATAATAATAATACTCAGTACGTGGCGTTGTTATACCTGAGAATGATCTAAAAGATCGGGTCACAGGTTTCCAGCCTATATACTGAGTTTTTGAAAAGATCAAAGAGATATATTATATAATATAAACAGATTTCTGATGCGAATGAACAAGGCAAGACCAACAATGTCAGGATCCTTGATCAAACACAGAGCATACTTAAAGTACATAAAAGATAACAACAACAACAACAACAACAACAACAACAACAATAATAATAATAATAATAGCAATATTAGTAGTAGTAGTAGTAGTAGTAGTAGTAGTAGTAGTACTAATAATAATGAAGAAGAAGAGGAAGAAATTAATGAGAACTTTGAGATGGAAGATTAATGTAAAGATTAAACAATGATAAAAACAAATGTCAAGGTTAGAGGATCCACTAATAGTATTAGAGATAAGTAAAGTATAAACTCTTTATAAATTATCAACATAATCATATTAATCATCTTATTTACGTAACACCATACTTATAAATTTTATCAGGTATTCATGATGCTAACTTATGTTGACAACAAATCAAGTTCCTCTCATAATAACGATGTCGGCCGAAGACTATGAAGGGTCAAGTATTTGATGTACCAAGTGTTATACAACACAAATCTAGATTAACCATTTAACAAGCAAGGTATTAAGGATTAATAAGATAAAAATGATAAGACATGTTAATAGCAAACTTTCTTGGATATAAACATTAAAGTCCATGTTGAGTTTATATTATACTTATCCTAACACCATTAGTGAAACCTTGTCACCTTGACATAATTAACTTAGCTAGACATTATGAAGAAGAAAAACATAAATAAACAATATAAGAACATAAACATGATATAAGTTAACTAAGTATAGTAAAGGAAATGAAAAGCATGAACAAGAGATTAATGAAAATAAAACTTAAGCATTATAACAATAAAGAGAGAGCAAGAACATGATCTTGATCTTAGAACCAAGCTTTCTAAATGAATGGAAAATGCCTCCTTTTATAGGCTAAAATTCAGAACTATTCATTTGGTAATTGATTATTGATGTAGTGGCCAACTATTGATTTAGTGGACTTGGTGGACAGCAGCACTCAAGCTCTTGTCTGGATGAAATGTCATTGTTACCATCCGAATTTGAGAAAATCTTCTTCATGAAAGGTGTTGGAAATTGTCTTTTCCTTCCACCCACCAAATTTCATGTCATTTGGCCTTCTAGAACTCCAGATATGGGTAAAATTCTAAGCAGTGTTTGGGCTGGATTACAGGACAGATTCTGACTTCTCTTTTGTGGCCAAACTTTGAATTTGAAAACGGCAGATTTGGGTCTTACACTATTCATGAACATTGTAGGCCTATTTCTTAGCTTTTCATCCATATACATTAAGCTGAAATCCAAGATCTACAGCTCTAGATATGACCCAATAACTGAACAGTGTTCCAATTTGAATTGAATCGGCATCTCCTTTCTAATCTTAGCCGTTTCTTTGTCCTTTCACTTTCAATAGTTAATCACATCAATCAATCCTTTGAATTGTGAGATATGCCTGCATTTGAAATGAACATTTACCATAAATTAAAGCTATCTTATATTATCTGATCTGTTATTATAAAACATGCTCTAGTTAAGGAGTTATTGATACTTCAAGTGCAAAATGATGATATAAAACCTTGATAAAAATGTACTTTTAAGTACTAATCACACCTCTCAACCAGCTTATTACCAGTCCCTAGTAATCAAAGCGTTAAAATAGAAAAACAATTTGCAAGTTCCATAAAGCAAGGCATTCATCATTTAACTTCCATTAATCTATCCAAGTAAACAAACTCTCATTAAATTTATATATATCTGCTCAATACCTTTTAAACAAAATATTAATAAACCTTCCTTTTTATGTGCTCAATATATGAAAACATAGATGATGGGGCTTTTATTGGAAGAAAACAAGATTTTTGTTCTAATGTTTCAGGTTAACTTCCTTGGGTTGAGATTATTATCTTCTTTTTTTTTCTTTTTTTTCTTTTTTTTTTATATATATACACATATAACTTAAAACACAATGCTGCTTTAACCCATGTAATGAGCTTTCGGCTAATGACTCCCAGACCAGTTGGTCTTAGGGCATTAGGTGTTGAGACACCCCTTCGAGCTTAATAACTTGGGTTGCAGATACTGATACGTTTATAGTGCAATGTTTGATTCCCTTAAGCTTTTTTTCTTAACCCATGTAACAAGCTTTGGGCCAATAGCTCCCAAGTCAGTTGACTTTAGGGTATTAGGTATTAAAACACCCCTTCGGGCTTAATCGCTTAGATTAGGGAGGCTACGAAACCAAACTTATCTACATTTTTTTTTATTATTATATATACTTTTTTTTTGTTTTGTTTTTTTATACTATCCCTTTTCCTTAGTTGTTACCTTTAACAAAAGAACATAAATAATGTAATAATCCAATATGCAACCCATAATCATATGTTAAAGTGTGTGTGAAAATGAAGGTTTACAAATACTTGTTAAATGAGTACATGAGCAGAGTCAAGTGATAACAATGCGAGAGTTTGTAAACCTGAATATTTCAAGAAGTGTAATAATAGACCTTGTTATGAATGTTTACTAAGATGCGTCTCAGAAGTCAATACTCATTACTCTGCCATCTTAATAACAGTTTTGCAAATAGTTTATGAAAAAGAAAACACATTAGGTTTTTTTTTTTTAAATATCAACTACTACCCTTTCCCCCCAACCAAAATGAGACATTGTCCTCAATGTCCTAAGGTAGAAAGATAGAGTATAGAAGACATCACCTGAAACAACGAATACTGACAAACCTGAAACACATTTAAACAAATATAAGAAATAACAAAACAAAATAATAAGATATTAATAAAACCAAAAAACACAAGGTTTCACAAATGAAGGCTCAAATCCAATCTAAGCTTTTTACGGCTTTTCTCAGTTGACCAATGTATGCGACTCATAGAGGGATCAATGATAGGGATGAAAGATTGTAGTTGGTCAATCAATTGTTCGCAGAAGCGAGAGAGATTATGATTCGTCGTGCCGAAGATGTTAGAAATTCCTATTCCACAGCTTGATCAAGAAAAGACAACAATTTATCGTAAAAACCATTAACATTTAACAAACCTATAGGTTTATGGTGAATGTGCAGTTGGGCCCAAGAGGAAATATGAAAGATCTCTTCCAATGTACCCAGACCACTTGGTAAGGCAATAAAGGCATCAGCATGTTTAAACATTGTATTCAATCGTTCAGACATTGTGGAGACTTGTAGTTCCTCTCCAATTGTTTTTCCAAGGAGGTACTCTTTTGCTAAAGCTTTGGGGACGACCCCCAAAACTTGACTGCCTCCTAAAAATGCAGCTATTGACACACCCCCCATTAACCCAAGGCTGCCTTCGCCATACACTAAATGAATCCTTCTCTCAGCTAATACTTGACCAAGATGATTTGCTAATTCTAAAAACTCTATTTCTTTCCCAAGACTAGATCCACCGAAAACACAAATATTTTTTATTTGATAACTCGAGGAACCTGCCATTTCTACACACTTCGATATCTGTTGAATGTGTGGGTTGAGTAGAAATAAAAGGAAGGAAGAGAAGAATTTATAGATGAGAAATTGAAAATGCAATCATACCACCTATATGTAGGCCAGCTGGAGCCTCTCTCTCTTTATTATTTATTTTTATTTATTTATTATTTTTTTTAAAATATGTATGTACAAGCAGTTGTGATTGTGGCTCACATCTTCCCTTGGTTTTACGTCCAAGAACGGCTTAAAAGCCCTCTATGGGTCGGGGATATGCTTCCCATCCAGTTTTCTTAAAAACTGACAAACAGGGTCTTTTTTAGTCAGATTCCCAAGACTATGTCGAGCATGTTTTTTATGGAATTGTGGCCATAAATCATGAATTGCACGATGCACATCTCCACTAGGGTGTGTCTCAAGAGTCAACAGAAGATTATCTAAAGACTCCTTACTCAGGCCATCCTTAATGAACTGTATTTTATCTTCACGATTTACAGATACCATTCCTAAAGAACGACATTTTGCATTACAAGTCCATCTGGCACATCTGTGACAGACTTGCAATCGTTTTGCATGACGTTTCTTTGCAAAAGTGCTTTTACCTGTTCCAGGCATGTATGAAATGAAAGAATTGGAGGACTCACCTGATAATCGGACCTTTGCTTCAATTAGCCAGCGAATATCTTCAGGAATTTCATGGTTCATTAACAATCGCAATCTTGCACATCTAGCACGGTAAATTTTTATAATCGCATTCTGAGGCAGAGCAGGAAAATACTTTTTCAATTTTTCAAGATTGGTGTCTATTTTTTTTATATGAGAAGTGGAAAAGATGCAAAGAAAGGAGAAACAGCAAAGAATTGCACAAATATATACACAGATATCAGTTATCATGGGAAACTGAAAGAACCTACTTTAAGAGTCACGGAGTACCGTTATCCGCCATTTGACCGGGGTGAGAGAAACTAGCAAAACAAAAGTCACACAAAAAGAAACACAAAAACAATGTGAGAAAAAGAATCAATCTTTATATACAGGAGTACCCAATTCAATAGAGTCATTTTCAACTGAAAAATTGTCAAGGTAAACTTTCAAACGATGTCCATTTACCTTGAAAACATTACCATTCTTTGGATTCTCGATATCACAAGCCCCATATGGATACACATGTTTCACAATAAAAGGACCACTCCATCTTGATCTTAGTTTTCCAGGAAATAAATGGAGTTGAGAATTATAAAGCAAGACTTTTTGACCAACATTGAATGTTTTTCTAAGTATTTTCTTGTCATGAAACTCTTTGATTCTTGCTTTATGAATTCTTGAATTTTCATATGCATCATTTCTTATTTCCTCGAGCTCATTTATTTGTAATTTTCGCAGCTGACTAGCATCATCAAGATTTGAATTGAAAGCTTTAATGGCCCAATAAGCTTTATGTTCAAGTTCCACAGGCAAGTGACAAGGTTTTCCATAGACTAGTCTATAAGGTGACATACCTAATGATGTTTTATAAGCAGTTCGATAAGCCCAAAGTGCATCATTAAGTCTTAAAGACCAGTCTTTCCTATTAGGGTTCACTGTTTTCTCTAAAATCTGTTTGATCTCCCTATTAGCAAATTCTACTTGTCCACTTGTCTGAGGGTGATAAGGGGTGGCAACTTTGTGTGTGATTCCATATTTCTTCATTAAAGACTCAAATGACTTGTTGTAGAAATGTGTTCCACCATCACTTATCATGGCTCGAGGAATTCCAAATCGACTCAAGATATTTTCTTTCAAAAACTTGATCACTGTTTTGTGATCATTATTTTGACTTGGAATTGCCTCTATCCATTTTGAAACATAATCTACTGCGACCAATATGTACATAAAACCAAATGAAGGAGGAAATGGACCCATGAAATCTATACCCCAACAGTCAAATATTTCAATGACAAGGATAGGATTTAAAGGCATCATGTGACGTTTTGAAATAGACCCCAACTTTTGACAATTTTCACAAGTCTTGCAGAATGCATGCGTGTCCTTAAACATGGTGGGCCAGTAAAATCCACTTTGTAAGATTTTTGCAGTTGTCTTCTTTGATGAGAAATGACCCCCACATGCCTCAGAATGACAAAACTTAATGACACTACTTACCTCATTGTCAGGAATGCATCTTCGAAATATTTGATCAGGACAATATTTGAATAAATAAGGGTCATCCCAATAAAAGTTCTTCACTTCGTTCAAGAACTTTCTTTTGTCTTGGGTGCTCCAATGAGCTGGCAAATATCCTGAAACAAGAAAATTAACAATATTAGCAAACCAAGGCATTGTAGAGACAGAAAATAAAGATTCGTCAGGAAAGTAGTCATCGATTGGTGTGATGTCGGATCTCGAATCTGTTGTTAATCTTGATAAATGATCCGCGACAACATTTTCGGTGCCTTTCTTGTCTTTGATTGTGATATCAAATTCTTGAAGTAACAAAATCCATCGTACTAATCTAGCCTTAGAATCCTTTTTTGAAAGAAGATATTTCAAAGCTGCATGATCACTAAAAAAACAACAACAGGTGAGCCAATAAGATAAGATCTGAACTTGTCACATGCAAATACTACTGCAAGTAATTCTTTTTCAGTGGTAGTGTAATTCATTTGAGCACTATTTAAAGTTTTACTTGCATAGTAAATCACATAGGGTTTCTTATCTTTTCTTTGTCCTAAGACAAAGACTCACGGCATAATCACTAGCATCACACATTATTTCAAAAGGTAATGACCAATCAGGAGGTTGAATGATAGGAGCAGAAGTAAGCAAGTTTTTAAGTTTAACAAATGCTTTTTCACATTGTTCAGTCCATTCAAAAACATTTTCCTTTGTTAGAAGGCTACACAATGGCTTAGATATGACACTAAAATCTTTGATGAACCTTCTATAAAAACCAACATGTCCTAAGAATGATCTAACATCTTTAACAGATTTTGGTGTTGGTAAGTTGGCAATTAACTCAATTTTAGATTTGTCAACCTCAATTCCGTTTGATGAAACAATGTGACCAAGTACAATGCCGTTTGTTACCATAAAATGACATTTTTCCCAATTGAGCACAAGATTCTTCTCTTCACACCTGCTCAAAACCTTTTCTAAGTTAGTCAAACAATCATCAAATGAATCGTAAAAAACAGAAAAATCATCCATAAAAATTTCAAGAAAACGTTCAACCATATCACTGAATATGCTAAGCATGCATCTTTGAAACGTGGCAGGTGCATTACATAAACCAAAAGGCATCCTTCGATATGCAAAAGTACCAAATGGACATGTAAAAGTAGTCTTCTCTTGATCTTCCAATGCAATTTCAATTTGATTATAACCTGAATAGCCATCTAGAAAACAATAAAATTCATGACCTGCAACTCTTTCTAGGATTTGATCCATGAAAGGTAAAAGGAAATGATCTTTTCTAGTCATTGAATTAAGTTTTCTATAGTCAATGCACATTCGCCAACCAGTAATGGTTCTAGTTGGAATTAACTCATTTTTCTCATTTGTTATCATAGTGACTCCAGACTTCTTGGGTACAACTTGGGTATGACTTACCCATTTGCTGTCAGAAATAGGATAAATGATTCCATTATCAAGAAGCTTAATGACTTCATTTCTCACTACTTCTTTCATATTAGGATTAAGCCTTCGTTGCATTTCTCTAGAGGGTTTAGCATTTTCCTCTAAATAAATCCTGTGTGTGCAAATCAAAGGACTAATTCCTTTTATGTCAGCTATGGTCCATCCTAATGCATTTTTGTGCATTTTCAGAGTTTGTAATAACTTACCTTCTTGATGTGCATTAAGTTTGGAAGAAATTATTACCGGAAAAGTTTCATTTTCTCCTAAAAATGAGTATTTGAGATTGAATGGTAACGACTTCAAATCAGGTTTTGGTGGTTGAACACTGGGAGGTATGGACTCAATTGATTGTGATGGCAATTCCTCAATTTATGGTCTCCAATTACTTGCCTTTGATTCTTCCTGAAAATAAATCATTTGCAAATTCTCAGATTCATTAAACTCAATTTCACTGGAAATAGTTTCAAATTGATCATGAACTAATTTTTCAATAAAGTCCACTTCCTGTAAATCAGTATTATCTTTAGGTTGCTTGCAAATGTTGAAAATATTCATCTTCAATGTCATGTTTCCAAATGATAACTTCATCAGTCCATTCCTACAATTAATCAATGCATTAGAAGTTGCAAGAAACGGACGTCCTAAAATAACAGGAATTGAATTACATGCTTTAACAGGTTGTGTATCCAAGACAATAAAATCTACAGGATAAATGAATTTATCAACTTGAACTAACACATCTTCAACTATTCCTCTAGGCACTTTTACAGATCTATCGGCAAGTAAAAGAGTTACAGAAGTTGGTTTTAACTCACCTAGATTGAGACTCTGAAAGACTGAATATGGAAGTAAATTCACACTAGCTCCAAGATCAAGTAAAGCTCTTTCAATTTTATGTTCTCCAATAAAGCAAGAAATTGTAGGACAACCAGGGTCTTTATATTTCAAAGCATTATTGTTCTGAAGAATGACACTTGTTCGGTTAAAAAGGCTTTCTTTTTCACATTCAGTTTTCTCTTCACAGTGCACAGATCTTTTAAAAATTTAGCATAAGAAGGTACCTGTTTAATAGCATCTAACAAAGGAATATTGCTCCTTACCTGTTTGAAAGTTTCAAAGATTTTAGAGTTGTGATTGACTTTCCTTTGTTTGGTTATGGTATGAGGAAATGGAAGTGCTGGTGGGAAATCAGTCTTCTCTTTGCAATGTTCAGATTCAACCCCTTCCTTACCCTCAGAGATTAACTCATCTTTCTCACAAGGTTCAAGAGTGGGTTTTTCAATAACTTTACCAACCGCAAGAGTGATGACTGATTTGACTTGATCCATGTGTTGGCTTCCAGAACTACTTGTGTTTGCATTGTATTGCCCCTTGGGATTTTGCTGTGGTTAAGATGTAAACTTACCTTTTTCTTGAAAACTGAGAGCAGATGTGAATTTTGCAAGAGCATCTTTTAGATCTGCCATGGTTTGAGCATTTTGAGTGTTGATTGTCTCGTGCTTTTCAATGAATGCATGCAATGTTTCCTCAAGATTTCTTCTAGGAGGTGGAGCATAAGAAGGTGCATATCCATGAGAATTTTGGAAATTATGGGGTGCTTGAAACGGTGGCTGTGAAGTTTGTGCATTATTGTTACCACTCTTCCAACTGAAATTTGGGTGATTTCTCCAACCAGGGTTGTATGTTTGCGAATATGGGTTATGACCGGGCCTTTGGAAACTGTTTAAAACATGGGCTTGTTCATGGAGGCATTCCTTGAAAGAAGGCAAAGTTGGACAGTCATTGGTTGCATATTCATTCGTTTCACAGATTTGACACACAATGTCTTGAACAGATTTTAATTGACCATTCTTTTTAAATTCAAGTGCCTCGACTTTTCTAGCTAAAGATGCAAATTTAGCTTGGAGGTCATGATTTTCCCTAAGGTTGTACATACCTCCACTAGATGTATGAGGTTGATTTTTACCTGGTGCCTCATAACTGCCTATAGTGTCCCAATTTTGAGCATTTTCGGCTAGCAAGTCTAGGTACTCCATTGCTTCATCAGGGTCTTTATTTTCAAAAGTTCCGTTACACATCAATTCCACCATTTGCCTATCTTTAGGTGTTAATCCTTCATAAAAATGTGAAACCAATCTCCATGTTTCAAAACCATGATGAGGGCAAGTATTAAGCAAATCTCGATACCTATCCCAACATTGATAAAATGTTTCTCCTGGTTTTTGAGTGAAAGTGGTAATTTGTCTTTTGAAAGAGTTTGTTATGTGAGATGGAAAAAACTTCTTTAAAAATTGTTGTTGCATTTCATCCCAAGCACGAATGGATCCTGACCTAATATTCTGTAGCCATGTTTTAGCTTTATCTTTTAATGAAAAAGGAAAAAGTTTTAATCTGATGGTGTTCATGCTACAATTTAAGTCATTATAGGTATTACAGACTTCTTCAAATTCTCGCAAATACAAGTATGGATTTTCTAGATTTAAGCCATGAAAAGAAGGTAAAAGTTGAATAATGCTTGGCTTAAAATTAAAGTGAGATGCATCAGGAGGGAAAACTATACATAAGGGTGCACTTGTTCTTGTTGGATTCATGTGGTCTCTTAGTGTTCTAACTCGATTATTCTCATTATTCTCATTATGAAGTGATTGGTTATCTTCTTCAGCTATATTTTTTGAAAATAATGAGGATACCCTACAAAGTCTACCACTTAATGTACGTGACTAAACTCTCATGCACGTGTAGAAAAAGAATAAAAAGAAGAAGAAAACAAGAGAAAAAGAAACAAAACAAAAGAAACAAAAGTTAGATACAAGAAAAGTGAAAAATAAAAAAATAAAATAAATATTATAATTTATACAAGAATTTACCTCCCCGGCAACGGCGCCAAAAACTTGACACGATCAAAGAGTTGATGTCTTATCCCAAGTGTAGGAGTGTCACAGTAATAAATAACCCGGCAAGACCGGGGTCGAACGACAGAGAGGTTAATTGTATAAATTATAATTAATAAAACAACAACAACAACAACAACAACAATAACAATAATAACAACAATAATAGTAACAGTAATAATAATATTAATAGTAATAGTAATAATAATAATACTCAGTACGTGACGTTGTTATACTTGAGAATGATCTAAAAGATCGGGTCACAGGTTTCCACCTATATCTCGAGTTTATGAAAAGATCAAAGAGATATATTATATAATATAAACAGATTTCTGATGCGAATGAACAAGGCAAGACCAACAATGTCAGGATCCTTGATCAAACACAGAGCATACTTAAAGTACATAAAAGATAATAATAATAATAATAATAACAACAACAACAATAACAATAACAATAACAATAACAATAACAATAATAATAATAATAATAATAATAATAATAATAATAATAATAATAACAACAATATTAGTAGTAGTAGTACTAATAATAATAAAGAAGAAGAGGAAGAAATTAATGTAAAGATTAAACAATGATAAAAACAAATGTCAAGGTTAGAGGATCCACTAATAGTATTAGAGATAAGTAAAGTATAAACTCTTTATAAATTATCAACATAATCATAAATTAAAGCTATCTTATATTATCAAATCTGTTATTATAAAACATGCTCTAGTTAAGGAGTTATTGATACTTCAAGTGCAAAATGATGATATAAAACCTTGATAAAAATACACTTTTAAATGGCTTATATATTCGAGCTTTGAGTTGATTTATTTTTTGTTTCACTAGTTTAAATGGCTTTTGAGCTACCTTTCCAAATGGAGTGAAAATGCTTATTAATAATTATAACATGTTTAAGAATGTTTATTTATGATATGTTATGATTTTTAAAGGGCTTGGTTGTTCTTTGTTGATGGCATTGTAACCTTTGTTTTTTTTTTTTTTTGGAAAGTGAATTTGAGTTTTGCGTGAGGAGTTATTTAATGAGAATACAAAATGTTATGTTTTTTCTCCGTTAATGTTTAGTAATTTATACTTATTTGATAACTAAATGTACTTATTATTTTTTATATTTCGATTTAGGATGTAAATGGAGGCATTAATGGCAAAACAAAGTTAATTGGTGATTTTGAACAATTTCAACACAACTTTGTAATTTAGATATAACTCTCTCATCAAAGCTCTGATTGAGATGATTCAAAATGTTGTGGAATCCTAAAAAACAGATCTACAACCTTTATGTTTTGGGGTCTGAGAGATAATGATTGCATTGAGGTTGTAATTAGGCATAAAGATGTTGCACATGTACTGCCAACGAGATGGAAAGTCCTTACACATGCAAATCTATTATTATATGAATTATTTTTAGAAGCTTCTAGATTTGGTGCATGAATTCAAGTTGAATAAATCACTTTCCTTGTGATATTAAGACTTTATTTTATTATTTAATAATTTCATTAAATATTCAGATTTTGTGGTTATTATTGGAGATAATGTTGAGAGTATTTTTAAGAGATTTTATATGCTTTTAAAGAAAAAAGAAAAACATGCAAAAGATAAAAAGGAGATCAGATCAGATTTCGTCTCCCCTCTTACGTCTTTCTTCCTCTTCCCTCTTCCCCAATTTCTTTGTCTCCTTCATGATATTCATAATGATACTGTGTATCTAAATTTTATTTGGTCAAAGAAAACGGAAGCCTTATAATCAATAAAACTGTGAGATCTAACTTGTTTTCATTGTTTAATTTATGCTTTGATTATTGAGTGTTCTTTGGTGCCTATTTTTCATGATTGTGTATTTTAATTACTAGGAGGTAAACTAGGAGGCCTACTAGTTTATTATTTGTTGCAATCTACTACTAGGTTAGATATCATATCTGTATTTGTTTGATCCCTCTAATTCGTGAAACAACTAAGATTTAATGATTTGTTGCATTAGAAATTAGTAAATCATAAGAAGAATTTTTTACTAAATTAAATGCAACTGCTTTTGCTTTTGTTGTTTAGCTTCATCAATATTTCTAATTTTTAAGGCTGTTACTAGATTAATTTTTAATGTTTGTCTTGAGTTGTTTAGTAGTTAAGGTTAATTAGATTGCTTATTTTCTAAATGACTACAACTAAGGAGAGATAGGAAAATAGTTTTTATGATGAATATTCAAAGTGTGAATTGATATATATGCACTGATGATCAGTTGTAAAAGACCTGATGATGAATGTTGACTTAGATCAATGTTTGTTCTTTTAATTGATTTTGATATTTTAATTTTAGTTGTTTTTTTCTTAAAATTATTTTATTATACTTAAACCCCCTATCTTTGTTCATATAGCACAATATTAGGTTAGATACTCTTCTTGGGAAGAATCCCTGCTCACACTTAATTAAGCCCAAACATGAAGAAAATAATAAAAATAACAAATCTGATATATAAACTAAAGTTGTTGCACTTAATTAAACAAAATAACCTAAGATAGATAAATTTTCTAATTTAAATAATGACATGAATGAAATTATCATCCTAGAAACACGAGTCTTTCTTGCCACCTTTAAATATCTAGAATAAGCTAGGAAATTAATTATTGAAGTTGCCTCCCCTTTAGTTTTGTAACAGCCCGGCCCAACATGTCGTATATTGTTCTCTTTAGGCCTTAACGCCCTCATGGTTTTGTTCTTGGTGACCCGAGCATTCTGGCCTAACGCCCCAAAACACGTCCTTTAGTGTGGTGGGCCCCACCCCTGTCGTATACTGTCTGTTTTGGGTCTCTCTCATACCTGGGTTGCCGACCCGCACAGTTTTAAACGCGTACAACATGTTAACAACCAACACTACTAATAAGGACTTGGCTCTGGACGCTCGCTTTCAATGTGGGATATCACAATCCCCTCACATTAAGACAAGTCATCCTCGGCTCTGATACCAAATGTAACAGCTCGACCCAACATGTCATATATTATCCACTTTGTGCCTTACCGCCCTTACGGTTTTGTTCATGGTGACGCAAACCCTCTGGTCTAACGCCCTAAAACGCGTACTCTAGTGTGATGGGCCTCACCCCTGTCGTGTATTGTCTATTTTGGGTCCCTCCCATACCTGGGTTGCCGACCCGCACGGTTTTAAACGTGTACAACATGTTAGCAACCAACACTACTAATAAGGCTCTAGCTCTGGACGCTCACTTCTGATGTGGGATATCACAAGTTTCTTTGTTTGTCTAGGATAATTGATCGTAGCTTTAAAAAATCTTCTCCAAATATGGAAACCCTTGTTGCCTTTCTTCAACCTTCCTTGTAAGATTAGGAAACCCCCTAAAATAAGCTAACCAATTTGTCATTAAATATCACCAACCCTTATTTTCTTGTGTAGCTATGATGCATAAGGAATCCTTGTAAGAAAAAGATTTTGGAACATTAATGAATTCTTTTCACACTTGAAAATTATGTTGCATCTCATTAAAGACCCTTATAGAATTAGGAAATTCCCAAAATAAGCTACCACATCCTTGTAAAAAAAGGATCATTGCCAAATAGAAAGTTCACATGTCAAAAAGAAGTAAATAACAAGCTTGTTTTGACCTTTATCGCAAGATCGTACTGAACTCCGATTGGCCTGAAGTTTACCTCAATATAGAAAAATACCTTTGGAATCTTCTGGTGAAGTTTTAGCTCGCTCCAATGATTTAATTTGGTGTTATTCTTAATAGCATAAAACTGAAAAATAAGAGATTTTACACCAAAATCCAAATTTAACCTTGCTTGGATCATATAATTGGATTTAGAAATCTTTATACTGTTACTTTTCCCACTACTCCTAGCATCATCAATGTACAGTTACGAACTTATTTATTGAGTATGAAAGGACCCAAATCAATCCTTTGGCTACCATTCTCCCTGAAACTATTATATCTCCCAACCATTTTAGGAAGACTAGAAATGATATATCAATGGTTAACCTTTCAAGATTCATTGAAGGATAACCTTGGATTTAAGCAGCTTTGACATCCACGAAAGCCCAAGCAAATTAAGTGTTTTTATAGCATTGAAGAATCCACAGGAAGAGAGAGAATATAGAGAGAAACGCTCTCCTCCTTCATGGAATGGATTCCCTCTTGTCTGTTGGTGGCGACTCTTGCTGTTTGATTTTTTTTCTTGGATTTCCTTGTCCTGTTCCTCTTCTTCGTTTCCCTGTTTCCCCTTCAGTGATTTCCACCACATCCCGGTTTCCCCCTTCTTTTCATCTTTTCCCACATGTTCTTTTTTTTCAAATGGAAAAGAACAAGCGAAAGGCTACTTTTACAGTAGCTCGTAGACAAGACGCTTTGCCTGCTCCTATTGTTGGCCCTAAGGATCATGATCCTGATGGTGATGGTTCAGAGGTTCTTGCCCAAACGGTTGTCACTGCTATCAAACCCAATGCAGTTCCCTGTGCACCCTGTCCAGATCCTTCCCCCTTGGCTTCGTCTCAGCCTCGAGATGTGGGTCTTAGTGCTCTCTACCCTGCTTAAGTGTTGGTGATTGCTTCTGGCTCTAAGTCTTTGGATGCGGTTCTGGTGAAAGATTGCTCTGTCGCTTCTGATGACGAGAACCTGGATGAGGATCACCTGGACTTCAACTTTTCACATGAAGAGTGTGATGACTACCCTCAAGCCCCTACTCTGCTCCCTACTAAGAACTTACCTTTCCCTCCCCCTCTGCTACTTGCTGAGCAGATACCTTCCCCCCTCTAATGAAGAGTGTGATGCCTTCCTCTCCAACTTCTGGCTGTCGAGAGCGTGCACCCTACTCCGTTGCAGGTAACCCTCTCTCTGCTCCTAGCAGTAGTAAAAGACGAGACTTTTTCTTTTCCAATAAATCTACTATTTCCTATACCAAACTTCAAAACTTCTCACTTAATCATCTCTCCAAAACTTGTGCTATATCCCCTGAGGACATTCAACCAAAACTTGAAATTTGGAACTTTTGTGTTGTGGGCTATGTTTCTAGAAAAAGCCCCGGTTACAGAGCTCTAAATAGTATTATATCCAATGTCTAAAAATGGGAGGCCACCCTTACCATCCATGACTCTGGGTGGCTGGTATACAGATTTAAAATAGAGGAGGACAAGCTTACGGTTCTTCGAGGAGGACCCTATCTTGTGCATGGACAACCCGTTGTTCTGAGGCCTATGACAAAAATTTTCGACTTCTTTAGTGAAGAGATGTCGCGGGTACCGGTTTGGGTAAAGTTTCCAAACCTTCCTCTGTGCTGCTGGTCCCCAGTTTGTTTATCAAAGATAGCCAGTATTCTTGGGAAGCCTATTCAGTGTGACCAATTTACCTCAATTCTTTCCTATATGTCTTATGCACGAGTATTGGTTGAAATTGATCTCCTTGAGGAACTTTGACACTCAGTGGAGATTTCATTGCTTGAAGGTCTTACTCTGCACCAAAAGGTTGTCTATGAAACTCTGTCCAAGTATTGTAACTTCTACCGTGTCCTTGGCCATACTCGTCTCCTCTGCGCCAAAGCTGCTGCTACTATCAAAATTGTACCTTGTAATCAACCTCAGGCTCAGGATGGTCAAGCTGATAAAGGGACTGTTTTTAGTAGATTGGGTCCCCAGCCTCCTGTTCCTTCTCTTCCTCCACAGGTGCAAGGCAATTCCCAAGACCACGATATTCCAGTGGCTTCTAGGAGGGACGATGGGTCAGAAGCTGATCATGTTATTACTAATGGTTGGGTTATTGTGCACTCTAGACAAAAATCCAGCAAGCAGCACAAAGGGAAGGCGGTGGTTGTATCTGAGCCAGTGTTTGTTGACAACTTTCCTGCTACTCCCTCTCCCTCTATTTGCATAGGTATAGTTCAAAACTCCCCTAAAACAGATACATTGGTGGCAACCCCTTGTGCTGAAGAAGTTCGGGGTTCTTCTCCTTCTCGAACTGCACCATTGGTTGTGTATCCTCGTGCTGGTGAGGCCCACAATTTATCCCCTCCTAGAACAAATTCTTTGGTAACTAATACCGGTGATGTTGATATGGCTGGTAAATCTGTGAATGCTCCTCTCTTGGATGTGTCTGTCCAGTGTGGGGTCAGGACTTGTAACCAGAAGTAGCGTGGTCGTAGTGGAAGGGTTTCCCCTTCCCTTACAATACTATAATCATTTACAGCTGGAATATCAGGGGATTTAACAATCCCCTGAAGCAACATGGGGTTGTTAGCCTCATGAAGAAGCATAAGATGGATGTATGTGGGTTGCTTGAAACAAAATTGCTCTCCTCCAGAGTTGACTCTATGCATAAATTTCGACTAAGGCATTAGCAGTATTTGTCCAATGCAGATGTTACACGCACTGCTAGAATTGTGGTTTTTTGGAATCCATCTATAGTAAAGGTTGATATGCTTGCATCCTCTACGCAAGCTTTACATATTTCAGTAACCTGTTTAATTTCTCAGATTAGCTTTATGGCTACTTTTGTTTATGGCTTCAATACTATCTCTGCAAGACGATCTTTATGGGAGGATTTAAAGCGTTGGAATTATAGCTGTCCCTGGATGGTTCTTGGTGACTTTAACTCTATGCTTTCCTTTACAGATAAACACAATGGTGCAGCTGTCTCTTCCTATGAAATTTCTGATTTTCGAGACTGCTGTTTTGATTTGGGCCTTCATGATATAAATTTCATTGGATGCCACTTCAATTGGACAAACGACTCTGTTTGGAGCAAACTCAATCGGGTGTTGATAAATCCTTCATGGTCCTCTTTCCAGCGTCTCACTCATGTTC
Organism: Populus deltoides; assembly: GCA_015852605.2. Classification (NCBI taxonomy): domain Eukaryota; kingdom Viridiplantae; phylum Streptophyta; class Magnoliopsida; order Malpighiales; family Salicaceae; genus Populus; species Populus deltoides. The sequence goes on along the minus strand of CM027571.2, from coordinate 20,705,951 downwards.
ACTTTGGATCTCCAGGTGCATTTACAGACCATTCCCCTACAGCAGTTAGATTGGATCCATATGTGCAGGGTAGATGAAAGTTTAATTTCTTTAACATGTGGGCTACACATGATCAGTTCCTGCTGGTGGTCTCTTCTTGTTAGTCCTCTCCTGTATATGGTACTCCCATGTATATTCTTTGTCGTAGACTTAAGCTCTTGAAGGGGCTTTTGAAGGAGCTCAATCGCCTTCATTTTAATCATATTTCAGAATGTGTTTCTCGGCTTAAGTCTTAGTTGGAGCAACTCCAAAATGCATTCCAGCAAGACGGGGATAACCAACTTTTGTTTGCGTAGGACAAGTTTCTACGATCCAAGTTATCTTCTCTAAAGTTTGTGAAAAAATAGTTCTTCAGTCAAAAGATAAAATGTAATTTTCTTAAGCACAGTGACAAAGGCTCCAAGTTCTTCTATGCTCTCCTGGGCCAGAATCATCGGAGGAACTTTATTCCAGCCATTATGTGCAGCCATGGCAATCTTAGAGCATCATTACAAGAAGTGGGCAATGAATTTGTGTCTTATTACCAGCGGTTGCTTGGCTCATCTAAGACCATCTTTCCACTTGACAGTGCAATTATTCACTGTGGTCCATGTCTGCCAGCTAGTTCTCATGGTGTTCTCCTCACCCTGGTTTCTCATGAGGATATCCAAAAGGCAGTCTTCGGCATTGGAAATGACAAAGCCCCAGGTTTTGATGGCTACTCCTTTTTCTACAAACAAGCCTGGCATGTTATAGAAGGGGATGTATGTGCGACGATTCAAGATTTTTTTCATTCTGGCAGACTCCTCAAACAAGTTAACCATTCAATTATTGCTTTGGTTCTTAAATCAGCGAATGGTTCTTCTCCATCTGATTACAGGCCAATTTCATGTTATAAAGTTATCTACAAAGTCATTGCAAAAATTTTAGCAGGTCGTCTTGCTCATGCTTTAAAGGACATAGTCGGTCCCATGCAGAATGCATTTCTAGGTGGCAGGTATATGAGTGATAACATCAACCTTGTCCAGGAGCTTCTTCGCCATTATGGCAGGAAACGTTCATCGCCCAATTGTTTGCTGAAAGTAGACTTCAAAAAGGCATTTGACTTTGTTCAGTGGGACTTATTGTCAAACCTCCTTCAGCACCTTGGCTTTCCAGCCCATTTTGTTCTGCTTGTTATGGAATGTGTATCCACCGCATCATTCATTGTTGCAATTAATGGGGATATTCACGGTTTTTTCTTGGGGAAGAGTGGAGTCAGACAAGGAGACCCTTTGTCTCCGTATCTTTTTATCTGTTGTATAGAGTATTTCTCCAGGCTGTTCAAGTTTGTCTCCCAACAGGAAGGCATTCGGTTCCATCCAAAGTGTAAGGTGCAAGGTATCAGCCACCTTGCGTTTGTAAATGATGTTTCACTTCTCTCCCATGGTGACTCCTGTTTAGTTTATTGTCTACTTCAACAGGTCACTCTCTTTGGCCAGACTTCTGGTTTGTACATTAACCCGTAAAAATCATCCATTTTCTTCGAGGGAGTTGGCACTGCTCAAAAGCAATCTATTCTCACTGCTTCTGGCTTCAAAGAAGGGAGATTTCCTTTCATACATCTTGGGGTCCCTCTAAGTCCCCATCGGCTTTTTGCCAATCAGTTCTCACCACTTTTACAGGACCTGAAATCTTCAGTCCAAGGTTGGATTGACAAGCACCTTACAATGCTGGTCAGTTGGGGCTCATCCAGTCTGTTCTGTTTGGGAAAGTCCAATTCTGGCTTAGTATCTTCCTCATCCCTGATGTTGTGATGAGGAACATTATTAGCATCTGTAGAAATTTTCTTTGGACAGGTGACATCAGACGAAGTACCTCAGTTTTGGTTGCTTGGAAGTCTATTTACTTGCCTAAGACAGAGGGGGGGTCTTGGCTTGTTTAATCCTCGGGCCCATAACAAAAGTTTTCTTGCCAAGCAATTATGGAATATTCATTTTAAAACGGATTCAGTTTGGATTCGTTGGATTCACCATTTTTATTTGAACTCTAGTACCATTTGGTCTGTTCATGCACATTACTCTTCTTCTCCGTTGTGGAAAGCTATCATTTCTGTTAGGGACCTCCTCTTGCAGCTCTGTGGGGACTTTGAGTCGAGTATTACTTTGCCGAGTAGTTGGTCTACTGGTGCAGGTTTCTTTCTATCCCATGCGTATGATTTCTTCAGACCGGTTGGTTCAGCAGTCTCATGGGGCCGAATGGTTTGGGAACAATGGTCTCTACCTAAATACAGTTTCATCCTCTGGCTAGCTGTCTTAGGAAAGCTTAGGACTCATGATAGATTGGTTTTATCCCTACTGATCCCAATTGTATGTTTTGTAGGCAAGTGGAAGAGTCCCATAATCATTTGTTTTTTGCTTGTGAATGGACATGTTGTCTGTGGGCAATGATAAAATCTTGGTTGTGAATTGGGAGGACCATGCAAACTTTGACTAGTGCTATTCGTGGGTTACACTCTTAAAGGAATAACTTGAAGGCTTGGATGAGATGAGTTTTTCTGGGTATCACGGTGTATCTCATTTGGGAGGAAAGAAACAAGCGAGTTTTTGATGGGCAGTCTAAGAAGATTGCTATAGTGTTCAGGCGCTTTTAAATCCTTTTCTACATTGTCTTCCATTTCTATGAAAAGGATCATTTAATTCTGCATGTAGGCTGATTGGGTGGCCTGTTGTCTTTTAATTGTGCTGCTAAATCCCATGATTTGGTTTCTTCATGATTCATAAGAATCGTCACAATGTGTATGCATGGTCCATGCATATTGGTTTTATGTGACAAAATTAAGCTGCAGGGCCCACCGGGTTTTGTCTTCGGGTTGCTGTGCTCTCTTGCTTATGGCTGAGCTCTTCATCATGGTTTTTCTCCTTGATAATTGCTGCTACGTGAATGCATGGTACATGTATATTGGCTTCACGCGAAACACTTTGCTGCTGGGCCTACCTGCTTGTTCTCGGGTGGTTCATGATCTCTAGCTTATAGCTTCTGGTGTTTTGTGTAAATGGCGTTTAAGCATTTATGTGTTAATGGTCTGTCTTGATGGTTTGTGGAGGGCAGCTGTTTTTCTTGGTTATCTTTGGCACCTATAGCTTTTAGGTTCCTAAAATAACCGATGGTTTGTTTTTTTAGGTTATATGTTTTTTGTGCTTGCTGGGAGCCTATTCCCACTGGCTTGTTTTGTGCAGGTGTATATATGGCTTGTTGGTTTTCCAGTTAGTCTAACTTTTTGATCTATAAAATTCTAACATTTGATAAAAAAAAAAAAAGACTGGAAATGATATATGAGATGTTGTATGCAACTACTTTATATTTAGATGATGAGCCATATGAAGGTTGAGAAACCAATATTCAAATCATTTTGGTGGCCTAATCAAAAGCCACTTGAGGAATTTATAATAGCTCAAGACTTAAGAACTTGGATGTTGTGAGGACTTACTATTTTTATTTTTTAAAAACAAAGGAAAGAAGTGTTACTCCCCATTAATGTATATGGTAATAGCTCATATTGAGTCCATTTAACCTATCCCTTTTCACCATAACTATAAAAAACAGAATAGAGAAGATTCAGAGATTAAAATAAGCGAAAAAAAATGATAAGAAGAGTGGAAAGGATAAACAAGGAATATACTATAAAAAGATTAGATAAATACCCAGAAAAAAAAAAGGAGAAATCACAAAGAAACCCAAAAGTGGAGAGAAATAGTATAAAAAACACCATAAAAATATAGAAAACAAATAAGAGCAAATAGAATTAAAAAATAGGAAAGAAAAAAAAAAGATAAAAAGTCCAAGTCTATAAAAAAAAAGCCTAGCCACGTATATTTGTTCACATCCACCACTACTTTAACCAAAGATATTTTTTTCTGCCTCTCTTTCTTCCATTTTAACATCCCCTACCAACCACGATTGACGACCAATGACCAAAAAAAGCTTCATTATCACCATCAACCATGCAGCCTTGTCCTCCTCACCGGTAACCTCAAAGAAAAGTTAGGGAATGAAGTGATCAGAAGAAAAAATAGATGATCAAAATAAAAACAAGAGTTTAAGTCCCTTTACATCACAACTCTAGGAGAAAAAAAAAATAGAGAGAAGATTTGGAGATTGAGAGATAAAATAAAAGGGAGAAAGTGATAAGAAGAGTGGAAAGGATAAACATGTAATATATTATAAATATATCAGATAAATATCTAGAAAAGAGAATGGGAGAAATCACATAGAAACCCAAAAGTGGAGAGAAATAATAAAACAAAACATATAAAAAAATATAGAAAAAAAGATAAGAGCAAAGAGACTAAAAAAAGAAAGAAAAAAGAAAGAAAAAAAAGTTCAAGCTAACAAAGCAAACCTAGCCACCTATACTTGTTTACAACTACCACTACCATAACTGAAGATATTTTTTTTAGCCTTTCTTTCATCCCTTCGAACAATAACATAGTCGTCATAATCCCCTACCAAACCACGATCAACGACCAATAATAATAATAATAATAAAAGCTTCACTACAACCATCAACCATGCAACATGTCCTCCTCATCAATAATCTCAAAACAGTGTTTAGGAATGAAGTGATTAGAAGAAAAAACATGGGATCAAAATCAAAATAAGAGTTTAAGTCCTTTTACACCATAATTATAGAAAAAACAAGATAAAAGATCAGGAGATTAGAGATAAAATAAAATAGAGAAAGTGATAGGAAAAGCGAAAAGGATAAACATGCAATATACTATAAATATATTAGATAAATACCACAAAAAAGAATGGGAGAAATCACACAAAATCCAAAAGTGGAGAGAAATAATATAGAAAAACACAAGAAAAATATAGAAAACAAATTAGAGCAAAATGACTAAAAAATAGGAAAGAAAAAAAGTCCAAGCCTATAAAAAAAACCTTGCCATCTATACTTGTTCATGGCCACCATCACTTTAACCAAATATTTCTTTCAGCCTCTCTCTTATCCTTTTCAACATTATAACACAGTCACAACCATCCCCTACCAAACCACGACCGACAACCATTGATAAAATAAGCTTCATTGCCATCATAAACCATGTAACTTTATCCTCGTCATTGATAACCTCAAAGAAATGTTAGGGAATGAAGTGATTAGAAGAAAAAAAACAAGGGATTAAAATCATAACAAGAGTTTAAGTCCCTTTACACCATAACTATAGAAAATAGAAGATAAAAGATTGAGAGATAAAATAAAAGGGAGAAAGTGATAGGAAAGTGAAAAGGATAAACATGCAATATACTATAAATATATTAGATAAATACCAAGAAAAGAGAATAGGCGAAATCACACATAAACCTAAAAATGGAGAGAAATAGTATAAAAAAACACTAAAAAAATATAGAAAACAAATAAGAGCAAAGAGAATAAAAAAATAGGAAAGAAAAAAGAAAAGAAAAAAAGTCAAAGCCTATATAAAAAACTCAGCCACATATACTTATTCACAACCACCATCACTTTAACCAAAGATAATTTTTCTAGCCTCTTTTTTCATCCCCTCCAACATTAACACAATTGCCACCATTCCCTACCAAACCACAACTGACGATCAGTGACCAAAAGAAGCTTCATTACCACCATCAACCATTTAACCTTTTCCACTTCACCGATAACCTTAAAGAAAACAACATCTTCTGTTATCTTTATCTCGATAGTCAACATGCAACACCACTTTTTTTTTAATCAAATAGCCTAACCACTACTTCCTTTCTTCTCCTTTATCAAAACTAAAAGAATTAATTGCTACTGCAACTTGTGGAGGTTAGGGGAACGAGAAAAAAAAACAATAGAAACCAAAGCTTTCCCTTTATCGATTTCTCTCCTAGAGAAGTATTGCACTTTATCACTGATATATAAAATAAGTGAAGAGAAATCACCATTAGTTTCAGATGGTCACACTCCTTTATCTTGTGAGTGCATGGATCCATATGACACTGGTCATGGTAGTGCATATAAGCATACACCACCATATCCCAAAATGTCAACATTGCCTTGCTTTTTTCAGCTCATTTTGGTCAATTTTGATAGTTTTAGTAGGTCATCCTTTAATCCAAAATGAAATTTTATTTGCTTTGTATAATTGGTAAAATGATCTTATTGATTTTTGTGTGACTATTGTAAATATTTGAATGATTATGATATATTATATTAGGTGGGAGCCCCTGAGGCTATGAAGTCATCGGGGATCTATTTTAGAAAGCAATAAAGTGGAATCAACACCCTATAACAAGGTTTGTGTTGTTTATTTTTATCAAATGATCAACTTATTGACAGTATGACCTTTAACCAGGTTTGTGAATCAGATGTTGAAATTTTGTTATTTCAAATAATAAATAAAATATTTTTAATTTGCTTTATTGATTTATGTTCAATCCAAGGATAGTATGATTCTTAAATGGGACCTATTCTTTAAAAGTTGAAAAAACGTTATGTTTTAAAAGCTATATATATGTAATATTGTTTTCTTAAATGTGAATTTGATTTGTAAGTTAAGGGTGATGTTGGCCAATACCCTATTGATTCTCTTTCCTATCATATAGTAAATCGTTATCTTACCAATGGAATTGCCTTTGAGGTGACAATCTTTATTTTTTAAAATAATATATACACCATGTGATTTAAAAAAAAAAAATTTCCTTTGTATTTAAATATTTATTTTATCAATATGTGCGTATGTTTTCTTAAAAGTTTTCATGTGTTAGGATAGTACCCCATCATTGTAAGTGAATATAGGTTAGGTCAAGATGACCCCACCAAGGCCCTTTTAAGTATGAGTAGAGGCCTTTAAACTCATTTTAGGTTTAATTAAATAAAATGGGTCTAAGCCTAAATTGATTAGACTTTTTGTTAGGTTAAGTCTCAAATCACTATTATAGAATTAGTTGTTTTTTAGCATAAATATTTATATTAATTTAGACAAAACTATTTTTACAAAAGCATAATATGTATCTTTGTCATCAAAGATAAACAACAATGTATCTTAACTTAGGTATGATGTATAGGTGATATTTATCTTTTCTATTACATAATTAACCCCTTATTTAGAAATATAAAGAAAGTTTAGGGTTCCTAACTACTATAAAACTAGGTGGTGAATCATGTTTTTAACCTTACCCGTACCAATCCTAGATCAAGATCATTGAGATTTTTCTTGTGTCAAAATGACTACTCTGTTGTGGAATTAATATGGATTAAGCTTAGTTTGGTTGTTTAAAAATAATGTGCTTATTATGCCTTTTATTTTTATATAATTACCAATATTGTGTGATTTTATTTGATGAGTTTTTGTGCTCTTGTTTATTTATTTGTTTATTTGTTATTTTCATATATTTTATTATTATGCATATTGGATTGGATGTGGACTTATATCCATGCACTTATTCCACAATACTTATTTGCATATACATCACTTTAGGTTAGTATGAGAAATTAGATGTGCCTTGATGGTTTTTGCCTTAGGCTAACATGTATTAAACCTCATACTCTCGTTAAAAGTCTATATGGTCATGATTAGTAACTGATTTATCATTGCCTCTTTTTATGCTCTTTACACCTTGTAGGTGCCATGTCAACCTTTTAAGGTGTGTTTACCCAAGTGATCGTCTTTCATCCCTTCCAAAAGTAACATAGTCACTATTGTCACTGATCAAACCACTATCGACAACCAAAAGAAACTTTGATGCCGCCATCAACCACGCAACCATGTCCATCTCATTGACAACCCCAAAGAAACATAACGACTCCTCCAATTTCTATCTTGATAGTTAATCATCAACACTACCTCATAACCCTTTTTTTTTATCAAACAGCCCATCCATTACTATGAAAAAATCAATAGCAGTTGCAACTAGTGGAGGTGAGAGGGAATGAGAGAGAAATAATATAAAACAAACCTTTCCAAGCCCTGATCTTTCTTTTAGAATAGTAATGGACTTCATCACCAGCATAGAAAAAAAAAGGAGAGAAAGTCACACCAATTCCTATGAGTCACACTCATTTATCTTGTTGGTGCGTGAATCTATATACCACTAATTATGGTAGAGCGTGTGTGTAAACACCCAAAGGAAAATATATATATATATATATATATATATATATATATATATATATTTAGAGAGAGGGATGATGATGAATGCGTTTTATTTGCCGATGCGTAAATCGGCAATGAGCTAGCGTTTTGCCGCCGATGCCGTAAATCGGCGATGCGGTTTTTGCCGATGTCGGCTGGCAAGCCGGCGATTTTTTGGCCGCCGATTTCGGCCGGGCGGCGTATGCGATTCGCCGGATCTGGATCGCGGCGCGATACGATTTCGCTGCCGATCGCGAGAATCGGCGGACGCAGCGATTGGCCGCCGATCGTAAATCGGCAACGATGCGTTGGCCGCCGATTGGAGCGGCGACGCGATTTGCCGCTGCCGATGCGTAAACCGGGCAACGATGCGCTACGCCGATTCGGGCGCGTGATGCGCGATTGCCGCCGACTCGGACTTGGCGCGACGCGAGCCTTCACTACCGATCCAAATCGGTAGCGACCACGCTTGGCACGCCCATTTCTTGATCGGCACGACGCGCGTTTCCTTTCGCCGATGCAGAAATCGGCAGCCGACGTTAGCTGCCGCCGATGCGAAATCGGCAACGATGCGTTTTCACGCCGATTTCTCAATGAACAATGTGACGCGGAGGGAGGGAGGGGTAAAACCGGTTTTAGATAAACCAAACAAGGATAAGGACACACCTAAACCAACCCCCAAACAACCCATTCCATTGGATGGGTAGTATAAATACAAAGAGGGGAGAGAGAATGACCCATCTTCTTCCAAATCCACAGCATGATGCCGTTCTTCCCTTCCCCTTTCACAACGAAACGTGAATCGGACCAAAGAGAGATTACTTTGTGAACTTGTGAGGGAGAGATGAGACCTTGAGAGAGGAGTGGGCATTGCGATAGAGGAGAGGAAAAAGAGAGCCTAAAAAACGTGAGAGGAAGAAGAAGGAGGAGAACCAAGGAATTGAATAGTGTCAAACCTTCCTCAAACTTAGTTAAATTCGGAAGGTATGGGTCATGAAACTCTCTTCCTCTCCCCGTAAGATCAAAAACGAAAATGAAGAAGAAAACCCTAAGAAAAGAATTGATCTAAGACCTAAGCCACCGTGAAGGAAGCTAAAATTAACCAAGAGAACAAGCAAACAAAAGTGAAATAAAGTCAATTTCAGAACATCTAACAAATCATGGTAGAGGACTGGCTTTAACTATGGGGAATTAATGTGATGTTGTTGCTGGAATTAATGTGTTCACTTTGTGATGTTTGTTGCTTTGGAATTAATGTGTTCTATTGTGATGATTGTGCTGAAATTGATGCTCCCGGGTTGTGTGTTGTGCGTGAAATAAATTTGTTACCGTCGAATCGAACCTCCCGAAGCGAATTGATATTCGCCGCCGATTTGTGTGTTGCGCAAATGAAATTTGCTTTCCCGCCACGAATCGAACTCGCCGCGAATTAATATTCGCCGATTTGTGTGTTGCGCGTGAGTGCATTTCTTTGCCGAATCGTCTCCGGCGCAATTGATATTCGCCGCCGATTTGTGTGTTGCGCAATAAATTCTGCTTTACGCCGCGAACCGAACTCCCCGCAAGAATTGACATTGCCGCCGATTTGTGTGTTGGCGCAAATGAATTTGCTTTCCGCCGCGAATCGAACTCGCCGCAATAATTGATATTCGCCGCCGATTTTGTGTGTTGCGCGTTGAAATTCTATTTGGCCGCGCAAGACTCGAACTCGCGGAACGAATTGATATTATTTTGCCGATTTGTGTGTTGGCGCAAAATTCGCTTTTCCCGCGAACCGAACCTCCCGCGCCGAATTGATATTGCGCCGATTTGTGTGTTGGCAAGTAAATTCGCTTTTGCTGTTGCCCCAACTGAACCTCCCGCAATTCATATTGCCGTTTTTGTGTTGTGCAAAAATTGCTTTCGCTGCCGAATCGAACCCCCCCCGGCAATTGAATTGACATTGCCGCCGATTTGTGTGTTGGCGCGTTGCCGCCGCGAACCGAACTCTCCCGGCGAATTGACATTCGCCGCCGATTTGTGTGTTGCGCAATGGGGAAATTCTGCTCGCCGCGAATCGAACTCGGTGAAAATAATTGATATTTGCCGCCGATTTGTGTGTTGCGCGAATAAATTGTTTGCCGACGCGAATCGAACCTCCCGGCAGATTTGATATTCGGCCGCCGATTTGTGTGTGCGCGAAATTACATTTGCTTTCGCCAGAATCGAACTCGTTGCGGCCGAATTAATATTCATTTGCCGATTTGTGTGTTGCGCGAAAATGAATTTCATTTGCCGCAATGAACCTCCCGGCTGGAAGTGATATTCCCGCCGAAGTTGTGCGTTGGCAGTGAACCGGGCGCCAACAGGCGGTGCGATTTCGCCGCCAAATTGGCGGCCCGCGGCCGAACCGGTTCGCCGCCGATTCCTACAATAAGCCTCCTAGGCGGGAATGACTTAAATGCTAATAACAATTTCATGATATGATGGTGTAAAATAGGGAACACTTGAATGTGAACATATGAACTATTGAAATAAGTGTGATGATGAATGTGATTCAAAAATAAAATAAATACAATGTGCCGATTTGTGACCATTGATGTCTTAGGTGGTGCGGTCGGGATTGGACCATCATCAAGACAGAACGACCCAGTGGAGCGGTAGGTGACTTGCACCTTTCTTTTTCATACGTTGAATCTTGGAATATTTTAACTTGAGTACTACCATATTGTTAGAACCGATATTAAATTGTCGAACGCTTAATTATTGATAAAAGAGTGATTAGCTTCGGCTAATGGCATCCAAACGGATGGCCGGGACAAAGAATGATTAGCTTTGGCTAATGGCGTCCGAATGGATGGCCGGGATGAAGGACCGATTAGCCTGGCTAATGGCATCCAAACGGATAGCCGGGACAAAGAGTGATTAGCTTCGGCTAATGGCATCCGAATGGATGGCCGGGACAAAGAATGATTAGCTTTGGCTAATGGCGTCCGAATGGATGGCCGGGTTAAAAAGGGATGATTTCGCTGCCTATTGTGGATCGGCAGCGACGCGGTTCCGGCGTTGCCGATTCCGGATCGGCGGCGACCAGATTCGGCCGCCGATACGTAAATCGGGACCTGACCCAGTTTCCGGCCGCCGATACAAAAATCGGCATGACGCAGCCGATTCGCCGCCGATTCGGATCGGCGACGCAAGATTCGTTGGCCGATACGAAATCGGCATCGACCAGTTTCGGCCGCCGATCCGAAATCGGCATGACGCCATTCATTTGCCGATTCCGGATCGGCGATGCGATCTTCGGCCGATCGACAGTAAATCGGCAATGACCCGGTTCACCGCCGATTCCTTGATCGGCAAATGATGTAGTTTTGGCTGCCGGTTTTAGGATTGGCAACGACGCAGCTATCGCTATGGAATCCGGATGGATAGCCGGGACAAATAAACGACTAGTTTCGGCGAATGGCATTTGAAAACTTGTGTATCTATATGTACTACTAATTGTTACATCAAATACATGAAGAAATTATAAATGTTAATGCTTATTTAATTGCTAGGCCGTTAGTTACCATTATTATTATTATTATTAAGTATTTGTTTTCTCTTAAATGTTTTGTACTGCTGTAGGGATGTCACACCAACGAGATGTCTAGGATACCCGATACACGGGAACCTACTTTTGCAAGGAATTAAGTAGATGCATTCTAACTCACAATGTATTTTGTAGGGATCAATGTACTGAATGTATAACTTTTATTAGATCCTTTTTGTTTATAATTTGTGATGACTATTAGTAGTATAAGAATGCAAACTCATGTCCATGTATATATATTTTTAATATGAACTTCAAATCATGCAACCTTAATATTATGTGTTTGTGTAAGATTCGTTTTTGAAAGAACTGTTGATTGTATGGATTGTATTTTGATGATGTGAGGATTCATGTTCTTTGATTACCGGCACCATGTGTATTAAATATACATATATAAAAAAAAAATTTACTATTGTTTTAGGCTTAGAAAGCCAAGTCGTTACAGTGTGAGCATGCGCCACCACATGTTCGATGTATTGACATTGCATTACCTTTTTCCAAAGTATTTTGGTCAATTGTGCCAGTTCTAGTAGGTCATTCTTAAATCCAAAATGAATTTTTACTTGCTCTGTATAACTAGTAACATGATCTTATTGGTTTTTTGTATAGATATTGTAAATATTCAAAGGGTTGGGATCCACTTTGTTTTGTTGTAAAGCCATTGGGGATCTATTTTAAAAGGTGATAAGGTGGAATTAATACCCAACAATAGGGTTGGAAGGATAGGATGATCATGTATACGAATGTTTGATTGTCATGTATGGATATGTTTTAAGTATAGATATTTTTATTTCTTTGGTTTTTAATGATTTCTTAAAAAATGATAAGAGTATTTTCTTGTAGGTATGTGTTTATATATATATATAAACTTGTATTGTTTATTTTTATTAAATGATCAACCTATTAACAATCACTAAAAAATAAGAGGCATAACTTACTATTTATAGAGAAATCCAAAAAACCCTATAAATTGATAAAATATCAATTTGTCCCTTGAATAATATTCATATATTAATTTAAGATAATTTTAAAAATTAACTCAATCAAATTCTTGATTTTTCTAGATTTAGAAATATAATGCATGTATTAATTATATTATAATCCTTAATTTCTAAAATATATTTTAATCAAGTCATACTTAATTAAAGTATCCTGGTTTAATTTCTGACTAGTGGTTATTAATATGTGTGACCCATTATATTTCTAATATGTTGACACAAATATAAATTCTAATTCTAATTAAATAAAATTAAATAAATTAAAATATTTAATTTATTATCAATTCAATAATTGATTAATTTATATTTAAAAATCAGGTGCATCGTCTAGCAATGTGTCATGATCCCCCAAATATTAGAAAAATCATTAAAGGTTAGACTTAACATTGCAATGACCGGTTTCTTAGTGTAATTAATATCATTTCATTAATAATATCCCAATTTAACATTAAAGTATGGAGTATATCTGTCATGTTAAATCATGTTTGTTCTCTACATAGTATTCATTGATCGTTTGAATAGGATTTGAAAATCTTTTCAAATCTCATTCTACCTTGGCTAAGGATTTCTAATCAATACTATTTAAGAACAAATTGAATATTATAATTGACCTAGGATGATGAATCCTCTTTTGATCACTCAAGTACCTTCATATAGTTCATGTTATACCCAATGTTTGTTCATTCGTTACCTCAATTAAGATAACATGTAACAAGATCAAATCATAATATTTTCTATATAAGATAACTTAGTGATCTAAAGTCTAAGAATCACTTCCACAACCATCATGTAATCCTTTCCATTGATATAGGTAATTTCTTCATTTAGAATTCTCATGCAGATCAGTTTAGTGTACATGTCTTATGACAAACACCTACATATTAATTTTAAATATCCTTTAGACCTCAGCTTATATGAACAACTGCTTCCTTTCATAAAGGAAAGAACATAATATGTACCAATTTATAAAGCTCTAATAAATGTTCAGCATTTCAAAAACATTTTAGGAACAATATTTTTATACAATATGAATCTCATAATTATAACAACTTTATAATTTTATTTGCAAATCATTTTTGTCTCATTGACTTTATCTTTACTATATATTCATAAATCAAATATTATATTCATTAATACAATATTATATGAATATTAAAGATAAATTAAGCCTTTATTAATAATAAATATGTATTTACATAAATATAATAATATCATGTGTAACCAACTGATTGGCTACATGACATATTAAACTAACAGATATTTTTAAAAGGGTTTAAATCTTACATAACAAGAATAGTAGTATAAGGAACCTTTTTTCAATGCAGTTAAAGGGTTAAATAGGTCAAGAAAGTTGAATATTTTGGATTTGATTTGTTTTGTTTTTGTATAACTAATTTGCAACAAGTTAGGGCTTCCAATTTGCAAGAGTTATTGTACAAGCCAGGTTAGATAGGGATTACTAAAGTTATTGTGTCAATTATGTTTGATAATTCTGACAAAAGTAGGTAAAGCAAGTTGGATAATAAGAGGTCCAACTTGGATTAAATTCAGGAGAACTATAGGAAAGTTAGATGGAGTTGTTGTAGAAGAAACTTGGGTGGAAGGAAATGGTATTCTTTAGAGGATAGAAAAAATGAAAAATAATAGAAGAGCGAGAAGAGATGAGATCTTGGAATCTCCTGAATCACAAGAGTATATTCATTTCATCATTTCTGTTTTCATAACCTCCTGACAAGGAGTTTGTGTGTGTATATATATATATATATATAGATATATAGCAGACTTTCTTCTAGCTTTTCCAAACTTAGCAACAGAATAAGAACATTCATAACTTAACAATCAACAAAGATAAAAATAGTGTGTATTATCTTAACATTACCAAAACAAATATTGTTGTTCCAAACCAGTGAGTTTCTTTCCTTTAAACAAAACATTTTGCATCATGAACTAACTAAAACGTTGCACCTTACTACTCCAAACAGTGCGTTTTGTAACAATCTTCATGGTAACAATCATTTGTTTAAATTCAAAACATCATTGTAGATAACTTCTCTTCTTCTCTTCAGAATTGATGATATGACAATTTCCCCTTCTGCAATTCAACCTTGCCCCCAAGGTTAAAATCTGGATATCTGATCTTGAAGTCATCTGTAAAGTCCCAAGTGGCATCTACATGAGAGTGATTTTTCCAATGGACTAGGACTTCTGTCATAACTTGAGTTCCTCATCGCCCCAAACATCTGTCTAGAACAGCTTGTGGTTAGAGATCCTGCTTAAAAGGAGTGGTGGGGAGATCTGGAATGACCTTTGTTATAACCCAATTTTGACCATTTTTATTTTTTTATTATTATTATTTTATTTACTGAAAAGGATAAAAAATGATGATGATGATAAAAAAAAATGATGATAAAAAAAATAATAATAGTAAAATGAGATAAATGAAGAATGAATTAAAATTTGGGTTAATGGCAACATGATTAGAAGTTTTGGGGTTTAATTAAACTTTGAAATTAATCTAATTAAGTTTGGAATTAATTAATCCAATTAAAGGTTTAATTGGAAAATTGATAAGTTTTAAGACTTAATTGAACTTGGAATTAATTTAATTCATCCAATCAAGGGTTTAATTGGAGAATTGATAAGTTTTGAGACTTAATGAATCTTGGAATTAATTTAATTAATCCAATCAGGGGCTTAATTGGAGAATTGTTAAGTTTTGAAACTTAATTGAGCTTGGAACTAGTTTAATTAATCAAATCATGGGCTTAATTGGAGAATTGATAAGTTTTAGACTTAATTAGACTTTGATTTAATTAAATCAGGGACTTAATTGAAGAAATATTAAAGTTTGGGGTCAAAATTACAAAATTAAAATCCAAGGATTAACTTGTAAAAGGCGCCGAAATGCAGGGGCCAATTACAGTTTAAACCAGGGACTTAATTACAAGACTTTTGAAACTGAAGGGGTCGAAATGTAAAAGGGCCACTTTTTTATCTCCAAACGGCTTCGTTTTGAAAGGGACGTTGTTCATCTTCTTCTCCTTTAAGTCAGTGACCGTTTCTGCAGTAATGGAGGGAGGAATGTTGCAGCAGTAAATCATCGTCCATTGGGCGCCTTAATGGTGGCCAACCGTTGGCCTACCGCCCGTAATCAACCCACCGATGCCCTATATAAACCGAGCAGCACCGAAGAGGAGGAGGTTGGTGAGAGAGTGATAAAAAAACAGAGGAGGGAGAGAAGAAAGAAACCCGAAACACAAAGACACCAACTGCATTTTTGAGTATTTTTGGAACCCCATACCGAAAACGAGCTTCCCCTCACCAACACTAGCCTAAAACTACGAAAACAAAAACGAACCGAGAGAGAGTTGGGAGAACTTGAAAAACAGAGCACAGGGACAATTTTTCAGACGAAGGCAGAGGAAACAGAGGGTAGAAAGGCAGAGGTTGAAGGAGAGATTCTAGCTTATTAGTGACGAACGCCACCACTGATCGCCGCCCGACACGCTAGCACTCCGGCGAAGAAAACCGCAACAAGGTAGGCTTCCTCTGTTTTCATTGTTTTTTTTTTCTCTTGTTGTTTTGTTCAGTGCATTAGGCACTGTGCCAAGGTAATTAATTACCTTGGCACAACGCCGTGCACGCATGAAGCTAGTTCATGCGTCTTTGAGGCCCAATGAAGTCACCGGCTTGGGCTGATCTGGCTAGGCCTACGGGCTTAGTCCCGGCGACCATTTCAAAAATAATTAAAAAAAATTAAAAAAAGGATAAAAAAGAAAAAAAATAGAAAAAACATGTTTAAGCATGAATAAAAATAATATAAATTTACCGGATTATTCAACAACGACAGAGTCGGGAGTAAAATACTGGTTTAAGTTTATATTATTCTTATTCATTATATTTTATTTTATTTATCAAAAAAAATATATATATAGGTGCATGTATGAAAAATAAATTGATTTATTTATTCACTGACGCCAGAGTCAGGAATAAAAAAAACGCTGATTTAATTTTATTTATTTATTTATGTATTTTCTTTCATTTACATAAAAAATAGAAGAAATACGTGGATTCGTAATAAAATAAATTTAATTTATTTGTTTATTCACTAGCGTTAAAGTCAGGAATAAAAAAATATATATTAATCTAAATTTATTTTTATGGCTACGATATAGTTACCAACGCCAGAGTTGGAATTAGCCGTAGTCAAATATTCACTGACGCCAGAGTCAGGAATATTGTGAATAAATCGTCAGAACGTAAACCAATAAAAAAATTAGCATTTTAAGACAAAAAACAGTAACGCAGTTTGCCTTAGGCAGGACGTTTAAGGAGTGATAATATCTTCCCTTTTACGTAATCAGTCCCGAATCATAGAATCTCTGTTGACCAGTTAGGGTTCCTAGTGACCATACTACTAGGTGGCAACTCCTCAAACAAGACATTTTCCCCTAAAAGAACATGATGCCAGAAATCTGTTCTTTTTCCATAATCAAAGAATTATTTTGTGGGCCGCCGCGATGTCGGGTGCGACAACCTTGTTGCCATTGGTTTTTTCAGTTACGATACATGGAATGCAAGATGAATTCTAGTTAATGTACAATTTAATCTGTAAGCCACCTTGCCAATCCTTTTCCAATATTAGATAATGTACATAATACTTTGCTGCCAACTTCTGTGAATCCCTGGGTGCAATGATTTCTATCTATATGGTTGTAGTTTTAAATAAAATGAATCTCTTGTGTTAAATGATCTTTCACTGCACTTGTGGTTGGCTTGCTAAATCATCATATGTTGGGCATTTAATAGATTTTTCTTGATTTGATTGAGCATGTTCTCCCTTGTAGATAAAAACTCATCCACTGTAGCTACTAATGAATCTTTGCGAATATAAGAAATATAAATAAAAGGACTCACCCCATATAGAATTTTATAGGGAGTAGAATGTGTTACTGAATGAAAATTGGTGTTAGATCACCATTCTTTTAATGAGAATCAACTAGATTGCTTATAGGATGCTCATTTATCATACACCTAAGATAGTTCTCAAGACATTTATTCACCATAGTTTTCCCATCAGATTTGGGGTGATATGTTATAGAATAGTGTAAGTCAACTTCCTGTTTATTGAAGAGATTTTGCCAAAATTGACATAAGAAAATTGGGTCCCTATCACTTACAATTGTGGTAGGAAACCATAGATCTTGAACACATTATTCATAAAAGATTTAGCCATAGAGGTTGTTTTATAAGGGTGATGTAGGGCTATAAAATGGACATATTTACTAAACTTGTCAACCACTACAATGACCACTTCTTTACCTTTAGATTTAAAGAAGCCCTCAATAAAACCCATATTGATGTCAGTAAATGTAGCTTGGAGAATGAGTAATGGTTGTAATAGCCTTGGTGTCTTCATATTTTCAGTCTTATTCCTTTGGTAAATCGAACATTCTCTAACATATTATCTAGTGTGTTTTTGTTGTCCTTTCTAATAGAGAAGTCCCCTAATCCTCTTAGCTGTCACTATAAAACTTGAATGTCCTCCAATAATAGAGCCATGATACATAACTATGAATTCCTTCTATAAATCAGGGTTGTTTCCCACTACCAGCTTCCTTTTTCTATGAAGAAGATTGTCCTTCCATTGATACTAGGGGTGAGATGTAGGGTTTGCCACTAAGTCTTAAATTAAGGACTTCGCACCCTTGTCCTCCTCCTAAATCTTCTTAATTCTTTCCATGAGGTTAATATATATATATATATATATATATATATATATATATATAACACAATTAAAACATTTAATTCACTATTGAACACCCTAGATAAGGCTTCAACAACTATGTTTTCATTTCCCTTCCTATACTCTATCTCATAGTCAAGACTGAGTAACTTAGATAACCACAAATGTTGAGAAGAAAAAGTTAACTTTTGGTCTAATAGATATTTGAGGTTGTTATGATATATAAGAATCTTAAAACTTCTCCCCAAAAGATAATTCTTCTATTTAGTCACTACTAACAGAACTGTCATATCTCCTTCTCATAAATAGAGAGTTTGCTATTTTGGCCCTAATGGCTTACTAATGTAAGTTATAAGGTGCCCTTCTTGCATTAACACCGCACCAATTCCCACCCTAGAGACATCATCTTCTACCATAAAGAGCTTATTAGGGCTAGGTAGGGCTAAGACTGAAGGGTGCGTCATAATCTCTTTAAGCTAGTTGAAAGCTGCTACAACTTCTTCATTCCATAGAGAAGAGTCCTTCCTTAGTGGTTGTGTAAGGGGCATATAAATGGACCTAAACCCTTTCACAAATCTTCTGTAATACCCTAGAAGACCTAAGAATCCCTTTAGCTACTTGATGGTTTCAGGTGTTGGCCCATCCAAAACTGCATGGATCTTTTGAGGGTCTATTGCCACTTCTTTTATAGAGATTATATGGCCTGAATATTCAATTTGTGTACACCTAAACACACATTTGCTTCTCTTAAAAAACAAACTATGGTCCGTAAGAATTTCGAAGGCAATTTGCGTATGCTCTAGATGATCTTCCCATGATTTGTTATAGATTAAAATATCATCAAGGAAAATAAGAATGAACTTCCTCAAATAATTCCTAAAAATGTCATTAATTAGGCTTTGGAAGGTAGCTAGCGTATTAGTTAAGTCGAAAGGCATCACCATTAATTCATAGTGTCTTTTGTGAGTTCTGAAGGTTGTTTTGTACACATCATCAGTAGCCATACGAATCTGATGGTATCCTACCTTTAAATCCACTTTTGAGAAGATAGTGGCCCCAACTAATTTTTCCACTATAGCATAGGGAACTTGTCTTTGACATTAAGTTTGTTTAAAGCCATGTAATGAACACATAACCTTCATAAACCATCCTTCTTAACAAACACCACATGCGAGGAAAATAGGTTGTTGCTTCATTGAATGATGCCTACTTATAACATCTCTTCTACCATTTATTTGATAGCATCCTTCTGTAGGCTAGAATACATGTAATCCCTTGGGTTCGCATGTTGAATTCCTATCTCGAGAGGACTAGAATGATCATGTCCTCTAAGGGGAAGTAAACCCTAAGGTTCCTTAAATATTCCCTGATAGGTAGATATCAAGGCTTCAAGGTCAGAAGTATCTTTCTTTTGCTATGGAAGTGAAGTAGTTGTTGACCTCAACTTCTTATCTTCACCTTTAAAAAACCGAGACTGCATAAAGTAACTCCGTTACTTAAGTTTGGCTATCCAGGAATCCTTGTATTTGTTCAATTCTGATAGTCTCAAATGGTGTAGGACTATCACCCTTGAGCAACACATTTTATCCATGCTAGTTAATGGACATTCATAGTTCTTTGTAGTTAAAAGCCATGTTGCCCAACATAGCTAGCCATTGAATGTCAAGTACCATATCACAATTATTTAGATCTATCACAAACATATCTATCAAGAATAATACCCTTCATATCCTTCATCTAAAGTCCTTACACATAGTAGTACAAGTCATGGTGCCCCCATTAGTAGTCTATATTGTTAGAGGATTGATTAAACTAAAGTTACACTGCAATCTATTGGAGATTTGTGTATAAATGAAATAGTATGTACTACCTAAATCCACTATAATAAATAAAGAATGTTTGTCCACCTTCCTTGTGACTTGAAGTGTATGAAACCCTACAATACCCTCCAATGCATCAAGAGATATAGGTGGTGTCGAGATTTCATGGACATAATCCTCTTTCTTGTTGTCTTCCTCTTCAGTGTCCCCTTCATCATCTATGATACATATAGAATATAGTCTCTTAGTTTTACACCTATGCCCAAGGACAAACTTCTCATCACACCAAAAACATAGCCCCTAAGCTGTCCTTTCATCCAACTTCATGTTATGTTTGGATTGAGTGGGTCTTGTATTATTGTTGTTCTAGAAAGTTTAAGTTAATAGGGTTCCTAGGTGATTGTAATGTGTGTTTAGGGTAGAGGTGGTTGATTAGTACTTAAAAGTGCATTTTTATCAAGGTTTTATATCATCATTTTGCACTTGAAGTATCAATAACTCCTTAACTAGAGCATGTTTTATAATAACAGATTTGATAATATAAGATAGCTTTAATTTATGGTAAATGTTCATTTTAAATGCAAGCATATCTCACAATTCAAAGGATTGATTGATGTGATTAACTATTGAAAGTGAAAGGACAAAGAAACGGTTAAGATTAGAAAGGAGATGTTGATTCAATTCAAATTGGAACACTATTCAGTTATTGGGTCATATTTGGAGCTGTAGATCTTGGATTTTAGCTTAATTTATATGGATGGAAAGCTAAGAAATAGGCCTACAATGTTCATGATAGTGTAAGACCCAAATTTTCCATTTTCAAATTCAAAGTTTGGCCACAAAAGAGAAGTCAGAATCTGTCCTGTAATCCAGCCCAAACACTGCTTAGACTTTTACCCATATCTGGAGTTCTAGAAGGCAAAATGACGTGAAATTTGGTGGGTGGAAGGAAAAGACAATTTCCAACAACTTTCAGGAGAAGATTTTCTCAAATTCAAATGGTAACGATGACATTTCATCCAGACAAGAGCTTGAGGTCTATCCACCACGTCCACCAACAGCACTACTCAGTATTTTAGCCATATCTCGAGCTCTAGTGATCCAGATGCTCTGCAATTTTATGGGTGAAAAGATAAGATGATTGCCAACAACATTCATGAAGAACACTTTGCCAAATTCTGAATGGATCAATGTCATTTCATCCAGCCAAAGTGCTTGAGTGCTGCTGTCCACCAAGTCCACTAAATCAATAGTTGGCCACTACATCAATAATCAATTACCAAATGAATAGTTCTAAATTTTAGCCCATAAAATGAGGCATTTGCCATTCATTTAGCAATTTTGGTTTTAAGATCAAGATCATGTTCTTGCTCTCTCTTTATTGTTATAAGGCTTAAGTTTTATTTTCATTAATCTCTTGTTCATGCTTTTCATTTCCTTTACTATACTTAGTTAACTTATATCATGTTTATGTCCTTATGTTGTTTATTTATGTTTTTCTTCTTCATAATGTCTAGCTAAGTTAATTATGTCAAGGTGACAAGGTTTCACTAATGGTGTTAGGATAAGTATAATATAAACTCAACATGGACTTTAATGTTTATATCCAAGAAAGTTTGCTATTAACATGTCTTATCATTTTTATCTTATTAATTCTTAATACCTTGCTTGTTAAATGGTTAATCTAGATTTGTGTTGTATAACACTTGGTACATCAAATACTTGATCCTTCATAGTCTTCGGCCGACATCGTTATTATGAGAGGAACTTGATTTGTTGTCAATATAAGTTAGCATCATGAATACTTGATAAAATTTATAAGTATGGTGTTACGTAAATAAGATGATTATGTTGATTATGTTGATAATTTATAAAATACTTTACTTATCTCTAATACTATTAGTGGATCCTCTAACCTTGACATTTGTTTTTATCATTGTTTAATCTTTACATTTATCTTACATCTTAAAGTCCTCTTTAACTCATCATCACCATCATCATCTTCATTGTTGTTTTCATTATTATTATTATTATTATTATTATTATTATTATTATTATTATTATTATTATTATTATTATTAATTACTAATTATAATTTATATAGTTCACCTCCCTGTGGTTCGACCCCGGTCTTGCCGGGTTATTTATTACTATGACACTCCTGCACTTGGGATAAGACATCAACTCTTTGATCGTGTCAGTGGTGAAGTATAATGTATTTTTATGAAATGTGGGAAGGGAATTAATTCTGGTTTGAGCAATGAAGTTGTTGGTTAAGGTTGAGTGTTTAGCAGGACTTTGCAGGGAACGTTTGTGAGATAGGATATTAGTTTGTAATCTCGCTAGATTGTAAGCTTGATACAAAGCCTTGGGCTGAAACATTTTCACCAAATTTTTTATCTCCACTCCCAACCCTCCCAAGAAGAAAACTGATGCAACCATATTATTCAATAGTTTCACCCATATTTAACTAGTTTTTTGCCTATGTTTTATATATAAAATGTCTTGATATTCTTTGTTTTATGTTTTGAAGGCACTTTTGGATGAAAGATGCAAAAAGGAGTAAATTGGAGATAATTGGCAGATTTGACCTTCAATCGATGATTTGTGCAGAGCATGAGCTCTAGAGGTTGAAATGAAGTGATTCCAGTAGCATTAAAAAGCTAACATCCATACCTTTCTGAACATCTAAGGTAAGAAAATAAAATAAGGAAGAGCATGGAAATCACAGCTTTCAAAGTCAAATCTCGCAATCTGCCAGTGTTGACCTTTGGTCATTCCAACTTCAATATCTGGAGCTACAGAAGTCTAATTGATTTGGATTCATGACTCAAATTTCTATACACACTCCAAATTTCAGCCAAAAACGATGTCATATGAGGGAGATATGATTTTTCAAAGATGACATCTGAATTCTGCCAGCAAACAGGTTTTGTGAAGAAACGAGTCCAAATTACGTTCCGAAACATCTAAACCGATATCCAAGTTTTTATTTCAGCAATTTAGCTCCTCTAATTCAAAGCTTGAAGATTTCATGCAAGGCTATTTCTCCTTTTTTAGGAAAATAGTTATTGAAGTACTTAAATGTAAACAATCTACTTAATGGAGGACTATTTTGTAAAATAGAGACCTAGGGTTTCCTAAGATATAAAAAGAATGAGAGAAGAGAAGGGGGCAGCCAGCCAAGAAGAGAAAAACGCTCCCTTCCTCTAAGAAACCCTAAATTATGCATTCTTTCTTTTTTTTTTTTTGATTAGTTGTTCAACAAACATGCAAGGCTAAACACTTTTTCTTGATTGCAAGGACACGGAAACCTTTGGATTTCAAGAACTGTGAGATTTATTTTACCTTTTCTTTTCAGTTTATATGATGAATATGTTTGTTCTCCTATGCTTATTTTTCCTATGATTGTTTATTTTAATTGCTAGAGCGGACTCTAAGTTATTATTGTAGACAATCTATTGCTAAGTTTGATATCAAAACTGGAGTTGTGGTATATGAACTTGTGAAGCAACTGAGTTTAATAATTATGGCAGATCTACATTATTAATCTTAGGGAGAACATTCAATCAAATCAAACATAGACTGCAGACAGTTATGTTTTCTTGATTAATCAACTTAACTAGTTCTTAAGGCTGCCATTAAATTAAATTACTAGTGCAATAGACAATCTATTGCTAAGTTTGATATCAAAACCGGAGTTGTGATATATGAACTTGTGAAGCAACTGAGTTTAATAATTGTGGCAGATCTACATTATTAATCTTAGGAAGAATATTCAATCAAATCAAACATAGACTGCAGACAGTTATGTTTTCTTGATTAATCAACTTAACTAGTTCTTAAGGCTGCCATTAAATTAAATTACTAGTGCGGATACTGTGGTTGTTTGATGGTTAGGGTTAGAACGGCAGATCCGTTAACTAACCAATGTTAAGAAGAGATAAATATTCAGAATATAAATTGATGTTTCGTTTCCATGATCAGTTCTGATTTCTGTAGGTGGATGTGTGCTTGTGACCAAGGTTTGTTCTCTTGATAATTTTCTGATTTTATTAAATTTCGTTTGATAGTTTTCTGTTTTCTTTTGTTTTAGCCTAGATAACGTCCAAACCCCCCCAAATTGCATATCATCTAGCATAAAAATCTGACTTGAACTTCCCTGTGGGATCGACCCCTTACTTACTCTATACTATCTTGTGTGTTTTAAGCTAGAGTAATTAATTTGTGAGACCGCAACATCGCAACAAAAACCAAAGCTTGTTTCTTAATAATCTCAGCTCTATTCTAAAGCATATTGAAATCCTGGATATAAGTCTCTAAGTCACCCTCATGTTTTAAGTCCTTAAGCTCTTCTAAGAGGTCTTTTTGGCCCCTAAATCTACAATATAGTGGCTCAACATAATTATTCCATATAACAACTACGTTTTCTATGCTCATACAATTTTGGTGCCAATACAATGCCTTCCCTTCCAGATAATAAGTGGTCAGTTTGAGCTTATTACCATTTGGAATCTCTTCAATCTCGAAGTATTGATTGAACTTATAGAGGCATTTATAAACATCATCCCCATCAAAAATACGAAAGTAACGCTTAGATTTAAAAACCTTACATCTCCACATTTACAACAGACATTGAGTCAAAAACCAAGATTATGAGTACCTTGAGTCCCCTTACTTGTACTTGATTCTCCAACAGGTAAGTGTAGTTTCTATAAAAGAGAGCTTTGTTGGAATGCCAACACACTAATGAGATTCTTCAACTCACCAATCTTCATTTCGTGATTGGACCTACTGTTTTCTAGTTTCTGACTATAACATCTAATAACTTTTACAGGAACTGCTTCTTATTAACTGATTCTAGAGAACTTCTTAAAATCTTGGAACCTTGTATCAGAGGCCATCTTTTGAGTTCCAAGATCTGCTCTGGTATCAATTGGTGCGAGTTGGATAGTAAGAGTTCCAACTTGAATTAAATCCTGGAGGAACTATAGGAAAGTTAGATGGAGCTATTGTAGAAGAAACTTGGGTGGAAGGAAAAGGTATTCCTTCGAAGGATAGAAAAAATGAAAAATAACATGAGAGAGAGAGAGAGAAGAGACGAGATGCTGGAATATCCTTAATCACAGGGTACGTTCATTTCATCATTTTTGTTTTCATAACCTCCTGACAAGGAACATTCATGACTTAACAATTTAAAGAGATAAAAACGGTGTGTATTGGCTTAACATTGCCGAAATAAACGCTGTCGTTCCAAGCCAGTGAGTTTCTTTCCTTTAAACAAAATCCAAACGATGCGTTCTGTAGCGGTCTTCATGGCAACGGTCATTTGTTTAAATTCAAAGCATCACTGTAGTTAACTTCTCTTCTTCTCTTCAGAATTGATGCTGTGACAGGAGGAGTCGTCTTGGGTATGAAGACCATTCAGAGATTACAGTTACTAGCGTCTTCTTCAAAAAACTAGTGGAGTTTTTTTTGCAATTATCCTTTAATATAATAGTTTGGAGTCGACGAACATGGATGTTGTAGAGTATTTATTGAGAGAGGCAATTGGTTGGAGTAATTTCCTGCCAATATTTGCTCCGAAACATATCGATTTGCAGCTTCTGTATAATGATTTCCATCCCAATTAACATATTCAGCTGTGTCGTTGCAAGGGCTCCCTGTCACTTTGCTGCCATTAAGAACCTTGGTTTGACCGCAAGCAATTCTGTTGTCAAAATTCAATGGCGGCCCGCCATATCCACAGCAAGCTGCTAGCGAATGTTTGAATCCTGGATGCATGGTTCATCAGATTTTGCAAGTGCATGAAAAGGTAATGTTGTGGGGAGATTGAGTGAAACCAACTACAACTTATTACTTACCATATTGTGAAAAATCTGCAATGAGTTTCATTTTTATTGAGAAAATGTCCACATAAGTGACATTAGCATCTGGGAATTGCCCCTGAAACTTTGTGCAAAGATCAAGCAGTTGTGAGTTGAAAACATTAGCTGCACGGTTATGTGAATCAACACATACAGGCTGGTCAAGCTTTGATGGGTTTTTCCCAAATGTTGCAATGATTCTAGGTAAGCAGCCAAGAGGTCCTGTATTATGAACCCAGAAATTCCGAGCGCCGGCGGTATATAGTCTCTGTAGAACACCAAAAATTAAAGAAGAGAAAGGTTAGTGCCACAATTAAGCTATTCTCCCAAGTACTATTTTGAAAAAAAAAACAAACAGAATGAAGGATTACAACCTTAATTCCAGCTTCAAACTCTGATAAAATGGTTGGAAAAGAGGCTATCACTTTGTCCTCTGATTTCGAATAAAACGCGCCGTCGATATCATTCTGACCCATGTCGAACATGTAAAGGCCTTGCATGAAATAATCTTCTAGAGGGAGGAACTTCTGAAATTCCTTGTCTAGAACAATTAATATATCTCCATTAGCGAAAAGCATTCTCTGCACATGCTAAAATCAGTCGAAAGATATAGAAAATACCCTCGGCTAGCAGTTGAAGAACTCTGTCCTTGAATCGGACAAACTGAGCCACCTGAACTCCAAATGAAAAGGGACATGTCGAAGCAGCATTTGCAGGAAGTATAGTAGATCCTCCTGTTGCAAAGTTACACCCCTTCTGAAAGTTAGGAACTCCCACAGAATCCAAATATGGATTCAGAAACTGTCGGTCCATGGCATCCACTGCAAAAATAAGCGCATGCGATTGTAGGAGATTAAAGATGTAAGAAGCAAGAAGTTGATGATGAGATAGATGCATTACTTAAAAAATCAATGATCAAGCGGCCATCACAGAACCGCCCATGTGGCTGCTGGAAGTAGGTTTGTCCATTGGGAGGCCCAACGGGAAAGGCAAGACCAGCAACTAGACCACCGGTGTCTGAATTTGAATCACCGAAATTGAAAACGGCAGGATAGCTGAATTTCAAAGGGATAACAACAGCAGGCAGGAATGAGAAAATGAAGGCCATGGCAGAAAATTTAAGAGCCATGGCAATTTGCAAGGGATCAAAAGCTATAATTGCCAATCAGAAAAATTCTCCGATCTTTATATTATATTATACTCAAAGTGCTCCGACTTAGACTTTGCTGAAAAGCGAAGACAACAAATTTGTCGTGAAAGATAGATATAATGACCCATATCTTGCCTCATTCTCTTTTCTTTCTTTATTTTTTCTCCTTGAAGTAAGTATTTGGGAGTTTAATAATTTATATTTTTAGATATTTATTAAAAATGCATTTCATTTAAAAAATTAAATTAAATTGATGTTTTTATTTTTTTTATTATTTTAAAATGCTTAAATCAGAATTTAAAAAAAATAAAAATTTTATTTATATATATTTAAAAAAAAAATTGCGGGTTATTAATCAGTTAGTCTTGCGAAGTTATTGGTCAACAAATAAAATGTCTTAAAGAAAGGGGGCTAAAGAGCTGGAGCGCCTTGTATTGTCAATTCCATAGTCCGTGGAGGAAGGAGTATATTAGCAAAAACTAAAGCTTGCTGGTAGAATATTATAGCTATTTTTACTGTTTATCTTCTCATAATTCACTGTTTATATTGTAATGGTGCATTTCTTAAAATTTTTATTTTAGTCCTTAAACTTTTTCTTTTCACAATTAAATTCTTTTGATCCAAAATCAGCACCCAATTATATGTTTTTTTTTGGAGGAAGGGTTGAATTGAAAGAAAGAGGACTAAAGTGAAAAACAAGAGTAATATAAGTGATGAATTTTAAATTTTTCTTAAAAGTTTATTTTCATCCCTTATTTTTTTTATTTATTAGGTGATCAGTCCCTATAATTTTTAAAAAATACATTTTGATACTAAACTAGTTTAGAAAGAGAAAGTTGTTGTTGTGGAAGATTTCGGCTACAAAAATGATAGATTTTTGTGACAAAATGATCCATATGATGAGGGGGGTTAAGATTAGATTTTCTGTACCTTGAAAACACAAAAAAAAACATATTTGAGGCCAGGAAAATTTTTAGTTTGAAATTGATTTTAGGTTCTAGGAGTTTTTTTTTTAAGGCCATGGATTGGTTTAAAAAAGTTGTTATGGTGTTTTCTAGATTTTTTTTGGTAAAAAATAGATTCAAAATGAATTTTTAAAAAGGAAAAAATTCATATTTTAGAACTTTCAGACATGTTGTCTGTTTTTGTTTCAGGCTAATGGGGGGATGTCACGTCCTCCAACCCATTAACAAAAAAAAAAATAAAGGTTTGGGCGGTTAAACCGAGCCTTGTAGGCTGGTGCCTAGGCCTTTTCTTATTTGGATCAGGCATCATGTCTGGCTTATCAGGTCTAATAATACCTAGTCTCATTGTTTTTTTAATTATTTTTTTATATTAATGGATTTTTTATATGTGTTTTTGAAATAATTTTTAAATTTACGTTTTAATTAATATTTTTTTTCTATGATTTGTTTTGGGTTTTTTAGCCTTTGTTGAACAACAATTATTTTTTAATTATATTGGGTGTGTTTAATTTTTGTATAGATTAGTATGATTTTATATTAAATTTTTGTATAATTTATATAAATTAAGTATTTATTTTTTATAATATTTTTAATATGTGTGACCTTGCATAATTTTTTTTTCTTTTATTTTATTCAATAAATTTTATGTGTATGTCAATTTTTATTACAAATTAGTTTTCATAAACAAATTCATTAAATACAACCAGATAAATAACTCGTGTTATGATATTAAATATTTTGATTTACATTGGTCTCTTGATTTTTCAAATTATATTTTTATTTATCATTAATTACTTTTTTTTTAATTTTCTACATAGTGGTTCATGATTTATTTAATTTGATACGTTCATAAGTTTTTTTATTTACATTTATTATTTTTTATATAAAAAAACACATTGAAATATTCTATTTGTTTAAGTTTTTATCACGTAATGGTGTTTTCAATTTAATTTTTATTTTTAATTTTTTTAAAAAATATTTATTGTTTTTAACTTTATTCTTCAATTTAAATTGATAATGAATTTTTTATTTATTTTGGTCATATATGTTTTTCTATTTATTATTGTTTCCTTTTTGTTTTTTACCATATGATTCAAAAAAAGAAAAAATATTTAGTTAGTTGAGACTATTACTGAATAATTAAATTTCTCTTCTTTTTGTTTAAAGCGTGCTAGCGTAGCGCGGGTACCAATAACCCAAACAAAGAGCATGAGGCCTCAGGCTGCCTGAAATGGGCCACAAAATATGGAATCGGGTCGGGCTACTAGTTTTAACATGAAAAGGTGGAAGAACCAAAACCCCTAAAACCCCAAGCTACTGGAATAGCAAATCTCTCTCTCTCTCTCACATTTCGTTTCTGAATAGAACCCAGATGGCTTCTTTGGCCCTTAGAAACCCTAATTCGAAGCGACTTTTACCATTCTCCTCACAATTCTACTGCTGCTGCCGAGGATCGCCATCCTCCCTTACCGAATCTCTTCTCTCGTCAAATGACAGAACCTCTTCTTCTCCATGGTGGAGATCCATGGCCACCTTCACCAGAACGTAAGTTTACTTTATTTTCTCCCTCCTTTTATTATTTTATAGAATTGTTTCGGTTTTCTTCCGAAGATTCTCTCTTTTTTTAGACAAAAGATTCGAGGGAGAAAAACAAAATTCGTGATATTGTTTTCTTTTCTTTGGTTTTTTAGCCTTGTTTTAAGTTATCTGGGTGAAAAGAGAAAGCGAACATTGATGAATTTTTGTGCTAACCCATCAGGAAATAGAGGGGGGAAATGATGATGAAGGAATGGGGTAGCTGGTGAAAGAATGAAGAAAAGGAGTGACTTGAATAGATTGTTGATTGTATAATTTGTTGTTTTTTTGTGCTGACAGTAAACCTCATGTGAATGTGGGAACAATTGGACATGTTGATCATGGCAAGACTACCTTGACCGCTGCTATTACAAAGGTTTGGTTTGCTCATGCATTTTCCTGGTTCTGAAAGTTTGGAACATTCGATTGGGTAGGACCTTAAGTGTTTGTTTGTGTTTAGGTGCTAGCAGAAGAAGGGAAAGCCAAAGCCATTGCTTTTGATGAAATTGACAAGGCCCCCGAAGAGAAAAAGAGAGGAATTACGATTGCAACGGTTGGAATGACCTGCCCTCCCCTCCCCTCCCCTCCCCTCCCCTTACCTCACCTTATTTTCTGCATGCATTTCATATACTAAATTCATTTTTTTATAACACTTTACTTGGTGCTACATTTATCATTTTGGATATGCCAAGTATGGATTATTATTTTTGTGGTCTTGCCTTTTCCTTTTAATATATATATGTGGTTTTTATTCTTATCTTTTAATATGATGTTGCAGGCCCACGTGGAGTATGAAACTGCTAAGCGTCACTATGCCCATGTGGACTGCCCTGGACATGCAGATTATGTTAAAGTAAGTCATGAATTTAGTTTATTATTGAATGAAAAATGAAGATACATTTCAATTTTTGGATTCTTTGGCTGCATAATATGCTAGGCTCAATTTGCGTTGTCGCAATTATTGTATGTAAAGAATTAAAGATGCGGGAGGTTCTAGAAATATGTAGCAAGACTGATGAATGCATGACAAGGATAATTTCATGTTCTTTTCAGGAACCTTGCATCCATGAATAATGCTTTGACTATTATTTAATGGACCTATGTAAACTGCTGGCAGTTATACATTAGAAATACTGGTGAAGAAAGTGTTGGTCATGTTATGAAATTTGGATTGAGAAGTTATTTCGGATGTGACAATCTCTGAATTTTTTCTGAAAAATCCGAGATTTTTGAGCAATTCCTCAGAATTTGCTGGTTAAGTAATCTAATTCTCTTAAACTGTATTATGGATGCTTTACCTGGTGATGAATCTAATTATTTGCAGAATATGATTACTGGAGCTGCTCAAATGGATGGCGGAATTCTGGTTGTATCTGCTGCTGATGGGCCCATGCCACAAACAAAGGAACATATTTTGCTTGCTCGCCAGGTGGGCATCTTCTGTTAGAATCTAAAGCATATTTAGTTTTCCATTTTACATGTTTTTGATGATCCAACCTTGAACTCACTTTTCCGAATGCTTTGGCTAGGTTGGTGTACCATCACTTGTGTGCTTTCTGAATAAAGTTGATGTTGTATCAGATCCAGAGTTAATAGAGCTTGTGGAAATGGAAGTCCGAGGTATTGTCCTTTGTAGATGATGTTTATGGAAAGTTATTCTTGCTTTTGTTTGATTTTCTTTTTATCTTTTTGCCACAAGCTCTTCACTAACATTTTTTTTACAGAACTACTTAGTTTCTACAAGTTTCCTGGAGATGAAATCCCTATTGTTCGAGGATCGGCATTGTCTGCATTACAGGGTACAAATGAGGAAATAGGCAAGAAAGCCATTTTAAAGTTGATGGATGCTGTGGATGAATACATTCCTGACCCTGTGCGTCAACTCGAAAAGCCTTTCTTGATGCCAATAGAAGATGTTTTCTCAATTCAGGTAAAATAGGCAGATAATGCATATTGTGTCGAGATTATTTGTTCTCAAGAATTAACTGCATGACTACAGCACCTTTTAGTGTTTTCTTCATTGTTTTGGGATTTCATTTCCTTAGTTTGTTTGGGAAACTCTTTCCTAATCTGAAATAGGCTGGTGATCAAATAGGTAACCCAATTGATAGTGCTGTAAATTCCCTTCTTTTCTTCATACAAAACTCTCACCATGGCTTTATATTTAAGATGTTTTGACTTGGAATGTCCTTTCTTCATCATGTCATGTCATATTTGCAGTAAACTGGGCATGAAAAAAGATGTGCTCTCTGGAATGCTGCTCCTTTAATTTGAATGTTTACATTTATTGAAGGGACGTGGAACGGTTGCGACTGGACGTGTTGAACAAGGGACCATCAAAGTTGGTGAAGAAGTTGAAATTTTGGGACTATCAAAAGTAAAAGTTCATCTAACCTTCTTTTTTTTTATTGCTTGTCAAGCATCCTCATTTACTTCTATCCATAAATTTATTGGGCTGTGATTTACTGTAAGACTCCTTTGAATATTAACCAACAAGTCTGGAGGCTGTTGTGCTTAAGTTTAGTCTGGCTGTGAAATTTGAGTGAGAGTGCGCTGCATATTATTGTGCTCCTTATACTGAGACTTTTATTTGCAGGAAGGTCCTAAGAGAACTACAGTGACTGGTGTTGAGATGTTCAAGAAATTGTTGGATCAAGGACAGGTAAGTCAACAGCCTGAGCACTATTTACTATTTAGGCCTCAGATTCTTCTTTACAGCGGTTATTAAATGACTGGTATTATCTTATTAGGCTGGAGACAATGTGGGTCTGCTCCTTCGTGGTTTGAAACGAGAAGATGTGCAACGTGGGCAGGTAAGTGGCAAGCAAGGTTAATGAGAGAATGGAAACAATGTTTTTATTTTTATTTTTATTTTTATTTTTTATTCTAGATTTAATTTCATCAAATTTATAAATTCATTCTAGATTCATTTTTATCAAATTTATAAAGTGCACAAATTCTTATTACTTGGATCTGTGTAATTTTGAAACAAAAATATTTGATCCTTGTGGTAGGTAAAATTGGTATCTCATTTAATATCCACTTCAGTTGGCATCATTATGGTCATTATTGATCAATGGATTATTCGCATGAAAGAATCTTATTAAAAATATGATGTATATTGATGTTTGAATCAATATAGGCTTGCGTTTATCATCTTGTTTCCACTCATTATGTAGGTTATTGCCAAGCCTGGAACTGTGAAAACTTACAAGAGATTTGAGGCAGAAATATACTCCCTCACGAAGGATGAAGGAGGGCGTCATACTGCGTTTTTCTCCAACTACAGACCTCAGTTTTACTTGCGAACTGCAGATATCACTGGAAAAGTAGAGTTGCCAGAAAATGTTAAGATGGTCATGCCCGGGGACAACGTGACCGCAATCTTTGAGCTAATCTTACCAGTTCCTCTTGAAAAAGGTGTGTTCAACTAGAACCCTCATTCTGATTTTCTGGTTCAAGTTACCTATTGATCTTTTCCTTGGATGCAATAACCTGCTCCTGCCATGCAACTTTAAAAGGCATTTTCCTTTTGATTGTTATTTTCTTTTGTGTTAAATTCTTGGGCACATCAAATCTGAAATTGACAACGGACATATTACAATCAGACCTACTGTTGCATGGCTGAATGAAGAAACTTGTTGTGTCTTAAGTCTGAAAGAAAGTCGTGGTTTGTCCATGCACTGATTTTATTTCCGTTTTTCAAATGACTTGTGTACTTGAAAGTGCTTGTGCCAAATTCTGCACACGATAAATGTGCTGTTATTGTTGTTGACCAGGGGCTGTAGCCTTGTTACTGTGCATTGAATACATTGCATGTTCTTGATATGGCAGGACAAAGGTTTGCCTTGAGGGAAGGAGGTAGAACAGTTGGAGCAGGGGTAGTCTCAAAAGTGCTTCAGTGAGTGGTGGTGACGGTGGATCCTAAAGGGGCGGATTAGAAGGCCAGATTGTTATTTGATATATATATAAAAAAGAGCCTTGTGGTTGGTTATTGGACTTGCACCGATGCAATGTTTTTCTAGGTGCTGCTAAAAAGATACAGTCGGTGGATTGTTGTCTGTAATTCCACATCAGTCGCGGACGATTAATCGACATGTTTTGACCATTTTGTTTTGTTTCTTTTCTTTTTATTTTTCAATAATATCCCTGTCAAAATAGTAATGATTCTAGACTAATACCCCATGATTGACCTTTCTTTGAAAAAACTTCTCTTTTTTTTGGATGAATAGGGCTGGCTGAGACTGTTAAAGTTTGTTTCAGGAATTGGTTGAATAATGTAGTGATAATCAGTGTAAATTACCGGAGTCCATTCTAATTTCTACTCTGACACTTGAGAGTGTAAAAAGTCCAGAGCTCAAGATTTGTGCCCGTAACTAGAATGTGGCCAAGAACAATCTCACAGTATCATGGAGTGATTCCCACCTCTTGTAAAATTCAGATATTCATGATGAAGCATCAGAAATTGTATTTACGGCTATAGATCCTAAAGCAAGCAGCTGAATCAGGCGAATTAAAAGAATGCAATGAGGTTTTCATTCCTAAATCCTAGCATAGCTGTGGTGAACATAAATTTGTACGTCTCCACTTTCTACCTTAGAGACGAACCTCCATGCCTTCTAAACAACTGCGAAGTTGGAAAAGAAAAATTCACAAAGCACCCGATTTAATATTAGTCAATCCCGGCTGTTCGTGAATATACCATGCAGTCAGTCAATTAATTATAATTTATATAAAATATATTTATTATTAATAAAAGTTTTTTCTTATTTTTAATATCTATTTATATTTAATTAATAAATCTAAAATTTAATTAATAAATTTAAAATAAAAATAAAATTTATGAGACAAAAATATTTTGTAAATGAAATTATAAAGTTGTTATAATTATGAGATTTCTATTACATCAAAGTATTGTTTCTAAATGTTTCCGGTCAAAGTTCTATTATGATTGAACATTAATTATAGTTGTTGATACCGGTGCATATTATATTCTTTCTTCTCATAAATTGAGATATGAAAGATGCTTGAAATTAATATACAGGTGCTTATCAGATGACATTTGCAATGAACCGACCCACAAGAAAATTATATATAGAGAGATTATATATGTCTATGAAAAGGATCTCGTACTAAGAACATGTTTGCACCGTGTTCCCAAAAATTTAATTTTTTTTTACTAAAATTTAATATGGTTTGTACGTTTTGGATTGTTTTGATGTGCTGATGTTAAAAATGATTTTTAAAAAATAAAAAAATCATTGGCATGTATTTCGATACAAAAAGTTATTTGAAAAGCAACCTCTACTATACTACCAAACACCCTCTAATTGTGTAAATAATCCTTAGATTTGAGATCACTAAGTTATCTTATATAATGAGTGTTATGATTTGATCTTAACAACACATTGTCCTAATCAAGAGTAAAAATGGGTAAATATTGAATATAACATAAAACTATATAAAGGTATTTGAGTAATCAAGAGAGAATTCATTACCTTATATGAATTAGAAAAAATATTTCATTTATTCTTAAATAATATTGGTTGTGAAATCATTTACTAATATTGAATGAATTTTGAAAAGAATTTCAAAATCTAATTCAAATAATCAATAACTATAATGTTAAGAATTAACATGGTTTGACAAAGCATATAGACTTAATGTTATAATTACTAAAATGTTAAGTTAAACTCCTTATGACTTTCATAACATTTAGAAGTTTATAACATGTTGCTGGACATTGTACTTAATATTCAAATAAAAATCAATCAATTATTGAATTAATAATAAATTAAATTATTTAATCTTATTTTATTTAGAATTATGACTTATATTTGAATCAACTTATTAGAAACCTAATAGGTCACACATATAAGAACCATTAGTTAGAAGTTAAAATAAAATGATTAATCAAGTGTCATTTAATTATAAATAAATTTTAAAAATTAAAAACTAGAATGTAATTAATACATGAAATTACAATTCTAAATTTAGAAAAATCAAATAAAAACTTGATTAAATAAATTTCTAAATTTTTCATAAAATAATACATATGATATTATTTAAGAGGCAAATTAATATTTTATCATTTAAAGAATTTTTAAATTTTTTTATAAATAAAATGTTATACCTATTATTACCTAAGAGAAAAATAATGAAAGTCCAATATGTAAACACTATAATACAAATAAAAAAAAAACTAACTCTAAAATATAATAGTTTTTATTTTAAAATTATTTATAAGATTTTTTACTAATAGTTTATATAAACTACCATTAATAACCGGGTATTTAAATAATTTACAATTTATCGCAACCTAATTTTAAAGCAAAAATGCAAAAAAAAAATAAATTAATTTTTAGATAATCTTTGTATAAACTCTAAATTTGTTTAATGAAGTTATTAAAATTCCTAAAAAAATTTAAAATTACTATTTACACTTGTTTATATATTTTGCACTACGTTTATGAATTTCAAAACACCTAAATTCAGCTACTTCAGTCCACGTTCCAGGGGATCCTCTTTACCCAACACTTGCACTGAACTTAATATCTAACATAACAACGTTAAATAGGACCTCCTTAATTCTATTAACAAATTTCTACGGTGGCTTTTTTAGGCTTTCTGATACAGACTTACACTTCACTTCTCATTCATTTACAAAATCGATCACAGAATCTACTAGAAGAGCGATCTATATTATGAGCTCCGTTCATGGAAGACCCATCCCTGTATTTATTGCTCAAGCTGAAATGCAACAGCAGACTGACGTGCAATGGCAATAAACCTGCGCCCATTTAATCATCACTTGCTACAGAATTTGCTGTTACACTCTCTACCCATCATATTATCCAAACCATTAGGCATTTCCATGGCAGCATGTTTCACAACTTCACCACTTGATGCTCATACAAGCCTCAGCACTACTACTGCCATCACTGTTACAGCTCTGAAGTATATGTCATGAAAACTTTTATCCACAATCCTAATTATTTCCTTATCCTTCAGACCCACCTTGCTTGCATGCTTGCTAATGTAAACAACCGTGTCCTTCAATTTATTCACTGCCCAAGAGAGCCAGACCAGCCCGAAACCGATGCCTGTGCAGAAAAGTTTACATGCACTGAAGGGTACTCTCCTGCAAGCTACCTTGCAGATGACAGATAAAAGAAGAGCAAGGCCTGTCCCAGCAATGCCAACAGAGAGCTGGTTCAGAAGCAAAGGAAGTTCAGGGCCAGATTTCTTCAGAGACAAAACTGCTGTTTTCTCATGTCGCCTGTCCATCATCAAAGATAGAAGGCTCTCACATGCATTGAAGTAGTTCCTTTTGTAGAGATCACTCTCTCTACCTCCCTTTCTAGTATTCTTCCTTTTTCGGGATGGCTTGATTTTCACAGGACTGTAGAAATAAATAATACTGTATTAAATGAGAACAAAATGTAAACAAGTAAAGTAGGCATCTAGAACACCACATTTACAGAAGACGATGCATGTAATGCATATGCACAAGTAAATAACAGTACTGTTGTAACCTTGTAGTAGGAAGTCCATGTTATGAAAACGGAACACTTTATCAAGGACTTGTGTAACTCTGTAATCATCTTAGTGATAAATGCTCATCTTGAAACATTATTGAATTTTCAATCTATCAAAATGCAAAAGAGTATTGCGAACATTGCATATCCAAAGAATCTAGCCTCACTTCACCCACCTAAAACCCTCCCAAAAGCACTCCTAATCCATGCCTAAATATTTCAAACCCTCAAATGCAAGACAAATCGTAGATAGAAAGCAATATAATTCGAGATAACAAAAATCAGGACAAAGTCTCTCATTATGGGCAACTTCATGTTGAATTGTCATAAAAGATTTGGCAAAAAGAAAATGACAAATGAAGTGCTTTTGCAATGGATAGATTCATACCTCTTCAAAGCAGCAGCCGTCACATCTCTGACCTTGAAAGAACACCCCATAACGTTAGCATCTACTTTACTTGTATCAAGCCTGGTCAATCAAATGATTCCAGAGAGAAGTATTATAGCTATAGCTTGATGATATTTAGAAGTGAATATAAAACAGCTATAAAATTGCATGAAAAAAAATTTAGCAACGGTGAATCTTGTTGCAAAAATTGAGTTTCTGTGTCAATTTCAGCAGCTTTAAACAGAAAAAGTCCACTACAGAAGTGTCACATGACATTTTTTACCTAAAAACTTAACTAGAATAAAGAAGGGAAACTAGAAAACAATGGTCAAGAATAAGATTTGTATTACAATTGCCTAATCCAACTTCCTGAAAATGAAGGAATGACAAAATATCGAAGATCTGGGATAAAATAGAACAAAAAGGCCAGGAGTTACACAAGATAAACCCAGCAAACCATGAAGGAATTTGGCATATGGTGTGAAGAAAAATCAATGTTAAACAGCAATATTATGGCTAAAATTTGAAGGATATTAAAATTGGAACAAGAGACAAAGGTTTAGGGCGTGTAGAGAAATATCTAAAGCATAAATTGATTGATACAAAGGTAAAACATGTTCTGTAGAATAACCTAAGCGGCCTATTTAAATTAGTTCCAGGCCAAAATCCTTATCCTTAGGGGCAATTATCTAATTCTTCCAAAAGCTCCTGCATAAGGTTTCTTCTTAGAACTTGCTCATCTTCAAGAGACTCGATGAGTGAATTTAGAACTAACTCTTACAATTTCATCTTCTTACAATAAAAAATACACTTGGAGAAGAGGTTTGATGAGAGGGAAGTGTGAAAAACAATGTGGAAATGGCAAAAGATTAAGCCCTAGGCTTGGATTGTTTTTTATGGCATTTATCAGTGGATGTTGGGAAGTTATTATGGATAAATGGATGGACGTGTTTAGTGAGTTTCAATGTAATTAAGCGGTGAAGAGAATTATGACGCCTATAGTTAAATTGATACATATTAAGTATATGCAAATCAGAGTAAAGGATTTCATGTCTATTAGTTTGGTGACAAGTGTGTCGGTACTATGCATTGGCCATGGTAGTCTAGTAAACCAGTGGTGCATGGAAAATCTCTTTCGTTCTCAAACTGCCTTATTAGGTAGTCTGGGGTTGTATAAACTTGGATATTTCCCTGCTGGCAAATGAGATGGTAGAAGATGCTGGGAGTAGAGGCAAAATGCTTATTGTGTTTAAATTGGACTTTGAGAAGATGTGCTATTGGATTGATTGAGATGTTCTCAACTATTGTGTAGAGAAGAAATTTGGTATTAAGTGGACATAGTGGATTAAAGTTTGGCCGTGTTTATTGCATTGTCAACGACTTTGAACATGGGATCTTGAGTTCGTACTTTCTGCAACAAGGTTTTGTCATAGTGATCCATTATCTCCATTTTTACTCACAAAGGTGTTAGAATAATCAAGAGGGATGATCAATAAAGAGGTGGTTTAGAAGACATGGATATCAATCCTAGTTGGATTATTGCATTTCACCAATAATGATATCTTTTTTGTTTATAGTAATTGGTAGGGCTTTGGATGTGTTGAGCTTTAGATTTTGGGAAGATGTCTAGGTAAAAAACTAATGGTTTCTAACAAGGATGATAATCCTTATATATATAAGAGAAAGATTACCATTGTGTATGGCAGCCTTTGCAGGAATGAGTTTTTCTTTCTCAATATGCACTTCAAAAGATGTGTCTTTTATTTTGGGCAACCTAGACTCTAGAAGCAACCAGCAAGTTCGCTAATCGAGTCACTATGTCAAGAACATAGATACACAGTCAATTGAGTAGTCCACTTAAAATATTAAAATGAAAGGAGAACAAGGAATGGACTCAAGTTGAACTTGGTGAATTTTTCAATAGCATAACAAGAAAAAAAGCTGCCATATGCTTCTGAGTAAACAGAACCAGGTCTAAATATCCATACCTGCTCAAATGGGGGACGAGCATTGATTGTTTTCTCCACGTGGTTGAGTTTCTAGACAAGTAAAATTCAGCAACTGTAGAGAGGATATCCTTCATCTCCGTCCCACTACCAGGTAGCGATACCCGACCATCTGGAAGAACTATAAGTTTTGAACTGTGGGTCATATCTCCCAGAAAGTCCACCAGAGATTTCAGGGAATCAAATTGGTCACTTGGGTAAATAAGAGGAGAATGTGATTGCTGATGTGCATCAAACATCACTGCTTGTAGCCCAGTCAAATCAGATAGAAAAGATAAATCTAATCCATCTCTTTCTAATTTATTTGACTTGGACATAAGAAACTGCAAGACTTTCTCATGTCTTTTACATTTTTCAACTATCCCTAAGATAAAAAGGACAGAGTCTGGGCGAGCATCTGGAAGCAAAAAAAAAAATGCTACTTAGAATACTTGAGTGTTGTGCAACAATATCATACAGAGTTAAGCTTCACACAGTCCATAAGAAAGGACAACATACAACTCACATGCCATTTTATCCCATTAACTGTCACAGAATTACATCACCTTTCATTGCTTTTGTTGCTTAAGTTTCATATTCCAATAATAATAAAAGTATTAGAAATAGTTAGTTAATAAATATAAGTTCTGATGGTACTATTACTAAAACTACTCAACTAAACTAAGCCTCAATACCAAACTAGTAGGTCTGCTGCATGGATCTACCTTTTTGCTCAGTTCTGACATGAATCTTTTACAAAGGAAAAAACAGGAAAGAAAAATAGCCCAAATACCAAACTATTCAAAGAAAGGAAGACAAGAAAGACACAAAGGACTTGAAAATGATGTTACAATTATCCATCCAGTAAAAGAGCCCAAAATGTTGCAAACCTTGCACATCAATGAGTATAGGCATTTTCACCGTTGAGTCAATCTCGGCAAACTGATTAGACTGGTAGAACCTATTCATGGGTCTCCATGGTTGTTCATGCTGAGGTAATTTCAGCATAAGAGAACTCGATCTTGTTATCTCTTGTCTTGCTCCCCAACTAGGTAAATAGGGCTGAAAATCCTGCATCAACGAAACATTAGCTATCATCTTTTGTTGACAGAAAAAACTAATCATGAGACAGAACAAAAACATTGGTTTATCATAGGCAATAGCCCACTTAGAATGTTTTCCTAAGATAATATATCATCTAAATATAATAATTTTAGTCTTTATAGAATCCGGGAAGGATTAGATGGGGGTTGTAGAGGACACTAAGACATCTACACTATTACACAACTATAACCTCGCCAGAAACACACATGGTAAGTCAATAATCAAAACCTTGAGTAAACTAACAGGTATCATCACTGTATTGATTTCTTAATTTGCACTAAAATTAACAGTAAAAAGAAAAGGATTATTTTAGAGTCACAGACAAACTGAAATAATCATGAAAATGAAAGAAAAGAGGCAATTTGGTACAAGCTAATTTGAGGATTCAATTTGATTATAGATGGCAGATTCTTATGGAACCCCATGGCGGAGGCGAGAGGTTCAGATGTTGAACTCTTCCTCCAGATGGGTCTAGCTCACCTAGTAAAAACTCCTCTGTGGTGTCCTTGTGGTGTGTGTGTGTGTACGAGTTAGTGTGTGTTTTACTTAATTCACCATGCATGTATTACAATCTGCACAACATATTTCTTTTTCTTAATTCAAGAAACGAAAGGACAGCAGTAATCTGATAAAACGAAGCAACAATGCGCATCGCAACAATCATACCTTGATAACCCTTTTCTGATCTTGGTGAACAACAATAGCAAGACCAGGAGGATGCACGTGAGAAGCCATCGAACAAAGCTTAACCATAACTATCGTTTGAGAGTTCACAGCACCATAGACTTCTCCTCACTTTTTTTTTTTTTTTTTGTTGAGGAGCACCCCTGCCCACAAATAAATAAAAAGACATCACTAAGATGATAATACATTTTCGTGGGACTTAATTGGATGGAAAAATTTTCTGGGTCAAGAATCCGTGGTAGAGAGAGACACAACCATAGTTGTCAGTCACAGTCGGCAAGTGGTCTCTCCCGGAAAAAAAATTCGGGTTATTAAATTGTGAAGTTAATTTAGGATCACTTAGTCAACCTTATCAATATTTTTTTATTGACGCGATAACGTTTTATTTTTTATAAAAAAAATATTCTTTGATGTTGACTCTATCTTAGTATGATTAGTTTTTGATCGCATGAGTCAATTTCTTTAATCAACTATTTTTTCAATTAAAACTAAAACTCGATCCAAATAAAATTTGAAATTATAAATTTCATGTATCAACTTGTAAAGGAAATCCAAAATTGCTAAGATAACTTTCATTACTTTATAAGAAATCATTTGTTTAAGTGATGTCATTCACACTAGAAAACATTAAAGCTATTTATTAAAAGGCAATAGTAATTATGTTTCACGGTATGATACATAAAAAGATTAAAATATGTGGGTAATATAATTTTTAAATCCAAAAAAAAAATCATTGTTAAAATCTAAAAAAACTGTTTGAAATGTTGAAAAAGTATCAGTTGAAGCTAAACTTATAAAATTCTTATTTGGGGTAAAATCTAGAAAGCTGCTATGATTTGTAGCGAGTAGTCAAGATATTGAAGTCGACCCTGGTGAAGTAAAAACAATTCAGACCATGCCAGCTTTTAGAACAAAAAAAAAAAGTAAGAAGGTTCCAGGGTCGTTTAAATTACATTGCTCCGTTTATATCTCAAATGATAGCAACTTATGAGCCAATATTCTGACTCCTTTGAAAGAAAAATCCTGAGATATGGAATGAGAAATGCCAAGAAAATTTCAATAAAATCAAGCAATATTTGCAAAATTCACCTTTGTTGTGCCTCTCATACTTGGCAGACCATTGATTCTATATTTGACAACAGCCAAAAAAGCAATGAGATGTGTACTCGGGCAACATGATGAGTTTGGTGGAAAATAATCTATTATCTGAGTAAGAAGTTCACAGATTATGAATCCAGATACACAATGGTAGAGAATCTTTGTTGTGCGCTTGTATGGGTTTCAAACGACTTCGACAATACATATTGTATTACACTACATTGCTGATTTTGAAACTGGATCCTCTCAAATATATTTTTGAAAAGCCTTATTTATCAAGCAGAATAACAAGATAGCAAGTAATGTTGGGTGATTATCACATAGTGCACATGACAAGAAAAGCCGTAAAAGAAAGTGTTATTGCTGATCATTTGGCAGACAATGCAATCGAACATTATGAGACTTTGAATTTTGATTTCCTAGATGAAGATGTGTTGGTAGTAGAAAAGGAAGAATAACCAAATTGGTGGACAATGTATTTTGACGGAGCAGTAAATATATATATGGCAATGGGGCAGAAGCTGTGATAATTTCTCATAACAGAAAGCAATATCCTGTTTTGATCAAGTTGTAATTTGAGTGCACCAATAATATGGTGGAGTATGAAGCTTGCATTGTCCAAACTAGTAAAAGAATTTGATGAGATAAAATTCACTCATATGGAAAGAGACAAAAACTAATTTGTTGATGCTCTAAACATTTTAGCTTTCATGGACAAAATCGATTATGAGAACAAAGTGCAACCTATAAGTATTAAAGTTAGGAATTCTCTGACCCACTACTAATTAGTCGAGGGAGAAGTGGATGGGAATCCAAGATATTATGATATCAAACAATTTACCTCAGTAAGGTGCGTTAGGGGTGCAAATACTTTCTCTAATCATAACCAGTCCCTTACCCTAGAATTTCATATAAAACCAGTCTATTTCGGTCTCCTAATGACTCTGAACCAAACAACTAGGTGACGACTCCTTGATCCTGACATTCTGCCATGCTGCGCGTGCACCTGCAACAAAGTTCTTGATAATTTTTCTAAATGTGACGATAACGTTGTGAAAACATCAATGAACATAAGTGTCTATCTATCCAAAAATAAAGGTGAGGGAATAAAAAAATTAGAATAGTCTCAAATAATTAGGAGCTTGATGCATGCTATGAACTGCATAAGACCTGATATTGCTTACTCAATTAGCACACTTGCAACAAAGTTCTTGATAATTTTTCTAAATGTGACAATAACGTTGTGAAAACACTAATGGACATAAGTGTCTGTCTATCCAAAAATAAAGGTGAGGGAATAAAAAAATTAGAATATTCTCGAATAATTAGGAGCTTGATGCAAGCTATGAACTGCATAAGACCTGATATTGCTTACTCAATTAGCAAACTGAGTAGATTTTTAAGTAATCCAACTATGGATCATTAGAAAACAATATGAAGGGTACTCAAATATTTAAGGTACATCGTTGACTATGAGCTATACTATACTGGTTACTGATGCAACCATAGTATTTGATAGTTTCACTCACATTTAACTAGTGTTTTGTCTGTGTTTTATATATAAAATGCATTGATAT
The DNA here is from genome assembly GCA_015852605.2 of Populus deltoides. Taxonomy (NCBI): domain Eukaryota; kingdom Viridiplantae; phylum Streptophyta; class Magnoliopsida; order Malpighiales; family Salicaceae; genus Populus; species Populus deltoides. The sequence goes on along the minus strand of CM027571.2, from coordinate 20,661,747 downwards.
TCTTTTTTTTTTTTATGTTTTGAAGGCACTTTTGGATGAAAGATGCAAAAAGGAGTAAATTGGAGGTAATTGGCAAATTTGACGTTCAGTCGATGTTTTGTGCAGAGTGTGAGTTCTAGAGATCGAAATGAAGTGATTCTAGTGGCACTAAAAAGCTAACATCCATACCTTTCTGGAAATGTAACGCAAGAAAAATAAAAAGAGAAAGATCATGGAAATCACATCCTCCAAAGTCAAATTTCGCATTCTGCCAGTGTTGACCTTTGGCCATTCAAAATTTAATATCTGGATCTACAGAAGTCCAATTGATGCAAACTCAATTTTATTGGATTCCTGAATTAAATACCTATCAACGCTCCAAATTGCAGCCAAAAAATATGTCATATGAGGGAGATATGATTTTTCAAAGATGACAACTGAATTCTGCCAGCAAACAGGTTTCGTGAAGAAACAAGTCCAAACTACATTCCGAAGCATCTAAACCGACATCCAAGTTTTTATATCAGCAATTTAGCTCCTCTAAGTCAGAGCTTGAAGATTTCATGCAAGACTATTTCTCCTTTTAGGAAAAATAGTTATTGAAGTACTTAAATGTAAACTGTCGACTCAAGGAAGGACTATTTTATAAAATAGAGACTAGGGTTTCTTAGCATATAAAAAGAAAGAGAGAAGGAGGCAGCAGCCAGCAGAAAAGAAGGAGAGCAGAAGGAGGCAGCAGCTAGCAGAGAATAAACACACATTCTCTCCTCTACAAACCCAAAAATCATGCTCTTTTCATTCTTTAGAAGTAGTAGTTCAATAGTTATGCAAGGCTAAGCTCTTTTCTTGGTTGCAAGGACACAACAAACCTTCGGATTTCAAGAACCGTGAGATTTATTCTTCCTTTTATTTTCAGTTTATGTTATGAATGAGTATGATTGTTTTCATATGCATATTTCCTATGATTGTTGTTGATGATTGCTAGAGCGGACTCTAAGTTATTATTGTGAACAATCTATTGCTAAGTTTAATATCAAAACCGGAGTTGTGATATATGAACTTGTGAAGCAACTAAGCTTGATAATTGTGGCGGAACTACGTTATTGAACTTAGGGAGAACATTTGAACAAAGTGACACAAGCCGGACGACTTGTATGTTAATCTTGATGAAATTATCTAGTTCTTAAAGCTACCATTAAATTGAATCATTAGTGCGGACACTTTGATTGTTTGTTGGTTAGGATTAGTTATACGGCGGATCTGCTAATTAATCAATGTTAAGAAAATATAAAATTTCAGAACATAAACTGCAATTTTTGTTTCAAGGATCGGTTCTAATTTCCGTTGGTGGATGTGTGCTTGCGACCAAGATTTGTTTTCTTGATAAGTTTCGGTTTTAATTGATTTTATTTGCTAGTTTAATTGCTACCATAGTTTAGAAAATCACAAACCAACCCCCCCAATTACATAACGTACAACATAAAAATTTGACTTGAAACTTCCTTATGGGATCGACCCCTTGCTTGCTCTATATTATCTTGTGTGTTGTGTTTGAAGCTAGGGTAATTAATTTGTGCGATCGTGACATCGCAACAAATTTTGGCGCCGTTGCCGGGGAGGTAATTTAGTTGATTCTTGTGCTTGTACTGTTATTTTTAGTTGCTGTGATTATTATTTATATTTCTAAAAAAAAAGAGAAACAGAATTTTTGTTTGCGACGATACTATTCATTCACTTGGGCGTGATGATCGTTCAAAACAGAGTTTTTGGTGGAATTAGGTATCGGCCTTTTGTTTTCTGAAGGGAAACAACGTTCTGAACAGGACTTATCACTAGTGATAAATCACTAGCCCCACCCTAGTGAGGCCAAATTCTGCTGTTTTCTAGTGTTTTTAGGCAGTTTTAGTTTTCTACCGTAGGATTTTCGTACAATTTGCATTGTTTTCGATCTCTTGTGTGGTTACTTTCTTTTGAGTTTTCTTAGCAATTTATGCCTGTGACCCGTTCTACCAATCAAATTCAAGTGCAGGTTGATCTTGAAATAGAAAGCACTTTACGCAGGTTAAGGAAGGAAGCTCGCCTCAACACCATGGCTATTGCACGACAACAAACACTCAAGGAGCTTGCTGCTCCTAACGTGAAAAATCAACCATTGTGCATAAACATTGACAATAATGTAAACTTTGAGCTCAAATTTGGTTTTATACATTTGTTACCAACATTTAATGGTCTTGCAGGAGAAGATCCTCATACTCATCTCAAGGAGTTCCATATGGTTTGTGTTGGCATGAAACCGAATGGAGTTGATGAAGAACAAGTTAAGTTGAAAGCTTTCCCTTTCTCTTTGAAGGGGGCAGCAAAGGCATGGCTTTTCTCTATTCTCCCAAGATCTATTGGAACTTGGAATGCCATGAAGAAGATTTTTCTTGAGAAGTATTTTCCAGCATCTCGAGTTGCCAACATAAGGAAAAAAATATGTGGGATTCGGCAATCTCATGGAGAGACTCTCTCCGAATATTGGGAAAGATTTGAGCAACTCTATATTTAATGTCCTCATCATCAAATACCCGATCAGTTGCTCATTCAATATTTCTATGAAGGATTGATGCCTACTGACCGTAGTATCATTGATGCTGCAAGTGGAGGAACATTGGTGGATAAGACACTCGAGGCTGCACGCCAATTGATCTCAAACATGGCAGCCAACTCAAAACAATTTGGCACTCGTGGAGACTTCGCAAATAAACGAGTAAATGAGGTAAGTATTTCTAACCTTGAGAATAAAGTTAATGATCTTACTTCTCTTATGTGTTCTTTGGCTTGTGGCAATGTACAACAGGTGAAAGTTTGTAGCATATGCTCTTTACAAGGATATGCTTCAGATATGTGCCCAACAATGCAAGAAGATTACATTGAACAAGCTAATGCAGTTGATGGAGCATTCAATGGACAGTCCCAGTGTAAGTATGATCCTTTTTCCCACACGTACAATCCCGGATGGAGAGATCATCCTAACTTACGCTACGGCAACCCATCCCAACCAGGCAATCAAGGCCGACAGTTCCATCCCCATGGATTTCAATCCCAACAGAATTATCAAGCAAGACAACCTCCTCCATTCACAAACTCCAATGTTGTAGGGTCGTCATCCAATGATGATCTTCGTGAGATGATGAAAACTTTGGCTTCTAATACTGTTACCTTGCAACAAAATGTCATGTCTTTTCAACAGGAAACAAGGTCAAGTATTCACAACTTGGAAAAGCAAATGGGGCAAGTAGCTTCAAGTGTGGGGAAATTGGAAGCACAAATGAATGGAAAGTTACCCTCCCAAGCATTAAATCCAAAAGAGAATATTAGTGCAATCATGCTACGAAGTGGGAAAGAACTTGAAGAGCAAAGGTCAAAACAGATTAAGATGGAGGACGAAGAAGAGATAGAAACTGAATTGAGTACAAAGAAGGAACATCCTCCTCCTCTACAAACTGAAATAAAGACCAACACTCCAAAGGTAACTCCTCACTTGATTAATTCTAGTTTTAAAACAATTCCACCCTTTCCTGTGAGTTCTTCTAGGTCAAAGAAAAAAGACAAAGAAAAAGAGATTTTAGAGGTTTTCAAGAAAGTGGAACTCAACATTCCTTTGCTTGATGCTATTAAATAAATTCCTAAGTATGCCAAATTCTTGAAGGAGTTGTGTACTACCAAGAGAGCTTTCAAACTGAAAGGTCATGAAACGGTAAGTATGGGTGAAGTTATATCTGCCGTTGTTCAAAAGAATATGCCTTTGAAACAAAAAGACCCAGGTGCGTTTACTATCCCATGTGTTATTGGTAATGCTAGTTTTAAAAGAGCTTTATGCGATTTAGGTGCATCCATTAGTGTTATGCCTAAACATGTTTATGATTCTCTTAGTCTAGAGCCTTTGAATAAAACTAGCATTGTAATATAACTTGCAGATCGTAGTTTTGTTTACCCATTTGGTGTGATAGAAGATGTCCTAGTCAAGATTGATAGTTTGGTTATTCCATGTGATTTTTATATTCTTAATATGGAACATGATTCTTGTAATTCATCAACCAACACTCCTATATTGTTTGGGAGACCATTCTTGAAAACCACCAACGCAAAGATTGATTGTGGTAAGGATACCTTGTTTATGGAGGTAGGAGATGAAAAAATTGAATTCAATTTTCATGATGTAATGAAATATCCTTATAGCAATATTTATTCTATCACATGCTATGATCAAATTGATAAGTGTGTGCAGCAAGTTTGTGATTTTGATTATGAAGACGGATTAAGTATAGCTTTGAGCTATGACTATGATTTCACCAAGATAGAAGAGATGGAGAGGCACGTGTGTGTTCCCCAAAACATGCACAAATCAGTATTGGCCTTACAAGCTTTGCAAACCGTTCCCCATGGTAATCTCTTTGTTGATTTAGTACTCTCACATAAAAAGCTTTTGCCATCTATTTTACAGGCCCCTGAGTTAGAATTAAAACCTTTGCCCGATAATTTGAAGTATGTATTCATTGACGACAACAATACACTTCCCGTTATCATAGCAAAAGGTTTAACAAGTATGCAAGAGGAAAAACTTGTGAAGTTGTTGTGTGATCACAAGACGACTATTGGATGGACTTTAGCCGACATCAAGGGTATTAGTCCTTCAATGTGTATGTATCACATACTATTGGAGGACAACGCAAAACCAACAAGGAAAATGCAAAGGAGGTTGAACCCGCCTATGATGGAGGTAGTGAAAGCTGAAATTTTGAAACTGTTAGATGCAGGAGTCATTTACCCCATCACTGACAGTAAATGGGTCGCGCCAATCCATGTGGTGCCCAAAAAGACCGGAATCACGTTGGTGAAAAACAAAAATGATGAGCTTATTCCTACTCGCATCTCGAGTGGATGGAGAATGTGTGTTGATTACAGAAAGCTCAATCTTTCTACACGCAAAGATCATTTCCCATTACCATTCATGGATCAAATGCTTGAACGCCTAGCAGGTAAGTCTTTTTATTGCTTTCTTGATGGATATAGTGGATACAATCAGATTGTTATTAATCCTGAGGATCAAGAAAAGACTACATCTACATGTCCATTTGGTACATATGCATATAGGAGAATGTCTTTTGGTCTCTGTAATGCTCCTGCAACTTTTCAAAGATGCATGATGAGTATTTTTTCTGACTATGTTGAAAGAATAATCGAGGTTTTTATGGATAATTTCACGGTGTATGGTGATTCTTTTGATAAATGTCTAGAAAATTTATCTTTGATCTTGAAAAGGTGCATTGAAACTAACCTTGTCTTGAACTATGAAAAGTGTTATTTTATGGTAGAACAAGGAATAGTTCTTGGGCATGTTGTGTCTTCACGTGGATTAGAGGTTGATAAAGCTAAGATAGATGTTATTTCATCATTGCCTTACCCCTCATGCGTGAGGGAAGTTCGTTCTTTTCTAGGCCATGCAGGTTTCTATCGACGCTTTATCAAAGATTTCTCGAAGATTACAGCACCCTTGTGCAAACTATTAGCCAAAGAAGTGGATTTTGTGTTTGATCAAGCATGTAAAGATGCCCATGATGAGCTTAAGCGACGTGTCACATCTGCCCCTATCATCCAACCACCAAATTGGGATGAACCTTTTGAAATAATGTGTGATGCGAGTGACTATGCGGTAGGAGCTGTGCTTGGGCAAAGAATTGGGAAGAATTTGCATGTTATCGTCTATGCTTCTCGTATGTTGGATGGAGCACAATGCAATTAACATACAACTGAAAAGGAACTTTTTGCAGTGGTGTTTGCTCTTGAAAAATTCAGGTCATATCTACTTGGTACAAAAGTCATTGTTTTCCCTTGACCATGCAGCTCTCAGGTATCTTTTGAAGAAGAAGGAGTCCAAACCAAGACTGATTAGGTGATCTTGCTTTTACAAGAATTCAATCTTGAGATCAAAGATAAAAATGGTGCCGAAAACCATGTGGCTGATCACTTAAGCTGACTGAGGACCGAGGATATACAGATCGAAACAATAAGAGAGACATTCCCTGATGAGCAGTTGTATATGTTGCATTCCTCTACAAGACCATGGTATGCTGATTTGGTAAACTATTTAGTCACCAAAGAATTCCCTCCAGGTTTGTCTAAACCCCAAAAAGATAAGTTACGAGCTGATGCTAAATATTATTTTTGGGACGATCCTTAACTTTGGAAATTTTATGCGGATCAAGTAGTTAGGAGGTGTGTACCACAAGATGAATTTCATTCCATTCTCACTTTTTGTCATTCTCATTCTTGTGGTGGGCATTTTGGAGCAAAAAGAACAGCCCACAAGGTACTTGAAAGTGGTTTCTATTGGCCTTCTATTTTTAAAGATGCATATCACTTCTGCAAATCATGTGAAAAATGCCAAAGATCAGGTAATATCACTCATAAGAATCAAATGCCTTTAACGAATATTCTTGTAAGTGAAATTTTTGATGTTTGGGGTATTGATTTTATGCGTCCATTTCCTTTTTCATTTGGCAATCTTTATATTCTTCTTGCTGTTGATTATGTGTCCAAATGGATTGAGGCAAAAGCCACACGAACTAACGATGCTAAGGTTGTTTTACATGGATTATGATGCTGCTGGGATTGCAAGAAAACTACAACTGCAAGAGTTGGAAGAAATTCAAAATGATGCTTATGAGAATGCAAGGATTTACAAAGAAAAGACTAAGAATCTTCATGGTCGAATGCTTACAAGAAAAGAGTTTAATGTTGGAGACAAAGTCCTTCTTTATCATTCGCGTTTGAAACTTTTTCCTGGAAAGTTACGCTCTCGTTGGATTGGACCCTTTGTTGTTTCTAATGTTTTTCCTTATGGTGCAATTGAAATTACAAGTTTACACACCAACAAAGTACTCAAGGTCAATGGGCATCGTTTAAAACCTTTCTATGAAGGTTAGATGGCAGAACTCACCGCTTCTGTAGAGTTAGCTGAACCAATTTATGAGAAATGAGCATGCCACATGTCAAGCCAATGACATAAAACAAAAGCGCTTACTAGGAGGCAATCCAGCACAAAAAAAAAATCAGATTTGCTTTCTTTTTCCCTTATCTTTTATTTTTCGCATTTTACTTTATTTTTGTCATTCTCCAATATTCATTTTCTTTTATTTCAACATTGAGGACAATGTTGTGTTTTAAGTGTGGGGGTATTGAGAGAATGTTGGTTTTCTAATTTTGGTTTTCTTTGTTATTTTTCAAAAAAAAATTATGTTTGATCTTTTGAACTCCCATTGGTTTTTGAGAATATGAGTATTATGTATGAGAATTAGTTGAGATAGATGAAGATATAAATCAAATGAAGGAGTATGCATGTAAATTTTAAGGTTTAATTGGTTTAGGGATTGACTTTGAGAATATGTCATGTTGACTTTATAGTATTATACTAATGCAAGCTTATGAACCTTCAACATTATATTCTTTGATTGTGCATTCTTTCAATGATATGTATCTCTAGAACTTGCTTCATATCTTGTTGAGATTACATTCGCATTACATATATATATGAAGATAATAAAGCCATTAGGAATTTTAACCACTTGAGCCAAAAAGCCAACCTAAAGCATATTATCCTTAGTGAGCCCCTTTTGAGCTTGTTTATCTTTTCTTTGCTTTACCCATGTATAAGCCTTAACTTTTTATATGTTTTCCTTTTCCCCTGGCCAAGGATTAATAGAGCATATATTTGTGATATCTCATGGAATTATGGTTGGAAATTATGTGAAAAGAAAAAAAAGAAGTGATGCTTGATGAAAAGATGGGCAAAGTAGCCAAATGTAAAAAAAAAAAAAGAGGAAAAAGAAAAAAAAAAGTGTTCCTTTATGTTCTTAACATTTTATGTTGAAAGAGCTTGAAATCAAAAGAAGTTAAGCATTGGTGATTAAAGATGAAAAATTTATGTGCTTTGATGGAATATCTTGTTTGAAATATAATTTTTTTTTTCATAATGCTCAATTTTCTTTGGTTTGAACCTTTTCTTTTACTCTCTTTTACCTCACCTTAACCTTAGCCCCATTACAACCAGAAAATAAGACCTTTTGATTTATGCATTGTTTGTAATATGTTAGTAATGGAGATGAGATTGAAAAGCAAGCTTATGGTAGAACATATTCATTGATTGAATTTGAGAGATTTAAACACATAAACCCTAAACACATGAGTGTTGGAGTGTATATCAATGAGAGGACCTATCACTTTGGCATGGCATAGATTTCATTTAAATCCCGATGATTAATTGAGTTTTGAAGTTTGCATGTAAATAAATTCATGAAAATTTATACCCTTTATCCTTCTTGATTGTATTCTTGTTTATAATGCATATATTCTTGGACATTGATGGGAGATTAAGAGATTGATCATAGTTATTTTCAATTTGATTTTATTTATCCTTTCTCGAGGACGAGCAAGAGCTAAGTATGGGGGTATTTGATGCAACCATATTATTTGATAGTTTCACCCACATTTAACTAGTATTTTGCTTATGTTTTATATATAAAATGCATTGATATTCTTTTTTTTTATGTTTTGAAGGCACTTTTGGATGAAAGATGCAAAAAGGAGTAAATTGGAGGTAATTGGCAGATTTGACGTTCAGTCGATGTTTTGTGCAGAGCGTGAGTTCTAGAGATCAAAATGAGATAATTCCAGTGGCACTAAAAAGCTAACATCCATACCTTTTTTGAAATGTAATGCAAGAAAAATAAAAAGAGAAAGATCATGGAAATCACATCCTCCAAAGTCAAATCTCGCATTCTGCCAATGTTGACCTTTGGCCATTCAAAATTTAATATCTGGATCTACAGAAGTCCAATTGATGTAAACTCAATTTTATTGGATTCCTGAATTAAAGACCTATCAACGATCCAAATTTCAGCCAAAAAAGATGTCATATGAGGGAGATATGATTTTTCAAAGATGACAACTGAATTCTGCCAGCAAACAGATTTCGTGAAGAAACAAGTCCAAACTACATTCCGAAGCATCTAAACCGACATCCAAGTTTTTATATCAGCAATTTAGCTCCTCTAAGTCAGAGCTTGAAGATTTCATGCAAGACTATTTCTCCTTTTAGGAAAAATAGTTATTGAAGTACTTAAATGTAAACTGTCGACTCAAGGAAGGACTATTTTGTAAAATAGAGACTAGGGTTTCTTAGCATATAAAAAGAAAGAGAGAAGGAGGCGAGCCAAAAGAGAAAAGAAGGATAGCAGAAGGAGGCAGCAGCCAGCAGAGAATAAACATACATTCTCTCCTCTACAAACCCAAAAATCATGCTCTTTTCATTCTTTAGAAGTAGTAGTTCAATAGTTATGCAAGGCTAAGCTCTTTTCTTGGTTGCAAGGACACAACAAACCTTCTGATTTCAAGAATCGTGAGATTTATTCTTCCTTTTATTTTCAGTTTATGTTATGAATGAGTATGATTGTTTTCCTATGCATATTTCCTATGATTGTTGTTGATGATTGCTAGAGCGGACTCTAAGTTATTGTTGTGAACAATCTATTGCTAAGTTTAATATCAAAACTGGAGTTATGATATATGAACTTGTGAAGCAACTAAGCTTGATAATTGTGGCGGAACTACGTTATTGAACTTAGGGAGAACATTTGAACAAAGTGACACAAGCTGCGGACAGCTTGTATGTTAATCTTGATGAAATTATCTAGTTCTTAAAGCTACCATTAAATTGAATCATTAGTGCGGACACTTTGATTGTTTGTTGGTTAGGATTAGTTATACGGCGGATCTGCTAATTAATCAACGTTAAGAAAATATAAAATTTCAGAACATAAACTGCAATTTTTCGTTTCAAGGATCGGTTCTAATTTCCGTTGGTGGATGTGTGCTTGCGACCAAGATTTGTTTTCTTGATAAGTTTCGGTTTTAATTGATTTTATTTACTAGTTTAATTGCTACCATAGTTTAGAAAATCACAAACCAAACCCCCCCAATTACATAACGTACAACATAAAAATCTGACTTGAAACTTCCTCGTGGGATCGACCCCTTGCTTGCTCTATACTATTTTGTGTGTTGTGTTTGAAGCTAGGGTAATTAATTTGTGCGACCGCGACATCGCAACAGTTACCCAATAATATTAGAAGGGTATAATGATGCTAATATGATATATTACACTAAATATTTGAAATCCATAAGTGGATATGTCTTCACACTTGGTGGATTAGGTGTGTCATAAAACCTCATAAAACAAATATGTATCACTAGATCCATGATAGAACTAGAGTTTATTACTCTTGATAAAATTACAAAGGAAGCTAAATGGATTTTGAATTTCTTAGAGGATATTCCATACAGGAAAAAATTAGTGCCAGCCATTTGTGTCCATTGCGATAGTCAGTCAACAAATTAGAAGGGCATAAAGTAGTATGTATAATGGTAAGTCTATATATATACATCATAGACATAATACCATTAAGGATTTTCATATCTTAGAACATCAAATAGATTATAGCAAAATACTATTAATGAAAGATCACCTATATGAGTGAGAAATGTGATCGTTTCTTTGAGAATTTTGATAAAGGCTGAATCCTCTAAAACACTCATGAATCCAAGAGTTATTCAAAGTTAAAATAAATACAACAATAAGAACCAAAGAAAATCTCTAGGTAAGGAATTATGTGAGTACTATCATCTTGGTTTATATAAAAAGCTGAATAGCTCAAGATATCGTGTTCATTATTTTAGCCGAGTAAACCTGATAGTATTTCAATAATGAAAGTTCAAAGCCGAAAGCTACCTGTCCTAATGTAGTAATTTACTAAATCAGTATCTCTCAACAAATCTTTGAGTCATTTTCAAACTAGTGAGATAGTTTTCATTCATGTAGGGGATTGTTGGAAATTTGTTTTAAATAAACAAATTATAAGTGAATGAGAAATTAATCTCAAAGAATTCTTGGTTTTCCCACTCAATAAACTCTTGGTTTTTCTAGATTTAATTCATAATTTGCTGGCTAATCAATGATTGATAGTGGTGAGAATTAATTCTTTAACTTTTTAGCTTCCAAAATTCACCATATAAAGGGGGGGTGAAGGAAGAGTTGATTCCAAGAATTTTTTTCTTAATTTTACACACTCTTCCTCATCTTATATTTTAATGTTTTATTCTCATTTTATATGTTAGTTTTCCTCGCAAATCTTGAGTTTAGGTTCATATTGTTAAGAGATATTTGAGTTTTATATTCTTTAGTTCAAAGACATTGATTTAGAAGTGCATCTAAACCAAGGTAGTGGTGGTGAAATCTTGGGAGACATATTGCATACATCCTAATTACACAAGTGATGAGCAATAAAGCTTTAAGGATAAAGGATTCATCCTTGATAACAACAAAAGACTCATTACTTTAAAGTGCTTCAACAAGTATCCTTCCTGTTTTAATTTAAGCATAGTTGATTTAAGCTTTTTTGTATTGAATTTATAGACTTAAACATGTATAAATTCTTGTCTTTCATGTGATATATTTTGTCTAACATGCCCTTATGATGATAAATTATCAATCCATGGTAATTCTTTTTTAAATACGATCTTGTTATGATAAACTAAACATATTTGCACATTAATCTAATAAATTTACAAACTTTGGTTCTATATAAGTCCCACTAAACATGCATATGTTGAAATAATATTGGACGTTTCAATTCATTTGTTGTGCTAAACTATTTTTTAATAATTGAAGACCAAGAAAAGAATTTAATATAGAATAAGGCTTGAATTTCATTGATTTATTTAATTCTTCAATTCATTCATCATGCATTTCCATGACTTCTTTTACAAGTTCATTACAGTTTTTTAACAACATGTCCTCAACAATTTTTTGTTTATGAATAAAATATATTCATGCATTGTATCAATTGAACTTAGTTTTTTCATTTGAATATTCCTCTACTTGAAAATGATTATTTACAACTATCTTCTTTTCTCTCTGATCAAGATTTTTATTTTTCTCTCCTTTTATATGATGTCATTATTCATTCCCTAGCGAGTGGCATACAGTTCTAACTAGTAGTTATCTTATACATCTTTTGTCATAGAGTAGAGATATGCATGCTTTAATGGCTTATTAAAACTTTTGCAGATGATGGTGATTCTATATCGAACAATAAAGTAAGACCATCACCTTTTTCTTTTCTTTTTTCTTTCCTTCCATTTTTCTTAGAGTTTTTATTATGTTATCATTCGTTTTGCATCATCCAAAATAAATTAAAAATCTTAAATAAAAAAATAAAAACAAATTCCAAAACATAATGTTTTTTATGTCATCCAAGGTAAAAAAAACCTCCTTACAATAAAATAAAAACAAAAAATAAAATAAAAAGATAAATATTTACAGGCTAACGCTAAAGACATGGGATTAGTCTTTAAAATGTATTAAAATGGAAGAAATTAATACTATGAAGCCACATGTCTTAAAAATTCATTCTCTTGTAAGCATAAAAGGTGTATCATTGGGGTTTGTAATATTTACGATTGCTCATATTCTTTCATTAAACCCCCGACCCCCCAACTCATTATATATATATATATATATATATATATATATATATATATATAAGAAGAACTTTCATTCTATATGAAGAGAGTGTAGATGATGCGAACCCTAGCGGAATTTAATGGAATTCACGATCCCAAGATCAATCTAATCCAAGTTTGTTGAGATTTGAATGAGCTTATCACAATGGAAGACTTGCTCTAAGACAACAAGACTATAAACCAACTCGATCACAACGCCTACACCTGAAGACGAGCAAAGAAAGTATAAATTCATAACAAAGAATGGTCAATTATTTGAAGAGTTGAAAGTTCAATCAAGAACCAAGATTGAGCAACCAAAAAGTCGGCTACAATGCTGAAAATATCATCAAAAGTCTTCTCTAAAATTATTCCTAAAGAGTATTTAAACTTCAAGCCAAAACCCTAGTTTCCTTAATGGATCTCATATAAGCCTAATTTAAATATTAATCAACTCAAGCTAAAACTAGCTCAAACTAATTAAAATAAACAAGTATAAGACCCAAATAAAATGTCTACTCTCAAAATAAGTAAAGTTTGATAGCCTAACTAATTAAATAAGATAAATTCATTTTTTCCGTATTCTGTCTGGCAACAGCAAAAATCCAACTTAAAATGGATGGTTCTTGGTAGTCTTAATGAATTAGAAGATGTTCCATATACCGTTAGAAAGGTATAGAAGTATAGTTTACAGCCCCACTAAAATAACATCAAAATTCGATATGTATCTCCAGTTATGCCCAAAAGAGTAACAAAAGGTCAAACTATCTGAATTTAGTCTTCTTTCCCCAATCCTTATGTAATGGTATTAGTTCCACCAACAAGCCCCTCTTGAACATGAATCAAAATTAATCAAGGCTTGCTATTTATTATTACAAATCCTCTTGTAATGCACCGTAATCCATGTCTCTTGAAGAAGTCCATTGAAAGCTTCTTTGAACTTCTTAGCCATAAGCCTAGTAACTAGACCAACTGGAACCTCCAAAGGATCCTTTGATAGTTGGATCGCATCATCCCCTCTCTCTTAAAAAGGATTCGACCTCGAATCATCACCTAAATCAAACAAACAAAGATCAAAAACATTGAATATAGCACTAACACCATACTCACCTGGTAGATCCACTTTGTAGACATTATCATTAGTCCTTTCTATGATCTTTCACCACCTGTGTTTTTTTATTACCACCAAGACTAACTCTTTCATCAACAGGTAAAAGAATCAAATCTAATGGACTCTCTATAGAGATTTCATCAAATGAAAAGAGGCACTATGATTTTTCAGAGAGACAAAGTGAGACAAGATAAAGGTGGTGGAAACCTAAGTAGTGCCATCACTAAGCAACAAACAACTATTGATGCCATTTCCTTGGAGTATGTGTTGCTATAAACCTAATATAGGTAAGCAAAACTCATAAGTAACTTGGCTCTTAGCTTCTTGAATAACTCTTTCCAAAAAAGACTTGTGAAAACTTTATCCTTGTCAGTCACAATAGTAGCCGGTAACCATGAAGCCTGTAGAGGTGATCCGAGAACACCATTACCACATCTTGAGCTATTAAAAGATGAGAAATAACAATGAAATGTCTATACTTTGTAAATCTATCTGATTAGTACTTAAAAATGCATTCTCATTAAGGTTTTATATCATTATATTGCACTTAAAATATCATTAAACTCCCTAACATAAACATGTTTTATAATAACAAGTCTAGATTTATGTTGTATAACCCTTGGTACAACAAATACTTGGCACTTTCGTAACCCAACCGTATGGTATAACCGACACTTGTGCTATGAAAGGAACTTGATTTGTTGTTAACATAAGTTATAATCATGAATACCTAACAACATTTACAAGTATTAGCATTATTCGAATAAGATAACTAATGTAATCATGTGAACAATTTATAATCTTATTGGAACCTCCTTTGTGTGTGGTTTCCAGTTGAGTAATAAAAAGAGTTTATACTATACTTGTTTGAAATACCATTAGTGGATCCTCTAACCTTGACAATTATTTTATCCTTGTTTAATCCTTATATCAATATCACATCTCAAAGCTCTCTTCAACTCCTTTTCTGTTATTATCTATTTCTTTATTTGTAATTTATACAGTTAACCTCCTTGTGGTTCGATCCCTGTCTTGCCGGGTTATTTATTACTTCGACACTTCTACACTTAGGGGAAGACATCAATCTTTTGGTTGTGTCAAGTTTTTGGCACCGTTGCCGGGGAGGTAAATTCTTGTAAAAATTATAATATTTATTTTATTTTCTCTTTTCACTTTTCATTTTATCTAACTTTTGTTTGTTTTGTTTTGTTTCCTTTTGTTTTCTTTTCTTCCTTTTATTCTCTTCCTACATGTGCATGAGAGTTTGGTCACGTACATTAAGTGGTAGACTTTGTAAGGTATCCTCATCATTTTCAGAAAATATGGCCAAAGAAGATAATCAGTCGCTTCATAATGAGAATAATAAAAAAACCGTGTTAGAACACTTAGAGATCACATGAATCTCACAAGAACAAGTGCACCCTCATGCATAGTTTCCCCCCTGATGCATCTCATTTTAATTTTAAGCCAGATATTATTCAACTTTTACCTTCTTTTCATGGCTTAGATATAGAAAATTCATACTTGCATTTGAGAGAATTTATAGAGGTTTGTGACACCTATAATCATAGTTATAAAACCCGACCCGGGTGTTGACCCGGTCAAGGACCCGGGTCTCGAGTTTTAGGGGTTAACCCGGGTCAACTCGGGTTAACCCGGATTAACCCGAAAAAATTTTAAAAAATATATTTAAAGTTTTAATATTTCATAAAAAATATTAAAATAGGAAAGAGATTTTCTTAATGGTATTTAACTAGAAAATATATGCTTCTAATTCGGTTATGTTTTATAATAAAACAACTTCCTCGTAATATTAAATTTGAAAAGAATAAAAAAAAGAAGTGAACATGGTTTTTTTTTATATTTGAGAGCGAGAGAAAAATACATGGAACGAAATAAAATCAGTCAAAATTTAAAGGTCAGGAGAGTAATAGTTGAAGATTTATATTTAATAAAAAATCTTAAAAATAAATAAAATATACTTATTAATTAATTTTTATAAAATAAAATTTATCTCCGCTTGACAAAAACTCTAAGTGCGAAATAAAGTTTTAAAAATATTTTACTATGTTTATTTAAAAAATGAAATTAAGTTAAAAGACCCGTTTTCAACAAAAAAAAAAGATTGAAAATATTTGATGCCGAGAAGAGAGCGTAAAGTATTGTAAAACAAAAAATATATATATTGTTGTCTGCACCCTTCCTCTTCGCTGCCTCTCCTCTTTTACGCCATGGGCTCAAATTCTAACAATGAAGAGAGATCAACAAGTTTTCAATCTCCAGGTAAATCTTTCCCCTCTCTTTTTCATGCTTTTTCTTTTGATTTTTTGTTGTTAGAGATTTTTTCCCTTTTTTGATTCATGCTAGATTTGTGCTCCAAAGCCTTCTTTTCCTTCTCGAAGACAGGGATCTGAAGCTTAAGTCATCGCTCACAACCAAACCATTGTTAATTTTTCAACCTCTACAGATCCAGACAGAGATAAAATCTTAAATCTGCCATGGAGAGTCACCCGGGTCTCGCCTGGGTTTGCCCGAGTCACCCGGGTCATGGGTTGACCTGCCGGGTCGATCGGGTTTTGCCGGGTCGTTGCACCGGCCGGTCTTTTAACAAACCCGGACCAGTCCAGCAACCAAGTTGACCCACCGGGCCGGTCCGAGTTTAATAACTATGCCTATAATGACTTAAATTGTAGTGTGAACACCATCAGATTAAAGCTTTTTTCTTTTTTATTAAAAGATAAAGCTAAAACATGGCTATAAAAGTTTAGGTTAGGATCCATTCATGCTTGGGATGAAATGCAACAATAATTTTTAAAGAATTTTTTTCCATCTCACAGAACAAACTCTTTCAAAAGACAAATCATCACTTTCACTTAAAAAGAAGGAGAAACATTTTACCAGTGTCGAGATAGGTATCGAAACTTGCTTAATACTTGCCCTCATCATGGTTTTGAAACATGGAGATTGGTTTCATATTTTTATGAAGGGTTAACACCTAAAGATAAACAAATTGTGGAATTGATGTGCAATGGAACTTTTAAAGATAAAAACCCTAATGAAGCAATGGAGTACCTAGACTTGCTAGCTGAAAATGCTCAAAATTGGGACACTACAGGCGCTTATAAGGCACCAAGTAAAACTCAACCTCTTACATCTAGTGGAGGAATGTACAACCTTAGGGAAGATCATAACCTCCAAGCCAAGTTTGCATCTTTAGATAGAAAAGTTGAGGCACTAGAATTGAAAAGGAGTGGTCAATTAAAATTTGTTCAAGACATTGTGTGTCAAATATGTGAAACCAATGAACATTCAACCAATGACTGTCCAACTTTGCCTTCTTTCAAGGAATGCCTCCATGAACAAGCCCATGCTCTAAACAGTTTCCAAAGGCCCAATCATAACCTATACTCGCAAACATACAACCCTGATTAAAGAAATCACCCAAATTTCAGTTGGAAGAGTGATAACAATAATGCACAAACTTCACAGCCACCGTTTCAAGCACACCATAATTTCCAAAATTCTCATGGATATGCACTTCCTTATGCTCCACCTTCTAGAAGAAATCTTAAGGAAATATTGCATGCATTCATTGAAAAGCAGGAGACAATTAACACTCAAAATACTCAAACCATGGCAGATCTAAAACATGCTCTTGCAAAGTTCACATCTGCTCTCAGTTTTCAAGAGAAAGGTAAGTTTCCATCTCAACCACAACAAAATCCCATGGGGCAATACAATACAAATGCAAGTAGTTCCAGAAGCCAACACATGGATCAAGTCAAATTAATCATCACTTTTCGCAGTGGTAAGGTTATTGAAAAACCCACTTTTGAACCTTGTGAGAAAGATGATGAGTCAATCTCTGAGGGTAAGGAAGGGGTTGAATCTAAACATTGCAAAGAAAAGATTGATTCCTCGCCAGCACTTTCATCCTCATGTTATGACCAAACAAAGGAAAGTCAATCACAACTCTGAAATCTTTGAAATTTTCAAACAGGTAAGGATCAATATACCTTTGTTGGATGCTATTAAACAAGTACCTTCTTATGCTAAATTTTTGAAAGATCTGTGCATCGTGAAGAGAAAACTGAATGTGAAAAATAAAGCCTTTTTAGCCGAATAAGTAAATGTCATTCTTTAAAACAATAATGCTTTGAAATATAAAGACCCTGGTTGTCCTACAATTTCTTGCTTTATTGGAGAACATAAAATCGAAAAAGCTTTACTTGATCTTGGAGCTATTGTGAATTTACTTCCATATTCAATTTTTCATAATCTCAATTTAGGTGAGTTAAAACCAACTTCTGTAACTCTTTTACTTGCTGATAGATCTATAAAAGTGCCTAACAGAATAGTTAAAGATGTGTTAATACAAGTTGATAAATTCATTTATCCTGTCGCACGTGTGCGACGTCATGGCGAAAACATCCACCCTCAAATTTTTATCTAATGTGGCAAATATGGGAGACAAGGGATTCTTGTCTTTTATTCGTGGAAAAATGGAACGGGAGTCGCCACCTAGTATTTTGGTCACTAGAAACCCTAGCTGGTCTTAAAGATCGGATACGGGGACTGGTTGCGTAAAGGGAAGGTATTAACACCCTAAATATGCCCTACCTAATGTAAGTTGCATTGTTTTATTGTCTGATAAAATCTAAAGTCTTGTCGTGTTTTCTAGTTATTGGTCCATATATGGTTTAAGAAAAGTCCTTCTCGGTAAGGAGATCTTATCAGGTAATTCTGACATCAACAAAAGAATTTAATATCCGGAATACGTCTTACGTATAAGGTCATGACCCTGGATATTAAAAGAAAACAAAATAATTTTTTTGGAATTTTTTAAATATTGGCCTAGTTCTCGTGACTTTAATAAACTGGTTATTAAAGCCAAAATGCATGCTAATACGTATTTTTGAAATTTTCTTTGTTATATGAAAATACAATATGATTTTTTATTATTATTATTTTTTAGAGACTTGATTGTATGCATGAAAACAAAAACATTTTTTTATGTCTTGACAAAAACTGGGTATTTTAATACCGGATTTGAATCTTTACAGTATAAAAATACAAACCAATATTGATCAAAATGCAGTAAAATATATGAGAAAATGACAATTTTTTGAAAAGATTATTTTTGGAATTTTTTTTCGAGATGGGCCCGGCCAGGCCCATGTGGCGGGGCAGGACCCGCTGGTTTCTACCTGCAAGTGTGCGTGAACAATTCACGCACGCCTGCTACAGTCACGGTATAATTAATCTTCAAGTGCACAGTATTTGTTCATTATCTACAAAGTTGGAGAAGTTTACCTTGAAGCAATGAAAGCAACGACATGCTTTGGACCTCCATCTTCTCCTTTTTTTCTGTTTCTGTTTCTATTTGTCGTCTCTCTTATTTTCTTCTTCCCTGTTCCCTAGTGCAGCTAGAGGCGAAGCTGGTGCTTGGCGACGAAGACAATGGTTGGCAATGCTTCTTTTTGTGTTTTTTTTCTCTGTTGTTCTCGCCCCCCTCTATGCACTGGCTTTGTGGTGGTGGTGCTGCTCTCGTTGGTTCACAGTGGCGGCTTCGCCGTTGCAAACATAGATGACAGTGTGGAAGGGCTGTTCCACCAACACTGCTTCCTCTCCTCTTGTTGTTTCCTCTGTTTTTTTCCCTTTGCTGTCCCGTTCCTCCTCCTCTTTTTCTTTCTCCTCATTGTCACCTCTCCTCCCTCTTTTTTCCCTCCCCTGTCTCGTTCTTTTTCTCTCCTTTTGTAGCCAAAACTGCATGCATTTTTTCTTTTATATTAAAGACGTTCGGTAACGGTCCCATAACTGAAGCAATTAAGCAATCTGCGGCATTTTCTTCTTGCGGTTCTTGTCTGCTGAAACAACTGCTTTGAAGATGGTGATGAATAGTGTCTAAGGAAACGGCGCCATTTCACAATTCAAATGAATATTTTCGATTCGGTCCTTAGCTGTTTTGACAATTTTGTAATCAAGCCTCCCTGATGAATTGTAATTGGATCCCTTGATTTTCGATTCGGTCCTTTTCTGGTTTAGTCCTTGGTTTCGGATTGTTTCAATTAAGTCCTTAATTGGCCATCAAACTTCAATAATTATGCAATTAAACCTCTGATTTGGCCAAATCAACTCTTTCAAAATTATAATTAGACCTCAGAACTTTAATTTCTTCCAATAAAATCCTAAATTGACTTAAAAATCAATTTTCTTACAATCCAACCCTTTATAAATTCAATTAAACCTTAGATAAAATTTAATTGAGTCCATAAACATCTGATTTTAGACTTTTCTTCCTCAACTTGAATTTTCCTTGTCAACAGGGCTCTTATCATTCAAAAATATACTGTCAAATTATAACCTTTTGCATTTTTGAACCTCTTCAACCAATTTTGGCCTTTCTCGGTATTCCAACATCCTTTTCTAGCTCCTATTATTTTTTGGATTTCTTTCGAATATTTTTTGATATATATTTTTTTGTATTTTCTCATTTTGTTTTGTGGGAACCCAAAAATAGATAACAACATATCCTGTGGATTTTATTGTCTTGGATACACAATCTGTTGAAGCATGTAATTCATTTCCTATTATTTTAGGACGTCCGTTTCTTACAACCTCTAATGCATTGATTAATTGTAGGAATGGACTGATGAAGCTATTATTTGGAAACATGACATTGGAGATGAATATTTTTAATATTTGAAAGCAACTTGGAGATGATAATGATTCACAAGAAGTAGATGTTATTGAAGAATTAGTTTATGATCAATTTGAATCCACCGTGAGTAAAACAGAGTTTGATGAATATGCAGATTTGCAAATGATTTATTCTCAAGAAGAAATCGAGGACAAGAAAGGCACCGAAAATGTTGATACAGATCTTTTATCAAGATTGACAATAGATTCGACATTCGATATCACACCAATCGATGATTACTTTCCTAACGAATCCTTACTTTCTCTTAGTCCAATGCCTTGGTTTGCTAATCATATCAATTTTCTTGCAATAGGAGATTTGTCAGCTCACTAGAGTACCGAAGACAAAGGAAAGTTTTTAAACGAAGTGAAGAACTTTTATTGGGATAACCCTTACTTATTCAAATATTGTCCTGATCAAATATTTCAAAGATACATTTCGGACAATGAGGTAAGTAGTGTCATTAAACTTTGTTATTCTGAGGCATGTGGAAGTCATTTCTCATAAAAAAAAAAAGATGATTGCAAAAATCTTACAATGTGGATTTTATTGGCCCACCATGTTCAAAGACACATATGTGTTCTGCAAAGCTTGTGAAAATTGTCAAAAGTCAGGATTTATTTCAAAACATAAAGAGTCTTTAGATAATCTTCTATTGACTTTTGGGACATATCTTAGTGGCAATATGCATTGTGCATTTCATAACTTATGACCCCATTTTCATAAAGAACATGATCGGCATAGTCTTGGGAATCTGACTATAAAAGACCCTGTTTGCCAGTTTTTAAGAAAACTAGATGGAAAGCCTATCCCTGACCCATAAAGAGCATTTAAGCCGTTCTTGGACGTAAAACCAAGGGAAGATGTGAGCCACAATCACAACTACAATTTAAACCTTAGTTTGTAAGAACTTGTGTCTTTTAGTTTTATTAATAGCATATTATTTTGTTTTGTTATTTCTTATATTTGTTTAAAGTGTGTTTCAGGTTTGTTAGTGTTTGTTGTTTCAAGTGATGTCTTCTATACTCTATCTTTCTGCCTTAGGACATTGAGGACAATGTCTCGTTTTGGTTGGAGGGAGAGAGTAGTAGTTGACACAAAAAAAAACTAACTAACCAACTAACTGCTTTTGTTTTTAATAAAACCATTTGACAAAACTGTTATTACTAGGATGACAGAGTAAGGGAGAATTTTATTGACTCTTGAGACGCATCTTAGTAAACATTTTTCAATGATTATTTGCAATATTCATAACAAGGTCTATCACATACTTCTCTTGAAATATTCAGGTTTATTATCACTTGATTCTACTCATATACTTATTTAACAAGTATTCTTAAACCTTTATTTTCACACACACACTTTAACATATGATTGGGGGTTGCACATTGGATTATTACATTATTTATGTTCTTTTGTTAAATTTAACAACTAAAGGAAAGAGATAATATATAATTTGCAAAAAAAAAACAAACAAATTGATAATATTGATGATAATAAAAACGTAGATAAGTTTAGTTTTGTAGCCTCCCTAACCTAAACAATTAAACCTGAAGGGGTGTTTTAACACCTAATACCCTAAAGTCAACTAACTTGGAAGCTATTGACCCAAAGCTTGTTACATGGGTTAAGGAGAAAAGCCAAGGGGAATCAAATATTTCACTATCTACGTAACAGTATCTGCAACCCGAGTTACTAAGCTTGTAGGGGTGTTTCAACACCTAATGCCCTAAGACCAACTGGTCTGGGAGTCATTAGCCTAAAGCTGGTTACATGGGTTAAAGATGCATTTTATTTTAAGTTATATGTGTGTATATTAAAAAAAAAGAAAAAAAAGATAATAATCCCAACCCAAGAAAGTTAACCTTAAACATTAAAACATAATATTGTTTTCTTCCAATAAAAGCCCCATCATTTATGTTTTCATACATTGAGCACATAAAAAGAAAGGTTTATTAATATTTTGTTTAAAAGGTATTGAGCAGATATATAAATTTAATGAGAGTTGGTTTATCTGAATAGATTAATGAAAGTTGAATGATGAATGTCTTGCTTTGTGAAACTTGCAAATCGTTTTACTATTTTAATGCTTTAATTACTAGGGACTAGTAATAAGCTGGTTGGAGGGGTGATTAGTACTTAAAAGTGCATTTTTATCAAGGTTTTATATCATCATTTTGCACTTGAAGTATCAATAACTCCTTAACTAGAGCATGTTTTAAAATAACATGTCTAATAATATAAGATACCTTTAATTTATGGTAATTGTTCATCTTAAATGCAAGTCTATCACATAAATCAAAGGATTGATTGAAGAGTTCAACTACTGAAATTGAGAAGACAAAGAGAGGGTTAAACTTAGAAAAGAGATAATGGTTCAATCCAAATCGGAATACTATTCAGTCATTAGGTCATATCTGGAGCTGTAGATCTTGGATTTCAATTTGATTTATATGACTGGAAAACTAAGACATAGGCCTAAAACATTCATGGGAGTCCAAGACTCAATTTTGCTATTTAAAAGTTCAAATTTTAGCAACAATGAAGAAGTCGAAATCTATCCACCAGCCCAGACATTGTTCAGTGTTCAGCCCATATCTCGAGTTCTAGAAGTCCAAATATATCAATTCATTTTTTGTTGGAAAGCTGAGACAATTTCCTAGAACTTTCATGGGGACAAACTGTTCAAATTTTGACGTTAGCAATGACGTTTTGTTCAGACAAGAAGATAAGGATTGTCACCAAGTCAAGATGTGGCCACCAACTGAACAATTAGTCATCAAATCAATAGTTCTAAATTTTAGTTTATAAAAGGAGGCATTTGCCATGCATTTAGGCGTCTTGGTTTTCAGATCAAGATCATGTTCTTGCTCTCTCTCTTTATATTTTTGTAATGCTTAAGTTTTGTTTATATTAATCTCTTGTTTATGCTTTTCATTTCCTTTCCTTTACTTAGTTAACTTATATCTTATTTATGTTCTTATCTTGTTTGTTTATGTCTCTCTCTTTCATTATGTTTAGCTAAGTTTATTATGTCAAGGTGAAAAGGTTACACTAATGGTGTAAAAATAAGTATAGTGTAAACTCAACATGGACTCTAATGTTTGATACTAACATGTTTTGTATTTGTTATCTTGTTCACTTTTAATACTTTGCTTATTAAATGGTTAATCTAGATTTATGTTGTATAATCCTTGGTACAACAAATACTTGGCACTTTCATAACCCAACCGTATGGTATAACCGACACTTGTGCTATGAAAGGAACTTGATTTGTTGTTAACATAAGTTATAATCATGAATACCTAACAACATTTACAAGTATTAGCATTATTCGAATAAGATAACTAATGTAATCATGTGAACAATTTATAATCCTATTGGAACCTCCTTTGTGTGTGGTTTCCAGTTGAGTAATAAAAAGAGTTTATACTATACTTGTTTGAAATACCATTAGTGGATCCTCTAACCCTGACAATTATATTATCCTTGTTTAATCCTTATAATAATATCACATCTCAAAGCTCTCTTCAACTTCTTTTCTATTATTATCTATTTCTTTATTTGTAGTTTATTAGGTTTGACCTCCTTTTTTATTATTATCTTTTCTCTACACTTGGGAGAAGACATCAACTCTTTGGTTGTGTCACACATGACACGATCAAAGAGTTGATGTCTTCCACGGGGGGAACTAATAAATTATAAATAATAATAAGAACAACAACAACAACAACAACAACACAATTGATGATGATTAAGAGGACTTTGAGATATAAGATTATTAAAGAAGATAAACAATGAAAAACAAATGTCAAGGTTAGAGGGTTCACAATAGTATTAGAGATAAGTAAAATATAAACTCTTTATAAATTATCAACATGATCATATTAATCATCTTATTTATATAATACCATACTTACAAATTTTATCAAGCACCATGATGCTAACTTATGTTGACAACAAATCAAGTTCCTCTCATAATAACGATGTCGAAAACTATGAAGGATCAAGTATTTGATGTACCAAGTGTTATACAACACAAATCTAGATTAACCATTTAACAAGCAAGGTATTAAGGATTGATAAGATAAAAAAGATAAGACATGTTAATAGCAAATTGTTTATGATTAAGTATGAAGTCCATGTTGAGTTCATATTATACTTATTCTAACACCATTAGTGAAACCTTGTCACCTTGACATAATTAACTTAGCTAGACATAATAAAGAAGAAGAATATAAATAAACAAGATAAGAACATAGTTAACTAAGTATAGTAAAGGAAATGAAAAGCATAAACAAGAGATTAATGAAAATAAAACTTAAGCATTACAACAATAAAGAGAGAGCAAGAACATGATCTTGATCTTAGAACCAAGATTCCTAAATGAATGGAAAATGCCTCCTTTTATAGGCTAAAACTCATAACTATTCATTTGGTAATTGATTATTGATGTAGTGGCCAACTATTGATTTAGTGGACTTGGTGGAGAAGACAACCACTTTGGCTGGATGAAATGGCATTGATCCAATCAGAATTTGGCAAAGTGTTCTTCATGAAAGTTGTTGGAAATCATCTTATCTTTCTACCCATAACATTTCAGAGCATTTGGATCACTAGAGCTCGAGATATGGCTAAAATATTGAGTAGTGTTGTTGGTGGACGTGGTGGATAGACCTCAAGCTCTTGTCTGGCCGAAATGTCATTATTACGATCAGAATTTGAGCAAATCTTCTTCATGAAAGTTGTTGGAAATTGTCTTGTCCTTCTACCCACCACATTGCACGTCATTTAGCCTTCTAGAACTCCAGATATGGGTAAAATGCTAAGCAGTGTTTGGGCTGGATTACAGGACAGATTCTGATTTCTCTTTTGTGGCCAAACTTTGAATTTGAAAACGATAGATTTGGGTCTTACACTATTCATGAACATTGTAGGCCTATTTCTTAGCTTTCCATCCATATAAATTAAGCTTAAATCCAAGATCTACAGCTCCATATATGACCCAATAACTGAACAGTGTTTCAATTTGAATTGAATCGGCATCTCCTTTCTAAGCTTAGCCGTTTCTTTGTCCTTTCACTTTCAATAGTTAATCACATCAATCAATCCTTTGAATTGTGAGATATGCCTGCATTTAAAATGAACATTTACCATAAATTAAAGCTATTTTATATTATCAGATCTGTTATTATAAAACATGCTCTAGTTAAGGAGTTATTGATACTTTAAGTGCAAAATGATGATATAAAACCTTGATAAAAATGCACTTTTAAGTACTAATCAACACACCTAAAAGCATATAAGGTAATGTGAGTCAGGCAAACATGCTAAACCAAAGGCACTTAGACTTGACAGTCAGCCAAGTTCAAGGTAACATGGGTCTAGTAAACATGTTAGACCCAAGCACTTGGACTTGGCAGTTAGTCAAGTCCAAGGTAACGACCATCTTCCTTTAGGCATACCCAAGGGAATGACCTTCATTCCTTGGCACGCCTAAGGGAATGACCATCCTCTCTTGGCACTCCAGACCCTCTTCTTCACAAAAAAAAAAGACTCATGGGCTATAAATACACCATGAGACCTTCAAGATAAAGGTTCACAATCTTCATTCTCTATTGCTTATATATTTTCAGAGCATCTCTCTCTATAATATTATTTTATTTTCTCTTTCCAAAAAGATAATTTTTTTAAACATCATAGAGTCTCCACCTTCACCAAAGAGGACCTTTTGCAGGTACTAGTCACAAGCTACATTGGCCTACCAAGCGTTAAGTAAGCTATCAGCTACCTTGGCTAGAGAAAATAAATGAGATTGCTAGAACTAATTAATTAACTGATTATCCAACCCGGGAGCCCTATTCCTAGGCTAGTTGGATTTTTAGGACTTCATTAATGGCGCTGTCTATAGGAAACTAATCAAAAAGCTATTGATTTCTTCCTAAAACTTGTTTTTAGCATCTCTATGGCATTTCATGGCACACAACCAATGCCCTTTAGGGCTAGAAAATGGGACATATCAACTTGTTACCCCGGACACTCCTACCCAGCAAGAGTTTTAACAACTTACTAGTCAGGTGCAATTTTTCACCCAGACTGTGTTGATAACCTGAGGGCAAAATTAAACATTGCCACCCAAGCAAGTCTTAACACCCTTAACAACTCATAATGCCTTAACACCAAAGCCACTAGCTGCACAAGGAGCTCGTAGACGATGATTGTAAACCCTCGGATATAATAATCTCATCTTGATTTAGTAAAATAAAATAAAATACAAAGGATGTGGAGAAATGATTAAATTGAACAGAGTAATTGGATTAAAAAGAGAAGTTATTTAATGAGATGGGTGAAATTGAAAACAATAATAAAGGAGTAAGGAGTTAGTAATAACAAAGAGAAGTAGTGGGGTCAATGGATTAATAAAAGGAATGGTGGGGTCAATGTGAAAATAGAAGTAAATATGGGGGGCAAGATGCAAATAAAGAAAGAACATAATTATAAATAGCAAGAAATCTCTAAAAATCCCTAAAGTAATGGCCGGCCAAGGAAAGGAAGAAAGAGGAGAAAAGAAAAATTGAGAGGAAACCTTGTAAATTCATCCTTTAAATACAAAGAAAAATGAGAGTAAGTGAACTAAGAGTGCTTCAAGTAAGATTTAGGAAGAAAACTTAAAGAATTTACTAATGGGAAGGGAAGGGTTAGAAGAAGGAAGAAAGCACAAGAGGAAAAGGGGTTGTTCTCAATCTCTTGACTTATTGTTTTGTAATAGAAGGTAACAAGCTCCCTTATTAAGTCACTTGAATTTGTTTTTGTTTTTCTTAAATAATTGAGATTTTAGAATACCTTAGTATAGGTTTAAGAAGTTTGTTAAATAATGATAGGTAGAGGTATTTTGTGTTTATAGTGGCTGGAAATGATGGAAAAATACATGGGAAACGAATTTATACTTCTTGAACTTAGAAATCAAAACAAGATAGGTTGTCTCCCAATTTCTCTACTAAGATTTGGACCCTAAAATGACAGCATTTGAGATACTTTTTTTCATGAAAGTTGTAGACATGGATGTTACCTTTCAAATGAAAATGACCTTACTTAAATTGGAGTGAAAAAACACTAAATATAGAAGAAAAACCGAAGATAGGTAAAAAACTGGGAATCAGCAGGATAGATTTTTGGGTTTCTAAAATTTATGAATTTAGGCATGTAGATTGAAAAAACTAGGTATATTCATATTTATGAAAGTTGTACACATTGATGTTACCTTTCAAATGAAATTGACTTTGCTTAAATTGGAGTGATAAAACACTAAATATAGAAGAAAAACCGAAGATGGGTCAAAAACCAGGAATCAGCAGGATAAATTTTTGGGTTTCTGAAATTTATGCATTTAGGCATATAGATGGAAAAAATGGGTATATTCATCTTCATGAAAATTATAGACCCGTGTTGTGGTGTTCCAAAGAAACAAACCACGTATAAAACTGAGCTCTATAGCTCTGGTTATACTCAAAATACTAAACAGTGTTTGAAATTCGTTATGTTGAGCCACCTAAAACTTGTAAATTGGTAACTTTTGTTTGGAATTGTTTTTTATTACAAAATGTTGAATTATAAAGGTAGTATGTATATGTATGTATGTGTGGTCAAGACTTGAAATTTAAATTAGTGTAACTATTGGTACAGGTGAAATTGTGGAAAATAGACAAGAGCAGGGGATGACTAGCAGAGCACAAAGAGCACAGATTTCAGGTAGGTGTCTGACACTTAGATCTCTAATTTAAAGTCTTATTTAATTATTTAACTTAGACCCTAATAAGATGTAGTTCAAATTTTTGTATTTATATGTAGTGCCTAAATGATGGTGGAAGCAGTTCTTGGTTTAGAACTGGTGCCCTACGAATGGGCTGATGATTTGGACCAGTATCCTGGGTTGGAACTGGTGCCCTGCAAATGGGCTGATAATTGGATCAGTGTCTTGGTTTGGAACTGGTGCCCTGTGAATGGTTGATCAATAGAACTAGTTATTATTGGACAAGATTGGTGTGCTGACAAGTAGAAAACTATAGAAATTGATGATAAATGAATTAGAAAGCAAATTGTTTAGTGTAATAAAATATATACTAGATCATCTTAATTAATTTAGTTATGTTTATGAAAATTACTATATATGTTCATCTCAGCAGCGTAACCCTTAGTTGATGCATGCGTGTTCCTTCTATATAGTCACTTAAGTTAATAGGAAGATGAAAGAATTTTCTTTTGGGTTGTATATAACAATACTTCTAATTTGTATGTATAAAGTTATGTAGTATTATTTTGTTAAAAATTTAAGTAGTGATTTGATATTTAGAATCTTCATTATGCTAACATATGAATGCAATTACGATGGTTAATTAATGGTTACCTCTTAAATCCTAGGATTCTCCTCATTTTTATAACTTGATAATTGTGTGAATTTTTATCTTAAAAGTTTGGGGGTGTTACAATTTGAGACTTGGAATGATTGGATTGTGTATGAACAATGACTACAGGATATGTACAAATGATTTGTCGATAACTTGGAACATCCCGGTATAGGAGAAACTCTGCTGAAATTTCGATAGAAATTTCAATAAACTTTGTATGAGTTTAACAAAGAAAATAAAGTAAAAAAAAAATTACCATGTTTCTTTTTTTTTCTCTTTTTATATGGTTGATGTATTGATTTCGATAATGGGGCTATTATATTATATTACCTAAAGGAGATTGAATATAATAATATTTATGAAAGTTCATCAAATGATCACTCACGCCACTGTCACACCCATGCATAAAGCAAACACTTTAAACACACTCCCCTTAGTTACTATGGGATGGACTTTGATGACCGTAATCGTCATTCTACGCCAAGCCCTCTAGGCTCCTAAGAGCCCAACATAAAAAAAAGTCAGGAAACAGTCTGTGCATGAGCACGCCTAGGAAAATGAGCATACCTAGGGGAATGTTTATAGCGCCCATCAGTGGAGGGTTTCTTCCTTGTCCAAACATATATTGAACATTTGAATCCTTAAGGACTACTTTTCCATGAACATAAGTTAGGACAACTATGATGGCTTGACCAACCCAAGAGAGCATGTGAAAAATATGTGCAGTAGCTTGGAGTTGACCATCCAAGACCATGACTCAATGTGCAAGTTATTCCCTACAACCTTCAAAAGATCTACGCGTGCTTGGTATAACAACCTGAAACCAAACTCTATTGAAGGTTTCAATGACCTATATGTCAAGATAGTGGCACGCTTTAACACTAGCATACCCACCAAGAAACCTCTATAAAGCTTTTCAGTGTTGCCTAATAAGAGGGCAAGTCTACACGGGCATATTTGAGGAGATTCAATACGAAGATGTTCAAGGTGGAAAAATTAATTAAGTCAGTAGCCTTATAAGCCTTAATAAGAGGAGTAAAGAAGCGTGCCCTCTAGAGAAAACTTCATGTTTTACCAAATAGAGGCTTATCCAAAGTAAAGCAATTCATGAAAAATCATATACGAGTTGAAGATGCTAGTTTACTTCGATATGGATCTCCTTATTTTTACAAGGACAACCAACGTCAATGATTTTCCAAACGAAATAATCAGGGTATCCAAAGCCAACATCTTAGTGCCACATCCATAATATGTTTCCTCCTAATAAGCCTCTCTTATACTTATCACTCAAATTATATTAGGATGTATAATCCTTGATAAAAATATAAGTTTTTTAAATATGAATAACTTATTCAAAATAACTTCTTCTTTTTTTCAGGTGATCCCTAAAGGCTATATGCACATAGTCTCCTAAGTGTTATATGCACCACTCTCTAAAGGATGGACGGAGTCTCTCCAGTGCAATATGCATCAATATCTATTGGATGGACATAGTCTCCTTAATGTTATATGCACCAATCTCTATGGAATGAATGTAGTATCCTCAGTGCTATATGTATCACTCTCTAAGGGATAGATATGATCTCCCTAGTGTTATATACACCAATCTCCAAGGGATAAAAGGTAGTCTCCCTAATGTTATATGCACCATCTCCAAAGGATAGATGAGATTTTCCTAGTGCTATATGCACCAATCTTTATGGGATGGATGTAATCACCCCAATGCTATATGCACCACTCCCCAAGAGATAAATCAACCTTTATGGGAAGGACGTAGTCTTTCTAGTGCTACATGCACCACTTTCTAAGGGATAAATGCGATATTCTTATTATTATATGCATCAATCTCCAATGGATGGAGGTAACCTCCCCAATACTATATACACCACTCTCCAAATGATGGACTTGGTCTTCCTAATACAAATAGTAATATCATGTAATCATCACTCTTAGTGTGGAGCTCTTAAGCCCCATGACAAGGTTGGGAAAGCTGCAAGCTCATACTCTCCAAAGAACCTATAATTACTTAGAAATTTCTAAGCATAGATTCACTTTTTTTGGGTTCCCACAAGACACTTAGAAATTCTTTAAGTATGTGTTTCACGCTTGTTGAGTTTAGAGATTAGAGTTCCTTAAAAATGAGTTGATTTCCTTTGACGGATTCCCCTCAGCCACTTAGAAATATTTCTAAGTACAAGCTCTTTCCCAATGTTTTTCTCTTACCCTTCAAGGAAATTTTTGAAGTATGATTTCCTTCATGCCCTCTACTCGGGCTCTCTGGTATATCACCCAAAGTTTCCACCTTTTTTTCACACGATGAAAATTCAACAAACTCACCATGATAATAGAGTATTTTTTTACAAATCTTTACGTATCAATATTATGGGGGAGCTACTGATAAACTTATTTTTAACAAGCCTAAATAACCCTTATAACTCTCCTCCTTTGGGCAAGCCCAAAGGAATGAGTATGCCCCAATTGGAGGCTTGGTAGTGTGCCAAATCTAGCCACACGAGGGCTTGACAATGTGTCAAGCCTCGAGCATACTGGGTTTGGTATCAACCAAACCTAGACGCTTTTTGGTTTGACAATATGCCAAGCCTTAGGCATGCTAGGCTTAGTAGTATGCCAAGCCCATGGCATGCTTATGAGAATGCACATCCTCCCTTGGAATGCCTAAAGGAATAATCATCTTCCTTTGGCACGCCCAAAGAAATGAGGTAATGTGAGTTTGACAAACGTGTTAGACCGAAGACACTTGGACTTGACAATCAATCAAATCCAAGGTAATGTGGGTCTAGTAAACATGTGAGACCCAAGTCACTTGAACTTGGTAGTTAACTAATTCTAAGGTAACGACTATCCTTCATTGGGCATGTCCAAGGAAATGATTATCCTCTCATGACATGTCCAGTGAAATGACCAACCTCTCTTAAGTCTAACCTCGAGGAAGAACTCAACCTCCATGAGTTTAGCTACATTTAACATCTTGAACCCCAATCTCCCTACACCTTTTAGATGTATAAAAGTCCTCCAATGACTAATTATATTTTTGTCAAACATTAATATAGATGTAAGAAATATTTATCTCTCATTAAATGTTAAGAACGTAAAACAAAGGTTCATAATCTTCATAAAATGACAAAATTCATGGGCTATAACTACACCATGAGACCTTCAAAATAAAGGTTCATAATTTTTATTATCTACTACATATATATTTACAGAGCGTTTCTCTCTAAAATATTTTCAAACCTTCAACATAAGAGTATTTTCTCTTTCTAAAAAGATATTTTTTTAAATATTGAAGAGTTTTCATTTTCATCAAAAAAAAAATTTTATAGGTAATAACCATAAATTAATTTAACTTACTAAATATCAAGAACAAGCTATTAACAAGAAAAAAAATAAAATTATTAAAATTAATTGAATAACCATCTTGAAAGTTCTATTTGAAGACTAGTTTGATTTTTGCAGCTTCATCAACAAGTTAAACAGTGAAGAAATGCACTCCGATTTGTTCATCTCTTTTTCTTTCTTTTTTTAAATATACTACCATCAAAAACCCATCCTAACCCCTTCTCCTCCTCTGGCTCTGTGACGCCCGATCCTAAGAAGAATCGCCATGGATGCTGAAGCTGACCCACCAACAAGATCGCGAACCGAAAGGTCTCTCTCGCTCCCTCTTTCTCGCTGTATTCTGCATTATTTTTTCTTATTCTCGCTTTCATATGTGTCAATAATTTGTTCTTACAATTCGTTTCTTTTTCTTGATAATGAATTCGGGCTGTCTTCTTCAGAAACTCCAAGTCCATGCCATGTATATGAAATTGTTTAATTCCTCATGTTGTTTCATGGAAGCAGGCACAAGTGCTTTGCATGCTACAAGCAATTCAAGAAAAAAGAACATCTTGTTGAGCACATGAAGATTTCCTACCACACACCTCATCAGCCTAAATGTGGGGTCTGCCAAAAGCACTGCAAATCTTTTGAATCTCTGAGGAATCACCTTACTGGTATCATTCTATTCCATGTTCTGATTGCTTTATCTGTTAAAGTTTACTGCTTTTTTTTTCATGTTTTCCTCCAATTATTTAGGCCCATTATCAAGGGCTAGTTGTTCGAGGACTTTCTCTGCCCAAGGTTGTGATCTCTGCTTGAAACTCTATGATAGCCCCAGTTCACTTGGCAAGCATAGAGAAATATGCCACCTATCTGCTCCTGCTTCCCTTGTAAGTTGTTGATTCATAAATTCTTATGCAAAAATGGTAACTTGTCTATCTTTTAGTGCTTTTCATTTTATTTATTGTACATTTTAAATGATTAATTACTAAAAGTCATGTCACCCATTTCCTTCTTTTTTTTTCACAGGGAACAAAGATATTGCCTTTTGCAGGATCTGTTGATGAAAAGTACACCACCAAAGGTGCCAAAGCCATTGCTATCAACTGTGGGTTGGTTGGTGGTGGAACCGATGGATCACTTGACCTTTGCGCAAGGGTGTGTCTGGTTGATGAAGATGAAAATATTATTTTCCATACATATGTTCAACCTCAAAGTGCTGTTACCGATTACAGGTACTTCTGTGTTGACACAATCCTTGGTTTTATTTAAAGAACAATGAGGGGGAGGGGAGGGGGAATATATTTACGAAAGTCTTTTTTTTTTTTTTAATTGAAACTTACACACATGTTTTCAGATACGAAATAACTGGATTAACTGAAGAGCATCTAAGAAATTCGAAGTCTCATAAGGAAGTACAAGACAGAATTCTGGAAATTTTGTACAATGGAGAATCTGCCTGGAGACTAATGTCAGACAGTGGAAAGGCTAGACTGCTTGTGGGTCATGACTTGAAGCGTGGTTTGGATTGCTTGAGGATAAACTATCCTGGTCGTTTGCTGAGGTAGATTAAAATCTTCTGATGGTTGAAATTGGAATTTGGGATGGAACATTACAGTTTGTAATAATTCCTATGATTCAGGCTTGAAAAACATTACTGAGACGCACCACTGCTTTGCAAATCTGACCTTTGAATAATTGAATAATACCACTAATCCGCCATGTAGTCTACTTCTAGGTGAAGCAAATCCTAAAATACTACTAATTGCTGATGGAAGAATGACACTTGGTGGTCATTTTGACGTGTCATGGAATAAACCAACAAATCTTCATATTATTGAATAGGAGCTTTTTGCTGCACATTGAGTACTGATAATAATTGAAGGTTTGGTAAGTTTTCTTGTGACTTTACTGTTGTTTTGCAACATTCTAGCCTTTCATGGGATGTATCCGAACACATTCTAAATGAGCATAAGACCAGATAGTGGTGAGGTTTACCTTGTCTTAAACTCCCTTCCCCATGCTAGGAGTGCCGTAGTATATCTTTAACTGCTGGCAAATCTTGTCTTGGCATCCATATTAGGAGTGACCCCCCCTAGAGGCCCAAGACAGAACCTTGGGGACCGGCCCAAATTATGGTAGGTAATTGAGAAAACAAGTCAAATAGTTTTTTTTTTCTTGTTCTGGAGATCCTGTCATTTGAAATGTAATATTTGAGTTATCCATCACAAATGTTGTGTTCATGTTCTCCTTGTTCTCATCTTTCCTTCTTTTATAGTTACAATGCACTTTGATTTTGATTTGAGCAGGGATACTGCAAAATACCGACCATTGTTGAAAACTAACCTGGTTAGCCACTCGCTCAAGTACCTCACCAAAACATATCTTGGGCAAGTTGCTCTTTTCTTTCTTGTTTCTTTAGTGATGTCTTAATAGTGATTGGATCTTCCCTCCTGCATGTACGATGGCTGAATCCTTATGTGGCTAACTATTTTAATTAGTAACCAATACTTGAACTAGAAATGATGCTTTTGTGTTATCTTGTCTTTTGTTTTTTTGTTTTTTTTTTTTTTTTGACAATTTCATTACACTTGGATTTACAATGCTCGAATGCTGTATATCTGGAAACGTAGGTGGTGACTATTTCTTCCTCGATTCACAGCAGAAAAGACTGGAATTTCTCATCATGTTCGTCAAAGAGGATTTGGGAAAGATGATATCTTCTTTGTGCCTAATATGTTGGCTTTCCAGAACTCAGATGCTACTTTCAGCAAACACTGTTTTGAAAGTCATTATTGGTTCACAAATAATAGGTCATTGTGGAGAGTTTAACAAGCATTTAACCTTTTGTTGATCTGTTTTTCTAGTTTTTGGAATGATCACCGTGCACTTCATATTAATGGGCAGTATTTGCTAGTTGAAATTACTCTCTCTGAAGTTTTTTGCCTCACAGGTATGATATCCAGACAGGGGAACATGATCCATACGTAGATTGTGTTTCTGTTATGAGACTGTACAAGAGAATGCGTGCTCAAGATCATCAAGTTAAAGGAATTGGAACTCCAAATTCAGACAGCGGTTTTGAGTCCCAGAAAGCAGAGGAACTCGAGAACATGACCCCAGATGAGCTATACCAGATCTCAAAGTCAGACTACAAATGTTGGTGTCTAGATTCAAGTATAGCAGCAGGGCTTAACAGTTGATTTTTAGTTTCTCATCTGTTGATCTTTGTGCACTCAGCGGGACAATTTTTTGCTGCTCAAAGAAATAGGAATGACGTGATGTGCTGCTAGGTATGAAGATTCGTGTACAGTTTTTGCTGTAATGCAAAGTGAAGCATATATTCGCATGGTTGTTTATATATGTTTGCTTACATTTCTTGAAATCTAAAGCAAACGGGAGAGTTTCTAATATTCTATCAAGCGCGACACGTTCGAAAATCTCAAGATCCTCTATTCTGGTCATGGCATGATACCAATCCACCAGAAGATGGAAAAGGACGAAGATATAATTCCCATGAACTTGGAACCCTTCTCTTTTCCTTTTTTCAAACCTGGCTTGGAATTAGAGATACCTGACAGGTACGCCATCGGCCCATCAATGTTGACCATCTTGTTCTTCCTTTTTCATAAGAAGACATTTTATGCTGGAAGAGAAAAGAAAGGATTCGTGTTGTGGGGACGGTATAGAAAAAGATGGTTTTATTCTACCACCTACATTTATTGAAAACTAGGGTCAATTTAATAGGCAAACAAAAACTTCAATCAATCACGTCAATTATTCAATCTTAAAAAAAAAATAATTATTTTTTAAAATATTTTTTATTTAAAAATATATTAAAATAATATTTTTTTTTTTAAAAGTTGTTTTTGATTTCTATATAAAATCTTCCAAAAATATTAATTTAAATAAAAAAATAATTAAATTAATTTTTTTAAAAATACACGTATGCTTATTATAGTTTACATGTTTGTTTTCGATGTTATTTTTTTTTGTCTTGTTTGGGAGTGTAGTTACGGTTATTTTTTAAAGTATTTTTCATGCTGAAATGTATTAAAATAATATATTTTTATTTTATTAAATTATTTTTTACATCAGCGTATTAAAATGATTTAAAATATATAAATAAATTAATTTTTATAGAATATAATTTACACTGTATTTTCAATCAGTGATTTTTTAGAGTTCTTGAAAAAAAAAGAGTTTAATTTTAATTTAAAGTACAAGAAGAAACAAGGAGATCTCATCCCATCCATCACTTTATGTTCCCCTGTGGTGTTACAAAGTTTCAATTATACCCTTTATTGATAAATAATTATGGTAACAAAGGGTTCACCCTATTCATGATTTTATTTTTTTTTATTTATTTCCTTTAATATATATTAATTAATAAAAAAATAAAAGAGCTCAGTCATATCAAGACACATACCAGTATAATTTTGAATGCCCTTCCCAAACTAAATTAATCAACTAGCTATTAACACTAATATGTTCCTTTTCATGTGTACATTCAGAAAAAAAAAATGAAGTTTAAGGGGTTTTTCTATTTAAAAAAATAATAAAATAACTAAATTATTCTTAAAACAAAAATCACTAAACTTAAGGATTTTTTCATATTTTCATAATTTTTTTTTGTTAGAATCAAGTTAAAAGAGATGGTTTTTTCATATTTTCATTCTATTTATTTTTCTTTTGCTAGAATCAAATTAATTAAGAGGCAATTTAGTAATTTGATAAATATAAATATTATTTAAAAAAACATGGTTAACTCATGCATTACTGGCATCAGCGCATAGGTTATGATCCTGCTATTTGGGCAACGCATGAGGAGACTTTCGGCAACCAAACAATGGCTTTCAGGGCGTCGTTCGAATCGTTTGACGATTCCTCCATCCTTAGCAGAGCATGTGGCAAATGGAGCTATGGTTTGGCGCTGATGATATTTTTTTTCATTTCTCTCTCCTTATTGATTTTCGCGTCTAAGCCTTCAAATTTTCAAAACAACTCATCAATTTGTTCTTTTTTTATTTTTTTGTTCTTGTTTTTTTATTACAATTTGTTTTTTTATTAATAATTTATGAAACTTGAATTTTTTTAATTTTACTTTTTTTTAATTTTTTCATCAATCAGATTTGGTCTCAATTTTTTTAATTGTTATTTGTTTTAGTTGAGATAATTTTTAAAATTGAATTTTTTTACGACTTCATCCTCCTTCAGTCTTTTTTTCTTATTAAATTTAATCTATATTCTTTTTATTGTTATTTTTGGTACTTTGATAATTTTTTTTATTTTTTCCCGATTTCATCATCTTGGGAATTTTATAAAATTTAATTTTCATAATTTTTAGTCTTTAAGTATGAGATAGAAGAGAGAAAATCATCGGATTTCAACGAGGATGGAGAAAATCATTGGTTGAGATTAATTCCGACCACTAAAAAGGTCAAATTTGGTGTCCAAGAGTTCCATTCAATTAGAAGAGTTTGATGGTGGTTGTTTTGAATTTTAATATTGTCTAAAATACATATCAAGGCTGAGAAAGGAAAATTTAACTCGGTTTGATTTTGGGTTTTTTAAGTTGATAAATTAGTTTTTTCATGTTCTAAGGGTGTTTCTTAGATTTGTTTTTAAGGTTCAAATGAGTTGAAAAAATAGGTTTTAAGACGGAAAATGCTATCTCAATTTTTAGCCTAGTGGTGGACAGAATCTGGGTAAACAAATAACATGTTGCTTGTCTTTTTTTTTCTTTTAAAAAAACAAATACGATAGGGGATCAAAGTATTAAACACAGAGAATACTTATGACCAATATAGAATTTTGGATGACATATTCATTTTAAGCCTTCTACTTTTAAATTTCAAACACAATCACCATCAATTTGTAATTTTATAAAATTCAATTCTAATCTAAACTTGAATTATTTTTTAGTCCTTGGATTTAAGAGATGAGAGAGAAAGTTATTGAATTCTAGTGAGAAGAAAGAAAGTCGTTAATTGTGGTCGATTCTAACCACTAAAATGGTAAAACTTGGTGTTTATAAGTTCCATTCAATGAGAAATGTTTGATGGAGGTTGTTTTGAACCTTAATACTATAAAATATATCAAGGCCAATAAATAAAATTTTAACTCAATTTGATTTTAAGTTCTTAGACCTTTTTTTTGGTATGTTTGGTTGATAAATTGGTTTTTTCATATTTTAAGAGTGTTTATTGAATGTTTTTATGTCCAAATGGGTTGAAAAATGGATTTCAAGGGGGGACAAAAACATTTCTTGATTTTCAGCTCGCTATAATGGTGGCTGAAATCTAGATAGACAAATAACGCATCATTTATCTTAGTTGATAATGTGTTCTCCGTCTTATGTTTTTTTTTTAAAGGATAGACAACATGTCCTTTAAAAAAAAAATTGGGCTAAAAAGCCGACTTGCATGAGCTTTTTTTTTATGCCTAGGCGAGATGAGCCACTACGAAGCTTGCATGCTTGGCCTTATTTTTTTTTTTTAATCTTTGGTTATTTATTTGTTTTCTTCAAATTTCATCATTTAATTTTTTTTAGGTAAAAAATAAATTTAAAAAAACAAAGTTATTTACCCTAATAAAATCTAAGACCTGGATTGTAGATTTAGCTAGCTTTTTTATATATATAAAAATATTATCTTGAGTTTTTTTCCTTTATTTTTTCTTCTAATTTCACCATTTAGTTTTTTTTCTATTTTTATCATATATTTAGGTAAAAAAATAAATTAAACCTAATGAAGTTCATGATCTGAAATGTGAATTTGATAAATTAAATTGTAAAATTTAGATTTAATCTAATATATTATCATCTTAATAAGTTTTATAAAAAGATGCTACACTGTAATTTTTTTTAAAGCATTTAGTAAGTTTTTAATTAGTATTCTTGATATGTTTCATTTTGGTTTATTATTATTATTTTTTCAAGTATTTTTAGTTAGCATGATTTTTTTTTTTAAATTCAAGCTAATTTTTTATTTTTAGTTTTATTTTTTGTATTAAAAAATTAATACAACCCACAAGATAGTGTAAATATATAATAAACATAAAAAAAACATAATTTATTATTTTCTTTATTTTCAAATCAATTAAAATGAAAATATAAAGTAAATTAGAAGTAAAAATACCAAAACTTGGACTACACTTTGTTCATGGTATTGTGGTTCAAACATATTTTTTAAAATTATTTTTACTTGATTATTTTTTAAGGATTTTTTTAGATTATTTTGATATATTAATATTAAAAATAATTTTTGTAAAATAAAAATATTATTTTAAAATATTTTAAAATAAAAAATATTTTAAAAATCAAATAAAAAAATATTTTTTTATGCCATGCCCGCCTTCTGGAGTATGAGTCTGAGTCCAGCCTTCCTTGGTCTTTTACTTTCTTTTTTCCCCTTCTTTTCCAGCAGCAGAGTCCAAAGCAACGCGAACAAACAGGGAATCCAAATCCAATTTCCAAAAAGGAATTGAGTTGAGATATGGCGGCGGCGAGTTGTACTGTCTGGGACTCGGTACTTGAACTCACTAAGTCAGCTCAGGTCAAGCACTGCGACCCGCAACTATGGGCGATCCAACTCAGCTCCAATCTCAACTCTGCTGGCGTTGATTTGCCCTCAATGGAGCTGGCTCACCTATTAGTCTCTCATATCTGCTTCGATAATCACATGCCCATCACGTGGAAGTTCCTCGATAAGGCCCTCTCCTTCAACCTCGTCCCTCCTTTGCTCGTCCTCGCTCTCCTCTCTACCAGGCAGGCCATCACCTTCATTGATATTATCTCAATTTTATGCCAAAAAGGGTTATTTTATTTTATTTTTATTTATTTACAGGGTTGTTCCGAATCGACAGCTCCACCCGTCTGCATATAGGCTGTATATGGAACTCGTAAAGAGACACGCCTTTTCCTTTTCAGCTCTAATCGCTGCCCCAAATTATCAATTGTGAGTTTTTTGGATTTCTATGAAGAACGACATTGGCCTGATTTTCCGTTACTTGTTTCTGCTAATTAATTGTATGATTTTGCAAATGCTGACCTTTTTCTTTAAAACATGGTATTGTTGATTGGAATAGGCAGATATAGCAAGTCTCAAATTTTCTAGTTATGCATGGTGGCTTCTTTTCTTTTTTTGGATAAAACAAAAATGAAATGTTGAAAGAGAGACGATGACGAGACGGAATAATAGGAGATTTAGTAATAGTAGGCGCCGTTGTTGGATCATCACCACTATGCGTGGTTTTATCTCTCATTTGGGTTAAAATATGGAAAATGGGAATGAGAGTTGTTTCTAAGCCATTCTATTTCACAAGGAGTTGGCTGACTTGGGTGATTGCTGTGGACAGTGGTAGTTTCATTCAATCTTTGTAGCCTTTGCTCAGATGGTGCACGGGTGTTTTCACCTTCTTCATGACCATGGATGGATATAAGGCTGCAACTCAAAGAAATAACTGCAGTTTTAAGCTGAAAAATACTGTTGCTCCTTGTTTTTTATACCAAACTTATGTGCATGGGTCGCTTTGTGGATGTATCTCTTAAAACTGTAACACAATGCAATGATGTAAACATTTAGGATGCTATACAGAAACAATTATGTAGAAAATTGTAGTATTGGGATTGTTCTGTGCTTATGTTGTTAAACGGATGCTTCATTAATGTTTACTCTTGGATCCAGACTTTGAATGCATTCAATTTGGACACTCTTAGGTCCTAGCAATCCTGCCAATTGTGATTGCCTCATCTGTGGAATTTAAAAGTTGTCTTTTTTTATTTTTTCTCTGACAGAATCTGCAGAAATAACTTTTGTAATAAAGAATCTTTCTTTGCCTGCTTAAGGACTAACAAAAATCCTGAAAGACAATCTGAATCCTGCCATTTTGTTTTTTTTTGGTATGCTCTTAAACTTCAATTATAGATATTAACATCTTTTAGTTGCAATTACAGGATCATGAAATCAATAGATGATGCTGCTCATCTTTCCCAAATATTTGGCGTGCAATTGTGTGAACCTGGCTTTCTTCTGGTTGAGTTTGTCTTTTCAATCGTGTGGCAGTTACTTGATGCTTCCTTGGATGATGAAGGGTTGCTGGAACTAGGTGCAGAAAAGAATTCTAGATGGCTACCCAGACCGGAGGGTATGGAAATAGATGGTCATGAGAACTTTAGTGAGAAGAGAAATGAGCACCACGAGGGGTTGCACAAAGTAAACATTACAATGGCTATCGAGCTAATTGGAGAGTTTCTAAAAAACAAATTAACCTCGAGGCTACTTTACTTGGCACGTCAAAACATGTAAGATATATATAGTGTCATGATTAGTTTTACTTGTGTTTTATAAGAAGAAGTGGGGAACAAGCCATTAAAGTGGTTTGCCATGCTCAACCTAAATGATGCCTAACCTGGCATGGTCTTCTGAACTTTACTTTAGGGTGGTTACTACTAGATATTGGAGAAATTTAATGAAGGAAACCTGATTAATAAAGATGTTCTCTTATCCTTTTAGGCCTTCACAATGGGGAGGCTTCTTCGAGCAATTGCAACTGCTTGTTGTGCATTCTGCAGCTTTGAGGAACTCAAAACACATAACTCCAGATGCTTTTCTGCAGTTGACATCTGACACCCGAAGGGTTTTGTCTCGAGAGTGCAAAACAATATCACAACATGAGTTTCATGCAGTCATGTTTTCAGGGTCTCTCAAATCTTCTGTTGGTCAATGCCACGGGGCAAGTCAGTCTGCAGTTTGGTTACCTATTGATCTATTTCTAGAAGACACTATGGATGGGTCACAAGTGACGACAACTAGTGCTATAGAAAATCTTATCAGTATGATTCATCTCTTGTTTTATGCTGAAATCTTTTACAAACCTATAGAGTAGGACTGTAGGTGATAAATTAAAATTTATTGTTCCAATTTTATGTTGCAGGTTTGGTCAAAGCTCTGCAAGCAGTTAATCGCACCACTTGGCATGATACTTTTCTAGGCTTATGGATTGCAGCTTTACGGCTAGTTCAAAGGGTGGGTAC
This sequence comes from Populus deltoides, assembly GCA_015852605.2. Taxonomy (NCBI): domain Eukaryota; kingdom Viridiplantae; phylum Streptophyta; class Magnoliopsida; order Malpighiales; family Salicaceae; genus Populus; species Populus deltoides. Next base: position 20,619,574 of record CM027571.2, on the reverse strand, counting down.
TTGTTCTGATTTGATAAAAAATCTATGGGTGTCATGTGGAAAATTTTTCAGTTTTCTGGAAAACTTTTCAGTGAATAAAAAAAGTGGAGAAAATCAACAAATTTAAAATAAAAATAGTTTCCTTGGATAAGTGTGTTTTCTATTTTTAAGTTTTCTTAAAAGCAAGTGCTTCTCCATATTTTCTACTTTGCAAAAAAAAAAAAAAAAAAAAAAAGGGCGATGTTGGGTCACCTGTTTCTTATTTGATCTCTAGTTATTTTAAAGACAAGCTAAGCAATATCTTCCTTTCCTGTTTCAGAAAACTAGTAGTTAGTAAACTTCCTTTTTTTTTCCCTGGTCGTAAGAAGGAACTAAACATCAAGTTGAGAACTACAAAAAAATTCTGAAAGTAAACTCACCCTTATATTTTTATGAGCTTGAATGTTGGGTAGAAAACATTTGAGAAGAATGGAGAGGAAAGATGCTCTATTATTTTACTTTTGAATAGAAATTTATATATCATCATTCAAGTGTAGTTGGAGAAAACTTGGTCTTGTGCTTTGTAATGGTTAAGTATAAAATTTCTTGAATTAGTTTTCCATGGTGTTCTCATGTTTTGGTCATCTTTCTCCTTCCAACTCATGTTGTCTTCAACACTCTTTCATTTTCCTCAACCTCTTCTATTAGAATCTGCTGCTTCAAATTCTAACGCTGGATATAGCTTCCCTTGACTTTGATGCATGCAAACCAGTCTTTCACGTCTCCAACAATGAAATTTTTTATTTTTCAAATTTTTATTGGATTGTGCAAAGAGTAGTTTCACAGTTCCTTAATTAATTTTGCATAATAATCTTTTACTACCCTTTTTTGTGAAAGTAGAGAAAGGTTTGAATCCCTAGGGCACTAATTTTTATATATCTTCTTTCATAAACAACAATTTGGTATATTTGACACTGAACAAGGGCTTAAACTAGTGCTTCTGAAATGTGTAATGCCTTTCACGAACCCAAATGAGTATATACTTGACAAAGCACTCCCACAAGAATGAGATATAACATGCAGTATAAATAGGAAGAAAGGGGTGAAGTCAAAGGAACAAGAAAATTAGAAAGGAATTGTGATGCTAAACTTGAGTTAATGGGCACCAAAGCCAATTACCAAGTAGGTAGTAGAATAAAGTTTATACCTAAAAACTACTTTTGAAAATTGACTAGAAATAGAAGTTAATATCTAAACTGCAAAATGTAATCCAGTTAACAACCAGATTTCTAAATTTTCCCATAGATATATTCTATATCATTTTTGGTTTGTCCATCAGTCATTTTTGCTTTTGTCATAGAAAAGCTATTCTTTGAAGAATATAGATTATATAGCATCTTAAACAAGCTTCATTATTTATTATTTGTCATGTGATGTTCATGTAGGTTTCGTTAGGTTCCAGAAAAAAAACACAGTTGGTGGTATTCATTTAAAGTTATGCAAAGCATTAATAAAGCAGGATTTTAGGGATGGGACAGAATACATGTTTTCGATAAGAGCACAGAGAAAAACTGATTCTGTAGTGATAAATTTAAGAATAAAGTATACAAAGTCGTCCAAGACAATTGAAACCTTTTTAATGTACTAGCTTGAATTAGGGAATTAAATGAAATCATTTTTCGGGAAGCATTATTCTTTTTCTTCCAAAGGAATTGCATGTTTTTATTTTTCCCTATTTTTTTGAGTTTTGCACAAACCTTCTTTAACTTTTAATGATTTATGCATCTTTCAGTGCATAACCTATTTGTGTTCTTTCAGGAAAGAAATCCTAGTGAGGGTCCAGTACCTCGCCTTGATACATGCTTGTCCATGTTATTGTCTATTACAACCCTTGTAGTGGCTAATATTATTGAGGAAGAGGAAAGTGAATTGATTGATGAAACGCAACAGAGCCCTACCAATCAAAGAAAAAAAAAACAGGGGAAACGTCGAAAGGGTCTAATTACTTCCCTGCAGCTATTGGGTGACTATGAAGGGTTGTTGACTCCGCCTCAGCCTGTTAGCTCAGTAGCTAATCAAGCTGCCGCAAAAGCTACAATGTTTATCTCAGGTCTCACTGTCAGTAATGGTTATAGCATGAGTATAAATGACATGCCAGTCAACTGTTGTAAGTGATTACATTCCTTAACATTGCAGTTCATATTATCAAAGGTTGTGTTTGGTGCGGAAACATGATAATTCCAATGATGTTGCTAAACAGGTTCAATTTCCCCTGCTACCAAAATGTAACATGAATCGGCAGCCTGATTTTTTGTTTCTGTACATTTTAGAAAGTTTAGAAAGTTCCCTTGTATACAGGGGGTTTCTTAAAAAAACAATTATTAGATGAGCTAATTGAACCTTTATTTGTTTTCTAACATTAGTCCTTTCAATTGCTATCACTGTTTCCTTTTCCTCATTTCAGACTTTAGAGGGTGACAAAAACAACAAAATAGTAGAATATTAGTTTTTGCTAGAATTTGAACTATTTTTTCTCCTTTATTTTTATAGTAGGCTTGTAACTGTTGTCTTCCCAAAATATGGTTATCTATCCACTGCTCTTTTAGGTTTATTGTTTTCTTTTCTTTTCTTTGTTCTCAACCTGTTGGTCCTGGATGCCAGTCTTTATTGTTTTTCCATGGCTCTGAATTCTAGTCTTGTTTTCCATTTTATTACTTTCCAGCTGGAAACTTGAGGCACCTGATTGTTGAGGCTTGTATTGCAAGAAATATGTTGGACACATCAGCATATTTATGGCCAGGCTATGTGACTCTTGCCAACCAAGTACCTCGGAGTGTTCCCAGTCAAACACTTGGCTGGTTGTCATTGATGAACGGGTCACCTTTAACCCCATCAATGATAAACATTTTGGTTTCAACTCCAGCTTCCAGGTATGCTGCCAGTGGTATTGTTTAACAACTATTTTTGAATTCATCTGTTCCTTTTCCCTTTATTTTCCAGGGTTTTTTTTTTATTGCATGGATGGTGAACAGAATACTGCACTATCATTATAATTGAGACAGCACGAGTTTCCTACCTTCTTTGCACAAGACTTAACTTTGAATAATATAAATCATCATAATTCTTTTACTTTTTCAAGATAGCACTCTTTCCATTGGTTTTGTTTCCCACAACACTGGCTTTTGTTTCCAAACTTGAGTTTCTAGAATTTTTTTCCTTTGAGCAAAATTGTGATTCTATACAACTGCAGTGTTTTTCTGTGGAATTGTTTGTTTTATTTTCATTTTTGCTTAACAAGTGTGTGAATTTTTATTAATGTTTATTCTTATGGTAGGGTGTTTAAAATGTGAAGCAATGAACAATGGTCAACTTGATCTGATTAGCTTCATAATAATTAGTTCTTAATGTCATTATTTTTTGGTCGGTGATGCTATTATATGAATGCCTTAAAAGAGGCTGTTTCAAGATGTGCTTTTGTGTTCCGAATGCTGTTATGTTGACAGATTCCATAATGGAGGTTTTTGAAATTCAGCATAACTTGAATACAATCAAGTCGAGAGGTTTTATGATTTAGGATTTTTCCTCCATAATGTTGTAATTACGCATGAGGAAAGATTCAAATGCATGTGCATACAATGAAGGTCATAGCTGTCTTGCTTAAAAGGCTATTCCCTAATTTCCTAACCTGGTCTTAAGTTATGCCATTCTTTTTCCTGAACCATGCATGTCAGATGCTCTTTTTTTTTGTATATTTACTCAGTGGTATGGCAACTGAATTTAAGATGGATTTGATGGAAGCTTACCAGCGATCGAGAAAATATATGAGATTGCAGTCGATGGTTCTGATGATGAGAAGATATCTGCTGCTGCTATTCTTTGTGGAGCCTCTCTTGTTCGTGGTTGGAATATTCAGGTAATGTTTCAGAAGCCCCCCCCCTCTCCCTCTCCAGTTGAAGTTATTAATTAAATTTACTGTTGTTTACAGGAACATACAATTCTTTTCATTATAAAATTGCTGTCACCTCCAGTTCCTGCTGATTACTCTGGGAGTGAGAGTCACTTGATAAATTATGCTCCGCTTTTAAATGTTCTTCTTGTTGGAATATCATCTGTGGATTGCGTGCAGATTTTATCCTTACATGGTTTGGTGGGTTGAATTTTAACAACACTTCTTTACTGACTTGTTCTGTATGTGCAATGCATGCCTTTTGCTGACTGGTGCCCCTGTATCCTTTTACACATAAAGAAAAGAAAATTTATCAAGTTCTTGAAGAGGTTATTTAATAAAGAGCTTGTCACGATGGAATATTGAGGGTTCCAATATGCTTGAAAACTAAGAAATTGTGTCTTTATTTGATTTTGTGAACTAATAAATCATGGGTGAGATCCATACGCATAGAAGAGAGAGTCAATGAAAAAAATTAACAGAAAAAAAAATTAAAGCAAAAGGTTAATAGAAATTAAAGTGAAGAACCAAACTGTGGAAATAAATGGAAAATTTGTGTCCTTTATGCCGTCTGTGAACTGATGTTCAACATCTATTGCCAGGTTCCACTACTTGCTGGTGCATTGATGCCCATCTGTGAGGCCTTTGGCTCTGCTGTTCCTGAGGTCTCATGGACTCTTCCAACAGGTGAAGAATTTTCTTGTCATGCGGTTTTTTCTAATGCCTTTACACTTCTTCTGAGATTGTGGAGATTTGATCATCCACCTATTGATCATGTGATGGGAGACGTACCACCAGTGGGATCCCATCTAAGCCCTGAATACCTCTTGCTTGTAAGGAATTCCCTATTATCGTCCCTTGGAACTTCGACCAGGCGTCAACTCAGACGTAGGAGATTCTCAAAAATTTTGAGTCTGTCTGTAGAACCCATATTCATGGATTCTTTCCCAAAGTTGAAACTATGGTACAGGCAGCATCTGGAATGCATTGCTTCTACCTTTTCCGGTCTTGTACATGGAACCCCTGTTCATCAGATTGTTGATGCACTCCTCAATTTAATGTTCAGAAGGATAAATAGAGGTGTTCAGCCTTCGACTTCTACGAACTCTGGAAGTAGTCTTTCATCTGGCCCTGGTGCTGAAGATGCTCAAGCTAGGCTTAAAATATCTGCATGGGATATCTTAGAAGCAACTCCATTTGCCCTTGACGCTGCTCTGACAGCCTGTGCCCATGGAAGACTCTCTCCCCGTGAACTGGCTACAGGTTTGTACAATTTGCTCAAAGTTTCCTTCATCAATTTATATGGTTTGAGACCAGTTGGCATGCGAGGAAGAAGTTGGTGCCTTAAGAGAAAATATTGAGAGGATGTCAAGAATACTGTTTTGCCATGTGATTGAGATAAATGTGAACGAACTTTATAAGTAGGAGAGTAGGTGTTACTGAGATCTTAGAATGGTTAAAATTTAGCCCTATTCTTTTAAAAACTAACACAATACTGTAATCACTGTGTGGCTACGGGGCATATTAGAGCAGAGGATAGTATAGAGGGATTAAAGTTTCACACCATCTTAAATCATTAATCATCAAATGATTGTATTGTTGGTTTAGACGTGAAGAGACTTAAAGTTTAATTGTACCAAAACTTCAAAACGTAAAAACCATTTTCCCTGATAACTACATGCTCAATTCTAATCTATTTACACCTGCACCTTTTATCATAGGGCTTAAAGATCTTGCCGATTTTCTACCAGCTTCTTTGGCCACCATTGTAAGCTACTTGTCAGCTGAAGTTACACGAGGCATATGGAAGCCAGCTTCTATGAATGGAACTGATTGGCCGAGCCCAGCTGTCAATTTATCCTCTGTTGAGCAGCAGATAAAGAAAATACTGGCTGCCACTGGTGTTGATGTCCCAAGCCTTTCTGTAGGTAATTCTTTATCATACAGATTACTGTTCCCTTTTTTTAGGCTATAGGGTTTTCAGTTCTTGATAAATGAAAATTTTTCATGTATGTTTTTTTGAACGCATTGCTAGAACAAACCACAGCAACCTGCATTTTGAAGATCAATAGATATACTTGTACAGTTTTAGGTTTGGAAATATTCATCCTTTTGTTAGATTTCAACTTTCAAGTCCATTCTCGTGTTAGACCTAGAGATCTTCATATCATGATGAAGCTGGAAGAATGAGTATGCATGAGTTGTGTTTAAATTTTGACAAGGGAATTTAATTTCTAGAAAAACAAAATTCATTAACGAGGCTCAATACTTGTTCTTGCAGGGGGTACATCTCCGGCTACACTTCCTTTGCCATTAGCTGCCCTAGTAAGCCTCACAATTACTTATAAATTGGACAAAATGTCTGAAAGGTTCCTCACCCTGGTTGGCCCAGCCTTGAATGCCCTTGCTGCTGGTTGCCCTTGGCCATGCATGCCCATTATAGCCTCTCTATGGGCCCAGAAAGTTAAGCGTTGGAGTGACTACCTTGTGTTCTCTGCTTCACGTACTGTGTTCCACCATAACAGCGATGCTGTAGTTCAGCTTCTGAAGAGCTGCTTCGCATCCACTCTTGGTTTGAGCCCCCCTCACATTTCCAGCAATGGTGGTGTGGGTGCCCTTTTAGGTCACGGGTTTGGCTCCCACTTATCTGGTGGAATCTCTCCTGTTGCCCCGGGAATTCTTTACTTACGAGTGCATCGATCAGTCAGAGATGTCATGTTCATGACAGAAGAAATTCTCTCTCTTCTAATGCACTCTGTCAGAGATATTGCAAATAGTGCGTGGACTAGAGGTGCAATGGAGAAATTGAAGAAAAGCAAATATGGGATGCGATATGGGAAAGTTTCTCTTGCTGCAGCAATGACACGTGTCAAGCTTGCAGCTTCACTTGGATCTTCTTTAGTGTGGATATCTGGCGGATTAAATTTGGTTCAATCTTTGATTAATGAAACTTTACCCTCCTGGTTTATATCAGTACATGGATTGGAGCAGGAAGGTGGAGAATCTGGAGGTCTGGTTGCAATGCTAAGGGGCTATGCACTTGCTTACTTTGCGCTATTTTGTGGGACATTTGCATGGGGTGTGGACTCAGAATCAGCAGCATCAAAAAAACGGCCAACAGTGCTCAAAGCTCACTTAGAATTTCTGGCAAGTGCTCTAGAGGGGAAAATATCCCTTGGTTGTGATTGGGCTACTGCATGGGCATACGCATCTGGGTTTGTGTGCTTGATGGTGGCTTGCACACCGAAATGGGTGCCTGAGGTTGATGTGGATATATTGAAGAGGGTAAGCAAGGGGCTGAGGCAATGGAATGAAGAAGAACTGGCTGTAGCGTTACTGGGACTAGGTGGGGTTGGTGCAATGGGTGCAGCTGCTGAACTGGTTATTGAAATTGGCTTGTAGATTTTGTCAGAAGCATGTAGCTTGAATGCTAATTATAACATATCTCTGTGGTCTAGTGACAGGGTGGGTTCGGTCCTGGAAAAATACTTGAAGTTACTAACATCTGTAGTTGTCATTCTGTAAAGTCATAGCTCATGTATAAAATATTTTTCGAACAAGAAAGTAGTCGAGTTGTAGATTCGTCGTCAGGGATAGCGGCCCCATGTCAAACATTAAATTAAATTGAAGTTAAGGAAAAAACTACAAGGCATCATTTTATTGTGCATTGTAAGTTTTTTTTTTTCACTTATTTTTTTTTTTGGGTATGCTGTTTTTGCGGTTGATTAATCTGAAACTAGACCTGATTATTTGTTGGATTATTTGTTTTGTTTGGATTTGTTTTGGTAACTCGTAGTATCGAAAAAAAACTGACTCTCGGTTGATCTTCAATTTGGAAAAACTAAGTTAAATGGATAACTATAAATTTTTTTCAAAGATTTGATCATGTTTTTTCTCTCTATTTTGAAAAAAATTATATTTTACATCATGAGTTTTATACTCAAGTTAACAATTATTATCTTGTTTTTTTAAAAACCAACAAAAAAAATTTAATTATTTATAGGATTGCTATTATTTTTTATTTAATTCTAATATTAGTATTACAACTTTGCCAAAAATTAAAAAATCTTTGAGGACTTTCATCAAACAATTTTAAAAGTTGACTATAATTTCTTAACCTTTACATACATATCAACCAAAGAAACCTCACAAATGAATCAAATTCAATTCCATGAGCAAAGAACCACTTTTTAACATTATTAACATCAATGGTATAAAGGACATCGATTTTGGGATATAAATCAAAGCATCAATTTCACTGCCTATATTGCCTAAACTTAGACATATAAAGTAGTTATATAGATAAAGTAGTCTTTAATATGTTCTTGTAGTTCATCCAGCAATTTGCCAAAAAGCAAGTTCATTACAAAAGTAAATACTAATTCAAATCATTAAGACCTAACAAAAGTACCTTTAATTTTGGTAGGGGTAATTCCTTGAGATTCCAATGTTTGTTCTAGGGTTGACAATGAAATGAGCAAATTTCAGATTATGAAGGAAGTTAGTGGACTATTTCATCAAATGAAAAGAAACACTGTGATTTTTCGGCCAGGCAAAGTGAGACAAGATAGAGGTAGTAGATACCTAAGTAGTGTCTAAAAAGAAGACATATTTATTCTTGAATGGAAACTTGTATTGTACCATCACTGAGCAATAAACAACTATTAATGCCATTTCCTTGGAGTATGTGTTGTTATAAACCTAAGATAGGTTTTTAGACATTGATTCACACTTTTATTTTAACCATCAATTTGAAGATGGTAAGCAAAACTCGTAAGTAACTTGACTCTTAGCTTCTTGAATAACTCTTTCCAAAAAAGACTTGTGAAAACTCTATCCTTGTCAGTCACAATAGTTGCTGGTAACCATGAAGCTTGTAGAGGTGATCCGAGAACACCATTACCACATCTTAAGCTGTTGAAAGATGAGAAATAACAATGAAATGTCTATATACTTTGTAAATCTATCTACCATTATTAGTGTGGTATCTTCATCTTCTGACTTGGATAAACCTTCTATGAAGTCCATTGTGATATCTCTCCATACTCATTCTAAAATTGAAAGAGGTTGTAACAACCCGGATATGTTATTCATCCTAACTTAGTTTGTTTACAAATGTCACTTTCCTTCACCCCTTTTTCCACCATTTTCTTCTTTTTAGGCCAATAGAACACAACCTTCAGTCTTTTGTATGAATTTTGGATGTCAACATGCCCCAATATAAGAGTTATTAGCTTCCATTACCAATTTTTTTTTATATTGCCCTCAAAACCAATCACCACTCTATTTTTAAGTTTTAATAGTTCTTCTGAAAAAGAATAATTAGGCCAACCACCTGAGTTAACCATTTTTTTAGCAATGATATTTTGTATGAAAGGATCATCCTTATAAGTTTCCATAATGCTTTCCTGTAAAGTTGGAAACATAGTTGTGATTGCTCTCAATTCTCTATCTACTCTTCTTGACAACGCATCAACTACAACATTTTTCTTCCCTACTTTATAGAGGATTTGATATCTAAGCCACAATAAAGTTCTAGTACATTATTCATTAAGGCTTGAAATGTGTTGGGGGCATTTGTTAAGCCAAAAAGCATTACCTTAAATTCATGGTGGCCTTGGTGATTTTTGAAAGCTATTTTTACAATGTTTTCTTCAAACATTTTTACTTGGTGATAGCCTGATCTCATATCCAACTTAGAAAAAAATTATAACTCACATAACTCATCCTTCAAATCATCTACGAGCGGTATTGGAAACTTGTTCTTCAAAGTCAGGTTATTTAACTACCTATAGTCAATATAAAACCTGCATATGTTGTCCTACTTCTTTACTAGTAAAACTGGAGAAGCAAAAAGACTGTAACTATTTTGGAATAATCCTTTATGTAACATCTCTTTAACAAGTTTCTCAATTACCTTCTTGTGCATGAAAGAACTCTTAGATGGTCTAATGTTGACAGGTCGTGCTCCAAGAATTAGAGGAAACTTGTGGTTTAAGCTTCTTACATGTGGAAATTGTTTAGGTTCTTTAAACATATACTAAAACTCTTCCAATAGTTCTCTTACTTATGGCTTTAATTCCTTTTTACTTGTCATTTCTGTAATTTCAATGGGAAAAAACTAACCCACAAAACCATATAATATCTCCTTCTAGCCTTTACTAATCCTTTATGCTGTAACAATTTGTAAGCTGGATTCCTCCATAATACCTTTTACTTCAATCATCATTCCTCATTTAATGAGGGATAATTTCATCTTGATGAAATTAAATAATATAGAAGAGTAACCCTTAACCAATCCATGCCAAATACCATGTCATATCTTCTTAGCTTTAGAATTCTCAAATCAACCTTAAATTCATAGCTCTGCATGAATCAAATAAAACCAGGACTGTGATTGTCACACCTCATTGTGCTACCATTTGCTATAATTATTTCCAAGATAATAGCTTTTCTAACTACTTCTTTAATCTTTTCTATAACCAATTCATTAATGAAACTATTAGTACTCTCATTATCAATCAAGATTATCAAATTTTTTCCTTGATAGCAACCCAGAGTCCTAATAGTATTATTAACATAACTCTCAGCCAATGCATTCAATGGCATACTATACTCCTTAATCTTCTCACCTTCATTTAGCAATCCACTAATATCTCATTCTACTACAACCACGAATTCATCCTTCTCCTTATCACAACCTGCTATAATGTGTAACTTTGCCTTTTCATTGTTGTTAACTAGATTGCCTTTCTACAAGAATATGCCTTTCTTGGCTATTGCAATATTGGACTCCTCTTGCCACTTAGCTTGTTTAAAGGCTTGTACCAATATAATAGGCTTATGGATCTTCAAAATTGGTTTTACATCTTTCCTCAATCCACTAATGAAACTTAAAATGTAATATGATTCTAAAAGAGAATGAACATTTATTAAAAATTTGAGTTCTTCAAGTCTTTTAACATATCCATCCACTCCATGATCTTGTGTTAACATGTTAAATTCCTTAACAACATCCTTTTAATTCCCAAATTTGATGTATAAGGCTCTCAAAAATTCCTTCCAACTTGCTAGAGTCTCATCCCTAAACAAGAAGCCTTATACCAAATTTGCCTTGCCATTTAGGTAAAACAATGTTACCTTTACCCATTATTGAACTAGAATATAGTTTAACCTAAAAAACTTCTTGCATTTACATATCCAGCTTCTAAGATTCTCTCCATAAAAATTTGGTAGATCAATTCAAGGTGTAATTGCATTATGTCTTATTTGTGATCCATCTTGAACTCCTATTACATCATATATTTGACCCAAAATTCTATTCTCTTGCTAGTTCATCATCTGATTTGGAATCAATTCTCCAGGACTTGTGTTAGTTTTTTCAACCTCTTGACTTTCTAAGATGGTTTTCAGAATCGCCAAGATCTCCCCCAACTGTGCATTGACTTGATCAAATTTCTTTTATGCTCCTCTGCTGATGCTTGTAATTGTTGAAGCTGCTCATCCAATTTCCTTCCATGTTCTTTAATAACTTCGATCTTATTGTTTTCCACCATGTTTAATGTTGTTTGTAACCTTTTTTTACCTTAAAAGAGGCTATAATAACAATTATAAGGAGAATCCTTGCAATTTACTAAAAAAAGAGAGAAATTAATGAAAAGTGTTTTTGCAAAATTCTGTAATTTGTTCATCAGAATTTACTTGAGTTTCAAGGATTTGCTACACCAATATTTATACAATACTTTTTTCTCATTCAACTAACTAGCTAAAGTTCTGTTGTTAACTACTAACTACTAATTGCTTTGCTAACAACTAACATCACGTGTGAATTAATTCCTCCATCTACAAAACATGCTGCTAATTGTTAGTTCTTTTTACTCTGTTACAATCCTTTTTATTCAACTGACAGATAATCCTTCATACTGTAACAAAAAGATTAAGAAAAAAAATTGATAAAATTTAATCAACACTTATAGAATAAGTCCTTAATGGGTAATATTTTTTAGGGAGGAAATTGCAAAATAATCAGCCTAGTAAATCAGCTACATAATTGCTTTGTTTCTAAATGAAGTATACTTTTAGTTCCTTTTTTACTGTAAGTTTTCTTCTTCTTATACTTGTCCTTTTTGAATGGGAGTTTAAACCTTCTTATACTTTCAACTGTTTTTCAATTTCTTGCATTCTTGTTTACCTAAAAGAATCACACAAGATATTTTAGACATAAATTTTAAAACGACAGGTTACTCCTGCCATGAGACTACTTGATGATCGTTTGAATATGGATGATGGATTTAATGATTATGCATGGATGAAAGCATGTAGAAAACACATGATTGACACCTTTCGTTTGTCACCTAAACTTCAAAGGCAACATGAAAATATGGATGCCTATAATATGATTATGCATGTCAAAGAATTGTTTGAGCAGGCTAGTAGGAGTGAGAGGCATGAAACCTTTAAGGAATTGTTCCACTACAAGATGACAGAGGGTTCTTCAGTGAACACTATTTTTTGAAAATTATTGGCTATATTGGGTTTTGTCATGGACCATGAGTTAAGTTTTAATTTGGTCTTATAGTCATTACCCCAAAACTTTTCACAATTCATTATGAACTATCACATAAACAAGTTGGATAGTCCATTGTCAAAATTTCTTGATATGTTTAGGACGGTTAAAAGGGCCTTTAAGGAGGAAAAATGCCTAGTTTTTGTAGTTCAGTCTTCTAAAATGTCCAAGAAGAATGATAAGAAGAACAAGGGTGTTGTCTCTTAAGTAAATAAACCTACTTAGAGCATCAAGAAAAACAAGGACACTTGTCATCGTTACGGCAAAGAAGGACATTGAAGGAGGAATTGCAAGAAATACATTACAATTGTGAAGGCAAATAAGCTTCTACTTCAAGTATGTTTATAATTGAAAACTATCTTACTACTTTGCATTGCAGTTCTTGAGTGTTGGATACCGAATGTAGTTTTCACATTTGCAATTGCATGTAGGAATAAAAAAAAAAGTAGAAGATTAGTTAAAGACAAAGTGAATCTACAACTCAGTAATGAAGCAAGAATTGTTGCATTAGTTGTGAGAACTAGTTATTTTGTTTTCATAATAAGATGATACTAGAACCTTATAATTATTATTTTGTTCTAGTATTTCAAGACAATGTTTCCATTTTATTTAGTATTAAATGGATTTAAATTTATTATTGAGGACAAATAATGTTCTTTTATAATAATGATGTTTTTATGGATTCGGTAATTATTCAAATGATTTGTATATACCTGAATCTAATATGCCTAGGTTCAATATAAACTGCAATAAAATTGAAATACATATTGGAATAAGTATTAATAAACTTTGATTGGATTGAGGTGGTTAATATTTGACCAAATATTTCAAGGATTGTCTAAAATAGAATGAGATCCTATTCACCTATTAAAACACCATATCCAGATGAAATATATTTCAAGGCTAAAACATTGGATGTTTAGCCTGAACCTTAAGAAACATAAAATCTCTCTAAATATATGGAACATGTCATACATCAATGAGATAAGGACCTTTCATGGAAGTTGTGAATGACATGTTGCTTATAATTGATGATCCTACAAATTATTTAGAAGTAATATATGAAATTTATTCCAAGAAATGACTTGAAGCTATGAGCTTCATGTACTAACCAAGTTTTGAATTTGGTTGATCCACCTGAAGGGATAAAACCTAGTGGATCTAAGTAGGCCTTTAAGAGAGAGACTAACATGAAAGACAATGTATAAATGTATAATGCAAGTTTTAAGGAGTAGGAATATCCAATTTTGATGGTATAATCAACAAATTTGATTTCATCAAAAAAATATGAATTAACCTTGTGTTTATAAAAGGTTAGTGAGAGTGACGTCGTTTTCCTAATATTATATATAAATGACATATTATTGTTAAGAAATTACATATCTTTACTTTAATCAGTAAAGTTTTGGCTGTCCAAGAATTTCTTCATAAAGAAATTGGAATAAACAACCTATATATTGGATATAGAGATCTATAGAGATAAATTTAAAAGGTTTCTTAGATTGTCCCAATCCATGCATATAGACTCATGCTAAAATAGCTTAGCATGAAAGAATCTAAGATTGGATTTTTATCTATTTTGCATGGAATTTCTCCCTCCAAAGACATGTTTTCTAAGACACAGATTGAGAGAGATATGATGGAAATCATATCCTATACAACTATAGGATCCATCAATGGATAAGATAAACTAGAAGTTCAAAATTGTTTGAATTAAGATTTTTTCAATGAAATGTTGGAAAAATAATGAATATCAATCAACATATGTTTTTATTCTAAATGGTAATGGTTTGAGTTGAAAGAGTTCCATCCAAGAGAGCACAATTGATTCTATAACTTAATAAGAGTGCACCTCTATATTTGAGGAAATGAAGAAGTTTGGATCAAGAAGTTCATTAATGAACTAGGTTGATTGCTAGCATTGTTGATCCAGTTGCCCTGTACTATGATAATAATAAAGCCATTACATAAGCAAAGGAATCAAGGTCTTATCATTGATCTAAATAAGTACTTAAAAATTCCATTTGATTTGATAAATCAATGAAATGAAAGATATAAAGATAGAACGAGTACCCACCGAAGAGAATCTAGAAGATCCTTTTATTATCACTATCCATACAGAAGCATTAATGTTATATTGAGCAATATGATATTAGATATACGAGCGATTGACTTTAGTGCAAATGAGAAATTGCTAGTTTAATATGCCTTGTAGGCAATCGACTGGTTTACATGTGGTATTATTATATTCATATAAATACATACTTATTATTAATAGAGGCTTAATTTATCTTTAATATTCATATAATATTATATTAATAAATTTAATATTTGATTTATGAATCTAAAGTAAAGATAAAGTTCATGAGACAAAAATACTTTACAAAGAAAATTATAAAATTGATATAATTATGAGATTCTTATTGTATCAAAGTAGTGTTCCTAAAATGTTTTTGGTCGATTCTTGATTAGTACTTAAAAGTGCATTTTTATCAAGGTTTTATATCATCATTTTGCACTTGAAGTATCAAAAACTCCTTAACTAAATCATGTTTTATAATAACAAGTCTGATACTATAAGATATCTTTAATTTATGGTAAATGTTCATCTTAAATGCAGGTCTATCACATAAATCAAAGGATTGATTGATGAGTTTAACTACTGAAATTGAGAAGATAAAAAGAGGGCTAAGTTTAGAAAAGATATGTTGGTTCAGTTTAAACTAGAACACTATCCGGTTATTGGATCATATCTGGAGTTGTAGAGCTTGGATTTAGGTCTGGTCTATATGGATGGAAAGCTAAGACATAAGCCTAAAACTTTCATGAGAGTCCAAGATTCAAAAATGCCATTTTCAAGTTCAAATTATAGCAACAACGGAGAAGTCAGAATCTATCCTGCAGCATAGACACTGTTCAACCCATATCTCAAGTTCTAAAAGTCCAAATGCACCGATTCATTTTATGATGGAAAGCTGAGACAATTTACTATAACTTTTATGAGGACTATCTGCTCAAATTATGACGTTTGCAATGACGTTTTGTTCAGATAAGAAGATAAGGATTGTCACTAAGTCAAGATATGACCACCCACTCAACAATTAGTCATCAAATCAATAGTTCTGAATTTTAGCCTATAAAAGGAGGCATTTGCCATGCATTTAGGCATCTTAGTTTTTAGATCAAGATCATGTTCTTGCTCTCTCTTTTTATATTTTTGTAATGCTTAAGTTTTGTTTATATTAATCTCTTGTTTATGCTTTTCATTTCCTTTCCTTTACTTAGTTAACTTATATCTTATTTATGTTCTTATCTTGTTTATTTATGTTTCATGTTTAGCTAAGTCTATTATGCCAAGGTGAAAAAGTTACACTAATGGTGTAAGAATAAGTATAGTATAAACTCATCATGGACTTTAATGTTTGATATTAACATGTTTTGTATTTGTTATCTTGTTCACTTTTAATACTTTGCTTGTTTAATGGTTAATCTAAATTTATGTTGTATAACCCTTGGTACAACAAATACTTGGCACTTTTATAGTCCAACCGTATGGTATAACTGACACCTGTGCTATGAAAGGAGCTTGATTTATTGTTAACATCAGTTATAATCATGAATATTTGACAACATTTACAAGTATTCACATTATTCGAATAAGATAACTAATGTAATCATGTTAACAATTTATAATCCGATTGGAACCTCCTTTGTGTGTGGTTTCCAGTTGAGTAATAAAAATAGTTTATACTATACTTGTTTGAAATACCAGTAGTGGATCCTCTAACCTTGACAATTTTTTTATCCTTGTTTAATCCTTATATCAATATCACATCTCAAAGCTCTCTTCAACTCTTTTTCTATTATTATATATTTCTTTATTTGTAGTTTATACAACTAACCTCCATGTGGTTTGACCCCGGTCTTGTCGGGTTATTTATTACTTCGATACTCCTACACTTAGGAGAAGACATCAACTCTTTGGAGACTCCAACAAACTGTTATTATCTATTTTGTTTTATTGTTTTCACTACGTGTATGACATTTGAGAACCCAACAAACTACTTTTTTTCATAAAGAAAGTTACATAATATGCACCCATATCAAAAACTTTAATTAATGTCCAGTCTTAATAGAGTTTTGACCAGGAACATTTAAGAACAATGCTTTGATGCAATAAGAATCTCATAATTATAACAATTTTATAATTTCATTTGAAAAACATTTTTGTCCCATGAACTTTATCTTTGCTCTAAATTTATTAATTAAATATTAGATTTATTAATCAAAGATAAAAGGATATTAAAGATAAAAAAAACTTTTATTAATAATAAATGTATTTGACATAAATAAAATTAGTGCTATGTGTAACCAACTGATTGACTACATGGTATATTCACTAACAACTAGATAAAACACATTGACTAATATTAAATATGTTGCTTTGTAAATTTTTCTTTTCCAACTTTGCAACTGTTTAATAGGCATAGAAGTTCTGCTCTATGGTATTAAGTGGAAACGTATAAATTTATGTTCACCATAATTATGCTAGAATTTAATAATGAAAATCTCATTGTTACGTATAACCAACTGATTAGCTACAAGACATATTCTCTAATAATCTTTCACTTATACTAAAATCAATCATTCATGTATCTAATATCATATCCCTCTATATGGTGATTATGCTTCTGTTGGGACATTGCCTTAGTAAGTGGATCTGCAAGATTCTCTTTAATAGATAATCGCTTTATATTTACATCTTTCCGCTTTATGATTTTTCTAATCAAATGGAATTGCCAAAGTACATGTTTGGGTTTTTGATGAGACCTTGATTTCTTTGTTTATTCATTGGCTCCATTGTTAGCACAATGTAAGGATACTAGATCAACAATGCTAGAACCACACATAGTTTAATGTTAAACTTCTTGATCTAAACATCTTTTTTGCCATCTCAAATGTAAAGATATATTCGACCTTAACTGTAGAATCAGTTGTGGTCTCTCGTTTTGAACTCTTCTAACTCATAGCACCACCATTTAAAATAAAAACATATCATGACTGAGATTTGATGTCATCAATAAGTGATTGAAAACTAGTATATGAAAAATCATGAACTTCTATTTCATGTCCTCTATAGACTAGAAAGAGATTCTTTGTTCTTTTTAAGTACTTAAGAATATTTTTAATTATCTTTCAATGACTCTCATTTGGATTAAATTAGTATATACTTGTTATGCTCAAAGCATAAGATACATCTGGTCTTATATATAGCATCACATATATAATAGATCCTATAACCAAAGCATAAGGAATCCTTTCTATCCTATCTCTCTCAATTTGTGTCTTAAAACACATTTATTTATAGAGACATATTCTTTGTGAAATAGGTAAGTATCCTTTCTTAGATTCTCCCATGCTAAACCATTTTAGTATCTTGCCTATGTATGTAGACTGGAACAATCCAAACAACCTTCTAGACCTATCTTTATATATCTTTATTCCTAATATATAGGTTGTTTCTCTCATATCTTTTATGAAAAATTTTCGGACAACCAGATTTTTACTGATTAGAGTAAAGGAATGTCGTTTCCTATCAATAATGTCATCTACATATAATATTAAGAAAATGACTCCACTCTCACTGTCGTGCATATACATGGTGATGGGGAAAAGAACTAGATTGTCCTCCCGGGTCGAGATTTTAGTGGTGATGGGGGAAGAACAAGAAATTCTTGTTTCTTATTAGTAAAAAGAGGATGGAGTCATTACCTAATATTTTGGTTACTAGAAACCCTAACTAATCGTAGAGTCTAGATAAGAGGACTAATTGTGTATAGGGAGGACGTATCACTCCTAGTACACCTTACCTAGGATAATCTACATTATTTATTTATCTCATATAAACTAAGGTATTGTTGTGTTTTCTAATTATTGGTCTGTCTAAGATTTAAGAAAAGTCCTTGGTAAGAAGATCATTATTTATCAGGTTAAAACCTAGCCGTTCTAATATCAAAACATATAAATAAAAGAAAATGACTTTTTTAATTCAATATCGGGAATACGTCTTACGCATAAGTTCATAATCTTATATATTAAAAGAAAACAAAATAATTTTTTTGGTGCTTTTGAAATGTAGGCCAAGTTCTCATTGCTTTAATAATCTGGTTACTAAATCCAAAAATTCATTAAAAAGACTATTTTTGTGATTTTTTAGTATGCTAAATTAGGCCTTGTATTTTTTTTATTATTATTTATGCAAATATAATTTTATTATTTTTTAAGAGATTTGACTATGTACACACAAATAAAAACATATTTTTTTTTTGTAATTTTTTGAAATTTTTAAAGAAAAATGGGTATATTTAATACTAGGATTGCATCTTATAGTATAAGTCTACAATCAAATATTAAATAAAATGGTTGGAAAACATGTAAGAGATCTAAAAATAATTTTAAAATGGTCATTTAATTTTTTAGAATTTTTTGAAAATTTTTTTGGGGTTTGTTTGGCAAATAACACAAAAATAAAAAAATAAACATTGTTGGAAAATTTGTAAGATGTGTTTGGAAAACATACCCTTATCCAAAAATCATAGGCTTAAAAAATGCCTTAAGGCCATGTTTGGCAAACTTGCCTTGAGGACTAAAAAAGTGTTTTTTCCTTTGTTAAAATTTCATCTAGCCAAACATGATCTTAAGTTGATGGACTTAGCCCAACCACATGGGTTGGGCTTCCTGGCCCAAACCCTAGAACAAAAAACAGAACCCAAAATAAAAAAAAAGATCGAAAGAAGAAAAAACATGAAACTAGCTAAAAAACATGATGAATACAAGATCAAAACCAGAAACGTGAAGTCGATTTTAGATCAAATTTTATTAAATATCAACGCTGAAAGATGCAACATGCAATTCTAAAAATTAATCATGCTTCAAACAACTAAAATAAACTTTGATATGAACAAATCAACCCTAATAATTACAAAATCCTAAACCTAACATTCAAAAGCATTATTGATTGATTGACCTAAGATAAGCTTTTAAAAAACCATATAAAGGCGTAAAATGGTCATGTGTGTGCTATAACTTCAATCGAAGCTCAATAAAGAGGCTAAAATATCAACACCTAAGAAAACCCAAATCTGGGTTCAAGAATGTTCAAAGCCTAAACCTATAAATGCCTTCTTTAAACCTAAAAAAGTTGACAAAATATCTTAACCCATAAAAAGCATAAAAACTTAACAATAAAACCTAAAACTAGTAGCCCACACTCAAACACACTTCAACAAACATAAGAAAATAATCAACAAATAACAGAAAATGAATGCAATAGTACTTAATTCAAGCTTCATAACAAACATACTTTGAAATCTAACAATCTGAAAACATTAATTTGTCATATCTTTCAAGTTTAAAAAACATGAATTAATGCTTGTTAAGACCAAGAAACATACCAAAAAAAAAATATAGACCTAAAGTTAAACCTTATAAATGATACAACAAAAAGCAACAACCAAACTAGTCATAAAACTTGATAAACACTTCCTAAGCTAAGTTATATCATTATGTTAACATTCATAACACATCAAAGTAAACATTAATTGAACATGAACATGTGTATACATGCTAAATCATAGAATAGAGTGAAATCCTAAACATAAAATTTTATTGCATCTAAACTAACAACAACAATATCACATACTAAAAAAATAGATCTAAACATGGATTTATAAGTTAAAATAAAAAAGGGGTGTGTAAGAGAAAAGTTATGTGATTTGAGGGATATAATGTTGGGAAGTTAGAAAGAAAAAGAAAGGTATAAATCATGTGACTATGATAATGAATGGCTGAATGATTGTGCTAAATTGATGAAATTATTATTAGTTCATGGAACCAAGGCAACAAATTATTACTTGGTTATGGAACCAAGACGGTGAATTATTACTTGGTTGTAGAGCCAATGTGGTGAAAGATCTACTTAGAGTGTTGATATATAGTTGATTGAAGGGTAATCAAACTCGAGGGGTAGTTCCCTCAGAGAAGCTTTAGAGTAGAAGACAATCATTTATCTATAGTGTGCCTAGTGCAGGTAAAAGCATCTAGAAGATTGGTTTGCATCTTCAAGACGGTGCTATATTTGTAGAGAAAAGCAAATATGGCAAGATTGCCCATATTTAACCCGCGAGTGTTATTATTATAGGGCCAGGGAATTTTTGAAGGAACTTCCCTTGAAGGACTAAGTTTATTCAAAGCCAACAACAAAAACAGGCTTGGAGCTAGTAGTAGTCGGTTATTGTGGACATACTAACTAGACATGCACAGTCAGGGGCCAACGACATTAGGGGTTATCCTTGTGCTTAAAGTGACATGGCATAAGGTATTAGGAATCAGGGCAGGGTATTTTATATGATACAAGAGGAGGCTAGGACTGCCCTTAACGTAGTGGCATGTACATTACAATTATGTTCCTTGCCTGTGTATATGTTATTTGATTATGGGGTTATGTGCTTCTTTGATCCAAATAAACTTGTTGAGAAATTAGGAAAAAATCCATGTGGGGTAGAAAAAAAAGGTTTATACAAGTATTTTTTAGGAAAAAAATGTAAATATTGATAATGTGTTTAAGGAAATCAGGATGAATATAAATGGGTGATAGATGATAGTAGACTTAATACTTTTAAAATTACATGATTTTGATGTCATCCTAGGATGGATTGGTTGGGTATGAATAAGGCTTAGATGGGTTGTTTCATAAAAAATAATGATTCTCCAGGGACAAGATGGTAGGAGAGTAATATTTAGAGGGGAAATACAAGTTATAATTAATTGTTTTATTTTGGTTATGACTATTAGAAAAATGATGAAGAAAGGGAGTGAAGCTTATCTAGCGTTTATGATGAAGGTGAAGAAGGAAAATGATGAGTTGGCAAACCTTTTCATGGTAAGATAATTTCATATGTATTTTCTAAGGAGTTACCAGGATTGTTCTTTCATATTACTCATCTGTTTAAGGGTGAAAAGCAATGCTTAAATTCAATCTCGTTCCTAAGGCACGTTGTATACTTAGCCATAAACAAGATGTGAACCTGGGGTCGCAATCAACAATTGACATTGGTATCCCATGTAATCTTACCACTTCGTTCACATATAGTTTAGCCAATTTATCAACTGAGTCTGTTATCTTCATAGGTAAAAAAAGAGCAAATTTAGTAAATCGGTCTATTATCACCCAAACACATTATTGTCCTTCTTTCCTCTAGGCTAACCTGACACAAAGTCCATAGTGATGTCTTTCCACTTCTACTGGGCATCATTAACAGTTGTTGAGGCCCTGCCAGCTTCTAATGTTTTACTTTTACTTGTTGACAAATTCCACATTTAGCCACATATTCAACTATTTGCTTTTTTAATTTAGCTACTAGCCAAACTCTTTAAGTCTCATAAAATCTCAGTACTTCTAGGGTGTACAACAAACCTTGACTCAAGGGCTTTTTGTAATACTTATTTTTTTAATGCCTTGTTTTCAGGTAGATACATTTGTCATTTGCCTTCTCATTAATATCATTTTATTTTCTAAAATCTAGAAAGGAGTTTCAATCCCTAACTTCACCTTATCTCTAACTTTACCAACTTTAACATCTTTATGTTGAGCTTTTAACACTTTATCCTAGAGCTTCGACCTTTCTTTTAATTAAGTTATTTAAGAGTCTTCAAGCCCAATTTCGATCTTGGCATTAATCTTTCTCAATTCCAACAATTCCTTTTCACTAGGATCATTCAACTTAGTAGTCTCTACCTTATTTTTGCGATTAAGGGCATCTGCAAAAATATTTTCTTTTCTTGAATGGTAGTATATTACTTAGTTTAAGCAAACACCATAACAGCTAGCTCCAAGTTATGCACCAGATAATTGACCTCACGAGTCTTTAACTACCTTAAGGCATAAACAATCACCCTATAATGTTGCATCAATACTAACCCATACCTTTCTTTGATGCATCACTATAAATAACAAATCTTTCAATCTCTGAAGAAAGTGTTAACACTAAAGCAATTGTAAGCCTTATTTTTAACTATTGGAAGCTCTCTTTAGTCTATTCCCACTTCATCTATTTCTGAGTCAATCTGTTCATTGGAATAACTATATTTGAGAATCATTTAATAAATCTTCTATAATATCATGTTAACCTAAGGAAACTATGAATTTCAGTTACATTCATAGGTTTCTCCCACTTCAACATTACCTCAACCTTCCTAGGTTCCGCCAATATCCCTTACGTAAACATGACATGCCTTATAAAAACCACATTCTTCAACCAAAACTCATACTTACTTAGTTTAGCACACAACCAATGATCCTTCAAAGTCTATAATACTTGTCTCAGATACTACTAATGCTCAGACACGAGCTAGAGTAAACCAAAATGTCATCAATAAACATCACCACAAACTTATCTAGATATGATCAAAAGACCCAATTCATCAAATCCATGAACACCACTGTCGCACGTCACCCTGCACGACGATTTGGTGATTTTTCGTTCTTTTTGCTTGATTGATTCTTTGGAAGTTGCCACCTAGTATTTGATTAAAAGTTACTAGGAAACCCGGATTTTACTGGTTGTTGTCAGAGATTTGAGGATAAGGGACTGGGTGTGGCTAAGAAAGGTATTAGCACCCATAGCGCACCCTACCTAAGATAAACTGCTTCGTGATTTGATTAAAATATTAGTCAAATTCTAAAGCTTTAATAAATCAGTTATTAAATTTCAAAATATATGTAGAAACATGTTCTTACATTTTCATGGAAAATACAACATGATTTTATTTGTCCTTGAGATATTTAATCATATACAAATTAAAACACTTAATTCTTTTTTCTTCTTTTTATTATTTTAACCTTTACAAGACATACATAAAAAAGAAAATACAAAAAAAAAAACACACTCACACGTTACTTTTTACTATGCCAACTCATACATCTTTTTACATGTTCTAAAATAACAAAATTTAAAATAAATCAAATACAATTCAAAAATTACAAAATAAACCCCAAAACTCTGGGAATTGCTGAGAACGTCTTCTGGGATCTGCCGGAATCATGGTGGCGCGTCGTCTCCACGTGCGGCCGTCACTAGCGGCGTGTGGGTTCACGCGCCGCCGCTGGCAATGCCCAGAAACTGGCAGACCTGGGATGTTTTCTTCTCCTCTCCCTTTTCCACCGGTGACTTGCAAAAAAACACCAAACCACAACAGCCAGTTGATTTTAGTTCTTTCTTTGTTTGCAGATTTGCTTTTCTCCCTTCTCTTTTTTCAAGCCTGTCGAATCTGGAGCTCAGTTTGGTTGCATGCGCCGCCAACAGACCAAGCGTGTGGATGGCTGGATCGGCAACCTTCCTCTTCCCACTTCATTTCTATATCGGCGGTGTTGTCCACCACTGCCATGGTTGGGAGATCGACGCACCTTTAAAGTCTCGGTCTTCTGCTCTTCCTTTACTGCCCTTCAGCCTCCCTTCTCATTTCCTCATCGTCTCTGTAATCAGACGTTGGAGAAGGGATGTTGTTGCTGGCTGGTTAATGGTGGTTGGCCGAGAGAGGGTCTGAAAATTTGTTGATGAAGGAATAGATGGTATTCCCGGCTGGAGGCTTTAGTCGGCTGAGAGGGGGTAAAGTGAGGGGGACGACCGGCTGGCTTGTTTTTGACAGAGGGCCAGGGGGCGGTCGAGAGAGGGGACAGTTAGGATGGTCGTCTCATGGCTGAGAGAGGGGGAGGAGGCTCAGTGGAGCTGTTCTGGGGTTATGGAAAGGCGCTAGGAATGGGAAGGGAATGGCCGATGACAGTGAAGACTTCAGCGGCGCCCCTTGGCTCTTTGGTTCTCTTCTTTGCCAAAAAGAGGGGCGGCTTGCTGTCTTTAGGCGGGGTAGTCCAAGGAAGAAGATCGCCGTAGCCAAAATAGGGGTGTGGCTGCTTTGAGAAAAGATGAAAGCTGGGATTTTTTTATCTTTCAGGCAGCTGCAGGGAAGGCGAAATGGCCCAAGGGGAGAGGGTCCCAGCAGAGGGGGATCTGGTTTTTGATAAAGGGAGGGGGCGTGGCGGCCTAGAAAATGGAGAAGAAAGTGATAGGCTTTTTAGGGTTTTTTGTTTAGCTAATGGCCCCCCTGTTAATTTTTCTCCGTCGCCCTCTTTTTTTTTTCTTCTTTTTTTTTCCTTTTATTTCACTGTAACATAGTATTTATAGAAGAAATATTGCTAGGTTTCAAACTGGTCCCTCAACTTTTTTTTTCTTTTTTTTTCTTTTTTTTTTATAATTTTGATTTTTCTCATTTTTTTGTATTTTTTAAAGCGAGCAATATCAACATCGACTCAAAAATTAGTGATTGTAAAATTAACCCGTTAAAAGTTGAACGCGTTCAAAATACCTTTGAAAATTTAAATTCTTCTAAGGTGACATTGAAAATGTTAAAAATGATGCAAATATATCAAAATGCATTTTTTGGGGGTTTTCGTTGTTTTTTTGCTATTTTTTATTTTTTCTGAAAATTTATCAAAAACATAGGTCAAAAATTAGGTAGGAACAACCACAAGAGTATTTGTTAATCTAAATGACATCACTAAGAACTCATAATGTCTATATCGAGTTTGGAATGTGGCCTTTGACATATTCTGCTATTTAATGCTTCTAATAGTACCATGATCTTAGATTTATCTTTAAAAATACTCTAGCTCCATTAAGTTGGTCAAATAAATCATCTATTTGTGAAAGATACTTATTCTTTATAGTTACCTTATTCAGTTGTTTGTAATTAATATGGAGTTAGAGAGTTCTATCCTTCTTTTTTACAAATAAAATTGAAGCTCCCCAAGATGAATTGCTTGGGCGTGTAAACCCTTTATCTAGTAATTCTTGTATTTGAATCTTCAACTCAGGTAATTCTACAAGTGTCATCCTATAGGGAGATTGAGCTATAGAAGACATACCAGGTAGTACATCAATAAAGGTTCTCACTTTCCTTTCTAGAGGTGAGAATCTTGTAGAGTTTATCTACAATAACAATTATCAAGCTATTATGGGGATGACTTTTTATTAAGCGTTATATGATTGATGATGTCGAACACTTATTTACTAGGAAGAGGTAGGTCACAGGAAGATAATAAGTCCAAGGTTGGTGCAGAATACATCAGAAAAAGTAAGGATCATAAAGGATATGATAAAGGCAGCTCAAGATAGACAAAAGAGTTATGCAGACATTAAACAAAAACCTCTTGAGTTTAATGTAGGGGATTAAGTGTTTTTGTAGGTAACTTCATGGAAACACATGCTACGCTTTGGTATGAAGGGAAAATTAGCACTGAGGTACATTAGACCTTTTGAAATTGGAAATATGATTGGACCTATAGCCTACAAGTTAGTTTTGCTCCCACACTTAGCAAAGATTTATGATGTGTTCCAAGTTTCCTTATTGCGAGTAGCCAAAGTAGATCCTACTCTAGTACTACCTCAAGTTTCGTTGGAGATCAAGGAAGATCTAACCCTAGAAGTGAAATAGTGAAGGTGTTAGATCAAAGTGAAAAAAGAACTTAGAAATAAAAGAATACCTATAATAAAGGCACAAAATTTGTTTAGGATTGCCTTTAATGTAAGATTTAATGATGGAAATGATAAGAAAGAAATTTTAAATATGGATTAAATAGTTAATGATAATCAGCTTAAAGATATGAAATCGTATTATGTCATTTTAAGTAAAAAATAAAATGATTGTCTATAGAGTTAAAATTTAAAGTAAGTTGAGGATATAATAACGTATGATATTGTTTATGTTGGTACAGAAGTGGCCACAGGACCCACACAACAACAAGGGACTAGTTCACACACTTGGACATTAGGTGGGTGCTTGGCACCCTGAAATTAAAGTATTAATTAACTGTGAATGTAATTGTCCTTAAATGTGTCTTAATATCATTTGATAAATGTTACCCTAAAGAAACTAGTTTTTTTGGTAATGAGATTAATGCCTTAGTTAATAGAAAATTAAAGAAACTAGTTACGTTAGTAAATAGGATTAGTGTTGTGGTTAATGAGAAATTGAAAAAGCTAGTTCATGAGAATAAGATTAGTGTCCTGGTTAATGGATAAATGGTGAAACAATTCACTGGTTAATGGGCAATCAAAGAAATTCATTAAAGTAGTAATGAAACAAATTGTCCGAATTGGGTTAAAAAGGGCATATGCATGCCCTTAAACTATGCAAGTTGTATTAAACTGAAACACACACACACACACACAATAAACATTCATTGTGTATAAACTTATCATATTGGGTATTATTTAAATTTTCAGGCACCTCGCGTTATGCTGAGTCGTAGATTTCATACTTGTAGTTTTAATTTTGTAAAATCAAATGTATATTTTGTTATGTAATATAATTTTGCATTAAAGTAAAATTATTTAGCTTTAAATTAAGTATGAATGATGTATTTAAATTAGTTTTTTTTTGAAAACTCATGATTGTATTTACGTGGACTTATTTTAGATTTATTTGGCTTTAAAAATATCATAATCAATATAATGTTGATATGTATTCCTAACTACTTCATCATCATCCTCGTTAGGGTCAAAAGGAATTGGATTTTCAAGAATATATCACCTTCTTTCTTTCTTGAGAACAATTCTCACATTACGATACCAGTACAAGAAGTTTAGTCTTGTCAATTTCTTAGCATCAAGTATGTTGTGTAAGGATATGTCACTATACATTTTGATCTATCAACCTATTCATGTAAAGATAATGAGTATTAGTTTTATGCATACATATTTTAATCCAAATTCAAATAAGATCTTTAATCTTAACTTGGTCTCCCATTATTTTTTTGCAAAATATTAGCCCTATTATTAATTCGGGAAATCTCATTTAAATCTCCTAGTGAGCTAGGATCCCATTTAATTTATAAGACTTTAAGTAACTCAACAAATAAAAACAAATTAAATTAGGTAGAGAATATAACTTATCAATCACATCTTTATGTGACTCTTAGATCAGTTAGGTGACAACTCTTTATCTAAATATATCATATATGTTTCACCTAACTATTGCCTTTAATCTTATTTATCTAAATATATCATATATGTTTCACCTAACTATTGCCTTTAATCTTATATGATCATAAGTAACTCATCCAAATCATATAAGTTAGTTAAGTAGGATCCAATTTTATAACATTAAACATATTTATTTAGTTGTAACCTTGAATAGGTCAACAAGTTATCCATGAATATGAATAAAACTTTGGTTTTATGCATATAAAATTGAAAGGCAACAAATCATGTACTTAATATATTAATGAGAGATTTATTATCAAATTTTAATTAGGTCTCATTTCATATCATAATTGATATATCATACATAACAATTATATATTAACATAAACCCCTAGTATGTCAATCTACTTGAATGATTATGGATATATCTAAACTAATTACATCAAGTCATTGAAGGGAATTAGATGGTCAAAACCTAGGTAGCTGCTGCAAATCTTCATAAGTTGTATCATGCACCATGGTTGTATCCTTCACCGCTATTCTTTCTTCTTCGTGGATTACAAAATAATTTTCCTATCTAAATTCCTACATTTCTAAATTAAATTATATTTACATAATTGAATAAGAAACCCCAAGTTATATTCGAGCGGAATAAAATGAGAAAAGAATTTTACAACTCTAGAAGAAAAATAGAGAAAACACTGGACATACAAGCCCTATATAATATTACAGCAATTTAACCATAAAAACACAATCATATTGGTCTTTAATGTCCATAATCATCCACATAAGAACATATTAATATGCATAATAGAAATTATTGCATGCTTTAATTTTAATAATTGGTGTTATGGGCAATTTTTGAAAATAATATTTCTAACATTTAGAAATATTAAATCAAATTTAATTTGATAATTTTCCAAATATAATAAATTTTATTTAGTATAGATTTTCATTGAAAAACTATATTTAAAAATTTAATAAGAAAATCAATCATATTAAGATTCTTATTAATATCCTAAACTATTTTATGATCAATGAAATAAAATTTTCCAACTTAAAAACTCTCTTTATTTTAGAAAAAAAAACTATTTTTCTAAATATTATTTAATTAAATATTTTACTCAAATCTTAATCCAATTAGGATATTACAAAACACAAAAATCTTAAATTAAACATTTTAATTCAATCCTAATCATATTAGAAAAATCAATTCTATAATTAAGTAAATTTAGAATTTTAATTTTAAAACATAAAATCAATTTTTTATACATAAAGGGGCAAAATCATAATTCTTCCCCAATAATACCTTAGAAGTAATTATGCATAAGTTGTAGGGGTAGATTCGTGACTCTACCCCTCAAAAGACCCTAAACTATGCTAAGAGGCAGAATCATAACCCTACCCCCTCTTCTTCTCTTTGCGCTTACCAGTAGTGGCTATGATAAAGTGACAACAAGCATTGTCATTGGGTTTTTAGTAGCGTGAGGGTCTACCCTTGTGTTGGTGGCCACATTTATAGCGACAACAAAGGTTGTCGTTGGGTTTGGTACTATGCAAGGGGTTGCACTTATGCTGTACCACCTCTAGGTGAGGCAGCAGACTCGCGCTGGGTGGTAGTGTTTGTCGTCTCCTACGCAAGGTAGCAACCTCACGTTGCAAGTAAGCAATGCCTGACATACTGGTGTTGTTGTGGTAAGGGCAACAAACATGACTTCTAACTCTGTCGTTAGTGGCAACCTAGCTTAGTACATTAGACACTGGACAAACGCACTACCAGTCCTAGTGTCTCATAACCACTAAAACCGTTTTTTTTTTTTTAATGGTAGCATCCAGCTAGATCTGAACAATCTTGCTATATCCAGCCAGAATAGTAAACAAAAAGTTTATTTTTTGAAAAACATGAGAGAGAAAAAATGTTTTTAGAAAAATAGATTTGCACACAAATTTAATTTGCAATTAACACCAATAACAATCACAACATGCAATTAATAACCATAATTGTCTAATAAAGGTTTCACTACCACTGTTGGATTTCTCGAAACATATACACGTAGAGAAAAAATAAATTTAAATTTTTCAAGAGTCTTAAGAATCCTGTTAGATAGATCTAGAGTTGATTAGGGTTTATGAGAATATTACATGAAGATCAAATGTTCTTTTTTAATCAGAATATTTGTTTCAAGGTTGGGTTGTCATAAAACACAAGCAGTCTAAATATTCAGCCTCTAACAGTAATCCATATGAAGCATTAGTATGAAATATCCTAAAACCTTTTAGGAGAAAAATATTGATATACCTTAAAGTACTAGCTTTTTCTTTTATGTTTGAAGTGTTTCTCTACTGTATTTTCCTCACATTCTCTTAGGAAACAAGAGACATAATATTCTATTTATAGACAAACCAAAAAATCTTATAAATAAAAAAATATCAATTTTCTCTTTAAATAATATCACATACATTATTTTTGAATATTTTTAGAAATTTATTTAATCAATTCCCTACTTGATTTTTTCTAAGTCTAGAATTGTAATACCTTGTATTAATTACATTTTAGTTTTTAATTTCTAAAATTTATTTACAATTAAGTCACACTTGATTAATCATCTTATTTTAATTATTGACCAATGATTTTTATGTGTGTAACTTATTAGGCTCCCTAATAAATTGGCTAAAATATGAATTATAAATCTAAATAAAATAAGATTAAATAAATTAAACAATTTAATTTATTATCAATTCAATAATTGATTGACTTGTACTTAAAGATCCAATATAATGTCCAGCAACTTGTCATGATCTTATAAATATTAGGAAAGTCATAAGTGGTTTGACTTAACCTTTCAGTGACTAGTTTATCAATATAATTATTATCTCTTTATCAATAACGTTCTGATTTAGATGTTATAACATGGATCATGTCTATTTTTTAATCATGTTAATTCTCAACATTATATTCATTGATTCTTTGAATAAGATTTTAAAAATCTTTTTTAAACTCATTCCACTTTAGCTAAGAATTTCACAATCAATATTATTTAAGAACAGATGCAATATTTTTTTCTAATTCACATAAGGTGATAAATTCTCTCTTGTTTACCTAAATACCTTCATATAGTTTATACTATACCCGATATTTGCTCATTTGTTACCCTTCATTAGGACAACATGTGGTCAAAATCAAAGTATAACATTACCTATATAAGATAACTTAATGATCTTAAATCTAAGGATCTTACACAACTATCACGAGAACCTTTCCATAGACATGGATGATCTCTCCGTATGGAATTCTCTTGCAAGTTAGTTGATGCAACCATATTATTTGATAGTTTCACCCCCATTTAACTAGTATTTTGCCTATGTTTTATATATAAAATGCCTTGATATTCTTTGTTTTATGTTTTGAAGGCACTTTTGGATGAAAGATGCAAAAATGAGTAAATTGGAAGTAATTGGCAGATTTGATGTTCAGTCGATGTTTTGTGCAGAGCGTGAGTTCTAGAGATCAAAATGAAGTGATTCCAGTGGCACTAAAAAGCTAACATCCATACCTTTCTGGAAATGCAATGCAAGAAAAATAAAAAGAGAAAGATCATGGAAATCACATCCTGCAAAGTCAAATCTCGCATTCTGCCAGTGTTGACCTTTGGTCATTCAAAATTTAATATCTGGAGCTACAGAAGTCCAATTGATGCAAACTCAATTTTCGTGGCTTCCTAATTCAAAGACCTATCCACGCTCCAAATTTCAGCCAAAAACAATGTCATATGAGGGAGATATGAGTTTTCAAAGATGACAACTGAATTCTGCCAGCAAACAGGTTTCGTGAAGAAACAAGTCCAAATTACATTCCGAAGCATCTAAATCGACATCCAAGTTTTTATATCAGCAATTTAGCTCCTCTAAGTCAGAGCTTGAAGATTTCATGCAAGGCTATTTCTCTTTTTAGGAAAAATAGTTATTGAAGTACTTAAATGTAAACTGACAACTCAAGGAAGGACTATTTTGTAAAATAGAGACTAGGGTTTCTTAGCATATAAAAAGAAAGAGAGAAGGAGGCAGCAGCCAGCAGAAAAGAGGGAGAGCAGAAGGAGGCAGCAGCCAGCAGAGAATAAACACACATTCTCTCCTTTACAAACCCAAAAATCATGCTCTTTTCATTCTTTAGAAGTAGTAGTTCAATAGTTATGCAAGGCTAAGCTCTTTTCTTGGTTGCAAGGACAGAACAAACCTTTGGATTTCAAGAACTGTGAGATTTATTCTTCCTTTTATTTTCAGTTCATGTTATGAATGAGTATGATTGTTTTCCTATGCATATTTCCTATGATTGTTGTTGATGATTGCTAGAGCGGACTCTAAGTTATTGTTGTGAACAATCTATTGCTAAGTTTAATATCAAAACCGGAGTTGTGATATATGAACTTGTGAAGCAACTAAGCTTGATAATTGTGGCGGAACTACGTTATTAAACTTAGGGAGAACATTTGAACAAAGTGACACAAACTGCGGACAGCTTGTAAGTTAATCTTGATGAAATTATCTAGTTCTTAAAGCTACCATTAAATTGAATCATTAGTGCGGACACTTTGATTGTTTGTTGGTTAGGATTAGTTATACGGCGAATCCATTAATTAATCAACGTTAAGAAAAGATAAAATTTCAGAACATAAACTGCAATTTTCGTTTCAAGGATCGGTTCTAATTTCCGTTGGTAGATGTGTGCTTGCGACCAAGGTTTGTTTTCTTGATAAGTTTCGGTTTTAATTAATTTTGTTTGCTAGTTTAATTGCTGCCATAGTTTAGATAATCACAAACCAAATCCCCCCAATTACATAACGTACAACATAAAAATCTGACTTGAAACTTCCTCGTGGGATCGACCCCTTGCTTGCTCTATACTATCTTGTGAGTTGTGTTTGAAGCTAGGGTAATTAATTTGTGCGACCGCGACATCGCAACATTAGTTTAGTGTTCATGTTATCCGACAAACACCTACATATTAGTTCTAGGTATCTCTCATATCTCAGTTTATGAGAGCAACTGTTTTTTTTCCATAAAAGAATGAACATAATAAGCAACAGTCTTAACAACTTTAATTAATATTCAATCTTAATAAAACATTGACCAGGATTATTTAGGAATAATACTTTGATATAATAGAAATCTCATTATTATAACAATTTTATAATTTCCTTTGCAAATGTATTTTTTTCTCATGGATTTTAACTTTAGTCTAGATTTCTTAATTAAACATTAGATTCATTAATCAAACATAAATGAATATTAAGAATAAAAAAAATCTTTATTAATAATAAATATGTTATGTGAGATTATCCCTTATTTTTTTAATTTAAAGTTTTAAAGAAAGTTTGCAACTTGACGCAACAAGAACCTTATCTTGAAGAACTAAAGTTATATGTAATTGATCACTTCTACCCTATGCATATAACAAGACATGAATGAGAAGTATAAATCACAATAAAGTTGATCAATGCTTTGAAGAGTTTACAAGTTTATCAAGAATTTAGTACAAGAATCACTCAACCACACAAAGAAAAAAAAAAACATAATATGTAGCAACCATAAATAAAAATTTATCAACAGAATAAAAATACTTACACAAGAGTATTTATATGTAAACCTTGAAACTAATGGGTCAGACATGCACCCATTTTAAATAAATCCTAAACTAATTAAAATAAGGTTTAAAATAATAAAAATAAATAAAACAATAGTCTAAGATTATTTTTCACTCTTTTCCACATATGATAGTGAAAAATACCCAAGAGAAATAATTGTTGAAAAATCCTTACTAAACAAAAGCTTGATGCCTTGTAAAATAAGAATTAATTTCTAACAAATTAATTCTTCTTGTTTGATATGAAATCCTTGTAAAATAAGTAAGCCAAAGGCTACCACATAATTTGCCAATAACATTAAGGATTCCTTGTAGTAAATGGAATCATAACTATTAGGGAAATAATATTTTTCTTTTTTCATACTTTGCTGGTAGATTCTAAGCTCAACTTCAAATACGTTGTTCTTTCTCATTCGGATGAATTAATAAGCCTACCATATATTGTTTGAAAGGTAAAGATGTATAATTCCCAACCTAATGAGAACAACACCCAAAATCCTATTGTAACTTCAAATATGATCTAAAAAGTAGACAATGATCTAGACTAACAGATTTGAACCTTTTTAACCCAAACCTTTTGACTTCACCAATTGAACTCCTCTTGGATCTACTTTGTTTTAGGCCTTAGAATAGACCTAATGGACACTCCTAATAGATCCTTTGATGTTGTAGTCAAGATCGCATTATCTTCTCTCTTCTCAAAAGAATTTGACTTTGAATCATCACCTACATCAAACAAAGAAAGATCATAAACTTTAAATATAGCACTAACATTATACTCACCTTGTAGATCCATTTTGTAGGCATTGACTCCTTCAAGAAATCTGAATGAACCATATCCTTTAAGCATCAAGTTTGATTTTTTATGTCTAGAAAAGCTCTCTTTGCATATATGCACCCAAACTCAATCTCTTGGTTCAAAGACAACCCTTTTTCATCCTTTTGTCTTGTTTCGTATGCATACTACTCATTCTTTTTCTCAACATGTTGTCATACCTTCTTAAGCAATTCTTTTTTCACATATGCTTTTCTATTACCGTCAAGTTTAAACCTTTCATCAACAAGTAAAGAAATCAAATCTAGTAGAGTTAAACCATAAACTATTTTAAAATGGTGAAGAATTTTTCTAATTTAATACATTAACACATAATGATTTTTTTTGTAACATATTAAACAAAAATCATAAATACTTAATATGCTCACTTAAATTCTTACTATGAATATCATCAAAGTAATCAATAACAAAGCTACCTAAGAATGCACATAATATATGATTCATCAATCTCATAAACTTACTATGTGCAATAGTATAACTACACAACATGACTAACCATTCAAACAATCCACATTTAGTTTTAAAGTTATTTTTCCCGTTTATCCTCTTCTTTCATTTTAATTTGATGATAACTAATTTTCAAATCAATTTTATTTAACATATAAGATCCATGCAACTTATCAAGAATATCATCAAGTCTAAGGATAAGATGTTTATACTTCACCATACTATTATTGATTGCATCCTTTATCAATGGCAAACCATTATGGATCTCAATAGGTCATACATAGCAAAATCTGGGCAACAAATTCGATCATTTACCCGAAAGCCTTAACAAACTCTGATTGACCTAAAATTTTAACCTAAGATACACATAAATGTATAAAAACTTTTGGAAATATTTCAGCTTGATTTAATTGTTAGATCGAAAACTATACTTAGTGGTGTAAAGTTGCATAGTAAAACAAATAAAGTTCAAATTTGAATTTAATTATTCTATATCATCCTCAAAATCCTTTAATAATGATATAGCAATACTAGGAATAAAAGAGTTAAGATTGTTAGTGTTAAAATATACCTTCTTATACACAAGTAAAATCATAAGCATGTTAAAAAAAAAACAAGCACTCTTGATCTCGTTTTATTTTGTATAAAAACTTAAGTGTATACCTATATTTTCTACACTATCTTTTTATCTCATTCTTATTTTCTTCTCTCCACTCTCGGTTTTAATTGAATTTTTTCTCTCTCTCTTAACTAAATCCGAGTCTTTTCTCTTCTCTCTTATTCTTTCCATACATCTTACTTTCTTTTCACTCTTTAAACTTATAACCCCACATGGTTCATTTGTCTTCTCGGGTTTGCTTTCTCTTTTGACTTTAACTTTTTTTTTTTTGGCCAATTGTTTCCTCTAACAACATTATATGGTAACAAGTTTAGATAAGCATGCCTTGCTAACCATTTTCTTACATATTTTTGCATGGTAACAATGACCTTACATTGTTGTAATACCATTCCACCTTCACTTTTCTTTTTCAATTTCAATTGCTCTTTATAAATATATCTAGGTGATAATGATGCAAGTGCATATGCCCTTCCATCCTTCTCAAAAGAATACCTATTATGAAATCTATCATTCTTGGCCTTCCTATCAAATTGTTAAGGTCTCTCTAATAATAAATGACTAGCATGTGTAGGAACCACATCATATAAAACTTCATCCTTATACTTTTCAACTAAAAAAGAAATCAAAACTTGTTTATTCACCATAACTTCACCACATTCATTCAACCATCAAAGTTTATAAGGTTTATCATGCTTCATTGTGTTTAGATTCAATTTCTTAACAAGTATAATACTAGCAACATTAGCACAACTTCTACTATCAATAATTATACTACACATTTTGTTACTAATGTGACATCTAGTATGAAAGATGTTCTCTCTTTATTGCTCCTTTACCAATTTCATTGCAACACCAGCCTTTGAAAATTTCTTTTCTTTAACTTAAGAATTATCGCCCATATTTTCATCATTCATTGTAGCCCAAATGGTAGGCATTTTAACTTTCTTTTACTTACGACTACAACCTTCTTGTCTACTAATCATCTCATCAAACTTATTCATTAACACCTTCATCATAAATTCCATTATATCGTGCCTTTCCTCCACAATCCTCATCTTTTTTTTGTTCAACACTTTTTGAAGACATTGTTTATACCTGAAATAAAGGTTAGAACCATAAAAAAAATATTCTTAACACAAAACTCACATGTTTACTCTCACAATAAAATTCACTCCTCTAATGTTTTTTATAATTTTATTAGGCTTTTCACTCTAATAGTCTCGCTACGCCTTTTACTACCGATTCTTGTACCTTAGTTCTTAAAAATAACTTAGTAACTTATCAAACAATTATCTAAACTACACAATGATTTATTTTATGTTTAAAGACTCCAGAATCAACAATTCCTCAAACTTTTGAAAACAAAACTTGAGGACAAATTTACGAGTAGCAATGTAAATTTATGAGAATATAATGACAAAAACAAAGACATGAAATAAAAGCAAGGAATATTATTAAGAAACAACAAAAACTACAAAATTCAAGAAAATAAAGAAAACGATGTAAGAAATCAAGAAACTGAAGAAATTGATACAAGATAATTCTATTCGACTTAAATTTGCAAGAAATCAATCAAGATCATTAAGAATTTCCAAGAAGAATTTTCGGTTAAACCCTAGTTCATGCAAGATCCAAAATTTTCAAATTGCTTCTCCAAGAATCCTTTCAAGATTTTTTATTTTGATTTTTTTTCTTTATTTTTATAAGTGTTGAATTCCTTAAATCACAAAAATAAATACAATTTGTTGTTTGTATGCAATTTTTTTTGACAACTTCAAGACTTTCCCTTCAAAATTGATTTTCTTCTTCCTTTTTTTTTTTGTAGAAATGAAAATTAAAAAGATATAACTTGAAATTACCCGTGTTTCGATACCAAATTGATATGGAATTGTTCCTTAAATTATTAATTTTAGGTTTTGAAGAAAGTGTGCAACTTGACTCAACAAGAACCTTGCCTTGAAGAGCAAAAGTTATATGCAATTGATCACCACCATCCAACACTTATAATAAAATGTGAACGAAAAGTATAAATCACAACGAATGATCAATCCTTCGAAAAGTTTGCAAGTTCAGTAAAGAACTTAGTATGAGAATCACTCAACAACACAAAGAAAAAAAAACACAATGTGCAACAACCTTATATAAAAAATCATCAACTGAATAAAAATATTTACATAAGAGTATTTAAATGTAAACCCTAAAACTAATGGGCTAGGCATGTACTCATTTTAAATAAAACCCAAACTAATTAAAATAAGGTTTAAAATAATAAAATAAAATAAAAAAATAGTCTAAGATTATTTTCCATCCTTTGCCACATATGATAGTGAAAAATACATATAGAAATAATTGTTGAAGGATTCTTGTTGAAAGAAAGTCTATGCCTTGTAAAATAGAAATTAATTTTTTACTAATAAATTCTTTTTATTTAATATGAAATTCTTGTAAAATAATTAAGTCAAAAGCTACTACGCAAATTTTTAATAACATTAAGGATTCCTTGTAGTAAATGAAATTTATAACTTTTAAGGAACCAATGTCTTTTCTATTTTCATATTTTGCTAGCAGAATTTAGGCTCAACTTCAAATATGTTATTCTCTCTCTTCCAGATGAATTAGCAGGTCTAATATATATCGCTATAAAGATAAAGATGTCTAGTTTCTAACCTAATTGGAATAACATCCAAAATCATATTGTACCTTCAAATATGACCTAAAAAACAGAGAAGTTCCAAACTAACAAATTTAAACCTTTTTAACTCAAACTTCTTGATTTGGCCCTCATTTTATATCTTAGTATAGATTCAATTAATACTCCTAATAGATCATTTAGTATTGTAGTTAGGATTGCATCAATATGTTTGACATTAATAAAAGTAAGGCTACACGTAACTAACCGACCAATTAGCTAGAAGGCATATTCAATATCAATATATTGGTATGTGATAGATGATTTATTGATTTAGAAGTGCACATTGATTTAGAAGTGCACGTGATTGTTCTGTTTCAAAAAAATTACATTGAAACGGCCAGTTTTCTCTTTCCATCGGTCTGCAGGGCCACTAAGACCACCACTAGATGCTGATGATATTCTCTTGAGGGTAGATTTTGTAAGAGAGGTTGATGCTTTACTCCAAGAGGTTCGGCAAGAACATAGTGGAGAACAGAATGTAGAGGGGCTTGATCCTGAATCCGTCACAAGACTACCGAAGGAGCCGGAGAATAACACAAAGTAGAAGCTCCGCTAGACCTGGCCATTAATTTTAAAATGGTAGCCATATATGTGGTTGTTTAATGAATAAGTTAAGGGAAAAGATAAGCAACGATACCTGCGTGTTCGATATTGTCTACCTCTGAAAAAGTTATGTTTCTGTCACAAGGAACTCCATAATCAAAGAATTAGAGCAGAACTTGTATTTATAGTTGTTCCGTTTGAACTGCATGAAAATTTGTTACGGAACCTTGTGTATGCTGCATAGACGTCATTTGGAGTGTAATATACACGTTTGGGATTCTTTTTGAGAATGGAAGCTTCACCTTGCCCTTCAATCAAGATTTGAATCAATTGGCTTGCAATTGGCTTCACTGCTTTTAATAAGAAAAATGGAGAGTGCTAATGGACTTGCTGGAACATGCAGTTGTAGCTTGAGGGTTGTCCTGATTAGACTTATTATAGAAAATGTAAAACGAATTACAGATAATAAATTCATTGAAACAAACGAAAGTAAGCACTCGCAGTATTGGAAAAACATCCTTATTTTCCGCATTACAATCCCATATAATAGAATTAATCTACAAGAAAAGTGTTCTGATCCTATATTTGCAAATGTTCGAGTGTCGAAGAAAATGAGAGTGACGGTCTCAATCATCATGGATGTTGGCTTCAAGCAGTATGCAGCTGTGAGATTTCATTTCATAAGGCTGCCGAATGACAGGCTCACTATCATTTGAGAAGAACCCTGGGAATGGAAGAGCTGTATCAACCAAGCGATGCCATGCCATCCCTTTAGGGACTTCGGGTAGAGTGACACTCTCTGAGCGTCCCGCTGCATTGAAAGCAATGAACATGTCACCCTCTACATTGGAAGATTCAGAGCTCAATCCACTCACTGGTTTGTCAACCTTCAGTGTCATGGCAAGGAACTTGCAGGATGGATCTTCCCATCTTGGGGGATTCTGGTCACTTCCATGCCAGTCAATATTTTCTTCCTTCAAAAAGTTTCTCTTCTGAAGGAGGTCACTTCGCCTCATTCTCAAGGAACTCAAAAATGAGATGAACCCTGTGGTTTGGATACCAAAACCTGTTGACAGCGCATTCCAATCAAAAGGTTTTCTGCTACCATATGAAGTGGAACCCCCAGAAGATTGGCCACACTCATCTCCCATGTTAAGAACTGGAACACCAAGTGAAACAAACAAAACAAAGAGATAGTTACGGATTTGTTTCAGTCGTCTTTCAAGGATAGTGGTTTTGTTTGTGGGTCCTTCTTCTCCACAATTCCAACTTAATTCTGAAGCTAACTCATCGCCACTGAAGCTGACTAAGTCCACAAGAGGAAGTCCAAAGTTCCTGGTGATAAAATTGAAAGAGAAGGCTGGGCCTCGTCCACTAGAAAAGATGTCCCCACTCCCACAAAGCCGTGTTGCGAGGTCACTAAGAAGACCCTCACCCCTCAAAAAACTTCTTATATCGTAACAAAATTTTGTATTCATTTCAGCCCATTTCTTCCAATGAGGAAAGGCAGTTTCCTTTGCCTCCAGTTCTTTGGGATCCCAGCAATCTGCAATGATCTTTGTCTTTGAGAACAATGGATCAAAGGCTATTGCTTCAACAACGGGAGGACGAGACAAATATTCACCACCAAACGACCTCAACAGAGATGAAGCATTTATGAAACAGAAACCATCTATGTGAAACTCGGTAACCCAGTGCTGAAGACTATCTAGAATCACCCTTTGGACGATAGGATGATTACAATTCAAAGCATTTTGTGAGTCCAGACCTGTAGTAATGCTGGTGCAATAGTAGGATGAGTCATCAATTCCTTGTAATGCTCCAGCTTCAGCAGTATGGGTGAAAACAACTTCCAGCAAAACTTCTATCCCATTGGCATGCAATTTCTTTACCATCTCTTTTATAGAGCTAATGGCAGCCACAGAGCAATTAGAAGGACCATAAACGTTCGATGGTGAAAAGAAATGATATGGAAAATACGGCCCCTTTTGCTCATCAAACGGAAATATTGACTCTAAGAGGACTGCATTCACACCAAGATTCTTAAAATGACTTAACTTCTCAATCAAACCAGCAAAGGTCCCTGCAGCATCACTGGATATCTGGCTAGAGTTGTCTTTTGTAAAACGCATCACATTCACCCGATAAACAACTAGTTTCTCCATTGCCAAGTTAGGACGAACATCATCACTCCAATCAAAAACAGGTTCTTTGCATAATCGTCCCAGATACTTAGGCAGCAGGCCAGATACATTATCTGTGACGGAATTAATGATAATTTTGGAATATGGATCCAAAAGAACACGGCCAGCATCAAATTTATCTGCGTCATTCTGAAGAGCAGCTCCTTTACATCGATAACCATAGCTCAGAAAAGTCCATGCACCTTCCAGTGAGGCATGCCAGATATCACCTGATCGATTAACATATGGATCTAGATCAAGCTCTAAGGCAGGCTTGCCTGATGTACTATCATCATACAAACATAGAACGCAACCCGCCGCATTCCTTGAAAAAAATGCAAAATTCATGGAACCATCAGTAGAAAAGGAAAGACCAAGTGGAGCTGGAGAACCAGGATCAAATCCAATCGGAACACAAAAATTAGACTTGTTATGATTCCTGATTTCCACACCACTTGATGTAGGTTTGAGAAAAAATGAGAGGTAGAAGGGGGTTTGTTTAGCTTCAAACTCCAACTCATTAGCAAACCTAGCAAAAGCATTCTGTAAGAGCGGAGTCTCTATGGTCCTGGCACGAGAGGATGAGTCAAGAGGCATGAAACATGACGAATCAGACGTGTATATGCCCCAGATAAGCATCAGACTAATATTATTACTAGCACCCAATTCCAAGGATGAAACTTCAACATAAACTGCATACTTCCCGTTTATCTTCCCAACAGAAATTTTGACATGACCACCAATTTCCGTCCGAAACCGATAAGTCGAAACTTCCTTTAGTTGGTCAACTAATGGATTGCTTGAAGTAAACATCATCTGCTCAGTTGGCTGGGCAGCAACTCTTGATCTAGCAAACAACAATCTCGAATCTTTACCAACATCCATCCTCCCAAACCGCCTTGTGGGTCTGGATTTTTTAGTTTTACAGACATAATGAATCGATTTAGATGATTCTACGGATCCACAGTTACAGAAGCATAATGGGGTTATTGCAAGTAAGGGAGAAAGAATTGTCATATCTCCTCCAAAACCCAAAAACCGTTGCTTTCCTACAGATAGTAAACTAATCAAATTAACAAAAAGGAAGAATAACAAAAGAGATGCATCCCATGATCAAATATCTTACTTAAGATCAGATAATAACTATGATTTGAGTGAGGGAGAAAAGAGAACGGAATGCATCTAAAGCCGATTCAGAAACAAGTTGAAGCCCATAAATAGAAAAGGAATTAGAACTTACATTAATCTATGAATGATTATTGATTGAAATGAGATCAGAGAACAAACGAGAGAGAGAGAAGAAGAGAGCGTCCGGGTCACTTATAGGAGTGGAGTGGAGTGGAGTGGAGTGGGAGCGTGTTCAATGATGACAGAGAGATCTGTCTCTGGTTTGGATGGATTTTTTATTTTATAATTTTTTTTTTATCTGTTGCATTTGCACATTTTAAGGACCGCAAAGCTCATCGATTCAAAATGCGACCTTTATTTATTTATTATTTTTATAACTCAAAATGCTTGCTTTGTTTTTTATTTTATGAGTGATACAATGAATTTTATTTTTTTTTACATAAATATTTAGATTGGAATTGAGGTTTATTGTCCTAATATTTCATTCTATTTTTTCAATATTTAATTAAATATTATGTGTGATATATGTGTGTATGTATATATATATATTTTTATTATTTGTTCAAGTCATTTCAAAATAGTTTAACTAATTATAATTATGTTTGTATGATTTGTATGATTGAGGGATTTTTGTTAAGTTAAATTTCAAAATAATAAATTTTTATATTTTGTATTGATGTTGATATAAAGACATTTTTATTTTAGTATTTTCAACAATATTGTCTATGATTTTTACATATCTTATTATTATGCTTTTTACTATTTATTTATTTGAATATCATTTATGGATTTACAATTTGTTTCAACTCTTCTTTTCAAATATTATATTACAATTTGATAGGTTAAAAATGATTGACAATATTATTAACATTCAAGTTCTGCAT
This sequence comes from Populus deltoides, assembly GCA_015852605.2. Classification (NCBI taxonomy): domain Eukaryota; kingdom Viridiplantae; phylum Streptophyta; class Magnoliopsida; order Malpighiales; family Salicaceae; genus Populus; species Populus deltoides. The sequence goes on along the minus strand of CM027571.2, from coordinate 20,577,094 downwards.
AATTGACTATGGTATATATTATGATATGAATTAAGTTAGGTTCAAATTTTGCATTCATTAAAATAAATATTGACTAGTTTTGTGAAATTATAAATATATCTTAAATCGTACATCTAATGGAGCTAGAACTTTACATAGAGATACTAGATACATTAAACTATATTGTGGTAGAATTTTAGGTCGATTGAAGTCCAATAACATATTATTTAAATAACACTTGACTATTTTCGGCCCAATCAGTTCAAACATGAAATAAGTTAATTTTAGACAAAAAAAAATGAAGATTAAATTAGGCTTATTTAGACCCTAAACTTGTGTATGGACTTGGATTACAAGAGTTCCTAATGTGGCTTGAATTCATGGAAGAATTGGAGTCCATTTTGTCATGGGATATGTGTGGTGGCTATGAGCTGTATAAATACTTTATTTTTGGTTGTCTTTTATTTCATTTTGTTCTTTTTAAGTTTCAACAGTTTGGAGAGAATTTCAACATTTAGTTTTCCATTTATGTTTTTGGTTTTGATTAATTAGCTAAGATCCAAGGTTTATTTGAGCTTAATTATTAATTAGTTTTCAGTTATGGTCGAAGGCTTGTTTGAGTCAATACTTTCAAGTTTATTAGTATAGGTTTTTGGTTAGTTTTATAAGTGCATCAATTTAGCTCACAATGGTAGTTCCATTAGGGTTTTTGTTTTCAATAGTATAAATACTCTTTGTAATGATAAAATATTCAAACTTGATAAATACTATTGATGCCAAATTTATATAGCTTGTGTGAGAGAGATTCTTACATTCTTTGGTTTTTTAATGAACTATGTCGCACCCGACATCGCGGCGGCCCAAAAAATTCTGAGATTGCGGAAAAAGAACAGATTTCTGGCATCTTGTTCTTTTAGGAAAAATATCTTTGTTTAAGGAGTCGCCACCTAGTATTATGGTCACTAGGAACCCTAACTGGTCAACAGAGATTCAATGGTACGGGACTGGTTATGTAAAAGGAAAGATATTATCACCCCTTAAACGTTCTGCCTAAGGCAGACTGCATTGCTGGTTTTGTCTTAAAATGCTAAACATTTATTCGTTTATGCTATGATGATTTGTTTGTAATATTCCTGACTCTGGCGCCAGTGAATATTCGATCGCGAATAATTCCAACTCTGGCGTTGGTAAAAATTCCACCCGAATAATTCCAACTCTGGCGTTGGTAAAAATTCATAGCCACCAAAAATAAATTCAGATTAATATTTTTTTTATTCCTGACTCTAACGCTAGTGAATAAACAAATAAACTAAATTTACGCATTCACATATTTTTTATTTTTTATGTAGTTAAAAAAAACAAAGAGAATAATTAAATAAGTATTTTTATTCTTGACTCTGACGTCAGTAAATAAATTTATTTTTCATACATGCACATATATTTTTTTGCTAAATTAAAAAAAAATATACGAATAAAAACAATATAAACTTAAACTAATATTTTATTCCCGGACTCTGGCGTGGGTGAATAAACTAGTAAATTTATATTATTTTTATTCTTCCACACACATATTTTTCTATTTTTTCTATTTTTCTATTTTTTATATATTTTATTTTTTTGGGGCTGGGCTAGACCCGACCCGATTTGCCACCTGGCCCAAACCAAAGGGCTCGGTGGCAAAAGAAGAAGAAGCACGCGTGAAGTAAATTCACGCGTGCATGAATAGTGTGAAGGTAATTAAATTACCTTCACACTGCATTAGAAAGTTTTGTTGAATGCAGAGAATGGAAACTTACCTGTGCAGCGGAGGACGGCGCCGAAGACGATGGCGTGGTGGCTGTTTTATTTTGTTTCCCGGTGTGGTTTCACTGTCCTTTGGGTTGTTCTTTTTCTGCAGGCACGAAATGGTTGCCCCTCTGTTTTTCTTTCCTTCTCTACTCTGTCTCTTTGCCTTTGTGTTCGGGAAGAAAGCTTTTGGGTTGGTTGGACCCAAGCTTTCTCGGGTTCTTTACTCTGGTTCTGCCCCTGTTTTTGCTCTGGTTTTCCTCTGTCTTTCTGGGTTTTTTTTTCTTGTTTTTGCTTGCGTTTCTCTCTTCCTGCTTCTGTTTTCTTCCCCGGTTTTGCTCTTTTTTGCCTCTGGTTTTCGGGTCCAATTCCCCTCTGTTCTGCCTCTCAGTTTCTCCCTGTTCTTCCCCTCAGTTTTCTCCCTGTTCTCCCCTCCGTTCGTCTTCGGTGCTCAAAATCCTCCTCTGTTCCGGGTCTTTTTTCGTCAGCTCCTCCGTTGTGTTCTTGTTTCCAGTGTTCTTTTCCCCCTCTGTTCCCCCCCTTGCCTCTGCTCTGCTCTGCCTTTTATAGAGCCCGAGCATGCAGAAAAAACCCGTTCCTCTGTTCATCAATCCATGAGCGAGATCATGGGCAAGAAATCATGGTGTCGTGGTCCACGATTTGCTGTATATTTCCTGTTGAATCGGCTTCATCCGCTCAAACGTGGGAGACGATGAACAATGCTTCCAAAACGGTGCCGTTGTGTCCTTGGGCATGGCTTTTTTTAATTTAGTCCCTAAACAGTTTAAACTTAACAATTAGGATCCTAATCAGAAACAATTGATTTCTAATTGTGCCCTTGGATTAAATTTAATTGAATCCTTGAGTTATAACGCCATTTACACAACAGTCCTAGATGTTTTGACTATTCAATTTGGTCCCTGGACTTTAATTTTCTAGCAATTTTTTCTTGAATCAGCTCTAAACTTTGATATTCTTTCAATTACACCCCTGATTCCTTTAATTAATTAAATCAAAGTTTAATTAATTAAATCAAAGTTTAATTAAGTCCTTAAACTCATTAATTCTTCAATTAAACTCTTGATTTCATTAATTAAAATAATCTGAATTTTAATTAAATCAATTCTCCAATTAAACCCTTGATTTAAGTAATTAAAAAGAGTTTAATTAAATCTTTAAACTTCCAATCATGCTGCCCTTAACCTAAATTTTAATTCATTCTTCATTTATTTTATTTTTATTTGTTTTTTCATCATTTTTTTTAATAAAAATAATTAAAATAAAAAGGCAAAACATTGAGTTATGATAGTTGCCCCCTCTTTATAATATTTACCATGCAAAGATATTTAGAAAATTTCATTTTCTTTTAGCTTTGTGTAGTAAATTTATAAAGAAAAGTAGATAAAGAAGATTTTTTTTATTTTTTTTTTGCTTTTTTAGTCTTGAAAACTTCAAAAACAGTAGATTGACATAAGATTTTAACAGAGAGAACAAATCATTTGGAAGACGGTCCATTTTTTTGTTGTTCGAAATGGATCAAATTGTTTTGGGCAACCTGCCCAATGATAAAAGAAACGCGAAGAATTTCGCGAGTGGTCTAATTGTTCCAGGCGACCTGCCCAATGATTGAAAAATACGAGAAATTTTTTTTTTTGTGATGGTATATTGTAATGGGTTACCGGCCCAGGTGGTCACATTGTAATGGGTTACCTGCCCAGTGTAGGATGGTATATTGTAATGGGTTACCCGCCCAAATGGTCACATTGTAATGGGTTACCTGCCCAATATAGGATGGTATATTGTAATGGGTTACCAACCCAGATGGTCACATTGTAATGGGTTACCTGCCCAGTTGGTCACATTGTAATGGGTTACGTGCCCAGTGGATGGTACATTGTAATGGGTTACCTGCCCAGATGGTCACATTGTAATGGGTTACCTGCCCAGTGGATGGTATATTGTAATGGGTTACCGACCCAGTTGGTCACATTATAATGGGTTACCTGCCCAAATGGTCACATTGTAATGGGTTACCTGCCCAGATGGTCACATTGTAATGGGTTACCGGCCCAGTGGATGGTATATTGTAATGGGTTACCGACCCAGTTGGTCACATTGTAATGGGTTACCAGCCCAAATGGTCACATTGTAATGGGTTACCAGCCCAAGTGGTCACATTGTAATGGGTTACCTGCCCAGATGGTCACATTGTAATGGGTTACCTGCCCAGTGGATCACATTGTAATGGGTTACCTGCCCAGTGGAAGAATACGAGAATTTTTTTTTTTTAAGACATGGTAAGGCTTGAAGGCACATTTATTCAATAGATGGAAGCTCAAAGGAAATGAGGGCTCGAAGGCGCACTCAAAAGGAGGTAGGATAGGAAATGCACTACCTTTGATGGTCGAGGGCTCGAAGGCGCTCTCGAAATAGAGATAAGACGAGGGCTCAAAGGCGCGCTCAAATGGAGATAAGACGAGGGCTCGAAGGCGCGCTCGAATGGAGATAAGACGAGGTTTGATGGTCGAGGGCTTGAAGGCGTGCTCGAAAAGGAGATAAGACGAGGGCTCGAAGGCGCGCTCGAATGAAGGTAGGATAGGAAATGCACTACCTTTGATGGTCGAGGGCTCGAAGGCGCGCTCGAAAAGAAACAAGACGAGGGCTCGAAGGCACACTCGAATGGAGAATGAAAGGTGGTAGGAAAATACAGATATTTTTCAAGTGGCCTAATTTTCATGGGCGGCCTGCCCAGGTTGAAAAATTCTCAAAAGTGAAAATTTTTCAAAAGTAATTTTAATGTTCGCCATTTCAAGTTGGCCTTCCGCTTGATGGATTCTGTTAGAATTTTCTCTAATAAAATTTGCAAAACTCATTGTCCAATGTCTCAAAGTTTAAATGATATGCATGAATCTTTACCTGATTTGAAATATAGGCCCCCCATTTCTTCTTAGTCTTCTCGTTGCTTGGTTAGTGAGATCTTACTATCTGATTTGAGTCATCTTTGTGGTTTGGCTTTCTAGCCCACTCGAGTTAGCCCATATAAGACTTTTTCCAGATTTGTTTGCACAACTCAGCCTTTATGGTACCCATCGTGACTCACATGCTTGCTAAAGATTTTTGGACTCGTCAAATAATTTGAGAGGACCATTCATTACCCCTCATCTTAATGTTAAAAACATTCGGTGTCACTAGCTGAAAGGATCAAACGGTCTTTTGTAAACCAAAATGCCCCCTTGTCTTGTTGTAAGGGATGATAGATTTTCCTTAAACACAATGTTGTCCCCTTGTACTGGTCATTGTCCCCAAGTGTGCTATGTCACTGACTTAGATGAATAATGATTTTAAGAGGCCATTCTCTCATTTGGTGAAGGAATATGAGTCTAGAATAAATCTTGAAATCTTGATCATGCATTTTAAAAACAAAAATTATTTCGATGTGAGTCTAAAATAATTTGTTTTTGAAATCTTGCAACTCCTTGATTATTTCCTTTCTTGGAAAAGAGATTATTTGCTCTTGTGTTCGATAATGAGGTCTTCGGTGAAAATACGTCATGAGATGACCCTTTGTTTTAAAGTGAAGGGCTCGAGAAAAAGCTCGAGGTTTTGTATGAGAAAAACTTGTCTCTTTTTGAACATTCATTTTTATCAGCATGAATAATAATGAGTAGTTTATTCTTGATGTCATGAATCTTATGAAAAAGTATTCTTTGCATTTTGAGAGCATTGTTTATTGTTCTAGGTTGCTTGCTTACTTGATTAGAAAGGACTTCTATCGGGACGTAACGTAGGCTGTGGTTCTTGGCTATGAAAGAAAACGATTCATAAGGCTCAAAGAGTGTTTCAGGGTCTCAAAGACTAAGGATCACTATCAACAGTTTGACTATTGATGTCATTCATATTTTCTTTTGCCGCTCTTCTTTGATTTGCCTTTTTTTTTATAGCTTTGTTAGAGCACACTCACTTTATCTTGGTTATCACTTTTTCTTGTGATTTGGGTATGCCCCCTAGCATTTGAGTTTCTTGGGCTCTTTATGCCTTTTTGGCTTTCTCACGGCTTTTTCTCATTTCTCATTGAAATTTTCTCTTGCCCCCCAGTGTGGGGTGTGATCCTAGTCGGGATTTGTTTTCATGAAAGAAAAAATTATTCAGGCTCAAAAAGGGATCGCATGGGATGTACTTATTTCAGAAAGTGAAAGGAATAACAAAGATGGCCTTTCCTCATTTCAAGCGCAAGCAGTCAAGATCAATAAACTTTGACCTCATCCAGTGTGATGGTTTGGTCCTTGCAAAGATGCATTTCATAAATCATGAGCAACGAGTTCACTATATACCATTATTCATACATTTAAAAACAAATGATTCAAGAGTCATGGGGTAAGTGTGTTTATTCATTTCTTTCTTTTCCTTTTCTTTTTCATAATTTTTATGGTTTATAATTTAGTCACCTCAATGATGAAGCTGCTTGATTCACTTGTAATTCTACAAGTAGAATGTGAAAAATATCATTTTTAAATGAACATCAAATTATTTTTGAAATCAAAATACCAGATCAAATTTTCAAAACTCCAATAGGGAAATGGATTTTGGTACAAGAGATGAATTGCGTCTATAAGATCACGCGAGGCTTCAAAGGTGTATTCGTGAGTTCTTATAAGAAAAAACTCTCTTAATCAGAATAATGCTTGGTCGTGAACACGTTTGAATGACAAACTCAATATTTCATTGAAGCTTAGGAAAAGAAGTTCAACAACAAAGATCTTATACCAACATGAATACTGGCATGATAACACATAAAGGAGCTAAACATTTAGTGATCATTCTCGACCTAATATCACCATAGCTTTCTCTTCAAGATAGTTGATTTCTGGGAGTCGGCGTAAAGAAATTAGTTATAGGAACAGTAAGAGCCTTGGCCACCCCCTTCAGTGTCCTTTCCTTTTTCGGTGAAACCGTTCTTTTCAGTTGGATCAGCAATTTTACCTAACCCAATGGCTTGTTCAATCCTCTCAGCTACAACAACCAGGTCAGTGAAATGTTGTGCAGAGCTTCTAACCAAGTATTCAAAGTACGGAGCTTTAAAGGTGTTGGAAAATAAACTGATCATCTCTTTTTCCAACATGGGAGGATTAACTTGTGCAGCTACCTCACTCCATCTCCAGGCGTATTCCCTTATGGACTCCTTGTTGTCCTTCTCCATAGCTTGCAAGCTTAACCGATCAGGGCCCACGTCTATATTGAACTTATATTGCCTCATAAAGGCATCCACTAAATCCTTTCATTTTTTAACCTTGGTATTGTCCAACCGCATATACCAAGTGAGGGCAACATTACTCAGACTGTCTTGAAAGAAATAAATCAACAGTTTCTCATTATCAACCACCTCAGCCATTTTGTTGCAGTATGCTTTGAGATGAGTTAAAGGACATTGATTTCCCGTATATTTAACAAATTCGGGCACTCTAAAATTTTTAGGAATGACAACGTTGGGCACCAAACACATCTCAACAGCCTTTATAGGATCATATAGGTGAATTCCCTCAAATGCCCTCATCCTTTGCTCTAGGGCAATGAATTTGTTTAGATCATCTTCTTTTACCACCTTGCCTTTTTGATATTCCTTCTCTATAGAATCAATGGTGGACGAACTCTCGAGGTATCGGCCTGGAAATGCATAGGTTGTTGAAATTCAGATGACACCCTATTTGCCCCCAGATTTTGTGGATCGAAATGAGTTACATGCATATCTTCAGGCTGAGCTATGAGTGTTGCTTTTCCGGATTTATCTCTCAAGGCCTGCTCGAGTAGACTAGTAAGCCTTGCGACTTCTTCTTTAAGATTGTCCACCTCTTTTTGATATTGGGCTTCCAATTGGGCTATTTCTTCATTTTCCATTTGTCTTTTTCTTGAATGGGTTTATTATATGTAGGTTTCAATGGGGAACCTATATTCCAACCTGTAAATGTAAATCATGCAATTTATGCAAAAATGTTGATTCAATTAAAAGTGCTTATGAAATGCAGACACATCCTTCACGGGATGACTACCTAATAGGAAGATCCTAACTGTTGAGTGCATCAAAGGGTTGGTCATTATCTAGTTTCAAAGGGTCTCTCGCATGCTCAGTGATCGTCCATGAAAGGTCGATATGAGGCTTACAAGTAGTAGGAAGATAGAGGCCCTGAGTAATATCAGTTCGGCATATCAACCACTTCCAAGTAAACAATCAAATGAGAGTTGGATGGTTTCACGAGTCTTACCCAGGCTAAAGCCATTGGGGTACCGTTACTTTCCCGCTTATCCTAGATTTTCAGGTGTGCGCTTTTGACGTGATGCATGACAATATAAACATGGATGCATGCTAAAGCAGTAAATTCAAGAAAAATAAACAAATAAACACAACATAACAAACATTATAGCAATTGATAAACAAAAGGCAAAGCTTAGTCCATTAGTCCCCAGTGGAGTTGCCATTCTGTCGCACCCGACATCGCGGCGGCCCAAAAAATTCTAAGATTGCGGAAAAAGAACAGATTTCTGGCATCTTGTTCTTTTAGGAAAAATATCTTTGTTTAAGGAGTCGCCACCTAGTATTATGGTCACTAGGAACCCTAACTGGTCAACAGAGATTCAATGGTACGGGACTGGTTACGTAAAAGGGAAGATATTATCACCCCTTAAACGTTCTGCCTAAGGCAGACTGCATTACTGGTTTTGTCTTAAAATGCTAAACATTTATTTGTTTATGCTATGGTGATTTGTTTATAATATTCCTGACTCTGGCGCCAGTGAATATTCGATCGCGAATAATTCCAACTCTGGCGTTGGTAAAAATTCCACCCGAATAATTCCAACTCTGGCGTTGGTAAAAATTCATAGCCACCAAAAATAAATTCAGATTAATATTTTTTTTATTCCTGACTCTAACGCTAGTGAATAAACAAATAAACTAAATTTACGCATTCACATATTTTTTATTTTTTATGTAGTTAAAAAAAACAAAGAGAATAATTAAATAAGTATTTTTATTCTTGACTCTGACGTCAGTAAATAAATTTATTTTTCATACATGCACATATATTTTTTTGCTAAATAAAAAAAATATACGAATAAAAACAATATAAACTTAAACTAATATTTTATTCCCGACTCTGGCGTGGGTGAATAAACTAGTAAATTTATATTATTTTTATTCTTCCACACACATATTTTTCTATTTTTTCTATTTTTCTATTTTTTATATATTTTATTTTTTTGGGGCTGGGCTAGACCCAGATTGAGCCCGCTTTGCCACGCCCAAACCAGGGGTCTTTGGGCAAAAGAAAGAAGAAGCAGCGTGAAGTAAATTCACGCGTGCATGAATAGTGTGAAGGTAATTAAATTACCTTCACACTGCATTAGAAAGTTTTGTTGAATGCAGAGAATGGAAACTTACCTGTGCGGCAGGAGGGCCGGCGCCAAGACGATGGCGTGGTGGTCGTTTTATTTTGTTTCCGGTGTGGCTTCACCGTCCTTTGGGTTGTTCTTTTTTCTGCAGGCACGAAATGGTTGCCCCTCTGTTTTTCTTTCCTTCTCTGCTCTGTCTCTTTGCCTTTGTGTTCGGGAAGAAAGCTTTTGGGTTGGTTGGACCCAAGCTTTCTTGGGTTCTTTACTCTGGTTCTGCCCCTGTTTTTGCTCTGGTTTTCCTCTGTCTTTCTGGGTTTTTTTTTCTTGTTTTTGCTTGCGTTTCTCTCTTCCTGCTTCTGTTTTCTTCCCCGGTTTTGCTCTTTTTTGCCTCTGGTTTTCGGGTCCAATTCCCCTCTGTTCTGCCTCTCAGTTTCTCCCTGTTCTTCCCCTCAGTTTTCTCCCTGTTCTCCCCTCCGTTCGTCTTCGGTGCTCAAAATCCTCCTCTTTCCGGGTCTTTTTTCGTCAGCTCCTCCGTTGTGTTCTTGTTTCCAGTGTTCTTTTCCCCCTCTGTTCCCCCCTTGCCTCTGCTCTGCTCTACCTTTTATAGAGCCCGAGCATGCAGAAAAAACCCGTTCCTCTGTTCATCAATCCATGAGCGGGATCATGGGCAAGAAATCATGGTGTCGTGGTCCACGATTTGCTGCATATTTCCTGTTGAATCGGCTTCATCCGCTCAAACGTGGGAGACGATGAACAATGCTTCCAAAACGGTGCCGTTGTGTCCTTGGGCATGGCTTTTTTTAATTTAGTCCCTAAACAGTTTAAACTTAACAATTAGGATCCTAATCAGAAACAATTGATTTCTAATTGTGCCCTTGGATTAAATTTAATTGAATCCTTGAGTTATAACGCCATTTACACAACAGTCCTAGATGTTTTGACTATTCAATTTGGTCCCTGGACTTTAATTTTCTAGCAATTTTTTCTTGAATCAGCTCTAAACTTTGATATTCTTTCAATTACACCCGATTCCTTTAATTAATTAAATCAAAGTTTAATTAAGTCCTTAAACTCATTAATTCTTCAATTAAAATCTTGATTTAATTAATTAAACTAATATGAATTTTAATTAAATCAATTCTCCAATTAAACCATTGACTTAAGTAATTAAAAAGAGTTTAATTAAATCTTTAAACTTCCAATCATGCTGCCCTTAACCTAAATTTTAATTCATTCTTCATTTATTTTATTTTTATTTGTTTTTTCATCATTTTTTTTAATAAAAATAATTAAAATAAAAAGGTAAAAAATTGGGTTATGACAAACTAAATTGACATATCAAAGATTAACTGACTTTATGACGTCTTTCTTATACTTCTTGTTTATGAATTGGTATTCATAGGATAAAGGTTCTTATTCCAATAATGATAGTGCCTAGAAACATGTTTTCATTATGTGATACTTTTATCAGATCTATTTTGATTTTTCAAGATTTATTTTCAATCTTGTTATGAATTGCGTAACCACAAGGTTCACATTATACTATTAAATAGTAAACAAACATCCAAATGAAAAAAAAAAGAGTAATCATATATAACCAATGAAGAAAATAAACATTCATATAAAACTATTTATAGAATTAAGAAACTAGAGAAAACTATAGAATATTTTATCAAATAATAGTGACAAAAAATGGAAGTTGGGTAAAATGTACAAAGAAAAACATTATGCATATATATAATTTATTTTACCTACATTAGATGGAAAATATACAAGCCATGCTCTTTAATAAGTTCCTTTAGCTATAATAGCTAACAAGTATATTTTTCACCCATGACATTATTGCTTCTTAAATGGCTCCATATTTAAATTTTATGAACAATACCCACTGCAAATAATGCATAACTGTAGCATTATTGTAAAATTAGATATAATAAACAAAATCTTGTCTTTAAAGATATTTTCCCAACTTAAAATTATCCTCCAGGATCTAATAAGTTTCTTATCTAAAGATAAGAGTTATAGAAACAGCGACCACGATAAAAAAAAAATTCTAACAAATCTTGTAAATACAGAAAAATAATACTATGATTTTTTTAACACATTTTAATTATAAAAATGCTTACACCCTTACAATAAAATAATTATTTTTTATGATTTTTAATGTTGTTATTGTTATTATTGTTGACAACAACAAATATAATGATTCTCCATGATATCCTAAAAAAAACTAAAAATAATGATTAGTTACAAATTAAATTATTTTGATAATAATAAAGGATTGATAAATTTATGCAATAGGATCTCATATATATATATATATATATATATATATATATATATTGATTGGTTCATCCTCTTATATCTTTTGCACATAAATGGAAAATCGATTGAAGAAATGGAAGCCCAAAAATCGAGAAAATTATTATGTGAAGATAGAGTAGAAGCAGAATTCTTTAAAATGATGATTTTTACACCGACAAAGTTAATAAAAAGATCACGAGTTGGGGACAGAACAAAACATGCCATTTAAGCCCCTGAGGGTTTAAGTTAAAAGAAAGCCCTAGTTCGTAGTAGTAAATGACAGAGTGACAGGCAGACAGACAGGGCGTCTTCTTCCTCCGTAGGTTTTGTCGGCCGGTCAGTCACATTTGCAGGTATGCTCTTCAAAACCTACTCCATTTATACTACTAGAACTAAGCACTTGTTGCATAGAAAATCTCTCATAAGCCCTGCTTTCAACCTCCACACCAAACCCATTTCAAGCCTCAAAGTTGTGTGGCGCAGGGACCCACAACTAGACCATGCCATTGAGAGAGATAAGCCATACAAAATCTGCTCAAAAGTTGTCAAAGAGGTCCTTAACGAACCGGGTCAAGTAATCCCACTTCGTTACCTCGAAAACAGGCGCGAGAGATTGCGCCTCAATGTAAGAATTTCTACTTTTCTTAATAGAAACCCTGCCCTCTTTGACGTTTACCAGGATCGAATCAAACCCAAGTCAGAACCCGTCCGGTTTGTCCGTGTTAGCCATCGGTTAAGGAATTTTCTTGAAGAAGAGAAAAGGATTGTTTTGGAAAATGAGGGGTGGATTGTTTCGAAATTGTGTAAGTTGCTGATGATGGCTAAGGATAAGGTCCTTAGTGTGGATAAATTGGTACATGTGAAGAGAGAATTTGGTTTTCCTAATGACTTTTTGGTTAATTTGGTACCTAATTATCCAAACTATTTTAGGCTAATTGGTCCTCCTGAGGAGGGAAAGTCATTTCTTGAGTTGGTTGAATGGAATCCTGAGTTTGCAAAATCAATAATCGAGCAAAGAGCTGAAGATGAGTTTGGGTTGACGGGAATTCGTATTAGGCCTAATTTTTACTACAAGCTTCCTCCGGGGTTCTTCTTGAGGAAGGAGATGAGGGAGTGGATTCGGGATTGGTTGGAACTTGATTACATATCACCATATGTTGATGTGTCACACTTGGATCAAGCTTCACAGGAAATGGAGAAGAGGACTGTTGGGGTTTTCCATGAGTTGCTATCGCTTTCGTTGTTCAAGAGGATTCCAGTGCCCATACTGGGGAAGTTTAGTGATGAGTACAGGTTTTCCAGCGCATTTTCAAGTGTGTTCACTAGGCATTCAGGAATATTTTACATGTCACTGAAAGGAGGGATTAAGACTGCGATGCTAAGGGAAGCTTATAAGGACAGCGAGTTGATTCAAAGGGATCCTTTGCTTGAAATAAAGGACAAGTTTGTTCAGTTGTTGGAAGAGGGGTGGCAGGAGAGACAGGAGCAGTTGAGGTTACAAAGGGAAGAGGTTAAGAAGAACAGAGTAATGATGGCATTGGGGGATGGGGACACCGATGGACAAGAGAGCAGCAGGGAATTCGATGGGCAAGAAGTCAAGTGATAGCTGTGACTTCCCAAGTTATGCTGATATCGGGAGGAAACCAAGGCAAAGGAGCTGCTGATGCTTAATGATAAGGAACAATCTTCCCAGAGTTAGACACATACTGCATGATTTTCAATTCTCACTAAGGTTCTGAACTTCCATGAATATATGGCAATTAAAAGGTAGGGCTTTGTCATGATGGCCAGTGGTGATGGCTTGAGATTGCATAACCAATTAACTCTACCAATTGCGAGTTACAACATGCTAAATTTCTGTGAGTTCCTAAATGTCTTTCTTCTTTGCCTGTCCTGTGCAAGGAAGTTCAAAATGCAAAGCATTTCTAAGGAAAAAGAGACTTGATTTTGTTTTAAAACAAATTAGCTAGCTAAACAATAAGTCATCTTGGGTAATTTCCATCTTTGTTTGTGTGCCCAAGAGGTGATAGTTTGATGAACTACACATTCCGTTGTATGTGCTAGGCGTTGTGGTGAATATTCTTCTATATTTGGATCTTAAGTATCATTGTGGTGATGGATAAAAAAAATAAAAAATTCTTAATTTTTATCAATAAAAAAAATAAAAATAAAATTATCACTTAGTATTTTAATTATTAAAAACTCTAACTTGCTTTAGAGACTTGATAAAAGAACTGATTATGTATATGGATGATGTATCACTCCTAACACATTTTATCTAAGATAAAATATATTGTTTCTAACTATTGGTTTGTCTTATGGTTAAAGTTAGTCCACCCCAAGAGAGTGAGCTATAAATTTATGGTTAAATTTAGTTATTTTAAAGACAAAACATATAAAATAAAAAAAACTGTTTTTTAATTTAATATTGAAAATATATTTTAAATATAAGTTCATAATATCTATGTTAAAAGAAATAAAATAAATTTTTTAGTTTTTTTTAAATTTAAGTTAAATTTCTCATGAATTTTACAAACTAATTATTAAATCTAAAAATATATGCAAAAATATTAACAAATTTTTATTTTTGAATTTTGGTATTTAAATATGCTAAATTATATCATGTATTTTTTTTTATTTCTACAAATATAATTTTTTTTGTTTTTGAGAGAATTGATCATATACAATAAAAAATATTTAAATATATTTTTTAAAAAAGATTTTTGTTATTTTTTATAATGTTTTAGAAAAAAATGCTATATTATTTAATAATAAAAAATCTCACATATTTTTTCTTTGTATCTAAATGTATTAAATTTTTTTTTTTAGGTTATAATTTTAAATATTAAATATATAGTTTTTTCTTTGTCTATAAAAGGATGAGAGGGGCTGGGTTTGTTGTTGGAGGAGTTGTTGTCCTAGTAGTTGACGGTGGTTCATGGCAAAAGGCTATTGGCAATGGTTAGAGGTTGAAGGCGAGTGATTTTTTTTTCTTTAACTAATTTCTTCTTTTCTAAAAATTATTTATTATTTTTTTTAATTACTTAGTCTCCAAGTAAATTTGATAATCAAGTAAACTAAATTAAAAACTTTAGTTCTTTATTCTATATAATTTTTTTTTGTAATTTTGATCTTTTTATTTAAGTTTTTTTCTTGAAAAGATTTCTGTCAACTCGAGTAAAATAAATTAATAATTTTAAAATAAACATGTTAAAAACTAAATAAGTAAATTTTTGAATTTTTAATTATTTTAAAAAGACATTGAAAATATCAAAAACAATACATAATATATCAAAAATATATATTTCAGATATTTTTTTTGGTGTTTTTTTGCTATATTTTGGATTTTGTTTTTGAAGAAAATAAGAGAAAGAGGGTCGTAAATCAGGCTACTACACAGGCTTTGAATTTTCTAACCACTTGCCTTTCAGCTTCCAAATATTATGCCTATTGATAAGTAGCAAGTTTTTATTTACCGTTTATATGAATTTCAGATCTTGCACAACACTAATATAAGATCACCTGGTAACTGCATGAATGCTTATATGTTTCTGAAAATCTGGATAAAGTCTCATTATGTTGCAGAGCAGAATTACTCCCTTTCCCCCCATATGAAATGGCAAAGGCATTACGTGTGTCACGGCTGTGCATAATCACAGGTGTAATCAACTGCATTTTTTACTTTCAAGTTTCTGGTTTTGCTCAGATCTTGGCTTTCGAGGTCCAAACAACTATGCTTGCATGTCTGCGCACTTTTTCCTCCGAAATTATGCATGCACGCTGCACCTGTCTTGCCTTATTATAAAATTGTTACTGAGAGAATGCATAACAGGTTTCAACTCCAATCGTGTAAATGCTTTGTATTTCAGGTTGTGTTGCCATTATGGAATGAAAGTAATTATACTTGTAGGATTCTGCAAGACTACAAAGAATGGCTGTGGCGGACAGCTGAACACCCTTTACCTCTGTGACTTGTTCTAAATTTACCCCCAGACACTTTGGTCGGAAGATAAGTTGCAACACAATGACATTCTGATTTGCGTCATTATACTGGTGTGCATAGAGAATAGTAAGAAGTTTTTATTGGTGAAGTAAGTCTAAAGACTTAATTAAAACTTCCAACAAGTTTAATTGACTTATTTAAGGACTTAATTGAAGAAAAATAAAGTTTAAAAGTCAATTGAGAAAAAAAATTAAAGGAATTAATTAAGTTCAAAGAAATAATTAAACTTCTAATAGGTTTTATGGATTTAATCAAGGATTCAATTGAAGAAAAATCAAGTTTAAAGGTCTAATTCGAATCAATTCACAAAGATTGAAAGATTTGGGACACAATTGAAACTTTGAAATGCTAAATATATGCAATCAAGGGTTTAATTGAAAATCATCTGAAGTATGAAGCTTAATTGAGGACCACATTGAAGAAATCTTAAACAAAGGACTACTTTGTAAAAAAACACTGAAATTTAAAGGTCCAATTGAAGAAGGCTGGGGGTAAAATTAAAAGGAATCTAAAAGATTATTGTTGATTGAGGGCTTCATTGCAAAGTGCCAAAGGTTCAACGATCAAATTGAGAAAGACCATAATTTTATTATTCATTGTCTTCTTCCCTTAAAACAAAAGAAAAAAGATGCCTAAGTGCCCACCTTTCAGCCCTAATTTCTCCCTCACCCTTTTATCATACCACACAAAACTTATGTCAACTTATAAGTTGATATTTATACTTCACTCTAAGCCAAAATTTCAGCTCTTATTGCATTAAAATAACCTATAGATTATCTCCTTAAAATACTACCCAACACTGCTTTACCTACAAAAATAGCCTTGTGTCCTCCCTTTGGCGGTTGTAGAATAGGACAAACTTTTATCTTTAGCTTTAATAAATGGATGAGATCAATTCCTTAACATTAAGGGTTAAGATCCCATACCATAAACCCTAGAACCTCCCTATTTATCCTATAAAAATCTCATAAAACCCTAACTCAAGTAGCTAGAGGGAGTAGCTAGAGGGAGGGGGGTACTGTCTTTAATCTTTTAGTTCTTGAAATCTACTCCATCTTTTCTTGGTGAAATGGTTGATGGATTATGTTCAATACTTGTAAAAGGTCCCCTCCTTAGAGTTTGGGTACTCTCCGATGATTAAGTCAATACTATATGAAAGAAAAAACAATCCTTTTTTAGAAGAAAGCTCTAGAAATAGATATATATCATTCGTAATATAAATGAATTGAACTAGCCTTGTGGAGGTTGCATTGGTTCCTTTTAAAGCTCTTGACCCTTTTCATGGAAAGGAAAAAGTTTACATATCAGCCATATATCTCTGTCTTGTCATGATAAAATATCTCAGACTCATTAGAGTAAAACATCTCTGACTTATCAGAGTAAAATATCCCTGACTCATTAGAGTAAAAAATCTTTGACTGTGGGTCTGGCGATTTACCAAACCAATACATGTTTAAGCTTAATGTTTGGCTGAGCCTAGAGATGACGAGTCTCATGGTTCGCCAGACCCATGAATGTATGGGCTCAACGTTTGGCTGAGACCAGGATGGTAGGTCTAGCGGTTTGCCAAACCCACAAAAGTCTAGGCTTTGCACTTTATTGAGCTCGGAGATGGCGAGTCTGGTAGTTCGCCAGATTCACCAACATTTACAACACTTGGTTAAACCCAAAGATTATGGGTTATCAACCTAAACTTTGTTCATTAGCTAAAAGGGGAAAACTTATCTTTAAACCTAGTTGGCTTATTTTTAATGGGAGAAGGTGTTTCTTGGGAAACAAAACAATTGCTTACATTAAATAAGGTAATTGAGTGAACTTCTGGAGATCTGTGATGATATGAAAAATTATTCATTCGTCAATGGGAGTAAGAAGTTTTTTTCTTTATAACCCTAATCATTCTTATTTGTGACTTTTCTTTTACTTTCATTCTTTGTGATTTTTGAAAATTTGTTCCCGTAACAAAACCCAAATTATCTTTTCCACTTTTATTTTTTATCCAAAAAGGGAAAAACTATTTTAGATATTTCTTTCTTCAAAACCTTTTTCCTTATCTTTCTTTTACTCGGTTTAAAAAAAAACCCCAGGAACATCAGACTTGATTCTAAAAGAGAAGTGCTCCATCCATTGACAAGGAGTTCAGGTTTCAATTAGAACTTTAAAGAAGTGATAGGGGACATGGGTCTCTCATATTGGGACCTAAGATGAGAGAAAGTTCCACATCGACAACCTCCTCTAGTGGGAAGGATAAGAGAATATCTCCTCGTAAGAGTTCATCTTTTGCTCATTTTAGAGACGTTGAGGAGAGAAGGAGATTGCCTCAAACTTCTAATGACAATGTCCTCGACAACATATATGTTACAAACATGGAATTCATGACTCATAACCAACCTGGTAAGTATGTGGCTCAAATGCCTCACCCTGATGAACGCATTAGCTAATTGACCCTAGGCAACTCCTATAATTATTTTGAAATTACCACCCTATCTGTATGAATTCAATGGGATACTCTTTCCTTTTTTAAGGATTTATAAGGGATGTGTTCAGCTACTACCAGCTAGGCACAGGTTAGCTGTATCCCAATATGTGGACAATTATGTCCTCATTTGAAAATTTTGGTAGAATGATTGGGCTCAAGCCCATGGTAAATGTTTTTAAGAGTTGCTACAAACTGGTCACCAATACTGATGGCGGCAATGACGTGTATTGGTTCTTCATCTTTGCAAACAGAAAAAATGGTGATGTGAAGAACACATTGACTGGGAAGCCATCGTCTATCAAGAAGTGGAGGGGGAGTTGGGTTGGTTGTAAGATATGTCGAGATGATCAATCGCTGGAGGGATTAAAGTCAATTTAGGGTTGTTCCCACTATTAGAGGGTTCCATATACGAAGTAAACAAGCCTCGTCTAAGATCATACTAGGAGAAGAACTGTGTCATACTGGATTCGATCCCCATCGACCATGAAGTTGATAAAATGGCCAATACCAGGCCATTTTGCAAGGTATAAAGTCTTCCTACCATTTTCCTTTGCTTTCACCTTGTTTCAAAATCTAACCTTCATTTGTCCCTATAGGGTAAATAGCTAAATAAGAAAGAGAAACACCATGGGATCCTCCTGTAAAGAGCTTGCCCTAGAGGTCTTTGTCTTGTGCCATTGGTGGAGGCAGAGGTGAAGAGAGGAGGGGAGACTCCTCCATCCTTGTTGGGAAACTCCTTATTCTTAAGGGTTCTGCCTCCATAGAGACAATAGTGGGGGCTATAGCCCCCTTGAAGCTAAGGGTTGTGATCTTCCCTTATCTAGGGAAGAAGTAAACTTGACTCCCTTTTGTAGTGATTGCGAGTGCGACCATCTATTTCAAGAAGAGAAAAATCTTTGCTCCGGTAGAAACCCGTGCTCTAGTCCTACTGATAAAGGCTCTTATAGCGGTGTTCCCTTTGCCTCAACTTCTTGCATTACCATTTGAGAAAGTGATAATTAGGACCTCCACTGGAGTTAACATTAATTAGTTTAAGGACATTTTCTCTAATTTGGCTCTAGGCTGTAATCTATTCAATTTCCCTACCCTAATGGATGAGGAGAGGCAATTGATGGAGGCTATGATTAGAGGGAGAATGGGCCTTGATAAGGACAACCTCAAGGTGGTGAGAACACTAAAGAGGGTCCTTACCATCCCGTCAGATATCTTTGTGATGTTTGATGAAAGCTTCTATCAATATTTGTGTTTAACTAGCCAAATGGCTTTTAGGCTATGTTTGTTTTACACCTGCTTTTGCGTTTGCGGTGTAACAAACGCAATAAGGTGTTTGGTAACATACCAAACTATGTTTTGTACTGCGGGACCAACTAAAAAATTGAGTTTGAAACATATTTTTTGTGAAGCAGTTTTTACATGCTTTTTTAACTAAGTTTCGTAAAACCCTGTTTGTTTTTGCTTTTTAAAAGCGTTTTTGAAAATATTTGAGAATTTTTTATTTTTTTCTTTGCTTCAAATTAATATATATATATTTTATATTTTCAGATCATTTTGATGCGCTGATATCAAAAATATTATTTTGATGCATTTCCAAGTAAAAAACACTTTGAAAAACAACTGCAACCACACTTCTACCAAACATTTTAGTATATTTTTTGCTGCACATAAACTTTAACCACGATTTTTACCGAACATATACTAAATCCAACTAACCACAACTAACTGCACTTTTTTTTTAACTTAATTTTTTTAAACCACAACCATAAAAGCTACCTAAAAAACAAACACACTCTAATGTAAGGAAAAATAAACCCTTGTTTCTTTTTTCTTTTTGGTTTGATGATTACCTTTTTTAACATTATCCCTGTCAAACCTTTATAATATATGCCTATTCCCGAAGGCATTAGGCAACTGAAAGAAGTTATTTAAGGGTGATCGTAGCTATGAATAAGAAAAATCAAGCTGCATTTAAATAACTACAAGGGGAAAAAAACTATCATGGAGGCCGAGCTACAAAGCATTGAGGTGGCCTATACCATGCTAAAGGACCAAGCACAAGGTCTTGTCTTTGAGTTGAGTTACATGGAAAAAATGCTTATAGCCTCCTACAACTAGGTGGTTCCGCTGAGTCAGGAGATCTTTGAAGTTAAGGCCTCCCAAGTTAGTTCGTGGGATGAGCTTGCTACCATATAAGTTGAGCTTGCTATTAGTAGGGAAGAATCTCAACATTCCTAGGCGATGTTGAAGGCCCTAAAGGACTCTCTTGAAGAGTTCCATAAAGTTTTCAAGGGTTCAATAGTTTTAACCAAGATGATGTGAGATAATATTTTCCTAGCCATGTCCTACCTATACTTATTCATTCTCTCAAGAGGAATACAAGTGGATTTTAGTATATCCTTCCATCCAGTCTTAGTCCTTGATTTCACAGATGTATTCCAAGTTAAGGCCACTACAGCTTGACGAGGGAAGTATCTAGCTGAGGAACCTAGGCTGAATTTTTAGATCCCTCTATACATGTACATATGTATTCTTCTTTCATATACAACATTTTTTTAATAATATAACTCTTTTATCTCCATATTGTTTTATGTGAGCTTAGAGTCCTTATGTAAAGTTCTTGTCTCGGTCCAATACCAATACTTATGAGACCATTTTTTGGTCCAACACCCATATTTAGAAGATCATTTCTAGGTTCAATTCCCAAACTTAAGAGATCATTTCTAGAGATGGACGATGAATCATCTAACCTTAGAAGAGTTTATGATGGTTTTGCCTTACAGAATCTGAGAAGGGATATGATTTGTAGATGTCTGTTTATTGTTGATGTAGTGTCTATCTTATTCTTGGAGAAAAGTGTGATTACACTAGGAAGAAGATGTCAATCCATTCCAAGGTAAAATGTATTGTAGAACTAGAGAGACATTCATTACTTCCAAAGTAAACGTTCTATCACAGTAGAAAGAGTAAATCCATCATATCTTTGGAAGATTTGAAAGGCTTGTGCCTTGGGGAGACTGTATCCATCTCCATTGCTGATGCATTGTCTATTTCATCTTTGAAGAAAAATATAATCGCACTAGGGAGAACGTGTCAATCCCTTCCAAGGTAAACTTTGTCGTAGCACTATAGAGACGTTCATTAATTCCAAAGTAAATATGTTATTGCACTAGAAAGAATAAATCCATCCAATCTTTGAAAGATTTGAGAGGCTTGCGCTTTGAGGAGACCGTATCTATCCCCATTCCTGATGTAGTTTCTATCCCATCCTTGAAGAAAAATGTGATTGTAATTGGGAGAACATGTCAATCCCTTCTAATGTAAAATGTTTCGTAGCACTATAGAGACGTTCATTAATTTCAAAGTCAATGGACTATCAAACTAGGGAGAGTAAATCCATCCAATCTTTGGAAGATTTGAGAGGCTTGCATTCTGGAGGGACCGTATCCATCCCTATTTCTGATGCAATTTATATCCTATACTTAAGAGATCATTTCTAGGTTCAATTCCCAAACTTAAGAGATCATTTCTAGTGATGGGTAATGATTCATCTAACCTTATGAGAGTTTATGATTGTTATGCCTTTTCGGAACTAAGAAGGGATATGATTTGCAAATGTTTGCTTATTGTTGATGTAGTGTTTATCTCATTCTTAAAGGAAAGTGTGATTGCACTAGAGAGAACATGTCAATCCCTTCAAAGGTAAATGTATTGTAGAACTAGAGAGACGTTCATTACTTCCAAAGTAAATGTTCTATCATTGTAAAAATAGTAAATCCATCCTATATTTGGAAGATTTGAGAGGCTTGCGTCTTAGTGAGATTATATCCATCCTCATTGTTAATGCAAGGTCTATCTTATAATTGAAAAAAAGTATGATCGCATTAGGAAGAACATGTCAATCCCTTCTAATATAAAATGTTTCGTAGTACTATGAAGATGTTCATTGTTTTCAAAGTAAATATGTTATCACATTAGAAAGAGTAAATCCATCAAATCTTTGGAAGATTTGAGAGGCTTGTGCTCTTGAGAGACCATATCCATCCCCATTGCTAATGCAGTTTCAATCTCATCCTTGAAGAAAAGTGTGATCGTACTACGGTGAATATGGAAATCCCTTTCAAGGTAAAATGTTTTGTAGCACTATAGAGACATTCATTTATTCCAAAGTAAATGTGCTATCAAACTAGAAAGAGTAAATTCATCCAATCTTTGAAAGATTTGAGAAGCTTGCACTCTGGGGAGATCGTATCCATCCTCGTTTCTGATCCAGGTTATATCCTATACTTAAGAGATCATTTCTAGGTCTAATTCCCCAACTTAAGAGA
This sequence comes from Populus deltoides, assembly GCA_015852605.2. Lineage (NCBI taxonomy): Eukaryota > Viridiplantae > Streptophyta > Magnoliopsida > Malpighiales > Salicaceae > Populus > Populus deltoides. The sequence continues at coordinate 20,554,842 of CM027571.2, read as the reverse complement.
TCATTTATGGTGATGAGTGATGAATCATCTAACCTTAGAAGAGTTTAGGATGGTTATGCATTTTAGGAATCGAGAAGGGATATGATTTGAAAACGTCTGCTTATTGTTGATATAATGTCTATCTCATTCTTGGAGAAAAGTGTGATCGCACCAGGAAAAATATATTAATTTCTTCCAAGGTAAAATGTACTGTAAAATTAGAAAGACGTTTATTACTTTCAAAGTAAATGTTCTATCACAACAGAAAGAGTAAATCCATCCCATCGTTGGAAGATTTGAGAGGCTTGCGCTCTAAGGAGACTGTATCCATCCTCATTGTTGATGCCGTGTCTATCTCATCCTTGCAGAAAAGTGCGATGGCACTAAAGAGAACATGTCAATCCCTCTCAAGGTAAAATGTTTTATATCATTTTAGATATGTTTATTAATTTCAAAGTAAATATATTATCGTACTAGGGAGAGTAAATTCATCCAATCTTTAGAAGACTTAAAAGGCTTGCGTTCTAAGGAGACTGTATCCATCCCCATTTCTGATGCAATGTATATCCCATCCTTGAAGAAAAGTGTGATCGTACCAAGAAGAACATGTCAATCCCTTTCAAGATAAAATATGTTGTAACACTAGGAAGACGTTCATTACTTCCAAAGTACATTTCCTATCACACTAAGATGAGTAAATCCATCACATCTTTGGAAGCTTTGAGAGGCTTGCATCCTGGGAAGACTGTCTCTATCCCCGTTATTGATGCAGTGTCTATCACATCCTTGAAGAAAAGTGTGATCGCTTTAGGGAGAATATTTTAATCCTTTCCAAGGTAAAATATGTCGTAGCACTAGAAAGATGTTCATTACTTCTAAAGTAAATGTGCTATCTCACTAGAAAGAGTAAATCCATCCCTAATTTGTTAGATTTGAGACCTAATAAGTAGAAAAAATTTGTTATTTTGAATAATATAATTCATACACAAGAAACTTACATTTCTAAGTCATTGACCATAACACATTTCTATCCCGCTTTGAGGGCCCAAAGAAGAGAGGGAATTGTGTTTCTACAATGAAGGTTTTCTAGGTAGTTGTTAAAAGGATTATTCCCCAGATAAACATAGTTCCTTGAGTTATTATGAAAATATGACTAGTAAAAGAGAAGGTAACCTTTCTATTTAAGGATCATCTACTCTATCTAGTTCATAAGCTTGGTAAGAGTCCTTGATTTGCAATAAATCCTAAAGTTACATGGATTGAACCAATACTCTGTTGGTAGCCATTGAAGGCTTTCTAAAACCTTAAAGTTCCAACTCCAATAGTAATTAAGGATGATAATAGCCTGGCTCCTAGAGGAGTGATCAATGACTTTTTGATCATTTTTCCATAGAGGGCAGCACTAATGATGTCTGATTTTATCTCATGGGTTTGAAAGTCAAGCTGAGGCCTAGGATAAGATTATTAATCTCCTGGTCCTAACAATCTGGTCCATCTTTTCTTAGCAAAATAGATGATGGATTATGCTCAATACCTGCAAAAGGTCCTTTCCTTAGAGTTGTCTCGTGGAGGTTATATTGGTTCCTTTTTATAGCTCCTAGGGTCTCTCCTTTCATGGAAGGATAAAAGATTCACAAATCAACCAATATTTCTGTCTTGTCATGATAAAATATCTTAGACTCATCAGAGTAAAATATCTTTGACTGTAGATCTAGCGATTCATCAGACCCATACAAGCCTAGGCTAAATGCTTGGCTGGGCTCAAAGATAATCCAAACCAATACATACCTGGACTTAACATTTAGTTAAGCCTAAAGATGGTGAGTCTGGCAACTTTCTAGATCCATACAAGTCTAGGCTTAATGCTTAGTTGAGTCCGAAAACAGTCGGTTTGACAGTTCATCAGACTCACATATGTTTGAGATCAATGATTGACTAAGCCCATAAACCTGCAGATCTTCAAAAGTCTGGGTTGAGCGCTTGGTTGAGCCTGAAGATGATGGGTTTAGCAGTTCACCATACCAACACATATTTGAGCTCAACATTTAGTTGAGCTAAGAGATGATGAATTATCATCCTAAACTTTGTTTATTTGTTGAGAATGGAGGGCTTAGGAAAAACAAAAAAAATGTTTTTATTATACTATTTTGGCTAAATTAGAAAAACTAGGCATAATAATTAACTAGAACTCTTTTTCTTAGATGTGACTAAGTGAGTTACTTGCCAACATCATGTATATAGGAAGGAACCATAGAATTATCGAAGATATGATAGAACAACTAAATATAGTTTCCTTTCTCTTTGTGCATTTCTCACCCTATTTTAACTTCTTTCTATAATGATTTCTTTATGTTTTTGTTTATAAAAAAGTTGATTGGTTAATAGGCAGATAATTTGCATGCATCTTTTTGTTGGTCAAGGTAGTAGTTAGTATGTTGATGTTCGTTTTCAATCTAATACTCCCCAAAATATATATGTATCATGAGTGAAGAAAATAATTGGATTGAGATACATCAATTAAATCAATATTAATATTATTTATATTAATAAAATAGTATAAAGAAAAAAAGACGAAGAGTTTTATCCTATAATGATTATAAAAAATTAATAAATCTTCATACTTATAATTATATCAGATTAAACTAACAAACAACATAATAACATCAGGAAAAAAAACATAGAAAGATAAAGAGAAAAAATAACACTTGGAAGAAAACTTTATGTCAATTTAAAAAAAAATATTTCTAAAAATAAAATAGATTATACAATAAATAATAAGTATAATTCATTAATTATTATTTAATAAAATTATATTTAAACTAATACAAGTTTTCTAAAATATGTTTATATTATTTCTTTCTACTATTATTTTCATTCTATTTTCCATCAACAAAAAATTTCATCCGCACAATAAGGACGTAATTTGGCATTGTCTGCTTTTAAAGAAGCAGCGGCCCTATCATTAAAAAAATCCCAATAGCAGATAACGATAAGGGAAAAGCATTGGACTATGTGTCCTTAATTATATGCACAAATTAATGTTTTTTTAGCTTGATTCCTATAGCTTAAAAAATAAATTAAATTTTATTAACTCTATTTTTATACAAACTCTACAAATAAAAAGAATTATGCACATGATTTTAAATTAAGTGTTTTATTAGAATAAAATACTTGATCTTAATGTAGAGTTTTTAATATCTGATTAGTTTGTCTTCAAGGGGCGTAGCGTGATGACAAAGGGTTTGAGATCTGCACAGCAGGTTTCAAGTTCGAGTCAGGGCGTGCATCTCTTATAAGAGCCTGGGACAGCCGAGGTTTTACTCCCTCACCTGGACCCAAAAAGTGCGCTTTCTAGGGAGTGAGGTTTTCTCGAATAAAAAAAAAGTGTAGACTTCGATTTATTTTTTAAATTTAAATTTTAAAATATATTTTTTAAATGTATATTTTATACGTGACTTCCCATATGTTATTTTTTTAAATAAGTTTTGAACTGTATTGTTATTATTTTTTTTACCGTGAAAAAAACTAAACAATCAGAACCTTGAAAGTGGAATCAATGACAGATGAACCTCTTAATTATAAGCCACCAGGGAAATTGTGAACAGCAAAGATCAAACTTCCAGTCGACTTCCTTGCAGAATAAAATGGTTTCCATTGGTAGGAACTAGATTCCAACTCTGAAGGTAATTTTAATTGGTTAAATTTTAAGTTTGTTTTTTTAGAAGTTATTAGTTTGAGTTTCATAAAATTTTAGGATTATTAAAAGCTTTTATAATTGTTAATTTTAAAATTTATAAAATAAATCAAGGTATTTATAAGCTAAATCGAACATCTAAATTAATTAAAAAAAAAAAAAAGAAAAAGTCAAATAGCCGGATGAACTTCCATGCTTGTACAATAGGCGACCTAACTGTTTAGCACGCAAAACGAATGCCCTTTCTGCAACTATTCAGAAACTGTTCTCTTCTCTAATGTATACCTAAACATATCAGCCTCGCTCCAGATCACCACTTGAATCATCTTCCAAAGCATCAAAACTTCAACTACTAGAAACAAGAAGGTTATGACTGCAGAACATCCGTATATAAGGAAGGCAAGGCTAGCTAGGATTTATATCAGATTCAGAAACATTCAATTTGTACTGGTGCATGTATACTTGCAAATAGAGAGATATACATATACTGTAGTTACATATGGAGAATCTCAAGGTTCTTGTGCTTACATTTTTCTCTGTCTTCTTATTACTTGTGTTCGACGCTAATGGCCAGCTGAATCCTATGCCTCAACGCCCATTATGTGTCTCCCAACTTGCACTGGTGAACTATGCTTGTGGAAGTTTACTTCTAGCCCCACCAGCAGCCACCTCCCTTCCCTCCACCGTTGTCTTCCCTGTAGATGATGATAACAACCACGGGCATAGGAACGGACACAGGCATGGCCATGAAGGAACGCAAGAAGATACTTGTTGCCGGTGGCTTAATGATGTGGATGACGAATGTGTCTGTCAATTACTGGTCCGCTTGCCACCCTTCCTTTCAAGGACTCGCCATGAATACACTGTCAAGATTGATGACTCTTGCAGTGTTTCGTACACTTGTGGATTTACGTGATTAGTAATTGTTGCTTGTCTTATACTACCTACATATTGCGGGTAGATTTTCTTTGGAATTCGGTGATATAAGCAAATATTCAGCTAAGATGTTTTCCTTTATTGCAAGTTTTACGTTTTCGTACTTCATGTATTTTGCATTAATCTCTCTTGGAAATAAAATGTAATTGATGGGTTGAAGATTTAAACCTGTAATCACAAGGCGTCTGATGCAGAATGTGAGGGAAAATTCAAAGAAACAGTCTAAAAATCTAATGGGTTGCGAAGCATACTCGGAAGTTCAAATCCCAAGTGTAAATTATACCTCCTTGGATCCAGTCACATCATAAAGCTCATTGATCTTTCAGGTAAGGGTGACAAAATACTCACAAAACTCAGTTAACCCAGCTGACTCAGAATACACTAATCTCTAGACTTAGTTGAGCTAGAATGTTAAGGTCACACACTCGGGTAGAGAAGCAAACATACCTGAGAGCACCAGCTTGGGGAAAACACCCCTCAAGGCACAATCCCAAACAAACACACCCTTACCTCAAACTACTCCACCTACATAAATATTTTCATATCCCTCTATTATAACTAGGTTATAACTAGGTAATAACTAGGTCTATAAAACAATATTAAAGATGTTCATAGTCAATATGACTCATATAATAATATTTTTTATTTAACAGTAAGTCATCACGAAGGATGAGATGTCACCACTTGAAAATTATAATGATATTCAATATTCAGTTGATATAAAGGTTTTGGTAATTAAAAAAACACTTAATGTTTAGATTAATGAGAATGATGTAAAGCAATAAAGAGAGAACATATTTCATGCTATATGCTATATAAATAATAAGATATATAGTGTGAATTTTGATAGTAAGAGTTGTGCTAATGTTGCTAGTACTACATTTGTTAGAAAATTAAATCTAAACACTATTAAATATGAAAAGTCTTATAAACTTCAATGATGGAATTATTATGGAGAGGTAAAAGTTATTAAGCAGGTTTTGCTTTCTTTTTTAGTTGAAAAATACAAGGATGAGATGTTGTGTAATGTTATGCTTATACATGCTACTCATTCATTATTAGAGAGACCCTTGATAATTTGATAGAAAAATCAAGCATGATAGGTTTAATAATAAGTATTCTTTTGAGAATGATGTGAAGATATTCATATTTGTACCATTCTTCCCTAGACAAATGATGAAAACCAAATGAAATTAAAAGGTGAAAGCGAAGCTGAAGAAAACAAATCAACCATGTGAGGATGTGATGAAGAGAAAAAAAAGGGATCCAAGAGAGAAGAAGGTTAGATTCGGCCAAAATAGAAATTAATGGGGATTTGACCAAGAAAGAAGAGAAAAAAATAGGAGAGAAGAAAGGAGGGGTGAGAAAACAAGAGTGTGAAAAAAAATAAAGAAATATATTAATTTTTATGCAAATGAGAGTGAGATTAAAAATGCTTATTTTTTTGACATGCCTATTATTTTCTTTATATACAATGAGATATATTTTAACACTAATAACATTGATAATTATCTTTCTAGTGTTTGTGCTTTTTTATTATAGGATTTTAAGAACATCTTTCCTGATGAGATTCCTAGTAGATTGTCACCTATTACAAAAATTGAGCACCGAATTTATTTTTTACTTAGAGCATCTATATCTAATTAGTTAACCTATAAAAGTAATTGTAATGAGACAAGGGAACTTCAAATGCAAGTAGAAGAATTGATGATAGAAGAGTGTATAAAAGAAAGCATGAGTTAGAAACCCATTTAGTAATATAAAGGAATAGGACTTGGAAAATGTGTGTTGATTTTCAAGCCATCAACAATATTATGATAAATTATAAACACCCAATTCTTAGATTTCATAATATGTTAGATAAATTACATGAGTCTTGTATGCTTTCTAAGATTTATTTAAAAAGTAGAAATCATAAAATAAGAATGAAAAACGAAGATGAATGAAAAATTATCTATACAATTAAATATAGTTTTTATGAGTGGTTAGTTATGTATTTTAAACTTACTAATGCTCCTAGTACTTTCATGAGATTAATGAATCATGTTTTGTGTAATTTTTTAGGTAAGTTTTTTTTAGTTTATTTTGATGATATTTTGATTTATAGAAAAAATTTAGAGGAGCATGTTGAAAATTGAAGAAATGTATTGGTTATTCTGCAAAAGAATGTTTATATGCTAATATAAAAAAAAGTACAACTTTTGCATGGAAAAGATTATATTTTTTGGATATGTTGCTAGTATAAAATGTATTGAGATGGACAAGAAAAAAGTTAGGGCTATCTAAGAATGGCTCACACCTAAGTAAATCATTAAGGTAAGAAATTTTCATAGGATAACTAGTTTTTATAGAAGATTTGTTAATGATTTTAATATTCCAGTCATCCCTTTAATTGAGATAGTTTGGCTCTATGGGGTACCTAAATGCATTGTGTTTGACATTGACGTTAAATTTCTTAACTACTTTTAAAAGGTTTTGTGAGGAAAATAAGTAATAAAATTGTTATCTTCTATTACTTATCATCCACAAATATTTTGTGTAATTATTTTCTTTTCAATTATATATATATATATATAAAGGTAGCTTTGAGCTAACCCTCTCCCATTTTCGTCAACATATAATAAAGATACACAATATTAAATACAAGATAACAAATTTATGACATTTCCTTGAATATATAATTTCCATAAAAGGTCTTTATTTTTTTATTTCATTCCTTTTTATTATCATTACAATTTATATATTATTGTTGGGTTGGTAGACATCCAATCATTTATTCTTTAATACTAACTAATTTTGCAATTTTTTCCAAAAATAAATTTTGAAGGTCTGAACATAATCTCGAGATACATTAAATGAATATAAAACACTTGTAGAACATATAAAAATATAAAATAAGATTTTCAATATAAAATTATTCATTTTAATAAATTACTTTATCAAATCTAGGAATAATATAACCCAAGTACTTTTTCATCATATTTTCTATCAATTCATGATTCCCATTACAATCATCCCTTATATTTGAATTCAATTACTTCTATAAAATCTTCACAATACTCTTAGTTTATGGTCCAAAATTATCTTAGAATTTCATTCTTCATTATTATTCATGCCCACTCATAACTCATTTGTCAGATTTTTATCCTTAATTATTCAATATACCATTTTATAACCCATTTATATATTTTTCAATAACAAATATTCAATTGGCTCATTTTTGGGGTCTGCCTATATCTTTTATATTCACCAATATTTATTTGGTTCATTTAACCATTTATACCTTTTACTTTCACAATATTTATTTGGCCTATACATGGCCCACCTATACATTTATATTAACCAATAATTGTTTGGCCCCTTTATGGCTCAACTATAAAATTATATTCAAAATATTTATTTGGGCCTTTATGGCCCGTCTACACCTTTTACATTCACAATATTTATTTGACCCATTAGTGGTCCATCTATACCTTTCACATTCACATTTCTTGTATTAAATTTCATCGTTACAGTCCATAATTCAATCTTAGTGTTGTGATAATTTAACATGTCACATATTAAATTCCGTCATTGTGGTATATTTAATTAAATTCTCATTGTCATGGTTAATTACAATTACTTGTATTAAATTATGCTATGGCGATCAATTTAATTTTCTCATATTAAACTCCTTCCATAAATCATATTTATTTAACATATTCATAACCTTAGTCTCGTTACATGGCTAATTAAATATCCAATACCATAACCTTAGTCCTGTTACATGGCCGACTAAGTATCAAATACCTTACTAATATTCATAACCTTAATCTTGTTACATGGCCAACTAAGTATCTTTAATGTTTTCAACATTGTGGTCTATTTAAGGTTCATACAATGGTATATCTCGTTACAATTATTTACAATTTATAAGTGGATATTCGTCGTTGTGGTTGTTCACAATTATAAATATATATATGTGTGTGTGTGCGCGCGCGCGTGCTAGCTACTGTCGTTATAGATAATTTATAAGTGGTCTATTAGTTATCACCACTATCTATTGGTTATTGCTATTACAACTTATCACAATTATCTATTGATTATTGCCATTGTAGTTTATCACATTTCATATATAACATTGTTGTTTTTGTGGTTAATTACAAAACATAAATAACTTTTAATTTTACACAATACAATTAAACATTCATTTAAAACAATTTAACAACTATCAAAACATTTTTAGATAACTAAAACTAGAAAGAAAAGACAATCTCTTACCTTGTATTCCTGTTATACATGCTCTTGAAAAGTCAAGTTCCACTCCAAATATTTTTCCTATATTCCAATAGAACATCCCAAATCATTACTTAAACTTTCCTGGTCCATTTATCACATTTACTAATTTACATACTAAAATAGTTTTGTAAATAAATTTATGGATATACTATTTTTGTTTATCCATTCCATTCATTTGCATTACCAACCATTTATACTAACATCCAATATCTAAATGTATTAACTTTTCATCAATAATTTATCAATGTCCAAATGACTTAATTTTTTGTCAATAAATTTCAATGTCCAAAAGACCTAGTTTTTCATAATGAATTTTCAATGTTCAAATAACATAGTTTTTCATCAATGAATTTTAATGTCTAAATGACATAATTTTTCATTAATGAATCTCAACGTATAAAAGATCTAGTTTTTCATCAATGAATTTTTAATGTTCAAAATAACTTAATTTTTTATTGATGAGTTTCAATGTCTAAATAATTTAATTTTTCACCAACGAATTTCAATGTTCAAAAGACCTTGTTTTTTGTCGATGGATTTTCAATGTTTATATAACTTAGTTTTTCATTAGTGAATTTTAATGTTTAACATTTCATCAACCACATGGTAGGAATTGAATTTAAACTATCTTACACTTAACATTTGAACATAATTATCAACAAAATTAAATCAAACAATCAAGATCAACTTTCTCAAATTTCCAAAAATTTACAACTAATGCTTTGGCTAATTTTAACATCTATAATTTTATCATAATTTTCTCATTTGTTTTCAAACATGTCTTTCAACATTTAAAACCCATTCAAAGTCCAATACAATAATTTCACATTCCAATAAAACACTTTTCCATTCCCATATATATCAACCCTATACTTCATTATACCTCAATTCACCTCGTAAGGCTTCCATTTATTATGAGCATTCTATGCCACCAAATTATGTTTATTTTTGTTTTTTTAAAACCAAGAATTTATCCCAATATAATCTCTTATGCTTACCCTTCAACATAAACACAACATCTTATAACAATTTAAACCAAACTTTTCATTGTACATACAATTTCACATAGTCCTAATTTCTACTCTTGTCAACATACCCATCAACGTAGAAATAACATAAATCAACAAAACTTTTGTTTATATTTCTAAAAAATTTCAAAATTTTAAAATTTAATCATTTGGTCAATTTGAAACAACACTCACAATTTTCAACCTTTTCAACCCATACTTAAGCATAACATTAAAACAAGCAACAAGACATACACAATCCCATTTAGTACTTAAATAAAATTTAGAACATCCTTTTACTATTCATATATGACTATCAATTGACTAATCATAAAACAAAATGCTCTTGTTTAATCTATAAGTTCCATTTTATCTATTTCTTTATCTATTTATACCATTTTTTCTAATTATTGTTACTTTTACATTCAATGCTAAAATTTTAACCTAATACAACATCACAATAACCACACAATCCAATTATTAATATAATCAAATATTTATTCAAATTTCACTCAAATTTTTTTAGCAAAGCATTCACAATTAATATGTTACACCTTATTCTTTCCATAGCAAACACAATGCACACCACCACTACAAGAATTTTGTAATTTACCGATGAAATATTTTGTTATTAGTTAGATATTGATTTTGTCAGCATGACTTTTAACCCATGGGCTCACAAGCAGTTACTGGTCATCAAAAAACTTATTTCGGTGATTTATGTTCTACTAGTCAATTGGTTAGTAATATAATCACAATTGAATTTACATATGGAAAAGTGTGTCAAACAAAAAAATTAGTTACTTTATTACATTAGTATATCCCTTGGTGAATATGACATATCATTGACAAAAAAGATATATTGTAATTTCATTGGTGATTATTTTTAATATTACCAACAAAATTAAATCGTTGGTGATTAAATAGTGTTAGTGGCATTTCTAGTAATTCTTTTTCAACTCTCTAAAATATACTAATTGACATAATCCATTAGTAAGATCGTTAATAATTTATTAAAATATTTTTTAAAAAAAATGTAATAAACAAAGTAGAAAATAATTAAAATAAATTAAATTAAGATAAAATAAAAATATTTATTATAGATTTAAAAATTTATCAATTCAAATACAATACATCTAGAAGAGAGGGGCTGAAGAAGGAGAAGGAGGAGGGTCTTCGTGGGGATTGGAAGAGGAGATAAGATGGAGTACATGTACCACTTATATGTGATTTTAGTTCCATGTACATTCATTAGAGTTTGGTCGTCTTAACACTTATGTTACAACTTGATTAATATGTGGTCCTCAATTTCAAATTGATTTAACTTAATGTAGAAACAAGTTCCCTTGATATATAAGTAAGGTGATATTAAGTGAGCATGTCTATCCCTATTGCATAAAAGCTTTATCTTGTAATTTAAGGACAAATAATGCTTCCAAATAAAAAAAATATTGATACTAATTAAACATGAATTTATTTTAGAATGTTCCCCAACTTCAAATAAACTCTTTATCAAAAGCCATTCCAATAATTTAATTTTTTGTTCAGCTTGTCAACTAGGCAAAGCTAAGCAACTCCTTTTCTCGTAATCTAGTTGTCAATCCTTAGTTCCTTTAGCTTTAATCCATTCTAATGTATGGATTTCCCTTGTTAAGTCAATTGGTGGATATAACTACTATGTTTTATTTATTGATGATTATTCATATTATTCATGGTTATATCCTTTTGCAACAAAAATCTGACATGTTTGCAACCTTTATTAATTTTAAAACAATTGCAGAAAATCTCTTTTCCACCTCCAATAAATTATTACAAACAGACAATGGTGGTCAGTTTATCACTTAATCAATTTTTTTTTTGTTAGCACAAGGAATTTCACACACACACCCTAGCTTTGATTCCATTATTTGGTTACTTTTATTTATTCTTTTTTAAATAAATTATTTATCTGGTAATTCAATGAGAACTAACTACCTTTAGAGTGATGGAAATTTCCTGAAAATCTAATCATAGGTTCTTATCTCTATTAGAACAATAATGTTGTTATACTCATTACTAACTTGTTGAAGAGAAGAAATATAATCAATGCATATCTATTTTATCAAAGGTTGAATCAATCATTATAAAAAACAAATTAGGCCAGAAATTAGGATACGTTCTGGAAAAATAAAACTTCCATCAAAGAGAAGTAAATGAAAGGCTTTCATAAAAATTATCTTAGAATTGATAATGAAGTTTTCATTCTTTACATGCCAGATAATGAATAAGCAATTGCATCCACTCTAAAAAAAATACCAATTGTTTCAAACTTGCTTTTTTTTGGAATGGAGTATTTACGAAACCCTCATAAATAGGATCAAACCTTATTCCATGGTATTTACCTCTTTTTTATTCTTAAGCAAGTCTCCGAGAGGACTTGATCCATTATTTATGTTTCATCCTTCGTTTCCATTTCGTTTGTTTGAAGAAATATAGTGATCAATTCTGATTCTTTCTTTTTCTATTGATTCTTTCTCGATTGAGGTGTATGGCTCTATGAGTTTATGTCTATATATATATATATATATATATATATATATATATATAGGTTCTTTTCTATTAATTACCGATAAATATACAAATGAAAACATGTCATTGATAAATGTCTAGTTGGGGATTTCTAGTCCATAGGTAATTCAATTGGTAAAATTATTTACCAATGAAACACCGATAGAATATTCTCATAAAAATAGTTTCCGATTGTTTTTCTATCGGCCAATCCATTAGTAAATATTATTAATGGATCGTTGATGGACAAAATATCTATAATATATGATGTATAGCTAATGAATTCCCTAAGAAAATCATCGATATAAAAATTCTATCAGTGAATTCGTTGGTGTATGTCAAAATAATTCACAACTCTATAATTCTTTGAGGAAAATAGGTCTATATTCCCGCGTAATCACAAATAGAATTATTTTTGTTTATTGGTGATTCTATTGGTATTTAAGTAATTTTTTTGTTTTAATACATGCTTATTTGGATCAAACAATTTCACATTATATAACATTATACAAGCTAATTTAAATTGAAGAACATATTTTATATTATTAATTTAATTGTAAAATCAATTACAAATGTCTTTATACATTAGAAAAAAGTCAAAGTTGTAGGTGGAGGCGGGAGGGGGAGGACAATCTACTGGAGGTCCATGAGTGAGAGGATAATATTTCGACAAGTATGCCATCATCTGCTCTCATTCCTTCCTACTTTTTTCTTCGTATTGCGCCTCTAGTTTGACCCTCAGATTGGTTGTCCCAACAACAATTTGTTCTTGAACCAAATCCTAAACGGTTGGTTATGGCTGCCTCGGGCAGGATTATAGGGTGCCTACGATCAAGACACTACAACCCGCTCTCATTTTCTAAGTTATAGTCATAGAGATATCATAAACTTGATTCATATTAGGTCTACCATATGATCCAATAGTTAACCACAACTTCATATCATATTTTAGATGGGTTGAAGGGTCCTCTCCTTGTTTGGTATGCATACAAAAGTTATATGTTTTTTATATAAAAAAAGTCAAAGATATCAACAAAAAATATTAATCCAAAAAATATTCAAAAGGTTTCAAATTTTACTTACAACAAATGCCTTGACTCGACTGTCCATGAACTATTTCACCCCTTTTCGTCTATCCTTGTTCTATATATGTGTTTCCACATATAACTCCATCGAAGGCTCGTGTCCAAGCTGTGTAGCCTGTAAAATAAATCATTAGTTAACATTATCGTAAATAATCACTAATATTTTAAGAAAAATAATTAAAAATAAAAAAGACTTTTACTAAGCGCTTTGCATGGTTAATAAAAGGAAGTGATATGTCGGTATGCTTGCTAATTGAACCATAAATCCCTTTGTTTTTGTTTGAGGTCCCACTTTATGATTGCCTCTTAAAACCCTCTGATGTAAAGAAGTTTAGATATCTCTCCCAATTACTCTGAGTGATGTGGAGAGGTCTATAATTCTTCCATTCCTCAAAGTCATCTCACTCGACATATCTCTTTGTATAGGTGTGGGTCATACTAAAAATCATGCAAACTAGTTCAGAAATTAAACAAAAAAAATATAACAAAAAATATTAAAATCTTACAAAAAAACTATTTCATACATTAAAACTTACCTAGTTGCATTGTTGTTTTTCTAGACTTGCATAGCCACCTAAGAGTTTACTTCGTCCCACTAAAATCTTTCCTTATAATAATTTTCGTAAAATAATTAGTTTCTAAATTTAAAAGATTACATATTAAATAAAAGTATTGATTACATATGTACTTACCTTAAACTTCCCTCGTTAAGCCTCAACCATAGGTATCCATTTATGATGCTTTTTAAGTTGACTCATTAAAACAAATGCACTTCCATCAACACTTTTATCATCGACATTATCATATGCACAACTTCTATATTTATGAACTTGAAAATAAATTAATTAATGAAAAGCTATATAAATACTTTAATGATATATAAACAAACTATATCAATTCGTTAATATTATCTTTGATAAATTTTTTTATTATATGTTGTAATCCGACTTTCATTTTGCTATAAGCTTGGCAGAAAATGGTTCCTTGGCAGATTGAACATCAGATTTGCAACATATATTCAATGAGCATATGTTGGTAGCATGTGTAGCAAATGTCTATTTAAGATCAACACATAAACCCATTGTAGGCTTAACAACACTATTCTTAAAGAAGAAGAAGTGATACTTCTCGACACTAAACTTTTTCTTGGTGTGTGTGTGTATATATGCAAGAAAATAAATAATTAAGTACATTTAATTCAACTCTCAATCTATGGTTTATACGTTTTTATATTACTATATCTATATTGTTTTTAACAAGAATTTAGTAGCATCTCTTTTATATGAGGGGGGTCCAACTAAATTTTTTTTAGAAATTATGAAAACCACATTCTCCAACCAAATCATCACCCACAAGCATAAGTTTCACTATTTCTATAAACTCATTTCAAATTCATAAATAATAAAAATAAATAAATAGAATGACAATATAAAAACCAGTCATCTATGCGGGGTTTTAATTTTTTTAATTTGCATTTTAATCATGTTATTTCTACACAAGATCACTAAGGATAACTCAAACCAATGTTTCCATATTCAGATTGCAAACCCTAACAAACCTAAAATTTAGGGAATTTCATTTCTCCACCAAAATTTAAGTAGAATAATGATATTAATTGCAAATAAACATGGATATAGTACTTAAAACATGCATTCTAAGTTAAACAAACAAGAACAAACCAATGAATCTAAGAAAAAAAATCATCAAACCATTAATATCAAACCTTAAATGATGGAGAGAGAGAGAGAAAGAGCGCGTTATTGTTGTGTAAAAGAGAGAGAGAGTACCACCCCAGATTATAGAGAGAGAATGTTGGCTATTTATACTTAAGAGAGAGAGAGAGGAGAGAGGGGAGGAAATGAAGAACAGTTAGGGGAAATAAGGGAAAAGTTAGGGATTGCCCTAGTGATGCAAACTCTAGCGGAATTTAATGGAATTCATGACCCCAAGATCAATCCAATCCAAGTTTGTTGAGATTTGAATGAGCTTATCACAATGGAAGACTTGCTCCAAAGCAACAAGATTATAAACCAACTCGATCACAATGCCTACACCTGAAGACGAGCAAAGGAAGTATAAATTCACAACAAAGAATGATCAATTCTTTAACGATTTGAAAGTTCAATCAAGAACCAAGATTGAGCAACCAAAAACTCGACTACAATGCTGAAATTATCATCAAAAGTCTAATATGAAATTATTTCTAAAGAGTATTTAAAATCCAAGCCAAAACTCTAGTTTTCCTAATGGGCCTCACATAAACATAATAATCAACCCAAGTTAAAACTAGCCCAAACTAATTAAAATAAACAAGATAAAGAAGTTTAAAATCCAAACAAAATGTCTCTCAAAATAAATAAAGTTTGATAGCCCAACTAATTAAATAAGACAAGTTCGTTATTTTCGCATTTTGTCTGGCAACAGCAAAGCTCAACTTAAAACGAATGGTTCTCTCTTGTATTATTAAATTAGAAGGCGTGCCATATACCGTTGGAAAGGTATGAAAGTCTAGTTTTCAGCACAGCTGAAATCACATCCAAATGTATTCTGTAGATCGAGTTATGACCAAAAGAGGAACGAAAAGTCAAACTATCTGAATCTAGTCTTCTTCTCACAATCATTGTGTAATGGTCTTTGTGCCACCAACAAGCCCCTCTTGAACATGAATCAGATTAATCAAGGCTTGCTCTTTATTATTACAAATCCTCTTGAACTCCACCTTAGCCCATGTATCTTGAAGAAGTCCATTGAAAGCTTCTTTGAACTTCTTAGCCCTAAGCCTAGTAACTGGACCAACTGGAACCTCCAATGAATCCTTTTATGGTTAGATCGCATCATCTCCTAAAAAGGATTCAACCTCGAATCATCACCTATATAAAACAAAGAAAGATTAGAAACATTGAATGTAGCACTAACACCATACTCACCTGGTAGATCCACTTTGTAAGCATTATCATTTATCCATTATATGATCTGAAAAGGACCATCTCCTCGAGGCATCAACTTTGATCTTCTTTGTTTGGGAAACCTTTCCTTCCTTATATGCATCCAAGCCCAATCACCTGGTTCAAATCTCACCAATTTTCATCCTCTATTGGCTTTGCATATTGTTCATTCTTCTTTTCTATTTGTTACCGAATCTTTACATAGAGATCTTTAACCACCTGTGCTTTTTGATTATCATCAAGACTAACCATTTCATCAACAGGCAAAGAAATCAAATCTAATGGTTTCAAAGGGTTAAAACCATAAACAATCTCAAATGGTGAATAATTAATAGTAGAATGCACACTATGATTATATGCAAATTCAATGAATGACAAATAATCTTCCTAATTTTTAAGATTCTTTTGAATGATAGCCCTTAACAATTGAATCAAAGTCCAGTTAAGAACTTCAGTTTGGCCATCTGTTTGTGGATGATAAGTAGTAGAATATAAAAGTTTAGTTCCTAACTTACCCCACAAAATCTTCCAAAAGTAACTCAAAAACTTAACGTCTCGATCGGATAGTTTTTTGTATGCGATTAGTGTCCTTATTTTACTGGTATTGGGTTTATAATGAGCATGCCTATATGTTTTTCACTCGGTTAAATTTGCATCTTTATCATAGTACAACATGTAAATGCTTAGCATATCAATATTTTTTGTATTTTAGGCCAAACCATTATAGATTTTATAACATAAAAGTTCTCTTTCAACATATTTCTTTAAGGTAAAATATTTTTTTGCCCATTCAATGATGCTATCATAATCAGCCCTAGACAACCTATAATCTGACTTAATGGTGAACACTCATGCTACATTTATATTTAGTTCTTCATCTACACGTGAACCTTCACATGAATAATCATGATTCATTCTCATTACATCCATCATCATACTCCTATAATAATTGCTATTATCATCTAAAATTTCATGTATGTTGCTAGGGCTAGATATTGATATAACAATCCTTTATAACATGGTCTTATAAGAAACATAGGGTTCTCTATATGCAAATCAACACAAGTATTTTTCTGCGAAATATTTTTTTTAGAAGACGCATCATCATTACATCTAATTGGTAGAACTTTTTTGAAAGTACAA
Source organism: Populus deltoides (assembly GCA_015852605.2). NCBI lineage: Eukaryota > Viridiplantae > Streptophyta > Magnoliopsida > Malpighiales > Salicaceae > Populus > Populus deltoides. Next base: position 20,537,228 of record CM027571.2, on the reverse strand, counting down.
AATTAATAAAACCCTTAACCCCTTTTATAATAATCGTCCCTATATAACTATTAGGGTGAATCTCGATACATCTAAGAATGATCATCTATTGCTTATAAAACCTATGTAGAATAGTAATGACAACATTTATTAATAATATAACCTTCAATTCAAAATTAACTTTGGTAAATAAAAATGAATTCACAATCCAATAACCAATTTTCATTTGTACAAAAATTCAATGTCGGATCAAAATATGAACAAAATAAATAAAATTAAAAACAAGTATTCGGTATCCAACTAATTATCTATCATTTGTTCAATTCAAACTTATTTAATTTAAATTAATACCATTTAATTATTATCAATTCCATAAAAAATCAATTTTCTTAAAATTTCTAACTTAGCAATAAAATTAACAAAATATAATTGGTACCCATCTAATAACTCATTATTTATTCAAGTATAATACACCTAAGTCACAAAATTAAACCCAATTTCATCAAATTGTAAACAAAATCAAGTTTCTCTAAATTCCAAACAAATCCTTACATATAAATCATATTTTAATATAACAAAATTCTCTATAAAAAGGCTATAAAAATATACAAGCAAACTACTACACAAAAACATCAATAAATTAACCTAAAACATAAATGAGTAGATTTGCTTACTTGGTGTAGGGAATATTTAGAAATAACTGAACAAAGATAGTGATAGGGAATATTTAGAAATAACTGAACAAAGATAGTGATGCTAACACTGCTAAGTGTTGGGAGTGGTCTAATATGTGAGGATATGACCCCGGGGGGGGGCGAAGAAAAAAAAGGAGGGGATGTGGCGTTTATAAATTCCATTCATCCTTAAACGTTTTTTTTTAATTGCAGTTTTCTACACCCAAATTAATGATCAATTTATGAATATTTGTTATGGAAAGAAATGATTTAGCAAAAAAAGATAAAAATGTAAAAATAGAAGAAATCTCATGATTAATCTCAAATTCAATAGAAAATACCTACTTTTGTTTTTTCTTCCATTGCAGTCCCTATAATATTTATAATTTTAATTTTGATCTAAACATTCATTTTCTTAATATTTTAGCCTTGAGTTTGAGATGGAAGAGAGAAAGTCACCTAAAAATGATAATGAGAGAAAAAGTTATTGGTTTGGCCACATTTTCACTACAAAAAAAGAATTGATCTTGGTATCAACGATTTTCACTCGACAAGAGAAGTTTGATGGTGTAGTTCAGAGTTCATTTAGATTTGTTTTTAATTCGATTTATTTTTGTGTTTTTTGATTGATTTTGGAGTTAACAAGTGGTTTAAGAAAATTTTTATGGTATTTATTCGATTTTTTTTTGGTGAAAATAGGTTGAAAAATAAATTTTTAGACCATACTCTATCAATTTTTCAACAATCATAGTGGTCGTCATATTTTTAGCAGGCACCATAGTGGTCGACAGGTCACCTGCCACTATAGACTACCGATCACTCGTTTTAAAACAAAAGGTGCTGGAGACGAATCGACTTTTTTTTCCTTTCATATTTTTCTTGATTCTCCCCTAAATGTCTCGGTATTGGGTTGATGCTGGAATTTTACGAGCGTCTATTTTTGTTATCATATAATTAAAAAAATAGTTTTAAAAAATAAAGTTATTAAATTCAGTAGAGTCTATGACCCAAATCCCGAGTTTAAAAGGTTAAATCGTGAAACTCGAGTTGATCCAATATGTTATCATATCAATATTTCAATATTTCATTGATCCAATCCTGTTTATCACACTGTAGTTACATTTACTTTTTAAAATATTATTTATTTATAAATATATCTAAATAATATTTATTTTATTTTTTAAAAATTATTTTTGATATCAACACATCAAAATAATCTAAAAACACTAAAAAAAATATTAATTTGAAGTAAAGAAAATAAAATACATATTTTTTCAAAAGCACTTTTGAAACGTAAAAACAAACAGGATTTTAAGTAATATTTCACGAAACATCATAGTAAAAAAACAATTAAATGTAGTCGGAGATAAAAGTGTTGTTGTTGTACATGACTGCTTATCACAAGCTTAATTGAATTGAATTGATAATTTTTTAATTTAGAAATCATTTTTATTCCATAATTTGTTTTTTTTTACAAAAGACCTTTTATATTTATTCAAAATAACATAGAATTTAGATATTTTAAAGAATTTATAAATAGATATATCTCATATTAATCACTTATTAAATATTTACAAGATATTGGTTGTAAATATAGAAATACATTTGTTTATGTAGGATGTTTCTCCATGTCGAATGGTTGATTTTAAAAAATGCAATTTTGTAGATAAGCAAGAGGTTTTTTAATTCTATATTTATTTGTTAATTATTTTGGGTGAGAATTGAAGACTTTAAAAACTATGAAATTACAAGTGATAGAGACGAAGTTTCTCAATTGAAGAAGAAGACATGGAAAAAAAGAGATTTTAAAAGAAAAAAAAATCTCAGAATTAAATTACTTTATCAAATTAAATATCTCACATCTAAACAAATGATACTTGTGTTCAGAGAGAGAGCGAGAGAGAGCGCGCGCAAAATCAAAGAACCGGAAGAAAGAAAAGAATTATCTGGGATTCCGCCACGAGAAAAGCGCCACGTACGCCATTCCTCATCCACATCCACATTTTATTTTTGTTTGTGAACTCAAGAGCGTGAAAAATCCACGACAACAGGTAACGACTCCGCCTCCCCTCCAAGTAGACAGACATATATAAAAGAACCCTGACAGCCATTAGTGAGTTCCATTCACCAGGAATCCAATCCTCTCCTCTCCTCTTGTTTGTTTCTTTCAAGGTATGCTATGCTACGCTATTCCTGCTTCTTCTCCATTTCCTTCCTTTTCTTGATACGTTTGTTCTTAAATTAATTTCGGTATTTTATTTGTTACTTTATTATTCGATCGAATTATGGTCTAAATCTTATTCTAATGGTTTAAATAAATCCTGCCTGAAATGGGATGTTTTATTTATAAAAAAGTATATTAAATTAGTGTTTTTCAAGTGTTTTTATTCTTATGATTTTAATATTAAAAACAAAGATTTTTAAAAGAATTATTTTGAAGTTGAAAAAACTCTTGAGAAACAACATACTCGTCAAAGCATGGATAAAGAAGAACTGACTGGTGTTTATCTAATATTACTACGGTTAATGAGCTAAGTGTTTGCTTTCGCATGCTTCCAGATGGCAGCGTCCTCGGCAGCGTGTCTAGTTGGAAACGGTTTGTCAGCCACCGGTAATGCCAAGCAGAATTCGACCAAGGAGTTCTTCTGTGGCGGTCAACTTTTCGTTTCTACCAATCTCCTTCCTTCATCTAAGACCTCAAGATATGTTATTGCAAAGGAAGCTTTGGACAAGAGACGGCATGATGCAAGAAGGGGTTTTCTGAAGGTTTTGCTTGGGGGAGTGAGTGGATCCGCTTTACTGGGAGGTGGGAGAGCATATGCTGATGAGCAAGGTGTTTCTTCCTCCAGGATGTCTTATTCTAGATTCTTGGAGTATTTGGATAAGGGTAGGGTGAATAAGGTTGACTTGTATGAGAATGGAACCATTGCTATTGTAGAGGCTGTTTCCCCTGAGTTGGGTAACCGGGTCCAGCGAGTTCGCGTGCAACTTCCAGGACTTAGCCAAGAGCTGCTTCAGAAGTTTAGAGAGAAGAACATTGACTTTGCAGCACATAATGCTCAAGAGGACTCTGGTTCTCTGCTATTCAACCTGATTGGAAACCTGGCTTTTCCTTTAATCTTAATTGGAGGTCTGTTCCTCCTTTCTCGACGCTCATCAGGAGGAATGGGTGGGCCTGGTGGTCCTGGTTTCCCCTTATCTTTCGGCCAATCTAAGGCAAAGTTCCAAATGGAACCAAACACTGGGGTGACATTTGATGATGTTGCTGGAGTGGATGAAGCAAAGCAGGATTTCATGGAGGTAGTGGAGTTTCTCAAGAAGCCTGAGAGATTCACTGCAGTAGGGGCTCGCATTCCGAAAGGTGTTCTTCTTGTTGGACCTCCAGGTACTGGGAAGACTCTTCTGGCCAAGGCAATTGCTGGTGAAGCGGGTGTTCCGTTTTTCTCCATTTCAGGTTCGGAGTTTGTTGAGATGTTTGTTGGTGTTGGTGCCTCTCGAGTCCGGGATCTCTTCAAGAAGGCCAAAGAGAATGCTCCTTGCATTGTATTTGTGGATGAAATTGATGCCGTGGGAAGGCAAAGAGGAACTGGAATTGGCGGCGGAAACGATGAAAGAGAGCAGACCCTTAACCAGCTTCTGACAGAAATGGATGGTTTTGAGGGTAATACTGGCATCATTGTCGTTGCAGCAACTAACAGGGCAGACATTCTTGACTCTGCCTTGTTGAGGCCAGGACGGTTTGATAGACAGGTAAGAATATGTTATCATGTTCGTATTGGTTTCATATTGTTCTTCGGGGCAGTCCTCATTATGAACCTTTAATGCAGGTGACTGTTGATGTCCCGGATGTACGGGGAAGAACAGAGATACTGAAAGTTCATGCTAGCAACAAGAAATTTGATGCTGATGTGTCTCTTGATGTGGTAGCCATGAGAACACCTGGTTTCAGTGGGGCTGATCTTGCAAACCTCTTGAATGAGGCAGCTATCCTAGCTGGGCGGCGTGGAAAGGCAGCAATTTCATCTAAAGAGATTGATGATTCAATTGATAGGATTGTTGCTGGAATGGAAGGAACCGTTATGACAGATGGAAAGAGTAAAAGTCTTGTTGCATACCATGAAGTTGGCCATGCCATTTGCGGGTAAGTGAGATAATAGCCCGTTTCTGTCTCATGGAAATTCACCTCATTAAATTTCTAACTTATTTTATAAAATATGTCATTGAGTAAATCTGATTAGAACTGAGTAGTAATGCTAGGAACTCAATTTGATGGTTATCTCATGTTGAGAAGCGGAATTAGAGAAATAGTGGCCCTGTTATTGGTGACTTCAGATGCTCCATCTCTATGTTGCATGCATTCCTAGTTTACTTGGCAGTGATGAAATGCATCACTAAAAACTTGTCTGTATTGTCGCTTTGATGAAGACACCTGATTGTCCCCTCACCTGTATGTTTGTGAGTCCGAAATTATCTCTCTACCTAGGTTATAATCACTTGTTCTCGTGGAGATATCTTCTTTGTTGGAAAAGAACATAACGCTCCTTACTGTTCTATTCAGAACTTTGACTCCAGGGCATGATGCAGTTCAGAAAGTCACCCTCGTTCCGCGAGGCCAGGCACGGGGTCTCACCTGGTTTATTCCTGCAGATGATCCCACATTGATCTCCAAGCAGCAACTTTTTGCGAGAATAGTTGGTGGCTTAGGTGGCAGAGCTGCTGAAGAAGTGATCTTTGGTGAGTCGGAGGTGACTACTGGGGCAGCTGGTGATTTGCAGCAGGTCACCGGTTTGGCTAAACAGGTAACTAAACATTTGAAGTGACATTTGCTGTCTTTTCCTTGGTCCTTGAGTGATGCGTGTGGTATCTCTATCTTTCGTTTTTTGTATGTGGTTCTACACTTCCTTCTGTATATTTTATCAGAGCAATTTAATTGAAATGAGGAGTATGATTAATCTGGCCTGTTACAGATGGTAACCACGTTTGGAATGTCTGAAATTGGCCCATGGTCACTCATGGACGCATCAGCTCAAAGTGGTGACGTCATCATGAGAATGATGGCAAGGAACTCAATGTCAGAAAAGCTAGCGGAAGACATTGATTCTGCCGTGAAGAGGATATCAGACAGTGCATATGAAATTGCATTGAGCCACATAAGGTACAACCGTGAGGCCATTGATAAGATTGTGGAAGTCCTCCTCGAGAAGGAAACTATGACTGGTGATGAGTTCCGAGCAATCCTCTCTGAATTTGTTGAGATTCCAGCTGAGAATCGGGTCCCTTCCTCGGTATCCTCCCCGGTAGCTGTATAATTATTGTATGCTATTACTCCTATAAGAGTTATCCCTAAGAAATCTACGTTCTAATTAACATAGAATTCCTTGTAACCAGCTTGTTTACTTGTACTTATTGAATCGAATCCTATTATATAGGATTCTTTAGCTGTAATGTTACTATATAATGCCAATGCTTCTTAAACAATTTTTCAAGCTCTTTTAAACAATTTGTCAAACTCTTTTATTGTATCAAAGCCCGGATGGAGATTGTAATCATGGCAGATTCACCTTCTTCATGCCCTACTATTTTGCTCAACACAATGGTACACATACTCACCATTAAACTGACCTCTTCCAATTATGTTGTGGAGAAATTAGGTTACTCCCTTGTTAACTAGTCCAGAACTCTTCAGTTTCTTAGATGGGAGCATCGTTTTTCTTGGATGGGAGCATCGTTGCTCCATGTTGTGATCACTTATTCTAGTGGAGTCACAAAGCCAAATCCTGAGCACAATTCTTGGCTGCATATAGACCAAATGCTTATGAGTTTGTTGTTTTCTTCTCTTATAAAGGAGTCCATGAGTGAGGTACTGGGTTTATGACACTCGCTTGAAGCTTGGCAAGTTCTTGAAGTTTTCTTCTCACACCGATCAAATACTCGTGAATTGCATCTCAAGGATGAACTCCAACTGATGTAATGAGGATCTCAATCCATTGTTGAGTTCTCCCGAGTTTTCAAAGGACTTTGTGATCAACTGGCTGCCATTAGTCATCTTGTTGATGACACAAATAAAGTCCATTGGTATTTATGAGTATTAGGACCAAACTACAAGATTTACTCTACCACAATGATCTCATAACTTCCATTACCCTCATTCTCAAAGATTGTTCCAAAAGCTTTGAGTCATGAGATATTTGCCAAGTTTGTTTCCCACTCGCCATCCACTTTTTTTTTATTATTATACACAATAGACATAACGTAAGTCAAAACCAAAGAGAGGAAAGTCACGGTTCTCCACGACAATTCTGCGTACTCTGACAATGTTAAAACACCATCCAACACTACTGTTTATTATCAACTATGTGACAAAAAGGGCTATTTGGCCAAACGTTGCTGGAGTTTCTTAAAACTTAAAAAGAAACAGTCTGCTAACATAGCTGAAGCCTTTTCTGCATGCATTGTCCAAGACTTCAATAATCATGGGTGGTTTCCTGATTCTGGTGCCACCTCTCACATAACAAACAACTCAGACAATTTGGATGTGTCCATTACATACACTAGCAATGAACGTATCCTGATTGGTAATGGACAATCTCTTTCTATTTCTCATAAAGGTTCTGTTTCTAATATTGTTCCCCAAAGCTCCCTTGTTTTATCTAATATTCTTGTTGTTTCTGACATTATGAAAAACCTTATTTCTATTAGTCAACTCACAAAACAACTTAATTATCGGGTTATCTTTGATTCTTTTGGCTTTGCTATACAGCATCAAGCTACCATAACGGTAATGGGAGTCGGTCGATATGATAATGATCTATATGTTCTTGATAAGCATCATTGTGCTCTTGCTTCAATTGTCTCTTCCAATAAGCCACGAGCCACAGTTCATCTACATTTTCATCTTGTTGCCTCTCTTTAGAATAGGAAGTATTTCTTGTAGTGACAAATTGATACAAATAGATTATTCTCTTTGCAATGGTTATCAGCTTGGTAAAAGCCATCGTTTACCCTTTTCTTTTAATGATAAACGTTGTGACATTCATTTTGATCCTTTACATTGTGATTTATAGGGTGTATCACCAATTTCTTCTGTTAATGGTTATCACTACTACGTTGTTTTTATCAATGACTGTACTCGATTTAGTTGGATGTTTACTTTGAAACATAAATTTGTTTTTTATATATACATTCATCAATTTCCAAAATTACATTGCAACCAATTTTCAGCAAAAATAAAATCATTTCAATGTGATGGTGGGACTGAATTTACAAATACTAAATTTTGAAATCATTTACAATCTCATGATATTGTTCTTCGTCTAGCATATGCATACACTCCTAGTCAAAATGGCATTTCCGAACGCAAACATCATCATGTCATGGAAACAGGTCTTACTCTTATGTTTCATGCTCATCTACCAGTATCCTTTTGGGTTGAGGCATTCTCCATTGCAGTATTTCTCATAAACCGACTCCCTTCACGGTCTCTTAGTGGTAAGACTCCTTATGCTCTATTATTTGGTTAGAAACCTGATTATTCCATGCTTCATACCTTTAGATGTCTTTGTTTTCCTTATTTACACGATTCACCACATAAATTATTTCCAAAATCCACTCCATGTGTCTTTTTAGGTTACAATACTCTTCATAAAGGATTTCGATGTTTTGATCGACTGACACGTCGTGTCTATGTTTCTCGTCAAGTAAAATTTTTTGAAATTGCTTTTCCTTATATTGATGGTTCAGTCCTTAACATGTCGTCCACCAATGATTATAATATTTTCTCTGATTGTGCATAATGTGTGTCTAGTCCTTCTGTTTCCATTCATTCTGAATTTTTCATCTCTCCATAATTGTCCAGTTCTCTATATTTACCCTGTAGTGACAGTCCAGCCCAAATACTTCTTATATCTGCAGACTACTCTACTCAACAACCATCTTTGTACGTTCCCTCCTCTTCCATTATAGCCTCAACATCTCTCGAGTCTTCCCAACCTTCTCTGCTCACTAACAAACATCCCATGGTTACTAGAGAGAAGACTGGTGTTTTTAAACCATAGACACAACATGGTATGACTGTTTTTTCTTCTTCACAACCTCTTCAGGCTCTTCTTGCTTTCAAAGAGCCACATGGTTTTAAATCAGCTGTCAAACACCCTGAATGGTTGTCTGCTATGAATTCTGAAATTCAAGCTTTGCAGAAGAATGACACTTGGACTCTGGTCCCTCATCCTGCATCTTATAATGTGGTTGGTTGCCAATGGATTTTAATATCAAACTCTAATCTGATAGGTCCATTGAATGTCATAAAGCACGTCTTGTGGATCAAGGGTTCTCTTAGATTTAGGGTCTTGATTTTGATGACACATTTAGTCATGTTGTTCGCCCAATCACTGTTTGACTGATTCTCTCATTGGCACTTACATCAACTTGATGTCAATAATGCCTTTCTTCATGGCCTCCTTCATGATGAAATCCACATGGAACAACCTCTAGGCTATACTGATCATTTATTTCCTCAGCATGTATGTCGCCTTAAACGAGCATTGTATGGCTTGAAACAAGCACCAAAGCTGATTCATCGTTGTTTGTCCATCACTCTGCTCTACAGACAGTCTATCTATCCTGGCAGTAACACATCTTTAATTCATCAATTTATTGCTTTACTTTCCAAGGAGTTCTCACTGAAAAACTTAGGTGTTCTTCATTATTTTCTTAGTGTTAAAGTTTAGCCTAATGATCAAGGTCTATTCCTTAGTCAAACAAAGTTTTCCCTTGATCTCTTGCAACAATCTTCCATGGTTGATGCTAAGCCAATCTCTACACCCTTTGTTGTGGGACAACATTTGACAACTGAAGGGCCTTTATATATTGATCCTACTTTGTTTCGTTCATTGGCTGATGCGCTACAATACCTGACAATCACAAGGCCTAATTTGTCATTCAGTGTTAATTTTATTTGCCAATTTATACATGCTCCAACAGAGGATCACTTTCATGCACTTAAACGCATTTTACGATACATTGAAGGCAGGGTTCACTATGGTCTTCAGCTGTAACAACAGTCCACTCATGAACTTCTTACTTATTCTGATACCGACTGGGCTGGTTGTCCTAACACATGTCAATCTACCATTGGTTATGCAATCTTTCTTGGTTCCAATTTAATTTCATGGTCCTCTAAGAAACAAAGTATTGTCTCGCGATCGAGTGTAGAAGCTGAATATCGCTCCTTAGCGGTCGCCACCGCTAACATTGCTTGGCTTGTTCAATTACTTAGAGACCTTCATGTTACACTATCAACTTCACCTACTCTGTGCTGTGACAATCAAAGTGCTATTTTCATGGCTATTAATCCTGTTACTCGACCACGGTCTAAGCACATTGCCATTGACTACCACTTTGTATGCGAGCTTGTTGCTAATGGCTTCTTGAAGTTACGATTTGTTCCCTCTTCCTTACAGCTTGCTGACTCCCTTACTAAAAGTGTGTCCAAACCACAGTTCTTTCTTTTTTGAAGCAAGCTTCGTGTCCTCCCTTCTCCCACGCTTACCTTACAGGGGGTGATAAGAGTTATCCCTAAGATATCTCCATTCTAATTAACATAGAATTCCTTGTAACTTTCAACTTGTTAATTTGTACTTATCCAATCCTATTATATAAGATTCTTTAGCTATAATGTTAGTATATAATGCCATGGCTTCATCGTTAATGAGATTTTACAGCCATATTAAACAATCTATCAAACTCTTTTAACTCTCTATATGTTCACTGTAACTTTGACCATACATCTTAAAGCTAGTTAAATGTATAATTTGCATCTTTGATTTTATGGAATAAGGAATAAAAACTACTTCGAAACCTAGTAATGACCATCTTGTTGTGACTTCAGAGGCTAATTCAGTAACTTCATCACTTAATAGAAAATGTAGTGAAGTCCTTCATAAACGTTTGGTATCAGTTACAGGTCTCATACACTGGAAACACATGAATTGTCACCTTGATGTGAATGGAAGTTGTAATCAGTTTAAAAAACCGAAAGTGTGTGTATATATATACATGGAAATTTCTTATCCAGGTGCAATCGTCATGTCTACTTAATGATTTCTCTAAAAGGAGAGGGTTCTAAAGATGGGAGTTTTGAAAGGAGAAAGGCTTACAAGGATAGAAAGAAAGAGTGAAGCATTGGAATAGTAAACCGCTAGAGAAATCGTCTAACCTCCCGGCATGTAAGTGTGACTTTACACACTACCAGAAAATTAATAAATACAAATGGAAATACCAATAAAATATTTCTGTCGGTAAATTACAATGAATTTTACTGACGAAAATATTCCCTCGGTATATACCGAGGGAATTATAGTAGGAAAAAAAATAATTAAAACAAAGCCAAAAAATATGATGACGTATCATTTATATTAACAAAATTAATTTCGTCAGTAAAACTATTGGTAAACTATTAACTTCTCTCTGATACTGTTCATCATGTCAATTACAAAGGAAATCACCGATGAAAAATTCCATCAGTATTTTCTAGAGAGCTCTAGAACTGTTTACTTCCCAATTGCATTGTTAATTACTGTTCTTTACAGACAAAATCACCGATGGATTGAAAAGTCATCGGTGTTATTTGGCAGATTTTTGAAAATTTTGATTAAATTAAAATTTTATATTAAATATTACAAACGGAATCACCGACGTATTGAAAAGTCGTCAGTGATATTTAACGGTTTCTGAAATTTTTTTATTAAATTAAAAATTTAAATTAAATATCACTGACGAAATGATTAAAAATATTTATATTTAATTATCCATTAGTAAAACCCCCAAATAAAAAGTATGGAATCCCTTATTTCACAACAAATAGGCCTCCTTTCTTCTTCTTCTTCTTATTCTTCTTCTTCTTATGTAAAAAACATCAACATTCAGTTCTTTCTCTTCTCTTGTAAGGGCTATCGACATGAATAGTTCTAGGGGGGAATTGTTTTGCTAAAATTATGACAATTTCATTAATGAGTTCATATGTTATTTTTTGTATTTTGTTTCCGACCATCTGCACTCTCGCAAGACCTTCCCAAACTCAAACTGCCTTAAAATTTTAACCCAATATAGAACAATATGTGAGAAGATACCTTGTAAAATTTTAGCTTGATTCAACAATCAGATTGAGAGTTATGCTTGATATTGTAAATTTGGACAATAGGTATTTTTTACATGAAAAACTGAATTTCCATATTGTTTCATTTACTTAAATCATCAATATTCTCAAACTAATTCATTGAATAATTTCATCCCTTACCATAATAAAAATGTTTCCGTCAAATTTCCTTTTTTCTTGGTTAAAAACTATGTGATTATACTTAAGGCTTATATGGGCAGTTAGCGATATTTACATGTAAAATCAAATATTAATTTATTTAGCTTTACCTTTTATTTTTATAAATATTCTCACACTAAATTTATAAAAATTATTCATTTAAAATAATTATTTTATCTTATCAGGATGTGTACGCGATTTATCACTAGTTATCATTTCATGTACTGATTTTATTACTTTATTTCATCTTAAATTTAAGTTAATTTAATGGATATGTTCATCTCAAATCACAATAATTTGTTATGAAATCTAAGTAACACAAAGAGATTCATTAGAAATTTTAGTTGGTCTAGTGACAAGACTTATAGCTAAAAGATTCAAAGATGTTTTCAATTAACTTATATAAGATACATGGGCTAAGTTGAGTTTATGGGCTAAGTTGAGTTTCAAGAAGATGTTCAATAATGAAATACAAGTCTTGATTATTTTAATTCATGTTTAAGAAAGGCTTATAGACATTACAAAAAGATTGGAATAAATAGATTCAAAACTGTCAATTTTGACCTTTCACTACTATTTTGGTCATAAATGGAGTTACGAAAGGAATGTTAATATGCTTTTAGTTGAATTGGAAATTAAACATTCATAACTTTCCAGTGATATATAACACGCCTTCTAATTCTTTATGATGAGAAAGAATGCATTTGAAATTGGACTTTAATTCTGCTAGCAGATTATGAAAATGACTTTAGTCTTATTTAAATTATTTGGGCTACTATTTTATTTATATTTTAATTATTATTATGCCTTTTAGATATAGTAGGGCATTTATTTAAATTTGGGTTCATTTTATTATTATTTATTAGGTTTATCCATATTCATTAAGAATATTCCATTAGGTTTAAGATTCTTTCTAATATAAATACTTTTTTGTAGAGACTTTTTGAAAAAAAAAGACTAATTTTAATAAATACATAGGTATTCTTGCTATCTTTTATGTGGTTGAGTGGTTCTCATAATATGTTCTTGATTGAACTTATAAACTCTTTAAAGGATTGATTAACTTTATTATGATTTTATATTACTCGTCCACATCTCTTTATATGCATAGGATGGGAGTGATCATTGTATATAACTTTTGCTCTCCAAGGCATGTTCTTATTGGGTGATGTGCATCATGGGAATTATAATCCATCTTGTAAAGCTAAAACTAATGTGCAAGAGGATTCAGATGGTCCAATGACAAGAGCGAGAGCGAAAAACTACAAAGGGCCTTGACGAGTCAAATTGGAATAATTGAAGCTGCATCGGAGTTAAAAATTAGAAATCAATTTGAAATTGGTTCAAGGATGTTTATTTGCCTACAATTGGAACTTGGAGATGGGAAAAGCCCTTAATGGTTCTTTTTATGCTGGGCTCCTTGAATTTGGGTTGATATGCAAATAAGTGAAGGAATTGATGCTGTTTATGGTCAGAACAGCAAATGAATTTGAACCTGAATTTGAAGTCATCCATTGCATGTGAAAACAAGACTAATCTAAGTGGATTTCAAGTTCAGAACATGTTCTTTCTAGATTGTCCAACCATGATTGCATTGGACTTTTGTGTAAGAAGATATGGTTGTTTTAAATTTGGTCTGTTTATGTTAGAAAGGTCAAAAAACGTGTGCTAGTTAATTTGTCTAGGTTAGTTTGTCAAAGTCTATTTTTTGGGCTTGACTTCTGCCATGTTGAATTTTTTGTAACTTTGGAGGGATGTTCCAGTTATAAATATAGTATCAGAATATGTAATAAAGGACTTTTGGCCAATATTTGAAACTTAATTCACAGAATTACGAGTTGTTCTTCCATATTGATTTTGTGAAGAACCCTACCTGACTTATCACTCTTCAATCACAAAGAGTGTGGCATCGAAATCCTAGATTGATCTTTGTGGCGTCCAGATCGACTTATCAAAGTATCATTCTAGTCTATCCCCTATCTTATTTACCTTAAAATCACTATAATCCAGCCTAAACACCAAAAGAAAGACAACACAACCAGACCCATCCTTCATCCATTTTCGTCAGATTCATTGTTATCGATTTTTTGAATCATTCATGGCGCATTATCTGGTATCAGAGCATCAGTTGCGATCTAAGGCGGGAGAAAAAAAAATAGAAGAAAGGCTTGCTGGAATTAAGGTTGATAAACTTAATTATAGCTGGAGATAAAGAAGATTTGCCAAGAGGGTTAAGTTTGGAACAGCGCCGGGTTATGGGCTTACAACGATCTCATGCTGAGATTCGGGATGAAATGACTGGAATTCGTGAACAGTTGAATACCCTTATGCAAATGATGCAAAGAAATAATTTGCAACCCCAACAGAGGCAAGCACTTAGGGTGCCACGAAATGATATTATAGAAGCTGACGAAGATCCAAATGGGGATGATGAGGCCGACGATAGGGGCAGACCAAGAAAGCAGAATTATAATACTCCTAATGGTCTCAAACTTAAGATTCCACCGTTTAGAGGAAGTAGTTCACCCGAGGAATACTTGGAGTGGATTCAGAAGGTTGAAAAGGTGTTTGAATGGTATGAATATTCTGAAGAAAGGAAGTGCAAGGTGGCAGCACTTGAGTTTATGGATTATGCTCTTTTATGGTGGGAAAACTTAAAGATTTAGAGAAGAAGGGATGGAGAAGAGGAGATTACAACGTGGGCAACAATGAAAAGTGTGATGAAGAAGAGATTTGTTCCTGATTACTATAAACAGGAGCTATACATCAGACTTTAGACTTTGCGACAAGGATCTTTGAGCGTGGAAGAGTATGTGAAAGAGTTTGAGTTGCTGCTGATTTGATGTGAATTGATGGAACCCCAAGAGCAAACAATAGCTAGATTTCTTGGAGGGTTGAGGAAGGATATAGCTAATGTTGTTGAATTACAGTCGTACATCTTCCTTGAGGAAGTTATAAAGCTTGCAACTCGAGTAGAGAGGCAGCAGAAACGAGGAGGTGTGCGAACTGGTGTAACTACGTCAAGCACAACAAGGGCTGTTTCTACACCTACACGAACATGGAGCACACCTAAACGAGATGAGAAGGTGGAGTTTACTAAGGGGAATACCAGTTCTGATTCTTTGAAGGGAAAGGAGAAGGTGACAGAACCTCAACATCCTAGGAGGTCTCGGGACATCAAGTGCTTCAAGTGCTTAGGACATGGGCACATTGCTTCGGAATGTCCAAATAAAAGGGTGATGATTTTGCATGGGAATCATGGAGAGCTGATTAGTGGAGATGAGGTTGAAACTGAAGATGAAGATGAGGTACAAGTGGCTGAACAAGAAGAGGATTTCGAACCAGTGAAGGGAGATTTGTTGGTTATGCAACGGGTTCTGAATGCACAAATTGACGTTAGTGATGAGCAACGTGAGAACATCTTTCATACTCGATGTCAAATTTGAGATAAGGTGTGTGGGATGATCATCGATAATGGAAGTTGCACTAATGTTGCATCAATTACCTTGGTGGAGAAATTGGGTTTAACTACCCTTCCACATCCTAGGCCGTACAATTTACGATGGCTAAATGAGAATGGGGAGATTCGAGTGACAAAGCAAGTCCGTGTACCTTTTTCCATTAAAACCTATCATGACGAGGTTTTGTGTGACGTTGCGCCGATGTCAGCTAGCCATTTGTTGCTGGGTCGTCCATGGCAGTTTGATAAGGATGTGACCTATAATGGACGAAAGAACACTTATTCTTTTATGCTGAATGGAAAGAAGGTGAACTTGTTACCATTGAGTTCTCAACAGGTTAGAGAGGATCAGATGCTAAGCCAACAAAAGGAGGTGAAATCACGTAAGAGGCTATTGTTAGCCAAAAAAGGAGACATCAAACAAGCATTAGCTTCGGAGGCATTTTTTCATGATCTGGGCAAAGCAATTACTACAAGTAGAAGGATTGGACTTACCAATATAGATTAAAGAATTGCTTGAAGAATTTAAAGATGTGTTTCCAGATGAATTACCTAAAGGGTTACCACCTATTCGCGGAATTGAGCATCAAATTGATTTGGTGCCGAGAGCTTCACTTCCTAACAGACCAGCATACAGATGTAATCCAGAGGAAGCAAAGGAGATTCAAAGGCAGGTTGGTGAGCTCTTAGAGAAGGGCTATGTGCGAGAATCACTTAGTCCATGTTCCGTACCTACTTTGCTTGTACCCAAGAAAGATGGTACCATGAGGATGTGTATGGATAGTCGTGCTATCAACAAAATAACATTTAAGTATCGATTTCCTATACCCAGAATTGATGATTTGCTTGATGAGTTGCATGGTGCTGCATTGTTTTCTAAAGTCGATTTGATGAGTGATTATCACCAAATTAGAATGAAAGAAGGAGATGAATGGAAAACAGCATTTAAAACTAAACAGGGGTTATATGAATGGATGGTAATGCCGTTTGGGTTATCTAATGCGCCTAGTACATTTATGAGGCTTATGAATCATGTTTTGAGGAAGTATATTGGGCTGTTTGTTGTAGTATATTTTGACGATATCCTGGTGTATAGCAAGACCTTTGATGATCATATGAAGCATCTTAGAATTGTGTTTGAAACTTTACGAGATTCTAAGTTCTATGGGAAACTCACAAAGTGTTACTTCTATAAAGAAAGTGTCATGTTTCTTGGGTATATTATCTCTAGCAGGGGAGTTAAGGTTGATGAGGAGAAAATTGAGGCAATTCGGGACTGGCCAAAACCTGCTAGTATTGCTGATGTGAGGAGTTTCCATGGTTTAGCTTCTTTCTACAGGCGATTTGTGAAAGACTTCAGCTCTATTGTTGCTCCTATGACAGAATGCTTGAAAAAAGGGAACGAGTTTAGATGGAGTGAAGATGCGCAGAAAGCTTTTGAGCTAATTAAGGAAAAGTTGTGTCTTGCTCCGGTTTTAGCACTTCCGGACTTTGCTAAAACATTCGAAATAGAGTCGCGATGCTTTCGGAGTTGGAATTGGGGCGTCTTCTTGCAAGAAAAGAGGCCGATTGCATTCTTCAGTGAAAAGTTAAATGGAGCACGTTTGAACTACTCTATTTATGACAAGGAGTTCTATGCTTTGATTCGGGCTCTAGAGGTATGGCAGCACTACTTGTTGCCTAAAGAATTTGTTATACATACTGATCATGAATCCTTGAAGTATCTTAAGGGCCAGAGCAAGCTGAATCGCAGACATGCTAAATGGGTGGAGTTTATGGAGTCATTTCCTTATGTCATAAAGTACAAAAAAAAGGCAAGTTAATGTGGTTGCTGATGCTCTTTCTAGGAGGTTTGCACTGATCTCTATGTTGAATGCAAAGCTGATGGGTTTTGAACAAGTGAAGGAACAGTATGCTAATGATTCCTACTTTGCTAATGTGGTTGTCGAATGTGCAAAGGGAGCTTGTGATGGGTTCTTTATGCATGAAGGTTACCTGTTCAAAATGGGCAGAATGTGTATTCCTTCAGGATCGTTACGGGAGTTGCTTGTGCGAGAGGCTCATGGTGGTGGTCTTAGTGGTCATTTTAGGGAGAAGAAGACTTATGAGCTGCTGAAAGAACATTTTTTTTGGCCTAGCATGTTACGGGATGTGCACAAAGTGATTGAGAGATGAGCTATTTGCAAGAAAGCTAAGGGTAAAGAGAATGCATATGGACTGTATATGCCACTGCCTATTCCAAAGCAACCATGGATGGATGTTAGCATGGACTTTGTACTTGGGTTACCAAGAACACAGCGTGGAAAGGATTCAATAATGGTCGTGGTTGATCGATTCTCCAAAATGTCTCATTTCATTCCTTGCAACAAAACCCGGCGATCGATGACATGTTGCTGATTTGTTCTTTCAAGAGATTGTTCATTTACATGGAGTTCATAAAAGCATTGTCTCTGATCGTGATACAAAGTTCTTAAGCCACTTTTGGAAGACTCTTTGGAGGAAGCTTGGAACGAAGTTACTTTTCAAGATCGGCATGTCATCCACAAACTGATGGACAAACTAAGGTAGTAAACCAAACTTTATCTTCCTTGTTACGAGCTGTTATACATAAGAATTTGAAGAGTTGGGATACTTGTTTGCCTATTGTAGAGTTTGCATATAATAGTAGTGTGCATGTGGCTACAAAATTTTCACCATTTGAGGTTGTGTATGGCTTTAATCCTTGTGTTCCTATTGATCTTGTTCATATTCCAATTGATGAGAGGACATCTATGGATGGAATTAGAAAGGCAGAATTGATGAAGAAACTACATAAGCAGGTTCGATTACATATTGAGGAGAAAACGACAAAGTATGTTAAACAAGCTAACAAGGGGCGGAAAATGGTTAGGTTTGAACCTGGAGATCTTGTTTGGATTCATATTAGCAAGGGCAGATTCCCAAGCAAATGTAAGGCCAAGTTGATGCCAAGAGCTGATGGTCCATTTCGGATCATAGAGAAGGTGAATGACAATGCGTATAAGGTAGATCTTCCTGGTGATTACAACGTATCAGCTACTTTTAATGTGAAAGACTTGACTCCATACTTAGATGACGATGACGATTCTGATTTGAGGACAAATCATTTTCAACCCGGGGCTGATGATGTGCATCATGGGAATTATAATCCATCTTGTAAAGCTAAAACTAATATGCAAGAGGATTCAGATGGTCCAATGACAAGAGCGAGAGCGAAACAACTACAAAGGGCCTTGACGAGTCAAATTGGAATAATTGAAGCTGCATCGGAGTTAAAAATTAGAAATCAATTTGAAATTGGTTCAAGGATGTTTATTTGCCTACAATTGGAACTTAAAGATGGGAAAAGCCCTTAATGGTTCTTTTTATGCTGGGCTACTTGAATATGGGTTGATATGCAAATAAGTGAAGGAATTGATGCTGTTTATGGTCGAACAAAGAAATGAATTTGAACCTGAATTTGAAGTCATCCATTGCATGTGAAAACAAGACTAATCTAGGTGGATTTCAAGTTCAAAACATGTTCTTTCTAGATTGTCCAACCATGATTGCATTGGACTTTTGTGTAAGAAGATATGGTTGTTTTAAATTTGGTCTGTTTATGTTAGAAAGGTCAAAAAACGTGTGCTAGTTAATTTGTCTAGGTTAGTTTGTAAAAGTCTATTTTTTGGGCTTGACTTCTGCCATGTTGAATTTTTTGTAACTTTGGAGGGATGTTCCAGTTATAAATATAGTATCAGAATATGTAATAAAGGACTTTTGGCCAATATTTGAAACTTAATTCACAGAATTACGAGTTGTTCTTCCAAATTGATTTTGTGAAGAACCCTACCTGACTTATCACTCTTCAATCACAAAGAGTGTGGCGTCGAAATCCTAGATTGATCTTTGTGGCGTCCAGATCGACTTATCAAAGTATCATTCTAGTCTATCTCCTATCTTATTTACCTTAAAATCACTATAATCCAGCCTAAACACCAAAAGAAAGACAACATAACCAGACCCATCCGTCATCCATTTTCGTCAGATTCATTGTTACCGATTTTTCGAATCATTCACGGCGCATCATCGGGTCAAGATGCAAACCATTCAAATATGATTTTAGTGTATCTTAGGAGGTGATCGCATCAATTGATATCATAGCTTATGCTATTATCAAGTTATATCCCTTTAATATTTAGTTTGTGTTGTTTCTTGCTTTTTTTTCCCTTTGTAGTTCAGTTAAGGTCTTATTTCTTTAAAAAAAATATTTTCCTCTCTTACTATTTCAAAGTTTGGCCAACCCCTATATTAAAAAAAATCATCTTGCTTAGATTCTTGATTTTGTTGAACATATCAAAGAAAAAGTATGATTTTAGCGTATAACTTTTGTTCTTCTTGATTTGGCCTAGAGTTAAAAAAAAGGAAAAGAAATCTTGTTCTTGCCAAATTGTGTGGATAAAAAAATGAAAAAGTTGAAGGAAAATGGCAAGAATTCATTGAATTGACAAGTTAGGGCATAATCGAATACAAGCTTTTGAATTTTAGGGTTGGCCAAAAGTTTCTTGAGTATTTTCTTGATTTTGTTGAATAGGTACATACCAAATCTTGGAATTGCCGAATTAAATTCTTGTTTTTCTTGGATTTTCTTGTCTTGTTTCATTACAAATTAGTTAGAATAGATCTTTCTTGCTTTATTTTAATTTTTTTTCTTGAAATTCTTGAAGTTGAATCTTGACTTCTTGAATTAGTTAGTTTTGTTTGAATATTCAACATAAACTCCATTACTTTTATTTCATGTCTTCTTTTTGTCATTATATTTCGCATTAATTTACATTGTTATTCGTAAATTTGTCCTCATGTTTCATTTCGATTAGTCACGTATATTTCTTGATTCTTGAGTCTTCATTATTATAAAATCATTATATTGTTTTGATTAATTATTTGATAAGTTGTTAAGTTACCTTTAAGAACCTAAGAGAATAGCAAGGTAAAAGGGTATAGTGAGATTATTAGAGTGAAAATCTCGATTGAGTTATGTGAAACACGAGTGGAGTGACATTAAGTAGAATATCTGTAAGGAAATTCATCTTCGCTACCAACCTTTATTACAAGTATTCACAATCTCAAAAGGTGTGACATAATCGAAGGCAAAGGATCTTATAGATAAACAAGATAGGTTAGAGGTAATGATAGAGGTTTTGATGGGAAAGATGGATAAATTAAGTACTTATATGATTTATAGACATGATGTTTATAGTCGTAAAGAAAAAGATGTTAAAAGGTCTACTAGCACTCTCCCCTCTAAATGATAGTGTAACTAAAAACTTTGATAAGGAGAAGGAGGATGATGTAATTAATCATGGAAGAAAGTCTCATACACATCAAAATCCTTTATATGAGACATGGTGAATGAGAGAGTTTGGTGCTAGATTTTAACCAAATAAGGATTTTGGCCAGGGAGGGATTTTAATGATTTAGATTGGAATTTAGGTAGCATAAAATTTAAAATTCTAGTATATCAAGGAAAGAATGATCTAGATGCTTATTTAGATTAGGAAAAAAAGATAGAATTTGTATTTGATTGCCATTGATATTCATAGGAATACAAGGTAAAACTAGATAGTTGTAGTTGAATTCATTACTTATGCTATTATTTGGTGAGATCAATTTGTTACAAGTAGGAGGTGTAATGAAGAAAGACTCATTGACACATGCGAGGAGATGAAAGCAATCATGAGGAAAAGATTTGTTCCTAATCATTACTATAGGGAAGTCTATAATAGATTGCAATCTTTATCTCAAGGTTCTAAAGTATTGATGGGTATTTTAAGGAGATAAAAAATAGCTATGATTAGAGCTAATGTTTTTTAAGATAAGAAAGCCACAATAACTAGATTTTTTAATGGTTTAAGTAGAGATATTGCTAATATGATTAAATTGCAACATTATTTAGAAATTAAAGATATGATGCATATGATTATAAGTTTGGCTTGAGTTAATCAAGATGTTGGAATCAGATCAGATTTATTTGGAATTGTATGACTAAAAATAATAAAAATCCAAAATTAATATCCTAGATATGTCAGAATCAAATTTGTCACCCCTAAAAAGTCTCAAATAGACTAGGAAACGTGATCTGAATATAAAATTAATTATGAAGTCTTATTGTCTTATTGTGCTTGGTTTCTTTGTTTTATATGGATAATTAATGAAGAAAATCACTTTCTTTTATACTTGTTAATTTAGTTTCCTTCCTACACTAGGAGAATCATTAATTAACCCTTTCTAGCTTGGCAGCCCTCTGGCATCCTTTATTGACTAGGAAACTTTTTTCTTTGTTGAGTAGGAAACTTTCTTCTTTGTTGTTAAATATTTTCCTAAATAAATTAAATTTCCTTGACTTTTAGAAGAATATTATGTTGATTTAAGTTCTTATAGAATTAGGAAATCGACCCTAAACAAATCTAATATAATCTTAGTATCTTAATTAGACCAAGCCAATTTTGGACTCATGTAGCCTAAACCCATATTCATTAATATGGACCAAACTAGACCCAAAATACTCTCCAAATAAACTTTATTTGATGCCCAAAAACATCTCATGCATAGTCTGTCCTAATCTGATAGAATTACCCACCAAATGAATCGGGTTGAACCCATCATCCATAAAAACCTTAATCTGACCGAATGAATCTCTAGGAAAAAACCCATCATGAAAACCCAAATCTAAACCATATTAACAACGAATCTTAAACACATAATCAAATGCTTACTATAAGGAATCCAAGGCTAAACCTGAACCATATTATTTTTGCTATCTTTTTGTGTGGTTAAGTAATTCCAATACTAAGTTCTTGATTGAACTTACAAAATCTTTAAAGAATTGATAAACTTTGTTATGATTTTATACTACTTGTTTGCATCTCTATATAGACATAGGGTGAGAGTGATCATTGTGTATTACTTTAGTTTTCAAGGCAGGTTCATGTTGGGTCAAGTTGCAAACCATTCAAATATGATTTTAGTGTATTTTGGAAGGTGTTCGCATCAATTTTTTCTCATAATTTATTATTTTTCAATTAAAATTACACTATTTAACATTAATTTACCAATTTTTAGGTTGGGGGTTTTACACCTCTAGTTTTTTCTTCTTCTTGAATAATGACACCATATTATGAAGTAGTAAGAAACAATATTGTATAGTCTTATCCACGATGAAAGCGAAATTTGTGGCACTTTTAGTTGTAGTACAAGAGGTTATTTGGTTGAGACTTTTTCTAGTTCATTTTAGGGGTGTCTAATAGTGCTATTAACCTAGTATAAGTGAATTATGATTGTCAAGTTGCAATAACATATATAAAAGACCCCAGGTACCATGGACAAACCAAACATATAGATATCAAGTATAATTTTGTTAAGGATATGGTTTCACATAAATAAGTGAATATGAAGTACTTATCTACGCAAAAAATGATCACAGGTCCATTTACAAAGCCTATTTCAATATATGTTTTCAATAGGCATGTTAAGTCACTAGTATTACATAGATGTTGATGTATTAATGTAAAATATTTTTTTCCCAATAATGTTCATGAACATTTCTAATAATAATAATAATAATAATAATAATAATATGTTATTGATGTCTAATTACATAAGTTACATGTTATACTTATATGCATGTTAAAAATAACAAATTATAAGAACTATATTGGAAAAATAAAAGATTGGCCTTCTCACACAGGCAATCAAATCTATTATATTATGATGAATAGAGACAAGATAATTTTAAGCTTGTTATTTGAGTAGCACAAGAGCGTCGAAATTAATATATGATATGTCATCTAAATAAATAATTATATAAAAAGGTCAATAAAATTTGTGTCATAACTTTCACCCCAAAGTAATTATTTAAAATGTGACTTTATTTGTCTTATCTCTAAATGTGGGTTATAATGAGTAAAAAATGAATGGGTAGATGATTGAACTCGAATTTAAACATTAAGTATGTTTGAAGTATCATCTATAAGGTATTATTGATAAAGACATAAAATCTAAGAGAAACAAAATGATATTGTATATGATTGGACTCAAATTTAAACATTATGTGTGTTATATACCACATATGCGTATAATTAATAGTAATACAAAAGTCATCGAGAACAAGTAAAGATTGCTAATAATCTTTAGAGTCACATACAATATCAAATTGATAGTAATAGTAATACAAATTAAGATCTCAATTTGATATTGTATGAGACTCTAAAAATTATTAACAATCTTTACTTGTTCCTGATGACTTTTGTCTATTTTTTAAAATTTAGATTTGATGTTTGCAGTATATTGTTAAAGGATTATGATTAATTCAATCTATAAAATTGTATTTAGCACTGAGAACAAGCTATGGGGAAAGCTTGTGAGTTGCATAATTAGCTATAACAACTCAGAAAATTATAGCTTTGTCCTTTGAGATCCATAAATTAGCTGACTTGCAGAAGGCTGTCACTGCACATATATTAGTTTCCATTGATAAAAAAGACACCTATAATGTCTGTATAATTACACCAACACTAGTTGAGAAATACATTGCATTTAATTGTGAGGCCTTTTTGTTACCATATTTATTTAGAAGGTCACTGCCATGTTATTCTTCCCCTTTTTTTATACAAAACATTGGATCATTTAGGTTGAGTTTGGTATTGGGTGAAAAACTTTGATGGGAAAATGTTAAAGAGTGTAGAAAGTGTTGAAGGATCTTTGGTAAGTGTAAGTGAAAACAAACTTTAAATTAGGGATGACATCTGTTTTCATTGGAATTTCTTTGCTTGCACCTGATGAGTCAGAAGGCAGTTTAGATATGTTTCTGACAAAGTCTTTGTCTAGAGAGGACAGAAATTTAAACTTAATTGCATATTTTCAGGTGGAGAGGTCAAAGATAATGTATCTCTGGTTTTTGTTGTGTCTTCAAGCATTTCAACCGAAACAGACAGGTACTGTACATAAATATTGTGTAGAAATGATACTCTCATAAATTGATGAAGATTTTGTTCTGAGCTCTTATATTATGTTGGGTTCATAACTGTGGAAGGGAGGCTTTGATACAACAACAGGAATCCTCTTTGATACTTGTATGATTAGAACTTAGAATCTTTTTAAAATTTGTTTGAGACTTCTTTCAGTTTCTGTCCGTTCACTGTGCAAACTGACCAAATTAGACTGAAAGTTTTAAGTTCTGACATGGTTTCAAGTTGTATGCATACCGCTAAGTGGGGTTAGTTTTCGGTGTGTTCCATTATTGAATATCAATATATATGTTATTTGCCACGCTATAGTGGTCTCTATCTTGGTTTTCACTGGTTTTGTTGCATAGTTATCTCGTATAGGCTGGTCATCTCATCTGAAGATGCACAAAATAAGGATCCCAGATCACCCGAGCAAGCAAGCAATGGTGATGAAAATTGAAGGATGTAATTTCTTTTGGAATACCCACACAAGTTTCGCATTGCTCTTTTGAAACGTGGGCATAATTGCAATTGCTTTGCCATGTTGGCGTAAGATTTCCTTCTTATTTTCTTTTTTTTCTTGTTTTTTTTTTAACCGTGAGTGTCCGGACTATCTTATGTGTAGCTTAACTAATCTCCCGAGATCTTAAAGTTAATGACCATATAAGTCTTCAGTGCTCCTGAAATTTATAGCACTCGAATTGATAATTTTTAAGGAGCAAATTCAAGACAATTTAAACTACACTCTTCATGTTGATTTCTTTCTTTCTTTGTGATGCTATGTGACTTCAAGGGTGACATAATTGTAATTAGTGGTTATTGATTAGTACTTAAAAGTGCATTTTTATCAAGGTTCTATATCATTATTTTGCACTCGAAGTATCAATAACTCCTTAACTAAAGCATGTTTTATACTAACATATCTAACAATATAAGATACCTTTAATTTATGGTAAATGTTCATCTTAAATGCAGGCCTATCACATAAATGAAAGAATTGATTTATGAGTTGAAGTACTGAAATTGAAAGGACAAAGAGATGGGCAAACTTAGAAAATAGATGATTGGTGCAGTCCAAACTTGAACACTATTCGGTAATCGGGTGATATCTGGAGCTGCAGATCTTGGATTTAGGTCTATTTTATATGGATGGAAAGATAAGACATAGGCCTACAACTTTCATGTGGAGCCCAAGATTTAAAAAAGGCCGTTTTCAAGTCCAAATTGCAGCAACAACAAAGAAGTCCGAATCTGTCCTGCAGCCCAGACACTGTTTAGTGTTCAGCCCATATCTCGAGTTCTAGAAGTCCAAATGATCTCAAATTTTTACCCTGGAAAGATGAGACAATTCTCTAGAACTTTCATGATTTAAGTTTGTTCAAATTATGACGTCATCAATGACGTTTTTGGCAGACAAGAAGATAAGGATTGTCACCAAGTCAAGATGTGGCCACTCACTCATCAATTAGTCAACAAATCAATAGTTTCGAATTTTGGCCTATAAAAGGAGGCATTTGCCATGTATTGAGGCATCTTGGTGTTCAGATCAAGATCATGCTCTTGCTCTTTCTTTATATTTTGTAATGCTTAAGTTTTGCTTATATTAATTTCTTGCTTATGCTTTTCATTTCCTTTCCTTGTTTATTTATGTTTCTTTCTTTCATTATGTGTTGCTAAGTTAATTATGTCAAGGTGAAAAGGGTACACTAATGGTGTAAGAATAAGTATAATATAAACTTAACATGGACCTTAATGTTGGATACTAACATGCTTTATATTTGTTATCTTGTTCACTTTTAATACTTTGCTTGTTAAATGGTTAATCTAGATTTATGTTGTATAACACTTGGTACAACAAATACTTGGCACTTTCATAGCCCATACTGTATGGTATAACCGACACTGAGCTATGAAAGGAACTTGATTTGTTGTTAACATAAGTTATAATCATGAATGCCCGACAACATTTACAAGTATTAGCATTATTCGAATAAGATAACTAATGTAATCATGTTAACAATTTATAATCTGATTGGAACCTCCTTTGTGTGTGGTTTCCAATTGAATGAAAAAGGTTTATACTATACTTGTTTGAAATACCATTAGTGGATCCTCTAACCTTGACATTTGTTGTTATCATTGTTTAATCCTTACGTTAATCTTCCATCTCAAAGTTCTCATCAACTTCTTTATTATTATTATTATTATTATTATTATTATTATTATTATTATTATTATTACTATTATTGTTGTTATTATGTTGCTGTTAACTATAATTTATACAATTAACCTCTCTGTGGTTCGACCCCGGTCTTGCCGGGGTATTTATTACCGACACTCCTCGCACTTGGGAGAAGACATCAATCTTTTGGTCGTGTCAAGTTTTTGACGCCGCTGGTCTGGGAGGTAAATTCTTGTACAAATTATAGTATTTATTTTATTTTCTCTTTTCTCTTTTCTTGTATCTAACTTTGTTTCTTTTGTTTTGTTTCTTTTTCTATTGTTTTTCTTTTCTTTCTTTTATTCTCTTCCTGCACGTGCATGAGAGTGTGGTCACGTACATTAAGTGGTAGACTTTGTAGAGTATCCTCATCATTTTCAAAAAATATGGCCGAAGAAGATAACCAATCGCTTCATAATGAGAATAATGAGAACATTCGGGTTAGAACACTTAGAGACCACATGAATCCCACAAGAACAAGTGCACCCTCATGCATAGTTTTTCCTCCTGATGCATCTCATTTTAATTTTAAGCCAGGCATTATTCAACTTTTACCTTCTTTTCATGGCTTAGATTTAGAAAATCCATACTTGTATTTAAGGGAATTTGAGGAGGTCTGTAACACCTATAATGACTCAAATTGTAGCATGAACACCATTAGGTTAAAGCTTTTTCCTTTTTCATTAAAAGATAAAGCTAAAACATGGCTACAAAATTTGAGACCTGGATCCATTCGTGCGTGGGATGATATGCAACAACAATTTTTAAAGAAATTTTTTCCATCCCACAGAACAAACTCTTTCAAAAGACAAATCATCACTTTCACTCAAAAACCAGGAGAAACATTTTACCAATGTTGGGATAGATATCGAGACTTGCTTAATACTTGCCCCCATCATGGTTTTGAAACATGGAGATTAGTTTCACATTTTTATGAAGGATTAACACCTAGAGATAGGCAAATGGTTGAATTGATGTGCAATGGAACTTTTGAGGATAAAGACCCTAATGAAGCCATAGAATACCTAGACTTGCTAGCTGAAAATGCGCAAAATTGGGACACTACAGGAACTTATGAGGCACCAAGTAAAACCCAACCTCATACATCTAGTGGAGGTATGTACAACCTTAGGGAAGATCATGACCTCCAAGCCAAGTTTGCATCTTTAGCTAAAAAAGTCGAGGCATTAGAATTAAAAAAGAGTGGTCAACTAAAACTGTTCAAGACATTGTGTGTCAAATCTGTGAAACCAATGAACATTCAACCCATGACTGTCCAACTTTGCCCTCTTTTAGGGAATGTCTCCATGAACAAGCTCATGCATTAAACAGTTTCCAAAGGCCCAATCATAACCCATACTCGCAAACATACAACCCTGGTTGGAGAAATCACCCAAATTTCAATTGGAAGAGTGATAACAATAATGCACAAACTTCACAACCACCGTTTCAAGCACACCATAATTTCCAAAATT
Organism: Populus deltoides; assembly: GCA_015852605.2. Classification (NCBI taxonomy): domain Eukaryota; kingdom Viridiplantae; phylum Streptophyta; class Magnoliopsida; order Malpighiales; family Salicaceae; genus Populus; species Populus deltoides. The sequence goes on along the minus strand of CM027571.2, from coordinate 20,509,106 downwards.
CTCATGGATATGCACCTCCTTATGCTCCCATTCCTAGAAGAAATCTTGAGGAAACATTGCATGCATTTATGGAAAAGCAAGAGGCAATTAACACTCAACTTGCTCAAAGCATGACAGATTTTAAAGATACTCTTGCAAAATTGACATCTGCTCTCGGTCCCAAGAGAAAGGTAAGTTTCCATCTCAACCTCAACAAAATCCAAAGGGGCAATACAATGCGAATGCAAGTAGTTCTGGAAGCCAACACATGGATCAAGCCAAATCAGTCATCACTCTTCGTAGTGGTAAGGTTATTGAAAAACCCATTTTTGAACCTTGTGAGAATGATGATGAGTCAATCTCTGAGGGTAAGGAAGGGGTTGAATCTGATCATTACAAAGAAAAGACTGATTCCCCGCCAGCACTTCCATTTCCTCATGCCATGACCAAACAAAGGAAAGTTAATCACAACTCTGAAATCTTTGAAACTTTCAAACAGGTAAGGATCAATATACCTTTGTTGGATGCTATTAAACAGGTTCCTTCTTATGCTAAATTTTTGAAAGATCCGGTCCCCCCGTGAAGAGAAAATCAATGTGAAAAAGAAAGCCTTTTTAGCCGAACAAGTAAGTGCCATTCTTCAGAACAATAATGCATTGAAATATAAAGACCCTGGTTGTCCTACAATTTCTTGCTTTATTGGAGAACATAAAATTGAAAGAGCTTTACTTGATCTTGGAGCTAGTGTGAATTTACTTCCATATTCAGTTTTTCAAAGTCTCAATCTAGGTGAGTTAAAACCAACTTTTGTGACTTTTTTACTTGCCGATAGATCTGTAAAAGTGCCTAGAGGAATAGTTGAAGATGTGTTAGTACAAGTCGATAAATTCATTTATCCTGTAGATTTTATTGTCTTGAACACACAACCTGTTGAAGCATGTAATTCATTTCCTGTTATTTTAGGACGTCCGTTTCTTGCAACTTCTAATGCATTGATTAATTGTAGGAATGGACTGATGAAGCTATCTTTTGGAAACATGACATTGGAGATGAATATTTTCAACATTTGCAAGCAACCTGGAGATGATAATGATTTACAGGAAGTGGACTTTACTGAAAAATTAGTTCATGACCAATTTCAAACCACTTCCAGTGAAATTGAGATTGATGAATCTGATGATTTGGAAATGGTTTATTTTCAGGAAGAATCAAAGGCAAATAATTAGAGACCAAAAATTAAGGAATTGCCACTACGATCAATTGAGTCCATACCTTCAAGTGTTCAACCACCAAAACCTGCTTACTTCTGCTCCTGTCATTCAACCTCCTGATTGGTCATTACCTTTTGAAATAATGTGTGACGCTAGTGATTATGTCGTAGGTGCTGTCTTGGGACAAAGAAAAGATAAGAAACCCTATGTGATTTACTATGCAAGTAAAACTTTGAATAGTGCTCAAATGAATTACACCACCACTGAAAAAGAATTACTTGCAGTAGTATTTGCATGTAAAAAATTCAGGTCTTATCTTGTTGGCTCACCTGTTATTGTTTTTAGTGATCATGCAGCATTGAAATATCTTCTTTCTAAGAAAGATTCTAAGGCTAGATTGGTTCGGTGGATTTTGTTACTTCAAGAATTTGATATCACGATCAAAGACAAGAAAGGCACCGAAAATATTGTCGCAGATCACTTGTCAAGATTGACAACAGATTCGAGATCTGACATCACACCAATCGATGACTACTTTCCTGACGAATCTTTATTTTCCGTCTCTACAATGCCTTGGTATGCTAATATTGTTAATTTTCTTGTTTCAGGACAATTGCCGGCTCATTGGAGTACCCAAGATAAAAGAAAGTTCTTGAATGAAGTAAAGAACTTTTATTGGGATGACCCTTATTTATTCAAATATTGTCCTGATCAAATATTTTGAAGATGCATTCCTGACAATGAGGTAAGTAGTGTCATCAAATTTTATCATTCTGAGGCATGTGGGGGTCATTTCTCATCAAGAAAGACCACTGCAAAAATCCTACAAAGTGGATTTTACTGGCCCACCATATTCAAGGACTCACATGCATTCTGCAAGACTTGTGAAAATTGTCAAAAGTTGGGATCTATTTCAAAACGTCATATGATGCCCTTAAATCCTATTCTTGTCATTGAGATCTTTGACTGTTGGGGTATAGATTTCATGGGTCCATTTCCTCCATCATTTGGTTTCTTGTACATATTAGTGCGAGAGATTATGTTTCAAAATGAATAGAGGCAATTCCAAGTCGAAACAATGACCATAAAACAGTGATAAAGTTCTTGAAAGAAAATATTTTGAGTCGATTTGGAATCCCTCGAGCCATGATAAGTGATGGTGGAACACATTTCTGCAATAAGCCATTTGAGTCTTTAATGAAGAAATATGGAATCACACACAAAGTTGCCACCCCTTATCATCCTCAGACAAGTGGACAAGTAGAGCTTGCTAATAGGGAGATCAAACAGATCTTAGAGAAAACAGTGAACCCTAATAGGAAAGACTGGTCTTTAAGACTTAATGATGCACTTTGGGCTTATCGAATTGCTTATAAAACATCATTAGGTATGTCACCTTATAGACTAGTCTATGGAAAACCTTATCACTTGCCTGTGGAACTGGAACATAAAGCTTATTAGGCTATCAAAGCTTTCAATTCAAACCTTGATGATGCTAGTCAGCTGCGTAAGTTACAAATAAATGAGCTTTAGGAAATAAGAAATGATGCTTATGAGAATTCAAAAATTCATAAAGCAAGAATCAAAGAATTTCATGACAGGAGAATCTTGAGAAAAACATTTGATGTTGGTCAAAAAGTTTTGCTTTATAATTCTCGACTCCATTTATTTCCTGGAAAGCTAAGATCAAGATGGAGCGGTCCTTTTATTGTGAAACATGTGTATCCATATGGGGCCTGTGATATCGAGAATCCAAAGAATGGCAATGTTTTCAAGGTAAATGGGCATCGTTTGAAAGTTTACTTTGATAATTTTTCAGTTGAAAATGACTCTATTGATTTGAGTGATCCTGTATATAAAGATTGATTCACTTTCTCACATTGTTTTGTGTTTCGTTTCGCTAGTCTCTCTCACCCCGGTCAAATGGCGAATAACGGTACTCCGTGACTTCAGTCGGTTCTTTCAGTTTCCCATAATAACTGATATTTGTATACATTGTGCAATTCTTGGCTCTTTCTCTCTTCTTTGAATCTCTTCTCTAATTCTCATTTGAAAATGGACACCACTCTTGAAAAATTGAAAAAGTACTTTCCCGCTCTACCTCAGAATGCGATTACAAAAATTTACCGTGCTAGGTGTGCAAGATTGAGATTGTTAATGAATCATGGAATTTCTGAAGATATTCGTTGGCTGATTGAAGCAAAGGTCCGATTATCAGGTGAGTCCTCTAATTCTTTAATTTCACACATGCCTGGAACAAGTAAAAGCACTTTTGCAAAGAAACGTCGTGCAAAACGACTGAAAGTCTGTCACCGATGTGCTAGATGGACTTGTAATGCAACATGTCGTTCTTTAGGAATGGTATCTATAAATCGTAAAGATAAAATACAATTCATTAAGGATGGCCTGAGTAAGGGGTCTTTAGATAATCTTCTATTAACCCTTGAGACGCATCCTAATGGAGATGTGCATCGTGCTATTCATGATTTATGGCCACAATTCCATAAAGAACATGATCGACTTAGTCTTGGGAATCTGACTAAAAAAGACCCTGTTTGCCAGTTTTTAAGAAAACTGGATGGGAAGCCTATCCCCGACCCATAGAGGGCGTTTAAGCCGTTCTTGAACGTAAAACCAAGGGAAGATGTGAGCCACAATCACAACTACCTGTACATACACATGTTTTTCAAACTAAATAAATAAATAAATACATAAAGAGAGAGAGAGTGTGTGAGACTCCAGCTGGCCTATATCTAGGTGATATGATTGCATTTTCAAATCCTCATCTATAAAATCTTCTCTTCCTTCCCCTCATTTCTACTCAACCCTTACATTAGACAGATATAGAAGTGTGTAGAAATGGCATGTCCCTCAAGTTATCACATAAAAAATATTTGTGTTTTCGGTGGATCCAGTCCTGGGAAGGAAATAGCTTTTTTGGAAGCAAAGAAATCATCTTGGTCAGGTATTAGCCGAGAAAAAGATTCATTTAGTGTATGGGGAGGCAGCCTTGGGTTAATGGGGGTGTGGCAATAGCTGTATTTTTAGGAGGTAGTCAAGTTTTGGGGGTCGTCCCTGAAGCTTTAACAAAATGGGACATCATTGGAAGAACAATTGGAGAGGAACTACAGGTCTCTACAATGTTTGATCGAATGAATACAATGTTTAACCATGCTGATGCCTTCATTGCCTTACCAGGTGGTTTGGGCACATTGGAAGAGATCTTTCATATTTCCTCTTGGGCCCAACTTCATATTCACCATAAACCTATAGGTTTGCTCAATGTTAATGGTTTTTATGATAAATTGTTGTCTTTTCTTGATCAAGCTGTGGAACAGGAATTTCTAACATCTTCGGCACGACAAATCATAATCTCTGCTGCTACTGCTGAACAATTGATCGACAAACTACAATCTTTCACCCCGGTAATTGATCCTTCCATGAGTCGTATAAATTGGTCAACTACAGAAAGCCGTAAAAAGCTTAGATTGGATTTGAGCCTTCGTTTGTGAATCCTTGTGTCTTTTGGTTTTATTATTAGCATATTATTTTGTTTTGTTATTTCTTATATTTGTTTAAGTGTGTTTCAGGTTTGTCATTGTTCGTTGTTTCAGGTGATGTCTTCTATACTCTATCTTTCTACCTTAGGACATTGAGGACAATGTCTCGTTTTGGTTGGGGGGAGAGGGTAGTAGTAATTAAAAAAAAAAACCCATTTGGCTAAACTGTTCTTACTAGGATGGCAGAGTAAGGGGGAATTTTAGTGACTCTTGAGACGCATCTTAGTAAACATTTTCCAATGGTTATTTGCAATATTCATAACAAGGCCTATTAGAATACTTCTTGAAATATTCAGGTTTACAAACTCTCGCATTATTATCACTTGATTCTGCTCATATACTCATTTAACAAGTATTATTAAACCTTCATTTTCACACACACACTTTAACATATGATTGTGGGTTGCACATTGGATTATTACATTATTTATGTTCTTTTGTTAAAGGTAACAACTAAGGGATAGGGATAGTCTATAATTTCTTGCATAAAAAAAAAGAAGAAAATGATGATAATAAAAACGTAGATAAGTTTGATTTCGTAGCCTCCCTAACCTAAGCAATTAAGCCCGAAGGGGTGTTTTAACACCTAATACCCTAAAGTCAACTGACTTGGGAGCTATTGGCCCAAAGCTTGTTACATGGGTTAAGGAGAAAAGCTTAAGGGAATCAAACATTGCACTATCTACGTATCAGTATCTGCAACCCGAGTTACTAAGCTCATAGGGGTGTCTCAACACCTAATGCCCTAAGACCAACTGGTCTGGGAGTCATTAGCCGAAAGCTCGTTACATGGGTTAAAGATGCATTGTGTTTTAAGTATATGTATATATATATTGAAAAAAAAAAGAATATAATAATCCCAACCCAAGGAAGTTAACCTTAAACATTAGAACATAATATTGTTTTCTTCCAACAAAAGCCCCATCATCTATGTTTTTATACATTGAGCACATAAAAAGGAAGGTTTAATAATATTTTGTTTAAGAGGTATTGAGCAGATATATAAATTTAATGAGAGTTTGTTTATCTGGATAGATTAATGGAAGTTGAATGATGAATGTCTTGCTTTGTGGAATTTGCAAATTGTTTCTCTATTTTAACGCGTTCATTACTAGGGACTAGTAATAAGCTGGTTGGGGGGTGTGATTAGTACTTAAAAGTGCATTTTTATCAAGGTTCTATATCATTATTTTGCACTCGAAGTATCAATAACTCCTTAACTAAAGCATGTTTTATACTAACATATCTAACAATATAAGATACCTTTAATTTATGGTAAATGTTCATCTTAAATGCAGGCCTATCACATAAATGAAAGAATTGATTTATGAGTTGAAGTACTGAAATTGAAAGGACAAAGAGATGGGCAAACTTAGAAAATAGATGATTGGTGCAGTCCAAACTTGAACACTATTCGGTAATCGGGTGATATCTGGAGCTGCAGATCTTGGATTTAGGTCTATTTTATATGGATGGAAAGATAAGACATAGGCCTACAACTTTCATGTGGAGCCCAAGATTTAAAAAGGCCGTTTTCAAGTCCAAATTGCAGCAACAACAAAGAAGTCCGAATCTGTCCTGCAGCCCAGACACTGTTTAGTGTTCAGCCCATATCTCGAGTTCTAGAAGTCCAAATGATCTCAAATTTTTACCCTGGAAAGATGAGACAATTCTCTAGAACTTTCATGATTTAAGTTTGTTCAAATTATGACGTCATCAATGACGTTTTTGGCAGACAAGAAGATAAGGATTGTCACCAAGTCAAGATGTGGCCACTCACTCATCAATTAGTCAACAAATCAATAGTTTCGAATTTTGGCCTATAAAAGGAGGCATTTGCCATGTATTGAGGCATCTTGGTGTTCAGATCAAGATCATGCTCTTGCTCTTTCTTTATATTTTGTAATGCTTAAGTTTTGCTTATATTAATTTCTTGCTTATGCTTTTCATTTCCTTTCCTTGTTTATTTATGTTTCTTTCTTTCATTATGTGTTGCTAAGTTAATTATGTCAAGGTGAAAAGGGTACACTAATAGTGTAAGAATAAGTATAATATAAACTTAACATGGACCTTAATGTTGGATACTAACATGCTTTATATTTGTTATCTTGTTCACTTTTAATACTTTGCTTGTTAAATGGTTAATCTAGATTTATATTGTATAACACTTGGTACAACAAATACTTGGCACTTTCATAGCCCATACTGTATGGTATAACCGACACCTGAGCTATGAAAGGAACTTGATTTGTTGTTAACATAAGTTATAATCATGAATGCCTGACAACATTTACAAGTATTAGCATTATTCGAATAAGATAACTAATGTAATCATGTTAACAATTTATAATCTGATTGGAACCTCCTTTGTGTGTGGTTTCCAATTGAATGAAAAAGGTTTATACTATACTTGTTTGAAATACCATTAGTGGATCCTCTAACCTTGACATTTGTTGTTATCATTGTTTAATCCTTACGTTAATCTTCCATCTCAAAGTTCTCATCAACTTCTTCTTCTTTATTATTATTATTATTATTATTATTATTATTACTACTATTATTGTTGTTATTATGTTGCTGTTAACTATAATTTATACAATTAACCTCTCTGTGGTTCGACCCCGGTCTTGCCGGGTTATTTATTACTTCGACACTCCTGCACTTGGGAGAAGACATCAATCTTTTGGTCGTGTCAGTTATAGGGTACAAGAAGGTCGTGTGTGTATAATACTAAAAACTTTGAAGCATTTGGAGTGAAAACATTATCATCATATCAGGGAACCATATCAAATTTATATTTTCCACTCGTATTTTTTTTCATTAGATCATTTTTGCTCGATAAGCCATGAAATAGTATTTGAAATCATGAACAAATAAGAAAATGAAAAATAAAAAAAATATATGAACAATGAACCGCCTTCAATTTTTATTCATTCACATCTTTTTTTATTAGATCCTTTTGCTTTCTATTTAACAAATGTAATTGGATTTTGTAAAATTAATGCTTACGCGATGCAATGCAAGATGGAAGAAATATTAACAAAAAAAAATGATTGAAATGCAACATAAGGAAGACACAATCTATTCTAAGTTGCAATACCCATAATGTTATTTTTTCTTAATTTTTTTATTGTAATTTAACTTTTTTTTTATCCTCAATTTAATCATTTCACATTAAGTTAATTTCTGATTGAGTTTAATATTTTATTTTGGTTGGGTTTATATGATACTCTTGTAATGTTAAAAATAAGTTATAACGTTAAGTTAATGCTCGATTTGAAGAAAAAAAATTATTAACTCAAATCAATTAAAATTTTAGAAACTCAATTTTAAACTAAAACAAATATTCAACTTTTGTTTTCCAACTCAATCATTGATTGGAATCAACATATTTATTATTATTTATTAAATTATATAATTTTTAATTTATTTTATTAAATAAATATATAAACTTTCCAGTTTTTCTTGTTGGTAAAATCAATATTAACCATGCTCGTACTTTTTTGTGCAAAAAAAAATATTATCCATCTCGTTGGGGCTGGAGCACAGTGATGACATATACATCTTAAAAGCTAAAAAAACTTAAAGTAATATATATTTTTTAATAAAAATCCAAGGAAATAAATATTGAAACAAAACTAACTCAAGTTGAAAAGAACAGGTAATTGTTTAATCATGGAGTTTTTATTAAAAAAACATTTTGAATATTTGTTTTCTAAAACAACTTATTTATACATAAACATTTTTTTTATCTCAGTGGTGAGAAATATTTAAATACTATATAATTAGCACACAAGGTTAACATTAAGACTTGATATAGATTAATTATTGCCTTATTGGGTTAATTAAATAAATTCATAAAACACATGGGTTAATTGAATGAATTAAAATAATACAAAGGTTAATCAACCTAATAAAAAACACAAGATGGAAATATAATTGACCCAAACCTATAATTACATTACAAGAGAAACTAATACATTTGATGTTTTTACTGTTGGTCAACTATTTGTCCTCTCATATTTTTCTCTTCACATCACTATTTATATTCAATTTTTTTCTTGATCCTTGAAATTTCTTCCCTTTACACTTTGGTCACTGAAATTATTTTTTTTTAATCTCATCCCTATAAGTTATGTTGGCATGGTTTTATATGTTGAAATATATTTTTATTTGTATACACTCTCACATACCGGATGTGTTTTAAATAAAAATTTAAAGATCAAGGATCAAAAATAATATTTTGAAAAATCAAAACCTCTTCTTACTTGCACGGTTTAAAAGGCATAAGAAAATTCAATTTGATCCCTCAAGCTATATTTTTTGCTATTTGATATCAATTTGGTCATATTTTGTATATTTTAATCATGAAATTTTATTTGTTTTACATTTTAGTTTCTAGTTATTGTTAAAAAAAAAAGTCATTGAAAAAAAAAAACAAAAGAAAGTCACCAATTTGATGCATCCTGCATCTTCGGTGATAGAAAGAACAAGGTTTATATAATGAAGTTGGGAGTGTGGTTACGGTTGTTTTTTAAAGTGTTTTTCACTTGAAAATGTATCAAAATAATATATATTTTTTTATTTTTTAAAAATTATTTTTGATATCAGTATATTAAAATAATCTAAAAACAATAAAAAATTATTCATTTGAAGTAAAAAAAAAATCAAAAAATTTTAAATTTTTTCAAAAATATTTTTGAAACACAAAAACACCTTCTAGATTACATAGTATAATAGAGTATGTGTTTAGTATGTTGTGCGATCATAATTTGAAAAAACTCTAGCTTCTTCTTAATTAGAGTTCTAAGAGAGGTTTAGGAGAATGTATACAAAACTCTAATATAGGTTGACTAATTAAATATTTTCAAATATATAATTAGAGCAAAATGCAAATCACTTCACAAAAATAAACATAGACATCATCGGCCACTTGCCTGTATCGTGCATCTCAATGGACAACACCATTTCTTAGTGACACAACGCCCGACATGCTTGGTGTTTTAGAATTTTAAAAACCCTAAAAAAAAAGTGAACAGGAAATTATTGTAGCTTTCGGCAATCTAAGGCAAAGTTCCAAATGGAACCAAACACTGGGGTGACATTTGATGATGTTGCTGGAGTGGATGAAGCAAAGCAGGATTTCATGGAGTTAGTGGAGTTTCTCAAGAAGCCTGAGAGATTCACTGCAGTAGGGGCTCGCACTCCGAAAGGTGTTCTTCTTGTTGGACCTCCAGGTACTGGGAAGACTCTTCTGGCCAAGGCAATTGCTGGTGAAGCGGTGTTCCGTTTTTTTCCATTTCAAGTTCGGAGTTTGTTGAGATGTTTGTTGGTGTTGGTGCCTCTCGAGTCCGGGATCTCTTCAAGAAGGCCAAAGAGAATGCTCCTTGCATTGTATTTGTGGATGAAATTGATGCCGTGGGAAGGCAAAGAGGAACTGGAATTGGCGGCGGAAACGATGAAAGAGAGCAGACCCTTAACCAGCTTCTGACAGAAATGGATGGTTTTGAGGGTAATACTGGCATCATTGTCGTTGCAGCAACTAACAGGGCAGACATTCTTGACTCTGCCTTGTTGAGGCCAGGACGGTTTGATAGACAGGTAAGAATATGTTATCATGTTCGTATTGGTTTCATATTGTTCTTCGGGGCAGTCCTCATTATGAGCCTTTAATGCAGGTGACTGTTGATGTCCCAGATGTACGGGGAAGAACAGAGATACTGAAAGTTCATGCTAGCAACAAGAAATTTGATGCTGATGTGTCTCTTGATGTGGTAGCCATGAGAACACCTGGTTTCAGTGGGGCTGATCTTTCCAACCTCTTGAATGAGGCAGCTATCCTAGCTGGGCGGCGTGGAAAGACAGCAATTTCATCTAAAGAGTTTGATGATTCAATTGATAGGATTGTTGCTGGAATGGAAGGAACCGTTATGACAGATGGAAAGAGTAAAAGTCTTGTTGCATACCATGAAGTTGGCCATGCCATTTGCGGGTAAGTGAGATAATAGCCCGTTTCTGTCTCATGGAAATTCACCTCATTAAATTTCTAACTTATTTTATAAAATATGTCATTGAGTAAATCTGATTAGAACTGAGTAGTAATGCTAGGAACTCAATTTGATGGTTATCTCATGTTGAGAAGCGGAATTAGAGAAATAGTGGCCCTGTTATTGGTGACTTCAGATGCTCCATCTCTATGTTGCATGCATTCCTAGTTTACGTGGCAGTGATGAAATGCATCACTAAAAACTTGTCTGTATTGTCGCTTTAATGAAGACACCTGATAAGATTGAACCACATAAGGTACAACCGTGAGGCAATTGATAAGATTGTGGAAGTCCTCTTCGAGAAGGAAACAATGACTGGTGATGAGTTCCGAGCAATCCTCTCTGAATTTGTCGAGATTCCTGCTGAAAATCGGGTCCCTTCCTCTGTATCCTCCCCAGTGGCTGTGTAATTATTGTATGCTATGACTCCCCATATGTTCACTGCAACTTTGACGATACATCTTAAAGCTGGTTAAATGTATAATTTGCATCTTCGATTCTGTGGAAGAAGGAATAAAAACTACTTCGAAACCCAGTAATGACCATCCTGCTGTGACTTCAGCGGCAAATTCAGTAACTTCGTCACTCAATGGAAAATGCAGTGAAGTCCTTGATAAACATTTGGTATCAGTTACGTGAATTGTCACCTTGACGTGCATGGAAGTTGTAATCTGTTTAAAAAACAGAAAGTGTGTGTGTATATACATGGAAATTTCTTATCCAGGTGCAATGGTCATGGCTGCTTAATGATTTCTATAGAAGGAGAGGGTTCTAAAGATGGGAGTTTTGGAAGGAGAAGGGCCTCCAAGGAAAGAAAGTATGAGCATGGGTTTTAGTATCTGTGATGGGTTGAGTAATTTAGTATGTGTAGATTAGTCGATGTCAATAGAAGTTGCTTTCATACCTGATTATACTTGCTATTTATAGATATTTTAGAAGCAAAAGACAATAGAGACTACGTTGCAAATCTAGGAGAGAAGGGTGTTTGTTATGTATGGTGGTGGCAGGCAAACCTATTACTTGAAATGGTGTTGAATATTTTCCACGAGTTCACAATGTTAGGTGTCTTCTTTTACTGTTAATCACCGCAAAATTAACCTCTAATGTACGAGTCAGAGGCATTCGCCTACTGCAAATGATAGCACTCTCGTCAAGAAATAACATTTTTTTCTCAAGTCTTTTGGATATTCATGAATGCCCAAAAACTTAATTTCATCAACAAGCTCAGCAAATTCTCCTTTGGATCCTATCTTTTTTCTTCAGCGGTGGTATAGTTTTAAAACCCGACCTGACCAACAAATCAATTAGAAATCCAAGACTAAAACCAAACTGGATTTATAAAAAATAAAAAAAATTAAAAATTATATTGGAAAAATAAAAAATTTATTTATACAGACAATCACATCTATTATATTATTGCGCATCGGCTCACATTTCTAGCTAGTATGCTTGGCTTTTTCTTAAAAAAAATAACCCTTAATAATTTTTTATTTTATAAAAATATTTTTTTAAATAAATTTATTAAAATTATATTTTAATAATTATCCAAATATCTCATAGTTTTTAAATAATAGTTGATTTTTTTATGATAATATTAAATTACTTTATAAATAATTATATATGCTCCTGAAATGTAGGATTGTTTTTATAAAATTTGCATGAATATTCAATGCAAATAAAATATTTATTTTTATATTTTCTTTATTGTAAATTTCCTATTTAATTTTTTTATATTTTTAATATATTCATGTCAAAATTATCAATTCATGTTTTTTTATTAAGTTTTTATTTTTTAAAAAAATATTGTTGATAAAAAAAAAATCATGTTTTTTTAAGGAAAAAAAGCTCATGAATTTTTTTTATTAAATACATGTATTTTCTCTCTCATTTTTTCAAATCATTAGATTTTTTTTTTGAAAATTTCTTTTAATTGTTTTTAGTTTTTATTCAATAAACCATGCTACTAATGAAACATATTTTTGTAAAACAAAATACATTAATAAGAAAAGATAATTTATAATAAAAATTATATTTTTTTATAGAATTTAAATCAAAAAAATTTTTTATATAAATATCTATTGTGATTTTCATATAATTAAATAAAAAATATTCAAAAAGTACTTGATGGTAAGAAAAGAGTTATTTATATTTGTATCTATTTTTTTATCTATTATAAGAAAGATTAAATTTTAATATAGTTTTTAATTAGTGTTAATAATTATTTTTAATAATTTAAATATTTTTTATTATATATATATATATATATATATATATTATTTTCTTATTTGTTAATAAAAAATCTTTATGAGACTAGAGAAAGCATTTAGCAAAAGCTTTCTTCTCTCGCATTAAAAATTAATTTTAAGTAGTACCTCTAGTGTTGCGCCGGTACCCTCACTAATTTTAGGCTTTTTTGCCCAAGATCAATGCAGAAAATGGCCAACCGAGCCGAGGATGATGATCCATCCATCATACAGGTTTGTAAGAGAAGAAGATTTCCCTCCATGTTTGTTTAATATGAATAAGGTAAACCATTGGTTTCGTCGCGGTTTCTGCTGTGTCTGTGCAGAAGCAAAGACACAAACATCAGCACCAATAGAAGCAGACACATGCACATCACTCATCAAGCAATGCGGCACGTCCCTCCATTCCCTCAAAACTTTCCATGCCTCCATGCTCAAATCCCACCTCCACCGCAACCTCCACTTCCTCACCAACCTCATTGCCCAATACGCCTCTTTGGGCTCCGTTTCTTACGCCTACTCCCTCTTCTCTTCTACCCCATCCGCCGATCTCTTCCTCTGGAATGTCATGATTCGTGGCCTTGTAGATAATTCACATTACCATCATGCCATTCTTCTGTACAAACAAATGCTGAGATTGGGCATTCAGCCCGACAATTTTACCTTCCCTTTTATTATCAAGGCCTGCAGCTGTCTCCGCCACTTTGAATTTGGTATTCGGGTTCATCAAGATGTTGTTAAATTTGGGTACCAGTCTCAAGTTTTTATTTCCAATTCTCTCATTACCATGTATGGTAAATGTGACAAGTATGAGCTTTCTCGCCAAGTGTTTGATGAAATGCCTGAGAAAAATGCTGTTTCGTGGAGTGCTATAATCGGTGCTTGCTCGCAGGATGACCGTTGTAAAGAAGGTTTTTCATTGTTTCGGCAGATGCTAAGTGAGGGATCTAGACCCAGCAGGGGTGCTATTTTGAATGCGATGGCCTGTGTTCGTAGTCATGAGGAAGCTGATGATGTTTATAGAGCAGTTGTAGAAAATGGACTTGATTTTGATCAGTCTGTCCAGAGTGCAGCCGCGGGAATGTTCGCTCGATGTGGGAGAGTGGAAGTTGCAAGAAAGTTGTTTGATGGCATTATGAGTAAGGATTTGGTGACATGGGCAACAACGATCGAGGCTTATGTCAAGGCTGATTTGCCTCTTGAAGCTTTAGGCCTTTTAAAACAAATGATGTTGCAAGGGATATTCCCTGATGCTATCACCCTTCTTGGTGTGATCCGAGCTTGTTCTACTCTAGCATCTTTCCAGCTCGCTCATATAGTTCATGGGATCATAACTACTGGGTTCTTCTACAATCAATTACTAGCAGTAGAAACTGCCCTGATTGATCTTTATGTGAAATGTGGAAGCTTAACTTATGCTAGAAAAGTTTTTGATGGGATGCAGGAGAGAAATATCATCACATGGAGTGCCATGATTTCAGGCTATGGGATGCATGGCTGGGGAAGAGAAGCTCTCAATCTCTTTGATCAAATGAAGGCTTCTGTAAAGCCAGACCATATAACATTTGTATCAATATTGTCAGCATGTAGTCATTCAGGTTTAGTTGCTGAAGGATGGGAGTGCTTCAATTCCATGGCTAGAGATTTTGGAGTCACACCAAGACCCGAACACTATGCATGTATGGTTGATATTCTAGGCCGTGCTGGAAAGCTAGATGAAGCTTGCGATTTTATTGAGAGAATGCCAGTAAGGCCTAATGCAGCTGTCTGGGGGGCACTTCTTGGGGCATGTAGAATACATTTAAATGTAGACCTTGCTGAAATGGTAGCAAGAACATTATTTGATTTGGATCCTTATAACGCTGGGAGATATGTCATCTTGTACAACATTTACACATTGACTGGCAAAAGAAAAGAAGCTGATTCAATTAGAAAACTTATGAAGAACAGAGGGGTGAAAAAAATTGCTGGGTGCTCAGTTATAGAGATTAAAAACAAGCTCTATGCATTCGTAGCTGGGGATAGGTCACACCCACAAACAGATCTAATTTATTCAGAGTTGGAAAGATTGATGGACAGGATTCGTCAAGAAGGGTACACACCAGATATTAACTTTGTATTGCATGATGTGGATGAAGAGACAAAGGAGAGCACGCTTTACTTGCATAGTGAGAAGTTGGCCATTGTGTTTGGCCTCTTAAATTTGGGGCCCGGGAGTGTAATCAGGATTAGGAAAAATCTTAGGGTATGTGGGGATTGCCATACTGCTACCAAGTTCATCTCTAAGGTTACTGGAAGGGAGATTGTTGTGAGAGATTCTCATAGATTCCACCATTTCAAGAATGGAGCATGCTCTTGCAGGGATTATTGGTGAGATGTGTTTGTATGATATCAGTGCCGGTAGATGATGAATATATGACTGGTTGCTAGTCGCTATTTCCATCAAATTCAAAGGGCTTTCGAGCTTAAGATCTGGTCAGTGTGGGGTGGCAAGTTCAAAGGAATTTGTTAGTGGCATCCATTCTCCTAAGCTGCAAAATAACATGTGAAGTCCACCTTAAATTTTGTTTTGTGTCTAACTATACAGGCCACTAGTGCCATTACTCGATAGCTTTTGCGAGGTTAGTATATGATACAATACAGGTGACAATTCACACTTCACTTCACAGGATCAGTTTGTCAGCTCTGTCACTTTGTATATCTAGAACAGGGAACTAGGGAGTTAACCAAAATCACAGGCTGATTTTCACTGAACTAAACATTCCACATTAGACATTAACTTGGAATATTCTCCTTGTGGATTTGTCCCTGAAATTAATTGTATAATTTAATTAGTTGATTATGTACTAATTCATATTATTTCTCTTCATGTGACATGAATTCATTAATATTATTTCTCTTTTGCCTTTTACAATAAGTTGAAGCAATTTATCTTAAAAAGGGATGATGTGGCCCGACTCCAGTGATTAAGGAGATCCTCTTTTCACTATAAATATCAATCTCTCCGAACTCCCTCATTCTCACATTAGACAACCATTAAAGCTCAACCATCTATTTGGTTTGTTCACTGCACGCTTGTTTGCTCACATTTTGCTAGAAGTGCTTGCTCTTCCTTCTATGTCTCTCTCTGCTAATATTCTTGATTGGTGGTGCATTGTTTCTACAAATCACAACAATAACTCTTGGTATATCACCGATCTGCTAACCATTCGCTTGATCTGTGGTCAAGAACTCACACACTTATAAATCCTCGAACTGACATTTTTATTCACTAATTGAAATAGTTAAAATCTTTACGCATTATATTCGCCAAGTAAAATGGACTCAATTATGAAATGCCAAAACAATGAGTAAAATATTCTTTAAACTTAAACCCACATAAGCTCGTTCTAATAATTGTGTACTTAGTAAATAGCCTTTTTGTTGAAATAATTTCAAGTTTTAGCAATTGCTAGAATATGCAAGCAGCAATCACTACTAACATGTTCGTGGCAGCAAGAAAACTTTATGGTATATATCGCATGTATATAGTGTCGCGGCAATTATTTTTCTGTATCAGGATTTTGGTATAAGAGAAAAGAATAAGAAAGTCTTATCTTTTATAAGTTAAAAAGATTTAGAGTCGTCACCTAATATCAAAGTCGTCACCTTGTATCTTAGTCACTATAAACCTTAACCAGTCTTCAAAGTATAGATAAGAGAAGTAGTTGTGTATTGAAATGACAAATCATCTCTACTATTTCCTGCCTAAGGTAAGTTATATTCTTTTTTATTTGTCTAATTATTACTACGATATTGTTGTGTTTTTCTAACCATTGGTCAATCTATTAGTTAAAATAGGTCTACCTAAGTAAAGTGAACCATGGGTTTAAGGGTTAACCTTAGACATTCTAGAGCTGAAATATATTTATTACATTTTATTTCTTTCAATATCCGGAATATATCTTATTTATAAGTTCATACTCCTTGATATTGAAAAAAAAAAAAATTTTTGATGTTTTTGAAATTTAGGTCAAGTCTCCATTGGCTTTAATAAACTTGTTATTAAACCCATGATACATGCAAAATATAATATATTTTTTTACTTTTTTGGTATTTTCAAGAAATGTTAAATCATGCAATATATTTTTTTTCTTTTGTGTTCTTTTATATTTTTGTATTATAAATGAGAACAAGATTTTTTTTCTAGAAACGTGGTCATATGTAGTTCAAAACATAAATATATTTTTGTTAAAAGAAAGATTTGTTGTTGTTGTTATTTTTGTATTTTCTTTTTAAACAAAAACTAGTTTATTTAATACCGGAAAACACCTTACGAATAAGTTCACAAGCCCAAATATTACATATGAAAGGGTTAAAAGATATAAGAAATCAAAAATTAATTGCAAAATAGTCTCATAAGAATTTGAAATTTAATTGGGAATTGATTAAGGCAGCGTTTAGCAAAACAAATAAAATAAAATTAGAAATACAAGGCTTTTAAAAAATGTAAAGACATTTCCAGCCAAAAAACATAGCCTAACCTCACAAACAAAAAAAATGAAAATAAAAAAGGGGTTTTTTTTTCTTTTTCAAGAACACAATGAACACTCACATGAACCTAAAAATTAAATCAAATTTTCAGGCCAAATTACATCAAATAAGAGGTAGAAATAGATAGAACAACAAAAATCAAAGTATAATGAGGCATAAAATAGAAAAAGTAGGCTATAAAATGAATGAATTGATCTTGATAACCTTTAACCTAAACCTAGGCATTCAAATTGGTTCGAATCAAGCTCATAAAAAAAGCCAGGAAACCAATTAATGAGAAATAAAATCAAATCAAATCTTAGCAACATTCAAAGAAAAACCCAGAAACTCAATAAAAAACCTAGAAAACAACATAAACTAAAAAATAACAAAAAATCTAGAATGATGATCTAAACATTGCATCCATAGCTCAAACATGCTTATTACAACTTATTTGAAGCATAAAAAACCCAAGAAAAAAATGAAAGGAAACAATGCAAGCAATTATATCAACTTTAACACATAACTTCAAATACATATTCTTGAACTCTAACATTGTTAGATTGAATTAAAATTGTTTCCAATTAAACTAAACATGAACATTGTTTATTGAAGAACCAACAATTTACTTAGAAAATTAATTGATAGTCATAGTTTTAATAACTTTTATACAATTAAAATCAAATCCAAATAATCAAATTGAACTTCCAAATATTATTGGTGATATCACAACAATCAACTAACATAATTAACAATAATTGTAATAACATCAAACTTGCATTCAAGACATCTCAAACTTACTTTCCAATTAACCCCACTTTAAATTTTTATTCCAATTAACTCATAAAATTAATATTTTCATCATTATTTTCATTGTTATCATTATTATTATTTTGTGTGGATTGCACAACTTGTAGGGATGAAAATAGGATTCTTATTGATGATGGGTTTGTGTAGCTTATGCTACAATTTGAAAATGGAAAGAAGAAGATTCTGCTTTGAAAAAAGGAGAGCAATTTTCATACAACAACAGCAATCATTGGCGCTATGGCTTTGACATAACTGTCTTATTTTAAGAGCTACCTAGGCAATGACCCAAGGCTCTCTCACTTAATAAAAAAAAAATTAATTATATTTTATAAAATAAAAATTATCTCCACTTTACAAAAGATTTCAAGTACGAAATGAAGATTTCACATGGCTTTATTTGTTAAATATACATAACAAATAATAAAAACTATTTGTTAAATATTTTAAAATTTTCTATTTATAATTTTACCAAGACCATATTTACTTTAAATCGGCTCCAGGCTTTGAGGGGTTCGTCTTCTTTCCTTTGATGGGTACGACATGTCTTTCTACTATTTATGATCTTCTGAATTTAGGGTAAAACAGGTAATAGAACCATAAGTGACAAACCCTAAATCACATTTTAGGTTAAAAAAACCCAGCCTTCCTACCTAATCAATTTCATTATATTGCTAGATTGAACTTAGTTCAATGTCAAATCCTGTACCATACTCACTTCAATCAGGCTAAATCTGAGGCTTATATTTGTTCAGCTCTTTATATAATCTTACAACCATCACTTCCTAAATATATGAGAATGGTATGAAAGGATACATGCTTTTGATATTGTTTAAGAAGGGAATATAATCTTAATTAACTCAAAATTAAAATTATATATATATATATATATATAGAGAGAGAGAGAGAGAGAATAATATAATTTTAATTATGGAGTCACTAATTTTAACTCTTTTTTCGTTCTCAAAGCTTTTAAGAATTAAAACTTTTTACTAATTAAGAAGGAAACTTCTCAATATGCTATATGAAATTTACTTTTAAAAACTAAATATAATTTATTTAAAAATAATTAAAGCCTAGATCACATTCAGATTTTTATTAAGAATTTAATGAGAACCTTTAAAATCTAAAAGAAATATGCTTAATAAAAGTAATATATATATATATATATATATATATATATATATATAACCTCTATGTTTAGTTTCTAACTAGATCATTGACCTGCGTATACTGCAGGTCGGGTCAAAGTTTTCTTAAACGTAAAAAAAATGTTCAAATATTGCTAATATTTTTTTAAGTGGAAAAAAATGAAACCGTGTAGGGATTAACTCGATGTGACTCGGTTGACTTTGTTGGTCCAAAAACAACCTAGATGACATCTAAAGACATAGTTTGACTCAAAATGATTTTCAAGATGACATCTTTTTTTCATATTAGGATAACAACATATTAGATTGACTTGAGTCAATTCAGGTTAACATGTTAAATTCGTTACCCGAGTTATAAAACTATAATAACCCTATAAAAAACAAATTAAAATAAGTTATAAAGTCTAATTTCCAATCAACCCAATATTGAAGTAATAAATTAAAAAAAGCAATATTATTGAGTCATAAGACAAGAATAACCTCATGAAAAGCGAACCGAAATAAATTATAAAGCCTAATTTTTAATCAAACACAATATTAAATGATGAAATTGAAAAAACAATCAATTAAAAAAATGAGTCAAATGGGTTAACTTGTCAAACTCGCGACCCGAGTCATAAGACGAGGACAATGCGATAAAAAAAATCAAAACAGATTATGATGTTGAAGGACCCATAACTCTAGTCACGAGACCGAAATAACCTCTCAGAAAGAAATTTAAAAAAAAAACACATGACTTAACTGGGGTTAAAATGTCATAATTTGCGACCCTGATCATAAGACAGTATTCCCCTATATAAAACAAATCAAAACAGATTATGATGTTCAATTCCAACCGATCTAATGTTGAATGATGAAATTAAAAAAAATCAATTAAAAAAACACAAAAAACTACCTAAGTCAACTTGGGTTAACCCGTTAAGCATTATTCTCCATTCATAAGATGAGAATAACCTACTAAAAAACAAATAAAATAATCACGCAACTTAATTTTCAATCAATTCAATTTTAAATGAAGAAATTGAAATAAAAATGTTAATTAAAAAACAAACCTTGATTCAACTTATTTAACTCATCAAACTCGTGATTTATGTCAAAAGAGTGAGATAACCTAATAAAAAATAAATATAATATAAAATGAAAAAATCAAACAAAAAAACATTGATTGAAAAAAAAAAAAAAAGCATTATTTTATAAATACTGCTATGTAAGAAGTACTGCTCTGTGAGGAGTACAATAATTTTTTTTTTTGGTTAATAAAACAAGTTTAAGAATTTTCCACCAATGAGTGAAAGGGTTAATTAAAGCTATATATTTAGGAGCGAGGGAGTTTTTCAACAAAAAAAAAAAAAACCTTCTACATCATTTTACTGCTGGTTATTGTTTTTTGTTTTCCTCTTTAGCATGTTGAACACGTATAAATGGAGGGATTTCATCCCTTCACAAGACATGAGGATTTCTCATTGTCAAGCCTCAAATTCCTTTAAAACTTGTATGAGCATGGTGAAATGTTTTTATTTCTAATCTGCTGGAAAATTGAGACTTGGGGTGCAATATTGTCTTGCTACTACTACAAACATGAGTAATAACTACGAACATCAACAAGAAAGAAATTGAGACTTGGGGTGCAATATTGTCTTGCTACTACTACAAACATGAGTAATAACTACGAACATCAACAAGAAAGATTAACATTATTAATCCACTAGAAATAATAATGGAAATGAGGAATCGAGGATGCATGTGGCTTCCATGTTCAAAATGAGATTCTTATTGATGCTTAACCGCAAGGAGAAAATGGTTCACAATTATATATATAAATATATATAGTAATAATTAATTATACAAAAATCAGAAATCACATTACATCTACTTCCATTGATCGGCAACAATGTGAGCCAAATCCACGACCCTTTGGGAGTACCCCCACTCGTTATCATACCAAGCAATCACCTTAACCATGTCGTCTCCCATCACCATTGTTAGTGATGAATCGACTGTTGAGGACACATCGCTGCACCTGAAGTCAACTGAAACAAGTGGCTCATCACAGACTGATAGGATACCCTTGAGCTCCTTCTCAGCACTCTCTCTAAAACCTAAATTCACCTCTTCAGCGAAGGTCTTCTTGGAGACCTGGACAACAAGGTCGACCACCGAGACGTTTGGGGTGGGAACACGCAGGGCAATGCCGTTGAGTTTACCCTTAAGAGTGGGAAGGACGAGGGCCACTGCCTTTGCTGCACCGGTTGATGTTGGAACAATGTTAAGAGCTGCAGCTCTTGCACGTCTGAGATCACGGTGGCTAGCATCAAGCAGTCTCTGATCTCCAGTGTATGAGTGAGTGGTAGTCATGGTGCCCTTGATGATGCCTGTCACAGGTTGTCATTCAATTTCCATGTTATTAAGGCATTTTTGTTTCGTTAATTACTAGAAATGCGCAACCAAATTTATTCCAAGGTTTGCTGTGTCTGTGACTGTTCTTCTTTTCAGTTACTACATATTGCCTACCAGCTCTCAATTACAACTGCGAAGTTGTGTTTGCTCAAAAGCTCAGGATTTAAAGTTTGCAGCTCTTAACATACATGGAACGCTAGAGCTTTTCGATTGACAGGAAAGTGGCAAAGAGACAGAGAATTAATGAGGAAAGGGAAAGTGTCAATAGATTTAATTACCAAACTTCTGGTCTAGGACCTTGACGAAGGGAGCAAGGCAGTTAGTGGTGCAAGAAGCATTGCTGATGATAGGTTCATCAGGGTTGTAGGCGTCAGCATTGACTCCAACAACGTAGGTTGGTATATCACCCTTTCCAGGGGCTGTGATGAGCACCTTCTTGGCCCCTGCCGTAATGTGCTTCCCTGCACCTTCCCTGTCGACGAAAACCCCGTACCTTCTATCACCAGGTCGACCTCCATGTCCCTATAACATCAAACGAATTGGCCAGCACATCATTAGAACACATATTTCATACGATCAACTAACTAATATGTGAACATCAAGTGTAATTCAAGTCTTCATCGGAGTAGACAACAAAAGCGAAAGAGACTCTTACTTCCAGGGAAGGTCGAGAGGGTTGCGGCTAGAAACGACCTTGATGACCTTGCCATCAACAGAGATGGCATTATCACCAACAGGCTTAACGTCAGCATCGAAGATGCCAAGGGTGGAGTCATACTTGAGAAGGTGGGAGGCCTGCTTAACACCACCAGTGTCGTTGATGGCAATGACGTCAAGAGGGGAATCCTTGCGTCCATGCCAGCACCTCAAGAAGTTCCTGCCGATCCTGCCGAACCCGTTTATGGCCACTTTTATCTTTGCCTCTGCGGCACTTTTTCTGTATCCTCCACTGCTGTTTCCCATCTTCACAGTCACATCAGAATAAGGAAAAAAAAATCAATGAATAGCAGTTAACTGGAATGTGAAGCATATGTTTGTTTCCTACCACATTTAGAACACTAGACAAAAAAAAATATAATTAACTGTTAGCAAATTATTGCTAAAGATATACTATCTACATTTTGGATCAAAATTAAAATTTTAAAATCTGAACTTGCATAACAAACTTCAGTCTGTATGTCAGACTATTGAATTACCAAGATCCAAGAACCTTAGCAACTGACCTCTGCTTTTTATTTTATTTTTGTTTAATGTTTAACTTCGAAGTCACCCTTCTCTTCTTTCTTACACGTTTAAAGATTTCCATTCTTCCACTATTATGTCAGAAAGGATCCGTCATATATATTAGGCCTATTTCATGTAGTTTCCCAGTACATCCAGCTTTTAATGCAGCTAGACATAGTTCATGTCTATTACAATATTTCCTACAGTATGAATAAACTGTTGTGATTAAACTACAATGCTTGGTTGATGATTGATAGCCTGTCATTTGTTTATTTGTCTACGTCCGCTACTACTACTACTACTACTACAAATGGGAAATTGATGTAACGAAGCTTACAGCAGAGGTCTGGAAAGCAACGACAGAAACAAAGTCATCTGATGTCTTTTTCGTAAAGGGAAGGAAAGCTGATGAACTGCGGAGGCCTGAGAAATCTGTAAATCCCTTTCCACTTGCCTGTATCATAACCAAAGAAATTAAGAAACTTTAACATAAACCGGAAACCAAAAACACACCAGGTACAAGAACAGGTTAATAAAGCTTAGCGTGTAAAGAAGCACAAGAGTTGCGAGCAATGGACCTGAAGAGATGGTTTGGCTACAGAAAAGGTAGCCGAGGCCATTATGGCAGGAATAAACACACTGACAAAAGCAGAAATTCTCTTTCAAGTAGTAGTAGTAGTAGTAGTGTGTGTTGGTGTAGCAGCACTACAAGTAGAGAAGGGTGGTTTGAGAGAAGACAGACTGGAGAAAAAATAAGAGAGGATTAGATTATTGATAGCCTCTCATTCAATGTATGGCTGTGGTTATGCTTTGCGTTTGTGTCTCCAAATCTCTACCATTCCATTTTCCAATCAAGTAAAATTGCATAATCGTGTGTAGACTGTAGACTCTCTACAGCATCTGGTTTTCAATCTTTGGGCCTCGACCTTTGATTTCTTGCAAGTGGGCCAAATTAACAAGCTCATGCATTCTTCGAACGAGGTCGTATTGGCACTTGCAATAGAATATTAATTCATTATGGGGAAAGAATTTTGGATAGAGTGGAGGGGAAAGGGATGAATGGCCTGTGTTTGTTTGGCATGGCATGATCTTTTTGAGCCATTGCTATCTTCCCAGATGAATTACAGCCATGTTCTCATCTCTCGCTTTTAATGGCCATCGTTGTCATTTCCTTCTGCTCTTGTATGATTTACAGAACGGCCATGATCGACCCACCTCGCGTGTGGCTTTTTCCTCGTACTAATGGTGTGATTTTGGTTATGAACTAGATGAATTGTGCCTTCATTCGCTTGGAATGGTTGATGACCTAGCTATAAGTATAAGAATGCCATCACCTATGGATATCGATCAGTATTGTGGTAGGTTTTATTATTTATTTATTTATTTATATAAAAAAATTATTTTATTAGTTAAAAACTTTTTATTTTTTATATTGACCCAACATGTAATTGTATTTCAAACTTTGATTTTGTAGAAACTAAAATATCATGTTTTTTTATTTATTTTGCATTTAAAGATTTTAACTAAACATATATTTTTTAAAACCTATTTTTAAAAAAACTACAACTAAAAGTTTTTTTCTTTAAATTTATTTTTTTAAACCGCAATTGAAAATAATATCATAATATTAAATACACACAAAAAAAAAGACGATACTTCATTGATTTAGATATGAAAATAAGCATACATTATACCCTTTTAGCATTTTTTAAAAATTAAAGGGTATATAGATGTGATGAAATATAAATTAATATTTTAATCATCTCTTTGTAGGATTAAGAAAAATATTATTAAAAAGAAATCTCTATTGTCAACTTCATATGATATGAGTAAGATTACTAGGTGGTAATAGAAATAACACTAGTAATAATGTTATATATAATAATAAAGGTAATAATATTAATGATGATGGTTGTAATACTAGCTATATGGTGGTGCTAGTGATAATAAAGTGATGATGGCATGATAGTAATAGTAAGATGATAGTATTAGTAACATGTAATTATATTTTTTATCCTTGATGAATTTAAAATACTTTTATTTAAATGAAGACTATCAAGGTTCAAATAGAAAAATTAAGTTGTATAACATTTTCAATTTATTATTTCTTATATATTCTTGTGATGAAAATGTGTTAATTGTAGTGTGATATAAAATGGGTTATACACTTTTAATGATTTTCATATCTTGATATATCAAATGTAATATAGCAGAATACTATTAGTGAAAGATAACCTATATGAGTGAGATGAGTGAGAAATATGTTTGTTTCTTTAAAAAATTTAAAAAGATTAAGTTTTTTAAAGCTCACGTGAAGCCTAGAATTGTTCTAGGCCGAATAAACAAAATCATGATAACCAAATAAAATCTCTATTTAGAGAACTATATGAATATTATTATCTTAGTTTATATAAGGTTGAATAGTTTAAGACATCACGTTCACCATTTGACATAGTAAATTCAATAATATTTCACCAAGGAAGGTTCAATTTGAAAAATTCAAAACCCTTTATCTCACATAGAAAAGAAACAAGATTTTTTTATAGTTTATATAATGAAAATATAAAGAATTACACCAAAGCTTTTAGTGAGAATAGAACCTAAGTAAAGTGAGGTTCGGACTTAAAGTCTCACACAGACATGTTTGGTCTGTGCTCGAGCCTAAACATGGATTTGAGCTTAGGCTTAAGCTTGGGTTTACCATAAAATAATTTTTAGACTATAAAAGAATTATTTTTTATCAACCTATTTTCGAGCTTAGATTTGAGTTTATGATTCTTTGACGCATGAAGCCTATTAGATTGTCCAAGCTATAAATAAAGAGTCTGAAAAGTTTCTTTTTTTAATATAGATAGTTTTTATTCAAATAAAATATCATATTTAAGGCCAAACTGTGAAGTTTAATTATGATTTATAGCGGGTAATTAAGCTACTACAATACTAAACACACTCTTCACCTCGGTTTTCAACTTGTTATCTTTTATTTTGAGCTCTATTTTTCCTCTATGTTTTCCTTTAACTCCATTCACGCTATTATTTCATTTTACCAATTGAAGATTTCACACCATGGAGACAGGCAGAGCAGTCATGAGGGAATAATTAAATTGAACTTGGACTTCATCTGTTCCTTCATTTTTAGGTCAATAATTCCACGTGTACGGCCCTCGTTCACGATCATTCGATGATTAAGAAATAAAGCGAAGAGGAATTAAGTGCATATAATTTGATCGATTATTGTCTTGGAGCGAATGTGGAATCCCTGCGGTCATTAATTATCGAATCCAGCAACACAAACAAGAACACGAGAGAACAGTAACCAAGAAAATAAAGAAAGAAGAAGCTGGAGTGAGAAGAATCACGTGATACTCTTCTCTTCATTTCATTTTATTTTATTTTATTTTATTTTTGTTTTCTCAATCTCGACCTTGCCAGGGCGATCCAGTCACCCGGACCTACCGGTTTTTTTATTTCTCTAAACTTTTCATGTATTGATACCAAGTTTTTAACAAATCAAGTTTTAAATAAATCAAATATCTGAACTAATTTTTATTTTTTTTAACAATCTTTTCTAGAATTTGTAGGATATAAAACATATCCACTTATCAATCATAAAAAGTTAACACTATACATACATATGCTAGTTATGTGACTCACGCTGTAGCATGTCAAATATTTTTATTTTCATAAAAAATTATATATACAGGTTTTTTCAATGTATTATTATAATTCAAAAAATTTAACAAATTAAAAATTTCATGCACACATATAATCAAATAAACTAAGAACCATGTGCGCTAATAAATAAATAAGAAATCATTAATGATAATTAAAAACAAAACTTCAAAAAATAAAACATAAATATAAATTAAGATATTTAATCTCACAAGATAATATATTTACCTAGTCATGTTTGTTAATTTTTGTGCATTAAAATATTTGTTTATTTAATCAAATGATAATAGAAATAGAAAAAAAATATTAAATTGATTGAATAAAATAAAATGAAAAAAGAAATAATATATAAGGCTACACATATTAGAAATATCATCTGAAAATAATTTTTTTTATTTTCAAAAACATAGTTTATCTATATAAAAGATAAAAAAATCATAAAAGTATAATTAAAAGCATAACCAAAAAAAAATCACCAATATTTAAAAGAAGTTTTCTAAACAAAATAAAAGAGAGAAGGGATATTAATGTAAATATAATTATTTTTTAATAAAAGAAGTGTTAATTGAAAAATAAAAAAATAGAGAAAAAAGAGGGTTAGGTGATGTTAGGCCTAGCAAGCCAAGCCAGCTCACCTGGCTCATTTCATCAGGGCAAGCCCGCGCGACTAACCTTTTTTTTATCTGCATTTAGGATAGACAACATGTCATCCACCCCTTTTTTTTTTTGAAAAAAATAGACGACGCGTCACCTGTTTTGCCTAGATTCTGGCTACTGTAGTTGCCAAAATACATAATAGGGTGTTAACCTAATTGATTATGGGTTTAGCAGGGTGTTAGACCTAATATATTTGGACTCATCCATTAACTAAGCCCAAGTCACCATGGATCCAACAAGATGCCAGACTTAATATGCTTAGGTTCAACCATGAGTTGAGTCTAAGTCACCATGTGTTTGCCAAGATGCTAAACCTAATATGCTTGGGATTAGTCATGAGCCAAACTAAAGACATCATTGTGAGTTTGGCAAGTTGGCAGACCTGAAATTCTTGAGTTCAACCGCGAGTTGAATCCAAGTCACCGTGGGTGTAGCGAGTTTTCAAATCCAATATCCTTGAATTCAGTTGCTGGTTGAGCCAAAGATATCATAAGTCTGATGAACTGTCAAACTCATTTCTACTAGGTTTGGCTACATGCTAGACTCAATTGGCCTTAGAGATCCATGTTAGGATTATAAGGTTTTATCTTAAGATTTTTGACATGACATTTTCTTGTCAAAAAAATCATCTTCCTATACTTTTAGATGTATAAAAAGTCAGAAATAATAATCTCTTTACACATGTATGTATTTGAAAGGTCTTCCAAATGCCTCCTATATTTTTATCTTATTAATAATATGTAAAAGATTTTTATCCCTCATTAATGTCATAGGGAGAAAATAACTCTTTAACCTCTCCATTCCCTCGGAACGACAAGATTCAGGGAGTATAAATACCCTTTGAGTCATTTAAGTAAAAGATTAACTTTTTTTTCTACTCTCCAAATTTATATATCTGAGGCCTTATTTAGCATTGTGATCCAACCACGCTATTGAAGATTTTTGAATTTTTTATAGCTTTAAATTATTATTTTTATATTTCTGGATTGTTTTAATGTGATAATATAAAAAATAAATTTTAAAAAAATAAATTATTTTGATACTTCTCTAAATGAAAAAAAACACTATGAAAATTAACTTTTACTAGACTCTCAAACAAGCCAAATCCTTAGAGCATTAATCGCACAGAAACAAGAATAAATACTCTTGTTTTTAAAATTTAGACTCTTTATTTTATTTATTACCATTTCCACTCGGAGGATCTTTAATTCCTATTAATAAAAACTATTTTGCTGGACGAAGATTTTTATCATCAATTTTATATTTATTTGGTTATAAAAAAAATATTAACATAACCACTATAAAAAAAAATCAATTTGCAATACGTGCAAATTCTCTTAGAGATTGGGGAGGGCAAGAGACTCCCCTACAAGTTCTTTTTTTTTTTTCAATTGTATATACATTTATGCCCATGTAATTTCTAAAGTATTTAATTTTTTCCCTGCCTCTTAAATTTTATTTCTTATTAGATCCTTGTTCAAATATGTTTTTCTTCCTTTTCCAAATTAAAAATCCCTCCTTCTATACGTGGGTATACATATTAGTTTCAAGCCGAAAAAACATATACTTTCTTATTTTATCTCTTGATTTAGCATCTAAGTTGAATGAAATTTCGCATGAATCAACAGAGTCTCCCAGAACTCATCTTCACAGCTAGGAAATTGTTTATATGTTTTTATAGATTAATAAATGCTTATGCTCTATGACGTAGGTCTTGTGGCGTTATAGTATCTTTCAAAACAAGTCGTCACCTCACCTTCATTCTCTTCCTCATTCTCCCAGAACTCATCTTCACAGACGGTCATGCACCACCGCCGCAAGCACCACAGTAACCGAACAGCAGCCACTTCTTCTTCTCCGTTCACAGCAGCCAGTACGTCACCTTTTCCTCTTCAGCCGAGAGTCTCTCCAACCATATTCACAAGACAACTCAGCCTCCACAAACCATGCACGTTCCTCTCAGGGATAAAACCGAAAGCAGCTTGCCCTAAACACAGTCCTCTTCCTCTCATCAGAGTGTTTATTCACAAACAATTTCGAGCTCAAATCAGCTTGACTTTAGTACTGATAATTCAGAAGATTCAACTTCAAAATAAGTTTGTATTCATAATAGTTTTTGCAATACTATTCATTACACAAGTTAGTTATCTCTTCAAAGTAGTCCGAAGAACATTATGTTCTGAAATGTGTCTATTACAATATTTTGTTACTTATTTTCTTGAATGACATTTTTACATGCTTTATCAGAACTTCATATTATCACCAAGCTCTTGTCTGCTCCACTCCCACGAGCCCCCAAGACCATTCTGTAGTAATCAATACTTCAACGATCAGCAATGCACATAACAGATGACTTGTTCAGGATTTGTACAAGCTTGAGGCCGTCCTTTCAGAGAGGTTTACACTAATCGAGGATTCCTTTGGTATAGACAACACCTAGAGGCATCCCAAAGTTCCACTCAACATTCCATCTTTTAGCTCAAGTTCCCTGTGGGTGCTTTACCACATAAACAAATTAACAAAAACTAAAACATGGAGGATAAAGGTTAAATACTGTTGCTTTTTTTATTATTCATCATCACATAATTTACTTCCCTGTTGATTATAATAATAATTTTTATTTTTTTTCTAGTATAATTAGGCTATTTTATGCCAAACTGGCATCCAATTGGAGGCTTTGTTTTCTTTCTTTCTTTCTTTCTTTTAAGAAAAGGTTGAATGGAAAGAAAGAAGATTGAAGTTAAAAACAGGTAAAATAAGTAACAGTTTTAAATTTCATGGTAAAAGCTTATTTTAGCCCCTTATTTTTTTTTAATTATTAGGTATCCGATCCCTTTAATTTTTAAAAATCCAATTTTAATACCAAAATTTATTTTTTTTATTTTTCAATTATTTTTTGGTTAAAGAAGAGAGAAAATCAACGAATTCAGTATAGAGAAATAAAGTTACTTATGGTGATGATTCTGACCATGTCATTAAGTTGCATTTAACAACAAGAGTTTTACCTCAGTGTTTTTTTTCTTCTCCTTGCCGAAAAGGTAAATCTAACCACGTGAATGATTTTGATGAGTTGATTATGTTTCTTTTTAGATGTTCTTTTAGGCTTGTGGTGACCATATATAAATTTATCAAGATGTTAAGGATGTTTTCTAGGTGTTTCAAATCAAAAAAATAAGTTGAAAAATCAATTTAAAATTAAAAAAACAAACTAAAAGGTTAATTTTTCTGGAACCCTGGTTGCTAGATTCTAGAAAAAAGTAGAAGACAATCTACTTTTTTTAAAAAAAATAAATAAATAAAACGAACAACATATCATCCATCCTGGTTGTTTTCTTTAATGCCCAAGGCCACACAACTAGATTTTTTCGTTGTTGTTGTTTTATATTTGACTTAAATATATTTAATAAAACAAATCATTGAACAAAAATGAGTCTATTAGTCAATTTGCAGATTTAACATGTTAATCACGATCTTCAAACTATTATTTGTTTTTTTATGTTTTTTTTTCTCAATTTAAAATATATACAATTTCACTATATATTATAAATGCTTTTTTTTTTTTAATTCAAATATAAAAGAATGAGTTTCACACTTTTTTTATTTAAGTTAAACCTATCATGAATTTTTAACTTTTAAAAAATATTTCATATTGTCATGTAATTAAATAAAAAAATAATCTTTTGAATAAAATTTATTAAATCTGGTAATGTGCATAACTTCTCCAACAAGTTTACTTAATTAACTCAAGCTCACTTTATTTTTTTTAATTACATATTGATTTATTTTAATTTCATTCTTTAATATTAAACTAATTTAAAATTATCTTTTCAAATTTTTTTTACCCAAATTTAACCTAAGTGGATGAAGTGCTTTTCTATCTCAATATCATTTAATTCATAGTTGAAATTTATTTCTTTTTTTAGAAGACACATTATGAACATTTTACGCTTAATTTTATTTATTATTATGACCCGCGGCATAAGACAGACCAGCATACTAGTACCAAATCTACCTAACGAAGCTGGTCATTTTCCACCACTAATCTACCTATGGAACAAATTCTGGCACTTGGGGCTTGTGCAGAACATAAGAATATAGAACGAGTTGCAATTCAAACCAAACTAGATAACCATAAAGTATGATATGCCAACATTCTGATTACCTATTCCTAGATTTGACTAAGAAAGAGGGCAAACAGTTCATATCCGTGTGGCAAGGTCAAGCCATGGCTACACGCATTCTGGTTTGGATCTATACACTACCTTTCTACACTACAATAATGACAGGAAACAGAGCTTTGGTAGATGTCGACACAAAACTGAAAGAAAATATAAACCTCGGAGAATCTAGAGTAAGATTATCCACAACTCCACAAGTGCCAAGAGCAATAGCAGAAGTGGCACAGATTATAATGTTTGATGGTAACAAAGTTTTATACTGTCAACTGAAGGAAGAAACAATTCACAATCAGGTCCAGATAACCTTAACCCTAGATTATTAATTGCAGGACTCTAAGGAACATTTCCAACAGCATACACGTCTTGAAGTTTTCCTCCTGCCTCCGTATAAGACACCTGAGAAGTGTTCTAACCAGTGACCACAACAGCAACCGAAAACCATAGAAGATGTAACCTGGGAAACAATTCAATCCAACAAAATTTAGTGCCTCAATTGCCTTTTTTCCTCTCTTTCTAAAACCTGTCCTTGCGCTTTCCAACATAACCTTCCATTGCCATAAAAAAAACACGGTATACTCCCTTTCTACCAGTAAATTACTAGACTAACGTGCAAATATCCAACAAACCTTGTTACTCTCATCTAATTCGCTATTGATGCTACCGCAAGGTTGTTCTTTCACAATGTTATTGTGCAAGTGGCAAAATATTTGCTGCACCACCTTGATCCAAAACAATATTCTTCCTATGCCATCCATAGAACCGCCTCATTTTAGCTAAAACCCACAAGTTCATGTACACATACACAATGTCATCTACATTTCAGAAAGCTTTTGTGATGAGAAACAATAAACAAATGAGATGACAGATGGCATGAAGGTGACACTTACTGCTGCTGCTCAACATTGAAAAGCCTCCAATCCATTACCTAATTGCACTTCTGCCAATTGCAGAAGACAGTGTCAAATGCTAAATTTATTGCATAACCAAATTTATGTTTTGTTATGATCTTTAATCACTTCTTCGCACAAAGTTTCAAGCAATTATTCCTACATTTGATACGGCAACCAATATCCATCTTTCCACAAGAAAGAAAATCTTGAATTCTTCAATTCCCAAATAGCCTCAATAACAATCATAAATCATAATGGTAGTATCCCACAAAATTTTGTCTCTTATACAGAAAGATAACAGAGAGGAAGGGACATAAAAACCATAATGGAGGATATGTAAACTATAATGTAGAGAGGCCCATAATGCGTACCTACTCTACAAAAGTCTCAGGTGAGAACAGCATTTCAATATAACAATTTCTCAAATCTTCCTATCGAGATCCTAAAATTGATGGTTGAACCATGAACCAGCTTTAAAGCTATTAGTCCAAGTTACTTTAGATTAATGAAGGAGTTCAGTTTCCTATTTTAGCAAATCAAAGGGGCAAGACACAAAAATACTACAGGGTAAGCTACACAAACTACAAGCAGTACACCAAAAAAGATTAAAAAGTTTGATTTTTAAAGAGCAGTAAAAAAAAAGAACTAAATCAAGCTCTTTTTTTAACCACATTAAAGCTTCTGCGCAGAAAAATTAAATCCCTACCTAGCAAATTCAATCAAACCCTGAGAATCTGCAGCTTGGTAGAGAAAGCAATGGCAACCCAATCAGGCTGAGAAGACGACCACTGCAACTGCTCGATTTCAGCACCAGCAGTATAAGCAAGAATGGGGTCCAATCCACCCTCAACAGGCTGACCCATGGAAGAGAGGTCCCAAATTAAAGCCTGTGAATCATCCCCAGCAGTACAAATATGGCATGAACTATGCGGGGCCCAAGCAACGGCATTAACACTAGCATGATGCCTCTGCAATTCCACCACTGGAAGAGTTGGGAAGCGAATATCCAACACCACAACCTTAGCACTGTCCATGATTATCGTGGCCATGTACCTCGGATCCTGCTTGTTCCACCCCAGCCTAACCAAAGGCGTGTCGGGCTCCGAACTCTCGTAGATTATCGTTGAATGCTCCTTATCCCGTAAATCGAAAACCCTAACCGACCCGTCGGCTGAAACAGAAGCGAAAACCCCAACACCGCCCCATGCTATGTCGTATACCTCCTTGTCGTGGGCGATTAACTGTGTATCAACAGTCTCCCTCTCGATATCCCAGATGGTGCAAGTCGTGTCAATGCTGGATGTCCCAATTCGCCTTGGCTCTGCTTCGTTCCAGTCAAAGGAAGTCAAAGGCCCGCAAAATTCGCTGTTCTTGTTGCCATTTAACAGGCTTTTGAGCTCCACGCGCGGCTGCTCATCGTTTACGCGCCACACGCGCAGGAAGTCGCTGGAGGTCGCGAGGAGGTCAGGCTTTTGGCACTCCTTGTCCGGGATGAATATGGTTTTGGTAGGTGGATAAGGATGCTCGAAGGACAGATTCGGGTCGGATCGGATCTCTCCATTGGATTCGTCCAGCTGTACAATCTCGACCCGGTTTGGGTACTGTTCTAGGAGGCTAGCGATGGCGAGACGGTACTTCTTGTCACGACGGACGCTCCAGTTCATGGCGTAGATGTGCCATGGTGCCTCGTATGTGTAGATCTCTGATCTTTTCTGTTGCTCGTCCGACCCGTCTTGATTTGGGTCGCTGCTACCTCCCATTGTCTGTTTTATGGAAAGAAAGAAGAGCAGCAGAGAGCTGCGGTGAATAGAGCGGGGAAGAGAGGGGAATCGGCTTCTTTTTATCTGCCCGGTAGTGAAAGGTCAAAATCAATTTTTTAAGAAGATAGAGATAATTAACAATTATAAGAAAAAACTAATAGGTGAATCATTATTATTATTATTTTACTGTAGATGGCACTGTGGATGTTAAAAAATTCATTTTTTATTTCAAAAATAATATTTTAAAAAAAAAATTAATTTTAATTTTTTATTTAAAATTAAATTTTTTAATATTTTCAATTAATATCAAAAATAATTTTTAAAAAATTAAAAATATTATTTTAATATATTTTTAATTAAAAATATTTAAAAATCAATAACAGGTATATTCTTAAAAACTTCCGAAATAAATAGTACAGTTCCTTTGATTATAGGAGAATTCAATTATATTAGAAGGCTTTTTTGGGTTTTTCACATCATTATATCCGTTCTGATGTTAACATCTCTTCTCTACAGGTGATAATAGGTATTTTTTATAATATATTTTTCTTGCAAGTATATTAAAATAATATTTTTTATTTTTAAAAATTATTTTAATATTAAAATAATTAAAAATATTAAAATATATTATTTTAAAGTAAAAAAAATATTAAAATATTTAAATTTTTTAAAAATATTTTTTAAAATAAAAAAAAAAGTTTAATTCATTAATATTTAAAGAAAATGTGATAGCTAGCTTGTAACAACGTAGAGGTGGACAATTACAAGGGACCCAAACTGCCTCTGCATCTCACCCTTTTTCTTTTTTTTAATTGGTGAGCAATATGAAAAAAATTATTTATTATTTAATAAAAACATTCTTAACAATAGGAGTTAATTAATATTGTGGTTAAAACTATATTTTTTTAAATTAAAAAAACAATTAAAAATTAATTTTTTTTATATATTTTCATATCATTTTGATTTTGATGTGTTAATTTTAAAAATAATTATTTAAAAATAAAAAATATTATTTTTATATATTTTTAAATAAAAAATATTTTAAACAGTAACCATTATCACAATACTCTTAGAGTGTGTTTGGCAAAGCATAGTTGCGGTTGCTTTTCAAATAGCTTTTCGTGTCAAAATACATGTAAATAATATTTTTTTTATTTTTTAAAAATTATTTTTGATATCAAGCATATCAAAATGATTTGAAAACACTAAAAATATATTAATTTAAAATTAATAAAAAATAAAAAATTTTAAATATTATCAAAAATACTTTTAAAACACATAAGAAACAAATATACTCTTACTATCCACTACGTTTTCTTTTGAGAGGCAGGAAAGGTACAGTATTGTCGGTTTTTTAAAAAAAAAATAATTATTAAATTTTAAGATAATTAAAATATATATTTCAAAAAACTTTAAATTTCAAGAAAGGCAACCACACGCAAAAGACAATCTTCTCTATCTATCGTCCTCCCTTCCCTTCTCACCCAATATTCCTTTTCTTCCTCCTCTACTGGTAGCGAGTACTAACCTTCCATTCAAGCTTGGATTGCATTCAATTTCAAGGACTTAACCTCTCATTTCTTCTTCTTGTTGTTCGAGAATTAGGGAAATTATAACACTTGATTGGGTGAATTTGATGAATCATTAATATCAATAAATAATATAAATTAATTCAAATAAATAAATATAATTTAACTACTTAAAGTAAATAAATAAAAGAAAAAATTTACAAATTTATTTTTAATATTATTTGACAAACCTATATTCACATCTCAAATATCAAACCATACTTGAGTATTGTGTTTATTTACTAGTCTAATTTCAAGAGTATTATCATAATTTTTTACCCTTTTTTTATTTTTTTAAAAATTCCAAAAAATAGCAAAAGATAAAAAATCCAAATAATATATTTTTTGTGTTTGCATTATTTTTTGTATTTTCAGGTTTTTAAAAAATTAAAATTTAAAAATTTACTTTCAATGTATTCAGTTTTTAACACATTTATTTTAAAATCATTGAATAATTTTATTAAGTCGATATTAATATTGTTTTTTTCAAAAATAGTAAAATATAAAAAAAAATATATATAAAATATTTGGAAATGTAACCAAAAGTGTAAAAAACAAAAAATAAGGGACCAGAGGTTTTTAGTTACCTAAAAACCAAGCAATTAAAAAAAAAACAAGTTTATTTTGTTAATAAATAAATGGTTATATCAAAAAAAAAATGGGGGGAGACAATATCGAAAAAAAAAAGGGGGAGGAATGAAAAAAGAAAAAAAGAAAAAAAAAATTGCTTCTCTCTCCTAAAGACTTTTCATGAAAAAGCCATCATCTCCCACATTAAAAAAAATAATAATAAAATAAAATATCGATCCCTTTCCCTGATAAAATCATCAGGTACCTTCACCATGCAGAGAAAATCGTGAGCTCCTTTTTCCATCACCTTCCCAGCAGATTAGTAGCCACCATCCATTCTCCTCCACTGTAGACGGCAGATCAGCCCCTATGACAGCAGCCTCTCCATATCGTGAAAGCAGCCCACACAGCCCTCTCTCCCTCAAACCAAAGAACTGCAAAATAGTTAATTAACTCTCCATAGCCACCTGAAGTTGTTTCTTCCAATAGACCCAATTCCACCAAACAGCCACCATCTTCAACCGCCTTCTCTCAGCCGACCTTCCTCTCCATAGCCTCCATCCATATTCGCCATAACCAAATGACCTCTTTTTCCAACAGCAATCACACAATTGACCGCCTCCCACGCACTATCATTCCTCTCGAAGCCACCGTCATATCAACAGCTAAAGAAACAAACACCAACCTTCTCCAACCCGCCAGCAGGTCCTCTTCACACTAATAAACCCATAACAACTCCTCTCTTCCATTACAAGCCCCAAAACAGACCCACTTTGTCATTTGCTTCTTCTCTCTTTGTGCGCGCCACTGTTAGCCATCAGGAACTCCTATACAACCACCAGACTCACCTCCCTCCTCCACAACACCGATCGGTGGTGTTGAAAACTAGCAGAGAGAGATAGAAGCAGATTTGAAAATAGAAAGAAGGAAATAACTGAACTTTTTAAGTGACCAAATCTCTCTCTAGGAGTGGCGTTGCATGACACCGCTAGCAGGGAGGTGAAAAGGGAGTGGAGTTTCAAATCCACTAGGTTGCATATCTCCAGTAGCGGTGGTGCATGAACCCGCACGCTGGCTGCTAGTGGTGGTGGCGTATGGTACCCATACCCAGAGGCGGAGCTGGAATTATATAAGAGGGAGGGCCGATATAATTTATTATTAAAAAACTTATCTATTTAAAATAATAATATATTATATTATTCTATATTTAAACACTAAAATACAAAAAAATTAAAATATTTTGCAGGGGCCTGGACCCCTGCCCGCCTCCCCTGGTTTCGCCCCTGCCCATACCGCCATACGTAATTATCACTATTTCTATGCTTTCATGGTTAATTTCACTATGTCCTGAACATTTTATTATAAATTCAAATAATTTTTGGATAAATTGAAATTTAGAATAAATTATTTATTATTGTATATATTTTTGGATATTATTTTATTTAAATTTATGTATGTTTTTGGTTCAATAATTTGTGTTAAATTGTAAGATTATTTTTTGGACTGTGATTATTTTTTGAACATTAAATATTGATTCATGCTTTATATTTGGGTATGTGTTGATTTATTTGAATAAAGAGATATATGGATATTTAGTGTTGTTTGGTTTTGAATTGATAAGTGATAATTTGTCTTGAATTGATATCATGGTTAAAATAACCTTGATAAAAATATTTTATTTGTGTCTTGTCAAACACGGTCTTTGTCTAATTGTTAATAAATTTTTAATTCTTGAAAGATTATTTTACAATTAACTTTTAATTCTTCATTTTTTTCTACCTTCACATTTAATATTTGGAATTATGACCTACACGTGAGATATATTTTCAGTATTAAACAAATCAATTCCCTTCCACAAAAATAACAACATAAAATCTTTCTTTAAAAAATAAAAATTTTATTTTAGTTTGTATATGACGAAGTATCTCAAAAATAAATTATATTTGCATATTTTAGCACATTAAAAAATAAAAAATAAAAAATATATTCTTTTTATTTTTACATGTATTATTGGATTTAGTAACTAATTTATTAAAGCCATGAGAATTTGGCTTGCATTTTAAAAAATATAAAAAATATTATTTTGTTTGTTCTAGTATCAAGGATTACGAACTTATACGTAAAACGTATTACTGATATTAAAAGGAAAAGAAAAGTAATATAAAAATATGTTTTAATTCCATGTTGGTTAGGCTTTAACTTGATAAAATAAGGACATTTTTATAAAGGAGAACTTTTCTTAAATTTTAAACAAACTAACAGTTAGAAAACATAACAATACCTTAGTATATATAAAACAAACAATACAATACAATTTACCTTAGGTAAGATGTACTAGGGGTGATATATTCTTTCTACACACAATTAGTCCTTTTATCCAGACTTTGAGACTAATTAGGATTCTTAGTGATCAAAATATTAGATGGCGACTCCATCCTTTTTTAAATGATAAGAAACAAGAATTCATTTTTCTTTCCCCCATTACTAGAGAGATCCTGACTTGGGAGGACGATCGTTGTGATGCCATATACGTGCAATAAGTACAATAACCACTCGATGAATTCACACCAATATTTTTACACCATTTGATGAATCCATACTAAGATTTTTCACCACTTTAAGATATTCTCTCTTCAAGACTCTTCACCACTTGATGAATCCACATCAAGATTCTTTCTATTTTTTTTATATGCCTTCTTCAAGATTTTTCCCCTTCCAAGATATAACCTCTTCTGGATTTTTTCTTGGTGAAATCATCTCGTCAATACCATGAGTTCTTACCTAACTCTTAAAGATTTACAAAAGTGATTTTGTTATCACAATTAACTCTATCAATAAATGGATAATACAACTGAAAGATCTAATATCTCTATATATAACAAGATAGCACTTATAGGATTTAAAGGTGTTTAAGTGTAGTGAGAATGAGATTGAATACTATTATGCTAGATTATGAAGGTTTAATATCACCAATTAGAGTATAATCAATGATTGATGATTTTGAAGTGTATTTGCTCTTAGATTAGCTTGTATATCATATAAGCTTGGAATCCCTTACTAAATTTTCAATTATATAAGCAATATATATGTTTCTAAAAAAAACTAGTTGTTATATTCCTACTGACGACTTAAATAGTCGACCAGTTCAGATTGGTCAAGCCAATCGGTCAACCGGTTCCTGCAGAATCCCCAAGTGTTTATCACTAATGAATAAGTGTTCAACTAATTTATTTTTTCATACCAAACGATTGATCAATTCAGGCAGAATTTTAATTTTAACAGATTAACTTTGGTAAATTCTTAGAACTGTTTATCTTAGATTATATTAGATTATTTATCAATCCTTTAATACATGCAAAGTAAAGTGTGTGAATTCATTTTAATTGTGCTATCAAGTAGGATATAAAGATTAACATGAACACTAAAATGAACACTTAATCTAAGTCTTCACTTTGCTTTCTTCTTGGACTACTTGATTGATTTCATCATGAAATCTGTCATGCTTATTGATATGCTCTTTGAATAAATCTGTTTAAAACTTATTCTCAACAAGATATATTATTAGTCAATTTTTCATTTTATTGTATCATCAAAATTTATAAAAACATGAATATTTGACCTAAAGGTCAACACTTCTCTCCACAGGTTTTAACACACATTTCTAACATGTAGATTTTTAGATTTTTTTTTTTTGGTTTAATGGAATGTCCATAAAATTTAGGAATTTTTCTATTATAAAGTTATAGTAATAATTGATTAATGGCATCTTCTACTTGTTCCTTTTTATCAATGAGAACATTTTAATCAAATCCCCTACTAGTGTTGATGCAGCACAAAGAGATTTGTTTTGCCTGAGAAAGCTAACACTAATATTATTTATGTTGTTTGTCAAGATGGGGTTTTAACTTTATTGAGGTCAAGATTGCTTGAAGAATAAAAGTATATGTAATATGCAGCACAAATAGTCTATTTTTGAATTAGTTTTTAGTTACTAAAAATTATGGTTGTTCAAATTATGGTATGGAGTATGAATTTAGTACCAATCTATTTATCATAAAAATATCTTATTGTTAATTTTCTTGATGTTAATTTAACCTTTGTATTATTTAATTAATCTCATTGATCCCATTGCAATTATGTAATAATGTCAATGCTTGTTATATTGTTAAGTAGATCACTTTATGTTTGGTTTGTCTTAATACAAGTCCTTAAAATGTCTTGTCATGGTTTAAGGTAAGGATTAATTAATTTACAATTCAAGATAGTGAAAGAGTTAATTGAAGCAGCACAAGCGTTGGAAACATGCATTGGGGAAAGCCATCAAGACCAGTATGGAGTTGGTAAAAGAAAGGATATTGATTATTCTGTGAACAGACCACCGCTTCCCAAAAAAAAGAAAGAGTGGACTGTTTAATCAGTTTAAGAGGAAAAGGGGGACATTATTGGGTTCTCACAGACATACAAGTGGAAGAGTGATAGGGGGATAGACACACTTGAGGACTAACCCATCGGGGGGATCTAGTGACCAGAAAAATATTATCTACCCTTATTGTGTACGTTGTGAACAGAGACACCCTAATAATTGTTTAGTCTCACCGGAGCAATGTTTAGTATGCCGAGGAAAGGGTCATAAATAAAGAGCTTATTAGTATCTAGGATAAGGATGCCATTATTGTGGTGAAAAAAGACACCTTAAAAGAGAGTTCCCTCACAAAAACACTAGGCAAGTGCAGAATATGAAGTAACCAAGTCAGAGTCATTAGTAGCCCATCACAGTAAACAAGCCAGTGATGTCCACACAATCGGGGACTAATTCTAGTCAAGGACGGCCAAGGACACAGAATGACCGGACTTAGGGGAGGGTCTTCCATATGACACAAGAAGATGTCGGAGTAGCATTTAATGTAATGACAGGTACGCTACACATGAATAATTTAAAAATAGATATTTTGTTTGATTCAAGTGCCACTCACTTATTTATAACTAGTAGAATTATAGCCAATTTGGGGAAAGAAGCAAAAAAGGTAGAAAAATGGTTTTATAATAAGGGCACTTTTAGGTGATGTGGTAGAAACCAATGGTATGTATGTAGGTGTGAAAATTGGCCTAGACGAATACAAGTCGGAAGTAGAATTGATACCTTTAGAATTAAACAATTTCGATGTAATCCTAGACATAGATTGGTTGAGTAAACACAAAGCTCAGATAGATTGTTACACAAAAACTGTAACCTTTCAAGGATTATGAGGTAAAAGAATGATCTTTAGGGGAGAAAGGACTACTATCCCAACCAACATGATTTCAGTGTGAGCGCCAGAAAGTTATTAAGAAAAGGATGAATGGGATACCTTGTGTATGTGTTGAATTCCAAAAATGATGAAATAAGGCTAAACGATATTTTGATTGTAAAGGAATTTCCAGATGTATTCCTTAAAGAACTACATAGACTGCCCTCGGACCGAGAAGTCAAAGTTTCCATCAATACCTTTCTAAAAGTGCCTCCCGATAGCACAATCACCATACAAAATGGCTTCGACAGAATTGAATGAATTAAAAATCTAGCTACAAGAGTTACTAGATAAGGGATTTATACGACCCATCGGATCACCTTGGGGAGCGTCAATTCTGTTCATGAAAAAAAATTACACTTATAGACTTTGTATAGACTATTGTTAGCTAAGTAAGGTAACAATGAAGAATAAGTATTTGCTACCACGAATAGATGAATTATTTGACCAATTAAAGGAGGCCAGGGTGTTTTCGAAGATTGATTTAAGGTCAAGGTATTACCAGATGAAGATTAAAGAACAAGATGTGTCGAAGATTGCTTTTAGAGCTCGATACAAGCATTATAAATTTTTGTTATCGTTGTATGAATTGAAGAATGCTTTGAAACTTTTCATGGATCTAATGAATCTGATTTTTCAGTCATACCTTGATAAATTTGTCATAATATATATAGAAAATATTTTGGTCTAATCAAATTCCTTTGAAAAAACATGAATGACAATTAAGGCAAGTACTGCAGACCTTGAGGAGTCATCAACTATACGCCAAATTGAATAAATATGACTTCTGGTTTGAAAAGGTAACCTTTTTAGGACACGTCATTTCTGCTGAGGGCATCCTTATAAACCCCCAAAAGATTGAAGCAATTTTAAAATGAGAAAGGCTGACTATGGTAATTGAAATCCGTAGCTTCCTAGAGCTTGCGGGGTATTACATGAGATTTATTGAAGGGTTTTCATTTATAGCAACTCCTTTGACACACTTAACTAGAAATGATATAAAATAGAAGTGGTCAAAAAAGTATGAAGATAGCTTTCAAGAATTAAAGAAGAGACCTACCACTACCCATGTGTTGACATTCCCATTAGGAACCAAAGGCTTTGTGGTTTATAGTGATGCCTCAAGAAAGGGACTCGAGTGTGTTTTGATGCAACACAGAAATGTAATTGCTTATGCATCAAGAGAATTGAAGATACATGAGGTAAATTACTCAGTACATGATCTAGAATTGGCAGTTGAGATATTTCTTGAAGGTGTGAGTACACTACCTCTATGGGTCTCGAGTCCAAATCTTTACAGACCATAAAAGTTTAAAATACCTGATGTCGTAAAAAAAGTTAGATATACGATGGAGGAGATGGATAGAACTCATTAAAGAATATGATTACACTATAGAATACCATCCCGGA
The DNA here is from genome assembly GCA_015852605.2 of Populus deltoides. NCBI lineage: Eukaryota > Viridiplantae > Streptophyta > Magnoliopsida > Malpighiales > Salicaceae > Populus > Populus deltoides. The sequence goes on along the minus strand of CM027571.2, from coordinate 20,465,982 downwards.
AAGGCAAACATGGTAGCAGATGCTTTTAGTCTAAAAAAGGGCTTTGAACAAGCCACCAATATGGAAGGAACGATTACTAACAGATTTGAGGAGATTGAGGGTTCAATTGAACATGAATTACAAACGGGTATTAATAGCACAGTTAAAGGTACAACCAACATATTGAGAACATATATTACAAGCACAACATGAAGATATTGATCCTTTTTTGGCTTTCTCTTTAGCCCTCTATCTCTTATCCCTATGAGGTCTTCTTCCACTAGTAGGTTTTTTCAGAAAACTCTATTTATTCTAGTGTGAATGGCAGGCAAGCCTATATTCCTACAAAATGTAAAGAGATGGTCAAGATGAGAGTTGAAACAACATCTTGAATGGTGTTTCCGGATGAGTCAAGGATAGGTGTTTGTTCTTCAGTCATTTGGATGAAATTTAGAATTTGAAGATGTTCGGCTTTGATGAGATGATAATCCTACCATCCTTTTAACTGGCAAGAGAAACTAGCTATAAGAAGTTCGGTTATGGCTTTATTTGGAGTACCAATCTGGGTTTTGTATGTATTGGTTGTCATAATTATTTGTTGGAGGGTGTTTAGGATGTGGTAATTTAACATTCCATTTAGATTCCATTCATAAAGAGAGGAGGCCTTGTATTTGTGTTGGTTGATAATGGTAGGTTCATTTTGGATGGATATGTCTGGGGCAGTAAGCGATTTGGGGCTTCTCCAGAGGAGTTTACTAATCTCAGTATTTTTTTTTAGAAAATATCATCATCTAAATTTTGAACTTGATCTGTTTGGTTATTCTGAATAGTGTTTATTTGGTTTGTGGAGGTTGAAGGATTGTTACTGATCTTGGAGGTGTTACGCACTATTATGGATGAGGTCTCAATTTGGTAAAAGTGGTCATTTAGAGCTTTGAAAAATTCAATTTTGCTCTGAGTTGTGTTTGGCTTGTTTTAGTGACTTGATACATATATATATATATATATATATATATATATATATATATATATATAAATTTGGTTTCATAGCTTCTTTAACATAAGCAATTAAGCTCGAAGGGGTGTTTTAACACCTAATGCCCTAAAGTCAACCGACCTGAGAGTTATTGGCGTAAAGCTTGTTACATGGGTTGAGGAGAAAGCTTAAGAAAATCAAACACTGCACTATCTATATTTAAGTATCTATAACCCATGTTATTAAACTTTTAGGGGTGTATCGACACCTAATGCTTTAAGGCCAACTAGTTTGAGAGTCTTTTGCCTAAAGCTTGTTATATCTTAATCCAAAAAAGTTAGCATTAGAATAAATTTTATTTTCTTCTAAGCAAAGCCCCATAACTATCTGTTGATATATTGAACATAAAATGAAGGTTTAGTAATATCTTGATTAAAAGGTATGTGACAGAAATATAATCTAATAAGAGTTTATTTATTTGAATTGATCAGTTTAAGTAAAATAATTAATGTCTTGGTTTTAGATTCTTTAAATTGTTTTTCTATTTAAACGCTTTAATTACTAGGGAATAGTAATAAGCTAGTTGGGGATGTGGTAAGTACTTAAAATATATTTCTATTAAGGTTTTATATCATTAACTTTCATGAAGATTATCTATTCAGATTATGATGTTATTAATGATGTTTTATCTAGTTACCATATCAATAGTTCTAAATTTTAGCCTATAAAAGAAGGCATTTGTAATACATTTAGATATCTTGGTTTTCAAATCAAGATCCATGTTTTTGCTTTCTTTATTTGTATTTTTTCAATATTAAAGTTTTTTTCATGTTATATTCTCATTAATCTCTTTTTTTATGCTTATCATTTTCTTTATTATACTTAATTAATTTATATCATAGTTATATTCTTATCTTGTTTATTTATGTTTTTCTTTTTAATTATGTTTAGTTAAGTTTATTTTTGCCAAGATAAAAAGGTTACACTAATAGTATAAGAATAAGTATAGTACAAACTTAACATGGATTTTAATGTTCAAATTCAAGAAAGATTGCTATTAACATATGTTGTAGTTGTTATCTTAATCAATCTTAATATCTTCTTGTTAGGTGATGAGTCTTGATTCGTGGTGTACAATTCTTAAGATAACAAATACTTGATTCTTTCATTGCCTACAATATGGAGAACCGATATTTGTGCTAAGTTAGGATCACGATTTGTTGTTGATATAAGTTAGCACCATGAATACTTGACAACATTTACAAGTGTTGGCATGATTCAAATAAGGTAATTAAAGATAATTAATATAATTATATTAATAATTTAAAATGAGTTATTAATGATAAATCATCTGTTTGAAATATTTTTTGTGTGTGATTTCCAGTTGAGTAATAGAAATACTTTGAGCTATATTTATTTGAAATATCATTAGTGGATCCTCTAACCGCTGACAATTATTTTATCGCTATTAAATCTTTACATTAATATCACAACTTTATATCTCTTTAACTTTGTTTCTTTTAGTATTTATGGTTCTTTATCCTTAACCATCCTATGGATCAACCCCAATTTTTCTAATTTATTATTATTTTGACACTCTTGCACTTGAGAAAAGATATCAATTATGTAATCGTGTCAAAATACCCTAACCCACTAATTATAAAGAATCAAGAACTAGAAGTTTATAAATGATGAACGCTACAAAACCAATTAATCTTTAATAAGTCCTAAAGAGTTTGATGAAGAACTAAGAGTATGAGTAACCTTACCGCATACAAAATATTATTTATGAATAATTAACTATCTCCCCCCAAAAGAAAACCTAAAGACAAGCTAAAATACATTATTTATATTAGGTAAAATGTCTTAAATAAGGTTGGAAAAATAACAAAAAGTTATAGAAAAAATATCATAAACCAACTAAGAAAGTAATGCAATTCTCGCTCAGTAGCTTATGGTCTTTATTGCAAAGCCTTTCTAATGCTCGATTGCTATGAAATTTTAATCTTATAGAAAACATGACCTTTAAAATCTATAGAAAAATTGTAACATGATCTAACAATCATATATAAAGTTATGCTTATTAACATAAAAATATATGTTAGGAAAAAAAATCCTAAAATCGCCTCTCCTTGTTTAATTCACAAGCTACCAAGATTTCTTGCCCAATCTGTAAGCAATTAGGCTTTCCCAACTTATTCTCATATGTGGATTATGTTAATTAAAGCGTATTTATCTTTTAAACTCATCTTGATATTTGACTTGGTTTAAATATTTGAATTAGCTTATAAAATATTGATTTTTTTTCCTATTTTTAACTTTGTAATAGGTCTAATTGACACCTCTAATAGATTATTCAATAATAACAGTTGATTCTCATCAAATTCTTTGCTTGTATTAAAATGATACAATATTAAAACATTTTTCTTAAAGAAAATTCATACATAGGGTAAAAAATTAATGTATCGATTATTTTTGAAAAATAAAGGCAGTTACTAATATATTTATTAAATTTGACTTATAATCATGTAGATTGATTTAGATTAATTTATTTAAAAAAATATTAAAATAACATTATTTAAAAAAATATTATGAAAAATTCAAAAAAACATTAATGAATTTTGACTAATTAATTAGATCAAAATTAACCAATCAAGTTAAATTAAATCAAAATTAACTTTCGTGAGAAATTGGTTATCATGCGTAAATTTTGTTGAACTATAAAAGGGAAAAGGTAACATGGCCTCGCTCAATCCTCAATACACTATCCAAAATCATGCGATAATTTCCGTGCGATCTGTGAGGCCGAGGATTATCGCCAGGCAATAATATTATTCTACTACAACATTAGCAGAATAAACAAACTGCAGTCAATACGCAGCTAGCAGAGCGGTGAAGCGTCCAACAACCAAACCAGCGGTCAAAAGAATAATGGTCGCATGCCTTTCGTCTACTCTACCCGATGCTCTTATTATATCCAGCAGAAGAAGAAGCCCATTCTTGAACTCTCACTATCACACTAGTTCTACATGTTGGCCTAAGTTTGGTTCTGCTGAAGCTCTCCTTTTACTCCAAAACTGCACCAGTTTCAATCATCTCAAACTTGTCCATGGTAAGATCATCCGCAATGCCCTCTCTGCTAATCAATTACTTGTTAGGAAATTGATCCACCTCTGTTCTTCTTATGGGAGATTGGATTATGCTGCTTTACTTTTCCATCAAGTTCAAGAACCCCATACTTTTACTTGGAATTTCATGATTAGGACGTACACTATTCATGGATATTCTATGAAAGCTCTCCTTCTCTATAACCTCATGATTCGCCGTGGCTTTCCTCCCGATAAGTTCACTTTCCCTTTCGTTGTTAAGGCGTGTTTGGCCTCCGGTTCCATCAGAAAAGGGAAAGAGGTCCATGGCCTTGCTATTAAAACTGGGTTTTCTAAGGATATGTTTTTGTACAACACTTTGATGGATCTTTATTTCAGCTGCGGGGATGAGGGCTATGGACGCAAGGTGTTTGACAAAATGCGTGTTCGAAATGTGGTTTCGTGGACCACTTTTATTGCAGGACTTGTTGTTTGTAGAGATCTAGATGCTGCTCGACGGGCTTTTGATCAAATGCCAACACGCAATGTCGTTTCCTGGACGGCAATAATTAATGCGTATGTGAGGAACCAACGACCTCATGAGGCGTTTGAATTGTTTTGGAGAATGTTGCTTGCTAATGTGAAGCCCAATGAGTTTACTCTGGTTAATTTGTTGAAGGCGTGCTCCGAGTTGGGTAGTCTTAAATTGGGTAGATGGATTCATGATTATGCACTCAAGAACGGGTTCGACCTTGGGGCTTTCCTTGGGACTGCTCTTATTGACATGTATAGCAAATGTGGCAGTTTGGATGATGCCAGGCAAGTATTTCGCGAGATGCAAATAAAAAGTTTAGCTACATGGAATGCTATGATAACTAGCTTGGGGGTGCATGGATATGGGGAGGAGGCCCTTTCTCTTTTTACAAAGATGGAGGAGGCAAATGTACGGCCAGATGCAATCACTTTTGTAGGTGTCATATGCGCTTGTTTACAGACTGACAAAGTAAGAGAGGGTGATATGTACTTCAAATATATGAGAGAACACTATGGGATAACTCCTGTTGTAGAACATTATACTTGTATGATTGAACTATATAGTCGTGCCAACTTGTTGAATGCACTGGACAAATTAGTGAAGGGCATGCCAAGGGAGCTGAGTGACGATGTAGCAGCAGCATGGATTAAGTCAAGGTTAATCGATGATACAGAAAATTCTTTGGTGCACCAAGGCGAAGAATTGCAGTACTGGGAAACACGAACAGAACATTTGTCCCAGTATCAGCTTCAGGGCTTCAAATGGGATGTCGGTTGACTTCAATGGCTGGGTTTTGACCATGTTATTGTTTTTCAATGCTACAGAAAATGTGAGTTCCATACAAATTTGTTATGGCATATACATTTTGTCTCTTGCACTTGGCAAAGATTTAGCCTCCAAAACATAAACACCCGTTTCTGGAGCTTTGCAAGTAGAATAGCTTGGAAAAGATTTTTTTCTATTTTTTGAAAGCTTGTCCAGCATGTTTTTGGGGAAGGTGGTGGGTGTTTCTAGAGATGGATGCCATTGCTATTTTGGCTGTATATTAATGTATCATTGTTTTCGTCTTCAATATGTGGTACTATTATTGTATTCGAAGGATATTTGAGTTCGAATGAATATACTGATGGTACAGGTATGACACCCTGATTAGTTGGATACAAATTAACCATTTAGCATATTTGCTTTTCAATATTACATATTTGAAACGATGGCTTTGGTATTGTTAGTTTAAAAGAAATTGCTCCATGTCCATTACCTTTAAACCTGTTAAATCTTCTATTGTATTACAGAATCAATGATTGTAATGCTTTTGTTAAATAAACAGATTGCATGCAGGATAGTTTTGCCTTTTTGCATGTTGAGCTTCTCACTTGTGATGTTTGGAGTAGCAGCACAAGTCTCTTATTAGTGTTAAAAACAAGTCTTTTTGAATGGTGCTCCGCTCCTCTCTTTTCAAATGGAGATATACATTGGTGTTTGTGCGGATATATACTCATATATCATGTCAAACAGTCATTAAACTGCCAAGCTATTCATTAGATGTATATGCCTGTGTAAATGAACCTAGAAACAGTTTATTTTTATAGAAAATATTAATTAATTATTAATAAAAACTGAAATAAAAGTTATTTCATTTTTCATCCACACACATAATACTATTTATTAAAAAAAGTAACTTGTTTTTTTTTGGTTATTTAGTTGATAAATTGAATTTTATAATTTTTTTTGTTTCTTTTCTGTGAGGGTTATTATGGTTTCTAAAAACATCATGATATTGATTTAGTGCTCAATCTTATAAATATTTGTTTTTGTTATTATATTATTAAATAAAAAAATAATTTTAAAGAAATAAAGCTATTAAATTTAATGAAGGCAGGGTCAGGAATTAGACTTGTTAACTCAAGTCATTTTTTTTTTGTTCTTTAGTTGTTTTCATTGATTGTTTTTTAATTTTATTTTTATTGGGTTGATTGGGAATTGAGTTTCATGATTTGTTTTAATTTTTTTATGGGGTTATTGTGTTATATAAAAAAAAGTTCTGATATTATGTTAGTGTTTGATTTTGCAAACATCTATTTTGTTATCATATGATTAAATAAATAAATAATAAAGTTATTAAATCTAGTGAAATCTATGACTCGGGTCGTGGGTTTAATAGATAAACTTGGGTTGACCCGAGTTGATCCAAAATATATATCTTGAATTAGTTTTGAAGTCAAACCACCTTATATATCTTGAATTATTTTTTAAGTCAAACCACCTTTTTACTTGTCGTATTGGTTGCTTTTAGACTCGTGAAGTTGTCTGAATCATGTCAAGGCAATTTTTATACAATTTAATTTGAAACCTGAGCTAGGTAGAGAGTCGGGTTGGGAGGTTTCATGGTTGACCTACTAGAACGAGTTTTATGACACAATCAAAGAGTTCCCTATAACTTGAACATTCCTTTTTTACATTCATTTTTTTTTAGCCTGACATGTAGCGTAGCGCGAGCCAATTGTCTTTGTTTACTTGGTTCTTCATTGAACTCTTCAAACTTATAGTTCCTAGTTCTTGATTCTTTATAATCAAATGTTTGGAGTTTTTCATCTAATAACTTTCGTTTCTTGGTTCAAGAATCATTGGGTCAAGTTTTCTATCAACATGATTTTAACTTTTTTGTGTTGTTTTCTATCTTGATCATTGGTTAAGGTTCTTACCTTTCATGTTCTCATCAATTGCATTAGAGCAATGATCTATAATTAGGCTTTATCTCTGTATCAATATTTAATTTTTCACTTATTAGTCTTTGTTTTTGTTGTTGCATATTTTTAGGATCCTATAAATAAAAAAAACAAAAAAATTAGAAAAAAGAAAGGCGTAAAAAAATGGAAAAATTGGAGCGTGTGTGTGTGTGTATATATATATATATCAGTGGGAAGAACATATAGAATACCAAAAAACTTATTAAAGATTGGTTGAGATGAATTAAAATATTCAAGTTTGAAGAATTGTTACACCTAATATTTTTTTTGGAATTTTTCAGGGTTACGTAAAATTTATTGAAAGCTTAATTATAAGAAAAATTAACTTTTTAGTTCAATTAGGACTTTAATTTAAGAAAATTAAAGTTTGGAGGTTAAATTAGAATTTCAAAAAGTTAATTTGGTCAAATAAAGAGCTTAATTGTCTAAATTAGGGCTATTCATGGTTCAGTTCAGTTTGGACAAAAAAAAAAACCAACCGAACTGAATTAGATTGATCTTGAAAAATATAGACTGAACCGGATCAAAATCCGATTCAAACCGAATTAGTTCGATTCGATGAAGTTTGGGTTTTTTAACATAAAATCGGGAAACCTAATCCTGTCAGATATGGGTTTTTTTGGATTTTTTTTAAATGAGCTTACATTAAATTGGGTTTTAAAATTTTCTTGTTGGGTTTAATTTGTAGACTTTTTAATCAAACTGTTTTAAATTTTCTTGTTAGGTTTAATTTGTTGGGTTTACATTAAATTGGACTTTAAATTTTTCTTGTTAGGTTTAATTTGTCATAAGATTTTTTAATCAAATTAATAGATTGATATTTTTTTTTAGTCTAACTTTCCTCATAAACCTTAAATATATATCAGCTAATTTGAAATGTTTTCCATGTTGTTATCTTTAATGTGAAAAATCCAAATCAATGCAATGTGCAAAATCCAAATCAATGCATTATGCAAAATGTATGATCAAATTTGGACATCTCAAATTAAAAAAGGTGTTTACACTGGAAAAGTTAACATTAGCGAGCGGATACATTTGCAGCCAACAATAAATTATCATAAATATCCAGCATAGTTTAAAGAAAAGTTTTTAGCAACAATAACATCCAAAAATTCCAACAAGGATAATACTATAAAGAAACACTAGCAAATTAGCAATATATTAGAGTTCGACTATTAAAAAAAATTAACAATGCAAAATTTTAAAAGGAATTAACAAGGTAAAGTAAATTAATTACCCAATACAATTATATTTCAGGATTGCACCAACATCATGAATACTACTTACAATTAGTTTAGATTTTTAAATTTTCACCAAATTCTACAAAATCATAAATTAAAATGTTAGATTAAACATATGTAAATAAATTATAAAATAACTACATTTAAATTTGTAAGAGAAATTACCTGACTCAATCATCTCAAAATTTTCAATATAATCCATAAATGTTTTAATATTGATTGGAATTTGTGTTAAACACAATCAATTTTGATAATAAACAAGTGTTTGCACTATCGATGAGGATAAAGAGCTTCCAAATGGATTTAATATGTCGGGATAGCTAACACGTGTTGTGTCACCTTAAAAAGAATCTTGTATTTTGTAGCATTACACCTCTACTAACCCAGAATATCTAATTTAAAATCATTAAGATCCTCACAATTATCACTTAAATACCTCTTAACCTCATTTTTTCTTTATACACTACCTTCTTCCTCTAAATGTTTTTTGAATTGAGAAGCTAAGTCATTTAACATATCATCTACCACCATTAAATCAACATTATCATCTTTATTTATACTAGTTCAAACATTATGAATAACTTCAACATCTTCATCAACATTCATATAATACTCAAACAACCTTTGCAAAGTATCTTTAACATTCATTGTAAAAATTTCAGCCTCTTCAACAACATACAATCTCCCAAAACAAAATCTCATATACTTCAATTTAAAATGTGGATCTAACACAACAGCCACTTACAACAAATAGTTGTGTATCTTGTTCCCCCCTGATATTTTTTATATTTTGTCATCATATTCTTGATCATTTTACTTACATAAATATCTGCACTTCTACAAAGTTGGGATATGCTTGTGTGCATAGAAATCAATTCATGAAAGAAAGAATTAGATGTCATATACAACAAGCCAGAAAATTTCAATGTAACTATGTAAAATAGTTTCAAGAACTTCACAGAAGATCTAGCCTTTTCCCAATCTTCTAAAAACATGAGGACCTAAGTTTTTTTTATTTCCCATTTAAATCAACCTCAAAGTATCTCAAATATCTAGGATCGGTTTCTTCTAACCTTATAAAAATCACATCAAATTTAGCAACAACATCTAGCATCATATACAAAGAGTTCCATCTAGTTACAACATCCAAGCAAATAGATTTTTTACTCCCAATTTTCAACTTTTCTGCATATTGGTTAAAAACAAGTTGTTTAGAAGAAGATCTAACAAACTTTACTGCGTTCCGAATCTTAATCACTGAATCATTAATATCTTTCAATATTGCACATACAATAAGATTGATAATATGTGTACAACATCTAATATGCATGAAGTCAGTTGACATTATATTCATTGCCCAACCACTTGTTACTCTCTTCAAATATTTTATTGTCAAATTATTTGAACTTGCATTGTCTATTGTAATTATTAAAATGTTATCAATTCCCTATTCCAACAAACAACTCTCAATCACTTGACCAATTGTTTCACCTTAATGATTAGAAACTTGATAAAAGTTTAGAATTTTTTTATTCAAGTTCCAATCTTCATCAATCTAATTGGTAGTCAAACACATATAATTAATATTTTGGATTGATGTCAAAGTATCGGTTGTTAAACATAAACAAATTGATATTTTTCAGGGGACAAATTGATACTTTGCTATTTATAGGGTTTTCAGGTTTCTCTATAAATAAAATATCATGCCTCTTATTTCTTGTAGATTGTGATAAAGGTGAGTAAAGTACAGTGCTGAAATACCTAAAACATATAAAAAAAATAGCTAGCCCTTTAAGGTATATAAATCTCTCTCTCCTAAAAGGGCTGATAAGATTTCTTACTAGTGGTTTGTGTGGATTACTGTTAAAAGCCCAACAATTGGACGACTTGTGGTTTGCAACAACCCAGCTTTGAAGCATATATTCTATAAACACCCAAAAGAAAAAAATATATATATATAGATAGAATTGATGACTCAGTTTTCGCTGCCGATTTCTTGATCGGCAGTGACGCAGTTTTTGCTGCCGATTTCTGCATCGGCAGCGAAGCAGTTTTTGTTTTAATATATATATATATATATATATATATAAAATTAACTTAAGGAGCTGGGAGGGAAGGGTAAAACCGGTTTTAGATAGACCAAAACAAGGATAAGAACACATCTAAACCAACCCCAAACAACCCACCTCATTTAATGGGGAGTATAAATACAAGGAGGAGAGAGAGGATGATCCATCCTCTTCCCAAAGTTGTCTTCAGCAGCTGCATGTCATTCTTTCCTTCCTCTTTCCCAACAGAAACCTAAACCAAACCAGTAGAGAGTGCTTTGTAAACGTATTAGGGAAAGATGAGACCTTGAGAGAAGAGTGGACAGCTGCCTAGAGGGAAAGGAAAAGAAGGGCTGGAAAACGTGAGAGGAAGAAGAAGAAGGAGAACTAGGAGGAGAAGAGAAAGAATAGTGTCAAACCTTCCTCAAACTTAGTTAGATTCAAAAGATATGGGTCATGAAACTCCCTTTCTCTTCTCTTTAAAACCAGAAACGGAAATGAAGAAGAAAACCCTAAGAAAATTGAACTAAGACCTAAGCTAGCTGTGAAGGAAACTGAAATTAACTAGGAGGACAAGGAAACAGAAATGAAATTAGGCCAATTTCAGAACATCTAATAAAGAAAAATGAATAAAATGGAAATAACAAATCATGGTAGAGGGCTGGCTTTAACTATGGGGTTGGCCTTTATGCAATGTGTGTGTTCTGCTGGGATTTGTTGAAGGATTATGTGATGAAATTGATGGTTTTTAATGTGTGTGTTCTGCTGGAATTTATTGAAAGATTATATATTGTAATTGATAGTTTTCAATGTGTGTGTTATGCTGGGATTTTGTTATAGGATTATGTGCTGAAATTGATGGTTTCAATGTGTGTGTTCTGCTGGAACTTAGTGACAGTGTATATGGTGGGGTTGTTATAGCATGTGTGGTGTGTGTTCATGCCAAAATGTGTGTTGTGCAAAGTGGCGTGATTCACTCGCCAAAGAATCGATTAGCTGCGTAATAATTAGCATTCGCGAAATGAATCTTAGAATGCGCCGAATTAGCATTCACTGCAGAATCGTGTGTTGTGCATTGAATTTGTGATTTGTTTGCGATCTCGTGTCGGTTTGGGTGAATTAGCATTCGCCGAATTATGTGTTCGCTGTAATTTGGGATTGCCGTCGAAATCGTGTCGTTTGCGCTAAATGTGAATTAACAATTCGTTGCCGAGTGACATGTTCTGCAGCGAACTTGTGATTCGTTGCCAAAGTGAAGTTGTTTGCAGCAAATCGCTGTCGAAGTTGAGTTGGCTGCAGCGAAATTGTGATTCAGTGGATTTGCCGAAGCTTCGCTCCGAAGTTAGCATTTGTCGCAAATTGTGGCGCCATCAAATAAGCAATTTGCACGATTGTACGCCTACAGCGAACAAGTTCCCGCTGTTGATTTCTACAATAAGCCTCCTAGGCAGAAATGACTTAAATGCTAGTAACAATTTCATGGTACGATGGTGTAAAATGTGGAAGACTTGAATGTGAACATATGAACTCTTAAAATAAGTGTGGTGACGAATGTGATTCAAAAATACAAATATACTGATTTGTGACCATTGATGTCTAAGGTGGCGCGGTTGGGATTGAACCATCGTCAAGACAAGAACAACCCATAGGTGGAGCAGGTAGGTGACTTGTACCTTCCTTTTTCATACGTTGAATAATAAAATACTTTATTATGAATGTTACCATATTGCGTTGGAACAAATATTAGATTGTCGAACGCTTAAATGTTGACAAATGGTTAATTAGCTTTGGATAATGACATTCCATTGGATGACCAGGATGAATGATTGATTAGTTTCGGCTAATGGCATCCGAATAGATGACCGGGACGAACGATTGATTAGCTTCGGTAATGGCATCCAAATGGATGACCGGGATGAACGACTGATTAGCTTCGGCTAATGGCATCCGAATGGATGGGCGGGACAAATGAATGATTAGCTTCGGCTAATGGCATCCGAATGGATGACCGGGATGAACGACTGATTAGCTTCGGCTAATGGCATCCGAATGGATGGCTGAGACAAATGAATGATTAGCTTCGATTAATGGCATCCGAATGGATGACCGGGATGAACGATTGATTAGCTTTGGCTAATGGCATCCGAAGTGGATGACCGGGGTGAGTGAACGATTAATCTCAGCAAATGATGCCTTAATAGGATAACCGAGTTTAAGATTATGGTTGATTGCAAGAATTGGTGCATCTATATGTACTATAAGTTGTTTATACCAAGTACATGAAGAAATTATAAATGTTAATGTTTCATTTAACTGCCAGACCGTTTAGTTATCATTATTATCATTATTAAGCAATTGCATTCTCTTAAATGTTTTGTACTGCAGCAGGGATGTCACACCAACGAGATGTCTAGGAAATCCAATACACGGGAACCTACTTTTGCAAGGAATCATGTAGATGCATTCTAAATCACAATATATTTTGTATGAATCAATGTACTGAACGTATAACTTTTATTAGATCCTTTTGTTTAAATTGTAATGGCTATTAGTAGTATAGGAATGCAAACTCATGTCTATGTATGTATATTTTTAATATGAACTTCTAATCATGCAACCATAATATTATGTGTTTATGTAAGATTCACTTTTAAATGAAATGTTGATAGTATGGATTGTATTTTGATGATGTGAGGGATCAGGTTCGCAGATTTCCGGCACCGTGTGTGTCAAGTATGTGTGTGTGTGTGTGTATAAATTTACTGTTGTTTTGGGCTTGAAAAGCCAGGTTGTTACATATTCAAAGCAGAAAAAAAGTTCATATCTTTAGGCAATCTTTGTATAAACCTTAAACAATTTTAGATATGTTTAACGAAATTCCTAGAACTCCCAAAAATTAAATTTACCGTTTTCGTTACGTGTATGTGTTTCAAGAAACCCAACAAATTTGTCTAACAAGATCATTAGGAATCTTAAAAATATTTTAAATTTACTATTTTCATTGTGTGTATATGTTTTGGGAAACCTAACAAGGGTATAATTGGTGAGCTTTCGTACCCTAATTAATATATACAAATAATATATTTGTAATAATTTATAATGTATATAAAAAGACTTTTGTTTTTATATATTATGAGATGGCATGTTCGCGCGCTGCCGCGAGCTTATAAAACAAATGTACTTGATAGTGTTATAATTGTGAACCAACACTAGATAAGTAATAAAAACTAAAAGTATGATGGAGCCAATATTTCATGACAGAAAAAAAGTTATGTTGGTGATCAAAAACTTAGAGACTGAACAAAATGATTTGTAGCAATCCACAATGTTTTGTGAGGAAAGATACAGTGCTTTTGCCACATGATTTAGCTTTTCTGTTAATAAAAAGAAAAAAATTACAAAACTAAATTCTCTACCAATTTAATATTAAAAAAAACCAACAAAGATAATTTTGGAAGGAAAAAAACCCATGAGAAAAAATGTTGTAGCAATTGACAATGTTTTTTGAGGAAAATTACAGTGCTTTCTCCAATAAAATTGACAACGATAATTTTAGAAAAAATCATAAAAAACCATTTAGACAAATACTGTAGCAATTCATAGTGTTTTGTGAGAAAAGCTACAACGCTTTTCTCATATGATTTAACTTTATTGTAATTATATTTTTTAACCAACTCAATATTAAAAAAAAAATCGACAAAGATAATTTTGGAAAAAATCATATGGGAAAATACTGCAACAATTCACAGTGTTTTAAAGAAAAAAAATTACAAAGCTAAATTCTCAATAAGCTCAATATTAAAAAAATAAAATTGATAGAAATAATTTTAGAAAAAAATAACAAAAAAATACAAAAAAAAGGTAAAAAAACCATGTTGGAAATACTATAGCAATTCACAGTGTTTTGTGATGAAAATTATAGTGCTTTCCCACATGATTTAGCCTTATTTGTAATGACTTGTAATTGTAATTTTCAACCAGCTCAATATTAAAAAAATAAATTGACAAACATAATTTTAAAAAAATCATAAGAAAAAAAAACCATGTTAAGAGACACTCTAGCAATTCATAATGTTTTGTGAGGAAAGCTACAATGCTTTCCTCACATGATTAAGCTTTATTACAAAATTAACTTTTAACCAGCATAATATTAAAAAAATAAAATCAAAAAAGATAATTTTAAAAAAAAATATTACAAAAAAACACAAAAGAAACTGGAAAAAAACCATGTGGGAAAAAACACTATGACAATTCACAGTAATTTGCAAGGAAAATTATAGTGTTTTTCTCACATATTGTAAATGTAATTTTTAACCAGCTTAATATTAAAAAATAAAATAAAAAAAACAATTTCAGAGAAAATCATCAAAAAACAAAAACAAAAAAATATGCGGAGAAATACTGTAACAATTAACAATATTTTAAAAAAATTACAAAATTAAATTCTCAATTAGCTCAATATTAAAAAAAATAAAATTAATATAAATAATTTTAAAAAATAAAAAAAATAAAATAAAAAATCTATGTGGAAAAACACTGTGGTAATTTATAGTATTTAAAAGGAAAAAAATCATAAAATAAAATTTTTAACTAACTTAATATTAAAAAAATAAAATCAGATAATTAAAAAAAATAATTAAAAAAAGAAAGAAGAAAAGTTAGGAAAAAAAAATAGAATTCCTGTTATAATTCTAAATACGTGGATGAACAGTAAATCAGCCATGTACTTTAACTTATTACTTAATATATTTTATTTAATAGAGGTTTGTAATCATGTTAACCTCGTGGGATGAAAACACATAAAAAAAATGGTTTTTGTTTTGATGAAAATAAAAACAAACAAAAGGTTAGGAAGCTTTCAAGAGCGCGAAGCGGATTTAGGAACCCTCCTCCACCACCTCCTCCTCCTCCTCCGTGAACTTGCACTGCTATCCCGTGACCAACTAGCAAGGAGCCCGTAAAAGAGTAGTTATTGGAAAAGGCAATATATTTTATAGGATGTAAAAGAGTAGTCAATGGAAAAGAAAAAAAAAAAAAGAGAGGAAGGAAGGGTCCCACTTTTACTATTCCCCACCCGCAACTTGGATCCTTTTTCTTACGCTGATGGATCTCTCCTCTTTTGCAATTTTTTTCTGTGATTTTGTAGTTAAATGAAGAGAGGAAGGAAGGGTTTCTTCAGCTTTGTAAATATTTTCAATATTTTTGTTGCATGAATTACAGCTCTTTGACCGATCTTCTTGTTCCTTCGGGTAATAATTCTGTTTTCTTTACTCTCTTATCCGGTTGCTTTCTGGATCTTTTCCATCGTTAATTCTGTTCGTTTGTTGAGAAGGTAAGAAATGGATTTTTTGTTTGTGAGCTTGTTTATTACCAATTCCTTTCCATTTTTATCACCAGGTTATTTGATTCTGTGTTTTGGTATGTGCTATTTTTGGATGCTGGCTGATTCTTAAATTTTTTGTGTGTATTTTTGGGTTGAATTCCATTATTGGATTTAATTCCTGTTTTCATGCAAAACATCAAGTGGAATCAGTTGATTTTCTTTTTTAAAGTAGTAAACAGTTCTGACACCAAAAGGTATGCTTTATTGCTTTACTGGATTTGGTTCTGTTTTTCACACAGTTTTTCTTTTCTTGGAAAGAAAAGGTCAGGGCTTGGAAAAGTAGTTAATTTTCATCAAAGATTTCTGTTTTCTTTATTTTTTCTTAACTTGCATTGCTTCGTGCAGTGTTCATAATTAAAGCCTTTGATTTCCCTGGATAGATCATGCTCTTTCTGTTTGTTTAATGGAGTTAAACATTTGCAGTTGTCTTTTTCCGCCCCCTCTTTTGGTTGTTTGTGAAGCTTAATTTGTTCTAGAACTGGCCTTTTCTTTCTTCTTGTTTTTCACTTTCATATTGTGTAGAAATTATTATCTAAAATAAATGAAGCTTGCCCATCTAGTCTTGATTGTAGAGTGACAATCCAGTAGTCTCATTGAAATACATACCTCTCATCTGATTTCCTGTAATTCATCTTCGTTAGCATAAATAATAACATTTTTTCATGTTAGGTAATGCTTGAAGGTTGTTTTAAAATCCGAAAACTGTAAAATCCGTTTGTGGAACTGTGGTGTACTAAAGAAGATAGCTTCTTTTAGCTGCAAATTAGTGCAGTTAGAGGTTTCAGTATTGGTGAAGTTTGGTTTGAGTCAACAGTGAGTTGAATCATGGGTTATATTTGTGATTTTTGTGGGGAGCAAAGGTCCATGGTTTATTGCCGGTCAGATGCTGCATGCTTATGCTTATCATGCGATCAAATTGTTCATTCTGCTAATGCCTTGTCCAAGCGTCACTCACGGACCCTCTTATGTGAAAGATGCAATTCACAACCTGCATTAGTTAGACGCGTGGAAGAAAGAATCTCTCTTTGTCAGAATTGTGATTGGATGGGCTATGGCTCCTCAACATCAGCTTCCACACATAAAAGGCAAACGATCAATTGTTACTTTGGCTGTCCATCAGTTTCTGAGCTTTCTTCAAAATGGCCATTCATTTTAGACTTCCCTTCTGGGGGTGGATCTACTTGTGAGCAGGAGTTGGGTTTAATGAGCATTGCTGAAAATAGCACCAAAAACACTTGGGGTCCGACAGAGAATACTATTTGCCATAATGCATCTGGAATTGTTGGGGTTGATGACAGGTGTGAAATAGCTAAATCAGATGTTTGGCATGAGGCTTCTTCAGTACCTGAATCAAGCTCTGTGCCAAACAATTTAGACCAGCCAACCAGATCTCCAAATTCATCTTTGCCAAAGGTATGTGGTACTTCTATATATTTACCATCTTGTAGGTGTAATTAAATTATTCTGCAGGGATGTAGGTGTCTGTCATTTGGTTGCATGAACAATCTAATAAGCAACATGGTGATCTAAATTTTGGCTTACAGGAAAGTAAAATTACTTTTCTCAGTCATCTTCACATTTTAGGTCCCCTTTAATCGTTTTCACATTTTAGATTTCTGGGTATGAAGAATGTTATAAATTTAAACTTCCTCATAAGAAAATCTTTGTTATCGTGTCCAATCTTTTGTCTATGCAGTATGCTTAACCTTTGACAGTCTGGCTTTTAAAATTTAAATTGCTAAATAAAGCCTATTCTTTCTGAGAAAATGTATGTAGTTGGGAATCTCATCCCTCCTTTTAATGATATGATTTTTCTGTTTAGCAATTTTAACAGGTTATATTGTAGTACTATTCTCAATCATTCAAAGGTTCTTTTAACCTCAGAACTAATTTTGTGATAGTGTTTGCCTTCTACATGCATGGTAATGATGCACTTGGAATGTCTGGTCTTTGAGCTTTCCTACATCCATCTAAGCTCATAGTCAGTCAAGGCCTAACTTCATTTCATCGTTTCAAGTTATCAAACTGAAATAAACACACATGCGTGATCATAGAGATAGAGAGAGAGAGTTGTTACCTTTGCTTTTTGGATATTTGAAATTTTTATTTTCTGTTTCTTAAGGACCTTTTGCAAATTTCACTCTACCCATCTGCAGTTATACTGTCCTGGGACTAAGTGTCCTGCATGCTATGAAGATGCTGATCTTTATGAGGACTTCAATATGGCTGAAATGGAGTTGAATCTTGAAAGCTATGAAGAACTATTTGGTGTTACCCTCAATAATTCAGAAGAGCTTTTTGAGAATGGTGGCATTGATAGCTTATTTGGGACAAAGGACATGCCCATTGTTGATTCCAATTGTCAGGGTGCAGTTGCAGCTGAGGTTCTCTTTTTATATTTTTATCTTTTGCTGTGCATGTATCTTTGTCTTTTGATTTGTTTGTTCCTTGTTGTAACAATTGAAAATAAATGTATACTTCGGGGTTACCATGTCTTTTTTGTTTAATTTTTTAATATGTCAAATTAGTCACTGGAAAAAGATAATATTGAACAGTTTTAAGTTGCAGCAGTTCTCTTCTGTCAATTTCCTTTCCATTTATAGGTTTTTTTTTCCTTCTTTTTGGGTGGGGATGGGGGATTTATATAGTTTAAATACTCCCCTCTGACATGATTGAAAAGAATACTTTTATTGTTGATATATATTTCATGAATTGATTTCTCACTATATCTCACCTTGTGTTTTATGGATTCTTGCCTAAGGGAAAATGGAAGTAAATGTCCTGATAAGGGCAATGTGTTCACGTGTGCTGCAGTCGAAATGTTCATCGTTAAGCTGAAACAATCTTAATTCCTGATTTTACTGATCTTGGAACCGGATTGAAGTAATTATCAAACAACATTGGCTAGTTGATTTTGGAGTGGAAGTAGGAAAATGCTCTGCCATGGGGTTAAAAACTGCCATCAACTTGTATGGCATCATTTTAGTTGTCAACAACAAATTTTGTTGAGCAATAAATCAGTTCATGCATTTCAGGATTAATTGACCCTCATGGTACTATACCTACCTAGCAGTTGGTCCTGATTCCCAATTCGCATACATGTTCTCTTTGTCTCTGAGGCATTTTCTACCTACCTTCGATTGCATGATAATGTGCATGGCTACTACAATTTTAAATCTACCTGCCTATGGTCACTTGTCTTTTATAAACAATTTTAGCATTAGACATTTTTTATTTATTTCATTCATAGTTAAATGTTGATTTCTCCAGGGGTCATCAGTTGGACTGGTCAACACAATACAGCCAACATGCAGCAACGCACCATCTACTGATTCTATGATTAGTACTGAGACTGAACCAATCCTTTGTTTTACGGCAAGGCAAGGCCATTCCAGCCTATCATTTTCTGGCCTTACTGGGGAGATTAATGCTGGAGATTATCAAGACTGTGGAGCATCTTCAATGCTTCTCATGGGAGAGCCTTCATGGTGTCCCCCATGCCCTGAGAGTCCTTTACCTTCAGCTAATCGAAGTGATGCGGTAAAGCGTTACATGGAAAAGAAAAAGACACGCAAGTAAGTATGCTATCAATCTAATAATATGAAAATCTATTTGGTAGGTTCACTTGGAGTTTTTTTGTGATTCCCAAAATGAGACTTGCATGTATTTTATACTTATTTCCTTATTTTATTTTTCAAAAAATCTTATCATGTTATAGTCCATCAATTGATGGATTGTTCAATCAATATGGTACCCATTATTTGTTCATTCCTTTCAACGAGGAGAAACTACACTTAGAAACTTAATCTTGAGCAGAGACAAGTAACAACCTTGCAAATCAAACGAAGTGTGAAATTCTTGACTTAGTTTACCAGGTTAAGAGGTGAAGGTGCACAATGCCAAGAAATCTATAAATCAAGTAAAAAGTAAAGCAATAAAGATAAAAGAAAGATATAGGGGAAAACTGTAAATTACGTTAAGTATAAAAAAAGTGAGAACTTGCAAAAAGTTTATAAAGAAATTGTTTATATGGGGTTGACATTTGTTTCTAGCAGCTAGACGACCTATGTATAATGTTACAGAAATTGAGTTTCTCGTAAACTATAAATCCTAGTCCTATACAAACTGTCTATGATAATTAAGGATTTTACATCTTGAATCCTAGCACACAATTCATACTTTTTATTTGTGCATTTTCTCCTAGAAGTTATATGTATTACAACTCCAATTATACTACAACATTTGCTAGTCAACTGCTAAAGACTCTTGTAATGAATAGGACTTGTTTGTCGTTCAATAACTTAAATCCTATCTTCTTTGGTTTGCTCAAAAACACAAAGTGAACAACTACTGCTCTTGATCAAACAACACGTGGTTGTTTATTTTTTATATAAACAATGCTCCCTGTATTACTTTTATTTAGAAAAAAAAATGAAGTAATGTCGACGTGCCTCTTTAAATTGATTGATAAATGACCATCAATGATGTGGCAAATGAAGCACTACTTTAAAGTATTGATTATGTTTCACTTTCAACATGTCAATCAGCTAAGCAATTTCAAAATGAAGCGTTGTTTTGCCTTCGTGTGATACTTTAAGAGCTATAAGAATTGTCGTTCTAATTCTCTATCAATTTATATTCAGCTCTTCATCTTCTTCCCAAAATCATTACTATTTTTCTACAAAAACTAAAGTTTCCCCAAAACCTAAGTTTTCTTCTTCAAAAAGTCATGGCCAACAGCACCTCTCCTTTAAAACCTTCTCTAATTACTTGTTTTCAAAATGTCACTGCATCCCCAATGTTAATTGTAACATGGTGAATGCAAAGGGCCTTACCAAAAAGAAATTGTCCTTCAAAATCTAGTAGGGCCCTTTGCATCCCCAGAGGGTATGATTGGGGAATGCAAAGGGCCACCAAAAAGAAATTGGCCTTGAAAGGGCTTCTCTTTCCATTAGACATCAAAAGAGAGAAATTTCAAGATGACCATGTCATCCTTGATGTTTGGAAGAAATAAATTGCAACATGGCCTAACATAGCCTCTTCTGATTATATCAATTGACTTTAACTAAATCGAACAGCACCTTGGTGATAAGTGGAAACTTGACTATACCAATTGACTATAACTGAATCGAACAACACCTTGGTGATAAGTGGAAACGTCAAAGGATTCTCAATGCCATTCAATTTTATAGGATCACCATCAAACAAAACAAAGTGATGTTGGCTGCGCACTCTTTTTGGTCAAAGTTTGGTAACGTCTTCAACTTTAGGTATGGGATGTAGATTGTAATCCTCTTTGATTTTCCATGATAAAAGACCTCTGGATAGAGGGTGAAGAATTATGTGTCTTTTAACAAGTGTTCACTAGTCAATTTGAAGATCAATTAGTTGCTCCTCTTGTGTATGATGCTTGTTTAAAACAAGAGAAGAAAGAAAGGAACCTTGCAATTCAGTGTGAGCATGTTTCTTTCTTGCTATACTAGGTATGTAGATTACTAATCTACTCCAGGTCCAAGAAGCCTTCAAAGGCATCTTGAAGATTGTTGCCTTAGTAGAAGGTTGCACCATGGCTTTAGGGCCTTTTTTCCTTAGCCAAATTTACAAGGCCTTAGAGGAATGCCAAGGCAAGAGCAAGCAACATCCTTTCATGGTGGGTGCAATTATGGGCTGCAACCTCTTCCACGAGTTTAGTGATACACAGACAACCCTGGACCCTCAATTGATCTGTGTTGGAGAGAGGTTGATGAATACTCAATTCCATAGCTTCTTTTTTTGATGCTATGTGGAAGCCTTCCTAGCCATGGTAAGAAGTGACAAATCCATGGCATTCCTTATTGCAGTGAGCAGTGTTGTCAAAAGTGAAAGGCACCCTAAGGCGTCAAGTCTGTCAAATGTCTGAAACTTCAAGCGCACACCTGGATAAAACAAGGCACTAAGTTGTAAATTCAAATAAAATTTATGCATAATAGTATAATATATAAATCACAAATATATATTTTAAAAACTAAGACTAGAAAATCAATGGGAAACTTAAAATATTTTAACAGTCATTAAAAAGTTATACTATAAACCTTTAAAAACAAAATAAGGCAATTTAAAAGAGCAAGTAGATTAAAATAGTTAAAACTTAAATATCATCATCATCAATCTTCCAATGCAACATCATCATTTGCACTTTCATCTCCTTCACTCAAGTCTCCCATATCCTCCATTTCAAGGTTATCATCTGAATCATCACTTAAATCATAATGCACTTCTTTAGAATTAGAACTTAATCCCACTTCATATCCAGAACTAGAATTTGATGCTCCTCCTATACTTCTTAATAAAGATGTACCTGATTCTTCGTTTTTCATTTTTGAAAAACCATGGCTGCCACTAACCCACAATGCTCTCTTTAAATGTGCTTGCAGCTCCATTTTGATGATTCTTTTTTCTTTTTAAACCCTACTCTTTACTTTTACAACTATACCCTTAAATTATTTTTGGTGGTGGTGGTGGATAGAAAGAATATGGGCAAAGATGTCAAAACACATTAATTAACAAAATAGAAAAAAAAAAAACAAAAATTTCAACGAGTGCTTTTTTTAGTACCTAGTGCTTGCATTCCAAGCGAGTGCCTATGCAATGCCTTGTTAAATTGCCTTGCCTGGAAAAATAAAAGGCATTGGGGTCTCACCTTGTCTTGCTTAGAGCTCCTCTTGACAACATTGACAATAAGTACTTGCCCAAGTTGGTTCTCTCTTAATTTGTCAATTCTTTGGCTTTAATAAGATCAATACACCTCTTGCCTATATGCAACCCCTAGTTAAATTGCCTTGCTTGGAAAAATAAAAGGCACCGGGGACTCACCTCGATTCATTTTCTTTTTCAAGAAGTGAATGCTACCAACTTTTAATGCCTTGTCGATATGATTCGTCAAGATGACACAACTGTTAGTATAATGTATTCATGAGTCATGCCGCTTACAGTTTATTTTCCCCTTTGTTTGCTCAATAACGGAGATTGTGTGATTGCTCAGAAGTTTGATTTTTCCTCCATCAATTAGTTGAATATCTCTTCGGCCCTCTTGATGTCAAATGAGTATTTTTTTATTTTATGGTTACTTTTGTTTCTTTACTAATAGGTTTGTTATTCTTTTTAGGCTTTTTTACTGCAACAATCTCAAATGATTTTTCATCTTTGAATTCTGTGACCGATATTTGTTTCTACTAAATTTCTTCAAACTCTTCCACAAAGCTTGAATGTGTCATTGCGACCTCATTTAAGTAGCCAACTAGGTACATTTCTCTAAGTGTCTTCTTTTTTGCTTGGTTGACAACATTTTTTTTGAATCGAACAACATCATCTATAAGGGTGTAAATATTTTAGTACTTGGTCTCTACAAATCGTTTTCGTATATTTCATTGCATCCTTTCCATAATTAACTTTTTGCACTTTTGTTCTATTATGGTTATAGGGTACTTTATATTTAGAATCCTGAAACGAAGGACATGGTTTTTTATAAACTCTCCCTTGGTCTTGGATTATCCAAGTTACCCAATGTTACTTTTGGTTCTATAAAAATGCTTATGAAAATGAGCCTCCATTTCTTCCTAGCTATTGATGGAGTTGGGTGGCAGTGTGGAAAACCTGTGAAAGACAGTCTTGGTCACTGATGAACCAAATAAACTTAGTTTCAAAAAGGCATTAGCAACACCGTCATCACAATTACAATAAACTTGGTGATGTGTTTCCTTCTTGACTAGTAGTTCTCCTTAGAAAGTTATTTGAAGTTAGCTATCTTCATTCTTTGAGAATTGGATTTAATATGCCAATCGCTTCAGGATATGAATGATTATTTTGCATCTGGCTTTAAGTCCAACATTAAGCCTTATTTTCCTTAAGTGTTGGGTTAATTCAACCCTATCAATTTTTCTCGTTGCTTGCTGGTTGACAACAGGTCCTTGAGGCATCTAAAGATCGAGATTGCCTAGTTTAAAGGCAGTTTGTGGAGCACTAAACTGCAAAAGTACAAGTTGAGATGGTTGTAGATAAGGTGGGTGAGCCTTGTAATTAGCTTGAGACTGCTTATACAATTGTGGTGTAGGTGGTACCTCATGGCCGATTGTGTCTAACTTGGGCTAAGCTTGTTGTGTTGTTTATTGTGTGGTCATGTGATACATAGGACGTGGCTAAGAACTTCCAAACATTTCTATTAGATACTTGTTATTGAAGTATATCATAGGACTTGCCTTATCGGAAACTAGTCAAAAGGAGTGCCTAATCGACTCTATTTGAGCTTGTTCTAGATTTAATTGAGCTGATTGGCCACAACTTGCATGGTCTTGTTGACTATAACAATATTATTGTGGCAAGTTGTGACAATTGTATTTTCCATTTTTAACTAGATAACTTTTAAATCATCATTAGATAGATTTAAGTTATGATAAAAAGACTTACATTTAGAAAGAGCCCAGTCAGTTGTGAGCATTTGATCTTACCATCATAAGGTTTTGTAGGAGGTATAAAAACACTAACATATCCACCACTAATTGGTAGAGGTAATAATGTTGGGAAGTGTGGCATCGTTAAGGCATTGTGGTTATGTCCAGGTGCAATTCTTTGTTGATGGGTGAATTAGATGATGAAGAACCATCCCGTGACACATTTGATGGAGGCTACTCCATTGGCCTATATGTTTGTGAGTTGTTTTCAGACTCCTCGTGTCAGGGAAATGACCTTTATCAATTGTATGGACTGATTGATTGTCAGTTAATATAATCATGTTTTTTTTGGCATGATTACCAATATGTTATTATTTTAACAAATGGGTCCCAATGAGGGTGTTAATCAATTGATGAATTCTTCGAACAATATGCTAGTTATTTGTTTTTTTTTCAATGACGAAAAGCTACATTTAGAAATTTAATCCCGAGCTGAGGCAGGTGACAATCTCGCAAATCAAACAAAATGGAATTCTTAACTTGGTTTAATAGGTTAAGAGATGAAGGTGTGTAATGCCAAGAAATCTACAAACCAAGTAAAAAGTAAAGCAATAAAGATAAAAGAAAGTTATAAATTGTGATAAATAAAAGAAATCAATAAATTGCAGAAAGCTTGTAAAGAAATCATATATATTAGGCTGACTCCTGTTTCCAGGTACTAGACGACCTATTTATAATGTTATAGAGATCGAATTTTACATAAACTATAAATCCTAGTTCTATTATAATTTTTTATGGCAAAAAAGTATTTTAGAACCTGAATCCTAGTGCAATTCCTATTCGTGCACCACCTCTTGACAGTTTAAGTGTTATAACTCTAATTATACTGCAACATTCACCAATGTTAACTGCAAAAGACTCATGTTTTGAATAAGACGTGATCGTTGATCAATAACTTAAATCCTCATCTCCTTGATTGATTTTAGTTATTTTCACTGGTTTGCTTACAAACACCAAGTGAACATCTACTGCTCTTGTTTATTTTTAGTACAAAAAATTATTTGGTTGATTTTCTCACTTAGTTGTACATGTATATTGTGTGCTATATTGTTTTTCTCTTCTTGTATTTTATCATCATGTAATATGTCCATATAGTGCAGCAATACAGTCTTAAGATATCATACAATTCACAAGAAATAGCGCAATGCATGCATTTGAGTGTATAAATTATCCTTTTCTTGTGTTTGTTTTTGTAGTTCACATGTGAAGATAAATGACTGCATATATAAGTTCTTTCTTTTAGCTGACCTGGTTTGAGGAGAATTCAAGAGCACATACCATACTGTATACCTAAGTAACCTTTTTCTTTAGTGATTTTCACAAATATTTTGCTCACCTAGACTCTGAACTCTGGTTTTTATGGTTGTACTTTATTTGAAACTTTTGTGGATTTTCAGAATCCTCTGCATTTTGTTCTGCACTTTATGGCAGTCCTATGTTTAACAGCTTGGCTAATTCTGTCATAGGTTTGAAAAGAAAGTGAGGTATGCGTCTCGCAAAGCAAGGGCAGATGTAAGAAGGCGTGTGAAGGGTCGTTTTGTCAAAGCTGGTGATGCTTATGATTATGACCCACTGAGCCAAACAAGAAGTTTCTGAGTGTGCAATTGTAAACCATGTTTTTGGAAGAATATAAGGAACGAAACCGATCTTTAGTTTGGAGAGACTTGATATTTATTCCTAAACAACAGATGTTGATACATTATTTTCCTTGTGCAATGACAGGCTATACGATGGTGTATCAATGGGGTCAAGGTTTTTGTGGGGAGAAAAGGTGGAGTAAGGAAGTAAAGGAGCTGGTTTCTGATGCTTCACCAAAAAGTTCTGATAAACAGAAACGAAAGATGGTTTCTGACATCATCCATCAAGATTGCCTGATTGCCTTGCCTTGACACTGGAAGTTTTCATTTCCTATCCACTTCCCTGAGCAGCTTCATCTGTTTCATTTTTTACTCCAGGGAAAATATACATATTTGTCCGACCATAAAAGTGCTCAATGCTCATAATGTTGACTATTAATCCTCTAAGCTCCTGCTCAGGTCAGTTGCCAGGTTGGCCAAAGATCTTGCCGTTGTAATTTCTCTCTCTCTCTCTCTCTCTCTCTCTTTCTCTCCATTTGACATGTATATATCACAGGATTTATACATTTAGTTGAGAGGATATGATGTCTGGCCTGAACCAGTTGTAGGGTAGGAGTAAACTAGAGTTGTGGGTTTGTAAATGTAACCGGATTGATTATATATGCTGTATTTTTAAGAGGGTACTGTCCAGTTTTATAATTCTATATAATTTTCTAATTATTTGTTAATGTTCTCAATCTATTAATTATTTACTTGTTACTTTACTGTTGATTGTAGAAGAGTATACTTAGACTGTGTACTGACTACTTTGGCTGATAAATGCCATACGATAAGGGAAGATCCTTCATTCACTTGGGTATTCCTTACATATATTAACTTCGTTGCTAAATTAACTCCTGCACGTTTATGCTTATTCGCATAAATGGGCATCACTATCTACCCTATTGAATCTTGCTCCCGTCCTTTCAACTGAATCATGAGGAATAAACCTGCAAGGGTGGAGCTTTGCACGGCAATGTCCACAGGATTTATTTTGTAGGTAGAGTTCATTAGGGGACCTGCATGATTATATTGCTAGTTCATTTTCTCATGAAGAAACGATAACGTCCTCTTTCTTTCTTCTTTATGAATAGCCGAGTGTGCATTGCATTTTCTGGTATAATTTCATTTTATCTTCTGACTTTTTTTCACTTCTCCGAGTCCAGGCTTTTTAGCTTGTTATGTAAAAATTTATAATCTCACACGTTGTTGATTATCGTCCAAATATTTAAAGCTATCTAAACCAATCGCCTTCTCCGAAGGGTCCAAATATTTAAGACTAGGCTATCTAACCTTGTCACCTTCTTCGAAGGGTGATAGTGTCATGATAGCTCAACTAAGTCAACATTACCTTTTTGCCTCCTGTGTTTGCGGCAATTGCCTTACTTGATGGTGATGGGCTACCAAAAAAAAAAGGTACGTTGTTTGTGCTGGACAGCTCTTCTGTTTGTGTCTGATGTTTGTGCTGGACAGCTCTTCTGTTTGTGTCTGAACCAAACAAACAGCTTAGCTATCTTCAAAAGACAACCTTTCTATTTGGAACTAGACCCAAACAAAGCCATCCAAACAAAGAAAAAAGAGGAGTAGCTGGCGGACGTGGGAAGAGAAAGGAATAAAAGAGCAGCACAAATTTCAACGAAAGAAAGAGAGAATAAAACACCGATATACATTGAAGCTCTTGATCAGCACACAATTAAAAAAATCCAATAACATCATAGAAGGCCACTATTGAAGTTGGGCGGGCGGGGTGGTCTGGGGTCATATGTGTCGTCCAAGTAATTGGGAGTGATTTATGTTGGGGGCGTGTATTACACATGCCAGGAATCCACTTCAATCCCTCAATGTTATTTTCTAGTTCTTATACAATTCTCTAATTCAGTCTCCAAAACTGAATTAAGAAGGGAAAAAAATATTGAACCATACTACTAATAAGCCTTCACCTAAATAGATCACCCTGTCTGCTAAGTTATGGCCTTAGACCAATAACAGATTGTGGACCAAATCTCAAAAAATACAAATTCCTAGGAAGCCTAGTAATATAACACAAGAGTCTTTTAATAGTTCTATTAATCTTTTATTATTTGAGTTTAGATTGATAATGTAAATAAATAAAGTTTTTAATATTATTTATTGTAACGAGAGTTTTTTAAAAGTATCTCCAACGCATGAGTCAAATGAAAAGCCAAATGTTAAAAAGTATACTTTTAGCTTTTACTTTTTCATTTCTTCACTCTAACACAGCACCCAAACAAAGAGCCATTTTAGCTATTTGTTCATTGGCCAACCTTTCTACATTTCCCGGTAGAAATGGCAAAAACAAATAACTGTTGGCCAACGACTATTTTTATAGCCGTTGGCCAACAACTCTTTTTTTTTCTTTAAATGTAGGAGGAATTTGATTTTAATTGCAGGAGGAAAGAATTTGTAGATTTTAAAATTTTGTATTGTGCCTCACCCTTCTCTCAAATTTAGAAAAACAAGAATAAATTATTCTCCGGTTAATTAATAACATCGGTTGTGTTAATTAGCTGAAATTAAAAGGTATGTTTGTTTAAAAACTTTTTCTATTTTCTCTTTTATATCTCTTGATTTTTTAGACCTTTTGTTGTTAATTTAATATTTGTGATGATTTTTATTTCTTTATTATTTTATGTTTTTAATATGGGTTAAGGAAGACAATTTTTATTTATGTTGTTATCTTTGATAAAATTGAGAGGAATTAATAATGGTAGTTGATATTGATAAAAAGATAGAGTAACATATTTAAAATTTATTTTTGATTGTCTGTTTTAATTTGAGATTAATTATATTTTGTCTTGTTGAAAATGTAATTGAACCAATATATCAATTCTCTTTTAGTTTCAAAAAATGATCAAATTGTTATGTTAGAACAAGTAGGATGCAATGCTTATTATTAATTCACATGTATGGAAACTACAAAATTGCTAGACATTGAATGTGAGCTTCTTTTACACTCTCTTATAAGGTTTGAACTTGAGTTTTTTTTTTTAATGTAGATGGATTCAAATTTTCCAAACTCTTTTACCAACTTTCTTATGAGTGAGTCAGAAGATATTCTCTCTCAACCAAGTGATTCTAATCAATTAATTGATGACTTAACATACTCGAATTTAAATGTCCATTAGGCAAAAAAAAAAAAATCACAAAGAAGTAAAAATTTCTCACCAGAGGAAGATTGTTTACTTGTCTCTGCATGGCTAAATACAAGCAAGGATCCAATTACAGGAGTTGAACAACAAACAAAACATTTATGGGCTCGCGTACATGCTTACTTTGTAGAGAATGGAGGAAACTTGAATAATCGT
Source organism: Populus deltoides (assembly GCA_015852605.2). Taxonomy (NCBI): domain Eukaryota; kingdom Viridiplantae; phylum Streptophyta; class Magnoliopsida; order Malpighiales; family Salicaceae; genus Populus; species Populus deltoides. The sequence goes on along the minus strand of CM027571.2, from coordinate 20,436,559 downwards.
TCCCAAATAAGCATTTCAAGTAGATGGCAAGAAATAAATAGAGAAGTCAGTAAATTTGTTGGATTTGTTACTCAAATTGAAAATCATTAGCAAAGTGAAATGACCGAAGAATCAAGGATAATTTTAATATTCATTTCTATGTTAAATTGTTTAACACATATTTTAACATTATTTAATTTATTTATTTTTTTACCAGATTAATGATGCTTGGCAAATGTATGCTTCTTGCGTTGGCAAACGATTTCAACTAAAACATTGTTGGGTTATCTTAAGAAAAGAACCCAAATGGCAATTTGAGCGTGCAAGTCAACATCAAAGGCCAAACAAGAAACAAAAAAGTCATGTCAATGCAAGTCTGGCTTCATCAACTCCATCTACCCCTGATTTTGTTAGTTTATGAGAAGATATTGAACCATTTATTTATCAAGATAGACCAATCGATCAGAAGACTGCAAGAGAACGACTTAAATGTAGACAAGAAAAAGATAAAGTTGGGGAGGTAACTGTAACGAATCTCTTACAACAATTCAGGGATACTCTAGTTGAAATAGGGATACTCTAGTTGAAATTGAGGATCAGAAGAAACAAGACAGGAAAATTATGTTAGAACAATGATTAGTACTTAAAAGTGCATTTTTATCAAGGTTTTATATCATCATTTTGCATTTGAAGTATTAATAACTCCTTAACTAGAGCATGTTTTATAATAATAGATCTGATAATATAAGATAGCTTTAATTTATGGTAAATGTTCATTTTAAATGCAGGCATATCTCACAATTTAAAGGATTGATTGATGTGATTAACTATTGAAAGTGAAAGGACAAAGAAACGGCTAAGATTAGAAAGGAGATACCGATTCAATTCAAATTGAAACAACTTTCGATTATTGGGTCATATTCCGAGTCAGATCTTGGATTTCAGCTTAATTTATATGGATGAAAAGCTAAGAAATAGGCCTACAATGTTCATGAATAGTGTAAGACCCAAATCTGCCGTTTTCAAATTCAAAGTTTGGCCACAAAAGAGAAGTCAGAATCTGTGCTGTAATCCAGCCCAAACACTGCTTAGAATTTTACCCATATTTGGAGTTTTAGAAGTCTAAATGACGTGAAATTTGGTGGGTGGAAGGAAAAGACAATTTCCAACAACTTTCATGAAGAAGATTTCTCAAATTCGGATGGTAACAATGACATTTCGTCCAAACAAGAGCTTGAGGTCTATCCACCACGTCCACCAACAGCACTACTCAGTATTTTAGCCATATCTCGAGCTCTAGTGATCCAAATGCTCTGAAATGTTATGGGTAAAAAGATAAGATGATTGCCAACAACTTTCATGAGGAACACTTTGCCAAATTCTGAATGGATCAATGTCATTTCATCCAGCCAAAGTGCTTGAGTCTTCTTGTCCACCAAGTCCACTAAATCAATAGTTGGCCACTACATCAATAATCAATTACCAAATGAATAGTTCTGAATTTTAGCCTATAAAAGGAGGCATTTGCCATTCACTTAAGAAGCTTGGTTCTAAGATCAAGATCATGTTCTTGCTCTCTCTTTATTGTTGTAATGCTTAAGTTTTATTTTCATTAATTTCTTGTTCATGCTTTTCATTTCCTTTACTATACTTAGTTAACTTATATCATGTTTATGTTCTTATATTGTTTATTTATGTTTTTCTTCTTCATAATGTCTAGCTAAGTTAATTATGTCAAGGTGACAAGGTTTCACTAATGGTGTTAGAATAAGTATAATATGAACTCAACATGGACTTCAATGCTTAAATCCTAAACAAGTTTGCTATTAACATGTCTTATCATTTTTATCTTATTAATCCTTAATACCTTACTTGTTAAATGGTTAATCTAGATTTGTGTTGTATAACACTTGGTACATCAAATACTTGATCCTTCATAGTCTTCGGCCGACATCGTTATTATGAGAGGAACTTGATTTGTTGTCAACATAAGTTAGCATCATGAATACCTGATAAAATTTGTAAGTATGGTATTATGTAAATAAGATGATTAATATGATCATGTTGATAATTTATAAAGAGTTTATATTTTACTTATCTCTAATACTATTAGTAAACCCTCTAACCTTGACATTTGTTTTTATCATTGTTTAATCTTTACATTAATCTTCCATCTCAAAGTTCTCATTAATTTCTTCCTCTTCTTCTTTATTATTATTAGTACTACTACTACTACTACTACTACTACTACTACTACTACTACTACTACTAATATTGCTATTATTATTATTATTATTATTATTATTATTATTCGTGTTATATTTTATGTACTTTAAGTATGCTCTGTGTTTGATCAAGGATCCTGATATTGTTGGTCTTGCCTTGTTCATTCGCATCAGAAATCTGTTTATATTATATAATATATCTCTTTGATCTTTTCATAAACTCAGTATATAGGCTGGAAACCTGTGACCCGACCTTTGAGATCATTCTCAGGTATAACAACGCCACGTACTGAGTGTTATTATTATTACTATTACTATTAATATTATTATTACTGTTACTATTATTATTGTTATTGTTGTTGTTGTTGTTGTTTTATTAATTATAATTTATACAATTAACCTCTCTGTGGTTCGACCCCGGTCTTGCCGGGTTATTTATTACTGTGACACTTCTGCACTTGGATAAGACATCAACTCTTTGATCGTGTCAAGTTTTTGGCGCCGTTGCCGGGGAGGTAAATTCTTGTATAAATTATAATATTTATTTTATTTTTTATTTTTCACTTCTCTTGTATCTAACTTTTGTTTCTTTTCTTTTGTTTCTTTTTCTCTTGTTTTCTTCTTCCTTTTATTCTCTTTCTACACGTGCATGAGAGTTTGGTCACGTACATTAAATGGTAGACTTTGTAGGGTATCCTCATTATTTTTAGAAAATATGGCTGAAGAAGATAACCAATCACTTCATAATGAGAATAATGAGAATAATCGAGTTAGAACACTAAGAGACCACATGAATCCAACAAGAACAAGTGCACCCTCATGTATAATTTTTCCTCCTGATGCATCTCACTTTAATTTTAAGTCAGGCATTATTCAACTTTTTCCTTCTTTTCATGGCTTAGATCTAGAAAATCCATACTTGCATTTGCGAGAATTTAAAGAAGTCTGTAATACCTATAATGACTTAAATTGTAGCATGAACACCATTAGATTAAAGCTTTTTCCTTTTTCATTAAAAGATAAAGCTAAAACATGGCTACAGAATCTTAGGTCAGGATCCATTCGTGCTTGAGATGAAATGCAACAACAATTTTTAAAGAAGTTTTTTCCATCTCACAGAACAAACTCTTTCAAAAGACAAATTACCACTTTCACTCAAAAACCAGGAGAAACATTTTATCAATATTGGGATAAGTATCGAGATTTGCTTAATACTTGCCCGCATCATGGTTTTGAAACATGGAGATTGGTTTCACATTTTTATGAAGGATTAACACCTAAAGATAGGTAAATGGTGGAATTGATGTGTAACGGAACTTTTGAAAATAAAGACCCTGATGAAGCAATGGAGTACCTAGACTTGCTAGCCGAAAATGCTCAAAATTAGGACATTACAGGCACTTATGAAGCACCAGGTAAAACTCAACCTCATACATCTAGTGGAGGTATGTACAACCTTAGGGAAGATCATGACCTCCAAGCTAAATTTGCATCTTTAGCTAGAAAAGTCGAGGCACTTGAATTTAAAAAGAATGGTCAGTTAAAATCTGTTCAAGACATTGTGTGTCAAATCTGTGAAACGAATGAACATGCAACCAATGACTGTCCAACTTTGCCTTCTTTCAAGGAATGCCTCCATGAACAAGCCCATGTTTTAAACAGTTTCCAAAGGCTCAGTCATAACCCATATTTGCAAACATACAACCCTGGTTGGAGAAATCACCCAAATTTCAGTTGGAAGAGTGGTAACAATAATGCACAAACTTCACAGCCACCGTTTCAAGCACCCCATAATTTCCAAAATTCTCATGGATATGCACCTCCTTATGCTCCACCTCCTAGAAGAAATCTTGAGGAAACATTGCATGCATTTATTGAAAAGCAGGAGACAATCAACACTCAAAATGCTCAAACCATGGCAGATCTAAAAGATGCTCTTGCAAAATTCACATCTTCTCTGAGTTTTCAAGAAAAAGGTAAGTTTCCATCTCAACCACAGCAAAATCCCAAGGGGCAATACAATGCAAACGCAAGTAGTTCTGGAAGCCAACACATGGATCAAGTCAAATCAGTCATCACTCTTCGCAGTGGTAAGGTTATTGAAAAACCCACTCTTGAACCTTGTGAGAAAGACGAATTAATCTCCGAGGGTAAGGAAAGGGTTGAATCTGAACATTGCAAAGAGAAGACTGATTTCCCACCAGCACTTCCATTTCCTCATGCCATAACCAAACAAAAGAAAGTCAATCACAAATCTGAAATCTTTGAAACTTTCAAACAGGTAAGGATCAATATTCCTTTGTTAGATGCTATTAAACAGGTACCTTCTTATGCTAAATTTTTAAAAGATCTGTGAACTGTGAAGAGAAAACTGAATGTGAAAAAGAAAGCTTTTTTAGCTGAACAAGTAAGTGCCATTCTTCAGAACAATAATGCTTTGAAGTATAAAGACCCTAGTTGTCCTACAATTTCTTGCCTTATTGGAGAACATAAAATTGAAAGAGCTTTACTTGATCTTGGAGCTAGTGTGAATTTACTTCCATATTTAGTCTTTCAGAGTCTCAATCTAGGTGAGTTAAAACCAACTTCTGTAACTCTTTTACTTGCCGATAGATCTGTAAAAGTGCCTAGAGGAATAGTTGAAGATGTGTTAGTTCAAGTTGATAAATTCATTTATCCTGTGGATTTTATTGTCTTGGATACACAACCTGTTGAAGCATGTAATTCAATTCCTGTTATTTTAGGACGTCCGTTTCTTGCAACTTCTAATGCATTAATTAATTGTAGGAATGGACTGATGAAGATATCATTTGGAAACATAACATTGGAGATGAATATTTTCAACATTTGCAAGCAACCTGGAGATAATACTGATTTACAGGAAGTGGACTTTATTGAAAAATTAGTTCATGATCAATTTGAAACTATTTCCAGTGAAATTGAGTTTAATGAATCTGAGAATTTGCAAATGATTTATTTTTAGGAAGAATCAAAGGCAAGTAATTGGAGAGCACAAATTGAGGAATTGCCATCACAATCAATTGAGTCCATACCTTCCAGTGTTCAACCTCCAAAACCTGATTTGAAGCCGTTACCATTCAATCTCAAATACTCATTTTTGGGAGAAAATGAAACTTTTCCGGTAATAATTTCTTCCAAACTTAATGCACATCAAGAAGGTAAGTTATTACAAACTCTGAAAATACACAAAAATGCATTAGGATGGACCATAGCTGACATAAAAGGAATTAGTCCTTTGATTTGCACACACAGGATTTATTTAGAGGAAAATGCTAAACCCTCTAGAGAAATGCAACGAAGGCTTAATCCTAATATGAAAGAAGTAGTGAGAAATGAAGTCATTAAGATTCTTGATAATGGAATCATTTATCCTATTTCTGACAGCAAATGGGTAAGTCCTACCTAAGTTGTACCCAAGAAGTCTGGAGTCACTGTGATAACAAATGAGAAAAATGAGTTAATTCCAACTAGAACCATTACTGGTTGGCGGATGTGCATTGACTATAGAAAACTTAATTCAATGACTAGAAAAGATCATTTCCCTTTACCTTTCATGGATCAAATCCTAGAAAGAGTTGCAGGTCATAAATTTTATTGTTTTCTAGATGGCTATTCAGGTTATAATCAAATTGAAATTGCATTGGAAGATCAAGAGAAGACTACTTTCACATGTCCATTTGGTACTTTTGCATATCAAAGGATGCCTTTTGGTTTATGTAATGCACCAACCACGTTTCAAAGATGCATGCTTAGCATATTCAGTGATATGGTTGAACGTTTTCTTGAAATTTTTATGGATGATTTTTCTGTTTTTGGCGATTCATTTGATGATTGTTTGATTAACTTAGAAAAGGTTTTGAGCAGGTGTGAAGAGAAGAATCTTGTGCTCAATTGGGAAAAATGTCATTTTATGGTAACAAACGGCATTGTACTTGGTCACATTGTTTCATCAAAAGGAATTGAGGTTGACAAATCTAAAATTGAGTTAATTGCCAACTTACCAACACCAAAATCTGTTAAAGATGTTAGATCATTCTTAGGACATGCTGGTTTTTATAGAAGGTTCATCAAAGATTTTAGTGTCATATCTAAGCCATTGTGTAACCTTCTAACAAAGGAAAATATTTTTCAATGTTTTGATGAATACTTGGTATTTTCATACTGGATTTGTATCTTTACGGTATAAAAATACAAATCAATACTAAGCAAAATTCAGTAGAAAAATACACGGGAAAATCACAGATTTTTTTTTGAAATAATTTTTGAAAAAAATGTGGGTGGGTTTGGGCCGCAATTTTTTTTTGAAATAAGCTTTTTGAAAAAGTTTCCTGGTTGTTCTCCTCCAGGCGGCGGAACAATTCATGCACGCTTGCTACAGCCACCATGTAATTAAGATGTCATTTGGTATTGTGGTTGCGGGTGAGGTTCACTCGCAGCCATAAGTATTGTTGTTTGGTAATGCAAGAAAAGCAATTTCTTACTAGTAGGGCCCACCATCAACTGTGGCTGTGCCACAGATTTGCAAGAAGCAGCTCTTTACTGCTTCTTATGCTGAGAAACCCATGAACAGTAGAGCATGGCTACAGTGTTCACGTGAACAGTGGAGACATTCTCCATTGTTCCAGCCAGACCGGGTCCGGTTCAAAGCTAAAAATGCATTGAACCGGGTCCAACCCAGCAAAATAAATTTTTTTTATTTTTAATTGTGTTTTATTCTTGATTATATTTTATCTGATATTGTTGCGCTCTTAAGAAATTTGTGAAAACTGTAGTCCTTGTCGGATGTATTTTATAAGTGATGGAATTGTTGATAGTTTAATCGAACAATAAAAAATATTTTATATAAAGTATTATTTATTTCATGATGTAATAGCAATAGTTAAATCTACAATATTTAAATTAAAAACCATCAATATTAATATATTTTTTTAAATTATTTTATAACCTTAATTTCAAAAGCATTCTTAACCAAACACATTAAACTACTTTTTGTTCAACCACAGTTTTAACCAAACATCTATTTTTTCAAATCAACCTCAACTAAAAGTACTTTTTATAAAACAACTTTTTTTCAAACCACAACCACAACAGCTACCGCAATACCAAACACACAAGTGCACAGTGTTTGTGCATTATCTTGCAAAGCTGAAGAAGTTTACCTGGAAGCAAGACGAAGGCAACAACATGCTTTGGACCTCTATCTTCCCCTTTTCGTTTGCTTTTCCTCTGGTTTTTCCTCTTCTTTTGCTTTTCCTTGCTACTGGTATTTGTGTTTTTTTTTTCAGTTCGTCTTCTTAATCCCGGATACTGGAGCTGCTACCTGAAGATGAAGACGAAGTTGAGGGTGATCAGTGCTCTGATCGGGTGACGTTTCTTTCTTTCCTTCTGCTACTGTTTTCGTTTTTTATTCTCCTTTTCGTTCAATTCTTGTCTACACTCTTCTTCTTCTTCATCTCTCTTCTTTTTCGTCTCTGGTTTTTGAAATGATGAAGACGATGACAACGCGGGTTCTGGTCTCAACGATTTCCTCTGTTTACATTCTTTCCTTCTGCTCGTTTATGTCTCCCTCTCGTGCTGCTTTGTTCGCCTCTCTGTATTTTTTTCGCCCCCCATTTCTGTACTATCTTTTCTTCTGCTTTTATAGGCCAGAGATGGCCTTATGCTGGTAACAGCCGGCTTGATAATAACATGTAGAGGGATGACAGCTGTGAAATATGCCCCATAACTGAAGCAAATTAGCACTTTTGTTGATGTAACGTATCTCGGCCTTTACTACATGAAACGTCTTATGAAGAAGATGGTGAATAGTGTTCAAGGAAATGGCACCGTTTCCAAATTTAAATGAATATTTTTGATTTGGTCCTTGAATGTTTTTTCAATTTTGTAATCAAGCCCCCGAGTAAATTGTAATTGGATCCCTGAACTTTAATTTCTTCTCAATAAAGCCTAAATTGACTTAAAAACATTTGTTCTTGTAATTAAACCCTCTATAAATTCAGTTCAACCTTCAATGAAATTTAATTGAGTTTATAAACATCTAATTTTGGACTTTTATTCCTGAAAGTTCAATTTGATGATGATGAGAGTGATATGCATTATAATTCTAACATGAAAGAGGTTGATTCTAATGCGTATGGGCACTCAGATGATCCATTGATGAGAGCTCAGGCGAAATAACTAAAAAGTGCCTTAACAAGTTAGATTAGCGCGATTGAAGCTTCAATGAGTTTAAAGACTTGTAAACTGAATGAAAATGGTTCAAATATATATTTTTTGTTTTCAAATAAGTCTTGTGTCATGATTTGAAAGTTTTGAAGAGTTTGGGTTTACCAGTCAGTCTGTGGATAAATTTGAGCTTGAATTTTCATCATTTTATTGCATTAGAAAATAAGCATATTTATTCTATATGATTTTCAAGTTCAGAATGTCATCTTTCCATTTTATCCAACCTTGCATGCATTGGACTTTTATACGAAAAGTTATTGTTGTTTTATTTTTTGTGTCTGTGTATTCTAGAAGTAAAAAAATGTTTGTTATTACTTTTCTAGTTTTTTGAACAAAGTTATTTATTTGTGTCTCAATAATATCATTTTGATATTTTCTGAACTTGGAAGGTTGTTCCAAAAATATAATGATATTTCAAACCAAATATTAGACACTTTTTAAATGATATAAAACTTTTCAACTTCTTATTTAGAGAATTTTCTACCTTGTTCTCCATATTCAAGAATGGTTGAAGAACAATTCAGACTTATCACCCTTAATCATAAAGAGTATGACGTCTTTATCCTGATAGGAATTCTTGTGTGGCATCGTTGACTTATCAAAGAGTTTCATTCAGACTTTATCCCTCATTTCCATTACAAATCATGTAATTTCCAGCCTAAACACTATAAGAAAAAAAATTGTATAACCGAACCTACGTTCCTTCATCTTCATATCAAATTACTAGTTTGTTCGGGTTACGAAGCTTAGGCATATCATCTTGGTGTTATAGCTAAGGTTTCAAAACTGATTTGGGACTTTGTATATGGTTGATTTGAGATTAGAAATATCAAGGATTGTGGACTGAAACAAATTATTTTCTTTGACTTGGATTTGGATTGGAACGAGTGTTTCCTTGCTGATTGTGGTGGTTGTTCGTATTCTTTATTGAATTTGTGATGTGAGTTGAAAAACATTGTTGTTCAGATTTGTGTGTGAATTATGAGAAATTGATATACAATGGTTGAAGAAAGAGATAAAGTTCTGATGGGAATCAGTTTGGAACAAGTGCAATGATCTCATAACGAGATTTAGAAAGAAATGATGAAAATTATTGATTAGATAAATGTCTTTATACAAATAATACAAAGGAACAATTTGTAACCCCAACTAATAAAAGATCATAAGGTGCAATGAAATGTTGTCGTAAAGGCTGAATTGGAGTCGAATAGGATGTAAGGCTGACAAAAAGGGTAGATTAAGAAGACAAAATAATCACTTTCCTAATGGAATTAAACTTAAAGCTTCATCATTTAGAGGTAGTAGTTAACTTGAGGAGTTCTGGAATGGGTTTAGAAGGTTGAGAAGGCGTTTGATTGATATGAGTATACTGACAAAAAAAAGTGTAAAGTGGTTGCATTGGAGTTTACTGATTATGCTTTGTTATGGTGGGAGAACTTGAAAATTCAGAGAAGAATGGATAAAAAAGAGGATAAAATCATTTAGAAGACTTTAAAAAGGGCGACGAAGAAGTTTGTACATGATTACTATAAACAGGAGTTATACATAAAACTTTAGACATTACGACATGGTTCTTTAAGTGTAGAGGAGTATATGATGAGGTTTGAGCTACTAATGATACATTGTGAATTGATAGAAACCCAATAGCAGACCATAGCTGGGTTTATTGGTGGGTTGATGAGGATATTACTAATGTTATTGAGTTGCAACCATATATCTTCCTTGAGAATGTGATAAAACTTGCGATGAGGGTAGAGAGACAATAAAAGAAAAGGAGTTTATGAGCTGGGATAATAGCACTAAATGCTTCAAAATCTATTTTCACATCTTCATTAATATGGAATGCATCTAAATTAAATGAGAAAGTGAGGTTTAGTAAGGGGAGTACAAGTTCAGACTCTATAAAAGGTAAAGAAAAGGTGACTGGACCTTAACATCCTAAGAGGTCGAAGGACAATAAGTGTTTCAAATTATTATGGCATAGGTATATTGCTTATAAATGTTCGAACAAGAGAGTTATGGTGGTGCATGAGAAACATAGGGAGTTAGTTAGTGGTGATGAAGTCGAAACTGAACTTAAGGATGAGATAGGAGAGGACAAGCAAGAAGAAGATTTTGAGCTAGCATAAGGGGATTTGTTAGTGGTACAATGGATTTTGAATGCACAAGTTGATGTTAGTAAAGAACAATATGAGAACATCTTTCATACGAGATGTCAAATTTGGGATAAGATGTATGGAATGATTATTGACAATGAAAATTACACTAACATTGCATTTCCACATCCCATACCATATAATTTATGGTGGCTTAACAAGAATAAGGAGATTCGGGTGACAAAACAGGTTCATGTGCCTTTTTCCATCAAAACCTATCATGACGAGGTTTTGTGATACGACTCTGTTGTTAGCTAGCCATGTTTTATTATGGCGCCCGTGGCAATTTGATAAAGATATGACCTATAATGGATGGAAGAACACTTATTTATGTTAAATAGAAAGAAAGTGAATTTGTTGCCATTGAGTTCTCAACAAGTTAGAGAGGATCAACTATGAAGTCAACAAAAAGAGGTGAAATCCGATAAATGGCTTATGTTAGCCAAGAAGGGAGACATCGAGCAAGCATTAGCTTTGATTGGAGTTATTTTCATGGTATGGGCAAAACCATTATAAAGTTGCTTGAGGAGTTTTCAAATGTGTTTCCAGAAGAGTTACCTAAGGGTTTACCATTTATTCATGGGGTTAGGCATCAAATTGAATTAGTGTTGAGAGTTTCACTTCCTAACCAACCATCCTATAGGTGTAAACGAGATAAGGTAAAAAACAATTCAAAGGCAGGTTGGTGAGCTATTAAAGAAGGGCTACATGCGAGAGTCACTTTGTTCACGTTTCGTGCTTACCTTGCTTAAGCTAAAGAAGGATGGTACCATGCAGATATGTATGGATAACCGTGCAATTAATAAGATAGCATTTAAGTATCGATTTCCTATACCTAGACTTGATGACTTGTTTGATGAGTTGTATGGTGTTGCATTATTTTCTAAGAATGATTTGATGAGTGATTATCATTAGATTATGATGAAAGAACATTTCTTTTGGCCTAATATGTTCAAGGATGTTTACGAGGTGATTTGCCATTTGTGTTTTGTGTTTTGTGCAAGAAGGCTAAGGGAAAAGAGAATTTATAAGGGTTGTATTTGCCATTGCCTATTCCGAAGTAGCCATGGATGGATAATAACATAGATTTTGTATTTGGATTTCCTAGAACACAACGGGAAAGGATTCAGTTATGGATGTGGTTGATCGATTCTTTAAAATGTCACATTTTATACCTTACCACAAGACTAACGATGTTGTAAATATTGCTGATTTGTTATTTAGAGAAGTTGTATGTTTGCATAGTCTCTAAAAATATTGTATCTGATCATGATGCAATGTTCCTAAGACATTTTTGGAAGATTCTTTAAAGGAAGCTTGAAATGAAACTACTATTCAATACGACATGTCATCCACAAACCAATAAACAAATTGAGGTAATGAATTAAATTCTTATTTATTGCAAGCTGTTATAAGTAAAAATTTAAAGAATTGGGACACTTGTGTTTCCTATTGTGGAGTTTACTTATAATCATAGTATGTATGGAGTTATGAGATTTTCACCATTTGAAGTTGTGTATAGTTTTAATCTTTGCGTTTCTATTGATTTGGTGTCTATTCTAATTAATGAGATGACTTCTATGGCTGGAATTAAGAAGGAAAAAATGATGAAAAAACTCTAAGAATAAATTCAATCTCATATTAAGGAGAAGACAACAATGTATGACAAAGATGCTAATAAAAGGCAGAAAATAGTCAGATTTGATTCAGGAGATGTTATTTGGATTCATCTTAGCAAAGGTAGATTTCCAAGCAAGCAAAAGTCCAAATTGATGTTGATAGTTGATTGACCATTTTAGGTTATCGAAAGGGTGAATGATAATGCTTACATTGTTAACCTTCTTAGAGAGTACAATGTTTCAACTACTTTTAATGTAAAAGACTTGTCACCTTACTTAGAAGATGTTGACAATTTTGATTTGAGGATAAATCACTTTCAACCCGAGGGTGATGATATGCATCATGATTCTAACACATAAGGGATTGATTCTAATGTGTATGGGCATTCAAATGGTCCAATGATGAGAGTTCAGGTGAAACAATTACAAAGTGCCTTAAGAAGTCAGATTAACGCGGCTGAAGCTTCGATGAGTTTAAATGTAACATCCTCCATTTATGGGATAAAACAACAATCTCATGTCAATAGAAAAACAGAGTAGTTAATTTTTTTTTTGTATATATATATTCATGGTCTTTGTATTGACATCTACTGGAATTTCGACGGAGTCCCCCTATACCGGAAGGTCCCAAGTTACCAACATGTAACCTGTTTACACTTCTAACAGTTCACATCTCATAACTTAATTCCCGACCCAATCATCCTAGGTTTCAATTCCACAATTATACCCACACCTATCAACCATAATATTTATGATAAGCATTATATAACAAAAATATCATTATGGATGGATAATTAAATGAATATAAATACATAGACATGAAATATGGTTATATGAACTACAACGTTAAATTCATCCAATCAAGTTTAAACATTTATTATACAAATTAAGTTATACAAATATTTTCATGTTTACAAAATATAAGGGTATACTCCCTAGAACCTAGATTTCAAGAAGGGAACATAAGTTAGGATCTACTCCTGTTGTGCATGCGATGATCCTGAAACAAAATACATATTATTGTAGGGTGAATATCACAATAAATATCACAATATAAATATCTAATAATTTCAACAGGATAACATGCATTCATATTTCATTTACTTCTCCCTTCTAGTTTTTTTTATTTATTAAAATCTCTTCCTTATTCAAACTATTAATAACCGTTCCCTCTGCCACTATCAACCTTCATTCCAGGCCTTATAATATCAACGTGATTACTTTTGCTTATCACATTACCGATACAAATTTCACTAGTATTGTCATCACTACCCCATAGGAGCCGATATAAGGCGATCCCTTTACGGGGATCCTAACATACACTAAATGTATGCTGGCCAATACATGGTGATCCCCTTTACTTGGGATCCTAACATACACTAAATGTATGCTAGTCCATTCGTGGTGATCCCCTTACCCGGGATCCTAACATACACTCAATGTATGCTAGTTTATGCCTCAAATCACACTTCTCATATTTCCTTTGTCAGTGATAATTTCATTAGTTGGCAATTCCCATAACAACTTTTCATCTTGAATACACATACATCCAGTAATTCACATTTCACATCAATAATATATTAAATCATGGAATTTAACTAGAAAGCATAGGTGTGAATCACCTACCTGCAATAGAAGCTCTACTCGTGCTCCCTTGCTGCTGCACCACGTCTGTGGTCCCTCCTGCAAATCACAGGTTTATCTCATAAATTTACCTCACTCAAGGATATGTTTTATAATAACCATATCAACAACCAATAAGTCTTTCTTTCAGTCATTTCTTAGTACTTTATGTTTTTCTCATTTCACTCATTATTACTGTCGTTCTTTGTTCAATCCTAGTTATCATTCCTTTCTTTATATTTGGACTATCACTGTCCAGCTGTTACTGTCTGACTTCTCCTCAGATTTTTAACTATATCTAGAGTTATAGAACTCCGATTCAAGCAAAATTTATGGCGTTGGAAAGGTAAAACATGAAGCTACAAATTCTATGTTTTGAGAAGAACCCAGTTCTACCTCTAAGATAGTCAAAATTGCTCATTAACAAACACTTGGATTCTCGTCCAACATTCTTATCCATTTTTGAACTGTTACTGTCTGACCTCTTCTTAGATTTGTAACTATATCTCGAGTTATAGAACTCCGATTCAAGTGAAATTTATGGCGTTGGAAAGGTAAGACATGAGGCTACAAGTTATATGTTTTGAGAAGAACCCAGTTTTACCTCTAAGATAGTCAAAATCATTCATAAGAAAACACTTGGTATCGCAATCGTTATCGCCCATTTTTGAACTATTGCTGTCTGACCTCTCCTCAGATTTTTAACTATATCTGGAGTTATAGAACTACAATTCAATAAACATTTATGGTGTTGGAAAGGTAAGACATGAGGCTACAAGTTCTATGTTTTGAGGAGAACCCAGTTCTGCCTTTAAGATAGTCAAAATCACTCATCAGAAAACATTTGGATCATTCTTGTCCAAATCATATCGTCCATTTTTGAACTGTTACTGTCTGACTTCTCCTCAGAATTTTAACTATATCTGGAGTTATAGAACTTTAATTCAAGTGAAATTTATGATGTTGGAAAGGTAAGACATGAGGCTATAAGTTCTATGTTTTGAGGAGAATCTAGTTGTGCCTCTAAGATAGTCAAAATCACTCATCAGAAAACACTTGGGTATTCTTGTCCAACTATTCCGTCGTTTTTAAAGCTATTCTTGTCTTGTTTTTGAACCGTTACTGTCTAGATATTGAACTGTTACTACCTATACATTGAACTATTCTTTGTCTATTTTTGAGTATTCTTGTCTAGACATTGAGCTATTCATCGTCTAGACATCGAATCAATTCTTGTCTTGTTTTTGAACTGTTACTGTTTGACCTCTCCTCAGATTTTTAACTATATCTAGAGTTATAGAACTCTGATTCAAGAAAAATGTATGGCATTGGAAAGATAAGACATGAGGCTACAAGTTCTATATTTTAAGAAGAACCCAGTTCGGCCTCAAGATAGTCAAAATTGCTCATTAACAAACACTTGGATCATTCTCGTCCATTTTTGAATATTCTTGTCTGACCTCTCCTTATATTTTTAACTATATATAGAGTTATAGAACTCCGATTCTAGCAAAATTTATGGCGTTAGAAAGGTAAGACATGATGCTACAAGTTCTATGTTTTGAGAAGAACCCAGTTCTGCCTCTAAGACAGTCAAAATTGCTCATCAATGAACTAGACCTACTACCCTATAAGGTCTGTCATGACCCAGTCTCGGTTGGTGACCCATAACTGGAGTTCTATGACTCCAAATTGAGCAAGACCAATTTTATTAGTTAGTAAACATCTAAGACTACAATTTCTATGAGGAACTTGATCCTAATTCCTTCATTCTCCTACCCAAAATCTCTTTGAAGGTTAAGAGACGAAACTATCCAAATTCATCAACCTTTCCATTTACACACAACACATGAAGTTCTTTACTTTAACAACTCATACTTTTTCCTCAATTCAAGTCTAAGAACTCAATATATAAATTAACATCTAGACATCAATTCATAATTGACTTGAAATGACTCATAAGACCAGGTTTAGAATATCTTACCTGGTGCGAATCAAGGCTTCGATCCCTCCTTTTCTTTCTAATGACAGCCGGCCCTACCCTCTTCTCTTCTTGTTCAATTTTTTTTGTTAATCCCTTTTCCCACCAGGGTTTATTTTACCTATAACCCTCAATCTGGGATGGGTTCTTGAAATTTTGGTGTTTCTCTCTTGATTTGTAAAAATAGATATAAAAACTCCCTCTTTTCTTTCTTTACGTAGCTGCGGATCTGTTTTTGGTGAGGATATGAGTATTTATACTCTATAATTATTCTTATTTGTATTTAGGCCCTATTTTCTTTAAGTGTATTCGTTTTTGTCCCTACTTCTTTTTAGTTTAGTTTATTTTCTTTAATTTAATCCAGCCTTAGTTTTTTCTCGGGATTTACATTAAAGGCTTATAAAATGAATGGAAATAGTTCAAATATGTTTGATTGTTTTCAATAAGGCTTGGGTCATGATTTGAGAGTTTTGGAGAGTTTGGGTATACTGTTAATACATAAACCAATTTGAACCCGAAATTTCACCACTTACATTTGAAAATAAACATATTCTATATGTTTTTCAAGTTCAGAATGTCTTCTTTCTTCTTTGTGATCCTCTTAACTTTCTCACTTCTTTTCTCCCCTCTTATGGCTGAATCAATATTTCCCCTTTTCTTGGATGAATATGAATTCTCTTTACCTATGGCCGATTTAAACTTTCCTTTTTTCTCACTACTCTCAGTTAAAGTAAGTGTTTCACTCCCTTTATTTTTATCATCGATACTTTCTCTATGTACTTTTATTTGATCCTTAAACACTTGTTTAAGTGTTAATGATACAAGAGTTACAAATTTACCATGTTTTACAAATGAATATCTATTATTGAACCTATCATGCATAGTTTTTCTATCAAACTATCATGGTCTACCCAACAACAAATGACTTACATGTATGAGAACAACATCACACAACACCTCATCATGATATTTTCCATTAAAAAACAAAATTAAAACCTTTTTCTTATTACCTTCACCTCACAACAATCATTCAATCATTAAAGTTTATAAAGTATATGATACTTTGTAGTATGCAAATTTAGTTTATACACTATAACAATTCTAGTTACATTAGTATAACTCCTACTATCTATAATCATATACATACCTTATTCTCAATATGACATCTCATATGAAAGATGTTTTTTCTTTTCTCCTCTAAATCATTCTCTTTAACCTACACATTGAATGCTCGCTTAACCACAAATGACCCTCTCTCAACCGAAAACTCAACATCATCACCACTAGAATCTTATAACTCTATAGTGTTATAACTCCATGGTGTTATAATTCCATAATGTTTGTAATCTCGCGATTTAACCCATTAAGAAACCTAACTATGATTGCTTCTCTAAATTCCACAATATTCACTCGAATCATTGTGATCCTAATATCTTTGTGGTATTCATCAACTGTAACACCCCACCCCACTAGCAAGATATTGTTTGTTTTGTCCCACGGGCCTCACGGATTTGTTCTTGGTAGCCACGTATGGCCCCAAAACACATCTTACCAATCAAGGTGAGCATGCTTATATAAGACCCTTCCCAAGTCCCCACCCATCGATGTAGGATATTACAATCCCTTTTAAGGAGCCCGACGACCTCGTCGGCACCATCAAACAGCTAGCGAGCCGGGCTCTGATACCAAATTATAACACCCCACCCCACTAGCAAGATATTGTTCGCTTTGGCCCACAGGCCTCACAAATTTGTTCTTGGCAGCTATGCATGGCCTCAAAACGCGTCTTATTAGTCAAGGTGAGCATGCTCATATAAGGCCCTCCTTCAAGTCCTCACTCGTCAATATGGGATATTACAATCCATCCCCTTTAAAAAGCCCGTCGGCACCACCAGACAGCCAATAAGCTGGGCTTTTATACCAAATATAACACCCCACCCCACTAGCAAGATATTGTCCGTTTTAGCCAACGACCTCACGGATTTATTTTTGGCAGTTATACATAGCCCCAAAACGCGTCTTACAAGTCAAGGTGAGGATGCTCATATAAAACATTCCCCCAAGTCCTCACTCATCGATGTGGGATATTACATCAACACTCTTTGATCCTTGAGATAAACCCTGTAATTTCTAATACAATTCCCTATAGTAGTGACTAGGGACAAATCTCTTCCTCATGATTGTCTTTATCTCCTCTCAAGTTTCAACAAGCCTCTCATAATTTCTCTTTTGGCTCAAAACAAGTTGATCCTGCCAAATTACAACATGCTTAATGAACTCAATAACAATAAGTTTTACATTTTCCCCTTTAAATAGTAATGATAGTTCAAAATCAACTCAACTTTCTTCTTTTACTCTAATTATGCTTATGGATTGTTCCTTCATTAAAAAGTAGGAATTTTCATCTTGAAGCTCCCTAGGTTTCTATCCAAACCATCATGGCTCCTAAAACCATGCCTAAACCCCTAGGCATGTGGTTGAAACCTTCGATCTTCAAAACCCCCCTTGTTATTGAAATCTTTGCCCTTTGTTGAATAAAGCCTGCTCAAATTCATTTGCATTTTCATCCTCATTCTCACCAATATACTCATCTATAAGTGTGGAAACTCACCTCTGTGGCATTCTATAATTAGGAACCTTTGTAGTGGTCCTTCTTGTATATTATCAATCCTGGTTTCCTATTGATCTAACTAATTTATGATCTTACTAAACATCAATTATATTCACTCTAACTATTATTGCATGTCCTAAAACACAAAAGAATTATCAACCTTCCACTTCTTACATGTTGATTCATTTTTTGATGATATATTCAGTATACAAAATAAGCTAGTAACAAGAAATTTTTCCCCTTACATACTGCCACATCTTAACACTCAAATAGATGTTACTGCACTCGTGTTTCACTTAAATTCTGGTTTTTCATGATATTATGCTTATCTTTTTGCCTTTTACCTCTTGAATTGCCCTTTTCAACTCTTTAAAGAACTAAACAAAACAATCAATAAAATTCACATTACAAAGTTCAATCTAATGAATTCAATCAATGAATACAATAAAGGAAACACAAGACAAGAACAAGCAATAACGTTACCGAATTATGGAATCAAGAAAAATATATGTGAAATAAATACTATGGAATTAAGAATTAGACCCAAAATGAATAATGGAATAGATATCAGACTGATCGAACCCAATCTATATAGATTTTCTCAAATATATTTCAAACGAATCCTCAATTAAAATATTTAATGAAACAACAAAATTTTCTAATGAACTTTTCATAATCCACTTTTTTATTCCCTAATTTTTTTTTATAAAAAACACATTTTATTTTTTATTCAAAAATAAATAAAAAATTCAAAAATATTTTTGGGACATGGGGAAATAAGCCATCAAACTACAACAGACCAAAATAATCAAACTAAGATATTTTGACATGATGGGTTGAAGAAAGACTTACCAGAAAGAAAATGAAGGTTGAAATCCAACTTAACCAAAATCAAAAGAATTAATTAAGTTTAAGGACTTAATTAAACTTTTAATAGGTCTAATTGGCTTAATGAAAGATTTAATTGAAGAAACATTAAGTTTAAAAGTCAAATTGGATAAAAATGGAAGAATTAATTAAGTTCAAGAACTTAATTTAACTTCTGATATATTTTATGGATTCAATCGAAGACTTAATTGAAGAAAAATCAAATTTGAAGGCCTAATGCAAAGATTAGGGATATAATTAAAACTTGGAAAGGCTAAATTTTTGCAATTAAGGGTTCAATTGAAATAAATTTAAAAATTAAAATCTTATTGAGGGTCAAATTAAAGATTTTCAAAACCAAGGACTAAAATGCATAAGACATGTGAGTTCATAAACTGCAATTAATCAAATCAGGGGTCTACTTGAAATAAATTCAAAGTTTAATGATTGATAAGGGTTAAATTGCATAATCTGGAAGCCAAATGCCAAAAGAAAAAGGATGATCAAATTAAAGGATTTAAATCAATGTTTCCAGCGATGCAATTGCCAAAATTGAAAGGGTCAATTGATGATTCATATGTTTAAATTGGAAGGACGTGGACTAAATTGAATTTTTTCTAAAATCCTATTTTAAAAACCCTAATTTGTAGGATTTAAATGAATGATAAGAGTCACTTAGACTTTAATGAAGAAATGAGTGATACGTCGTCTAACCATCTTATCATCCCTTTTAGTCGAAAAGGCTGATCGAGTTATCACTTTCAAGTGAATGAACGTGACATCTCCGACCACCTTACATGATCCAACCATCATTACTCGACTTAAAAACATCTACTCTACAAGGATTAGCTATCATCATCACATGTTTTTACCTTATTTAGCTCAATGAACTCGACACTATTTTGTCCCTGATCAACTACCTCTATATTGAAAGATTTAAGCTAATCAAGAGCTCATCTTCTAATCAATGAATGCAGAGTTTTAGACCTCTAAATCTAGTATGGTTTGTTCCTAATGATAAATCTACATCCCCTCTACAAGGTTTAGGTCAATAAATAACATGTTTATGGCTCAATCTCCACAATGATCTTGAGAAAGTATCCAACACAATCATCTATGACTGAAGAAAAATTCACCATGACAGAAAAGACTCTCAGGCTACTCTCTTATATGTGATTTTTGTTTATAGGAAAAGAAAAAGGGACTAGATACCACCTCTTTTAGAGGGAGAGGTTTTGGAAGAGAGAATAATAATCTTCCATAACAACCTCTTGGCAAAAACCATTATGGTTTTGAAATTTCTATTATTGTTTTGCTTATAAAATGGCATTTACTCTTGAGCAATGGGGGTGGATTTTTGAAAAACAAAATTATAGAGAGAAAAAAAGAGGAAACATGGAAGGATTAAGAGGAAAAACCTTAGAGTTGATTAAGAAAGAAGCTACAATAATTATGTGCTAAGTTAAGAAAGAAGGAAGGAAAAGAGTGAAGGTCAATCTCAGATAGAAAAGAAGCTGAAAGTCTAGAGGAATGAAGCAAATAATCCATAGAAGAAATCAACGTTCCATTTACAAGGTATAACTTCCAACTTTAATGAGGGGTGTAGCCTAATGAGCAATACCCCTTTTCTTTTGCTTTGTCTTTTAAATTTCTACTTAAATGTATATTATGCATCCATTATAGTTATTTGTTAGTTTAAAAGTCATGAATGATGTTTTAAGATGTCTAAGCATGTTTTGAGAATAGCTTGTATATTCTTAAATTTTATTTGATGCCTTGATTGATGTGTTAAAATGTGATAATATAATGGTAAATGATAGTGCATAATGTTGTTTTGCATGGTTTAATTTTTAGTTAAACAATATTGAAGTTATGGCAGAATATGTTAAGTATGATGTCGTTGTGAATTAAGTGGTTTTATGTCAATTTTTTGGTTTACTAGGTTTGTTGAAATTGTAAGCATGATGTTTGAGTTTATGAATAATGAGAATAATCAATGAAACAATGTGTATGCCAAAGAGAATGAATTTATGGTTTGCTATAGGTAATATGTTTTTATTGTTGTCTTGCCTATTTTTAAAGTTTTTTATTGTTTCTAATGGTTCAAACAAGTTGTGTATAGTATGTTTAAACCATAGTCACAATGCTTAAGTCTCATTTTTTGGTTTTAGGTTTGTTTGTAGGGTTTTAACTTTTTAGGCATTTATGAGTTTGCATGAGCTTCTGGGTTGGTATTCTTGTTATAATTGAACCTAGATTTGGGTTTTCTTGCATTTTTGTTTTTGCAGTTTATCCTCTCTTGTAAGCTTTAGTTAAAACTAAAATCAATTATTGATTATTCTATGCTATTATTTCATTCTTTACACATTTATTTCAGGCCAATTGACCTATAATATGTTTGAATGTTTGGGTAGGGTTCTTGAATGTCAGTTTTTATTTTGTTATAATCAGGGTTTGATGTTGATATTCAATGCATTATTGTGTATTGGTTTTTCATTTTGCGTCCTTCTATACTTTCTATTTGTTACAATTTGGTCAATGATAGTATTTTAGTTTTTGGGTTTCTTCTTGGTATTCTTCATGTTTTTGGCAAAATTCATATCAAAAGAATGTTTAATCTTATTTTTGTCACAAATGAGCTTTGGACTTTGTTTACGGGATTGGGTCAGGCCAGGAAGCCCAACTCATATGGTTGGGCTAAGCTCATATGGTTGGGCTAAGCCCAGCTCATAGGTATTAAAGATACAAAATAGAAGTAAATACACCATTAAAATTTAGACCTTAAAATGATTAAGTTTTAACTTGATAAGGTACAGATCTCTTTACTGAGGGGGATCTGTTTGAGCCCTCAAAGATAAAGACCTCCCTATTGAGGAGGATCTGCCTCAAATCTTTAGGAATCTTCTTGTTGAAAATGACCTTTCTTGAAATTTAGATAAACCAATAAATAGAAACATAATTTAGGAAAAAACAATCAACCAATAACGCAGTTTACTATAGATAGGGTGCACTAGGAGTGATGTGTTTTTCCCATGCACGACTAGTCTCCTAACCTATACTATTACCATTAGATTTTGCAGTGACCGTAATACTAAGTGACGACTTCTTAATCCTTCAAATTATAATTTCATTATTAATCCCAACACATTGATAACGTTCTTGATCCAAAAGGATGATCTACCATTTCACGTCGTGGATGCCACAACAGAAACTAAAGTTGTATGCCTAATTTGTTCGAAACTTTCAGCTATTGAACAGCCCAAAAATGAACTAAAACTTTAATGTGAAACCCGATTTAGTTCTTTAATTCTTCTAATAACTTGAATTTACCACAAGAGCTTCTCAAATACATGATTTAAACAATTTGTTAATAACCTGATTCTAGTAGTCCACTTTTACAAAAAAACTTCTGTCTTTTTTTTTAGCTCTTAACAAACTAATATGGACATAAATAAACCTTATTTTATCTTAAAACCAAACCAAATTGGACAAAAAATAAATTTGAATTGATAACTTGATAGGAAACCAATTGAACTAAAACAAATTGGGCAAAATAAAATACATAAAATTAAGACAAAAAATAAAGGGATAGATAGAACCTGATTTTAGAGTCTTTCTACTACTAGTGCTGCTATTTTTACCCTAATTTAATAAAAAAAATTCCTTTAAATAATTAATTTACCTGATTAGGGAATTTATATGATTTGTCCCTGAGTTGACATTATTGGATTTCTCGTAACACATACACGTTGCAAAAATGGTAAATATAAATTTTTTTATGAGTCTCAAGAATCTTGTTAGATAGATCTAAAGTTATGTAAGGTTTATGTGAAGATTACCTGAAGATTAAATGTTCTTTTGGGCCTTGAATATTTGATTTAGGGTTAGGTTGACGCTTACCACAAGTCATCCAAGTGTCAGGCCTTTAGCAATAATCCACATAAATCACTAGCGAGAAATCTCTAAAACCCTTTTAGAAGAAAGAAATTGTTATGCTTTAGAATACTAGCTATTTTCTTTTTTTTTTTAGGTGTTTATGTATTGTACTTTCCTCATCTTTTTCTCTTAGAAAATAAAAGGCATAACATTTTACTTATAGAAAAATCTAAAGACCCTATAAATAAAAAAATATCAATTTACCCCTTAAATAATATCACATATATTATTTAAGATCATTTATAAATATATTCAATAAAGTCCCTACTTGATTTTTTCTAGGTGTAGAATTGTAATCCCCTATATTAATTACATTACAGTCCTCAATTTCTAAAATTTATTTACAATAAAGTCATACTTGATTAATTATCTCATTTTAATTTATGACAAATGGTTCTTATATGTGATACCCATTAGGTTCCTTAATAAGTCGGCTCAAATATAAATCATAATCGTAAATAAAAAAAGATTAAAAAAGATTAATTTTTTATCAATTCAACAACTGATTGACTTATATTTAAAGATCAGGTACAATGTCTAACAACCTGTCATGATCCCCCAAATATAAAGAAAGTTATAAGTGACTTGACTTAACTTTTTAGTAACCAGTTTCTTGGTATAATTATTTTCTCTTTATCAAGAATATTCTAATTTATACATTATAGAATGGAGTATATTTATTTTTTAAAATCATTTTAGTTCTCAACATTATAGTAATTGATTATTTGAATAAGATTCTGAAACTCTTTTCAAAACTCATTCCATTTTGGCCAAGTATTTCACAATCAATACTATTTGAGAATAGATGAAATATTTTTTTCTAATTCACCTAGAGTGATGAATCCTCTCTTGACTACTAAAATACATTTATATAGTTAATGTTATACTTAATATCTTTCTGTTTGTTACCGTTGATTATGACAACGTGTGGTCATGATTAAAGTATAACATTCCTATATAAGATAACTTAATGATCTCAAGTCTAAGGATCATTTACACAACTATAACAAGAGCCTTTCCATATACATAAGTGATCTTTTCATATAGAATTATCTTATAAGTTAGTTTAGTATACATGTCATTTGATAAGATCCTACATGTTAGTTTTAGATATCTCTCATACCTCAATTTATGAGAGCAACTATTTAAGAAAGGAACATAATATGAACCGACCTCAATAACTCTAAGTAATGTCCAATCTTAATTGAACATTTACTAGGAAACATTTAGAAATAATGCTTTGATGCAATAAAAATTTCATAATTATAACTTAATAATTTTCTTTGCAAAGCATTTTTGTTATAAGGATTTTATCTTCACACTAGATTCATTAATCAAATATAAATGAATATTAAAGATAAAAAAATCCTTTATTAATAATAAATATGTTTTACATGAATAAAATCAATGTTATATGTAACCAATTAATTGCCTGCAAGATATATTCATTAACAAACATTTCACATATCGATTTATTACTTTATCTTTTTAGATATTTAAATTAATTTAATGGAAATTGTCTCCTAAATCTAAACAATTTTACCTATTAATTTATCAATATTTAATTGAGGATTACCCTATTTAACATTGTTTTACCAATTTTTAGGCTAAGAATTTACAAAGTACATCTTTTTGGATCTTGATTACTTTTAAAATGAGTTTGGACATATTTTATGTTATTGAACCTAAAAAACGATAATTTAAGAGCCCAAATCTTGCCATTTAATGAATTGGTTGAAAATTCAAGTGAATCTCTAAGGAATTAGTTAGCTTATGATCTATTTGTTGATCAAGTTATTTAAGCTACTTGAAATTATTTTATTGGTTCAATGATGTGATCTCATAAAAAAAAATTATAAAAAAAGATAAACATTAATAGTAGTATAATTTAACTTAGAATAGAACTTTTTAGAAATTATGTAAACCACTATAAATAAAAGAGCTAGTGAAGAGAAAAAAAAAAGAACACGCGTGAAAATCAAAAGAGAGGCAGAAGTTTTATAAAGGAGATTTAGCCACCATAACCATAAGATTTGAGATCTAATGAGGGTTGTTTCAGGATTTTTTCAACGATTATTTCAGTATTTATACTCTTTACATTTTAGAGCAATCTAAAAGATTCGTTGATTTATTTCTTTGATTGAGATAAATCAAAATCTTCGTTGATGCTTAATTTCCAATCAAGTTCATTAAGCACATCTGCTTGGCTTTAATTTTT
The DNA here is from genome assembly GCA_015852605.2 of Populus deltoides. Taxonomy (NCBI): domain Eukaryota; kingdom Viridiplantae; phylum Streptophyta; class Magnoliopsida; order Malpighiales; family Salicaceae; genus Populus; species Populus deltoides. The sequence goes on along the minus strand of CM027571.2, from coordinate 20,411,098 downwards.
ATTTTATTTTTTTTCAAATTCAAAGCCTATTTCACCCTTGCTTTTATAGTTTTTAGTTGTTTTTTCTTTAAAGCAAAGCAATCAAAAGCACTAATTAAGTGTTTGGTAAAGATTTTAATCCTCCATTGCTTGACTTTTAGAAGTGAAATGTGATTTTACTTGAAAATATATTGGTTTTTTCTTTAAAAAAAGCACAAGAAGCAATATAAGACTACTTTCACTTAAAGGAGAAAAATTGCCTTAAAAATATAATAACATAAATGCCAATAATGCATATATGGATCTTGTATTTATACTTTGTTTTTTTTAAAAAAAAACCTTTGTAATTCATTAACTGTTGTATCATCTTTTCTTGTACTTGAGTTATTTAAAAATAATAATGTATCAATGAAAAGTTCATTAAACTACATAATTTTATTATTATATATTTAAAGAAACCTACGTAATGTTTTAATTATTTAGTCTTCTTCTTCTTTTAAGGTTATATAGCTAAAGATTTTTGTTTTATCGATGAAAGAACTCATCTTTTCATGTAATTTATTTTAATTTCTTAAAAATTCTTAAATCTTTGTTATATTTTTAACATTAATTTTAATTTTAAAACCATAAAAATTATATATCTATACTAAAATAAAATTGTCTTCTACCTAGAAATGGCATAATCATAATTATTTTTAATTTGTTAATGTAGCGGTAGGAAAAATGTAATTTTTATATTATTTTAGAAAAAAAAATTTCTTATATTTTTTTATATTTGGCATATTTATCATTTTATACTTAGCTTATTTATTACTATTTCTTCTTATTTTTATTTTTTGGTATTGTTTTTTACTTTTTCTTTAATTGTTTTTTGAAAAAAATATTATTTTTTATCCATTAACTTGGAATATTTATCACACTTCATTTTTTTGTAATTTATTTTTAATTTTTTCTTTTTTTCACTTTTTTTTAAAAAATATTATATAAAAACTAAAAAAATAATATTTCACTGTAGCAATTATAATATTATTTTATTTTAATTTTTTAATGCACAATTGTATTTTTTACTTTATATCAAAAAAACATATTAATAACATCTATACATTAATTTTTTTACATTAAAAAAAAAAAGAATTATTCCAGTCAAAAAGACTTTCCACAGTATAAGTATCAATCAAAACATTTACAAGATATAATCAATTATGACTTAATCCCTGCAGTTTATGGAAATTAATCAATGAGTCCTTGTAGTTTAAAAAATTAAATATCTAATCCTATTATTTTCAAATCTTTATGTATTCAATCCTTTTCATCCATTTTATGTTCTTTTCAATTTATTTATTTTTAAATAGATTAAGAAAAAAGTAGATAATATGGAAAGATTGGTGAGAATAGAGATTTAATTTTTCTGAAACAAAATGCTAAGACCGATAGTGATCAAAAGATTATCTAATTAGTTTTAAAATTACAAGGATTAATAAATTTGTTTTGATAAACTACAAGTATTAAATTATAATTAAATTCAAATAAATCACATGATTTGTTGGATTCATTCTAGAAAATGGGTGATTTATTTCCTTTTCTCAAGTATCGCTGTGTTTATTTTTCAATATTTTCACGCATAGCGATAAAATACACATACAATATTATGGTTTTAACTTTTATGCACGTTGAGAAGGGTAGAAGGACCAAAGTAATATTCTTCGCCCTTTTATCCTTTTTTATCTACTTAAAATCCAAGAAAGAAGATAGAAAATCTTGATCATAAACGAAGGCATTAAAAAAAACAATGAAATTCAGGATGGCAAAGGACTATTTAATATTTCAACACTATAAAAACCATAGTTTTAAAACCTGGCCCGGCGGGTCGGTCCGGGACTGAAACCGAGCTAGGTTGAAGAAAAAACAGGGAAAGGAAAAACCCAGTGTGACCCTGCAAAACCCGTCAAAAACCCGATTGCAACCCGTTGACTTTTGTTTTTTTTTTTACTAAAAGGATATAGTTTTGATTTAAAAAAAAAAAATTGACCTGGGTAACCTGGTCAAAACCCGAAACCTGGGCATTGGACCGAACCAGCCACCAGACCGGGTCTAAAAACTATGATAAAAACTAATCAATTAGTATCAAACTACCTTATTCTCATGCTACACTATATCGAATTAAAAATTTATTTACTATAGAAAAAAAATGTTCAAGTCGTAGAAAGTTTTTTGATATTATTATTAAATCTGACCCATGTCACAGTAATAAATAACCCGGCAAGACTGGGGTCGAACCACAGAGAGGTTAATTGTATAAATTATAATTAATAAAACAACAACAACAACAATAATAGTAATAGTAATAATAATATTAATAGTAATAGTAATAATAATAATACTCAGTACGTGGCGTTGTTATACCTGAGAATGATCTAAAAGATCGGGTCACATGTTTCCAGCCTATGTACTGAGTTTATGAAAAGATCAAAGAGATATATTATATAATATAAATAGATTTCTGATGCGAATGAACAAGGCAAGACCAACAATGTCAGGATCATTAATCAAACACAGAGCATACTTAAAGTACATAAAATATAATACGAATATAAATAATAATAATACTAATAATAATAATAATAATAATAATAATAATAGTAGTAGTAGTAGTAGTAGTAGTACTAATAATAATAAAGAAGAAGAGGAAGAAATTAATGAGAACTTTGAGATGGAAGATTAATGTAAAGATTAAACAATGATAAAAACAAATGTCAAGGTTAGAGGATCCACTAATAGTATTAGAGATAAGTAAAGTATAAACTCTTTATAAATTATCAACATAATCATATTAATCATCTTATTTACGTAACACCATACTTATAAATTTTATCAGGTATTCATGATGTTAACTTATGTTGACAACAAATCAAGTTCCTCTCATAATAACGATGTCGGCCGAAAACTATGAAGGATCAAGTATTTGATGTACCAAGTATTATACAACACAAATCTAAATTAACCATTTAACAAGCAATGTATTAAGGATTAATAAGATAAAAATGATAAGACATGTTAATAGCAAACTTTCTTGGATATAAACATTAAAGTCCATGTTGAGTTTATATTATACTTATCCTAACACCATTAGTGAAACCTTGTCACCTTGATATAATTAACTTAGCTAGACATTATGAAGAAGAAAAACATAAAGAAACAATATAAGAACATAAACATGATATAAGTTAACTAAGTATAGTAAAGGAAATGAAAAGCATGAACAAGAGATTAATGAAAATAAAACTTAAGGATTACAACAATAAAGAGAGAGCAAGAACATGATCTTGATCTTAGAACCAAGATTTCTAAATGAATGGCAAATGCCTCCTTTTATAGGCTAAAATTCAGAACTATTCATTTGGTAATTGATTATTGATGTAGTGGCCAACTATTGATTTAGTGGACTTGGTGGACAGCAGCACTCAAACACTTTGGCTGGATAAAATGTCATTGATCCATTCAGAATTTGGCAAAGTGTTCTTCATGAAAGTTGTTGGCAATCATTTTATCCTTTCACCTATAAAATTTTAGAGCATTTGGATCACTAGAGCTCGAGATATGGCTAAAATACTGAGTAGTGCTGTTGGTGGACGTGGTGGATAGACCTCAAGCTCTTGTCTGGACGAAATGTCATTGTTACCATCCGAATTTGAGACAATCTTCTGCATGAAAGTTGTTGGAAATTATCTTTTCCTTCCACCCACCAAATTTCACGTCATTTGGCCTTCTAGAACTCCAGATATGGGTAAAATTCTAAGCAGTGTTTGGGCTGGATTACAGGACAAATTCTGACTTCTCTTTTGTGGCCAAACTTTGAATTTGAAAACAACAGATTTGGATCTTACACTATTCATGAACATTGTATGCCTATTTCTTAGCTTTCCATCCATATAAATTAAGCTGAAATCCAAGATCTACAGCTCCAGATATGACCCAATAACTGAACAGTGTTCCAATTTGAATTGAATCAGTATCTCCTTTATAATCTTAGCCGTTTCTTTGTCCTTTCACTTTCAATAGTTAATCACATCAATCAATCCTTTGAATTGTGAGATATGTCTGCTTTTAAAATGAACATTTACCATAAATTAAAGCTATCTTATATTATCAGATCTATTATTATAAAACATGCTCTAGTTAAGGAGTTATTGATACTTCAAGTGCAAAATGATGATATAAAACCTTGATAAAAATGCACTTTTAAGTACTAATCAACCCAACAGATCAATTTCAAAAACTCTCAACCCTACTTTGTATTTTTTGAAAATATTTTTTATTTAATAATAAAACAAAGATTTGCAAAACCAATGATCAACTCAATATTAAGATGTTTTGTAAATTGCAAGCATTATTTTCTTAACAAAAATCCATTATGGTCTTAAAAGCAAATTTAAAATAAAACATTAAAATAAAATAATGATAATTTATATATGATCAAAGAAAAAAATATTGATAAATACGCTCAGATTATATAAAAAAATCTTAAGAAAACTTAAATTTTATGTTAATTAAATATTCATGAGTTTTTTTCATATTAGGGACATATTAATTGAAAAAAAGGAAAGTTAAATTTCCATTACACCTATAATATTATTTGTGAAAGTTGATAAAATGGAATGATATCTTTTTACAATGCATATATATATATATATATATATATATATAAACTAGGCGTGTGGGCTTCCCAACCTATACTTGCGCTCTTGCGCCTTGTTTTATTTTATTTTTCTTTTTATAAGGGGCGAACGATCACTTTTATTTTTTTTAAAAATAAATTAGAAAATAGTTCATCAACCATGACAAAAAACTTGGCATCTATTTTCCAAAATTCGGTCATTATAGAGGTGGCTGGAAAATCAAGGGAGATGATTTTTTAATAAAAAAATCTATTTTCAATAATTTTGACCTAAGACACCTAAAAAAACACTTTAAATACCTAAATGAATCATTTATGGCATTAAATAATCCATAAATAGGTTGAAAAATAAAAAAATAAACTTGAATTGGCAAAACTTCCCGAGCCCAAATCTATCATTCTAGGTAAGATGAAGGCCAAAGAACACCACAATGGAATTTCTCTCATTGAATGAAATTCTTTGATATCAAAATCGATCTTTTTCATAGATGAAATCAATGTTAACCGACTACTTTCTCTTTCCTTGTTATTTTCAAACGAGTTTCTCTCTCATCTCTTTAACTCAAGGACTAAAAGATGAAGAAAACAAATTTTTGGACAAAAATAAAAATCCTCACTAATATGGGATTAGCCATATATTTTGTAGAATCACACAATGTTTTGCTTTGTTTTTTGGTCGGTTATTTTTTTATTTGGTCTTATAACATTATGTTGATTTGGGATTGATTTTGATGATTTGTTTCTTATGTCTGCATCTAGGATCTTGTGGTATCGAGGGAATGTTTTGTTGCTCAGTTTGGCAAGATAAAGTTCAATTTAATTATTTAAAATAATTAGAATTTTGGAAACCAAATTTGAAGTTTAAGCGAATATTCACATTGAAACAAAATATTCACATTAGTATTTTATTTTGGTTGTCTGGTTATGAGATTCTTGCAATATCAAGGGGAATTTTCAACTCTTTATTTGACAAAACAAAATAAAATTATGTTGATATAAAACAATTAGGTTTTAAAAGGACAAAATTAAAACTAAAATAAATATGGCGGGTTAGGGTGGACGGGCATGGACAAATAGCTGGTGTGTGCAAACCACACCCCGACATGTGAAGGAAGTCACTAGCAATGGACACGTGTGACTTCTTCGATGGTCGAACACCACCTTTCTTAGTGGCATTGGAAGCGGCACGACAAGACCTCTTTGGTGAGATAACATGTGTCTAGATGGAAGGGCGATGAGGCTCTGACAACTCCTTTTCCCTCTTTTCTCTTTTTTTTTTGGGATTCATGTTAATCTATATAAAAACAAAAGGTGACCTGTCATTTTATTTTTGTGTCAAATTTGATTCTCATTCCTTTTAATGTTATTTTTGCATTAAATTCCTTTTTTTTAATTGATTTGTTTTTTAATTTCACTATTCAATATTTGATTGGGTAGGAATTGAGCTTTGTGATTTTCTTGATGGGGTAATCTTAGTCTCATAATCCTAGGTCATGGTTTTGTAAGGCCAACCTGGTTGACATCAATCCTTTTTAGATCCTTTCTTGACACTACCTTTTCTTTTCAATTTCATTCTTCCACATCAAGGTTATTGGAAATTGGGCTTCATGATTTTTTTTGTTTTCTTTTCTATGGGGTTATCCTAGTTTTATGACTTCAAGATAAGTTTGACAGGTTAGCTCGAGTTGACTCGAGTATTTTTTTGGGTAATTTTTTAATATTGAATATTTTTTCGGTTTCATCTTTCAATGTTGGATTAGTTTGAGAATTGTGCTTTATATATTTTTTATTTTTGCCTTCTATTAGGTTCTTTTGTTTGCATGATCTGGTTTAGTAGATTTACCTAGATTTGTTGATTTTTTTTTTAATTTTTTCAATTGATTTTTTTATTTCATTCTCTAGATTTTAATTGTTAGGAATTGAAAACTAGAATTTTTATTAACTTGCTATGATGTTATCTGGCCTCACGAATCGAGTCTCGAGGTAGCGTTTAACTTATCTAATAAGTTTATTTATTTATTTTTTTTTATGGAAAGAGATTTTTTCTCATCTAGGAGAATGTCCCACTTACACTTTTCAATGCAGAATATAAATTTGTTTTTGTGATTTTTATTGTCTTTTAGTAACATGATAAATTATCCTTTGTTTTCTTAGGTATTTTTTGTTAAAAAAATCTTTTATAAATGAGCAAGCGACTATGACTTAAACCCAACTTATTTATGAAAGATTTTTTTTAAATTCAGACCATTTGTATGTTTTTATTATATAATTAAATAAAATTAACTTATTAAATCTAATTGAATTTATATCTAAGTTATGGATTGATTTAATCCGGTTACGGTTTAGTTTCATTCCTTTTAAAATAAATTTTAATTTAATTATTTTTTTTGATAAAAACCAAACCGAATAAAAAATAATCATTCCTAGTCCGTGGTGCCGCGGAGGTCAGCTATCCGGCAAATAACTCATACAAAACACATTGAATAAAAGAGAGTACAAAAGAGAGAGCTTCACGCGAACGAAGGTGTCGGGGAGGCCCCAATTGCCAGCTGCCCGTCGGAAAGAGGTCCCCATATGCCCCGCTCTCTTGCACGTGACTCTACACCCTTCCCTTCTTTCCTTTCTACAAAAACCAAAGAAGAAGAAGGTAAAAAAAAAAAAAAAACCATTTCCTCATTAATTAATTTTGACATATAAATAAATAAATAACTCCAAAGTAACCAAAAAATATCACTCACACGAATCGAGCGCATCCACAGCACGTTACCCATCTCTCCAAAACTCTATCTTTTTATTTATTTATTAATATCCTATCCCTCGCGCTCTCTCAATCAATATAAAATAACCAAAGATTTTGCCAAATATTTTCGTATCCGCATCTTCAAGACATATTAAAAAAAAAAAGATATAAATATTTCTCCGTCTCTTTCTTCTCCCTGACCTGTTCTCTTTCCCTCCATCTACAACCCCCTCTCCCCTCCTTGGCTCTCTGTTTCTATTTACTACTTACTCAAACACACAATAAAAGGGTATGTTTATCATATATTTCTAGAAAGGAAAAAAGAGATGAGTTTTGTTTGTTTAAAAAGGAAGAGTTGAGATTCAATTGGTGTTGGCTGGAGTGGCAATAGCTTCTTCCAATGCTTCGATCTGCTGGTATCACTCTTGCCTTTTTCTCTTTAGATTTGATTTCCTACTCTATTTACTTGTATCTCTTTTCTATCAGATTTATATATCGTTCTAGATTTAGGATTGGATCTTTCTTTCTCTTTGTTAGGCCCATTTTGCAATGCTCAGGTTTAATTCATTAAGGATTGATTGATTATTGGCACAATTATTTTTAAACAATACTGAAATAGTAAATTTGTTTAATTAAGTTAATTCTGTGTGTACATTTTTTATCTTCTTTTCTTCTTTTACATGTGTGTGTGTGTGTGTGTGTGTGTGTGTGAGTGTGTAATGGTAAATGACTGCGTATCTGCTCCAATGGCAATGGCATGCCCTTCATGCAAAATAAATCATGTTTGTTTGCCATCTATAGTCAAATCAAATATCTATCAGCAGATGCAATCTCTAGTCAAAATCAATCATCCATCAGGCTTCTGACTTTGATTTCTTAGAGCTCCTTTCTAATAATTGAGCTTTACTAGATTGGTGTGGTGGTGCTCTTTGATCTCTAAATGAGGTGGGACTGAACTGTCTTGATTTCTGCCTTCTGTATCATTGTTGGGATGTTGTGCCTTTGCACTGTGATCTCTCTAGTTTTTTTTTTTTTTTAGATAAAAGAAAAATATTTAAACTGACATTACGAATTTTCCAGTTTCACATAGGATTTAGCTTTGCAGGTCAAATGGCCTCCAGCATAACCAAGCCAGAACAGAAGAGATTTTTAATACATTGTTTAGTTGTGTAAAAACCATTGCGAGACTGGCGAGGTCTTTTATGGGATAAGGAGTGGGGGACCGAAATGGTTTTACATCCCAAATATTTAAGGACATGGAGGAGACACGAGATGATTCGGGGCCAGTGGAGCAAGGGCCTTCAAATTCTGTGTGGTGGGGTTCAGACTTTATCGAGAAATTTGACTCTGTCTCTTTGCTTTCTCAAGAAGATACTTTGAGTAATAAAGAATCACCTAAAAGTTATGAGGAAGATGGTTTGTCTTCTCAGACTGCATCACAAATTCTCTGGAGCACTGGGATGCTTTCCAAACAAATACCAAATGGTTTTTACTCTGTCATACCGGTGAGAATTTATTTATTCTAAATTCTTGTTCATATTTATTTGCTATAAGTTCCTTTGGTTGAGTAGTCTGATCTTTGCTGGAACTTAATCTTTTTTACAGATCCGCAAATAATGTGCCTGTGAAGAAATAGTTCATTTATGAGATTATTTCTCTTGTTTATACTTGTGTTTGATAATCATTTCCTTTTAATTTGTGGTCATTATCTTCTTATGCTCAACTATGTTGGTTATGATGTAACCTTTTGTTCTGTTTCTTGACCTTCTCTATTGCAAATATTTTCCTCGCCTCTTAACTAAGAGTTAGAAGTTGCATGTTAAAATGTACTATTAGGTCTTTTGTGGATAATGTGGCCCGTGCTTCCATATAGTTACAGTAGGAAGTATCTTGGGTGGCGTCAAATTCTTCTTCGTTTTCTTGCTTTTTTTGGATGATTTCCTTGTAGAACACTTAATTAAAGAGAAATTTTGAAATTGATGCATAACGTGCAACTTTTAGGTTGAGATGGTGGACCTTTTGTGCTTTTAACAAATAAATTTATAACATTGTAACTTTTGATTTTTAGTTTTTATTAAATTCTTAGACCTTTGATAGAGATAGTTTTATTTAGTTCTATCAGAATCAGACTTGAGTGATGGAAGGAAGATTCATGATAAAATAGTGGTATCAGAAAATGCATCCATCAATCTCATGACCTCTGTTGCATTGTCTCTTTGTTTTGCTTCTTTGAAAGTCGATATGAATTTTTTCTGTTGACCAAAAAATGTTTGACCTCTTTGGACTATTTTTTCTACACGTGTGTTGTTGAGAAATGCCTTTTCTTTTCTTTCTTTTCTTCTATGGATGGTGAGAAATGAAATAAGTTCAAACAATGCTAAATGCATTTTCTGGATTATTTAAATTGTTGATATTTTCAAAGAGGACGAACATTACTTGATGGATTGTGTCCTAACTTATAATTTACTTTCCAACTTGCTCCATTTGTTTGGTTGCCCACTTAGAGCATTGATTTTCCTTCATGTTGTGATGATTTAATATCATGGATTGTTACAGGATAAAAGGCTAAAGGAGCTCTTTGTTAATATTCCAACTTTAGATGAGCTTCATTCTATGGGAGCCAAGGGTTTCAAGGCTGATGTCATTATTGTAGATGCTAAGAAAGACAAAAAGCTATCCATGCTTAAGCAATTGATTGTGGCACTGGTAAAAGGGTTGAACTCAAATCCAGCTGCAATGATAAAAAAGATTGCTGGATTGGTAAGAATTCTTGAATAACCATTGTTCTATTAAATGGATATCTCATTTGAAGTTTTCAGTTGCTCTTTTTTCGCCCTTTAATTATCTTTACCTTTTTCTTCTTTTTTTGTTGCCCTCTCCACCTTAAACTATTTTTCTTTTTTACTGTGATGTAGTCTTGGTTATGCCAAGGAAATCTATTCATCCTTAACCTATTGTCAGGACATATTACAAACCCCTTCACATCTTGGCAAAAACTGTTTTCTTGCCTATGCAACTACATTGGATGTTTTTGTGCATGTTTGGTGCGGGCTTCTCAAACCACACATGTCATTAACTATTTGTGCTACAATGAAAAGATTTTCTTTTCTGTTTTTCACTTCCGCTTTAATTTACCTTTTTACTTGTAATTTAATTGCAATGTATTAAGGTAATAATTCCTTGTTTTGCAAGCCAATTCAGGGACCAAATTCTACCTAGTTTGTCGATCTTCTTAATTTTTTGTTCCATTATTCAGTCCAAAAATTGCTCTTTTCATTTTCATTTCTCTTGTTCCTGAGCAGGTTTCTGATTTTTATAAAAGACCAAATGTGGAGAGTCCAGCAAAAGCTGCACTAGAAGAAGCCTCCCACGTGTTAGAAAATCGAGGTGTTCAGTTGCTGGGGCAAATAAGGCAAGGGTCATGCTGTCCTAGGGCAATCTTGTTTAAAGTTTTAGCAGATTCTGTAGGTCTTGAAAGTAGACTCATGGTGGTAAGCTTTTAACTTCACCCAGTGAGTTCAACTGTTCTGCTCCATTTTTATTGAATGCCCAAAATTAGATAAAGATGCAATTTATTGCTAATTAAGATATACAATATCTGAAAGATTTCTTACTGTTTTTTTTCTCCCAGGGTTTACCAAATGACGGGACTGTTGAGTGTGTGGACTCATATAAACACATGTCTGTGATTGTTGTGTTGAATTCTGTGGAACTACTGGTTGATCTTGTGCGGTTTCCTGGTCAATTGATACCGAGTTCGACCAGGGCGATTTTTATGACTCATATTTCAGCAGCAGGGGAGAGTGACTCTGCAGAAAATGATTCCTGTGATTCTCCTCTAGAGCCAAACAGTCCTCTGTATGGTTTTGCAGAAAGAGCGGACCCTGACAGGTTAGCAAATAGCTAATGCATGATTTTTTCCAAAAATGACAATCTGTACAATCTGTTAATGGGAGTTCTGAAAATAGTAAGTTGCTATGTCTTATTTTTGATGCCACAGTGCTGAAAAAGATGAAAACCTTCAGTTCCATAAGAAATTAGAGGCATCTTCGAATGTGTCAGGCCCTTCATTGCGAAATATGATGTTGCGATCTGCCACCTCTATTGACAGAAAATTGAGGTAATAATATATATCTTCACCTGAGAAGTTCCTTCTTGCAATGTGAACTTGGTATGACGCTTCTTGTTTCTTGTTCTATTTTATTGTTTAAATTTTTCATTTCTTTTTGCTGACTTTAACCATACTATAGAGCAGAATGTTGTACTTGAACATGTTCTTTTCCTCCCAGCTTATCACAAAGTGAACCGAATATTGCAACAACTTTTTGGAGACGTAGCCGGAAAAAGGTCATTGCTGAACAGCGGACTGCTAGTTCAAGGTAATAGCATGGTTTCCCTTGAGAGCTTTTTCATTTGGTTTCACATTTACAGGGAATCAACATGAATGTTTGGAAGTCTAAGTTTTACTTCTGTCCCTGCCAATAGTACTCTATTAGGTGGGAATTTTCAATTCTTTCAATAGGTTTGCTGCCAAGAGTACTAATATATGTACTCTCTTGGTTCTTTTATTTTCCCTCATTCCTTTGGGGGAATGATCTCCTATCTTTTAACAGTCATAAGTTAAAAGAATAAGATCCCATGGTAGGGCTGTGGTATTATGGGCATAATGAACCTATTAAAGTATATTAATGTGTAATTCATAAACTTTATACAGGCCTGGCTGCGAGTTTTTCTTAAAATTGTTTCTTTTTTTGGGGAGGCAGGGATTTACCCATTTTAATCGTAGGGCTAAAGGCTTGAACTATATTATGGCATTTGATACCATACTTGTTATATTCTAGTTTTTTTTTTTTTTTTGAAATTTGTGGTTTATTTTTCTAGCATTTACCCCACAGGTTGGATGTTCTAACACTGCATTGGGTATTGTTTGGTTTGTGCCTTGACTTTGCATGTATGGTTTCTTAATTGTCATTTGAGTTGCCTGGCCAGTGTCATGCTTTTCCATTTATTCTATTGGGCGGATGTGGAGTTAGAGGTTTCATTCACATGCATGCAATTATCCACATTGATTTCTATGTACTCTGATTCTATTGATCTGATTAAAGGTGTGTTGTATATTCATTTTTCACAAGTCCTAAATATGGTTGTTCGTGGTTATGTCAAAGTTAAACTATAAAACCTGTAATGGTGAAGTTTTAGCTAACAACTTCATTGATCTTTGTTTTGCAGTCCAGAACATCCTTCATTGCAAGCGCGTGGTCGGTCCATGTTAAGTGGTGATAGACATTCAATTAGAGATTATGCTGATGATGTTGCTACATCGAGGTTCATACCTTTTTGTTCCTATTTTTTAATCACATTTGAGCATTATACTAGAAAATACTTCTTGATGTTAGTTGCCTAGTTGGTTGATTATCTATTTAGATTTCATTTTATGGTTTAGTTGTTTTATTCTGTTCCAGAATTATCTTTTTTCTAAAGCTAACTAGGTTGATGTTAATTAGTTGACTATCTATTTAGATTTCATTTTATGGTTAGTTATTTTATTCGGTTCCAGAATTATCTTTTTTCTAAAGCTAATTAGGTTCCAAATATGACTAAAATGGTTGGCATAGTGATTTTGGATCAGCTTGGTTAAGCTTCTTTGGTATTCCAGAATCCTGCACTCCCTGTCCCATAAAGAGCGTCTTGTTTGACTTCTTACACAGATTAAGAAAAAAATATTCAATCTTGTGACTGCTTTTAATGCTCTTTTAATTTTCCCTTGGGAGTTGCACCAAAGGGAAGATTGCATCATTCAACCAAAAGCATATTGTTAGATTAAGGACTTTCTCGTGGAAATAACTTTAAAATCTCAAACCAATTGGCAAGTAGAGAAAAATATAAAAGAACAAATATAAAAGAACAAGTACAATCAATCACATTAGCACATAAGAAATTTACGTGATTCAATAAATTAGGCCTTTTCCATGGGCAAGATGACCAAGGAAATTCACTATGAGAAAGTAGAAATTACAAGGTGTCATGCAAAATTACTCAAACCCAAGATCCCAAAATAATCTAAAACTCACATTTTCTCGTCTTTCTAGTCACCAAAGTATAGAGAATGGAGACATCTACGAATAAGCCTTAATCCTAAAACATGATAACTTTAGGCTTTTACATGTGGACCAAGTACATGATTATTTATTCTCATTTTGGCCCAGAATTTAAGAAAATCCCAACAAATCTCCACCTTGGCTTAAAGTGAGCTTACTTTCGAAACTTGAACTTCTTTATGATCACCTTCATCAAGCATCTTTCAAGTACCACACAAACTAATGAAGTCTAAGAAATGCTTGAACTTGACTACAAAGATAAGCGTCGTCAACATATCTGTAGGGTTTTTAGTTCAGCACATGTGCAGGGTTCTTAGTTGTAGTAATCTTCTTCATTGATATAAAGCACCTTGTGACATAATATTTAAAATGAAATAATACATAACATCAATATGTTTGGTCTGTTCATGGTAAATCTAGTTCTTGGCCAGATGAATAACTCTCCGGCTATCACAATGTATAACAGTCAACTCATGTGACAAACAAAGATTATCAACTAAACTTCTCAGCCATAAAGCTTCTTTCATTGCTTCTGTCAATGTCATATACTCAGCTTCTGTTGTAGAAAAGATAACAGTGGATTGTAAAATTGCTTGTCAACTAATGGCATAATCTGAGAGAATGAACATAACCTGTCAACAATCCCCTTATGTCTAAATTACCAGTGTAATATGAATCTACAAAGCCCTCAATATTACTTCTAGTATTACTACTCCTGTCATTTATCAAGCCAACATATGTAGTATCTCTAAGATAATAGGGGATTCATTTCTCATCATGCCAGTGAACTTCACCAGGATTTTTTATAAACATGCTGACCACACTAACAGTATGTGAAATGTCTAGACGAGTGTAGACCATAACATACATTATGCTTCCAACTGCACTAACACATGGAACACCTGATACGTGCTCCATATCCTTAGTTTTTGGTGACAAACCTGAAGATAACTTAAAATGGGCTGCATGTGTACTCACTGACTTGCAGTCTTGTATACTAAAACGCTTAAGTACCTTTTCATGATACTTTATCTATGGCAAGTATCTCTATACCCAAAATCTACTTAGTTGCACCCAAATTTCATCTCAAACTCAACTAATTTTTCAAATTGTTGATCTCAAACATGTTATTGAAAGCAATCAACATGTCATCAACATACAAGTACACAAATGAACCATCCAAGAGCTTTCTAAAATATACACAACTATCATAGTCACACATAAAGTAACCATGTCCAAGCATAAAAGCATCAAACCTTTTATACCACTGTTTCGGTGATTGCTTCAAGCCATACAATGACTTTTTCAATAAGCATACATGGTCTTCTTTAGATCATTTAGATCCTCTCCTCCAGCTTACTATATGGAAAAGCTGTTTTGACATTCAATTGCTCAAGCTCTAAGTCAAACAAAACAACCATAGCAAGTAATACCCAAATAAAGCTATACTTCACAACTGAAGAGAACATTTCATTGAAGTCAATTTCTCTTTATGTAAAGCCCTTAACAATTTAAACCTTGAATCCTTAACCTCTAAGATTCCATCTTTCCTCTCCTAAATCAATTTGCACCCCTGTGGTGGTTGAACAAGCACCCTTGTCCGGTTCTTATAAAGAGACTCAATCTTCTCATACATAGTAAACAACTATTGAGAAGATCCTTTGCAAGAAACTGACTCTTTATAAGAACAAAGCTCATGATTGTCAAGATTATCAAGAATATCTGTAACATTCAAGGCAAAATCAACTAGATCAGCATGACCCTCATAATTGGGGTTTTTATTTGTCTTCTTTGTCTTCCTATAGCAATACTGTAAGGTTGTTCTTTAGGTGCATTTTTAACAATAATATCCTGTACCACTTCCTTAAAAAGCTTATCTAAATTATCTTTCTACATTGTCTTTGAAGTTCTAACCTCAAGTTCCACCTGTTTGCTATTACTCTGGTTCATCTCAATATCAATCCCAATCGATTTCTTTTCCTTTTGAAACATATTAGACTTATCAAAGATCACATCCTTGCTAGTAATAAACTTAGGAGACTTGGGATTAACACACCACAATTGATAGCCCTTCACCCCAAATGCATAGCTTAGGAATATGCCTTTCTTCGCTATTAACCCAAGTTTATCTTCCTTAATATGAGCACAAGCAGTACAACCAAATACTCGTAGTTTAGAGTAATCAACAGGAGAGCCAAACTATACCTCATATGGGAACTTCAACTCTAAAACTGTCGATGAGGATCTATTAACCAAATAACAAGACATGCTATTTGTTTCCGCCTAAGAGTCCTTTGACAGTCCAACTTATAAAAGCATACAATGTGCTCATTTCAAGAGTGTCTTGTTCATATGTTCTGTAACCCTATTTTGTTATAGTGTATTCTTGACAGTGTGATGTCTAGCAGTTTCTTTATTCATGCAGAACTTATCAAACTTACTTGAGCATAATTCCCAACCATTAGCAGTTCTAAGCGCTTGATTTTCTTACTCGTCTGCTTTTTAATCAAGGCTTTTCATTGCTTGAAGGTGGCAAACACATCACCCTTTCTTTTTAGAAAATACACCCAGATCTTCCTACAGTAGTCATCAATAAATATCAACAAATACTGTGCTCTACTTTTGATAAAATAAGAGAAGGACCCCAATGGTTAGAATGAATATAATCCATAGTACCCTTGGTATAACAAATAACTATGCTAAATTTTACAATGCATTGTTTTCCATTTTCCATAAACACAATGCTTATAGAAATTTAATTTAACTATTTTCTGACCACTTATCAAATTTCACTTGCTTAAATCTTTCATCTCCTATTACTCATATGTCCTAGTCGTTTGTGCCATGACTAAATAGAATTATTATCCAAATCAACCACAAGTGATACACTAGTTGAATCCATAATTATTGAACCTTGAAGACGGTAGACCATTAACTAGCTTTTCTTTCACCCCGACAAGAGCACCAATACAAAATTTCAGAACTTCACCTTTAGTAGAATAACCATAGCCTTGGAAATCAAAAAGACTAAAAAAGAAATTAAATTCTTCATTTCTGGAACATCCCAAACCTCCAATGGCCTAACAATGCCATCATGCATTCTAATTTGATTTGTATCACTCCAACAACAAAAAGTTTTTTATTGTCTCCTAATAAAACAGTACCATTGACAACTTTATAAGTGTCAAACTAGTTTCTATTCGGAAAAATATGAAATGTGCAAGTCGAATCAAGATTCCACCCATCACTTGGGCTACCAATAGACATAACCAGAACACTTTCAACATCATCATAAATTTCCCCTTCATTAGCAACATTTGCATCATTAGGTTTTCTTTTTCCTCCTTTTATCTTTTTGCCTATGATAGTTCTTCCAAAAGTGCCATACTTTATGATATTCAAAGTATTTATTTTTTCTAGATTTCGATTTTGATCTAGACCTGCCTTTATTACCTGGATCTTTATTATTTGTTCTACCCCTCAATCAAGCCCTCAGCATGATCATTATCATAACTCTTTCACGTGTTTTTTCAACTCTTTAAAGTTCAAGGAAGCTTTGACATCTTCTAAATTAAGAATATTCCTTCCATACAACAAAGTATCAACAAAATGATCATAAGATGGAGGTAATAAACACAATAAAATCAAATCCTAGTCCTCATCTTTAGCCTTAACATCAACATTTTGCAAATTTAAATTTACTCTATTGAATTTGTTAAGATGGTCTTTAATGTGCATACCTTCTTTCATCCGGAGAGTATACAACCCAAGCTTTAGATACAATCTATTCATCAAGGATTTATTCATGTAAAGAGTTTCCAACTTTGTTTACAATCTAGCAGCTGTAGTCTCCTTAGCAACCTCTCTTAGAATCAAATCAGACAAACAAAGTTGAATAGCACTACATGCTCGTTCCATGAGATCTTTTTTCTCCTCATCATTGATTTCCTTAAACAAACTGTCTACGCCTTCAGTGCCTTAAATAAACCTTGTTGAACTAACAAGGTATGCATCTTAATACACCACATATTGAAGTTGTTCACACCATTTAATTTCTCTACATCAAACTTCGTAGTTGACGTTACTTTTGTCGCCATAACAAAAGTCAACTGATAACTAGGTAAGCTCTAATACCAATATGTTACGAAAACAGTCCTAGAATCTCAAACTAATTGGCAAGTAGAGAAATATAAAAGATCAAGCACAATCAATCACGCAAGAGCGAACAAGAAATTTATGTAGTGCGGCAACTTAGGCCTACTCTACAGGCAAGACGATCATGAAAATTCACTATGAGAAAAGGGGATTACAAGGTGTCATGAAAATTGCACTCTCTTCCAAGATCCAAAGTAACCCAAAATTCACATTTTATCTTATCTTTTTAGCCACTAAAGTGTAGAGAATGGAAGCACTTACAAATAAACCCTAACCCAAAAATATAATAATTTTAGGTGTTATACATGGACTAAGTACATGGATGTTTATTTTCTTACTTCGGCCTATAATTTAAACAAACTCAACAAAGTTTATCTCTTAAATAAGAAAACACTGCTATTTCTATTTAAATCATCTTAAATTAAGGACTAATAAGAGACTAAACTTAAAATAAAAGCACCTAGAGAATCTCAAGCTAAATTGGTAATTACAGAAATACCTTTGTGCACAAAAGTCATGATAGAATGTAGTAATTCTGTTTCTTTTGTCGTCTGCATCAACTATAGTGTTTAATATATATATATATATATATATATATATATTAACTGATTTTGGTAGTCTGTTTGTAAAGCCATCAAAAAACCATGCTGAAAATAATGACAAAAACAATATTTCCTCTTCTTAGTGGAAGGTTTCCATTCTAAATATTCATAGAACTGCTAATGCACTTGGAAGCTGCTCGCTCCTATTGAATTTTTCTTAGCCGTGAAACAGAAAAACAAGAGAAATAATGATTCCTCTTAGTTGTTAAGGCATGGACTCCTGAAAGCACACAAGACTTGAAAATTCTTTTGGTAGTCATCAACCCAACTCTCAATAATCTTCATAAATTGGACTTTTACATACGAATTTTTGTGCTTGCAACTTTTTTATTTACAGTTTTCTTGTTACCGTTTGTGCTTCACTTTTCTGAAGAATCTCATCATGCCTACAGAGGCATTTTTACATATTTATAATTTTCCTGAAATTTACCTTTCTCTTGTCTCGATACAGGGTCAATATTTTAGCAATTTAGTTCAGTGCATGCGTAAAACAGAGAGATTCTAACTTAATTTCTACCAAAAAGAGAACAACATTAAAAAATTGAAAAATCTAGTGCAACGGGCAAGACAATGTTAATAGCCGTTCCTGTCACCCACCTACCCATTCATAAACTGATTGATAAAATAAAAAAACAAAATATTGAAAGCATCACTTGTTTTCTTATTTCAAAAGCATATTTCCTTTGTAGTATGTACAACCCACGAAGACACACACGTCATATATTGATCTATGGAAGTAATTTATCAAGTATATTATTCTGTTATCTCTTTGTTTTGAACACAATTATAACTTAGTTGCTCATGTTTAAAAACTAATAACTTAGTCCCTTGATTCTTTTTAACTGCTGTCTTATCAAAGAAGTCTGGTTTTTTCCCCCCTTAAAACCCTGCTATGTTAGTTTTTATCAAATAATTTAAACGTCCAAGCATGCTTTTGGGATTTATTGAAAAACCAACCAAGGTTTCAGTTATACAATGGTCAATCAAAGTCAAATGACTAAATTATAGGTTTTCAAACACAGAGGACTAAGTATAACATACAACCAGGTTGAAAAAGTCAGAGACTAATGAATAATTTACTCTAATTTATCACAGGCAAACTCCCTGTGTTTTATGGCGAACTTTTTAATGTGAAATGTGTGCGCTTCATGGTTCTAAGCCAGTAAGTAATACTGATGTTCGTGTAATATTGTAATTGAGAATTGAGAAAGGAATATAAAAAGAGCAGAGGAAATAATGATATGAGGAAGGGTGGAGGCTGCATTATGGCATCTTTTTTAGCACACTCCCTATTCTTAAAACACACCAACAAGTGTTACTGCTTTATTATCCTAGCAGCTTGTGCATAATTTACCCGATTCTTTCTTTGTTTATGCATCTCTGGTAATAATGGTATATCTACTAATTTCTATGATACAATGGTGTATAGTTGATTAGTTGTGATCTGAGATTATGCTAATATTGGATTGTCAAGTGTAGCTACAGGTCAGAGGGTGCATCAACATCAGAAGCTCATAGAATGAGAAGAAGAAGTATTAGCATGACCCCAGAAATTGGTGATGACATCGTAAGGTTGATGTTTGTTTCATTATGACCGGTGCTTTATGTTGTGATGCTACTGTGCTATAGTTGTGTTTATCATATTTTGTTATTTTGACTTGATTTCTGTTTTGTTACAATTGGAGTAATCTATGTTGCTGTTGTAGAAAAACAAATTATAATATTATATTTGTTTAGATATGAGGCTATGATGTGGTTGCAGTAAGCTATGATCATGCTATGCTACTATGACTGTAGTTGTAGAAAATACAAATTAGGTTATTCTGATTTTTCTTTGAATAGATTTATGTAATCTTTTCTACAAATTATAATATTATATTTGTTTAGATATTAGGCTATGATGTGGTTGCAGTAAGCTATGATCATGCTATGCTACTATGACTGTAATTGTAGAAAATACAAATTAGGTTATTCTGATTTTTCTTTGAATAGATTTATGTAATCCTTTAACTAATTTGTCTAGAATATTAGGATATCAGTGTTAGAAAGATTGAAATTGGTTTTCGGTTTGAATGCCTCTTAATGGAGGTTTGCCTCTCTTTAAATAGTCAGAATTCTCCCTATTTACAGCCTAATTATTATTAATTACATGCATGATTTTCTCTATCAAATCATTCGAAATCCCTAACATTGCTCCACCAACCATATAAATCCCTAACATTGTTCTACTAACCACAAAGATCCTGTAAATATAAATTATTGCTATATATACAATATTGTCTAATATGGTAACATCCCTCCTCAAATTGATGTTGGTTGATCAAGAAGCATCAATTTGTCAATCATGAATTGATGGCGGTGACGAGAGAGAGCCTTGGTAAATATGTCAGCAGTTTGATGTTCGGTGGAAATGTGAGGAAGAGTAATCTCCTGTCGAACAAGTGCTTCATGAATGGAATGACAATCCACTTCAATATGCTTGGTGCGCTCATGGAAAACAGGATTGGCAGCAATTTGAATAGCACTGGTGTTATCAGCATAAAGAGGAGTTGGAGTAAGCTGTGGAACACCAAGTTCACCTAATAGCCCTCGAAGCCATTTAATTTCAGAACATGCAGATGACATGGCTCTATATTCAGACTCGGTAGATGACTTTGAGACACGTGCTTGCTTTTTACTCTTTTAAGAAATAAGAGAACTGCCAAGAAACATGCACCAACCCGAAACAGAATGACGAGTATTTGGACAACCAGCCCAATCAGCATCACTATAAGCCTCTAATTGTAAAGAAGTCCCTGAAGAAAAGAACAAACCATGACCAGACATCCCTTTAAGATATCGAAGGAGATGACGAACAACGGCTAAATGGGTTTGGCAAGGGGCTTGCATAAACTGACTAACCTGCTGTACAACAAATGAGATATCAGGTCGGGTAATAGTCAAATAATTCAAACTTCCTACCAGCTGCCGATACATGGAGGGATCAGGCAATAGATCACCATTCTCATGATGTAGCTTCAAGTTGACCTCCATAGGTGTAAGAACTGAGTTAGCGTCTGAAAGTCCAGCCAAGGAAAGAAGCTCCTGGGTATACTTATGTTGATGCAAAAGTATGCCAGTTGGACAATGCTGGGAGAAAATACTGCAGCGGACCAAGATCTTTCATATGAAAGGAATATTTGAGTTGCTGCTAAAGCTGCTCAATCAACTGAGAATCAGATCCTGTAATCACAATATATCGACATACACAAGAAATAGAACAATCCCAATATCAGTCTTGCGAAAGAAGAGAGAGTAGTCATACTGGCTCTGCGTGAAGGTGAAATCCAAAAGAGTAGTACGAAATTTTTCAAACCATGCCCGTGGTGCTTGCTTCAAACCATATAGAGATCGCTTTAAGTGACAAACCTCAGTAGAAGAGGAAGAAAACAAACCAGGAGGAGGAGTCATGTAAAGCTCTTCCTGCAAATCACCATGTAGAAAAGCATTCTTTACATCCATTTGACGAAGCGACCATCCTTTCGAGATAGCAATGGCCATAACAATACGGACAATAGTCATTTTAGCCACAGGAGCAAATGTTTCCTCATAATCTAGGCCATATTGTTGTCGGTTGCCGAGTGCAACTAGGCGAGCTTTATATCGGTCAAGAGATCCATTGACACCCATCTTAATGGTGTATACCCATTTGCATCCAATAGGTTTTACCCTAGAGGGATAAGGAATAATGTCCCAAGTATGATTATCCTGAAGAGCCTGAAGTTCATCTTGCATAGCTTGTTGCCAACACTCTTGAGTAGAGGCCTCAGAATAAGATTTAAGCACAAAAATAGTATTAATATTGGCCTGAAGAGCAGAATGTGAGAAGCCATACCTATCTGGAGGTTGTGAAACCTGAGTGGACCGTCGAGGCTTTTGTAAAACAGGATCAGATGTCGGTTCAGGAGTAGACAAAGGCAGTGGCTGACGTCGCTGATAGACAATTCCTGGCTTAAAACGATTAACAGTAGTAGACACATCATCAAAAGAAGGAAGCAACGCAGAAGAAGAAACTGAATTGCCACGAGATGGAAAGAAATATTGATTTTCAAAGAAAATCACATTTCATGAAATGCGAATCTTGTTATTATCCGCATCGTAACATACAAATCCTTTATGGGAATTACTATAGCCTAGAAAAGCACATTGAACAGCCTGAGCAGTAAGCTTATGGCGTTCGATGGGAGGTAAGTGAACAAAGCAAATGCAACCAAAAACATGAAGATAATTATAGTCAGGAGGGACTCCAAACAAACAAAAATATGGAGAATCAAGATTCAAGGTTTGAGAAGGCAGACGATTAATCAAATAGACAGCTGTAGATAAAGCTTCTACCCAAAATCAAGGAGGTACAAAAGATTCAAGCAGTAAGGTACGAACAACTTCTAAAAGATGTCGATTCTTATGCTTGGTGACTCCATTCTGTTGAGGAGTGTAAGGACATGAATGTTGAGAGATAATACCCTTTTGCTGTAGGAAGGATTGAAAGTCACGAGACATGTATTCTCCTCTAGAATCAGAACGTAAGATCTTAATTTTGGTAAAAAATTGTGTCTCTACAAGAGCAACAAAGGTTTGGAAAATAGAAAACACATCAGCTTTAGAATGAAGGAAATAGACCCAGGTGAATCGACTATAGTCATCAATGAATGTTACAAAATATCTATACTGCGCATGAGAAAGAACAGGACTCATGCCCCAAACATCTGTACGAATAATTTCAAAACAGGCAGAAGCCCGACTTCCTTGCATAGGAAATGATAAGGATTTGCTTTTACCAAGTTTACAAGAAGCACAATCAAAAGCCAAATAGGAGGAAAACTCATGTCTATTATTCAAATTGCCACTTTTAACAAGATGTTTCAAAATAACAGAATTAGGATGTCTTAATTTCTTGTGCCAAAGATGACTAGTACTGGTAATAGAAGAACAACCCAAAGATACTGAACGAGGTATAGAAAAAGACTGAAGAAGAAAAAGACGTCCCACTTTAGGCCCCGTTGCTACTACCTGTCCCGATACATGATCTGCACACGACAACCACGATGGTCAAAATGAAGGGAATAATCATTTTCTACCAATTGGCCAACAGAGATTAAATTGGCAGATAAGTCAGGAGACACAAAAACATTGGTAAATGCAGGACTTAGATTGCCAATGGCAGTAATAGGAATAGTACGACCATCAGCTATTTGAATATTCTGCTCACCATCATACTTACAAACATCCTGTAGTGCTTTAGAATTGTCAGTCATGTGATTGGAAGCCGCATAATCAATTAACCAAGGAGGGGGGAGTAGTTGTGTCTTACCTTGAAGTCCAAGAGCAGAAAGAGCGGAAACTATCATCTGTTGGACATGCTCTAGTGTAAGAGCAGAAGAAGACCCTGGGACAGCTGATTGATTTAGAGGCGTGGTCACAAGGTTGGACTGGTCACCAGTATACAAGGCATGGGCAGATCGATTCTGAGGTCGTATGCGACAGTCCTTAATAATGTGACCTTCCTTTTTACAGTAATTGCAGAACTTCTTGCTGCAATTCTTTGCTATATGCCCAAACTCCTTGCAACTGTAGCATTGTGGCGAGGATTTGAATCTACCTTTTCCTTGAGCTGCATAGGCCATATTGAATATCTCAGTACTGACAGTGTCTTGGGCAATGCCATGTTGTGAGGCAAGACGTTGTTCCTCACGCAGAAGCTCTCCCAGGCACTCATCCAAGGTTGGAACAGGTTTGCGGTTAATCAAACCGTACACTCAAATTCTGGACGAAGCTTCATTAAGAATTGGTCTTGTTTGCTCTCGTTATGGACCGCTTGTACTGCCCCCAATGCTTCCTTTGGAACCTTAGATTGCACCAGCCCAGAATAATCACTCCATAAATTTAGGAAACCCGAATAATACTGCTCAATTGTCTGATTCCCTTGGCGATAATTTCCAATGTCCAACTCTAATTGGAACTTTCGAGCAGAGTTATCTTGATGATATATCCGCCGAAGTAAATCCCACATTTCCTTAGCTGTATTGAAGGAACGGAGATTGTTGACCATATGAGGTTCTATAGAACTCAACAACCATGAAACAACCTTGGCATCCTTGGTTTCCCAAGATCCCAGTTCTATGGGATCAGCTGGAACCATAGAGGATCCATCCAAATGATTCCATAATTCTTTTCCTTTAACAAACATCCGAAACTGAAATTCCCAAGAAGAGTAATTTTTGCCGTTCATGCGAACAATGGAAGTTCTCTCTTCTGACATAACTAAGAAACCACAACAGCCTCAAAAAATAGACAAGATTAATGAAAACACTAATGCCACAAACAAGATGCTGATACAATTCAGCTCAAGCCAAAGAACCTCCAAAAAATGAATTGAATCAGCCCACAAACCAAGATGAGAATATCTCACAACTCTAGAAATTTAAGCAAGGAGCTCTGATACCATGTTAGAAAGATTGAAATTGGTTTTCGGTTTGAATGCCTCTCAATGGAGGTTTGCCTCTCTTTAAATAGTCAGAATTCTCTCTATTTACAGCCTAATTATTATTAATTACATGCATGATTTTCTCTATCAAATCATTCGAAATCCCTAACATTGCTCCACCAACCATATAAATCCCTAACATTGTTCTACTAACCACAAAGATCCTGTAAATATAAATTATTGCTATATATACAATATTGCCTAATATGGTAACAATCAGATGCTCTTCTCAAGAAGGAATTCTTTTCCTATTTGGATATTTATTTTCTACTAAATTTAGGATTATTAGGGTTTTGCTACCTATAAAATAGCAGCAATTCTATGTTCTAGTCAGGCTTGATATGGAATTTTATTGATAAAGTGTCCTGTGTTTGGCATGTAACTTCTCATCTCCCTCTCCTAATTCTTCCCAGTGCCCATTTGGGTCCAAGGGCAGGGTTGGTTTTTATGGCTTTTTGGGAAGAAAGCCCAATCCAATATGTTTGGTTACACAAAGCTGGCTACGGGCCTATGTGGGCCGCATTCTAGAAAACCTAGAAGCTAGTTTTTCTGGAGCTGCTCCATTTTGGAGCTTTACTAGCCTTTTTCTTTAGTATCATTTGTAACGGCTATTTCAACCTTTTTTTAGGGAACACTTATTTTCTACTAGCCATCTCTTGGCTATCTACTATTACAACATAGTCAAGCTACAACCACAACCACAACCATAACCACAACCTTATTCTCATGCAGTCTTACACTTGTTTTTGTTGTTCTCTTATCCAAGGCTATTCTGTTTCATTTGGTATACAGGCTGAAGTGATTCTTTACCCTTTCATTTGTAGTTTTTTCCTTGTACACTTTTAACCAAATTATCCTATCACCATGATGAAAAATGCTGAGCTGAGTTCCAAATTTCTTCCCTTTTATACCTCGAAAATGAGATTGCCAAAAATGACACACGGACACTCTTAACTTTTATAAGAAAGATGAAATCAGTGGAGGCTTCTATCAAGGTAATAAATGGTTAGTTGTTTTTGAGCAAGTACTTTGGGGAAATCGGGAGTTGTACATCTAGCCTTTCCAAACTTGGTCTCTGAATTTCAACTAGAGAGACAACCTAAAAAGACCTAGTACACAAATGTCTAGCAACTATATCCTATTCCACAACAATTGCCTTGATAAAAAATGATTCTAGCATTTACCTTCGACCGAACCCTCCAGGAGACTGCAGAAAGCCTCAGCCTTGGAGTATTAATATTTCCTTTATTTAATTGTTTTCTCTACTTAAAGATTCTTAATAGATATTTGGATTTATACTATTTACCATTCATCGGGAAGTAGTTTTTATTAGGAATCTACCTTTATTTCATATTTAGTTGGTTTTCCTATAACAGTATTTATTTCTCAAATGGCTCCAGGATCCTAATTTTATCAGTTCTGAAATTTCCTAGTTTGTACCGGGCACCTAAGACATTGCAAGTTGGGATGTTATTGATTGACGAGATAAAATTTAGCAGAATTTGGTTCTTCTTTGAGTGGTTTTCTCAATATCTTTGTGTTATCCTTGTGTAAATGGGTTATTTGGTTATCATGTTCAATGATAAAAGCTGTTGTTCAATTAGCCTTTGGTATTCATTGACAAAATTGCTCAAGCTGTTTGAAACTTTGATTGATTGATTGTGGATAAAATGTCTTGTTCTTATATGGTAAAATTAATCGACTATTTCAGGGCTGTACGTGCTATGAATGAAACTTTGAAGCAAAATCGTCTTTTGAGTGAACATGGCAATGATAGGTTGTTTACAAATAATTTAGATGACAAGGACAATGGCTCAGATCTTCAAAAAAATGTATGTTTTTTCTTTTTGGTACTTTTGTTTCTCTCCTTGGCGTAAGAACTTCTCTTTGCCTCTTATTGTTTATGTTCGTATTATTTTGGGTTTTACTGCCATTTATTCTTCTCCAGACTATTCATAAACATGGAATTTGATTTTAGGCACATGAGTGGCCAAGCATGGTTGGTTGCCTGCATAATTAGCATCACCAAACCAAGTAGATCTTATGGTCTTGTCTGTCAGCTTTGATGGATCACTATCCTTTTCAGTAAGAGAAGAGAGAAATCTTGCGTGAGTCCTTTGACATATGGATATGGGTTATGGACTCAGCCGTGCCTAGCTTACATGGTCATAAAAAAATTGTCACATCTCGTATATTTGTGATACCAGGATTGAATTGTCTATTCCACCACAAACAATCTAAGTTACTGGATGCTAGTCATTCTTCTATTAAATTTATCCTAATGTAGGTTCTGCACATAGCTAGGAAGATCCATTAATATACTTTTTTCCTTACTGTTGTTTCTTCACAGTGAGTTCCATGTGTTAGTTTAGTTATGGAAGTAAGTGAGGTTAAGTTGAGTCATTAGTCTCCAAATGCATAAATGGGCTTAGTGTAGTTATCCAACATTTGTTATCATCCTCCTATCATTCTTGGTACTAATTAATCAATTTGTGCATGAATCAGGTATCAAATTTTGATCTTGATGGTCGTGAGGGAATATCTGGTGGAAGGTCTGCTTTATATACCCATGAAAGTGACCACATAAATTCCCAGAAGGCAATTTCATTACCATCTTCCCCACATGAATATAGAAGTCAAACTTCCCAGAGCAGCAGATCTTCAGGCTTTGTAGCAAACGATCAATTGGTTACAACATGGAATAAAGTTCTTGAATCTCCCTTGTTCCATAGTAAACCCCTACTACCGTTCCAAGAATGGAATATTGATTTCTCAGAATTAACTGTTGGAGCTCGTGTTGGGATTGGTAAGCATCAGTACCTACATTTTTCAGTTGTTTTGTTGGCTTTGAATTTTGATTCTGTCAATACTGCAGTACAAAATTTACCTATTATAGTTTTACATTTTTTTGGAATGAGTCGGCATACAATTTTGTACTCTTTCAAGAGTCCTTGGTGAACAGTACTGTGGTGTCTCTATTGTAATTGCAGTAATAGCAAACAATGTGCTTGGATTGAAGGTTCCAATACACTGTTGGTTGTCTAAAATCTTAATAGATGTTTTCATAAAAGAGGAAAGGAACAGGCACGCATTTCATGGACTTGAAATTTTAATTGCTCACTTTAAAATACTTCCAAGTATTTTGATGGTTCACAATCCTTGGATTGTCTCGTTTTGGTTCTATCATGCAGCCCTTCCCGGGATTTCTTTTTTTCTTGGATAAATTTCCGTGGTTGAATTTGTTTTGCTACCCATGCTAATGACATTAGAATCTTGTCTTTTATACTCGTTTTATTTTTTCATTGATAAATTGAAATAGAATGTTTTGATTGTTGATCTTTTCCCATTATTATGCAATGATCTACAGGTTTTGAGTTTATTATCTCTCCTTTAAACTGTCATAAATAGCTGGCCAGTGACCTTGGTTGCAGTTTCACTGGATGAACCCTCATCAACCACCATTCAGATTTAAAGATATGATATCAGTCCAAATATTTGAGCACAATCTCATATGCATACCATTCCTGCAACTTTTATGTCTTTAGTTCTCCATTTATTTGGGTGGTGTTTTGTTATGAGGAAATCATAACCAGTGTTTTCTCAAGCTGATGGCAGCAGGCATTGTTGTTCACTTTCTTACTATTATTTTACGGGCGGTTGCTCTGCCATCTATTAGTGTACCCTTGAATTCATGGTTCATCTTTGATTTCATGTTCTCATTTTGTGTCATCCAGAATTTAATATACAGATGCATGCTTTTATGAAGAGTCTGACCCCAACCCACTCTAAACTTCCTAGATGGCTGGAGAAAATAGTGAGAAAATAAAATAAAAAAGAGCTATCTAAATTGTGCAATGTAGGAAGCTTGAACAACAGATAAGATTTGTTGCTTAGCTGAATAAACTGCGGTGAAGAAAGTTTGAATGTCGCCTATATTAAAATTTGAACATATCTGATGGAAGGAATGATGCGCAAAGCTTAGCTTTCCATCAATGCAGCTCTTAGAGCCTTATCCTTCCCAACTCCCTCTCATCCTCTCCTTACTTCCTGCACTATAGTCTAAATTGATAATCAAAGCAGCATCTTGTATATGGAAACAAAATTAATATTCTGTTTTTGTGGGGTAAAGTCATTTATATATAAAATGCTTTATTGATTTTAGCTGTCTTGATTGTATATAGGGTTTTTTGGGGAGGTATTTCGTGGCGTATGGAATGGTACGGATGTTGCAATCAAGGTCTTTCTAGAGCAAGATCTAACTGCTGAAAACATGGAGGACTTCTGCAATGAGATATCAATTCTAAGGTCTCTCCTTATTCACATGTGGGTTGCTTTACTTTTATCCTCTCAATATTTCTGACTTTATCCTATGATTTTTTGCATGTGATTTCTTCCAGCCGTCTTCGACATCCTAATGGTATTCCTCTTATCTGCTAATTGCTCAAGTTGTATCATTTATATTTCACTTATCTAAGATTTCTTGAAGTGATGTCTGCATGTATAACTTGGAATTGTGAATTTAACAAGATCTACCGCCTCAGAAAAAAAATAGGAGGGATCTTCTTGTTACTGTTTTCTGGTTGACTGGCAAGCTTCTTACCTATTTTTCTGATGGAGAATGAATGGAAGATTTTCAAGATACTTGTGATAGGAAACTTAGAGATTACTTAATTGGAAAATCTAGGTATATTGGGCTATTGTAATATTTAGACTTATTTGAGGATTTTATATGGGTAAATTAGAAAAATAGCCCTGAACAGTTACCTCCTTCACAATGTTACCCTTACTGATTTAGGCAATTAATTTTGTTCTTAGCATTACTTAATGTTTGCAGTCTCACCCTTCCATTCAGTCTTTGCTAAAAACAAACAGATTTTGGATTTTAATTATTTGTTTTCTACTTAGTTTAGAACTTTTAATTTAATTAATAATTTCTATTTAGGAATCTCAATGCTAGATGTATTCTATTAATTAGGTAAGTTTTGATTAGGAATCCTTATCTATAAAAGATTTTAGTACTACTCACCCTGCCTTGGCTTTTGTTGTGACCTCATAGCTGCTGGTTTTGCCCTTTTTGGATTTTCCATTTTGATGTAGCACTGATTTGATTGGATGCTGAATATGGTTTTTGTTCAAACATAGTTGGTCATTTGAAATTCCATATGTTCAGTACCTTGCTTTTAGTTTGGTGTCTGTGTGAAAAGAAGTGAAATTCCTGTCCATACCTATTGAGTGAAAATTATGGGAGATTGATATATGACAAAAAAAGAGATGTTACTTTGGTATCAGAGCCTAAGCTCGACCCAAACTATTAACATCAATTTTTTAATCACCAAATCACCCTAAATTAATAACAGGTCCAGGAATTTGACTTTCATAACCCCGTTGAGCTTTTTGGTTGGATTTGAGACCCAGCAAATTAAATGGAACAAAGACTCAATGAGCAACTTCAAGCTGTGGAATGCTGAATTGAAGTAATGTTGAGTTTTTCCCGAGAAGAGGAGAATGTTGGAGAATGAGGAACATTTATAAGAATTTTCTTTCTAGTAAAGTAGGAGATTTGTTCTACTTTCTTTGAATGCTATTTGGTGGATCTAGTTACTTAGGTTAGTATGTTATTTGTTTTATATTAAAAAAACGTCATGACAATGTTCAGTAGTAGTTATGGATTTTATTTTGTTAAGACCTTAATGCATTTTCTTTCCCATTTTAGGGTTTAAATAGGGTTTAGGTGCCTATATATAACGGCACTAATCTACTATTTTGAGGTAGTTGAAGGTTATTGAGAGTTGAACTTCTTTTTTCTCCCTTTTGTATTCTTCTTCTCCACCTTTATTCCTCCTCTCCTAATTCCTTCCTATCTTTCTTCTACATTTTATTTCCTGACATCTGAACCAACTGATGCTGGTTGTTGCAGTTATCTTATTTCTGGGTGCTTGCACAAGGCCTCCACGCTTATCAATGGTGACTGAATACATGGAGATGGGGTCCTTGTATTATTTGATCCACTTGAGTGGCCAGAAGAAGAAGCTTAGCTGGCGGAGGAAGCTAAAAATGTTGTGTGATATATGCAGGTGTGTTTGTCATGTCCTAATTTAGAAAATGCTTCTGTGGATAAGCATCTTTGCTTGTTTATTTTGAGGAACTAACTTTGAAAATTTGTGGTCTTAGCTAAACAATTTTCTTGAATGCTAACTTCTCTATTCTTTTATCATGGTTTATATGTGACATCATTTTTAAGAATATAATATTATGCCTAATACCTCCCTTGGAGCTTGATGAGTAGAGATAAAGAACACTGCTCTCTATATAGAAGAGAAACTTGACATGATTGGGAAAGGTTGATACACAACATCGCCTATGGGATTCAAATAGACAACTGAAGCCAAGAGATGCTTTTAAATGATTTTTTCTTGTGTGGCTAACTGATAATGAGAGCCTATATATGTAATTGCCAACTATCCTTGACTCCTATCTGGGCATTTTGACTGCTACTTGTTATCACCATTGAAGCTTGTGTGTGCTGGGCAACTTATTAGTTGTTAAAAAAAGGGTTCCACTAGCATTTGACTAAGCTACATTAGGTAATTAATTACAAGTTGGCATTCAGCTGTGTTCTGATTATATAATATTTTATTCTTTTGCTCGTCGTTAAGGGGGTTGATGTGCATGCATCGAATGAAGATAGTTCATCAGGATCTTAAAAGTGCAAATTGCCTTGTGAATAAGCATATGACAGTTAAGATCTGTGATTTTGGACTCTCCAGAGTAATGACAGACACACCAATTAGGGACTCCTCGTCTGCTGGAACTCCTGAATGGATGGCACCTGAACTAATTCGTAATGAACCCTTCACTGAAAAATGTGATATTTTCAGCCTAGGGGTGATAATGTGGGAGCTCTGCACACTAAATAGACCATGGGAAGGTGTACCGCCAGAAAGGGTATGCTTAGTCGCTCTCATTTCACTTCAGAATTTTGTGTTTTTTTCTCCTTGGGGCAGTTGCGTGATAGAATAATGTGTTTCTTCAGGACCTTTACTAGATTTATCTTGTATGTTTCACTCTTTCTATCAGGACTCCCTTTTTTCATTCCTCGACTCTTTTGCTTCCCATATTTCTGCAATTTGACTTGTAGTTCATTTGCTTTATCCTGTGTAGGTAGTTTATGCTGTTGCGAATGAGAGATCCCGTTTGGAGATTCCAGAAGGTCCACTGGGCAAGCTAATATCGGGTAACTCTATCTGTGGTTACAGGCAAACAGAGATCGTTTTAATTTTTTTTATTAACTTTGCATGAGCCCCAAAACGCGTGCTTTGCTTGCGATAATTGGCTTTGAAGAATAATTTCAAAGAGCACGTTGCTTGCCCCATTCCCAGTTCCTCCATTTGGAATTTCTCGTTTAAATAAATGTTATTTGCTACCCAATTATAATTATTTTCATGGGTCGGATACTAGAGTTGTCTTAAACCACGTATAATGCGCCTTTTTTTTTTTTTTGCCAGATTGTTGGGCAGATTCGCATTTACGGCCAAGCTGTGAAGAGATACTCTCTCGATTGCATGATTGCGAGTACGTGCTTTGCCGATAAGTATGTTTCTGGTGCATATAAAACGTGGTAGAGGTGTCGCAATGTTCTCGGCAAAGTTGTAAACTCGTAATTTTCCAAATCATTGTGAAAACATAAAATTCTTCAATTTTTCAGTATCGTTTTTGTGCAATTTTCTACGAGATAATGAAATAGAAAAAAAAAAAAAAAAGAGTTTCGATTGCAGTTGGCAATCTAGAACGTTATCTGCTCCTTTCAATACGACGCTAGAAAAAGAAAGACAAAGGAAGGATCTAAAATATTGACCATACCTATTGATTGAGTAATTGCAAAAGGTGCCTCATTGCAAGGCATTCCGCAAGAAGACCAGCTCCTGGAAGCGACAGACTCCTTTGATTGGCAGGCTTAAAATTCTTGTGGTGGCCCATAATCAAAAGCTCATACAGGCTTAAATTCCTGATTCCATTCAAGAAGAACCTCTCCCACTGGCTCAAATCCACCTGCCCACATGGTGTCGTTTATGCAAAACCTCTTGTTTACAATCCAGCTGCATCTTCGACAGTCGAGGATAACAAGCAAGGCAGCTCAACGCTTCGATGGTTTGTGCCCACTTCTGCAGTCTCTTCAACCCTTATCCTGATTTCCTCCAAATTTGGACAAACAAACATCAAGGCCAGTCATCGGCAGTGGAGTCATAAGCTCACCGGCACCAATCCATAGAGAAAGGTACTTGAGCCCTTTCCAGGACTTGCAGAAAATTCTATTTCCATTGCTTTGCTTACAGGATGCGAAGAATACTTGCACTTCTGCTTTGTGCTTGCGTACTCATGCTCCTCTTCGCAACCATCCCGGACACAATCAACGTGTAGTCTTTCAATCAGATCCTGAACAGGCTCCAGTGATCGCAAAGATGCTACAGCGCAACCAGATATTTTGACCTCTATCAGAGTCTTATGGAGCAATGAGGCCATTATCCTCATTCCTTTCATTGTAATCTTCTTGCATCCCTCAACTTCAAACTTTGCCAGTTTACAGGCACCCTCTACCAATCTTGATCAACCCCATGTTCGTCAAATCTGCCGAGGTTTTATAGACAATGACTCCAGGCCTGAACACAAGCCAACCCCATCAAGCTGCGTCTCAATGGCCACACAAATCCCATGAAACTGCCCCAATTTAAGCAGTTTCAACTCAGTACATTTTGAATGAAGCGCTTCCAAAGCCGAAGCACTTCCCTGACATGCTGGTATACATCCAGAACCAACTCCTGTAAAAGAGCAAGGACAGCGAAAAAATCCACTAACCCCGCTTTACTAATCCTTGCATCTTCCTTCGTGCACCCATCATCTTCAGGTTCCCCTCTAGTGCTCCCCAAGGACGCCATATCAACGAGATGCCAAACCCTTAATTTAAGACAGTTAGCAGCAATAGCTAGCAAGGTCTCGTCACCAACGCATCCAATGTAACCTGGATCGAAGATACAAACAATTAATAAACTTGGTTGGACCAGTGCAAGCTGCAGTGATTGCGTGAATCTCATCAGACTTGGAACCAGCAGTTGAAAGATCCAAGGATGTCAAGGCCTTGGACACGCTGGGATAGGCTTGCAAAACTGGAGGGATATGCTCAGTCTAGTAATAAAAACAGGACAGGTTGAGGCTAGTAAGGGCCTGGCAGTGCTCAAAACAGAGGGACTAAATCATTTCCAAGACGAAGGGACGAGGAGCGTTGATGCGAAGGGATGAGCTTGACATGGCTCGATCGCGGCCACGAGGATGGAAGGAGATCTTCTTAGTTTAATATGCCCGATAACAATTGTTTTTTTTGGTTATATTTGGTATTATTATATTTAAATAAATATATATTTATTATTTATAAATACATAATTTATCTTTAATATTAATATAATATAATATTAATGAATATAGAGCACATATAAAGTCTATGACACAAAAATACTTTGTCAAAAAAATTATAAAGTTTCTAAAATGTTTCTAGTCGATTTTTTCTTAAATACTGAATATTCATTAGAGTTATAAATTATTAAATTGATAATAAATTATATTTTTAAATTCTATTTAATTATAATTAAAATTTATATTTGAGCCAACATATTAAGAACATAATGGATCACACACATTAAGAATTATTGGTCAAAAAATAAAGGACTAGAATATAATTAATACATATATTATATTTCTAGACCTAGAGAAATCAAGTAAGGACTTGATTGTGTTAATTTCTAAAATTATAATGAATTAATATATGAATATTATTTAAGGAAAAATTAATATTTTACTAATTTATAGGGTATTTTAGATTTTTCTATAAATAGAAAGCTATGCCTTTTATTTTTATGAGTTGTTGCCTATTAGATAGAAAAGCTACAAAAACACAGAATTAGAGCTAACATTCTATGTATAGTAATCTCTCTCTTCTAAATAGAGATTTAGAAGATGTTTCACGTGTGATTTGCGTGGATTACCGTTTAAGATCAAACAATTAGACAACTTATAGTTTGCGACAACTCAATATTTAAAGAATTATTAAAAAAAAATTATATTTTCAAGTAATAAATCTCTAAATTTTAGATTTATTTAATAAAATTCTAGCTACCCTTAAATAATTTTATTTTATAATTTTTGTTGTTTGTATGATATTTGAAAAACTAACGGATCGAAGAATTCGAGAATAGATGGTGGTGGAGGTTGCCAAAGGGAAGGCAAATGAAGACGGTGGTGGAGGAGGAAAGGGTCTGAGGTGGCGAAGGATAGGAGATCCGAACGAGAGAGTAGAGAGGGATCGAGGTTAGTCATCGATATGAAACAGGTAGGAATCATGTGGATATCACACGTATTGCCACGGAATGTGAGGGAGGTGCGGGTGCATCTCTCTAGAGCTAGGAATTTCCTGTTTACCAGGGAGAGCGAATTTCAGGTTCGAGTATCAGAAACTAATGTAAAATGGTTGACAAAATCACATTCGACAGATCGTTGAGGGTAGTAGCCACAGCCCTTGCAAATGCCCTTTTGCCTTAACAACCAACTAACGTTCCTGTTTACTTTTGGTTTGGTGGGTTTTTGTTACAAGTTTCAGGGTTGATTTCAAAAATAGAGAGAAAAAGAAAGATGGGTCTTCCCATGAAGAGGAGGAGAATGTATGGAGGTGGCACACTGTTAAAGGGGTTTTGATTTTGCTGCTGAATCTGTTTTTAAAGTGTTTTTTATTTAAAAAATATTAAATTATTTTTTATATGTTTTTAATAATTTTAATCAACTAATATTAAAAATTAAAAAATTATATTATTTTAATATATTTTAATTTAAAAAGTATTTTTATAAACCATATTAATATTAATTTTTTGACCATCATGAGTTTATTTATTTTTTTAACAACTTATGATTTAAGTTTATTTTCTAAAGAATTTTATACACTATCATATGATATATGGAAGGCTAATACAATGACATTACATAAATGAGAGGTGGGGATAACGGTGGTAATGTAGAGCCACATGATTTTATCTTAACTAAATTGTTCTATTTTTTTTCCAAAATAGTTTTCATCCTATTTTATATCACACTTATTTAATTATGTATTTTCTTTTAAGAGAGTCACAAATAACATATACATGTTGTGAAGCATAAATATCGCCTACACCTCACTAAACTATGCTATTTTTTAAAATAAAATTTGAACTGTTATTTCCTCATTTGTTTTTTACTGTGCTGCTTTAAAAAGAAAAACCTCATTATATCTATTACCTATGCTTTATATCTACTAAACTATATAAAATATTATTAGTTTTTTTTTATGAATATCATATCATATTTTATTTTATATAATAATATTTTAATTTAATCATAGTATTTTCATCTTTTAGCATTGATAGAACTTAATAGTATATCAATAAAATTTCAATATTTGAATTAAATAACTTTTTTTCAACAATTTTTTTACATCTTACATTGGTCATTTTTAAAGGAGACAAGAATACAAAAAATAAAAATACAACTTAAAGAAGTTTGAGAATCATAAACTAACATTCAAATGGAGCTTAAGCCTCAGGCTACAACATTGAATGTTAAACTTGAAGGTCAAGAAATACAAGAACTTTGTAGATTTGGTAGGACACGTCATGCGCCAATGATATATAGACATCTCATGGAAGATAAAAATGATGAGCATCTCATACTTGATGAGCTTACCAACTATATAGAAGCAATATCTAATATTGGTTTTAAGAAATTTCTTCAGACTATGAAATTTGAGATGGATTTCATGTATACCAATCAGGTATGGATCTTAGTTGATCTATCTAAAGGGATAAAACTCATTGTACATAAATGAATCTTTAATAGAAAGACTAATATGGATGGAAATTTACAAAGATATAAAGCTATACTAGTTATTAAAGGTTATAAACATAGACAAGAGGTTACATTTGATGAAAACTTCTCTTTGGAAGCTATATTAAAATCTATAAGGATCCTGCTTGTTATAGTTGCATACCATGACTATAAGATTTGACAAATGGATGTCAAAACTACATTTTTGCGTGAGAATCTTCACAAAGATGTGTAAATGACAACCTAGATATTTTGAATCTAAGTAATTTGTCAATAAAATAAGCAAGTTATAAAAATCAATTTACAGACTTATGCAGGATTCAAAGAGTTGGCATATTTATTTTTGATGAGATAATCAAATAATTTGATTTCATAAAAAAAAATATAGATGACCCTTGTGTTTATAAAAAAAGATTAGTGAAAATGGAGTTCTTTTCTAAGTATTATATGTAAACGACATCTTATCGATATGAAAATATATTCTTTTACTCTAATCAATAAAGATTTGGTTATAAAAGATTTTTTCCATAAAGGATATGAGAGAAAAAACTTATATACTAAAAATAAATATCTATAGAGATAGAATTAGAAGGTTGCTTGGATTATTCCAATCCACATATATAGATAATATGCTAAAATGATTTAGCATAGAAAAATTGAAAAGATGATACTTACTTATTTTACACAAAAAAATCTCTCCAAGGACATGTGCCATAAGACATAAACTAAGAGAGATAAGATGTAAATAATTTTATGTTCTTTGATTATAGGATCCATCATATGTGCAATGTTATATACAAGACAAGATATATTTTATGTTTTGGGCAAAACGAGTACATACCAATATGATTATAGGATCATAATACATTGTTAAATGGTATATTTGATATTCAAATATAAATCAATCAATTATTAACTTGATAATAAATTAACTTATTTAATTTATATAATCCTATATTATTTAGGAATGTGATTTATATTCGGGCCAACATATTAAAAATCTAATGGGTCACACACATTATGAACCATTGGTAATAAATTACACTAGGATGATTAATCAAGTATGACTTGATTGAAAATAAGTATTAGAAATTAAGGATTAAAATATAATTTATCTTAGAGACTACAATTTTAAACCAAGAAAAATCAATTAGGGACTAAATTGCATAAATTTCTAAGATTATCCTAAAATAATATAAGTATATTATTCAGGGGCAATTTAATATTTTGTCTTTTAAAGGGTTCCTAGGTTTTCTCTATAAATGAAATATTATGCCTCATATTTTAATATGGGAGTGTCCTCTAATGGTCATATTGATGTTGGGCTACTTGATTTTAGGTTGGAAATGTAAATAAGTGAAGTTCTTGATGTTGTTTATTGTCAGCCTATGGGCTAACTTTGAGCTCAAATTTGCATCTCTTTATTACATGGAAAAATAAATTTATCATATGTAGTTTTAAATTTTAGAATGTAATGTTTTTAGATTATCTAACCATGCATGCATTGGGGTCTTGTACAAAAAGTTATGATTGTTTTTGTTTGCAAGCTTTTGTTCTTGTTTGTCTATGTTTCTAATGAGTAAAAAATGTGTGTTAATTATTAATTTTCTAGTTTTCTATCAAAATCATTTATTTTTATCCCAATTCTATCATTTTGGTTTTTATCCCTAGACTTAGAGGGTTGTTCCAAGTATATAATGATCGTTTAAACCATGTAAGAGGATCTTTTGCAAAATTTGAATGAAAAAGTCTCTGACTTGGTCTTTTGATACCTTGTGCAATTATGCATCTCCTTGCATGTGGTGAAATTTTATTCATGAGCATTGTATCTCTATAGTGGCGAGTGAATTTGTATTTTTAGAGTGGTGGGTTATTTGCATCTGTATATTTTTGGTTTTGTACCTTAAAGTGGTGAGAAAAAACTATCATTTATGTGAGTGAACTGTTTTTACTCTATATTCCTACTATCACAGTATTAAGGTGGTATTATAGCTTAAGATTTATAACCATTTTTTTTTTCATGGATATCATGTGCAAGAATTTAAGAGGGACTTTCATCATCTTGAAATGGATGAAATGAGAAGGCAAATCCAACAATTTTAGGAGCATATTAACCAATACGAGAATCGAGATGATGATCATAACAATGACATTAAAATTAGTTATTCTAGTGATGGTTCTTCTTCTCTATATCAAAGAAAAAGGAATATAAGGTTATATCAAGATTCTAATATAAAAGTTGATATTCCTTAATTTAAAGGAAAAATACAACTTGATAATTTTATTGATTAACTCCAAACCGTTAAGAGAATTTTTAATTTCAAAGAGTATCCTGATGAAAGAAAAGTGAAGTTGGTGGCTTTTAAACTCAGAATATATGCTTATTTATGGTGAGGGAATCTTAAGAAGTAAAGGGCTCGTAAGGCAAAAGCAAGATCACGTCATAAGAGAATATGAAAATAGAGTTTAAGAGAATGTTCTTGCTTGAACTATCAACATGAGACTTTTCTCAAGTTTTATAACCTAAAGCAATGGGTTGACCATGAAAGAGAATACTAAAGAATTTGAATTTCTCATGCTAAGGTGTGATATTGTTAAGCTTGAAAAACAAATAATAGCCTTATTGAACATTCAATGATGTGAACAAACTTGTTTTGAATATGAAAAAAATTGTAAAAAGATGCTATAAAG
Organism: Populus deltoides; assembly: GCA_015852605.2. Classification (NCBI taxonomy): domain Eukaryota; kingdom Viridiplantae; phylum Streptophyta; class Magnoliopsida; order Malpighiales; family Salicaceae; genus Populus; species Populus deltoides. The sequence goes on along the minus strand of CM027571.2, from coordinate 20,371,737 downwards.
ATTGGTTAAGAATTAACATGTAAGGAGTGCTCTTCCAACTAGGAGACTACTTCATTCTCTAAGAACACTATAATTATAAAATCTTCCATTTTTAAGGCTCTAGAGAAAAGAAGTGTTGGGGATGGTTCTAAAACACATGTTCCTCAAATTCTAATTAAAAAAAAGTATTTTAAATGTTAAGGATATGAATATATTGCTTCTATTGTTTAAATCACAAAATTGTTATTATTATAAAGGAATAGATAACTAGCAAAGATGATTTGTTAAATGAATCAAATCAAGAATATAAAGTGACTTATGTTGATCAAGGTCAATTACTTATTATTCAGATAAGTTTGAGTCTTATTTATGATGAGAGTGAAGATTAGGTTTATTGCAACCTTTTTTACACCCATTGTAATACAAATGAGAAATTTTATGATATGATCATTGATGGTGGAACTTACACTAATGTTGTATCTATTAATATGGTAACCAAATTATAGTTCAAGATGAAGCACACCTTTATCAATATAAATTGAGGTGGCTAGAAAGGAAGTATGAACGAAAGGTAACAAATAAATGTCTTGTTTAATTTGCAATTGGGAAAAAGAATAATGAGTAGGTCTGGTGTGATGTAAGTTCTATAGATGTATGTCATTTGTTGCTTAGATGTCAATGACAATATAGTAGAAAAGTTCAACATGATGGTTAATGTGGATCAGCCCATGAACATCAACAAGGATCCATTACATGTTTCAAATGGGCCAATTACAAGGTCGAATATAAAGGCATTGAAAGAAGTGTTAAATAGACTAGTCTTGCAAGTTTCGGCCAAGGAAGAAATTAGAGATCCCTTGGAGCATTAAGAGGAGGCCTTAGTGCATTTAATTTATGTACAAGTGGGGCCCAATCTAACATTATTTGGGTCATGAATGTTCGACAACAAGGCTGCTAATTTTGCATTAGTTTCGACTAGCCTTGTCTTTCTATTATTTCCATGTGCTTTGTGGATTCCATATTAATTATGGATTTTCTATTGTGTATGAGAACATCAATTATTTTCTTTATGTATTAGGATATCTTTTTTAAATTTATTCCCATGTCAAGTGAGGAGAGGAGAATACACAACAAAAGAAAACAAAGAATCGTAGCTTAAAAAGAAAACAAGGTGGCATAAAAGATTCATCAACTCAAAATCAAACAATGGCCATAAAACCCACACGAAACTTATTAATTTCACAAACTTCATTCAAATAGCATAATAATTCAAACGAATCAACACCAACCCAAACATAATCCATGAATCAAAAATCAATACTCAAAATCGACATAAACCCAATATTTAATGTTCAAATAGCAATCACAACCTTAAAAAATAAAACCCACAATCCAACACAAATTATCAAGTCGTTTCAAGAGAAAAACACATATCAAACCAAAACAATAATGTCCAAACAATCCAAAAATCATACACAATAATAAACATTTTGTCCTAAATTTCACAACATTATAGTGATTTGTTCAAAAAATAATTTTAAGTTATAGATCGACCTCTCGAGGTGTTTAATGTGTTCAGAATATATTGAAATTGACACTAGAAGTATAGGATCAATGGTGACGCGTGATCTCCACATGCCGTCACCACCACTAGTGCGCTGTTATAGCTGAAAGAGCTTGAACTGATTTATCTGAAATGCCTCTATCTCCACTTTGCTCCTATACTAGCAGTGACACACACCGTTGCTCAAGGGAGGAGATCTAGTGGTCCAAATTTTGCGGTATCTTCTCTCTCTCAATTGGTTTTTTGCCTTCGTTTAGTTCTTCTCTCTACATTTAATGGTTGTTATGATATCACTATCACTTGTGAACGATGCTGAAGCCTGTCTTCGTGGTTGATAAAGAGGTATTGGTTGATGAAGAGGTTGTTAGGTGGAGAGACTATTGAGTTTTAATCATAATTGGGTTAATAGGTCATCAATGGTGTTGTCTTGGGTTTGGTGTTATTGATAGTGGAAGAGGCTAGGAACAACAACGTTGAGGTTGGACCATGACTGGTTTTGTTTTTTTTTTTTAAAAAAGGAGAAAAATCTAAGGGAGCCTATTATAGAGTGTAATGAAGGATGATGGTTTATAGAAGGTTGAAGATGATGGGTGTATGGAAGATAAAATGGGTGGAGGTTTCAGTGTAGATGGGATGAGAAAGTTGAAATGAGGTTATCACATTTTTTTTGTTTTGTTTTTTTTCTTTAGGAGAAGTGTTTTTTTATATGTATGAATGCTCTTTTTTTTCCCCTTCTATTGCTTCCCCTTTTTTTTGTATGAGATTCTCTCACTATTTATAGAAAAAATAATTTTTATTGTTCCTCTCAGTTGCTTGATCCCCAAGCAAACTTGGTGACCAAGCAACCCGAAAATCATTTTGGTCCTTCATTTTCTTTCTTTACATTTTGATCCCTTTGTCCATATAATTTTTATTTTTGATGTATCTTATTTTTTTTATTTTTTTATACTTTTTAAAAAAGCAACTTCAATGTCAACTCAATAAGAAAAATTGATCAATGATTTTGAAATGAGTGCGTTAAAAATCGAACGCGTTGAAAGAAAGTTTTTGAATTTTTAATTTTTTTGAAAAGATGCTAAAAATGCCAAAAATAATTCAAATACATCAAAAATATATATTTTTTGGATTTGTTTTGTTGTTTTTGCTATTTTTTGGATTTTTCAAAAAACAAAGTTAAAAAAGAGGGTAAAAAATCGGGTTATGACAACACATGTCAATTATTATTTCTCCACATGTTATATGTTTGAAGACTATTGCTGCTACCACTGTTATTGATCCTACTAAATTGCTATTATTGCTGAGCTACTACTATTGTTTTCTTGTTGTTTGCATAACAATTCCTCCCCTTATTAAGTATTATTGTCATCAAGAATCCAAGTTGAAATAAGGGATTCATCCAAATTCTCCTAGGTGGCATCTTTTGCAAATATATTGGACCATTATATTAGAGCCATCATGACTGCCCTGTTATTTCTTTTGATCAACTTCCTATCCAAGATTGCTATTGGAAAAATCTCCACTCTCCCAACATGATACAAAGTAGGAAGATTAATAGTAGTCATTATATTTTCATTTAATTTCTTCTTGAGAAGTGAAATATGAAAAACTAGGTAGACAAGTGGCACCTTCCGGCAATTCGGTTTGTAGGCCACTAAGCTACTCTTGTATAGAACCTTGAATTTAGCTTGAAATGTTTTCTCAAAGAAACACTAGATTGTTTGTTGGGCTGTAGCTTTAAGTAAACATAATCTTTTACTTCATATTGCTTATCAGTTTTATGTTTTTTAGCTACTTGTTTCATTATGTACACTACCCTTGTTAATTGCTACTGCAAGAATTGGTCCATCTAAATCCTAGTGGATATCATCTCTTTTACTATAGCCACTGGACCAGCCTCTTGAGTGGACCATTCTCTGTGAGGTGGTGGGTATCCAAACAATGACAGTCACTTGAACCACCATTAAGCCAATGACAACCACTTGAACCACCTTTTTGGTTGATGTATTGTCATGCATCTAAGATAAACTTCTAAACATTGATTAACACATTATGTTTGCCTATCACGTTGTGGATGGTAAGTAGAACTCATGTGTAATTTGACCCCCATCTTCTTGAAGATTTCTTTCTAAAATAGGCTTGTAAACACCATATCCCTATTCGTTACTATGAATTCGGATTGCCATGAAATTTGTATAGATAATCCATAAAGAGCTGGGCTACCGTCTAAGCTGTGAATGGATGAGACATAGCCACAAAATATCCAAACTTAGTAAATCTATTAACCACCATAATTGTGTCCTTTTCTCCAAACATTAGAAGACTTTTTTTGAAATCAATTGTAACATTCCTCCAAGCCTATTCTAGAATTTTTAAAGGATTTAAAACCCAATATATGCATCCCTATCTAGGTTTGCTTGCTTATAGATGTCACATTTTTCAACAACTTGCTTAAATATTTTCTTCATGGATGGCCAATAGAATGAGGATTTTACCCATCTATAGGAGTTCTAAATTCCAACATGGCCATCAAGATAAGAATCATGAGCTGCTAGCACTATTCTATTCCTTAAGTCACCACCCTGCATTTGAATCTCAAAATCTTTTCCAGTAATGTATGCTTTAGCCAGCTTTGAGGATTCATAAGCTTTTCCACTAAAATTTCCTGTATAAAAAGATCATTTTTACAAGTTTCTTACACCACTTTATACCAAGTAGGTACAATGGTAGTAATTGCATCTAAGTTCCTTTGTTGAATTCCATCCATTCCACTAAACTAGTTAATTGCTTCAATGACAAGCCTTCTTGATAAGGCATTTGCTGTAAGTTTTTCTTTGCCTTTCTTGTAGTGGATTTGATAGCTTAGTCCTAACAGTTTAGTCAATCTTTTTTATTGTAAAGATGTATTAATTTTCTACTCCAAAAGATACTTGAGACTTTCATGGTTTGTTTTAATAACAAACTGATTGTACTCTAAGTAATGCCTCTAGTGCTTTACTACTATTAAAATTGCCATGTATTCCTTTTTATAGATTGATAATCCTAAGTGTTTCACACCCAATGCTAGACTGAAAAAAAGCTAGAGGTCTTCCTTCTTGACTCAACACAACACCTAGTCTATTGGTGCAAGCACTATTTTCAAGCATAAAGACCTTCTTAAAATCTAGCAATGCTAATACTGGTGCTGTATACAAGGCTTCCTTTAACCTATCTAAAGCTATATAAGCCATGCATTCCACCCAAAGCTGTTCTTTTTCAATATCTCAGTTAATGGTTTACTAACAATTTCAAAATTCTGATGAATTTCTTGTAGTCACTAGCTAACTTAAAAAATTCCTCTCAGTTCTTTAATTATATGGTACTAGCCAATCTTGTAATGTTGCAATTTTTTAGGGTCTGTTACTATTCCATTGCCAAAAATAATATGCCTCAAATACACTACTTTCTTCTCACAAAAAGTATATTTAGATCTTTTTGCAAATAGTTCTTGAGATTATTATGTTCCTCTTGGTGATTGCCTCATTGGACTCTTCCTGCCATCTAACATGTTTAAAGGTTTATAGTAGTGTAATTGGCTTGAGAATCTTTAGCATAAGCTTGATATCCTCTTTTAGTTTGCTTGTAAAACTAAATACATAAGAGGTTTTTGGTAGAGAGGAATTGAGTACACTTATTAGGACTTCAGTTCTTTAAACTTCTCACATATTCCTCTACATTTTTTTTTCTTATTCTAGCTTATTAAACTCTTCCACAATATCATTTTGATTTCCAAACCTTATACACATTACTTTAATGAATTCTTACTAGTTGGATAAATCATTATTTCCTACCAAGAATCCTTTATGCCAAATCTCAGCCCTGCTTTCAATGTAAAAGGCAACAATCTCTACCCATTGATGTACATGTACAAAATGCACTTTAAAGAATCTTCTATATTTTCTGATCCAACCACGAGGATTATCTCGAGAAAAAGTAAGCGGTTACCTTATCCCACTTCCTTCTTGAATTCCCAAAACATCTCCCTTATTGCTATTCTGGTGATAAGAGTTGTTTCCTTCCATAATGACTCCCCTCCTTCCATGATCTCCATCCAAATTAGCCCTGAAGGAATTCAAAGTTAGTAGCACCGTCTCCAATTGTGATTGCATTGTTCCATCTTCTTGCACAATTATTTCTGTTCTGATCTCCTATATTTCTTTGTTTGTGCATTTATTATGCTTTTCTAGAGTTCTTAGTCTATTATTGTCTACCATGATGGGTTAGAAGTGTTTGAGTGGATCTTCTTTAACTCTAATACCACATTATCAAGAAAGGTCTTGACAATAGAGTTGATAGAAAATAAATATTGAGAGATAGAGAAGTAGAGATAAGAAGAAGAAGCTCTGCAATTTTTCACATAAAGGAATTCTCATCAATTACTTGCTTAACACGTTACTTACATCATGTGTTTATACTAGCATAGCTCTGCTTATTCTTTGGCAGCAACTAACTTTCTCTAACTAATCTAATAGAATTAACTAACAATTACACATATTTAATGGTTGAAGGGAGCAACTAACTGTCCAAAATATGAAGGGACTCCAGAATTTCATTGGGTTTCTCTCCGTTCATTTTATTTATTTCCATTCTATTCCTATGAGCAATTAAATCATCTTCTCGGCAATTGACATGACATTAGGTTAACCCAAGAGCTTGGTTTAGGAAATTTTATGATCCTCAATGAGCCATACACTAAATGGATAGAAGGAGTTGAGGAAAAATAATTTTTTTTTATTTTTATCATTTTTGATGGATCTGAATTTAATTTACTATTTCATATCTATATCTTTTTAAAGTGAGCCTATAATAACTCGGACCATAAATTTTTTTTGAAGATACAACAAATGCGATGTCCAATACAATTCATAGATAAAGCAATAGGGTAAAAAATATTGATTTTAATAAATGGACTTGACTTTCTTCAAACACCCATAACTTTTATTCTTTGAGAATTTGAATATGTTTTTGTTAATTTGTTAATCTGATGTAGCTCATGTTGTAATATAATATCCAATATAGTTTGTTTTTTCTAAACAAATGTGTTTATATTAAAAAGGAATTCATTGAAGAAATTCTCTTCAAGAGGAAATGATTGAAATTCTTTTCAAGTCGAAGGTGGTACATTAATGAAATGATCTACTAGGTCAAGCCTCGAAGGCTCTCTTTTATCCATCCGACCATTAATTAATGAGATGATCTATATATATAGGGAGAACAACTAAATTTTTTTATCAGTTTTCTATTACAAGTGAAAACTTTGTATTTTCTTCACCTTTTATATGCTATATGTTGTTCAATATTTTGAACAACATATAGCATGTAAAGGCAAACAAAATACAAAGATTTCATTAATGCTATATATATTATTCAGCAACCTTTTATTTTTAAAAAATAATGTTTCTCAATATTGTCATGATGCTATGAATGTTAGACGAGTTGTGGGTGTGTGTATGTGCGTGAATATATATATATGGGGTTGTTCATAGCGCTACAAAAATTAGGCGCACACATAGGATTATAAAGCAAATCGGAATTTTTAAGAGCACAAATTTCAAATAACAACTGATTAGGAGATTCAGTACCCCGAGATTTCAGAAGATCTAATGAGCTCTAGAAATTCTGTTCTTTAACAATCCCTTTCTACTAGCTAGCTAGTTGCCTTCTTGAAGACGATGCTGCAAGGATACGCTACAATTTCCAAGTAGCTGGTCAGAGAAAAAAGAAAAGAAAAAAGAAAAAGTAAAGGAGGAAAATGTCGTGAAGAGATCAACATGCTGTTCAATGTACAATAGAAACCCTGCATTGCTTTAAATTATTTCAAGTAGCAACAATTCTTTCAGAGAGCTTATAATGAGCAATAATCCTTTAAGAAAGTGGCAAAGATAGAAGAAGAAAGTGATAGAAAGCGCTGAGAAAAATGCATGCATTATTATCTATTACAGATGAAACTATAAATGCCATGCCATGCCATGCCATATAATAAATAGTCTTGTTTCTCTCTCAAACCCTCCTCCATTCACTTGGTGTGTGGATCCAATGTTTATCCATGCCATTTTTAATTAACAAAGCAATTTCGGATGATTGGTGCCTATGGAACCGATCAGAAACGTAGAATGTTATTGAATATATTATTAACTTTTTTTTTTTAAAAAATAATTAATAGCATAATGCATGCTAGATTAAGCCCTTGCTATCACATGGTCAAGATATCATTACTAAAGCAGCTAGCATGAGCACTTACGTTGAAAATTCACTTTATTTCTTCAGTATGCATGCACATTTTTATTGGTTTTTGAAATAATGATCCATTGAACGGAACACAGTCATTAACCGACTTAACTATGGGCGGCGATTCACTGCAATTTTTCCAGTTCAATGCATGTTATAAACTTAACAGCTAAGGATACTCAGTACCCATAGATTACAATTCGTACGTGTGACTTTAGTTAGAGATTTCAGCTTCCATTCCAGCCAATATCTACATGCTTCCGGGTGCTGCCATTTAACTTTTTCATACAAGTTGCTTTGACCCACATGCTTGCAATTCAGTATTTAAGGCAAGAACCAGGCATATAGAGGTGGACAATCACTTCGACATAAACAAGTTGCTCAAGGTCTAATGGCATGTTGCTTACATTTTCACAGAATTTCAACTGGCTTGCATTAAACCCCTATCCAAATACCGTCTTCCTTATCTAAGGATCAAGCTCGACTTCACTTCAGCGACCCTAAGCTTTGGACGGGCGGTTAGTCAAGTAAATGTATCGATTATTTCAAAGACTTTCAAATTCAAAAACCGGTTATCACATAAGCTCCTCTCATCGTATAAGATAATCTCTGGATTATCTCTTTCGTCACAATATTAGGTTTTCAAACATGATACACAACAAATTGATTCTCTTTTATAACCTGGCAATAAAGAAAACCAACGAATTTTAATCATTATAAATGTCAGATGAGACTTAAGATACTCTTAACTTACTCTTACATGCCAAATTCGACAATGTGAAAAAAAGTATGCATGAAACTGCTTTAGTGGTCACATTAACATTTGTTTGCTGCTTTTGGGATTGTTTCTTGAGCATTGAAAAATTTATGAATGAATACGAAATTGATGTAATCAACTTCTTTTTTAATTTATTAATTTTGCAAATTCAATTTCTTCGCTTCTCATGTTCTCTCCTTCCTCTAGCTCTTTAAGTTTTGTTGTTCTAGATATAAAATTTGTGCAAGTTTTCTACCTTGTAGGCTTGATTGTAAGTGCATCATTTTGAGGTATTGTTGTTGGATTCCTTGCACTAAGAATGTTTGCATCAATTGATAGGCACTTAAGCTTTAAGCATAGATGATACAATCTTGACAACTTTCTTTTCTATGTTGGTTTTTTATTTGAAATTCTACAAGTAAGGACTTTATATATTGTTCTATATTTATACTTATCTTTTGTTTAATGTATTGGAATGTTACTCTTTTGTGCATGTATTTATAATCTTGCAAATATATCACTGATTTTGCTAAACAATTTTCTATAATCTCAAGACTTAATCTTTATCTTAATTGTTTATTTCATTTATATATTTGGTTGCCTAAACCTTTGGTAAGTGAATTATTTGATTTTATGTTTTATTGCTCAAAGTAATCAAATTTTTTATTATTTTAATAGAAAAATACAAACTCTACACAAGATTACGCAGATTTGGTAGGAATGATTCCTTTATCACTTTTTGTTTGTTATGCATTCTGAGACACTTGAGAAGTTTAGTAATGTGAACTTAAAAGGTGAAAATAAAATATTAGGCTCTTGAATGCTTAAGCATTACAAGAAAAAAATTGAAAACCAACTCATTAAAAAAATAAAAGCAATAAGAAGAAATAAATGTGGAGAATACGAGGCAATTCCTGGTGAATTTTATTCTCAAAATGATATTATCTATCAAATTACCACTCTTTATTCATCTCAACAAAATGATATTGTTGAATGTAAAAATTAAACTTTAAAAGAAAAAAAAGTGAATACCATGTTAATAAGTTCAAGAGTATCCTAGAACTTATTATGGGAGACAATTTTGACGATCAAAGTAACAAAGTACCTCACAAGAAAAATTAAAAAAGACACCCTATATGTTATGGAAATGAAGATCTTCCTTCAAATATTTCAAAGTACAGCAGTGTCTTACAAAAGTGACAATACCTATATCTTAAAAGGACGAGAGAAGACTTAAAATAATGGATACATATTCATTGTATATGTATACAATAGTAGTGCATATCAATTTCTTATATATAAATTAAATATCAATGATATTCATCCCAGTACAATAATATAATCAAGGAATGTTATATCTTCAAAGAAGATATTTTTCTTTATAAGAAGACAAGAAATTAATTCACTTATAAGAATAAATAAAGAAAACTCAAATGGTCTTCATCAAACTTTAAATGAAGATCTTCGAGGAATGATGAAACCAAGCCAAATTAAGTATTAATTATATTCTTCCCAGTACAATAAAAAAAGTCAAGGAATGCTATATCTCTCAAAGAAGATTGTTTTCTTATAGGTAGACAAAAGAAATTCATTCACTTATAAGAATAAATAAAGAAAGCTTAAGTGGTGTTCATCAAACTTTAGATGAAGATCTTCAATAAATGATGAAATTGAGCCAAAAAAGAGTAAGATGATGAAAATGTCACGAATGCTTGACATTCATTTTCTAACTTGTTGGAAAATGAGCATTAAAGATACTTTAAGACAATATCCCCTCCGAAGTTTCATATTAAAAGGTGGTAGTTAATTGCGAGATTGAATCTATCATGCCAAAGCATACATGAAAACTACTAGATCTTCTATCCAAAAAAAAATATTAGGCCATAAATGGATATTTAAGTGAAAAATAAAAGCTATTGGAGTCATTAACAAATACAAAGCAAGACTTATTGTCAAAGGTTTTAAAATAATAAAAAGATATGAACTATTTTAATACAATCTCACCTATGTTAATAATAATGTTTATACAGACATTTATAGCCATCATAGCTATTAATAACCTAGAAATACATGAAATAGATGTATTTTTTTTTAAGATTGTGTGACCTTAACGAAGAGATTTACGTAGAACAACCTGAGGAATTATTGTTAAATAAATAAAAAAAAGTTTGTAAGCTTTTCAAGTCATTATATGATTTGAAACAAGCTCCTAAATAATATTATAATAAGTTTGATAAGGTTATGTTGTCAAATAAATGTAAAATTAATAAGGTTGATAAATATGTTTATGTAAGAAACATAAATAAATGTTATGTTATTGTATATCTCTATATGGATGACTTGTTAATATTGGACAATAATGAATACATGACCAAGTCCACTAAGAAAATATTAACTAATAAGTTTGATATAAGGTGCTGCGTATATTATACCAAGAATTAAAATTTATATGATAGTTGATGATTTAGTATTGTTCGAATCTCATTATATTGAGAAAATTATTAATAAACTTTCTAATGGTGATAATAATATTGTCTAAACACCAATAAAAAATAGTGTCTATCCAAAAAAATGATGAAGGGATACTTTATTGGAATATTATTTAATTATTAGAAGCTTGATATATATTATGAAATGTACTAGACCAAATATCATATACTTAGTTAACAAGCTAAGTAGATTTATCAATAATCTAAGTTTTAGATAATTGAAAAGCAATAAATAAAACATTCAAATACTTAAAATATACCCTGGAGAATAGTTCACACCACACTACTTGAGGGATATAGTGATGCGAATTAGATATTTAATACTAAGAACTCAAAATCTAGAAGTAGATATATTTTCATACTTAGTGGAGTAGAAATGTCTTGGAAGTCTTTCAAGTAAATATATATAGTAAGATTCATGCTCTATATAAAGCTAAGGAGAAAACCAAGCAGCTTTGAAATTTGTTAAAGAATACTTTATGCTGGCCACACGAGTCTCAATGATTTATGTCCATTACGGTAACTATTCAACAGTTGGAAATGCACAAAGTAATATTTATAATGATAAGTCTAGATATATATATCAAAGACACAATATCATCAAACATATATTCCTGAATGAAATTATTTTCTTGACTGAGTTAGGTCAAAAAAAAATATTATGGATCCACTTACTAATAGTTTAACGAGAGATCTTGTGTATAGTTTCATCAAGAGGAATCAAAATGAAGTCTTTAAAGATAAAAAAGTATCATGATGGTAACCCTACCTAGTTGATTGAAGATTCCTAGATCTAAGTTCAAAAAGAAAACTAAGTTACATTATATTCTCGATAATACTACGAAATAAGAATTTCCTTCTTATTTTTAAGGTGAAAAAAAGTGTTAGCTACAATATGACTATAGTGAGTTATGCTCTTAATGATTCTCATAACCTGGTTTACTCTTGATAAGAGATCTCACACACACACACACACACACACATATATATAATAACTTGTATGAAACTTTCTAAAACTTGAATTTTCTAAAGCATTCATGAAACTAGTTGTTTTTAGAGCAAAAAAATAAACACAATAGTGAAAACTACAAAGAATTCTAGGAAAGGAACTATGTGACCACAATTATCTTGGTTTATATAAAAGGTTGATCAGTTCAAGATATCGTATTCACTAGTTAACTATGTAATCAAAAATTTTTATTGATATGAAAGGTTGTTAAACAATTTATAAGTGAATGTGGATTCCATCGTATTTCTTTGAATCTAATATGACTCATTGATTATGTAAATTCATTCATCAGTTTCATTTAATCTTTTCAGATTCATTGTAAAATGATGAAGATGGAAAAATTTGATGCTCTCTCTTCCTTCTTTGCTCTTGTGTTCTTCTTCCTCTGGCTTTAGTTTATGTTGTTGTAGCGACAAAAATTAAGTCATTCATCTAGTTCATGATTAAAGGTGCATCTTTTCATAGTATTATTGTTAGAATCCTAAAAGACTACTGGCACTATTTGCCCCAATTAACTAACAATTAAGCCAAACAATACTTAAGAATAACTTTATTTCTTACGCTGTTTTTTATCCAAAATTCTACAAATACAACACATGTTATTTTATGTTTGTACTTAACTTTTATTTAATGTGTTGGTGTGTTAATTCTTAATTCACATGTTTATAATTTTGCAAAGATATCATTGGTTTTACTAAATAATCTTCTACATCAGAATCATACACGTGTGTGTTCGTCTCTTTGTCTTTAATTTCTCAGTTTATAAGCTCACACGGCAATAATAGTGTTCTTAACTTCGGTCTGCTAACTGGAAGGCTACATATAGGCCAGTTTTTGCTCACTTTGCCTGAGTCTAGTGCTAAATATATCTACATACCTAGGGCTGTATATTTGCAAAAAAATAATAATATTAACGCATGAACCTTGTTTATGGGATGGATCAAACATATTCATTTAGTTGGTGCAATGGATTCTAGTGTCTGGAATTGGTCGTTGCAGTTAATTCTATTCTAGCTAGTTGCGTATATGGTGCAGTAAATTTTGATGACAGTGTGATTGGTTTAACTAGTAGACCAAGTTAATCTAATTACGTTCCTATAATCCTATCAAATAATAATAATAATAATAATAATAATAATAATAATAATAAGAAGAAGAAGAAGAAGAAGAAGAAGAAGAAGAAGAAGAAGAAGAAGAAGAAGAAGAATTTCATCTGATTATGTATGTATATCATGAGAGCTAGAACCAGAATACTATCATCACACCTAAAGTTCAGCTTTAGCGCAAGCATGCACTGTACTTTCCACATTGAGCATCTATGAAAATTTACTTTTATCGATTAGTTGGCCCAGAAACCTAAGTACTGTCAACATGCTAACATTTTTGGGCAACCATGAGGTTGTTTTTTTCCCCACCCTTTTTCTGGTGAAAGTGATTAGTGATTTTATCAAGGTTTTATGAAAGAAGCAAACAAGGAGAAGGCTAGGCAACCAAACAAACACATCACCAAAAAGAAAGCAAGGCACATCAATAGAGACTAGCGTAGAAAATGACAGGCAGGTGAGCAGGTGGATTGGGTTGTTACTTGTGCCATCAGAATTGGTATCTAGTGCCAGCACTTGCAAGGTTGAATGGCTAGATTTGTTGCATAAAAGAGGGATAATTATAGAGATACTAGATGTGGATTCATGAAGTCTGTTCTTTTTCGTGTATCTTAATGCGAGCCTCACGCACTCATATTCCTATGATTTACTGTGCCATTTCTTTCAGTTTTTTGTATTGACAGCTACATACATGCATACGATGATGCCTAAAAGTTTTCCTTTAATTTGTTAAACTTATATTTGTGGTTATTATAGGAAATTACACAATATATGATGATGTTTATAAATAGAAAATATTGATAGGTTTAATTTTGTGTTGTAATCTTTATATTAATTATTGTCCACTACCCTATATAGATAAATAAGAAAGGTTAGCTAACTAAGTTGTTAAACCTCCTATTCTTCTCAACTTGGTACTAGAACCTTAACACATTAAAACTCTATTTCCCTCACTTCAATGGACTTTGCCATGGCTCCTTGTTGCCCTCCTTCTCATGTGATTGCTGTTGATGGTTCTTCTCTTTAGAGTAATATATATGATTTGATCACTATATATATGTAGAAGACAAAAATATTATTTGATGAATTAGCAGCTGTACGTGGCTAACTAGTTTCTCTGGAGGATTTTAATTTGTATGTGTTTTGTCATTTTCACGGTGAGTTCAAAGACTTAGTAACAAGCGTGGTGATTAAGGCAAAACATCTTTCGTATGCAGATCTTTATAGTCATCTCCTTACCTATGAGTTCTTTCACAAGACCTCCTTTCAATCCGTGGTTGTCACTTCTTTTTTATTGTCCATGCCAACTCAGCCACCATCAGCTAATGTTGCACACCATTAGTCCTCAGGTTCGTATAACAACAATCCAAATTTTAGTCATGGAAGAGGACGATTTCATGAAAGCTGGCGTTCTAATAGTAATCAAAACAATACCTATAACATGTCTAATTTTCATAGTTTTCAGGGGTCTTATAATAGCGGCTAGAGATAGAGCAATTGACAACAAAACATAAGGAATAATGGCTCTTCACAATGGTTTAATAACCGTTCTTTTGCGAATAATATCAAGTGCCAACTTTGCCTATCCTTTGCTCATACAACCCCTCAATGTTCTCAGTTTCACATCCATGGAATACCAATATTGTACTCGAGAATGTCTCCTTTCTTAACTATGTGGATTGGTTTTTGGACACTAGTATAAATCAACATGTTACACCTGCTCTTGTGACTCTGATTGGGTTTAAACCCTATCTTGGTAATGATCTCTTGTATGTTGATAATGGTAAAGCCCTTTCCATATCTAATATTAGGCATACTACATTACATACCCTATAACTCACTTTTACCTTAACTATTGTTCTCCATGTACCTCATATTACAAAACCATTACTTTTTGTATGAAAATTTTATCGTGATAATAATGTCTATTTTGAATTTCTCACATTTGTGTTTTATGTTAAGAATCTCACTACCAAGGCAGTGCTCCTTTACAGTCAAAGTAACTATGGTCTCTATGTTTTGTTTGAGTCTTTTGCCACGTCAATTCCTAAGGCTTACTAGTCTCTTTGTGTCTCTACTTCTACTAATATCTGGCATCGTCGATTGGGTCATCTTTTTTCTTGTGTTTTAATTTTTTAGTATTAAATAATAAACTTGGTTATACATCTAGACATTCATTTTTATAATGTCATGTATGTCCGCTAGGAAAGTCGTTGCGTCTATTGTTGGGACCTATGGGTCACAAAACTTTTACTCCATTTGATTTAATCTTTAGTGATGTTTGGGGTCTTGCTCCTATTTTTTCCTCTGATGCTTTTTGTTACTTCATTATTTATATCGATGCACATACAAAATATATATGGTATTATCCTCTTGTTGCGAAATCTAATGTATTTTCTATTTTCCATCGTTTTCAAGTTTTTTGGTTGAGCGTTAATTTTTATGAAAAATTAAATCTATTCAAACTGATTGGGGGTAATGAATAACACAAGTTAAACACTTTCTTTTAGACTATTGATATTCATTATCGTTTAATTTGTTCTCATACTTATAAGTAAAATGACATTGTTGAATGTCATCATCGACATATTGTATAAAGTGATTGTACTCTTCTCAGATAGTGTAAAGCCCCATTACAATTTTGAAATTATACGTTTGAATCATCAGTGTATTTTATTAATAGTATGCTTACTCTTGTCCTCCAGAATAAATCCCTGTTTGAGTGTCTTTTTCATCGTACTCCTAATTATGATTTTTTTACGTATTTTTAGGTGTTTTGCTTTCCATTTCTACGTCTATATCATGTGCATAAGTTGGATTTTTATTCTTCTCCATGTGTATTCTTAGGTTATAGCTCCTCTCAACTTGGTTATTGTTGTCATGACCTCATATCTCAACGTATTTATATCTCACATCATGTCCGTGTTCATGAATAAGTGTTGCCTTTTGACAAATATGAAAAGATGGCATAACTCCACAACATCTCTCCATATCATATCCCTACTACCCACTTGCCCAATTTGCTTAATTAACTATTTTTTCCCTCCCTTATACCTACGACCTTTCCACCACCCATATTGCTTACTATTTCTGCCACCATCAAACAACCCATCAGCCCTGTCTTTATGTCACCATTTTCTTGTTTATCTAATGATCATTCTCCAGGTATAGGTTCTCCTCCTTCAGAGTTGCTATTTTCCAGGTCTAATGTTGTTAGTTCTCTTTGTTTTGTTGTTAGATCATATAGGTCTATTGCTGCCAATCCATCGTCTTGGTTTGAATTTCCAACTGGGTTGAATTTGGTTGTTGACCTCTCCTCTTGTCTTCTACAATAGTATACAGGTTCGGGCTTACTTGCCTGTAGTTCAGTAGTTGGTCAATGTCATATGGTTCTTCATCTACAACTGCTAAAGACAACAAATCTGATGGCTTCTTTAGCTTCATCTGCTAGCCCTCTTTTTTGGGCACTCTTTCCTCCTACTTATAAACCAATTACTTTTTTTTGATGTTGATAGGTATGAGGCTTGACACAGTGCTATAAAGGGTGAAATTTAAGTGTTGTGTTCCAACAAAACTTAGTTTTTGGTTCCTTTTCATCCTTTAATGAATGTTGTTGGTAATCATTAGGTGTACAAGATTAAGCATTGTGTAGATGGTGGCATTGAGCGTTATAAGGCTCAATTGGTTGCTAGAGGTTTTATTTAGTAAGAAGGTATTTATTATTTTGAGAATTTTAGTCTTGTCATTAAATAAGTGATTGTTTAATTGATTTTCTCTATTATGGTTTCACATGGTTGAAAGATTAATCAATTTGACATACATAATGCCTTTCTCAATGGGAAACTTGCCAAAGAGGTATACATGTAGCAACCTCCAGGTTTTGTTGATTCTACTCTTTCCTCTCATGCGTGTCGGTTATATAAGTCTTTATATGGCTTAAAACAAGCTTCTTGAGCATGGTACACTTGCTTGAATGGTTATCTTTTCTCTATTAGCTTTTAAGCTTATAAGGTGGACACTTCATTATTTATCTTGTTTATAAGTGCTAATATCTTTTATCTTCTAGTTTACATTGATGATATTTTGCTTATGGGAAGCAATTAAGTCTTGCTTCACCGATTAATATAGTTGTTGAGTTCAGAGCTTAAGCTTTAAGATTTAAGAGCTATTCATTCTATTAGTGTGGGTGTTATGCTACGACAAGATAAATATATTCTTGACATACTTAATCGAGCAGGTATGTCTTTTTGCAAACCTGTTGATACTCTTATGTCTACCTCAAAGGTTATTATGGTGCTTGATTGCTTGTTTTTTGATCCTACACGGTTTCATCAAATTGTTGGTGCTTTTTAATATCTCTCTTTTATAAGACTAGACATTTCTTTTGTTGTTAACAAGGTCTGTTAGTTTATGCATGCTCCTACATATACATATTGAACTGATGTTAAACGCATTCTGCGTTATTTTCGAGGTACGTTTTCTTTTGGCTTACATATCACTCGTAGCTCTTCATTTGCCTTACATGGTTTTATAGATGCTTAATGGGCTGGCAGTGTTGATGATTGTAAGTGTACAAGTGGATATCTTGTCTTTTTTGTTAATACACCGGTTTCTTGAAAATCCGACAAATGCATGATTGCTCTTTCTTCTACTGAGTTTGACTACAAAGTCTTGGCCAATGGCACTACCGAGGTTATTTGACTTTAATATTTATTGTTAGATTTGTAGATTACTCATACTTTTATGCCTATGCTTTGATGTGATAATATAGGTTCTACTTATTAGTCTGAGAATCCTATCTTTCATGTTCATACTAAACATGTTGAGGTTGATTATTATTTTGTACATGACAAGGTTGCCAAGAACGACATTCAAATTCACTTTATCTTTTCCAATGATCAACTTGTCATTGTTCTTACTAAGCAACTCCATACTATTTTTTATTATTGATCTTTGGTTTAAATTTCTGGTTGATTCTCCACTCTCATCTTGAGGAGGCGTATTATAGGAAATTACACAATATAGAATGTATATAATTTAAAAAATACTTATAGGCCTAATTTTGTGTTGTAATCTCTATATTAACTACTATACACTGTCCTACATATATATATATATAAATAAGAAATGTTGGCTAATTAATTGGTCAAACCTTCTATTTTTCTCAACAGTACTTCTCAACTTTGGTAAAGGGTAGATTATACGAATAGAATGTTTATGATAATAAATTAAGTCAGACATATATTGGAGTAGGAAGAACACAGTGAATCTGTAAAACTAGCTTTGAAGCAGTGTCATTTGAATCTATTGAAGAGCGACTTCAACACATGACATTGATAAAATATCCAGTAGTTTTAAAAAAAACTGTCAAATCCAAAAACTTATTTGATAAGAATTAAAAGAAATGGTTTTATATTAAAGAAATTCACCTCCTCCTTAAGTAGGAGCTGTTTGAACTTTGTTGAGATTTACATAATGATTTCATAGTAACTAGCTCGTCGTGCAATAAGTATAATTGTAAACTGCGAAAACTGTATATATATGATGTTTTATTTTGGAGCATATACTCACTTATAATCATCCAACAAGGGTTCACTTCCACGCGAATGAAATGAACAAATAAAAGCATATATTGACATGCAAATGTCCCCCAAAATCTGAAATCGGACAACATGCAGATCTATGAAGATACAAAGGGCAGGATACTAATGTTCAAATTACCCTTGTAAAGATCTGCTGCAAGGGTAATTTTTGGAGAGAAAGAGCAGTGGAGAGAGAGAGAAACGATGCAAATAAGAAGGGAGAGTGATATGTTCCTTGAGTTTGAAAAATATTATATATCAAAGTAATAGCATTATTTTACACGGTTTAAAGTTTTAATTTGATTGAAAATATAAAGTATAATTTTTTAAAAAACTGGTGGGGCAGGGCTTGAAGTTCGTGTTGTTAAATTAAAAAAAGCATGACACCTGATCATTCAAGAGGGCAGAAAATCACACTGCTTGATATTTATCAATGTCTATTTAAAGCAGGCAATATATTATTAAAAAAAAGAGTCAAAAAGTAAATATGGGAAGGGATTGATTACCATACGTGCACAGATGCTGGAAAGCCAATTGGGATTTTAAGGAAACTGCATCTCAGAGCTTGATTCATCATTTCCTTTGCTTGAAATCTGCTTCTTCCTTTTCTTCTTGTGGGGGATCCCCCTTGCCTTGGCTTGATAGTCCTTTACTTCTCTAAGGTAAACCCGAATAGAAGCATTAGCAAAAGGGTTTGTCTCTAGCGTGCCTCCGTTCTCCTCGTAGGCTGCTCGAAGCCTCCCAATAAGAGCATCAAGGCTGCCCCAAGCTTGTCTAAGAGGGCAAGTACAAGGAGCTGGGGGCTCAGGCTGCCCATAAAACATGCAACTTTGTAGATGAACCTTAGTCTTGCCAAACTGGTCAAGATATCGAAGGAAATCTAGGACATGGTTGCTATTGCACTGAGAAAGTGGAACTGGAGGCCTCTGGTTCTTCAAGTACTGCCCAAAAGTGTTCCAGTCCCTTCTCTTCTGCGACTCATAACGACTAGGCGTTGCTGGTTGTTGATTCTCAATGGATCCTTCAGCTATGTCCTTTCCTCTTTCTCTGGACATCTTTTCCGTGGATGAAGATTAATGTTAATGATCTATATATTTTACTACATATGGTAATTAAGAAATAAGAGAACCGGCGGGGGGGTAAAGCAATAGCGGATGGGAGTGGGGGAGGAAGATGGAGTTCACATCATAGAGGCTGGTGAGTAGACATACCATGGGCCAATGCCGTTGCTTTCTGTTTTCTCTTTTATTTTTTTTCATTTTCATTTTTTTTTATTGGTGCCCATTAGTATTAACTCTACGTTTAGTGTGGGTAGTGATATTTATATTGATAAATAAAACATAGAATTATTGTATGTCCTTTCTAAGTGATTAAACCTCTATCATTTGATCCACACTAGGCACGATTGCTAGGTTTGAGACTCGCTAGGTTTGAGACTCGCTTTGAGACGCAAGCGTTGCTAGGTTTGAGACTCGCTTTGAGACGCAAGGGTTGATGCCAAGCCTTCATTTTTCACAGTAGCATTCCGTTATATAATAGTATGTTTGTCATTCTTTTATCAAATTATTAAATTGAAAATTTTGAGCAGCCGGGTAAGGTTTAACATATACCGGAGAATTTTGATGTTTGGATACCCAAAACTTTTGACTTTTAAATGATTCCAAATTATGATAATTATATCCCTTCTAGCTTGCTGAGTAAAGAAGTCTTCCTTTTTTTTTTTTTTTTTTTTAACCTTCTTGAATTCAAACTTTAAAACCAATACTGAGGAGAACTCTTTTTCATGAATGCATCAAACTAGTGTAAATAATGATTTCTTAAAATTGTCTAAAAAGTGAATTTAAACTCAACTTACATGTGAAAATTGACACAAAAAATATGCTTTTTGTGTCCAACAAAATTATGATAATTATTCAACATATGTGCTCTTTATATATTTGTAATCCAAATAAATAATACAAAAATGCGGGAAAATAGCGACATAATATATTTTGTTGTTGATTATCAATGGATTTAGATAGAATTACTCAACATCAAATTCCTTCTCTAACCATTTTTTTTAATTTATTGGACTAGAAATGGATCAATACCAGCAATATTATTCGATGATCATGGCAACGAAAAATCTTAATTTGTTGAAGTCATTAGCGGTGAAATATGTTCTATCGGTAATTATCAATGAATTACTAACAAAATAAAAATAATTAAAAAATAATAAATATTCTGTTAATAATTCTATCAATTCTGATCATTTTTTTATTTTTATTTTTCATTTTTTGGACTAGAGATGGATTAATTCCATATAATTTTCAAATAACAACAGGACTTATCGACAAAATATTTCTTGTTTGTAATATCCAATGATCATAGTGATGAAAAATCTTAATTTGTCGAACATTACCAACGTCATTAGCTGTGAAATATGTTCCATCGATAATAATTAATGGAATTACTAACAAAATAAAAATAATTAAAAATTAATAATTATTTTATTGAGTTATAACCAACCACAACCCTATCCTTCATTTATTCTTCTTCTTCTGCTTCTATCACCATAAATGATGTGATCCTAGATTCAACACCAAGAGATCCATTAGAGGTTCCATTGGATCCAGTCATAACACTTAGAGCAAAGAGGTTTTAGGAGGCTATTAATGAACTTCTTCAAGATACATGGGCCAAGGTGGACATCGATAGGATTTCAAAAATGAAGAACAAGCCTTGATTAATTTAATTCATGTTCAAGAAGGACTTCTAGAGGAGCATTTAGACATTATAAGAAGATTGGAATAAGAAGATTCAAATCTGTTAGTTTTGACCTTTAGCTATTATTTTGGCCATAATTGCAGCTAAATAATGCATTTTGATGTGATTCTAGTTGCATTAGAAATAAGACATTCACGACCTTTTAGTGATATATGGTAGACATCATAATTCATTAATAAGAGGGAGAACTATACATTTGAAGTTGAACTTTGATTCTGCTAGTAAATTACAGAATTCAACTTTAGTCTTGTTTTAATTACTTGGACTATTATTTATTTATCTTTTAGTTTATTTTAGTGTTGGTGGTATTTAAGGGTTCATTTGGGTTAGGTTTTATATTATTATTTTAGTTATTTTGGGATTTTAATATGTTAAGGTCTATTTATCAAGTTTGGGTCCATTAAGTCAAATTAAGGTTAACTTTCTACTATATAAACCAATCGTTAACATTATTTTTTAGTTTATGAAATCTTCTCTAAATTTGCCTAATATTGTGTTTTTTTTTTCTCTTTATGTGGTTGAGTGATTTTCATATTAAGTTATTGATTGAAATTGCAAACTCTTTGAAGAATTGATCAACTTCATTGTGATTTATACTTGTCATTTGCATCTCGTTATAGGCGTAGGGTAGGGGTGACTAATTGCATATAACTTTGGTTCTCCAATGCAAGGCTCTTATTGGATCAAGTTGCAAACTTTTTTTCAAACCTTAAATTAGCAATCTAAGTAAAATTTCGCATTGATTTAGTATTAGAGCATAACTAATTTCCGGTTATATCTCTTTATTTTTCATTGTTACAAGTAATTCTAGTGTTTTCTTTAGATTTTTCCATATCTATGGTTTGTTTTTAGATCTTGTCATGTATAGGGTTTGTTTTCTTAATGTTCTTGGTTTCTTTCTCTCTAGGGTTTTGACTAATACAAAAAAATAAGGAAGAAAATATTGATTCTTGATTAATCTTGATTGTGTGTTTGGTTAAAAAAAAAGGAAGACGAAAATTTATATTTATAGGGAAAAGTCTTACAGCTGCTGAAAAATTACATATAAACAACAAATTGTGTTTATCTTTGTAACTTGATAAATCCAGCGCATGCGTGTGCGCGCACACACATATATATAAAGTAAAAGAAAGAAGAATCAAAATCACAATCACAATCATAAAAGAATTCTTGGAAAAGAAATTAAAAAGTTTGGATCTTGCGTGACCTAGGGTTTATCTAAAACTTGACATGGAAATTCTTAGTGATCTTGATTGGTTTTTTTTGCAAATTTAGGTATAATAGAATTATCATGCATCAATTCCTTTAGTTTCTTGATTTCTTGCATTGTTTTCTTTATTATTTTGAATTTTGTAGTTTTTGTTGTTTCTTAATAATAATTCTTGCTTTTAATTAGTGTCTTCGACTTTATCATTATATTCGCACAAATTTATATTGCTACTTATAAGTTTGTCCTCAAGTTTTGTTTTGAGAAGTTTGAATAATTGTTGATTGTTGATTCTTTAATCATAAAATAAATCATTGCATAGTTTGGTTAATTATTTGATAAGTTGTTAAGTTACTTTTAAGAACCAAAGTGGAATAGAGTGATTAAAGGCATAGCAAGACTATTGGAGTGAAAGCCTAATAAATTGTGTGAAACACGAGAGGAGTGAATTTTATTGTGAGATTACACACGTGGGGTTTATGTAAGGAAATTTTTTCTTTACTACTAACATTTATTTTTGGAATAAATAATGTCTTCAAAAAGTGTTGAGCAAAAATATAGGCAAGAATTGTGGATTAAAGGAATGATAAAATGAAAGCTATGATAATGATGTTAATAAGTAAGTTTGAAATGCCTACCATTAGGGCTACAATAAATGATGAGAGTGTGGGGAATAATACTGAAGAAGAAGATGAGGAAGACGATGTAGGATTATGGTAGAAAATTTTGAATGCAATAAAGTCATGTGTATAAGTCACGACCTAAGAGGAGAATAGGAGGTAGATCATAGACAACTAATATATTCGGCTAGGGTAGAACTTCTGAGGAGCATAGTGGTTTAAATCATAATTTGGGTGGTATTGAACCCAAAATTCTAGGGTTTCAAGAAAAGAGTGATATGAAGGCTTAATTGGACTGGAAAAAGAAAGTAGAGTTTGTGTTTGATTACCAAAGGTGTTTAGAAGAAAAAAAAGGTAAATTGGTTTTGGTTGAATTCACTAATTATGCAATTAGTTGGTGGGATCAACTTGTTACAAGCAGAAGGCGTGATGGATAGAAGCTAATAGAAAATTAGGAGGCGATGATGACAATCATGAGGAAAAGGCTTGTACCTACTCAGTATTATAGGGATATCTATAATAAATTTCAAACCTTATCTTGGGGTTCTAGGGGTGTGGATAAGTACTTTAAGGAGATGAAAGTAGCTATGATTAAAGCTAATATATTTGAGGATAAAGAAGCAAAAATGGTTGGGTTTTTTAATGGATTAAATAAAGATATTGCTAATGTTGTGGAATTACAACATTATATAAAGATTGAGGATATGGTACACATGGTTGTAAAAGTGGACAAACAGTTGAGGAGAGAGGATAGTGCAAAACCTAGTAGATATTTGGGTTCCTCTTTGGGTTGGAAATTGAATTTTAGGAGAAGGGGTAATACAGAGGTGAAACCAATGACTACACCTAAAGAAGTCGAACCTTTCTTTGTTAAGTAGCAAGTTGTGGCTTTGGAGGAAAAAGGAAAAAATATTGTTTAGCTGAAGTATAAGCGAGATATTAGGTGTTTTCGATGTTAAAAGCTTGAGCATTATACACCTGAATGTCCAAATAAGAAAATTATGTTTATAATAGATGATGGTGATATGGAATATGCTAGTAAAGATGATTTTGGAGAGGATGTTGAAGCTTGATGATTGTATTGACAAGTATGTTGTGCAATGAGAGTCTTTAGTTATAAGAAGATCATTAAGTGTTCATGTTTGTGAAGAGGATGTAGAGTAGCAAAAGGAGAATATCTTTCATACTAGGTGCTATATTGATAATAAAGTATGTAATATGATAACTGATAATGGTAGTTATACTAATATTTATTAGTTCAACTTTGGTTAGAAAGTTGAACCTGAGTACATCTAAGTATGTTAAACCATATAAGCTTTAGTGGTTGAATGACTATGGAGAAATTAGGATGACTAAGCAGGTTTTGGTTTCATTCATAGTAGGAAAGTTTAAGGATGAGGTTATATGTGATATTGTTCCTAAGTATGCTACACACTTATTATTAGGGAGATCTTGGTAATTTGATAGGAAGGTCAAGCATGATGGGTTCAAAAATAAGTATACTATGAAGAAAATGGAAAGATTTACACACTTGCTCTATTGTCACCAAGGCAAGTGTACGAGGATCAATTGAAGCTTAAGAAAACCAAAGAAGCCGAACAAGAATTTAAGAAAAAAAATGGCGAGGATGTGAGGTTGAGTGAAAATAAGTGAGCCATGAGTGTGAAATAATTGGGGGAAAAGTTTGGGCCATTAGAAATAGGTTTGAAGATTTCAGCAAAATAAAAAAAAAACATGGAGAAGGTTGAGAATGGAGAGTAAATGAGTGGAGAGAAGAAGAATATGTAGAAAAATTAGGGCAACTCCTTAATTTTTATGCAAAACAGAGTGACCTTACTCATGGTTATCATTCCAATATACTGATGATTTTACTCTTGTGAGGCATATTCTAATTTTTTTGATTTGAATTCTTGTGTTTTTAGTATTGCTAAAGTTCATTTATAGGAATTTTAGGATATCTTTCATGAAGAGATCCCTAGTAGTTTGCCACCAATTCGAGAGATAGAGCATCAATTCCAAATTGGCCAGCCTATATAAGTAATCTCAAGAAGACTAAGGATCTTTAAAGACAAGTAGAAGAGTTGATGTTGAAAGGGTACATTCAAGAAAGTATAAGTTCTTGTGCAGTTCGAATGTTAGTTGCGCTTATAAAGGATAATACTTGGCATATGTGTATTGATTGTAGAGTGATGCAACCATATTATTCAATAGTTTCACCCACATTTAACTAGTGTTTTGCCTATGTTTTATATATAAAATGTCTTGATATTCTTTGTTTTATGTTTTGAAGGCACTTTTGGATGAAAGATGCAAAAAGGAGTAAATTGGAGATAATTGACAGATTTGACCTTTAGTCGATGTTTTGTGGAGAGCGTGAGCTCTAGAGGTTGAAATGAAGTGATTCTAGTGGCATTAAAAAGCTAACATCCATACCTTTCTGGACATCTAAGGTAAGAAAATAAAATAAGGAATAGCATGGAAATTGCAGCCTTCAAAGTCAAATCTCGCAATCTGCCAGTGTTGACCTTCGGCCATTCCAACTTGAATATCTGGAGATACAGAAGTCCAATTGATTCAAACTTAATTTTTTTGGATTCATGACTCAAATTTCTATAAACGCTCCACGTTTCAGCCAAAACCGATGTCATATGAGGGAGATATGATTTTTCAAAGATGGCATTTGAATTTTGCTAGCAAACAGGTTTCGTGAAGAAACAAGTCCAAATTGCGTTTTGAAGTATCTAAACCGATATCCAAGTTTTTATTTCAGCAATTTAGCTCCTCTAAGTCAAAGCTTGAAGATTTCATGCAAGGCTATTTCTTCTTTTTTAGGAAAATAGTTATTGAAGTACTTAAATGTAAACAGTCTACTTAATGGAGGACTATTTTATAAAATAGAGACCTAGGGTTTCCTAAGATATAAAAAGAATGAGAGAAGAGAAGGGGGGCAGCCAGCCAAGAAGAGAAAAACGCCCCCTTCCTCTAAAAAACCCTAAATTATGCATTCTTCCTTCTTTTTGATTAGTTGTTCAACAAACATGCAAGGCTAAACACTTTTTCTTAGTTGTAAGGACATGGAAACCTTCGGATTTCAAGAACTGTGAGATTTATTTTATCTTTTCTTTTCAGTTTATATGATGAATATGCTTGTTCTTCTATGCTTATTTTTCTATGATTGTTTAGTTTAATTGCTAGAGCGGACTCTAAGTTATTATTGTAGACAATCTATTACTAAGTTTGATATCAAAACCAAAGTTGTGGTATATGAACTTGGGAAGCAACTAAGTTTAATAATTGTGGCGGATCTACGTTATTAATCTTAGGGAGAACATTCAACCAAATCAAACATAGACTGCAGATAGTTATGTTTTCTTGATTAATCAACTTATCTAGTTCTTAAGGCTGCCACTGAATTAAATTACTAGTGCGGACATTGTGGTTGTTTGATGGTTAGGGCTAGTTATACGGCGGATCCGTTAACTAACCAATGTTAAGAAGAGATAAATATTCAGAATATAAATTGATGTTTTGTTTCCATGATCAGCTCTGATTTCTGTAGGTGGATGTGTGCTTATGACCAAGGTTTGTTCTCTTGATAATTTTCTGATTTTATTAAATTTAGTTTGATAGTTTAAAAAAACATATTTTAGCTGAACCAATTGTCCTCCATTATTTTTCTCCAATATTCCTTTTTTATTTTATTTCAACATTGAGGACAATGTTGTGTTTTAAGTGTGGGGGTATTGGGAGAATGTTGGTTTTCTAATTTTGGTTTTCTTTGTTATTTTTCAAAAAAAAAATTATGTTTGATCTTTTGAACTTCCATTGGTTTTTGAGAATATGAGTATTATGTATGAGAATTAGTTGAGATAGATGAAGATATAAATTAAATGAAGGAGTGTGCATGCAAGTTTTAAGGTTTAATTGGTTTAGGGATTGACTTTGAGAATGTGCCTTCTTTCAATGATATGTATCTATAGAACTTGCTTCATATCTTATTGAGATTACATTCACATTACATATATACATGAAGATGATAAAGGCATTAGAAATTTTAACCGCTTGAGCTAAAAAGCCAACCTAAAGCAAATTATCCTTAGTAAACCTCTTTTGAGCTTGTTTATCTTTTATTTGCTTTATCCATGTATAAGCCTTAAATTTATATATGTTTTCCTTTTCCCTTGGCCAAGGATTAGTAGAGCATATACTAGTGATATTTCATGGAATTATGGTTGGAAATTATATGAAAAGAAAGAAGAAAAAGTGATGCTTGATGAAAAGATGGGCAAAGTTGCCAAAGGTAAAAAGAAAATAACAAAAAAAAAGAAAAAAAAAGTGTTCCTTTATGTTCTTAAGATTTTACGTTGAAAAAGCTTGAAATCAAAAGAAGTTAAGCATTGGTGATTAAAGATGGAAAATTTATGTGCTTTGATGGAATATCTTGTTTGAAATATCATTTTTCAGAATGCTCTACTTTCTTTGGTTTGAACCTTTTCTTTTACTCTCTTTTACCTCACCTTTACCTTAGGCCCATTACAACCAGAAAATAAGACCTTTTGATTCATGCATTGTTTGTAATATGTTATTAATGGAGATGACATTGAAGAGCAAGCTTATGGTAGAACATATTCATTGATTGAATTTGAGAGATTTAAACACATAAGCCTTAAACACGTGAGTGTTGGAGTGTATATCAATGAGAGGACCTATCACTTTGGCATGGTATAGATTTCATTTAAATCTTGACAATTAATTGAATTTTGAAGTTTGCATGTAAATAAATTCATGAAAATTTATACTCTTTATCCTTCTTAATTGTGTTCTTGTTTATAATGCATATATTCTTGGATATTGATGGGAGATTAGAAGATTAGTCATAGTGATTTCATTTAATTTAACTTCAATTTGATTTTACCTATCCTTTCTCGAGGACGAGCAAGAGCTAAGTGTGGGGGTATTTGATGCAACCATATTATTCAATAGTTTCACCCACATTTAACTAGTGTTTTGCCTATGTTTTATATATATAATTCCTTGATATTCTTTGTTTTATGTTTTGAAGGCACTTTTGGATGAAAGATGCAAAAAGGAGTAAATTGGAGATTATTGGCAGATTTGACCTTCAGTCGATGTTTTGTGCAGAGTGTGAGCTCTAGAGGTTGAAATGAAGTGATTCTAGTGGCATTAAAAAGCTAACATCCATACCTTTCTGGAAATCTAAGGCAAGAAAATAAAATAAGGAAGAGCATGGAAATCGCAGCCTTTAAAGTCAAATCTCGCAATCTGCCAGTGTTGATCTTAGGCCATTCCAACTTGAATATCTGGAGATACAGAAGTCCAATTGATGCAAAATATCCATGATCAGTTCTGATTTCTGTAGGTGGATGTGTGCTTGTGACCAAGGTTTGTTCTCTTGATAATTTTCTGATTTTATTAAATTTAGTTTGATAGTTTTCTGTTTTCTTTTGCTTTAGCCTAGATAACGTCCAAACCCCCCCAAATTGCATATCATCTAGTATAAAAATCTGACTTGAATCTTCCTCGTGGGATCGACCCCTTGCTTGCTCTATACTATCTTGTGTGTTGTGTTTGAAGCTAGGGTAATTAATTTGTGCGACCGCGACATCGCAACATAGAGCCATTAATAACATTACGGTAAATCATAGATATCATATCCCTAGATTATATGATATGCTTGATAAATTGCATAATTCATCTGTGTTTTCTAAAATTGATTTGAAAAGTGGTTATCATCAAATTAGAATGAAGAAAGAAGATGAATAAAAGACATAATTCAAAACTAAATATGAATTGTATGAATGGTTAATGATGCTCATAGTACATTCATGAGGTTAATGAATCATATGTTAAGATCTTTCATTGGAAAATTTGTTGTTGTCTATTTTGATAATATCTTGATTTATAGAAAATGATTAGATGAGCATATTGCTCATTTAAGACAAGTTCTTAAAATACTTAGAAAAGAAAGATTAGATGTTAATCTAAAAAACTATGATATTTGCATAAAATGAATTGTGTTCTAAGGTTATGTTGTTAGTGCAAAAAGGATAAATGATGCAAAGATCAAGGATATTCAAGAATAGCCTACACCTAAGATGGTAATTGAGGTAAGAAGTTTTCATGGTCTAACTAGTTTTTATAAAAGATTTGTCAAAGGTTTTAGTACTCTAGTTACACCATTGACTGAAATTTTAAAGAAAACAATAAGATTTAAATGGGATGATGATCAAGAAAAGGCTTTCAACTTGTTAAATTAAAGGTTGATTTCAGCCATATTGCTTGCTTTACCTGACTTTACAAAAACTTTTGAGATTGAGTGTGACGCCTCAGGTATAGGTATTGGAGCAATTTTAATGCTTGAAAACGACCCGTAACGTATTTCAGTGAGAAACTTAATGGAACAACTCTTAATTATCCAATATATGATAAAGAGTTGTATGCATTGGTGAAAACTTTAGAGACCTGGCAGCATTATCTTTAGCCTAAGGAATTTGTGATATGTACGGACCATTAATCTTTCAAACACTTAAAGAGCCAAGGTAAATTGAATATGTGACATTCAAAGTGGATTGAATTCATTGAGACATTTCCATATGTCATCAAGATCAAGAAGGTAAGGAAAACATCATTATGGATGCATTGTCTTGAAGGTATGTTCTTCTTAATACCTTGAACACTAGACTTTTAGAATTTGAACATGTGAAATAATTATATGTGGATGATGATAACTTTGGTCAAGTGTATAGACAATGTGATCATTTAGCCTTTGATAAGTATTTTAGGCATGATGGATTTTTATTTAAAGATAAGAGATTATGTGTGCTTAAATGTTCATTATGTGATTTGCTTGTGAAGGAAGCTCATGGGGTGGTTTAAGGGGACCTTTTGGGGCAGCTAAGACTTTGCATATGTTACATGCGTATTTTTTTCTAGCCTAACATAAAAAGAGATGTTCAAAGAATATGTGATAGATGCATAGTATGTAAATAAGCCAAGTCTAAAGTCATGCATAACATGTACACCTTTACCGGTACATAAGGAACCTTAGATTGATATATCCATGGATCTTGTTTTAGGGTTACCTAGGTTTAAAAATGATAGAGATTCAATATTTTTTTTGTTGTAGATAGGTTTTTTAAAATAGTACATTTCATATCATGTCATAAAATTGATGACACAATAAATATAACAGATCTTTTCTTTAGAAAAATAGTTTGATTACATGGTGTTCTAATGAGTAGTCTGATAAATATGTTTAATTTTTAAGCTACTTTTAGAAAGTTTTATGGGGTGAATTAGGAACTAAAGATTATTTTCTACTACTTGTCATCCACGAACAGATGACAAAACAGAGATGGTAAATAGAACTTTAACTTAAATGTTGAGAACTATTATCTAGAAAAATTTTAAAAATTAGGAAGATTATTTGTCATTCATTGAGTTTGCATATAATAGGAGTGTATATTCTACAACAAAGTTTTCTCCTTTTAAACTTGGTGTAATGACTTGGCTTTTTCAAAGCCAAAATCGATGGAATTTTTTTTATTTAGGTTCTCGATACTTCTCATAGTGGCATTTCGTGAATTAGTAATTAGGTTCCCTTTCTTATCATGGCATCATATGGATATAGTTTTCGTAAATCAACATTTCCATAAAACGGATACTCAATACATATGCCTATAATATTATATTTTCATATTCATATATTTACATTACATCATATTGACATACTTATGAGTTCGCATTCCTGTTCTAGTATAGTTATCAACACGAGTTTATACACGAGTGCCGAACGACAATTTTACACAACTAATACTTTCTTTCATACGATCCTCATGTGATTTCACAACACAACATCCTCATAAAAGAGAATACCACATAAATATATTCATAATATCGTATCTACATGTTCACATATCCATATCCGTGTTCCATTACTGTTTTTATTCAAGTCCTTACAAAATATGTGAACCCGTGGAACGGGCTTCCATATGCACTTTGATTGTGTGATATCCCTATCACAAAAACAACATAGATACAAGAATTGTAAATAATCTAACATAATAATAAAAAAACTAGAAAGACGTTATCGTTACTTTTCGTTATTAACTTAGAATAGACAGATTCTTTCTTTTACTTCTTATATGTATTATATATATTTTATTATTTTGTTAAGTGTACATTTCTCACTCACACACCCTAACCTCTCCATAGGAGATATGGGGCCGAAGTTTAACATCGGGTCGGGGTTAATTACTTCAACTTAACCTAGTCATCCACCTTGGATACTTTTAACCGTAGCGAATCGCAATATTTTAACTCAGCCATCTGTCTCGGATGCTATTAACCAAAACTAATCATGAAATCAAACATGTCATTTCTACGGATACCACTAGCCAAAACCAATCATCATAATCAACTCAGTCATTCATCTCGGATGTCATTAGCCGAAACTAATCATCAAACACAACCCGATCATCCACTTGGATGCTATTAGCCGAAGCTAATCATCATTTTCAACTCGGCCATCCATCTCAAATACCATTAGCAGAAGCTAATCATCAAACACAACTCGATCATCCATCTCGAATACCATTAGCCAAAGCTAATCATCATATTCAACCCGGTCATCCATCTCGGATGCCATTAGCCGAAACTAATCATCAAACACAACCCAGTCATCCATCTTGGATGACATTAGCCGAAGCTAATCATCATTATCAACTCGATCACCTATATCGGATGCCATTAGCCAAAGCTAATCATCAATCACAACTCGATCATCCATCTCGGATGCCATTAGCCGAAGCTAATCATCAAACACAACCTGATCATCCATCTTAGATGACATTAACTGAAGCTAATCATCATTATCAACTCAGCCATCCATATTGGATACCATTAGCCGAAGCTAATCATCAAACATAACCCAGTCATCCTGATGCAACCATATTATTTGATAGTTTCACCCACATTTAACTAGTGTTTTGCCTATGTTTTATATATATAATGCATTGATATTCTTTTTTTATGTTTTGAAGGCACTTTTGGATGAAAGATGCAAAAAGGAGTAAATTAGAGGTAATTGGCAGATTTGACGTTTAGTCGATGTTTTGTGCAGAGCGTGAGTTCTAGAGATCGAAATGAAGTGATTCCAGTGGCACTAAAAAGCTAACATCCATACATTTTTGGAAATGTAATGCAAGAAAAATAAAAAGAGAAAGATCATGGAAATCACATCCTGCAAAGTCAAATCTTGCATTCTGCCAGTGTTGACCTTTGGCCATTAAAAATTTAATATCTGGAGCTACAGAAGTCCAATTGATGCAAACTCAATTTATTGGATTCCTGACTTAAAGACCTATCAACACTCCAAATTGCAGCAAAAAACGATGTCATATGAGGGAGATATGATTTTTCAAAGATGACAACTGAATTCTGCCAGAAACAGATTTCGTGAAGAAACAATTCCAAACTACATTCTGAAGCATCTAAACCGACATCCAAGTTTTTATATCAGCAATTTAGCTCCTCTAAGTCAGAGCTTGAAGATTTCATGCAAGACTATTTTTCCTTTTAGGAAAAATAGTTATTGAAGTACTTAAATGTAAATTGTCGACTCAAGGAAGGATTATTTTGTAAAATAGAAACTAGGATTTCTTAACATATAAAAAGAAAGAGAGAAGGAGGCAGTAGCTAGCAGAAAAGAGGGAGAGCAGAATGAGGCAGCAGCCAGCAGAGAATAAACACACATTCTCTCCTCTACAAACCCAAAAATCATGCTCTTTTCATTCTTTAGAAGTAGTAGTTCAATAGTTATGCAAGGCTAAGCTCTTTTCTTGGTTGCAAGGACACAACAAACCTTCGGATTTCAAGAACCGTGAGATTTATTCTTCCTTTTATTTTTAGTTTATGGTATGAATGAGTATGATTGTTTTCCTATGCATATTTCCTATGATTGTTGTTGATGATTACTAGAGCGGACTCTAAGTTATTGTTGTGAACAATCTATTGCTAAGTTTAATATCAAAACCGGAGTTGTGATATATGAACTTGTGAAGCAACTAAGCTTAATAATTGTGGCGGAGCTACGTTATTGAACTTAGAGAGAACATTTGAACAAAGTGACACAAGCTACGGACAGGTTGTATGTTAATCTTGATGAAATTATCTAGTTCTTAAAGCTACCATTAAATTGAATCATTAGTGCGGACACTTTGATTGTTTGTTGGTTAGGATTAGTTATATGGCGGATCCATTAATTAATCAACGTTAAGAAAATATAAAATTTCAAAACATAAACTGCAATTTTCGTTTCAAGGATCGGTTCTAATTTCCGTTGGTGGATGTGTGCTTGCGACCAAGATTTGTTTTCTTGATAAGTTTCGGTTTTAATTGATTTTATTTGCTACTTTAATTGCTACCGTAGTTTAGAAAATCACAAACCAAACCCCCCCAATTACATAACGTACAACATAAAAATCTGACTTGAAACTTCCTTGTGGGATCGACCCCTTGCTTACTCTATACTATCTTGTGTGTTGTGTTTGAAGCTAGGGTAATTAATTTGTACAACCGCGACATCGCAACACATCCATCTTGGATGCCATTAGTAGAAGCTTCACAACCCGGTCATCATGCCATTAACCGAGCTAATCATCAAACACAACCCGGCCATCAATCTCGGATGCCATTAGCCAAAGCTAATCATCAAACACAACTCAGTCATCCATCTTGGATGACATTATCCGAAGTTAATCAGCATTATCAACTCAGCCATCCATATCAGATTTCATTAGGCAAATCTAATCATCAATCACAACCCGGTCATCCATCTCGGATGCCATTAGCCAAAGCTAATCATCAAACACAACCCGGTCATCCATCTCGGATGACATTAGCCGAAGTTCATCATCATTATCAACTTGGCCATCCATATCGGATATCATTAGCCGAAGTTAATCATCAAACACAACTCGATCATCCATCTTGGATGCCATTAGCAGAAGCTTCATAACCAGGTCATCAATCTCAGATGTCATTAACCGAAGTTAATCATCAAACACAACCTAGCCATTCATCTCGAATGCCATTAGCTGAAGCTAATCATCAATCGCTACCCGATCATCCATATCGGATGTCATTAGCCAAAACTAATCATCAAACACAACCCGATCACCCATCTCAGATGCCATTAGCCGAAGCTAATCATTGAACACAACCCGGACACCCATATCGGATGCCATTAACCGAAGCTAATCATTGAACATAACCCGATCATCCATCTTGGATGCTATTAGCCGAAGCTAATCAATAACTCAATCAACATTTCATAATTTGTTTAATATTCATCAACAACTCAATCAACATTTTATAGTCGGTTTAACATTCATCAACAACTCAATCAACATTTCATAATTGATTTATTATTCGTCAACAACTCAATCAACATTTCATAATCGGTTTGATATTCGTCAACAACTCAATCAATATTTCATTGTCGGTTTAACATTCATCACAACACAATAATATATCATCCTCAAACAAGTTATTTCAGAATATTAATGTTATACAAAAAAAAAGTAGAAACCACCTACCTGTTCCTCCTATGAGGTGTCCTTGCCCGATCGAAGATGTAATCCCAGTTGCACCGCCTAACACATCAATGTTTCACAAAGCAACACATTTGCATTCTGAAATCACATGAATCGTCACCATATATATTTTAAGAATCCACATGTTCGCATTCAAGTGTTCCACATATTACACAATGTAATCATTTTAATCAGTGGACCAATTCAGATACGTAAATCTACTGTAGAAATTAGTTAGCAAAAACTGGTTCATTAGTGACACATATTTGCTGGAACCTAGAATTGTTAGCAAAACTGGTTTGCTGGTGACACAAATTCATCAACAAACTAATTCGCTGGAACACATAATCGTCAGCAAAAACCGATTCACTGCTGACATTATAATTTTGCAGTGAAAACTGACACCACAATTCAGAAGCAAACACTAATTCGCTGCTGACACCATAATTCGGTAGCAAAAACTAATTCGCTACTGACATTGAAATTATTGATGAAAACCGAGTCGATGCCAACTCAGAAATCATCAACGCAACCCCTGTTGCTATAGATTCAGAAATCAGCAGTGTCGATGGAATTGTTTCTAGTTTCATTTCTTCCTTTCGACCAAGCATAAGGCTTACGCTAGGCTTCCCTCTACCAATGTTTCTCACCCAAGGTGGATATAGAATTCACCAAATCACACTCCATTCATCATTCATCATCAAACAACAAAAACATCAACACAAGCGATAATAATTCTACAACATATAACGATTCTATTTCACTTTGTTATAACATAAATGGTCACAAAATCATGTTACACCTATTTCCATCTCAAAATTCAAGCAAGGACATCAACATCATTTCGGTTTCAGCACACAATTTGTTCTTAGAATCCAGCATAATCATACAATTTCAAGCATGAACATTTACATGCATTTCGGTTCTAGCATACAATTTGTTCCTAGAATCCAGCAGAATAATACAATTTTCAAGCATGAACATCTACATGCATTTCATCACATAATACATTTTGTTCAGACCCTTAGTTATGGCCAACCTTTTACCAAGTTTTGTCCATTCAATCTATTCATTTTTCTTTGTTAAATGTTTTGGAATTTAGTCTCCATTCAGCCCCATTTTTGTCCCTCTTCTTAGTTTAGGTTTCCTTCATAGCTGGTGTAAAAATTATAGGCATTCCCTTATGGTTTTTCTTCATCCTTTTGGTTTCAAGGTCACAAGAACAAGAGGAAGGAGGTTACAAGACCCATACCTTACGAATCTAAGTAGATTTAGAGAAAGTTTAATAGTATATCTTTTTTTCTTCTCTTGATTTCCTTTTTTCTTTTTTTCTCTCGGTTTCTCCCCCTTCTATTGGTTTCTCCCCACCGGTTCTAGACCCTTACTCCTTCCATGTCTGCAGCTATTCAACCTCCTCTCAAGCTCTCCCTTCTCTCTCTCATGCTTAAAGAAGGCACATGCAGCAGAGGTTTGTTCAACTATCTTTGGGAAAGAGGAAAGGGGGTAAGAGCATGCAGCTGCTGTAGCTGGTCTTGGTAAGAGTAGGAGTCACCCCCCCTCTCTCTCTCTCTCTCTCTCCTTATATTTATACCCCCTCTTAAATAAGCCAGGGTGTTTGGGTACTGGAGAAGGGTTGTCTTTTATCCCCCTTTTGGGTTTTCTTAGATTGGTTTCTATTCTAATTCTCCCCTAGGATAGATTGGTCTAACATAATTTTTGTTGGGTTTTACAGTGTCGCTGCCGATTCAGAAATCAGCAGCAAAAACTATCGTTGCTGATTCAGAAATCAGCAGCCAAAAATTATGTCGTTGCTGATTAGAAATCGACAGCGACGATGGAGTCATTTTTGGCTTTACTTCTTTTTTTCATTGGGTGTTTACACTTGTGTATGGTTTTAATCCTTTAACTCCATTGGATTTATTTCCTTCACCTGTTGATGAAAGAGTTAGTTTTGATGGGAATAGAAAAGCACATGTTGTCAAAGATTTGCATACCAAAGTATGAAAATATATTAAAAAGATGAATGAGTAATATGCATTTAAAGCCAATAAGAACAGGAAACTGATGGTATTTGAACGAAGAGATTGAGTTTGGGTGCATATAAGGAAAGAGATATTTCTTGCTCAAAGGAGATTTAAGTTGATACTGAGAGGAGATGGACCATTTCAAATCATTAAGAATATCAATAATAACACCTACAAAATAGAATTACTAGTTAAATATGGTGTTGTTACTATATTTAATGTATTTGACCTTTCTTTGTTTGATATAGGTGATGATTTGAGTTTGAATCTTTTCAAAAAGAAAGGAAATGATGTGATCCTATCTTTAACACCAAGAGATCTATTAGAGGTTCAATTGGGTCCAGTCACAATGGACTTCTTCAAGAAATGTGGGCTGAGGTAGACTTCTTTAAGAGACATCCATATCTTCAAGATATATGGGCTAAGGTGAACTTTAAGAGGATATCAAAGAATGAAGAACAAGCCTTGATTAATTTGATTCATGTTCAAGAAGATCTTATAGGGGAGCATCCAAACATTACAGAAATATTGGAATAAGAAGATTCAAAACATGTCAAGTATGACCTTTAACTATTATTTTGTCCATAACTGGAGCTGCGTAATGAATTTTGATGTGATTCTAGTTGTATTGGAAAAGAAGCATCCACAGCTTTCTAATGATATATTATAGACCTTCTAATTCGTCAATAAAAAGGATAACCTTTCGTTTTATATTGGGGTTTGATTTTGTTAACAGATTATGAAATTTGACTTTGGTCTTGTTTCAATAACTTGGGCTAGTATTTATTAATCTTTTAGTTTATTTTAGATCCTGCAGCATTTAAGGATTTATTTGGGTTAGGTTTTATTTTATTATTTATGTTATTTTGGGCTTTAAAAGTGTTAAGCTTTTTTATCAAGTTTGGGTCTATTAAGTCAAATTAAGGTTAGCTTTCTACTATATAAACCAATTGTTAACATTATTTTTCAATTTATAAAACTTTCTAAGTTGCCATATTTGTGTGCTTTGTTTCTCTTTGTATTGTTGAGTGATTCTCATATTAAATTCTAAATTGAATTTTCAAACTCTTCAAATGATTAATCAACTTCATTGTGATCTATACTTCTTGATCGCATCTTGTTATACATATAGAGTGAGGGTAACCAATTACATATAACTTTGGTTCTCCAAGACAAGTTTCTTATTGGGTCAAGTTGCAAACTTTTCTTCAAACCACAAATTGCCAATCTAAAGGACAATTCTGCATCAGTAGAAAACAATAGTCCCCCTTATTTTACCATAAGTCTGGGCCTTATCCTCACAAATTTGGCCACCTCCAAAACTCAGTAGTGTTAACATCACTATCTTGGTTCATTTTTTTACTAAATATTCCCTACACCAAGTAGGTAAATTGTTGCGATATTGTGGCCACATAAATTAATTACCCTAACTTAAACAAATGAGATAGTATAGAGCAGTCAAGGGGTTAATCCCATGATGAAGATCTAGTTCAGGTCTTCATGCTAAATGATTCAAAGTTGGGGGGAGGGGTTTGAGATTATCTAAACTATGTTAGGGTAAACGAAACAAAGTAATCAAACTAAATTAAATAAATCAAAATTTATTTAGAGAAAAACCTTGGTCTCAACTAAAAATCCACTGACAGAATTCAAAATTTATCATTGAAATGATACGTCAATTTATCTTTCCTTCATATTAGTCAATTGACCAATCCACATTATAACTAACTCAAACCATTAAACAACCACAACATCTACTCTAATAATTTAATTCAATGGCAGCCTTAAGAACAAGATAGGTTGATAAATCTAGACAATATAACTGTTTGCAGTATATGTTCGATTTACTTGAATTTTTTTCCTAAGATTAACAATATAGATCTGCCATATTTATTAAACTTAGTCGCTTCACAAGTTCAATATTACAACTCTGGTTTTAATAGAAAACTTAGCAATAGATTGATTAGAATAATAACTTAGAGTTCGCTTTAACAATCATAGAAAATAAACGTAGAAAAACATTCATACTCATCGTATAAAATAAAAAGAAAAGATAAAATAGATCTTATAGTTTTTGAAATTTGAAGACTTTTGTATCCTTTCAGCCAAGAAAAATAACTTAGCCTTGCATGACTATCAAAAAACTAAGGAAGAGAAAAGATGAAAACATAATTTTGGTATAGGAAAAAAGGCAAGAGTTTCTTTCTTCTTTCTGGTCGCCACCCTTTTTTTCTCTTTCTCTTTCTCTTTCTTTTTATATGAT
The DNA here is from genome assembly GCA_015852605.2 of Populus deltoides. Classification (NCBI taxonomy): domain Eukaryota; kingdom Viridiplantae; phylum Streptophyta; class Magnoliopsida; order Malpighiales; family Salicaceae; genus Populus; species Populus deltoides. Next base: position 20,332,495 of record CM027571.2, on the reverse strand, counting down.
GGAAAACCCTACTTCCCACATTACTACTAGTCCGTTTGTATCCTCAAAAAAAATATAGGAGTCCTTTTCAAAGTAGACAATCTATATTTAAGTAGTACAATAACTCTTTACTATAAAGAAGAAAACATAGTCTTGCATAAAATCTTCAAGCTTTAACTTTGGACTTAGTGAAGTTAATTTGCCCAAATAAAGACCTTTTTGCATATGAAGAAATAATTGACATATTGGTTTGGATGTTTGAGAAGTAAGTTGAACTTGTTTCTTTACAAAACTTGTTTGCGAGAAGAATTTATGGGTTATCTTAGAAAAATTATATCTCTCTCATATGAACTTTTTTTTTTCTGCTGACATTTAGTAGGTTAATAGGTCTTTGAGTTAGAAATCTAAAAAAATTGAGTTTGCATCAAATGGACTTTATAGGTTGTTTTAGAAAAATCATATCTCTCTCATATGATCTTTTTTTCTACTAACATTTGGTAGGTTGATAGGTATTTGAGTCAAGAATTCAAAAAAATTGATTTTGCTTCAAATGGACTTCTCTAACTCAAGATATTCAAGTCGGCATGGCCGAAGGTTAAAATTAAAAAAATACGAGATTTGTCTTTGAAGGCTGTAATTTCCATGCTCTTTATTTTTTTTTCTTGCCATACATGTATAGAAAGTTATGGATGTTAGCTTTCTAATGCAACTGGAATCACTTTATTTTGACATCTAGAACTCAAGTTCTGCGTAAAACATTGATCGAATGTCAAATATGTCAATATTCGACACAGGTTGGAATATGGTCTGAATGTTATATTCGAATTACTTCTTTTTGAATATTACATCTAAAAGTACCTTCAAAACATAAAACAAATAATATCAAGGCATTTTATATATAAAACATGGGCAAAACACTAGGTAAATATGGGTAAAACTATTGAATAATATGGTTGCATCATAAACTTATCTATTTATGTTTTAGGTTAATTTATTGATATTTTGTATAATATTTTTAATTTACTTGTATATTTAAGTGTTTTATAGCCTTTTCATAGAGAATTTTGTTGTATTACAGTATAATTTGTATGCTAGGGTTTATTTGGGATTTGTGAAAAATTAAATTTCTTTTTAATTTGATGAAATTGATTTCAATTTTGTAATTTAGGCATGTTTTACTAGAATAAATGATGAGTTATTTAATGGGTACCAATCACATTTTTTTCAATTTTATTATTGAGTTTGAAATGTTGAGAAAATTGAATTTTTATGAAATTGATAACAATTAAATGATATTAATTTAGATTGAGTAAATTTGAATTAAAAAAATGATAAATAGTTAGTTGGGCACTAATTACTTGTTAATTTGATTTATTTAGTTCACATTTTGATGCAACATTGAATTTTTCACAAATGATAGTAGTCTATTGCATTGTGAATTCATTTTTAATTGATGGTTACATTATTAATAAACATTATCATCAATATTCTAGATAGGTTTCATAAGTAATGAATAATCATTATTGGATGTATCGGGATTTTTTATAAGGGCTGTATAAGGAATATTATTGTAAAGTGTTTAAGGATTTTATTAATTTTTTACTGTCAAATATGAAGAATATTAATGGAGGTAGAATTAGATGTTCATATGTGAAGTGTAAAAATAAAAAGTTCCACCAATCATAAGTTGTGATAATGCTTTTTCTATAAAAAAATGTTCATAGAGAAATAATTATGTTGGTTTGCAATCGAAGAACCCTATGTTTCTTATGAGACCATGTTAGACAGGATCATTCGCTCAACATCTAGTTATAGAAATATAAATAAAATTGTAGATGATAATAGTAATTGTTATAGGATTATGGTGATGGATGCAACAAGAATAAATCATGGTTATTCAGGTGATGATTCATATGTAAATGAAAACAACAAATAAAAATGCCGATGAACCATTATGGGATGAGTGCAAAATCATAGTAAATTATCGATCATTGCCCGAGCATTTACCATCAAGTCATATCATGGGTTGAGTGAGGCCAGTTTTCAGCATTATCAAATGGGTGAAAAGCATGATGAAAATAGGCTGAAAGAGAACTTGTATGCTACAAAATCCATGATGAAACCCCTTGGCTTAGGATACCAAAAAATTAATATGTGCCCAAATGTTTGGCATGTTGTACTATGATGTTGCGATGTCGCGGTTGCACAAATTAATTACCCTAGCTTCAAACACAACACACAAGATAGTATAGAGCAAGCAGGGGATCGATCCCACGAGGAAGTTCAAGTCAGATTTTTATGCTAGATGATATGCAATTTGGGGGGATTTGGACGTTATCTAGGATAAAGCAAAAGAAAACAGAAAACTATCAAACGAAATTTAATAAAATTAGAAAATTATCAAGAGAACAAACCTTGGTTACAAGCACACATCCACCTACAGAAATCAGAGCTGATCATGGAAACGAAACATCAATTTATATTCTGAATATTTATCTCTTCGTAACATTGGTTAGTTACCGTATAACTAACCCTAACCATTAAACAACCACAGTGTCCGCACTAGTAATTTAATTTAATGGCAGCCTTAAGAACTAGATAAGTTGATTAATCAAGAAAACATAACTGTCCGCAGTCTATGTTTGATTTGATTGAATGTTCTCCCTAAGATTAATAACGTAGATCCGCCACAATTATTAAACTCAGTTGCTTCACAAGTTCATATACCACAACTCCGGTTTTGATATCAAACTTAGCAATAGATTGTCTACAATAATAACTTAGAGTCCGCTCTAGCAATTAAAATAAACAATCATAGAAAAAATAAGCATAGGAGAACAAACATATTCATCATATAAACTGAAAAGAAAAGGTAAAATAAATCTCACAGCTCTTGAAATCCGAAGGTTTCCGTGTCCTTGCAACCAAGAAAAAGTGTTTAGCCTTGCATGTTTGTTAAACAACTAATCAAAAAAAAAAGGAAGAATGCATAATTTAGGGTTTCTTAGAGGAAGGGAGTGTTTTTCTCTTCTTGGCTGGCTGCCCCCCTTCTCTTCTCTCATTCTTTTTATATCTTAGGAAACCCTAGGTCTCTATTTTACAAAATAGTCCTCCATTAAGTAGACTTTTTACCATTAAGTACTTCAATAGCTATTTTCCTAAAAAAGGAGAAATAGCCTTGTATGAAATCTTCTAGCTTTAACTTAGAGGAGCTAAATTGCTGAAATAAAAACTTGGATATCGTTTTAGATGCTTCGGAACGTAATTTGGACCCGTTTCTTCACGAAACCTGTTTGCTGGCAGAATTCAGATGTCATCTTTGAAAACTCATATCTCCCTCATATGACATCGGTTTTGGCTAAAATTTGGAGAGTTTATAGACCTTTGAGTCATGAATCCAAAAAAATTAATTTTGCATCAATTGGACTTCTGTAGCTCCAGATATTCAAGTTGGAATGGCCGAAGGTCAACATTGGCAGATTGTGAGATTTGACTTTGAAGGCTGCGATTTCCATGCTCTTCCTTATTTTATTTTCTTGACTTAGATGTCCAAAAAGGTATGGATGTTAGCTTTTTAATTCCACTAGAATCACTTCATTTCAACCTCTAGAGCTCACGCTCTGCACAAAACATCGACTGAAGGTCAAATCTGCCAATTATCTCCAATTTACTCCTTTTTGCATCTTTCATCCAAAAGTGCCTTCAAAACATAAAACAAAGAATATCAAGGAATTTTATATATAAAACATAGGCAAAACACTAGTTAAATATGGGTGAAACTATTGAATAATATGGTTGCATCATATGATAAAGATGCAAATTTTCTCGAGTGCAAAACATATGGGTATGCTTATTATAAACTTAATATTGCTAGAGAAAAGAAAATTGTTGTATATAAAAAACTTTGATACTTGTCAATCAGTCATAGGCTTCAAATGTTATTTATGTCTTCAAAAACTGTCAAACACATGACATAACATCATTCATATGATGCGGTGGATGGTGTCATGTGCACCCTTCCAATGATAAAGCTTGGAAGCAGTTTAATAGGGTATTTCCTTAGTTTTTAATAGAACCACACAATGTACATCTTTGTTTATGTAAAAGTAGGTTTAATCTACTTAGGTCCTTTGTTGCACCTTATTTTTGTTGGCTAGTCACACTAAGAAATTTACAACTTGCCCTTGGGGATGTATATATGGCCAGAATTCATGTTCTTATCTACATTCATACCCAATCCTTATAGTCTAGGTAGGAATATAGATGACTATCTCAACTATTAATTTATAAGTTGAATCAATTATGGTTATTCAGGGATTTGATGTATGATGTCTCAAATAAATAAAATTTTCATATGAAGACAACTTTAATATGGACTATAAATGATTTTACAGTATATGGGATGGTTTCAGGATTAGAACATATAACAATTATTTTGTACATATTGTATGGAAAACAATAAGGCAGAGACCTTAACGAATGATGGTGAAACTTTTTTTTTTGTTTGTCATTGAAGTTATTGTCCAGTCATCATCAATATAAAAACAATAGAAATAACTTCTTGAAAGGTAAAGTTGAAAAGGATGTACCATCGCTGTTATTATTGGTTGAAGAATTATATGATATAGTCTTGTAGTACGAGAACATTGTATTTAATTTTTAATTTGGTAAGCAAAAGTTTTCTGGTTTCAGTTTAGTATTATCTTGGAGCTTTCTTATTGGAAGATCAATGTCATACACCATTATTTGAATGTCATGCATATAAAGAATTAGGTGTTTGAAAATATTTTTAACACTGTTATAGACATCAAAGGAAAAACAAAAGACAATATAAAAGCTAAAATGAATATAGCTTTGTTTCATGACCATCAAAATATTGAGTTATTTAATGATGGGTACGTGTCACAAAGTCCCAAACTATTTTTACCTTAAATAAAAAAAAACACAGTTTATTGTTTACAAATGGCTAAAGAGTTTGCGATTTCTTATGGATATGCTTCAAACATAGCTATATCGGTGAATTTAAAGGAATACAAATTGTATGAAATGAAGAGTTATGACTGTAATGTGTTTATGCACATATCCATTCTAATTTCTTATAGGGATTTATTGCCAAATGGATATAGGATGCACTTATGAAGGTTAGTCACTTTTTAGAAATCTTTGCTCGAACAAGTTGTGTTCCCAACACATGGAGAAACTTGAAATGAACATCATTGAAATAATTTGCGAACTTGAGATGATTTTTTCTCAATTTTTCTTCGACTCAATAGAGCATTTACCCATACATTTAGCATATAAGACAAAAGTTGAAGGTATTGTGCAATACAAATGGATGTATGAATTCAAGAGGTTATGGATTACATGCATCCTAAGTGTCTTTTGTGCTTTTTAAAACATTTGATCATTAAATCTCTTTACTTTCATGCAGGTACTTATTTAACCTTAAGAAAAAGCTTTAAAACAAGGCTTATGTTAAGGCTTCAATAGGCTAAGTTTATATTGTTGAAGAGATTTCAACATTTATCTAGTATTATTTTGAGTCTCACATGAGAACAATAATCAACCAAATGTGGTCTAAAACATAATGGTGGTGGTGAAGTTCTTTCGAGTAGGAATTTTTCAATATTTTCTTATTCTGGATGACTATTATTGAAGAATACAATCTTGAGAAGATATTTGACAGATATTGAATTCGAATAAGCACATAATTATATGTTATTTAATTGATATGAATTGAGACTTTTTGTTTAGTAAATGTATTTTACAATTTTATAGTCTTAAATCGTTTTATCTTGTATTCTCATATAGTCTAAATTTTCAGTAACTTTTTTATAGGCAACATCGTCAAATTTTGTTATCCCAAAATCCATTTCTTATTAAAGCATAAATTTTCCAATTACAAGATGAACAATTTGCCACGTGATTTAAAACACAAGTATGTAATAATTTATAAATCTATTAAGAATACATTTACTTAGCTTTTTTCATGGATAATCAATGATTGTTATCTTTAACTAAGTGCATAACATGAGAGGCAATGATGATAGTTTGAAATTACTATCTATGGGTTTTAAGAGAAATGTCCAGTTTATAACGGGTATTTCATCAATGAATGTCTTTCATACTGAATTACATAAGAGTCATGTCCAAGTTGTTAAAGTTTGTAGCGATAAAGTAACTATAGGAGAAGATGTATTTCGAATTGATGAGTTTGTTGATTCATATCAAGTAGCTTTATCTTTCAAGTCAGAAGAAATTTAAATTTTCATGTCACTGAGAATATTTATGTTCATGTTGATGACGACTAGTTAAATGATATATTGAGTATTGGTAGACATACAAAAGTTGATGAAGCTAAAGAGATCGACTACCTTCAATTCAACGAGAAAGAAGAAGATGATGGACATGAAGATGATAAAAAATCAAGATGAAGAGGATTCAAGTTAAAAAGGATTTGAATTGACTTTAGAAGTAAAACATTATTGTGTAATTAGGTATTTGTTTTTGTTTTATAATGCATTATATTTTTTACATTTATCATGTAGTATTTTTGTTGTTGTGGTTTTAATAAGTTGTTGAATATGATTTTTGTTGATGTTGTTGTTGTATAATTAGATTGGATAGGGGATTATAACAAATATATATATATATATATAAGAAAATTTTTAAAACACAAATGAAATTATTGATGGAATATAAAAATAATTAAAAATTATAAAATATTCATTGGTGATTCCATCAATGATTTAAAATTATAGTAATCATCAATGAACTCAACGATGGACATTAAAATGGTCATAGAATTACAAAGAGTTAAGGAAGAAATTCATGAAATTAGAACTGACCGACATAATTACCAATGGATGAAAGTTCATTGGTGATTTTAAGGGGTTTTCAAAAAGTTTTAGAAATTCTTGAAATTACTGATGGACTTACCGATAGAATTAAAAAATTCCATTAGTAAGTCTATTGACAATTTGATGTCATTTTAAATCATCGATGAATTTCTCAATGAAAGATTTTATCGGTGAATAAAAACCCAGATATATTAGGCAATTCCTAATTTTTCCTCCATCTTCCCTAATTTTTGCATTTCCTCCCCTCTCTCTCCTCTCTCTAGAATTAGTGGTCGGCGTTCTCTATCTCTATTCCAACAGCGGCGACGTTCTCTCTTTCCATTCCAATGGTGGTAGTTCTTTCCCCCCGCCCCCCACCATTTAAGGTTTGATCTTGATGGTTTGATGGTTTTTTTTTCCGTATTTGTCTAACTTATAATGCATTTTTTTCAAGTACTATATCCATGTTTATTTGCAATTAATTTATTATTCTACTTAAGTTTTGGTGGAAAAATAAAATTCCTTAAATTTTGGGTTTGTTAGGGTTTGTAATTTGAATATGGATAGCTTAGATTAATAGTTTTTCCATGTTTGTTTAACTTAGAATGTATGTTTTATGTACTATATTATGTTTATTTGCGATTAATTTCATTATTCTATTTAAGTTTTGGTGGGGAATGAAACTTTTTTGATTTTAGGTTTGTTAGGGTTTGTAATTTGAATATGAAAAATATTGGTTTGAATAATCCTTAATGGTTTTGTGTAGAAATAACATGATTAAGAATCAAATTAAAGAAATTAAAGCCAACAATGAGGTTTAGACCAGGCTAGTTTTTATGTTGTCATTATGTTTTTATTTATGAAATTGAAGTGGGTTGGTTTTATAGAAATAATGAAACTAATGTTTGTTGGTGAAGATTTCGTTTGAGAATGTAGTTTTTAGAATTTCTAAAAAACAAATTAGGTAGGTCTTGTATGAGCGAGGTCCTACTAAAATTTTATTTAAAATAGATAGATACATTAATAAAAAAACATAAATCATAAATAGAGATTTGAATTGAATATGCTTCATTATTTATTTTCTTGTTTTTTATGCATAAAATAAAGTGGCTTGAAAATGATAAGGAGAGAGAAAGAAAAAAAAAAGCCCCACATTCAATTTTTTAGCCACTGTTATGGTGGTTGAATCCTAGGTTTTGACAGATAATGTGTCGAATGTTTTTTTTTCAAAAATAAGTATTTTTTCTACCCCTTTAAAATAGAAAAAAAAATAAAAACATGCAACAAGACATGGACCTAGTTCAGGTTTGCATGCCTAGAATTTTTTTCAAATGCATAAGGGAGATAGGCCACTCAAGCCTATATCTCCCGGGTTTTTTTTTTTTTACACTTTGGTGTTTTTTTATATCTTTTGATTTTTTTTCTTTCAATTCTATCATTCAATGTATGGTTTTTATTGAAATTTTTTATTGTTTTTTTTTTCAATTTTATCCATTTATTTTTTAATTGGTCTTTATATTTTTTATTATATAATTACATAAAAAAATATTAATGAATCCAATAGAGTCCATGACTCGACTCATGGGTTTGATGGATTAACACAGTTAATCCAATATATTGTTATCTCAATGTTTTAAAAAACATCATCTTGAATTTTTTTTAAAAAATTAAATTATATTTTTACTAGTTGTGCAAGTTGTCTTTAGACTCTTGTGCTTGGGTTATTTTTTTCTTAATCATTTGGTTTTTGTCTCCTTTGAATTTGTTTTTTCCTTTGACTCTGTCAAGTTAATTAAATCACATTAAGTCAATTCCTATAAAATTTAATTTGTCAAAATTTTTTAAGTTTAACCCATTGGATCTAATTTAATAACAATGTTAAAAAAAATTCACAACCTTATTATTCTTTTTTATGTTTAAATTTTTTTTCGCTTGACCTGCAACGTAAGTTGCAAAGTAACCTAATATCTCCTAAAAAACAATGTTACTTAGGTCTTGTTAGTTTCCAAGAAACTTTTCTTGAAAACTATTTTCCTTACTTTCCTATGTCTGATAAATTTATGAAAAGTTAGTCAAAGAAAAAGTTAAACCTTTATGTTAGGAAAGTATTTTCCTTTTCTTATCCTTGAAAAACACTTTCTTTTCTGTACAAAAAAACATCTCAAAAAACTTATCGTGTATTTACCGGAACAAATTATCCCTCTTTCTCTCTCTCTCTCTCAAACCTCTTTACTGAAAATCTCTCCAAAAAACACTTTCATGTGGTTGTTGCAAATCTCTCTCTCTCTCTCTCTCAAATCTCTTTACTGGAAACAAAATCATCATAATTTCCTTTTTTTTCCTCTGTTATCTGCCTTCTGTTTTCCTCTTCTTTATTTGGATTTGTAGTAGTAATTATGACATAAATCTTGTGATCTTTGTTAATTTGTTGTGTTTTTTCATGTTTTGTTTGGTTTCTAAGAAACAAAAATAGCAATCACATGCTTTGTTTTGTTTAGGATCTTAGGATTTTGCTTGTTAATTTGCTTATTGATTCAATACTAGATGCTTCTAAGAAATTGAATGGCCTCTGCTTTAAAAAATCTCATATGTTATTGTTTGGAATTATTTATATGATGGATTCTTCCCCTCTTGTCCCTCTAATTTAACAATGAATTAAAGTTATACTTTCATATTCTGATCCTTATTTTATATATATATATTAACATAATAATTCTCTTAATCCTAATGAACTTCAATGAGGATCTTTGTATGCATAATCATGGTAAGAAATTGTGTTTTCCTCTATTATTACATCTTCTTGGTCAATTCCCTAATAGCATTAGCACCTTCTATGATGGGTGCATACTATCATATGTCAAAGCGTCAAAGCACATAAAAGAAAAACACTTGGTGCATGTTTAAGGAAGGGCCGGAAAAAGATTTCAACCCAAGCTTTAATTTGGTGGGATAAAGGCTAATATGATTGGTTATGAGAGTTGTTTAAGTTTTTTAAACCATTTTCAATTCCAGTTGAGGCTGCTCCTAGTCAAAAAGGTCAAGGGCCATTATGTGATTTTACAGATTACTGGAAATTTCAGTATTATGATCAAACTTTTATTTTTCTATTTTATTTGTTTTCTTTTAGTCCTTATAGAGTGGACTTGTTTATGTTTTTTTTATGAATCTTACGTTTTCCTATATAGAAATCCAAGACCAATTAGGATTAGTAGTAACTCAAGGCTAAATATTTATCTATTTGTTGTCTTTCAATTCGATTATGCCATATCTATTATGAATAAATTGAAGCCCTTGTTTTGAGAGTGTGATGATTTCACTGAGGAGTGATTCCTATTTGGTAGTAGTTTCTATTTTTCTTCAAATTCCACCTTAAAAAATACTAAATTTGAAACCCTTACTAATAGTTGCTTGCAACTGCTTCGACTTTAACTGAATCCTGATAAAAAAAAAATATTTGAAATTGTTTGGTAGAAAAATTGTAAGGGATTGAGTGAATTTTGCAATAAAATTATATTTTCAAACCATGAACACAATTACTTACTCCTTAATATAATCTTTTAACACATTTTGAGTTGATCGTAATAGATCACGACTTGTGAGAACATCACACAAATTATACAATCCTAAAATTATATTTATTAGGGAGCAAGTAATTGTGTTCTTATAAATTATAGGTCGAAACTAAAGATTTCATTTTATTAGTGATATATACTATAGGTATGTTGAAACTATTCATCGTTACTTTAAAATTGTATTAAAAGTAGTTTTTAAGTTATACAAACACCTTATTAAAAACCTAGGGGATACAGTTCCTGTAGATAATGAATAATTACAGATTCTATCCTTATTTTAAATTATGAGAACAATACCAATATTTTTCTACATTAATTAATTACATTTAGAAGAAAAAGTTATAAATTATTTTTTCATGTTTATATAGGATTGTGTGGGAGCAATTGATAGTACTCATGTTTCTATAAATGTTCCTGTTGAAATTCAAGGAAATTTTCAAGGTCGAAAAGAGGAAACAACACAAAATGTTTAAGTAGCTATAACCTTTGATTTAAAGTTTATATATGTTTTAGCTGGTTGGGAAGGAAGTGCACATGACTCACGGGTTTTAGGTGATGTACTATCAAGACCTAGTGGTCTAAAATTTCCAGAATGTTTAAAATAAAATATTTATTATATACGATAAACATATAAAATGTCTAATTAGATAAATATAGTAATAGGTTTTATTTTTTATTTGTAAGGAAATATTATCTTGGTGATGCTGGTTACAGTGTTCGAAAAGGAATCATTTCTTCTTTTCATAGAATTCGATATCACTTGAATGAGTTTACAGAACATTCACCAAAAAATAAAAAGGAGCTATTTAATCTTCGACACTCTTCATTGAGAACCGCTATTGAGTGAAGGTTTGGTATTTTGAAGAGTCGTTTTAGATCAATTGATTGAAAACCTTTTTGGTCTTATGAAACACAAGTGAATGTTGTGCTTGCAAGTTGTATTGTTCATAATCACATAATGAGAGTTGATCCTTATGACTTTTTTATAGAAGAAATATGTTCGGAAAGAGAACCAATTAGATGAACAATCAACTTAAGCTAATGAGAGGAGATGGAAGAGAATAAGGAGTGGATAACAAAAAGAGAAATGATTGCATCAACCATGTGGAATGATTATAACACTCAAAGAAACTAGTAATTGAGTGTTAATTATATGTGTTTGTTTTTATTATGTATTTCTTGAGTTTGTATTATCTTTGTTATGTATTTAGATTGCTTGTTGACTTTATTATAATTTCTTATATATTTTATGAATTCTCTTTTAAATATTAATTGTATATTTGTTTTGTGTAAAATTAATTAAATCTAAATATTATGTGATTTTATGTTGTATAAATTTGTAATTTGTTTTGGTAGAAATGAGTACCACAAAGAATGAAAAATGCAAGGGTAAGCACTTCACAAGTTCTAAGCCTATGTCTCACATGCTACTTGAGATATTAGCCAATGAGGCACTTAAGAAAATAAATTTTCTTCCACCTTTAAAGCAGATAATATTTTGTTAAGGTGGCTACAAAAATTAGTCAAAAATTTAACATGCAATGCAAGCCTAAGCATGTGGACAATCATCTCAAAACTATATATAAAAAAATGAGAAATAATAACCAAACTTAAAAATAAAAGTGGCTTTTTCGGATGATTGTTCGAAGATGATTACGGTTTTGAAAGATGTATATGATAAAGAAGTAAATATATGATAAATAGTATATTATTTGTAATTTTTACATTTACTTTTGTTTCCAAAACTTTATACAAGGAATTAAATAAATTTATATTCTAAACTTTATGAACAAGCACATTCCAATCTTGACAAATATCTCAACAAAAAAAACTTGATATATATGAAGCAATGACAACTATTGTTGGAAAAGACATGACAACCAGAAATTATGTCAAATCACATGTTGATATCAACCTGAAAGAAAACACTAAATTGCAATCCATTTCAATTGAAAATGAAGGGGAATATGAAGAAACTTCAAAAGAAAAGGAGACATGTTCCTCTAATGCATAAAAGAGACAACATAGGAAGAGACGTTGTATGCATGAAGATAATAGTGTTGAAAAGTTGCCTAAAAAGAATGGAGATGTAGCGTTTGCATTTCAACATCTAAGCAAAAATCAACTTGATGTTAATGAGTTATATACAGAAGTGATGAAAATTGAAGGCTTTGATGAGATCACTCTTAGTGTTGCTTTTGATCACTTGGTTCAAAATGAAATGTTGACAAAAGCATTTATGGCAAAAAATGCTAATTTAAGGAAAATTTGGGTTCAAAATTTTATGAACCAACACTACTACAGGCTTAATTGTTTAGTAATTTAAACTAATTTGAGGAAAAGATGTTCTCACAAGTATGTTTACGTGTTTTATTTGGTCTAGTATGTTTATATTTGTTAATTTGAATTAATATGTATGTATATGATATCAAAACTTAATATTTATGCATGACTACGTTTGATGTAAGATATTTATATTTACTTTCTAATGCTTAATTGATATATATATTAAAGGGACATTAAAGGGATAATTGTCCATACCCTTTAAAAAAAAACAATCTTTATTCAAAAAATCCATCAAAATATTTTTGTATCTATTTATATCTAACAAAAATATTCATACCAAAAAACCCCAAATATTTAACTCTTACTTAATACCATTAACTAATTTGGCTTTCTTAATATGAAAAAAAAATATTTTGAGCTTTTAAAAATGAAAAAAAAATATTAATAGATTTTACTTAAAAAATATTCCACAAGGTTATATATCTATAATATTATATTTAAAATATTTATATTACATATATAGTTATATTTTATAAAATAAACTATATATAAAATATAAATATATGATATAATAAAAAAATTCATCATTATACTTTTTAAATCTTATTTTTTTATTATAAGTGATTAAATATTTATATTTAATATTCTATATATGTTAGATAATTTTTTAAAAAAATATTAAACTATTAAGTACTGAAAAATATTTTTTATAATATATTTAAATACTTTTTATAATATATCAAAACACTGAAAAGTATTTTTTAAAAACATTATTCTTCTCGACAAACAAATGCTACCTTAAGCTTCTTTTGAATTTTAAACTTTTTAGGTACTATTCATGATTTGGTTCCGCTGTAAAAGTTCTTATTTCGGTAATATGCATAATTACATGAAATTGATAACCTGTGAAAGTCTCTGCAGATGAGAGCCATTAGCATTAACTAGTTTTTTTTACTGGTGTCATGCCACAGGTTATACATTTTTTTAATCTAAAAAAAACATATAAAGATATCAGAAAATATAAAATTTAATACATTCCGGCTGAAATATTTATAAAATGCTTAAATATAATATATTGGATGATATATGTTTTTTTTTTAATTGAGAATGCGGCACTTTGAATAAACGCAAGTCAATTATTGAAACTCGTGATATGGGATATAAAATCATTATAAAACCCTAGAATCAAAATAAATTAGATACCCCAATTATAATGAATCAAATATTGAAGGTTGAAAAAAAATTTTTAAAAAGAATCCAAAAAATATGACTCAAGTAAACCTATATCAGTTGTCAGAAAAAATAAGTTCATACGACCGTAGGATTTTTAAAGAAGTAAAAATAATCTTGAACTTGGGTCATTAAGTCGATTGGGTTTAATAAGTTGAATTAATTTAATAATATAAAAAAGGTAACTCTAATTTAATAATATAAAAAACTAAGTAAATCTGGACAAATCTCGTAAACATTGTTTAATCTTTCAAAACCACAATCCGTGAAATCTCAAACGTCATTCAATCTTTTTACTATTTTTTAAAAAGTGAAATGACATAAATAATCTTGATCAAAAGTTCTAATTTTTTTCACCAAAGGTAAAGTAGTCATTTTAATAACTAATGAGTCATATTAAAAAAAAACTAAATTATCTCCAAACCTAAGATATCTAATTTTCTCAACTAAGAGAAAAAAAAAATTTATTGTTGAAGTGAGTAATATTATATGAATGTATGTAATGTTAAAAAAATAAAAAAACAAGTACGAACATACATATTCAGAGTAAAACTTAAAAGAAAAGTTCATATATTTTCTTATATATTTTTCTCAATGCTTAGAATACAAGACAAATAGTCTATTTATAAAAGAAGAAAATAAAAACATTAAATGATACTAGGAAACTCAAGTGTTATGAAAAACCAAAAGACTAAACTCAAGAATCATAAAGTCTATGATTTTAATGGATATTCAATACATATAATTATAGATTTTATAACACTTCCCCTTGAATGACCATGTACTAAAAATGTATCTCCTTAAAACCTTGCAAAAGAAAACCTAATGGGAAAAAAACCCTAAACAAAGGAAAACGAGTACAACATTATTGTGTGATTTCTGAATACTTTATAATTTAATAGAAGATTTTATATAAATACTTCAATATCCATATTTGAATACTTTAGGATTTACAAAAATACTAAATTACCTCATTAAAATCTTGCAAAGAAAAACCCAATGGAAAAAAAACCTAAGCAAAAAAAGAGTACAATTTGCATTGACTTTACATGAAAAGTACATGTCTTATAATAAATCTTTAAAATGACGCAATCCAATATTATGGACAAGCTTTTTGAAAGTTGAGGCCGGTAAAAACTTTGTAAATAAGTCTGTTAAATTATCATTTAACCTGATTTGCTTGATATCATTTTTTTCCTGTCATTAAAGCTTGTGAATATAAAAGAACTTTTGTGAGACATGCTTTGTTTTGTCTCCTTTATTGAAGCCTCCTCTAAGTTGAGTGATGCAGGTAACATTATCTTCAAACAATATTGTGGGATTATCTTCAATGCTTAACAATCCACTTTTTTCTTTATATGTTGGATAAATGACCTTAGCTATATACATTCTCAACTTGCTACATGGATTTCAATAATTTCTGAATGATTTGATGAAGTAGCCATTAATGTTTGTTTGACAGATCTCCAAGAAATTACAGTACCTTAATATGTAACCTGATTGTGATCTCTTTATGTGAAGATTAGAGAGGTAACCTGCATTTGCATATCTAATCAATTGTGAATTTGATTCACTATAAAATAACCCTATTTTAGTTGTTACGCAAAGATAGTGAAGTATATGTTTGACCCTATTTCAGTGTTTTTTTATAGGAGTTGAACTATATCTTGCCAATAAATTGACTGTAAAAGCTATATCTGGTCTTGTATAATTTGCAAGATATATAAGTGCTCTAATAGCACTAAGATATGGTATTTCTGGACTAACAATTTCTTCATCCTCTTTTAGTGGTAGAAAATGGTTTTTTTTTTCGCATTAAGTGATCAAACAACCATAGGTATACTCAAAGGATGAACATTGTCCATGTAAAAGTATTTCAAGACCTTTTCTTTATACGTTGATTGATGGATAAATTTTCCATTTAAAAGATGTTAATCTGTAAACCAAGACAAGATTTTGTCTTTTTGAGATCTTTTATCTCAAATTCATCTTTCAAAGAGGCTGCAGTTTTTATAAGCTCATTAGGAGTACCAACAAGATCTAAATCATCAACATTTACTGCAACAACATAAAATCCAGATGTGGTTTCCTTATTAAAAATACATGGGCAAATCTCATTATTCTGAAACCCTTTTTCTATGAGGTATTCATTAAAATGATTATACCACTCTCAACCAGATTGCTTCAACTCATATAAAGATTTTTGTAGTGTAATAAAATAAACACTCCTAGGTTTATCATAAAAACTCAGGCATTTTGAATCCTTCAAGGATTTTCATATGGATATTTTTATCTATTGATCCATATAGATATACTATAACTATATTTATTAAACACATATTTATATTTTTTTAGACTACTAAACCAATAAAAAATCTGAAAGTAATTACATTCATAATTGGACAATAAGTTTCCTTATAATCAATGTCATGTCTTTATGAGAAACCTTATGCACTAAGTTGTGCCTTATTTCGAACAAATTAATTTTTCTCATTTCATTTTCTAATGAAAACCCACTTATATCTAACAGGCATAACACCTTTAGGTGTATGAACTACAGGTCCAAATATTTCATGTTTTGCAAGTAAGTTTAACTCCTTTTGGATTGCTTTTTCCATATTGGCCAATCATTTCTATGTCAACATTCTTCGACAGTTTATGGTTCAATTTCATCATCATTTATGATGATGCCAAAAGAAATCTTAAATGCAAATATGCTATTTTTGACAATCTTATTTTGATCCAAAATCTCTCCTATGTGAACATAGTTTATGGATCTCTTCAAGAAATGCCTCTTCAGGAAGTTCCTCTTTGATAGAATCAATATTGGGAGATGATTTTGACACAATATTTATCGTTTGTTTTATGGATGATGAATATTTAGGAATACCATCATTTATTTGTTGTAATTTGTATTTTCTAGGATTTTTGTCCTTAGCACCAACAAGTATTTCGCGCTTCAAGCGTTGTATGGATCATTTGCTACGATGTTGTCTATTTTTTTCTTTCAGGGATTTCAATTCTAAATCGAGCGTTTGCAGCTAGAATATGGGATTTAACCACCTTTTTACTATTAGTGAAAACATCCGATCATTAATTTCAAATATTTTGTAAATAAATTATCTTTTAAACTTCAAGTTCACATTGATTTGTCCTTGGATCAAAATGAGATAACTAGTTAAATGTAATTTCTTTAGATTCCATGGATCAATATAGGTTATTCCAAGTAATTTCTTGTCGTGCTTTAGGCACTAACTTTTATTTCCCTAATGATGGAAAAATATTCTCATCAAAATGATAGTCTTCAAAATGTGCCTGAAAAACATCACTAGTTAAATGTTCAAGGAATCTAATAATAAATGGAGAATTAAAACCAACATTAAACAAAACTCTAAAATATGTGGTGAATTCACTGTAGCAATAAACACATTTTACTATGGATTGCTATAGTGAATTTACATTTATGCCCCTCGGTGGAAAAGTGTGAAGGCTATGGGAGTATTTCGGTCTTTTTACGTTGATCTATTGGTCAATAAAAAATTAAGCATGGGCATTATTAACTTTTCAAATTATTTTGTACAGTAAAAATACTCTTCTACCCCAAGGTCAATGAAATTTAAACCTGCTATCCAAGAGTTTTTTTTACTTTGCATAAACATTAAAATAAGTAAAATACTTTTTTACCTTTGGATAAGACAAAATAGCTTCTATGCATTCAAGGGTGCTTTGGTACTTTCACATTGGTTCATTTGTTATTTCTAGGGTTATAGGGTTTTGTTTTAGTAATTTAACATTTAGTTTTAATATTAAATCATGAAAAGCTGCTGGTGTGTGTTTTTCACATGCCAGCGCATTGGTAGTGTCTGTGCTCTTTCAATGGCGTGTGTGACGTCACTGATTGTCAAAAAATAGACTTTTGTCATGTCATTGCAAATGTTGTCACATGCTCTTATTCTTGATATGAAGCGTGTCAGTGGTGGTTTGGTGGTTTGTCGCTGGTAGTCGTTTCTTCTTTTTTCTTTCTACTTTTCTCTCTCTTCTAGTTAAAGTACATGTTTGTCCTTTTTTCTTTTTGTTTTCAATTTCAGTCCTTATGTTTTTTATTGCTTATTTTCATCCTTGACTCTTTTAGAAAACTTTTTATGTTTTCAATTTAGTCCTTAAATCATAATTTGAAATATATTGTTTCACCAATTTGGTGCTTATTCTTGTAATTTATCATTTTTACCCTTGGATCTTTTGTTATAGTTCTATTGATATTTAATTTCATAATTCAATCAAAGTTTATATTGTTTTTGTTTTTCAATATAGCCTTCATTCTTTTGATTTCTTTTTTCCTTTTGTTAATTGTTTTTTTCTTTTCGATTAAACTCTGCAATTTAATTTTTTAATGCCCTCAAATTTATATTTTATTTTGGTTTCCACCCTTATTTTTTAATTAAATTTTTTCATGTGGTTGATTTTTTTCCCGTATGCATCCTTCAATGTTTGGTTTATTTGGGATTGGGCTTCACGATTTTTTCATTTGTAATGCTTCCAATTTAATAACACAATCATAGGTTTTAAGTGTTAATACTGTAACAACACCAATAGTTAGGTCAATTTATCCATTTAACTTCCACGTAAAGGGTAAATGGAGCATAATTGTTTTTTACATCGAGTTCACCGAAGAGTCTCCTTTATACCAAGAGGTCCCAAGTTATCGACAATTTACCCTGCATGCATTTTTTATCACAACCCATCCATAATCTCATCCACAATGGGTCCAATTCAACCATTTAATTCATTCGAGAATATACTCAGGACAAACTTTATAATCAATCTCCATCTCATATCTCATGCATAAATTAGTAATTAAGAGAATCATCCAAGTATTGAAATTCCATATATAAACACAACACAATTTAGCTTCCTAAACATAAACTAGTACATTATAATATCCCTAAGCATATGTTATTACATTTAATATTCCAAACACAAAATAATACAAGGAGTATACTATTATATTTAGGTTACATATTTACTGCATAACAAAATTACATTGATGATCCTTAAGTTCTTAACTTATACAAAAAGGGATCAAAGAACCTAAATTCTACTCCTGACGTGAATGGGAAGGACCTACAACATCAAAATCAGAGAATAATTATATTAAATAAATAAAATACAACCAAATAATGGAGGGTCACTACTATATGTATCTACACATACAAGTACCCACTCGATAAGGCATAATCATAGTTAAGATGCAAAAGAAGATCCTTTGCTACATCTAACGCTTATCCTTCCACAACCTACTCATGGTTTTCTTTTTTATTATCACACATTTTGTTTTTGTTTGATTTACCCTTTTTCTTATTCGCCCTAAATTCTGAGGTGGTTGCTGCTGACACTACTAACTCCTATTAGTGTCACTAGTCACCCTTACCCGGATCGACTAATCAATTCCTTGGCAATGTCAGCACCAACTTAATCAGTCGATGCCATTGAGCTATTTTCAACCTGAAATAGCTAATCAATTATTCTCTATCACACTTGGAGATTTTTCTGGTAATGTTGATGCCAAGTTCTCTTAACACCATTAACTTCCTCCTTAGGAAGTTAATCAAATTATTGTGGGCTTGCCGGTACCAACATTATTCACCAGTATCATTAACTAATCTTGATACGAATAGTTAATCAAGTTCAATATTCATTATATTTCTATCAAAGTAATGCCGATGTTAACAATATTTGTTAACATCATTAGCCACCCCTATTCGAGGTCGGCTAATCAAGTCCATAGGCTGTCGTTTTTTTTTATCTCTTTTTTTTATATACATAATATAG
This sequence comes from Populus deltoides, assembly GCA_015852605.2. NCBI lineage: Eukaryota > Viridiplantae > Streptophyta > Magnoliopsida > Malpighiales > Salicaceae > Populus > Populus deltoides. Next base: position 20,312,760 of record CM027571.2, on the reverse strand, counting down.
ACCCATATCCGAACTCCAAATTCCAGAGTCTACAACCAAAATTCAGATTTCAAATCCAAGTCCATTTCACCGTATCTTTCCTTTCTTTAGTCATATTCACGAATATGATTTCTAGCATGAATTTGAGTATGAAATTTATTATTAACCAAGGAGAATATAGGCATGGGACACCTACCTGCCACCGATGCTCGATTTGCGTTCCCTTGTTGTTGATGTACTCCTCCTGTGGTTCCTCCTGAATTCACAAGTATACTACATTAGTTCATGGCCGATTTTCATTTCGCAAATAGCAAGGCAACAACAATAACATTTACTCTTAACATTTCTTTGTTTTAAATCATTACACACATCATCAACTTTACTTTTCAAATGTAGTTTATCCCCTACTGGTTTTAAGGTTCAATGTTACAAGAATTTTGGTGGGAAGAAACGGTTTTCTGCCCTTATCACAACAATAACAGTTACTCTTTACATTTCTTTGTTTTAAATCATTACGCACATCATCAACTTTACTTTTCAAATGTAGTTTATCCCCTACTGGTGTTAAGGTTTAATGTTACAAGAATTTTGGTGGGAAGAAACGGTTTTCTGCCCCTATCACAGCTCAATCCCCTATTTTGTTAATTCCCGTCAGATCTTCCAGCAGGGGCAGCAGTTTGACATTTCCTCATATTTTTACATATATCTGGAGCTCTAGAGCTCCAAATTGAGTGAGGTTGGATTCGTTGGAAAGCTAACATTTCATACTACAATTTATATGAGAGATGTTTCCTAGATTTTATCGTTTTGAGGCTCGAAATCCCCTAGAATAGAGGTGATGAATCTGTCCAGAACAGAGGTGATTCCTAAGTGAGCTTTCTTTTATAATTGGTCCCTACATAAACATACATAATACACCAAAATTCTTCTTCTTTCCTTTTATTTGGCCCTTGGCTGATCTTAGTCTAAGGGAACTAAAGATCCCCCTCTTTCTTTTCTTTTTCTCTAGCTTAGTTTTCTTACCATACACACTCATTGTCCACATACTACACATGCCATAAGTGTTCATCAACCCCAAATTTCAGAATCCCTTTCCTCCCCCTTTCCATCACATGGTCGGCCACTCTAGTTTGGAATAAATGATTTCTTTATTTAACAATGTATTTTTTGTGTGTGTTTCTTTCAAGTTCAGAGCATCCTATTTAGCTTAACTAACCTCATTTCTATCAATTTCTGCATTTTCCTCAATCTTTCTTCAAGAACCGTAATTTATAAAATCTGAAATTTGTACATAATTCCTACTTAATTGTTAACTTGTTTTATAAATTCAAGTCTAGTATCCATACCTTTAGAAATTTCAAAATTTCAACTCATGTAAATTGAATATTTTGGCCCCTCTTCTCAAACATGCAACCAACCCCTTCTTCTTTTTCTTTAATTATGCACTCGTTTTATCCTTATTAGAACCCTTGTTATTGGTTGTCCTCTCTATTTGGAGTTTCTAGGTTTGTATTCCTAAGTGATTTGGTGTTTTTCCTTCTCTTTTGAAGATGAAAATATGCACTTTTCCCCTTTTGTTTTCTTTTGTTTCCAGCCAGGCTGTGAAAGAGGAATGAATGTGGTATTTATAGGCCCCATTCTTCCTAATTATACATTGGCCCCTATTCTTTCCTTTTCTTTACAATTTGAATCACATTCTTCATGTTTTTATACTTTCCTATTTAATTTCTTAATTATTACTTTTATTTATCATGTATATAATAACATTGTAATTTATTCCTTATTATATTTTTTTCTCAGGATTTTACAAATATGGTTATAAATGATTTTTTCCTCATTATATTTTGTGATTTTATCATTCTACATTGTTTAAAAAATTGTTTTGTGGTTACCTTCCTATTCTTTTCTATCAGTTTGTCTCCGTCTCATTACCTAAACCATGAGTTTTGCAAACTGTTTTGTTTCGTGTTTAATTTTTGTTTATTTTTTATTTTATTTTTTTTTTCTTTATTACAAGTAGGTTTTGTTTTGTACAAAAAATAGCTATTTTCAAATAATATTTCTTATATGTTCAGCCATGCATATTTTTTTTCTTTTTATTTTATTCACTCTGTTTCATATGTGTTTTTATTTCTATTATCTTTTATTGATTTTAATGAATAAATATAGTGGATACAAACGGATAAATATCTCATTTTGCGAGATCAAATATCTTAATATATGTCAATCTCTCAATTTTTTTCAGTTTCTTTTTTAGTTATTATAAAAAAAAAATTATTTCTTTACATAGATTATTATTAGATGTTTAGATAAACTTTTCAATTTACACTTATAATGTATATTATATAAAACAAACATATCAAAATAGTATGTACACTCAAGTTTTTGTTTTTTATAGAAAAAAACATTACGGACCATACGGAGCACATATCAAATCAAACTTTTAATTTCCCTCAAATTAATATTTTTGTCAACCTTATTTTTTAAATCCTTTTGTGTAATTGATTTTTTTATTTCATATTTGGACATTTGATTTATTAGAGATTCGGCTTTATACAATCTTATCGCTCTACATTTGTTCTTTTTTTAAATATTAGTTTTGTAATTATCTTTAATTTCTTTTCTATAAATTTATTCTGGTCTCATAATCCAGGTCATGGGTTTTGCATGTTATTTTTTAATATAAGTTTCTTTAGAGTTGTTTTGTTTGTGTTTGATTTTTCAAGATGTTATTTTAATTCATGCAAAATTGTTTTTTGGGATTTATAAAAATGAAGTTTATTTTTAAAAATAAAATAATATTCATTTTTAAATAATATTGTTGATGTGTTTAGCCTTGCATAATATTTGTTTTTGAGCATGAGTTTATTTATTCAGTTTTATTTGGGTTTATCTTTTAAGTCATGAGGTTTTTAAATTGTAGATTTATCTTTTATTGATTTTAATAAACAAGTTCAGTAAACACAATCAAATGAATATCTCATTTTGTATTGTTGAATATCTTGATTTATATTTATCTCTCAATTTTATCAACTTTTCTTTTCGTTATTATTAACGAATTTTCCCCCGTTTATTTACAAAAATCATTCTTAATTTATTTAATGAGATACTTGTATTGGCTTTTCAATTTATACTTTGAATTTTTTTATGTTAAAAAATACATTGAAGCAGCCTGCATATCTGGATTATTTAAAAAAAAAATATGACCCGTGGTGAAGCGTGGGTTAAATGGCTAATAAATTCCTATTCTACATTATGCACCCCTTTTAGTCTTTTGTGGGGGCATTATAGGCACATATATCATACAACCAAAAGTTCGTAGATGAAATATAGTTGTTGATATACCAAAAACAAGTTGCAAACGAGAATATTTATGGTAAGCACTTGATCTAATTCTAACCAATGATGCAACATGTAATATAACATATCCCCAAATAGATGTAGGCAATTTTTATTTCATAAATAATGGTCTAGCAATTAATTGAAGGTGTTTTATAAATGATTATGCTAGACCATTTTGAGTATGTACATAAGCAACAGGAAGTTCAACATCAATTCTAATAAGAGTGCAAAAATTATCAAATGCTTGAGAAGTAAACTCACCATCATTGTCCAGTTGAATTTTCTTAATTGGATAATTAGGAAATTGCGCTCGCAATCTGATAATCTGTGCTATTAATCTAGAAAATGCAACATTTCAACTAGAAAGTAAACAAACATGTGATCATTTACTTGATGCATCAATTAATATCATAAAATATCTAAAAGGTCTGCATGGTGGATGAATAGGTTCACATATATCTCCTTGAATTATTTTAAGAAAAGATGGTGATTCTATAACAACCTTTCATGGAGATGGTTTGGTAATTAATTTACCTTGAGAACATGCAGTGCATAGATTTTCACTTGGTAAACGAATCTTCATGTGAATGTTCCTATGTTTAGAAGCAGCGCATGGATTTTCTCCTCTCTCTTTTCCATTTATTTTTTCCATATCTTACCCTTGGTTCTTTCTTGTCTTTTGGACAAAGGTTCCATTCACTTCAAGGAATGGTTTAGAACTAGTTGGATGGGATTGATGGTTTTCATCAAAATCTCGTTATTTTGTTCAATCATAAGAAGACATAAAACTAATTCTGAATACCTCTTGAAATTATATTCTCTGTATTGTTGTTGCTGGACAATATTTGAGGCATGAAGAGAATGTTTTCTCTAACATTTTATCTTCTGTGATATCTTCACCACACAATTTCAACTGTGAGGTAATTTTAAAAATAATAGAATTATCTTCACTAACCGATTAAAAAGCTTGCAACCTCAGGTGCAACCAATCATAACAAGCTTGAGGGAGTATGGCAAACCTTTAATGATCATATCTTTTTTTTAAAATTTTTCCACAGAACAAGAGGATCTTTTATTGTGAGATATTGAACTTTTAATCCTTCATAGAGATGGTGGCAAAAGAAAATCATTGCTTTTGCGTGATCCTGCAAGGATGCGTTATTTTCTTCTTTGATGGTCTCTCCAAGATTCATAGTTTCTAGATGAATCTCAGCGTCAAGGATCCATGATAAAAAGGTTATTCCTAGATATATCAAGAGCGGTAAATTCAAGTTTTGTCAGATTCAACATTATCTATATATAAAAAAAAAGAAACAACTTATTAAATAAAATCATGAATATAAAAGGAAAAAAAACCAATCTTTTAAGATTGCTATTCAATTTTCTAAAAATACTTCTTCAAGAACTATATTTAATTTATTTAATTCTTCGTAAACTTAGAATCCTAGTTCTACAATTTATTTATATATAATTATAAATTTTATAACATTTATAATAAATATATTATAATAACCAAGAAGTGTCTTCTAGAAGAAGGGATCAAACCCCTATATGTCTGGTTTTTGGTAGCCCATTAACATGCCTTCCAAATTAAAACATGGCCCCACCTAATCATTCTCTCTTCCACCATCTTTTGGTGCATGCATGTACAACACCATACACAGACGTGGATCAAACCGAGCTAATCAAGAAGCTATTGAAACCTTGTCTAATTAATTGTGTTTTGGGACTGGTTGGAAATTGGTGGATCCTACTTGTGACTGTCTTTAATGGAAAGGAAGATAAAGTCGGCATGCCGATCATTTTTTTGGCATTTAGCCTAATGTGGTTGATTTTATAACATCTAGCAATCAATTTCTTACTTGCCATGATTGAGAGTGAGAAAACCCCAGGTGCGCGTCAATTTGATGCAGACGACACATCTAACCAATATAATTAGGTATTTTTTTGAGTTTTTTGAAATTAATTGTTTTTCAAAATAATTTGAACTATTAAATAGTTCTTTTGAAATTTGATGCGGACGACACATCTAGCAATCAAATGTTTTGGGTTTAATGGTTATTTAAACTATTCGTTTAAAACCCACCCACTCGAAACCCCCCCCCCCCAAAAAAAAAAATAAATAAATAAAAAACTGAAGAGCCACTGTACCAGTCAATTTCATCAGCTCACCATCTCTATCACCTCCATGGTTGCTTTTTCTGCTTCTTCTATCTCATATTCTCTCCCTTTTCAATTCACTTGTTTGCTTGATTAGGAGTTTTGAGAACTTGTAAAGCTACAAAGTTTATACTTTTTATTTGATTTTCCTTTTTTTGTTCCTATAAATTAATAATGACAATGATAATTAGCGTACACTAGCTATTTAACTCAGAAAACAGTGGTGTTAATGACTTATCATTAATAATAACAATGATAAGTTATTAATAATAATTAAAAATAAAATAGAAAAAATTAAGAGGTAAATTTAGATCAAAATACTTGATTTTACAATACGAGTCATTTAAATAGTGGTGTTTAATGAGTTTGTTTATTAAAATAAATTTTGTATTAAATCAAATAATAATATAAATAAAAACATTTATAAAATTGATTGAATAAAATAAAACAAACAAAAATAAAAGTAGGGAAAAAAACGAACGTTGAACGATGAATTTTTAAATTTTTTTTATAACTAATATTGAATGATTAAATCAAAAAATAAAATAAAGACAAAAAAATATGTCAACTAGCATTAACCTTTTAAACATGTGACACGAGTCATTAAACTAGAAGTACCGATAAATGAAAAATCACGAAGCTTGATTCCCATCAAATCAAACATTGAAGGATGAAAAAGAAAAAAGAAAATTAATTACACAAAATGGATTTGAAATAATAAAAATGGTAATTAAAAGAATGAGAGTGAAAATTAAAATAAAAAATAAATTAGAGGGAAACTATAAATTCTTGATTAGAAGGTTAAATTGAAAACACAAATAACATTAACAAAAGGAAAAAAAAATTAAAAAAAATAAGGACCAAATTGAAAAAAATATATACACCATAAATTTGAATTGAATGATGAAATTGAAGACCAATAAATTTTTTTTCAAAAGGGCCAAGAAAAAAAACTATAAATCAAAAGAATTAGGATTAAATTGGAAGAAAAAAAATATATGACAAATTAGAATTGAATGACTAAATTAATATCAAATAAAACTTTTACAAAAAGATCAAGAAAAAAATTAGAAATCAAAAGAATAATGACTAAAGTTGAAATATCAATAACAAAAAGGACCAACTTGTAATTTTCAATGTAGAAAAGAGAAAAGAAAAAAGGACAAGAAAGACCCACCATTGACAAACCAGCCAACCAACGCAGACACACACCATGTCAAAAGGAAGAGAACGTGACAACACATCCAAAGACATGGTGGAAGAGAAGTTTTAACCGTCGAGAGGTATCGTATGTGTCCCTCAAAGGACATGGGTGCCTCCAATGTGCTTGCATGTGGACAACACATATCAGCAAATTATTTGAATTTGAAATTAATTAATCATTCTAAAAAGATCAAATTGCCCTCAATTGTTTTGGAATTAATAAAAAAACCTGTGTGGAAAGACTAAAACATCCCTAGTATAACGATTTATTTTTTCTTCATTCCAAGGATAATAATATCTTTTACTGCATTTAGAAAAATAAAAAGACTTAAATACCCTTGGTCAACATTATTATTATTTTTAGTTGGAGGTTAGAAAGGTCATTTTATTGTTCCTAAAAAACATAAAATGTCACATATGCCCTAGGTCAAATCTGTAATGACTAAAGGGCTATGAGAGAAGACCAAACTGCCCCCAACTTGAAAGGGAAGAAAATTAATTACATTGTAGCAATAAATAGTAAAATATGTCTGAGAATACAATGTTTTTCCCATGCAATTTATAGTTTTTGTTAATTATTTTTATTATAGGAGTTATTTTTTAAGAAAATTCAAGGATATTGTACAATAATATTAAAAGATTTATGGTGTTTAAACATTGATTGTCATTGTTCAAACATTGTTTCTTCATAAATAAAGCATCGTGGAGTTAATTTTTAGACACAGAAAAATACAGTTTGTTCTTGTATTTTTATTTTTCATATTTGATGTTTCTAGTTTTATAAGTTTACATTTCAATTTTAAAAGTTTATTTTTCTTACATTTCAGTTCTTAAATGTTTATAAATAAAAAAAAGGTTATCAAAAAAAAAGAAAAAGAGAAAGATTTCGAATGACCAATTTCCGATCATGATAAAGTCAACTTAGATTTTAATTGGTTTGTTTCTGGAGAGAGGAGTTTCATAGAGGTGGTTTTACTTAATGACCATGCCTGAAAAAATAGATCAATGCCTTGAAATGTTGTTCTTTTTTAATTAATTTACATTTTCTTTATACTAATCAGAGGGTGTTTTGAAGGTGAACTTATGGTTATTGAGTTTTTTAGGATGTTTTTAGGGTGTGTTTAGCATAAAATAAGTTGATATTTGGATTTTTGATGGTAAAACGGTCAGATCCTCAAATTTCCATTCACCAAAATATATACTAGTGGACAAAACATCATCTGTTCATGTGGATAATGTGTTGTAAGTAGATGACCCTATCTTTCTAGGATTAAACACCTTGCCTCTTTTAAAATGATCCTTAAGCTTTTTATTTTTATTTAATTTACTTTTTAATTCAGAATGAAATTCACTATAATATAAAATTTTAAATGATATTTAACAATTATTCAATTATATCATATTTGTTTCAAATAAGATTAGATCTTTTTATGGTTATATTAACAATTACTTTATGAATTATATATATGAACCTAATGTACATAATTTCTTAAAAAAAATTGCTCATGAATATTCAATGAGAATAAAATATTTATTTTATTATTATATAATTTTTATATAGTTTTCAAATTAATTATTCTTTTATTTTTTCCTATAATCATGTAAAAACTATCAAGTCATGATTTTTTTTTTTATTGAATCTTTCTTTTAAGATAATAATAACTTTTCATTTACAAAACAATTTTTCTGATTAAAAAACATGTTTTCATTAAAAAATAATAAGAAAATAGATTTTTTATTAAAGAGATATATTTTTCCACCTTCATTCAAACTATAACACCTTACTATTTTTAACATAATTTCACATTTCCCAATATACACTTTCAAGTAAAAAATGGGACAATTGTATATTTCTCTTAAAAAAAAAGTTAATGAATTTATCTTATTTAGTGAAATTTTTACAAAATTTCCTTTGCACAAAAACACAACTCGGTAGCCCAAGATTTTGTCCCACTTTAGAAAAATACCTACAAACACAACGACGACCCATTTTCACATAAAAGTGACCTCAAGCTTGTTATCATTAATTCCATCCATAATTACAATAATCACAACTCGGTAGCCTCAAGCATATTGCTCCAAAACATAATAGTGCAGGCAATGGATAAGCATATGTTTTTCTCTCCTACAATTACAAATTCATTCTAGGATAATAATTCATTTCAAATTACTCATCATCTCTATTCTTGTATGCATATGTTTACACCTTAATAGACTCATTCAAAAACCATACTAACAAAATTTATTCACTCCATTAACATTCCCTTTTCACCTGAGGATCAATACAATAGTATCTATAATTTACCTCCAAACATTCAACTATGATACTACTTTATTTCATTAGTCTTTATTTAAATGGCCGACCATTCCAACATTTATAGTTTATCTCCAAACATTCAACTCTGATATTACTACAACTTAATTAGTCTTCATCCAAACAGCCGACCATTCCAACATCAATAGTCTAGAGACAAATTACTTTAGATACATCACCCTTATTTTTGTTCTACCGTAAGATGACAAAGGGTGTCTTCAGCAGTCTTAAGCATATTAAACAATTCTGACAATGTATTATCCAATTTGTTCATGTGATAGTTCATAATGAATTGCGAAAAGTTTTGGAGTAATGACTGCAAAACCAACTCAACACTTAACTTACAGTCCATGACAAAACCTAATTGCTCTAATTTCTCAATATAGCCATTCATTTTTAAAATATGGGTGCTCACTGAAGAACTCTTTGTCATCTTACAGCGGAACAATTCCTTGGATGTCTCATACCTTTTAGTTCTACTGGCCTCATCAAACAATTCTTTGAGATGCATAATTATAGTATAAGCACCCATATTCTCATGTTGCCTTTGAATTTTATATGATATAATGGCTAACATCACACATGCAGTCTATTCATCATCATCAACATGACGTTGATGTTCATTCTTAACTTCTTCTCCAACATCCTCAGAAGGGGCATTTAGAATTGGATTTTCAAGAATACACATCATCTTTTCTGGCTTGATAATAATTCTCATATTTTGATTTCAATCTAAGAAATTTGGTCTGGTCAATTTGTTAGCATTAAGTATGGTTCGTAGGGATATGTTACTACTCAATTTGATTTATCAACCTATTTATATAAAGATAGAAAGTATTAGTTTTATGCATGCATATTTAAATTCTAAATTTAGATAAGGTTTTTAATTCTAATTTTATCTCCCACTGTTTTATTGCAAATTAATAGCTCTCCCAATTAATTCAGGAAATCTCGCTTATAATTTTCTAGTAGGCTAAGCTCTCATTTATTTATTCAACCTTGAGTGACTCAACAAATCAAAATCAACTAAATTAGATATATAACATAATTTATCAATTACATCTCTATGTGATTCTTAAATCAGTTAGGTGACAACTATTTGTCTAAACATATCTTATATGTTTCACTTAACACTTGTTTGTAACCTTATATGATCACGAGTGACTCATCCAAATCATATAAGTCAGTTAAGTAGAACCCAATTTTATAGCATTAAACATATTTAATTAACAATAATCTTGAGCGACTCAATAACTTATCCTTGAATAAAATTGTGGCTTTATGCATATAAAATTTGAAGGTAAATTTTCATGTTCTTAACATGTACTGAATATTTTAATAAAACATTTAATAATTAAACAAGTCTCATTCAAAACATGGCATAAAAAATATATTTTTCATACATAACAATTTATATATAACATACACCCCTAGCATGTCATTCTAATTGGATGATTATGAACATATATAAGATAATTCCCTCGAGCCATAAAAGAGAATTAGATAGTAAAATCCTAGATAGCTGCTGCAAAACTTCATAAGTCCTTTGCAAGCATCACGATTATAGCCTTCATTGCCATTTATCTAAATTTCTATATTTCTAAATTACATAACATTGACATAGTTAATTAAGAAACTTCAAGTTACATTCGAAGATAATTAGATTGGAAAAGAAATTACAATCTAGAAGAAAAATAGAGATAAGGCAGACACACAAGTCCTATTTAATAAAAATTGCAACCATTTAACCATCAAATAAAAATACATTATCATCCATCACGCATAAAAACATTTTAATATCATGATAAATTACATTACATGCTTCAATTCTAATTATTAGCTTTATATGCTACTATAAAATAATATTTATAACACTTAGAAATATTCAATCAAATCTAATTTGATAATTTCTCAAAAAAATTATTTTTTATTAAATACAAATTCTATGAAAAACATTTTTCAAAATTTAATAAGAAAATTAATCACATTAAAATTCTTATTAATATCCTAAACTATTTTAACTCACATTACTTTATAAAAACCATTTTTTAAAATATTATTTAATTAAACCATTTAATTAAATCCTAATCCTATTAGGATATGACAAAAAAAAATTGAATTAAACATTTTAATTCAATCCTAATCTAATTAGAATAATTAATTCTATAATTAATTTAATTTAGGGTTTCAATTTTAATATAAAATCATTATTTTATATATGAAGGGCTAAAATAATAATTTCAACCCCAAATCATTATCTCGTTTAATTTCTGACTAATAGTTTTTAATGTGTGTGACCCATTAAATTCTTAATATGTTGTCTCAAATATAAATTATAATTATAATTATAGTTAAATAAAATTAAATAATTTAATTTATTATCAATTAAAAAATTGATTAATTTATATTTAAAGATCAGGTGCATTGTCTAGCAATGTGTCATGATCTCCTAAATACTAGAAAAATTATTAGTGGTTCGACTTAACCTTTTAGTGATTAGTTTCTCAGTATAATTAATATCCTTTCATCAATAATATTTTGATTTAACATAATAGCCTTTGATTGTTTAAATAAGATTCGAAATTCTTTTCAAATCTCATTCTGTTTTGACTAAAAATTTATCAGTCAATACTATTTAAAAAGAGATGGAACAAGAAATGTGAGTCCTTATTTCCTGTCATATAAGATAATCAAGAATGGTTCAGTGAATGAACTAAATTTACACACATACTTTAGTTCCATTAATTCTTTTTGTTTCTAGTCAAGTTTTTATAGTTTGTGCATAATTGTTTTTTGAAGCATCTATTGATGTTGTAATGAAGTTGCAAATTAACCCACGTATTGCAATTGCTTGTTATTGATTTTGTTAGGTAATTCAGTTGGTTAGGTTTCTGGTTTGCTATTAATTTCGAGTCTCTTCAAGGTCACTAGAAACTTACTTAGTCGTTAATTTCATGATCTCATAAAATTAATCAAGGTGAGAACAAACTGATCTAGAAATTTACAGTTACAAAAACAAAAAAGATTTTGATTACAATCATTGCTTATGATTAATCAAAAGAAAAAAAGTTCTACAATATTTGTTTTTTACGACTATGAGTTGACTTTTTATAGTTTCTCCTCAAACTTCTTAGCAAGTTCATATTTGATAATATTATTAATTTGACCCTTTTCATATATTACAAAATTACTCTTCAACTTTAGAGCATTTTATAAGTGAAATAAATTACATAGAAGTTGTGTTTGTGGAAAGAAAAATAAGCTAAACAAGAAGTTTTTAAATATATTGTTATGGTAGGAATATAATAATATATGAAATTATTTGAAATAAGAGCTGAAAAACTGCATATGTAAGTTTAAAAGAACTATGATAGAACAAATTACTTTTCAATTATTTGTAAAAAGTGGACATTATAGGATTATATGTTCAATGCATTCACTATTTGGTTTGGTGGCATTATGCTATATGGGTAGGATTGCAAATTATTTTGTAACATAAAAGAAGAAAATATCGGCATTGGGAATATAATTTTTTATATCATGGAATTTTTTAATTGAAAACAAAAATATAATGTTTATGCTTAATGAAATAAATTTAAAATTATATAAATTAATAAATCAAAAATATATTATTAATGCTAATTAAATATTAAAACAGGAAAAAAAAGATGAACAAACAAATAATTTACTTTTATTGTCTTTTTATTTTATTTATCTAAGAGATTAATGTTGATCACTAAGTAGATATGATCATTATTTTTATAAGTAATCATGCAAATACAACTTGATGTGAACCTTGTGGTCACATAATGCACAATCAAGATTGAGATATAATCCCGAAAAGTTAAAAGAGATCTAATAGGAGTATAGCATAATGATAACCTGTCCCAAGGCACCAGCACTATTGGAATGAAGTTGAATGACGCCACGAAGCTAGTTCATCTTCGATAAGTCAGATCCACTTACAAAAATTGATTCAAAACCTTTACTAGTAAGTTCAAACCGTAATCCAAACAAGCCTTGGATTTTAGCTGAAAATCAAAGTATTAATTAAACTCAAACATAGAAATAATATTGAAAACAACAAGTCTCGATAGTAGCTTGTTTATGCCGCATATAATAGAAAGAAAAACAAAATAAAATATCTTACTTCCCTAACTTAAATAACTCTTGGCCAAGATCCACTTTCCTAAATACTCTAAGATTGTTTAGCCAACTTTTAAAATCCTTTACATGCTAGGAAATATGATCTGAATAGGAATTTAATTGCTAAAGTATTCTTTCCTTGTATGATTAGGAAATCCTTTTAAATATTCTTGGATAACCCCCTTTGTTTTCCTCGCAAGATTAGAAAATTTTCTTCTTTTTTGCTAAATATTCTCCTAAATAACAGGGAAAATAATGAACAAATTTCCCATTTAATTTTAGGAAAATATTTTCCTGATCCCTATAAGAAAAGGATTCCAATATCTCAATTAGCCCAAGCTAACTTTGGACCCTATGTGGCCCAAACTCATATTCATATATGTAATCCAAATCAAACCTGATACAAACTCCCAATAAGTCTACTTTGCTGCCCAAATTAGACCTATACATGGTCTGACCTCATTTGGCCGAATAAACCATAAAAAAGATTGGACCGAGTCCATTATCATGCACAAAAGGTTGGTTAAAATTATCTCATGCCAAAAAACCATCATGGACGAATGGAACACAAGCTAAATTCAAAGGTAAAACACAATAGTGGCTGAATGGCCTCCCTAGCAAACCCAAGCAGAGAATCAAAGTCCCTTCATGAGAAATCCATAGCTGAACCATATCATTCCCACTCTATTCAAAAAGATTCATCCTCAAATCTTTAATAGGAATAATGGTTGTTTCATAGGCTTGTTGTTTAAGTCTTTCCTTGCCTCTAACAACATTATATGGACATGGTGGATGATAAGGATTTCAAATAAGCATGCATTACTAACCACTTACGCATATACTTTTGAATAATAACTACGACCGTCGTCCTTTTCTTTTCATGCTTGTAGCGTTGTTCATCCTTTTCCATCGAAGCTTGACGGTCATAGAATAATCTTCTACATTTATCAACTTCTCATTCTAAAACCCTTACGCCAAGCCTTAGTTTTTTCCATTCTTGCTCTGGAATTATCCTTCGTTCCCTCTCCCTTATTGAATGCAAGACACCTTTTTTATATATACTAGAAGACTTAGTTCAACGCAACCAATCAAAGTTAGAGGCTTATGCAACATAATCCAATTATGAATAAACTCAAGAATCAATAAATATACTAAAAAAAAGTAAAACAAAACTACGATTATGATTTCACTAGTAATTTAAATTCATATGAATTGTGGACGAAACGAAGACGTGAAATAAAACAGAAGTGAAAATTAATGAAGACACTAATTTGACTCTTAAATAACCCTAATATAATAGAAACAAACTGATTTGGTTGAAACAAATAACAGTTAAATGTGTTTTGGAACTTTACGCAAATCTAATTGTTACGTAATTTTAAAACACTAGAATTGAAACCCAGATCTAAAGATATTAGAATGACTTGAAATTCAATATGCAGTATCTTGATACCCAACAAACTACAGATCTCAGTTTATAGGTCATTCTCTTATGTCTAAGTATTAAAACTTGTGTATGATCAATTTGTGATAGAATTGAATTCTGAATTGAAACCTCAAGCAAACGATATTGAAATATGCCCAAATTTTATATATAGTGCAATATCACCCCTAGTAGAAAGTGTATTAAATTTAAATTAATTTTTAGGTGGTTTGCTTAGGGTTTTCTAAAAGTTGTGTTTCTGCGGTATGGACATGCATCAAGGATTTCAGCCTATTTCTCGAGTAGAAGTTCATGAAATATATCATACTGGTTGACCAAATCCTAATAAAGCAATGTATTTCTAATAAATATTTGTGAGCCATTAGATGGAGGGGATTGAGTTTCCAGTGGACACAATATTTGCCCATGTTTATCTCCATATATATTTGCAGCATGTCCCTGAATTATAATAGTTGAAGTCTAGCCATATGAAAATCAAGTCAATGTCATTGAATTTCCTTGAAAAATTGAGATTGAATCTTAAAATATTGATGCATTCTCCTTATCATTTATTTACTTGTTTAATTACATAGCCTCTACCAATTTTTTATGAGAGCAACAAATATAAAATATGCAATCAGTCTGACGGCGAACTCCAATTGAAATCGCCTGGAATTTGTCAAAATAAAATTATGGACACCTGCATATGATATATTTGACAATTCTGTAGCTCTTTCTATAATTATAAATCAAGTGAGTCTTATGATTATTTAGAACCTTAAGCAAAAACTAGACTTGAAGAAAGATTATTTCTGAATATGATGATCAATACAAATATCGCTATGAATATATATCATTGATGAAATGGAGTTAGGACTTAAAAGCTCAATAAACAACAAGCATAAATCCAAGGAACAACATTGAAAAAAAAAACACCTCTCAAAAAATGCTTATCAAACATCTTGTGTACAATGGGTGAAAAGAGAAGACAAAAAAAGACAAATCAAAGACAACTTATCATAGCCTGAGAAAAGCCTTTCTTACCTAATCAATGGCAAATAAAAAAAAAACAAACAAACACATAGATCTTTATCAAGAGAATAACAAAATCAAAAATAAAATTAACAACATCCCCAAGCCAAGTACATAAGTCATAAAAACATGAAATGCATAAACTCGAAGACAATACTCACCATAGCCTTTTTTATCCACCACTTATCCAAACATCATTAAATTAACATGTCTCTGCTTAAGAACACCAAGAATATAACAAAACAAAAAAAGACTTAAAGGCTCAATATACAATAAGAATAAAATCCATAGAACATAACAAATCTCTCTCAAGATCCCTATTAAACATCTTATATGCAACATGTGAAGAAGGCAACCCAAAATTATTAAAACACTTAACCAACCCTATCACTCCCTTCTATCATTCACAATGCTAATTTGTTTTTACAATTACACATAGATGGCTCAATAAAGGACTACCCCATGAATGATGGAAAAGAGTTAAAGTCTAATTTAGTTTGTTCCCTAATAGTAAACCCATAGATGAAAAGCGACTAGAAAAATGTAGTGTGCACAACCAAGAGTTATGAAAAGTTGAGCATAAAGATAATATTTCTTTGAGGCATTACATTAAACACGTCACAAACAATACCTGCTCTCATAATTAATAGATTAAAAAGAAAAAAAACTACTACCTTAACACCCAAAGAAACCTCTTCTTATCGTTGAAAATTAGAAAAGACAACAATCATATGCTTTCTCAAAAGTATAAAAACATAGATTTTAATAAAATCTTCAAGCTTCTCGTCACCATCTTTAAACCTTTTTTTAATCTAGGTATAATCAGTTGATAAAAAGTGAAAGAAATCAAAAGCAATATAATAACATTTAGTTTCTATAAAATGAAAAGAAAAGATAGAGATTACTTGTCTTGCTTGATGGTTTGATGATTTGGGTTGCTATTTGGAGACAAAAGTTTGTGATATTGTTATAGGTGAATTCTAATTAAAGAGGGATTACTAAAGCAGGAAGAAGGAATTGTAAAAGAATAGGGTTTTTGAAAATTATAATCGTTGCTTATTTACTATTGAATGCAACGTAATGTTTTGCTTTTAGCCTATATGCACCGTTTCATTAAATAACACTCGTTTATTTTCTTTGTAAGAACTTAATCATGTGTAATAGGAGAAGAATAGCATGTCAGCATTATGTTTTTTCTACATATATGCAATTGTAATAGAAGCATGGGTAGTAATTAAAAATGATGAATGAATGAGCTAAAATCTAGATGTTGGATTCTTCTTCCTATTTTTTTTTCTAACAAACTTTATTCTTTCTTCCTCTCCAAAGTTGGCTAACAATACACCATTCTCAATAGTCTCGATGGATTTAATCAAGGTGGGAGAGTTCTTGCTTGATCTGATATCCTGTGAAGGAACATTTATGTCTATTTCAAGTGGTATAAGAATCTCTATTCTTTACATGAGTATAATGGCTATAAATAATCGATTTTATGATGTTGAAAGAGTATAAAGAACCATCTAACAAGGAGCAGGCTCTGCTAAATGAAAGAATGGCAAGGTTACTAGAGCAATATGGACAACAACAATCTTTAGTGATACCAGGCTAGAAAGGCTTGAGGAGTTGATAAACGGTATATCTCATCAGCATAATACTTGCTACAAAAGTTACATGCATCTTTATGAGAGACTAACTCCAACAGGGATCAACTCCCTGCTTCTCAAGCAAATCTGACAACAAGGACTAGTTGGCATTATGGTGGTGAACAATTTTCCTACAAGTCACATACACCCAAACATGATTTCCCAAGTTTTGAGGGTGAAGATATACATAAAGGGTTATATAAATGCAACCAATACTTTGAAGTGGAGGAGATCCAAGAATTTGAGAAGTAAAAGTTGACATCCTACTACTTGGATGGTATGACATTATATAAGCATCAAAATTTCATGAGAAGTAGAGGTGTAATGAAGGTATCTTGGAGTGAATATGTGAAGGCGATATGTGGAAGATTCGGTGAGCAGAAAGAACTCCTAGAGGAGCTAAAAGATTTGAAATAATAGAGTAATTTGGAGACATACATTAAGGATTTTAACATCCTGTGGAATTGAGTTGACATTGACTAAAGGCATGCCCTAGTTTTCTTATTAGAAGGATTGAAGATGGAGATAAAGAACCTAGTAAAAATGTTTTAACCTAAATCTCTTAAATAGACCATAATTTAGCTTGTTTATAGGAGAATACCATTATGTACAGGAAATCCTTCAAAAGTCATCCAAAACTCCCATCACCACCCTCAACCAATATTGGCCAATGTAGAGCACCTTAATACCAAACTTCGTACAAACCATATCTAACTATGAATCTCAACACATAGAATTAATCACTACCTAGCTTATTATTGACCCCTCAATAAGACTTCCCTAATAAACCTAACATGAAACCGTAAAATTTCTAAATTAATGATACACAGTGAATATAATATGGTTAAGAAGTTAAAAAAGACTCTAGCTTAGATTTTCTTGCTCTCTCATTCTGAACTGAGAGCCATATAAGAAAGTATTACATAAAGTTTTGAATGAGGCTTATGTTCCCTACAACATTGAATCAAACTCAATAGAACATATGATTAAAAAAAAAGGGTTGGATCTAAAAGGAACATGGTACAGTAATCATTGTATATCACTGTAAAATGCAAAGATTGTGTTGTTGCAAAAGTTCTTATTAATAACAAATCAACCCTCCAAGTGCTACCAAGATATATTCTGGATCATCTTCCAGTCAACACATCACATATGTGGCCAAACAATATAATGGCCAAGGTATATTATAGGTTACCAAGACAAGTAATTGGTGACATCAATATCAAATTAGTTATTGGCCATAAACTTTTAAATAGCATTGCAAGTGCTGAATATTCATCCATTCTACAATATATTATTAGGATGATTTTGGTTTCATTATGCAAGCATTGTGGCATCCTCCCTGTATCAAATTGAAATTTATGGTGAATGGGAGATTGATAACCATAAAGGCTGAAGAAATATTCTTTATTATTAAAAATGTGTTTGTTTTAAACATTAAGGTTAAAGAAAGAAAATATAGGAATTTGCACACATTTATTATCATAAATGCTAAATAGGTTCTAGAAAACACTTGAGATGGAAGCCTAAGATCTTGAAAGTTGTAAAATTAGCTAAAAGATGTTTGTTGAAGTATGGGTTGCTAGTGAGATATAACCTAACTATGAGGATGCAAAAAAGGGTTAATGTCATGAAGATGAAGTATGTGAACTAATGATTTTTCTTTGTCTTTAAACCACTATTATAGACTTGTAAAGAAAAAACACGAGAAGAGAATGACTCATATTGAAGGTTGAGACCTAATTAAGGAGTAAATGGATCTTTTGCAAATCCATGTGACATTTCCTTAACCAGCCTACGTGATACATCTATAAGAGGAAGTAAAGAAGTTGAATAAGGTGTTTGCTAACTTCTCCATTCATTACATGAAAAAAAATAAGGTTGAAAGTTGTGTTGACCACTCTGAGGTGATAAAAAAGGACCTTAAGACTATGATATTACCTTAGCTCACTATGAACACCTTATAAGAGGCCATACAAATAAAAGAAATCATTTGGAAGTACATTGAAGGGGAATAGATCAACAGCTAGGAAGCCTAAGAGATCCCAAAAATGTTTTTAAAGTAATTATTCTATTTTATTATCTTGAGATCTTTAACAATTATGGTTCAAGATGTTAAAAAGGTATATTGCTTTTATGTGAGCTTTTATTTGTTTTTCTTTTATTGAGATTATCTATTTGCCATTCAATCGTGCCTTTTTTATGCTTATTTTTATTCCATATAAATTCAGACACTCATACAAAACACTTTCCCCTTTTGAAATACTAAAAGTAGAATATCAATAGAATTCCAAAATCATTGCATTGAGATTAATTGGTCTAATTTTGGTGAAAACTTAATCATAACGGATAAGGTAGAATAGGAGGATAGTGATGTTGATGAGTTTACCAGGCTAATAGAACGATTAGAAAATGCAATTAAATCAAACCATTAATAGATAAATACAAGCCAACAAGGAAGTCAAAAATGAGTTTGAAGAAGGATTCTTGGACGACATTACATACCCTCAGTGGGTATCCAACATTGTGCTAGTCTTTAAAAAAGATGGAAAGGTTTAGCTACGGTAAACTTCAAGGATTTAAATAGGACAAGCCCTATGGATGAATTTTCTCTACCCCACATTGACATCTTAGTTAATAATGCTTATGAGAATATGACCTACTCTTTTATGGATGAAATTTTTTTTTTATAAAACCACATTAGGATGGTAGAGGAAAACAAAAGGAAAACCATTTTCTTCACACCATGAAAGATAAATTACTATAAAGTCAGGCCCTTCTTTTAACTTGAAGAATATAAGGGCAACCTAAAAAAAAAAAAAACCAATGGTCACACAATTCCATGATATGATGCTTAAAGAGATATTGAGGTGTATGTAGATGACATGGTTGCTAAGTTATAAGAGGAAGAAGATTATGTCTAGATCTTGAGAAAGCTCTTTGATAGATTGCACAAGTACTGGTTAAAATTTAACCTTTCAAAGTATACATTTGGTTTAGATCTGGGAAGTTACTAGGCTTTGTAGTGAGAAACTTGGGAATTAAAGTGGGTCTATAAAAGGTCAAAGCAATCCAAGTAATGTCAATACCAAGCACTGAAAAGAAAGTTATAAGCTTCTTAGGGAGATTGGACTATATTGCTAGATTTATCTCTTAGTTTACTACAACTTGTGAACCTAATTTTTTCCTGCTTAGAAAGAAGAACTCAAGAAAGTGGAATGAAAATTGTCAAAAGACTTTTAAAAAAATCAAATGATATTTGCAAAATCCAATAATGTTAGTCCCACCAATTGCAAGGAGGTCATTGATACTAAATTTAACAGTTATAAAAATTGTTATGGAGTATGTATTGGATCAACATGATGACTCAAGAAAAAAAGCAAACAATCTATTACCTAAGTAAGAAATTTAAGGATTGTAAGTCTTATTATTCTATGATGGAAAAAATATGTTGTGGTTTGGTATAGAGTGCGAGGTGGCTTCAACAATACATGCTCTATTACATGACGTGGTTGATCTTAAAGATAAATCCACTCAAATAAATTTTTGAGAAACTGTACTTGTCAAGCTAATAGTATGATGTTAGGTCTTACTAGTTGAGTATGGCATTATGTTTTTGAAAATAAAGAAAATGAAGAGAAGCATAATTGCAGATCATCTAGAAATGAATATAATTGAAAATTATAAGCTGCTAGATTTTGTCTTTCTGAATAAGGTTATTATGATAATTGAGACAAAAACCAGATAATTGAGAAAGTGAATGATGGACCATGTATTTCAATATCCATGTAAATGTGTTAGGAAATGGTATGAAGACAATTATTATCTCCTTGAATAGTCATCAATACCCCATCTCTATCAGTCTGCAGTTTGAATGCACTAATAACATGATTGAATAGGAAGCCTATACCCGTGGATTTGAAACGTCTTAGAAAGTTATTATCTCCTAAAATAGCCATTAATACCTTATCTCCCAATACAAGATGCTTTCTTATGCTTTTCATGCATATCAATTTACAATAAGAACATCTATAAAAGCCACACCATATTTCCTAGTTTACAAGAAGGTGATAATGCCTCTAGAAATGGAAATTCCTTCCTAGAGAGTCTTGATGGAGGCAGAATTAGAATAGTTGGAGTGGGCCAAGGCACAATATGAATGGCTGAACATGATTAATATAAAAAGGCTAGTTGCTTTTTGCCACAGTCAATTGTATTAAAGAAGAATGGTCAAGACACATGATAAGAAGGTTTACCCTAAGGAGTTTAGAGAAGGAATCTAGTGTTGAAGAACATTCTTCCAATAGTGGAAGAGAATAAAAGCAAATAAGCATCTAATTACAAAAGCCCATATGTGATGAAAAAAGACCTTTAACAAGGAGTACTCATATTTTCAAGAATTGATGGAGAGGATCTTTTTAAACCTATAAACTCAAATTTTGTAAAGAAATACTAAGTGTCAATGTATAATTTCTAGCAAAATTAATAAAGTGAAATTTAGACTAAAATCTTTTTGCATATTCTCTACCATTGTTTCATTTCTTACAACTATTTATTGTTTTTATTAATCCACCAATTTCATGACATGATCTCATTAATAATAGCTCTATAATTTCAAGTGGATTGGTTTTGCAAACAACTCCTCATTGAGTATTAGTTTCACTCTTCTTAAATGAAAATTGAATTGCATATTAATTTTAGAAAGCAACTCAATGTTTGTTGAAAATAACTTTTGACATCCTAATTCCACCATCTTAAAAAATAGGATGGAAATGAGCTGTTAAAAATATGTGAATGAGTTATTGCAATTTAGAATATGTCAAACAACCTCCACAATGGTGGACACATTCAACCTAAACAAACCAAAAGAAAATAAAATGAGAAAGCCATCCATTTTTCGGGACCTTTCTTGCCTTGCATATCATGCACTTTGTTTTAACATTATGAATGATGGTATATAGAAAAAACAAGATGATGCAAAATTGTTCTTTAGATTGCTAATTTGAGGTTTGAAGAAACGTTTGCAACTTGAACCAACAAGAACCTTGCCTTAGAGAACAAAAGTTATATGCAAATGATCCCCCCCCATTCCCTACGCCTATAACGAGATGCGAACGAGAAATATAAATCACAACGAAGTTGATTAGTTCTTTAAAGATTTTGTAAATTCAATTAAGAACTTAGAATGAGAATCACTCAACTATATAAAGATAAACAAAGCACAAAATATATGACAAATTTAGAGAAAATCTCATAAACTGAAAAAATAATGTTAACAATTGGTTTACAGTAGAAGGCTAACCCTAATAGACCTAAACTTGATAAATAGGCCTCAATACATTAAAAGCCCAAAATAACTAAAATAATAAAATAAGACCTAACCCAAATAAACCCTTAAATGCCACAGGCCCTAAAATAAACTAAAAATAAATAAATAATATCCTAACTAATTAAAACAAGATTAAAGTTGAGTTTCGTAATATGCTAGTAGAATCTAAGCCCAACTTCAAATGAATAGTTCTTCTTATTCTTGATTAATTAGAAGATACACCATATATCAATGGAAATATGTGGTTGTCTAATTTCCAAGGCAACTAGAATTGTATCAAATTTTATTTTATATCCCTAGTTATGGCCAAACAATAGAGAAAGATCAAAATTAGCATATTTGAATCTTCTCATTTCAATCTTTATGTAATGTTTGGATGCTTTCTTAGAAGCCCTTATTGAACATGAATCAAATAAATTAAGGCTTGTCCTTTATTTTTTGATATCTTCTTGAGCCCATGAATCTTGAAAAAAAATCCACCTTAGCCTATGTATCTTGAAGAAGTCCATTAATTGTCTCCTTGAACCTCTTTATTCTAAGTCTTGTGACTAGACCCTATGGAACCTCTAATGGATGTCATGGTGTTGAAGCTAGGATATCACAAGAGCTATGGTTTGTGACAAGTAGTTCTCTACAAGGTATGGAGATTACACCAAAAGAGATTAATACTTATCAACCCGAATGATTTGTGTTGGAAATGATGAAAGACTCTTTTTTCCTCATATTCTCAATAAAATATATCCTTTGTTGCTCCTTTTTAAGCCTAATATTTTTTTTTTCTCTAAAAGGCCTTAACTAGGATCACACTCCACACTAGCAACAAAAAGAAAAGAAAAGAAAAGAAAAAATAGTTCAGACAAGTCTATGTCAATAAAGAAAAAAGTTATAGGACATGCTAAAATTCAAAATCAAAATGATCGTTAAAGAAAATGCCAAAAACAAAGAACCATACCCCATCAAGATTATAAGAAATGGCATAACAAATGTTTTTTTTTTAAATGAAGGATTGAGGGTGAATCATTGAGTCATTTAAGAACTTGGAATGTACTATCACCTCTAGAATATAACTTACATCTTTTATAAGTTAGGAAGTGTGAAACACCAACTAATCCATCAAGCAAGGATTTAAAAGGAAACTAAGTGATGGAGAGTAAAAATTAGGGTTATAACTAATGGCAAAGAGAAGAAAATATGGAGTGGAAAAGCTTTGACTAGTTAGCTTTCAAAGTTCATTTTATTGCAAGGTAAGAAGTTCTAAGCTTTTTTAAACTACTTTGAATGAAAAGAAATGGATTTGATGCATAATTCTTAGATTTTTGAATTAGGGTTCTTAAGAGAAAATTTGAAGAAAGTGTGAAATTGATGTAATTGTGAAGAAATAGGAAGTATATAATGAAAATTGAAGAAACAAATTGGATGGTTTAGAGATAGCTAGGGCTGACCATTTTGCACAAAAATGAGGAACATGGAAATTTAATAAATGTTTGTGTAATTAATATGTGTTGATGTATTGATGGTGAATTCGAATAGACTTAATAAATTTATTTAAATGTGATTGAATATTTAATGAACTTTGAATTATAAAAGGAGAAGAATTAGTGAGAGATATGACTAGGATTTTGAGTTGGAATACATAAATTATGTAAAACATGTTAACTTGAATGATTAGTGCATGTGTGAGATGTAAGCTTTGTTAAAAAGATAAGATTGAGAAAAGTATAAATTTTAAAATTTCATAATAGGCATGTTTTCCTTCAGTATGTTGGTGAACATTGATTTGAAAGAGAAATTAAGCGGTTAATTGAGCGAGTTGGGGATGGTATTGAACTTTGCTAAGAAAAAAAATTTATAAGTTTATTTAAAGGCATTTATTCATGGAAATAATTTGGAATTTTTAATGCAACTGATTTGAGAATTTGTAATATGTATGGGAAATAAAATTGACTTTTATGGTGAATTAATGAAAAATAATACATTGTTTCTGTATGTACAAAAGAGGATATAGAACCTACTCAATAGTAGGGATCAAGCTTACATGTAGGTACTTGATACCTTAAAATTAAAATATTATTTAAATTATAATAAAATATAAGAGACTAATGCTCTGGTTAATAGGTATTTGGAGAAACCAATTAATTGGGTAATGGAACAAATACATAATTTGGGCTAGAGAGGACATTAATATGTTCTTAAATTGTGCTAATTGTATTGATTTATAAGGTTAAGGGTAAAATAAAAAATTAACTTTTTAGTAATTGATATGGTAAATATATAGAAGAGATAATAGTAAATAATTATTGTATATAAAGCTAATTGTATTTGGAATTAAATAAATTTTCAGGTACCTCGCAACATTGTACCGAATAATAGATCATATATTTGTATTTTTTGTGTTTATTTAATCAAAAGATATAAATGGAAGAAATGAATATTTTGCTTTGTAATGTAATTTTGTATAAAAAAATGTGTATATATTTAAACTTAATATATCTAACATAGTTTTCAAAGCATGTCTATAATTATATTGTATTCATTTTTAGATTTATTTTTGCTTTAAAATGATCGAGAATCTTGATTCATGTTGTATTTGTAGAATTTCTTGAATAACACAATAGTTGATTTATTTGAGTGAACATTGAAGAAAAAGGAGAAGTTGTTTTCTTTTTCTTCAATATTCACTCAAATTGTAATATTCACTCAGATTGTTTAGTTAATAACTTAATATTGAATAAGAAAACTGTAAATATTAAATATCAAATTTCTCACAATTTGCATATTGAAAATTTAAAGAAAACTCTACAGATTTTTTTATAGATAAACTTGTACTTTTAATGATAATAAATTATATATACATGGAATATTGTGTAAATAAATCAGTGTTGTTACAACCTCGCTCATTCAGACTAAAAAGCTCATCAATTTGGACACTTGGCTCTATTATATCTCCATGTTTTCTTCAACAAACTGCGTATCAAAGATAAAAACTTTTGGTTAGTCTTACCTTGTGCCTCATGCAAAGTGTCTTCTAAAGGAATCCTAGAAGATGAAGGTGCATGATATGGTGCGGGATATGATCTGGGGGGTTGTGCAGGCGGCTGGTTTTCAAACTTCAACCTGAAATTAGGGTGATTGCGCCACCTCAGATTACTTGCATCAAAGAAAGGTGTAAAAGGCTTCTTGTACATACCTAAGTCCGTAGTCTTTAACACATCTAACTCCCTAGTGAGCATCTCAATCTTAGCCTTTAAGTTATCCTCTTCCTTGAGATGGTAAATTCCACCACCATTTGGGTTTCTTGCAGGTCGTGACCTATTTGTGCTCTCAGTAGCACTAGGTCTAGTCCAAGCGTGAGCTTCTTCAGCAAGCTCATTGAGGTATTCTATGGCCTTATCAATATCTTTCTGTAAGAACTTATCATTACGCACATCATCTCCATAAATTGGCGCTCTCTTGGTGTAAGTCTCTTATAAAAATAGCTCATTAAGCGCCAATTCTCATACCCATGGTGAGGACACATACTCAACAACTCCTTAAATCTCTCCAAAGACCGATACAAAGTCTCACTGTCTTGTTGTGCAAAGGTAAAGATTTGCCTTTTTAAAGCGTTGGTCTTGGTCTCAGCGAGAATAGCCAACTCTTAGCTCTATCCTTCGAAGAGAAAGGAAAGAACTCAAGTCTCATAATGTCATCAGTTGCATTTCGACTATGAAAAGTCGCAACTACTTCCTCAAACTCCCTAATGTGCACAGATTTATTTTAATTTTCTATGCCATGAAAAGTAGCGAGTAATCGTATCATCCCTGTTTTAAAATCCAGTTAGCGAGTATTAGCTGGAAACATGATGCATGATGGTGTGGCTGTGCCTGTGCGTGTAGGCTGGAGGAGGTAATCCTGAAGGGTCCTAATGGGTTGATCTTCGTGTTCGCTCATTTCCTCAGAATTAGAAGAATTATCAAATAAATGATTCGAAAAATCAGACTCTCACTCTGACACAGGTCTACAAGAAAACTGACCCAAAACGTCTCTATACTTGTGCATGTAAGGTAGATAAAATGCAACACTAAAGAAAATACTACAAAAAGAAAAATAAAATAAAACAAAGGTGCAGCAAGCTAAAAGAGGGAACGAAGTTACTGCTTTTACAAACTGCTAAAAAGAAAAAAAAAAAAACTAAAGTTTTTACCGATTAACTTTCTAATAAAATTAATTTGATTCATTAAAAACCTAATTAAGTCCTTCCACTCAATTAATTATTTTAATTTGACCTAAATTAATTCTAAAATTTAATTAAACCTTTAATTGAACCTATAATTAAATCAAATTAACCTATCAGAAGCCTAATTGAATTCTCAGATTTAATTTTTATTCAAATTCATTCGATAATCATTTGATTGAACCTTGAATTTGCATTAATCTTTCAATCTAGTGTACAATAAGGTATGATTGGGCTCCCAAATTTGTCCGAAATTTCAGCTTGATTTCTCTATACATTTGAAACCCTTCTCAACCTCCTTTTGTCAAGTTGTCAGTCTTTTTGTTATTATTATTTTAAAAAGAAAAAGGATAAATTTGAGGGGAAACCTAAAATGAGTTTATGACAGTGAATAATCAGTAGTAGAATGCAGACTATGATTATATGGAAATTCAATAAATTTAAATTTTCTTCTAAGTCAATCGATGGATCAACCAACTCACTAACTTGAACGGCATCATCTCCCATATTTGAGTCATCATTCTCATCCTGAACAATCTCGACACAACCATTGGATTTGGTTTTCAATACGAATAACCAATCAACTCTTGAACGATCCTTTCTAAAGAAAAGGGTGTATGTGTAATAAACTTACTGACATTACTTGGCAAAAATAAAGATATTATTGACATTGCAGAGTCTAGCTTTTGAGTTAATTTCGGCCAAACCATGATGGAGATCTAATCTGATTCCTCTATCAGTGGTGTCATACCAATAGCATTTGAATAAAAATACTCTATTATGTTGGCTACGATATTGTAATTCAATTACCTCTTCTAATTTCTCATAATAGTCAACTTCATACTCACTAGAAGTCAATCTCTTAACACAATCACCATTGTTATATGTCTTTCTACCCTGCTCATATTCTTAAGTATGAACACGTATCTATTGATAAAATACTCGTTGTAGCACTTCACGTTTCTTTCAGGACCCAGACTTAGTAAAGACAATGTAGCACAAGCATTCCTTCATAGTTGATAAACCTTGTACATCAAGTACAATAATGAACAGTAAATGAGAATTCTGTAACAAAAGTAAGTATCATGATAGATAATGAGTTTGTGATAGTCCTTACATGTGTTATGAACCACGTGACAAATTGTTCATCTTGTAATCAAAATATTTAGGATTCGATCAGCTATGAGTTATTAACAGTAATTGTAGACGATGTTACCTATGAGGTATTAAAAAATGTATGAGTTTATGATATTATAAGAGATAAATAGTCCATTTTTAACAAATTTTAAGTAGTATATAAAGTTACTAAATATAAGGTCTCAATTCATCATAGTTAAATAACACATAATTATATGCTTATCTGAATTATATTTCAGACAAATATCTTTCTCTGATAGCATTTTTTGGTGCCAATTGTCTAGGATTAGAGAATATTGATGAGTTTTCACTCGAAGGCACTTCACCACCATCATCATACCTTAAAACGTGGTTGATTCTTATTCTCCTCAACAATATAAGCCTTACAAATCAAAGCCTTAACATGCGCCTCGTTTTTAACCTTTTTTTAAGGTTGAACAAGTACCTACATAGAATTAAACAAATGTTTTTAATTAACAAAAACAATGAAAAAACATTTTTAATTACATTACATGTGTAATCTTTAACCTTTCAAAGGGATACATCCATCTATATTGGACTGGGCTTTCAATGTTGGCCTTATACGGTAAATGTATGGGTAAATGTTCCATCGGGTCAAAAATGATGGAGGGAATATCATCTCAAGTTTACATATTGTCTCGATGATATTCATTTGAAGCCTCTCAATGTGTTATGTCTACAACTTGCTAAAGCATATATGTAACAACTCGACTTTTCAAGCCCAAAACAATAGTAATTTGTTTTTTATATACTTGACACACATGGTGCCGGTAATCGGCGAACCTGATCCCTCACATCATCAAAATACGATCCATACAATTAACATTTCATTTAGAAGTGAATTTTACATAAACACATAATATTATGTTTGCATTATTAGAAGTTCATATTAAAAATATACATACATAGACATGAGTTTGCATTCTTATCCTACTAATAGCCATTACGAATTTAAACAAAAGGATCTAATAAAAGTTATATGTTCAGTACATTAATTCATACAAAATATATTGTGATTTAGAATGCAACTACATGATTCCTTGCAAAAGTAGGTTCCCGTGTGGTGAGTTTCCTAGACATCTTGCTTGTGTGACGTCTGTGCTGCAGTACAAAACATTTAAGAGAATGTGGTTACTTAATAATAATAATAATGATAATTAAACGGTCTAGCAGTTAAATGAAGCATTAACATTATCCCATGTTTGAAGCATGACATTTATAATTTCTTCATGTACTTGGTATAAACAATTTGTAGTACATATAGATGCACCAATTCTTGCAATCAACCATAATCTTAAACCCGGCTATCCTCTTAAGGCATCATTTCTTGAGGTTAATCGTTTACTCACCCTGGTCATCCACTTCGGAGGCCATTAGCCAAAGCTAATCAATCATTCGTCCAGGTCATCCATTCGGATGCTATTAGCTGAAGCTAATCATTCAATCATCCTGGTCATCCATTCGGATGCCATTAGCCGAAGCTAATCATTCATTCGGATGCCATTAGCCAAAGTTAATCATTCATTTGTCCCGATCATCCATTCGGATGCCAATAGCCAAAGCTAATCAACCATTTGTCAATATTTAAGCGTTCGATAATCTAATATATGTTCTAACGCAATATGGTAACATTCATGATAAAGTATTTCATTATTCAACGTATGAAAAAGGAAGGTGTAAATCACCTACCTGCTCCATCTGCAGGTTGTTCTTGTATGGACGATGGTCCAATCCCGACCGCACCACCTAAAACATCAATGGTCACAAATCAATACATGTGTATCTATGAATCACATTCGTCACCACACTTATTTCAAGAGCTCATATGTTCACATTCAAGTGTCCCATATTTTACATCATCATACCATAAAATTGTTACTGGCATTTAAGTCATTTCAGCCTAGGAGGCCTATTGTAGAAATTAGCAGCGAAAACTGGTTCACTGCAAGCTACCAATTCGGCAGTGAAAACTAGTTCGCTGCAGACAACTCAATTTCAACAGCGAATCACAATTTCACTGCACAACACACGATTCGACAGTGAATGCTAATTCGCTGCAGACAACTCAGTTTTGGCAGCGAATGTTAATTGGCCGCTAAGTTTCGAATGATTTACATAGGCACGCATCACAATTTGAGAAATTCGGCGGAATGAACGGATCAATTTCGTTGAACACGCCATTCTAGGCAAAAATGCCATTCGGCAAATGCCAATTATTTGCGGGCTACCGATTTTAAAAGTGAATCATAATTTCGCTGCAGAACACACGATTCGGTAGTGAATACTAATTCGCTGCAGACAACTCAGTTTCGGCATCGAATGCTAATTCGCTGCAGCCGACACAGTTTTGGCAGTGAATCACAATTTCGCTGCAGACAACTCACATTTTGACATGAACACACACCTTACATGCTGTAACAATCCCAGCATATCAACTGTCACTAAGTTCCAGCAAAACATACACACATTGAAACCATCAATTTTAGCATATACTCTTTCAACAATTTCCAGCAGGACACACACATTGAAACCATCAATTTCAACACATAATCTTTCAATAAATTCAGCAGAACACACACACATGCATGCTGGCCAACCCCATAGTTAAGGCCAACCCTCTATCATAATTTGTTATTTCCATTTTATTCATTTTTCTTTGTTAGATGTTCTAGGAATTTGGCCTCATTTCGTTTCTATTTCCTTATCCTCTTAGTTTATTCCAGTTTCCTTCACAGCTAGCTTAGCTCTTAGGTCAATTTTCTTAGGGTCTTCTTCTTCATTTCCGGTTTTAGGTCTTAAGGAGAAGAGGAAGGGAGTTTCATGACCCATACCTTTCGAATTTAACTAAGTTTGAGGAAGGTTTGACAGTATTCTTTCTCTTCTCCTGCTGGTTCTCCTCCTTCTTCTTCCTCTCACGTTTTCTAGCCCCCTTTTCTTTTCCCTCTAGGCAGCTGTCCAATCTTCTCTCAAGGTCTCATCTCTCCCTCACACGTTCACAAGGCACTCTCTACTGGTTTAGTTTAGGTTTCTGTTGGGAAAAAGGAAGGGAAGAGCGACATGCAGCTGCGGGAGACAACTTTGGGAAGAGGAAAGGTCATTCTCTCTCTTCTCCTTGTATTTATACTCCCCATTAAATGAGGTGGGTTGTTTGGGGTTGGTTTAGATGTGTCTTATCCTTGTTTTGGTCTATCCAAAATCGATTTTACCCCTCCCTCCCAACTCCTTAAGTTAATTAATTAATTTAAAAAAAAACAAAAAACAAAAACGGCGTCGTTGCTGATGCAGACATCGGCAGCGAAAACTGCGTCGCTACCGATCAAGAAATCAGCGATGAAAGCTGCGTTCTTTGCCGAGAAATCAAAGAAGAAGAACGCCACGTCGATAAAGAAACGGTGAAAACCGAGTCATCGGTTTATATATATATATATATATATATATATTCTTTTGGGTGTTTACATTCCCCTCTAATATGAATTTCGTCCTCGAAATTTAAAAGGTTTCATACTCCATACCTGGTAGTTCAAATAAATTGGGGTACTTTTTCCTCATCTCAGCCTCCCTCTCCCAAGTTTCCTCTTCTATTTAAGCATTTCACCATAAGATTTTAACGATGGGGATCTTTTTCCTTCGTAGATCCTTCACTTCCTGATCTAGTATCCTTATGGGTCTCAATTCCAGTTTTAAGTCTTCCTTGACTTCTATTCGAATTTGAGGTAGGATTCAGGCACGGTCCACGTTAGCCTTCCTTAACAAGGAGACATGGAATACATCATAGACCTTGGCTAACTATAGGGTCAAGTCCACTTTGTAGGCTACGGGCCCCACTCGCTGTAAGATTCTGAAGGGTTTGATGAAGCGAGGAGTTAACTTCCCTTTCAATCCAAACCGTAACATGTTCTTCCATGGGGCTACCTTCAGGAACACCTGGTCCCCCGTACTGAACTCGAGAAGTCTTCTCCTCAAATCAGCATACTTCTTCTGTCTATCTTGTGCGGCTTTGATGCAATCCCTGATAGTTCTCACTTTCTCCGTGGTGACTTGGACCAACTCCGCGCCATATAACTTCCGGTCCCTAATTTCCTCCTAACATAAAGGAGTCCTGCACCTCCTAACATACAAGGCTTCATATGGGGCCATCCCTATTGTGTCTTGGTGACTATTGTTATACGTGAACTGCACCAATGCCATGTGTTCCTCCCAGTTTCCTCCAAATTCTAGCACACATGCCCATAATAGATCTTCCAAGACTTGGATGACTCTTTCTGATTAGCCATCCGTTTGAGGGTGAAACACGGTGCTCATGTCCAATCTTATCCCCAAGGCATGTTGTATGCTCGACCAAAGTCGAGAGGTGAACCTGGGATCTCCATCCGATACAATGGACACTAGAATCCCATGGAGCCGTACCACCTCTTTTATGTAGATCTTGACAAGCTTGTCCACCGAGTCGGTCATCTTTATAGGTAAGAATAGTGCGGATTTCATCAACCGATCTACGATGACCCATATCACGTCATTTCCTTTCCTTCCTTTGGGAAATCCTGACACAAAATCCATGGTGATCATCTCCCACTTCCATTCTGGAATTTGTAATGGTTGTAATGGTCTTGCAAGCCTTTGGTGTTCCACCTTGACTTATTGACATATCCCACATTTGGACACATACTCAGCTATTTCCTTTTTCATATTAGGCCACCAATAGAGGTGTTTCAGGTCTAGATACATCTTAATGCTGCCAGGATGTATGGAGAACTTAGACACATGTGCTTCTTGTAGAACCATTCGTTTAACTGTTTCGTCATTAGGCGTGTACAACCATTGTCCCATCATCAATGATCCATCATCCGCTACTTGGAATTTTGTTTCTACCCCGGCCTCCACATTTTTCCTAATCTTGGACCCCTCCTTATCACGGAATTGGGCATGTAGTATATGTTCCTGATATGTTGATCGCACCAATAGTTGGGCTACTAACCCACCTCCTGCATTAATGTCCAAATCTACACCCATCTCTTTCAATTACGCCAATTACCGCTCATTTCCCACTGTTAACCTTCCCAGGGTGGCTTTATTTTTGCGACTGAGGGCATCTGCCACCACGTTTGCTTTCCCCGAGTGGTATTCTATGGTGCAGTCATAATCCTTAATGAGTTATATCCACCTTCTTTGTCGCATGTTCAACTCCTTTTGCGACATCAGATACTTCAGGCTCTTATGATCAGTAAACATTTGTGTTCAAGACCTATACAAATAGTGTCTCCATTTCCTCAAGGCAAATACTACAGCAGCCAACTCCAGGTCGTGCACTAGGTAGTTCTCCTCATGAGTCTTTAACTGCCTTGATGCATAGAAGATCACCTTCCTATGTTGCATCAAAACACACCCCAATCCCTTCCCTGAGGCATCATTATATACCACAAAACCCTCGATCCCTGAGAAAAGGGTTAATACTGTAGCAGTGGTGAGCCTCCTCTTCAATTCTTGGAAGCTTTTCTCACATTCTTCTAACCACACCCATTTCTTATTCTTCCTAGTTAGCTGGGTCAAAAGGGTTGCAATCAGGGAAAAACCTTTAATAAATCTCTGATAGTATCCTGCAAGTCCCAGGAAGCTACGTATTTCGGTGACCGAAGTTGGTCTTTTCCATTTCAAAACTGCTTCGACTTTTTAGGGGTCTACGAAAAACACCTTCAACTAAAATGACGTGTCCCAGAAATGTCACTCTCTTCAGCCAAAATTCACATTTACTCAGTTTTGCATATAACTGGTGACTCTCAAAGTTTGTAAGGTTTGTCTCAAGTGTTCTTCGTGCTCCTTGAAGGAATTCGAGTACACTAGTATATCATCAATGAATACTACCACAAACTTATCAAGATATGGTTAGAAAACCCGATTCATCAAGTCCATAAAGAGGGTTAGGGCGTTTGTCAACCCGAACGGTAGCACCACAAATTCATTATGTCCGTAACGAGTTCTAAATGTGGTCTTTACTACATTTGCTTCTTTAATCTTCATGTGATAGTACCCTGATATCATATCTATCTTCGAAAATACCCGCACTCCCTTTAATTGATCAAACAAATCATCTATCCGAGGTAACGGATACTTGTTTTTCATTGTTATTTTGTTCAACTGTCGATAGTCAATACAAAGTCTATGAGTTCCATCTTTCTTCCTTACAAATAGGACCAGTGCTCCCCAAGGAGAATTACTGGGCCGTATGAACCCTTTGTCTAACAATTCCTGTAGTTGAGTCTTTAACTCGTTCAATTCTGTCGGAGCCATCCGGTACGGTTGTTGGGCTATGGGTGGGACTCTAGGAAAAGTGTCTATAGACACCTCTACCTCTAGCTCCAAGGGTAGTCCCGATAGTTCTTTGGGAAACACATCTGGGAATTCCTTCACCATAGAAATATCCTTCATTCGTGGACCTTCATCATCAGAGTTTAAGATGTATGCGAGGTATCCCATACATCCCTTTCTTAAAAGTTTTTGGGTTGTTACCACCGATATTAAGGCAATCGGTTTGAGAATTCTCTCTCATTCAAAAATCATCCTCTCGCCCTCAAGTGTTTGGAAAGTAACAGTTTTAGCATAACAATCTATTAGAGCCTTGTATTTACTCAACCAATCCATGCCTAGGATTATGTCAAAATCATGCAGCTCTAAAGGAATCAAGTCTACTTGTGTTTCATACCGAGATAGACTAACCCCCACATCCACATACACAATATTTGTTTCAATCATGTTTCCCATTGGAGTTCCAATTACGAACCCCTTCTTTACTATTTCTACTCCCTTTCTCAATTTAGTGACAATTCTCTTAGCAATGAATGAAAGGGTGGCACCCGGATCAAACAACACATGCACATTAAAATTATTCATTAGTAGTGTACCTGCCACCACATCTGATGCAGCCCTGACCTCCTTCTATGTCAGGTGAAAGACCCTCCCCGGGGTCTGATCATTTTGTGCCCTCAATCTCCCTCCACTAGAGTTTGCTCCTGATTGAGAAAATATCACTGGCCTATTCACAGTGATTGACTGGTGGTGGCTCTGACTGGGCTGCCTATAGCTCTGTACCTGTACAGTGTTCCTTTTGGGACAATCCCTCTCGTAATGACCTTTTCCACCATAGTAATGACACCTTTGACCTAGATACTGGCAGTTCCTCCACCTATGACCCTCTCCTCTACACACAAAGCATCGCATGAGGGAAACTGAGTAGTCCCTAGGGTGTTTTTGTTCACATTTTACAAAAAAAGGATAGTCAACAACCTTGCAGTCACCGGTCCCAGTTGAAGAGTTTGCCCTCGAGTGCGATTGTCTAACCATCACTCTCCCACTTGACTGTTGGTGGGGTGGTAATATCAAACTCTCTTTTTTCCTGTACTGCTCAAACACTCCACTTTTTCCTTTCTTCGGGAGTGGTGGTCTGCCGCTGAAATAGTCCCCATCTCTCTTTTTGCTTATACCCTGATATCCCCCTTGGCTTTTTCCAATACAAGCCTCCAGAGCTTGTACAGCCTCAATCAACTCCCTCTCAGATTTAAACCGCAGGGTGATCAATGCTTGTCTCAAATCTTGTCACAAACCATCTCTTAACTTCTCAATCATATGTTCCTCTGTCGGCACATAGTGTGGGGCGAACAATGAGAGGTCATGGAACCTCCTTTCGTACTCCAATACCGACATATCACCCTGTCTTGGTGCCAAGAACTCTTGTTCTTTCACCTTGTGAGGGTACTTGGAATAAAACTAATTCTCAAACTCTGTCTTAAAGTCACTCCAAGTTAGTGTCTCGGTTACACGCCTCAGCTGAACTATTTCCCACCATGTCATGGCCCTATCAGACAGTAACTAGGTTGCACAATTTACCCTCAAACCCTCGGGTATGCTTATTTGAATCATGGTCTTTTCTACCTTCCTAATCCATCTTCCAGCTATCTCTGCATCTTGTTCCTCCATATACGATTCACAACCCATTTCCCTCATACTCTTGACTAGTTGCACCAGTGGCACCACGTTATCCGTGGTCATGCTAGTCATCGAATATTGGTGTCATAGGGGGTCTAGTTGGCGTGGTGGGAGTTGTTTGTGTCGCCGAACCAGTCATGCCCTTCATCACTGCTTTAACTATTTGTACAAGGAGTTCTGCGTCTACATATTGTGGTGGCACACTAGTTGGAATAGTTGATGGTTGTGCTTCTGATCTTTCTTGCTGCTCTGCTGCAACTGGGGGTACTTTCTCTGTCTAGTTAGGTCTTCAGCCTTCCCTTGCTATCGCGGCTTCCCCTTGCAAGGTTTCGGGTGGTATTATCGGAGCATAAGATGTCATATCATCCAAGGGATCTTCGTCTTGCCAACCTTGAGCACCTTGGTTCCCGCCCCTCCTTTTTAAGGAGGGCAGCTCAGTTCGTGTCCCTTGTCGAGTACGTACCATCCTAAAATTCACACAACAACACAATTATTAGTGATCCTCAAGATCCAAACCAAGTGCTTTGATACCAACTGTAACAACCCAGCTTTTTAAGCCCAAAGCAACAGTAAATTTATTTTTAAAAAAAAAGCGTGGTCGCTCTGAGATCAAGAAATCGAGTGAAAAATCGAGTCATCAATTCTATATATATATATATATATATATATATATATATATATATAGAATTCTTTTGGGTGTTTATAATATATCTCTAAAAAAATGACTGATCTCCGTGACTACATCCATATCCCCTTTGACAATAAATCACAATAAGCTAATAAAATGAGTTTTTGTATAAACATATGGCAATCATGACTCTTCATTCCATGCAATTGTAACCCTTCAAATTAACCAACCTTGATATGTTTGAGGTACGTCCGTTAGGAAAACACAGACTCTTAAATCATTGGTAGACTAGTAGTTATGCATTCTTCTCTAAAGCAAAGCTTGCTTTGGGCTTTGCGACCCGTGACCCATAAAAAACCAACTCCATATTTTTACGATGACAAAACAATGTTATATTCATTCTAATCTTCATGTTGTCCTTTGTCTTCCCCTTCACGTCCATGACCGTGTTGAAAATATTCTCAAACACGTTCTTTTCTACATGCATGACGTCAAGGTTATGGCAGAGGAGATTGGTCTTTCAATAAAGAAGCTCCTAGAAAATATTTTATTTTATCCAATTTTGGGTCAAACCAAAACCAGGAAACTTCTACTTACTAAATTGGAAACCAAACACAATTTCATTGTATTCTGACACCACATTATACAATTATTCACCAGAAAGACACGGGGGTGCAACATCCTTTTCAACTCTGCCAACAAAAAAATCATTTTTATATTTTATGTACCTGTGATCTATTGGCAAGAAACGCTAGTAGTAGTTTAAAAAGACATTTTACCCCCGTTTATTTAGCGTGAATGCCTTGTTATTTTTCATGCAGTATAGACATGCTAGTTTTCTATGTGTGCTATAACCAGAAACCATTCCATAAGCCGAAATATTATTTATAGTCCACATCAAAGATGCCCTCATAAGAAAATTTTGTTTCGTCAATACATCATAATTCAAATCCCCTGAGGTCCATAACTGCATTAACTCATCAATCAACGATCGAAAACAAATATCTATATTTTGGTCTCAACTATTAGGATTAGATATGACCGTAGATAAAAATATGAACTTTAGCCTCATACACATCCTTGGTGGCAAGTTGTAAACCATGAGTATAACTGACCAACAAGAATAAGGAGTAGCATATGTCCTGAATGGATTGAATCCATCTGTACATAACTCAAGATACACATTCCTTGATTCAGCTGAAAAGTAAGGATGCACACTATTAAAGTGTTTCTATGCTTCACTATCGGAAGGATGCACATTGTTAAAGTGTTTTTATGCTTCACTATCGAAAGGATGCACCATCACTCCATCCAACGCATCATGTGATTGGTGTCATAACATGTGCTCAGTAGTCTTTGGTGACATGAATAACCTCTGCAGTTTAGGTGTGATTGGGAAGTATCTAAGTTTTTTATATGCTACAGGAGTCTTTTCCTTGCCAGTTTTGGGTTTATAACGGGAATGTCTACATGTCCTACACTCGGTCAGCTCAGTATTTTCAAGGTAGTACAACATGCAAAAGTTTGAACACATGTTAATTTTCTGGTATCCTAGATCGAAGGGTTTCATCATAGACTTAGCAGCATAAAAGTTCTCTTTCATCCTGTTCCTTTTAGGTAAAATGCTTCTTGCCCATTCAATAATTATATCATAACTGATCTCACTCAACCCATAATCCAACTTGAAAGTAAACATCTATGCAACAGCCAATAATTTACTATGATTTGTGCAGTCATCCTATAATGGTTCGTTAGAATCTTTTAAAAGATCAAAAATCTAGTCGCATCTGCATTAGATTTTTCATCTATGATTGTACATTGACTGGCATGACCCTGATTCATTTTCATTACATCCATAGCCATAGTCCTGTAAGGATTACTATTGTCATTTACAACTCCATGCACAATGCTAGCACTAGAAGTTGACCCAATCATCCTTTCTATCATGGTCTCGTGAGGAACAAATGGTTCTTCGTATGCATACCAACACAGGTATTCCTCCATAAACCCTTTGTGTAGAAGATGCATTGTTACAACATTTGGATCGAGAAACTTTTAATTTTTACACCTCTTGCATGGACATCTAATACCGCATCCACTAATATTTCTCATAATAGATGTTATGTAATTAATAAAACCCTGAATTCCATTACAATAATTCATCATCCGCAATTCTTGAGGTGAATCTCGATATATCCATGAATAATCATCCATGACTAATTCTATCAAACCTATATCAAATAATGATGACAACATGTATTAATTAACTACGTTAAGTAAATAAATTTGTAAAAATATTGGTTTAGCTCAAGATTATCCTACCTACTTTCATACTTCTCTTAATTCATTATCAATTATCAATGTGTCTATATATATATACACACACACATTAATTTATGGAAATTATAACTCGGCAATAAAATTAATAAAATATAAAACGGACCCGTTAAACAAACAATTATTTATTTCATCACAACACAACTAAGTTGGTAATTAGACATAAGTTTCAATAATTTACAAACAAATATAATTTTATAAAATCATAAATCAATATAACAAGTTTGTTTGAGAAAAAACAATAAAACAAGTAAAAACTCAAACAAAATACATATACTATAAAAATATGCAATAAAAAAATTAACATTTTAAAATTGTGTTCAAATTAAAAAATTAATAGATTTACTTACTTAAAATGAAAAATCCGCAATAAGATTTCAATCAGAACACAGATGATATAACTGGAAAAGTTGAAGAAGAATGAGTTGTGTTGAGATAAGGAGGGATGTGGGGGGCTGTTTGTTTAATTACAAAGGGGAAGAAGGAGAAATAAGGGAGGGGAGGATCGATGGTCAGGTTATATATTAACTATTAGCAATGGAATTACTGATGGACTGTTTTTGTCTGTCACTCCAGCAGAATTACGCTTGGTATAAGTAACACGTCACTATATGGACATCCCTGTTTGAATTCAACTGTAATTTTATCGGTAACATCATCCATAAAAACTTATACATCATCGTACTATTTGATTTTAAAAAAAAAATTCATTTTATTTCGACTGGGATTCCCTCGATAAATACCAACAAAGTTAGCGATGAAAAAAATTCAGTCGGTAAATATCACCCTAAAATACAAACAAAAAAAATATATCGATGATTCTATTTGTATTTATAGATTTTCTGGTAGTGTTATAAGTTCTTAGTTGGCAAGATAAAACAAATTCCCAACATATTTTTCAATCCTCCAATTAAAAATGTGTTTCATTGCTAAATTGAGAATCTAATTTATTTGTTTGCATTGCAAGTTATCCATGAGTTTTTTTGCTATTGAGATTGAAGGAATAAGATAAGTGTTCAAATAAATCAAATAAAAAAATTGTTATTCCTAATAACAAAATTAAAAATTTAGGATAAGGGTTTGAGACAA
Organism: Populus deltoides; assembly: GCA_015852605.2. NCBI lineage: Eukaryota > Viridiplantae > Streptophyta > Magnoliopsida > Malpighiales > Salicaceae > Populus > Populus deltoides. Next base: position 20,272,787 of record CM027571.2, on the reverse strand, counting down.
AAAAAAATTAGAATCAACTTGAAAAGATGTATTTCCCATATCAAAGGAAAATCCACATTTATACAATGAAAAAAACTTTGGAATACAAAACATATATCATTTTGAAATTTTCTTGGATAATTACCAAATGTAGTTCAAGTATACCTAATAGAATTCACCCATGTAGATGAGATGAACATGAAGAGAAAAAGTAAATCGTGATTTTCGAATGAACCCACTAGAGAACTATTTCTAATGTTGGAAGTAGATACTAGATACGGGTATTTCAGCGTCCCTCACGTGCGACAAAATGTAAAGCAGGTATATGTGGTTTTTTTGGGTGGCTTTCATGTGTTGAGGTCATAACTTACCCGTTGTCTACGAACCTACGCGATCTTCTTCTTTGTGGTTGGTGGTAGGTACTTGGTGTGTAAAAAATCTCACGAGATTCACTTTGCTCTCTATCTATTATCTCCTTTCAACCTCTGCACTCATTAATTTTTTCTGTATGTTTGTTGGGATGTTGCTATAAAAGAGTTTTCAAGTAACAGAACAGGCCAAGCCAAGAACAGAGTATATTTGTTTGTTTGTTTATTCACGCAGGGAAGGAAGAAGAAAAGCAATGGCAGATAGGAATTTTCAGAAGATGGCATCGATAGATGCACAGTTGAGGCTGTTGGCACCAGGGAAGGTCTCTGAGGATGACAAGTTGGTGGAGTATGATGCTTTGTTATTGGACCGGTTTCTTGATATATTGCAGGATTTGCATGGCAAGGATATCAGAGAAACGGTACTTGCTTCTTGTTCTTCTTCTTTTTGTTAACAGCAGTGTATTCATCGTGTTTTTTTTTTTTTACTGTTATTCCAGTTCTTTGTTAATTCTAAGTATCGTGCTGACTTGCTAGGTGCATGACTGTTACGAGCTTTCAGCAGAGTACGAGGCAAAGCATGACCCTCAGAAGTTGGAGGAACTTGGGAGAGTGATAACGAGTTTGGATCCTGGGGACTCGATTGTTGTTACAAAATCATTCTCTCACATGCTTAATCTGGCAAACTTGGCTGAGGAGGTTCAGATTGCTTATAGACGAAGGATTAAGTTAAAGAAAGGAGATTTTGCTGATGAGAATTCGGCAACAACTGAATCAGATATTGAGGAGACACTCAATAGACTTGTGGGGCAGTTGAACAAGTCGCCAGAGGAAGTTTTTGAAGCTTTGAAGAATCAGACTGTGGATTTGGTCCTAACTGCACATCCTACTCAATCTGTCCGTAGATCCTTGCTTCAAAAGCATGCAAGGTGTGTTTGAAGTGATAAATGTGTTAGAAATGCAACGTTTCTTGAGATGAGCTGACCTTGAGTGATGGGTCGGTTCTGGTGGAGTTTGGTTAACATAGCAGTGCTTCAAAGATGTCATGCTATGCTAGATGCCACCTTGTTGTCAATTTTCTTTTGTTGTTGATATTGCCTCGTTTTTTCATGCATTCAGGATACGGAATTGTCTGACTCAGTTGTATGCCAAGGACATTACTCCATATGATAAGCAGGAACTTGATGAGGCTTTACAAAGAGAGGTATCTAGATGCCAATTGGCCATGCATTACTTCGAAATCTGGCTTATATTTCTGGCACAATAGAACGGGTTAAAAGGCAATTATAAATGCATCACTCCAGTCAAAGCTCACTACCATAGAATTGGACAATGGATTCCAGCATCATGCCTTTTTATTGATCTAAATATTCTTCCAGATAATGTGGCTAGGAGGTGAAGCCCTTTCAGTTTCAAGATCATGTGGCTGTTTATGTCTGTTTAATCAATGCAATTACAATGCCCGTAGCCTCCTTTTGCATTAACTTCTTGGATCTTAGTCAAGACAATAATGATGGCTGTGTGCAACTTTGTTTGTTTAGAATGAGTGTAAATTACATCTGCTTCTCCCTCATGCAGATCCAAGCTGCGTTTCGCACTGATGAGATCCGAAGGACTCCTCCAACTCCACAAGATGAAATGAGGGCGGGAATGAGCTACTTCCATGAGACAATTTGGAAGGGTGTTCCGAAGTTCCTGCGGAGGCTTGACACAGCTTTGAAGAACATTGGAATACAAGAACGCGTTCCTTATAATGCCCCCGTCATCCAGTTCTCTTCTTGGATGGGTGGGGATCGTGACGGTAAGTGTGTCTCCTTGCCGTCTTCAATGGTTTATTGCTATCCCATTTATAGCAAATTCATTCCATTTAGCTGAGCACCCTGGCATTAACGAGTCTTGATAAAGAATCTATCGCTTGGGTTCATTGCGATGAGACCTCAAGAAATCACGAAAACAAACTACTAGAAACTATGTTCTTGGACTTGTTTTATATTTATCTATTATTATAACATGATTAAAACTTCAAGGCCCCTCTTTTTTAATTTTTTTTTTTTTTTTTTTTTGGTTTCCTAAGCAAATCCATTCAAGGAATTACTTGCTCAGGAGTTTTATTTTTCTTGAAATATTTTATGGTAACTAGAGAATAACTAGTAAAATCTTATTTAGTTATTTTTTAGGGTTAATTTCTTTTATAAAAAAAAACACAAAGAAAATAGAGAATATAAAATTCATAACCCACTAAAAATAATAAAAAAATATTTTATATAGAATTTTTTTTTCTAGTTGTATCTTTCAATTTCTTTGAAGCATGCTCTAAAAAATGACTAATAAAATACTACTATTTACTTACTAATCACCATAAAATTACTTCATTTTCCTTTCCCCTCTACGAGTAGCGTACATTCCATGGATAATATCTGCCTATTTTATTGTTTTTTATGTTGTTTGCAGGAAATCCACGTGTAACTCCTGAAGTTACACGAGATGTTTGCTTACTAGCTAGGATGATGGCTGCTAATCTCTATTTCTCCCAGATAGAGGATCTTATGTTTGAGGTATTACAAAAATTGTGTACAGTAGTCTTCAGGGTACAATCATGCCATTTTTGCTATCGGTTTGTCTGATTTCATTTGCAGTTGTCCATGTGGCGCTGCAATGAAGAACTTCGTGTTCGCGCAGATGAACTTCATTCATCTTCAAAAAGATATGCGAAACACTACATAGGTATTTATTAACTCTCCTTTTAAGGATGTTTGAAAATGTAGAGATCAGGAATGTAAGTAGTCTACGCATGGCAATGTGACAACAATTTCATGAAACATTACGCGCCTGCCTTACCAGAAGCTTCCTGCTATATTCAAACTCGGTGGAAAAACAAGTTCATTTGATGTATTTTAAATTCGTTTGATCAATTTATTTTTTTCCTACAGTTTATTTGATTTATAAAGAGCTTCTGGTTTTTTTTTTTTCCCCTACATGGGTTATGAGAACAGAATTTTGGAAACAGATCCCTCCAAATGAGCCATATCGTGTTGTTCTTGGAAATGTAAGGGACAAGCTGTACAACACCCGCGAACGCTCCCGTCAGTTGTTAGCCAATGGGAAATCTGACATTCCTGAGGATTCAACTTTCACTAAAGCTGAGCAGGTCCCTTCCTTGTCAATTACTTTCAGTTTGAAGAAATATACTGTTGTGGTAACTTTATAGCAGTCTTGCCGTAAGGTATCACTTGGATGATAGATGCCTACCAATCTCACCGATATCATTTTTTGTCCTCAAATTTCCACTTGTTAATCGCAAGTGCTATAATTCTGCAGGTGAAAGAAATCCTTTTTTACTGATTTTGGTTTTTATTCTTGTAGATCCTCGAGCCTCTTGAACTCTGCTACAGATCACTCTGCGCCTGTGGTGATCGACCAATTGCAGACGGAAGCCTCCTTGATTTCTTACGGCAAGTTTCTACCTTTGGACTCTCACTTGTCAGACTTGATATCCGGCAGGAATCCGACAGGCACACTGATGTTCTGGATGCCATCACAAAGCACTTGGGCATTGGATCCTATCGAGAATGGTCTGAGGAGCATAGGAGGGAATGGCTCTTATCTGAGCTCCGTGGCAAACGTCCTCTTTTTGGACCTGATCTTCCCAAAACTGAAGAAATTGCTGATGTGCTGGACACGTTTCATGTCATTGCAGAACTTCCTCCGGACAACTTTGGTGCTTATATAATCTCAATGGCCACGAGCCCTTCTGATGTACTTGCCGTTGAACTGTTACAACGTGAATGTCATGTCCAACAATCACTTAGGGTTGTTCCATTGTTTGAAAAGTTGGCTGATCTTGAAGCCGCTCCTGCTGCTATGGCTTGTCTCTTCTCAATAAATTGGTATAGAGACCGGATCAAGGGGAAGCAAGAAGTCATGATAGGGTACTCAGATTCTGGAAAGGATGCTGGGCGTCTCTCTGCTGCTTGGCAGCTGTATAAGGCTCAAGAAGAGCTTGTGAAGGTGGCGAAGCAATATGGGGTTAAGCTAATCATGTTCCATGGCCGAGGAGGGACAGTTGGAAGAGGTGGAGGGCCTACCCATCTCGCTATATTATCTCAACCACCTGACACCATTCATGGATCACTTCGTGTGACTGTTCAAGGAGAAGTTATTGAAAAGTCCTTTGGTGAAGAGCACTTATGTTTCAGAACGCTCCAGCGTTTTACAGCTGCCACACTTGAGCATGGAATGCATCCTCCGGTCTCACCAAAATCAGAATGGCGTGCTCTCATGGATGAGATGGCAATCGTTGCGACAAAAGAATACCGATCCATAGTCTTCCAAGAACCTCGTTTTGTTGAATACTTCCGCCTTGTAAGTATTTAACCCAGCATTGTCATTACTCCTACAAATCTGTTCAATCTGATCACAGCAACAAAATTCTAATATCCTTATCAATTCACTAGGAAAGTCTTCAATTATTCTTGTGATTAGCGAACTGGATATTTTCCTTCTCTTTGCTCTTATCGGAGTCTTTAAATGTTACGCTGTTTGGGCTTAACCTCATTAAAACTCCTACAAAATTCAGTAATTTAGTGTTTGAGGTTTGAAATAGTTTGTGGGTCCTTCATTTTCACTGTTTGGAACTACTGTGCTGAAGAACATATTTCCCTTATCTGGTGTTTGGAATTTCCACGATGCAGGCAACACCAGAGTTGGAGTATGGTCGGATGAACATTGGCAGTCGACCATCAAAACGGAAGCCAAGTGGCGGCATTGAATCACTCCGAGCAATCCCATGGATCTTTGCTTGGACCCAGACAAGGTTTCATCTACCAGTTTGGCTTGGCTTTGGAGCAGCATTTAAGCATGTGATTCAGAAGGATATAAAAAATCTCCACACGCTACAGGAGATGTACAATCAGTGGCCTTTCTTCAGAGTCACAATTGACTTAGTTGAGATGGTTTTTGCCAAGGGAGGTCCAGGAATCGCTGCTTTGTATGACAAGCTCCTAGTGTCAGAAGAACTGCGACCTTTCGGAGACCGCTTGAGAGCAAACTATGAAGAAAATAAGCTCTTCCTCCTCCAGGTATGGGGATAAACCATTAGTGTAAGAGAGCAAATTATATAAAAAATTACTCAAAATCCTTTGATTTTTTTCTCCCTTCTGAACATTTCTAGATCCAACCCTGTTCTGTGTTTGAGTGCCTATTGCCACAATTCTTTGACGTGGCTTGGATCCACCTGTGAATAAATCCATTATGTTTTTTGTGCTTGCAGATTGCCGGGCATAAAGACCTTCTTGAAGGAGACCCATACTTGAAGCAGAGGCTTCGTCTTCGCGATGCATATATCACAACCCTTAATGTTTGCCAAGCCTACACTTTGAAGCAAATTCGTGATCCTGACTACCATGTGACAGTAAGGCCACACTTGTCAAAAGATTACATGGAATCGACCAAACCGGCTGCAGAGCTTGTGACGCTTAACCCTACAAGCGAGTACGCACCAGGCCTGGAAGACACCCTTATTTTAACCATGAAGGGCATCGCTGCTGGCCTGCAAAACACTGGTTAAGACAGTCTTTCTGCCTCGTAATACCACATCATATAGGAATAACTTGCATGGAACGCAAGTCAATAGAACTTTGAACCAGCATCTAATAAGTCCTCTAATGTAAGGTTGTCAAAAACATTTTTTGACGAAACACGGGAAATACAATGTAAACTTAGATTGTAAAAAATTATTATAAAATCGTATGTAAACTGTTTTTGTTTTTTCATACATAGCTCAAATTAAGTAAAAATACTAGTAGTTATAGCAGTTGTAAAAGGTATTTCAAAAGTAACATAAACAACTCAAGTAGCAGCATTTGCAACAGCAGCAGAAGTTATGGAAAGCTATCGCTCAAGTATCACCATGATTAATTACTATTCAACTACCTTGTTTTATTACGCTGCCTTCATTTGCTTAAATCATGACGAGAAATAGATGGACATAATCATAGAAACTTGGCATGGCTGCTAAAGCACAAATAGATTTCAAGAGGGTAACCAGAAAAACCAGCAGTAGCATGAAAAGATATGGCTGCAACAAAAATGTACAGAACGGCACAAGCATTAACAACCAGGGGTACATACCAGCAACTCTAAAAACATAAGAAAATTAATTAATTATATAGCAAAATAGACAACTTCTTACTTGCTACTCCAACTAATTAAGGAAAACGAGGGGGAAATTAAGTAACTAACGCACGCAAGAGAAGAAAATTATAAGATATGATTGGAGGGTTTACTTTGAGGGAGTTGTTGGGTTTTTTGAATATCATACGCACAGTGGAAATAATAAAACAAAATTATTAAGGAGTCTCTAGGATCTTGTTAGACATATTTAGAGTTGTTTAGAGTTTTATTACAGGGAATTCTGCTCTTCTTTGGCTTTGAATAATTCCTTAAAAGCTAAGTTGTTGCAAACCACAAGTCGTTTAATTGTCCGGTCTCAAACGGTAATTCACACGAACTGTCGCACCCGACATTGTGGCGTCCCATAAATAATCTTGATTATGAAAAAAAGAACAGATTTCTGGCATCTTGTTCTTTTAGAAAAAAAGGATCTTATTTAAGGAGTCGCCACCTAGTATTATGGTCACTAGGAATCCTAAATGGTCAACAGAGATTCTATGGTTTCGGGACTGGTTACGTAAAAGGAAAGATATTATCACCCCTTAAACGTTCTGCCTGAGGCAGACTGCATTGTTGGTTTTATCTTAAATTGTTAAATGTTTATTAATTTATGCTATGATAATTTGCTTATAATATTCCTGACTCTGGCGCCAGTGAATATTCAACTACGGATAATTCCAACTCTGGTGTTGGTAAATATTACGTAGCTATAAAATAAATTTAGATCAATTTTTTTTTATTCCCGACTCTAACGCTAGTGAATAAAAAATTATTTTATTATGCATTCATATATATTTTTATTTTTTATGTTGCTAAATAAAAAAACAATTAAATCAGTATTTTTATTCGGACTCAAGGCAGGTGAATAAACCAATAAAATAAATTTTATTTTTCATGCATGCACATATTTTTCTCGCTTTTTTTTTTTTTTTTTTGTTTGGGGGGGTCGGCCTACCCGTCGTCATCGCCCAAGCCGCTGTGACGAAGCGATTTACCCCAGCGTGCGTGAATTGTTCATGCACGCTGGCAACAGTTAGTATGTAATTATATTTCTAATGCACAGTGTTAGGGTGCAAACTGGAGACACTTACTTGGGAGCAAGATGAAGGCGATGGTGTGTTGTTCCTCTCTTCGTTTTTTAAGCTTATTCCTCTAGTTTTGGAAGCCGGCACCGGAGAAGAAAAAGTCGATTGTTATGCTGGTGCTTTCGTCTGTGGGTTTCTTATTTCCCTGTCCTCCTCTCTGCCTCTGTTCTCAAAGAAAGAAAGAAACGCTCTGGTTCCTGTTGCTTATAGTTGCAGAAGACGATGACAGTGTAAAAGGGCTATCCCACCAACACTGCCACTGCCTTCTCTCCTCTGTTTTGTTTTTCTTTAACTCTCCCTTCTCCATTTTCTTTCCTTACGCTCTCCCTCTCCCTATTTTCTTTTTTCGTCTCTATCTTTTTGTTCTCTGCCATTCGTGGCCTTATTTTTCCTCCCGCGCTCTCTCATTTTCTCTGGCTTTATAGCCAGATAATGCCAAGTATCTCTACAATTGAAACGGCTTCAAAGCCATTACTGCAGAAACCGTTCCTGTGGAAGGAGACGAAGAAGGCGGTGACGATTTCTAGAAACGACGTCGTTCAATTGTTAATGGTCATTTGTGTTTTGGTCCTTGACGTTTTGGAATTTTCATAGGCAAGCCCCTGGATAAACTTTAATTGGACCCCTGCATTTCAGCGTATTTTACAAAACAGTCCTTGGACTCTAATCTGTTGCAATTTTGACCAGAATCAGCCCTATACTTTGATAATTTTTCAAATAAGTCCCTGATTTCATTAATTTAATTAAATCCAAGTCCAATTAAGTCTCAAAACTTATTAATTCTCCAATTAAACCCTTGATTTGATTAATTAAATTAATTTCAAGCTCAATTAAGTCTCAAAACTTATCAATTCTCGGTTAAACCCTTGACTTGATTAATTAAACTAGTCAAAAATTTAATTAAATCTTTAAACTTCCAATCATGTTGCCCCTTAACCCAAATTTTAATTCATTCTTCATTTATTTCATTTTTACTTGTTTTTCATTATTTATATTTATTTTTTTATTTTATTTTTTTATCATTTTTAGTAAATAAAATAATAATAATAATTAAAATAAAAGGGTCAAAAATTGGGTTATGACACGAACCACTTGTGGCAAATTTCCTAAATCTCTATTTAGAAGAGAGTGATTAATATGCCTAGAGTGTTAGTTCTCTATTCTATGACTTACATAGATTTTTCAGTCTAACAAACAACCACAAAAAATAAGAAGTGTAGTTTACTATTTATAGAAAAATCTAAAAAACCTTATAAATTGAAAAAATATCAATTTGCTCCTTGAATAATATACATATATTAATTCAGGAAAATTTTAGAAATTAACTCAATCAAGTCCTTACTTGATTTTTCCAGGTCTAAAAATATAATCCCTATATTAATTATATTTTAGTCCTTAATTTCTAAAATGTATTTTAATCAAGTCATACTTAATTAAATCATCTCAGTTTAATTTCTAACTAATTGTTCTTAATATGTGTGACTCATTAAGTTCCTAATATGTTGGCGCAAATATAAATTCTAATTCTAATTCTAATTAAATAGAATTGAATAATTTAAACAATTTAATTTATTATCAATTCAACAATTGATTAATTTATACTTGAAGATAAAGTGCATCATCTATCAAATGTGTCATGACTGGTTTCCTAGTGTAATTAATATCATTTCATCAATAATGTTTCAATTTAACATTAAAACATAGAGTGTATTGCCATGTTAAATCATGTTTGCTCTCTACATAATAGCCTTTGATCGTTTAAATAAAATTTCAAACTCTTTTCAAATCTCATTCCACCTTGGCTAAGGATTTCTCAGTCAACACACTGTCAGAAAATTGACGAATACAAATGAATATTTACCAATCGAATTTTTTTCATTAGTACTTTACGGTGATATTTACCGATTGAATTTTTTCCATCGCTAACTTCATCGATAAATACCGATGGAAATATATCATCGGTATATACCAAGGGAATCCAAGTCAGAATAGAAGGAATTAAAGAAAACAAACAGTACGATGACGTGTAAATTTTTACAAACACCGTTACCGATGGAATTATAGTTGGATTCAAAAAGGCAAGTCGTATAGTGACGTCGCTTATACCGACAGGATTGCTGACGGATTGATAGACGAAATAATTTCATCGACAAGAAGGTGAGACGAGAGGTGTGAGCATGTGAGGATATCAAGAGTGTTTGAGCTAAACATGAGCGACGTAAGGATAATTTTTTTTCTTTCACCACTAACCAATTTTTACAGGTACTATCATGTCAGATCAAAACAACACACCACCCCCTCACGATGTAGAACTTAAATTCCAAATGCAAGCCATGACGAAGATGATTGAAAGAATAAATTTCATGATGGGGAACGTGTGTGACAGACTTGAGAAGGTGGGAAAACATGGTAACATGGCTAGAACATGTACCCAAGACGTGAGAGAGGTTGGGGCTGAACCGAAAACAAACAATGGCAGTGGGGCTGAAAGGCCAAGGTGGGTTGATTATGCGGATTTTAAGGAGGACATTGATGATATTGGTGATGGTGGTTTTAAGGATGAGACCATAGGCCATCGGGAAGGTTTTCGGCAGCCTAGAAACCGAAGGGATTTCATGTATTTTGATGAGGTATTATGGTAAAAGAAAATGAGGATTCAAAATGAGAGGTGGTATCAAAGAGAAAGAAATGAAGAGATTAGTGTTCTAAAAAATGAATCTAATAGTCTATCCTGTATTCTAGGAGAGATGAAGCAAGAACTTGATGTGTTAACGGCAACAGTCAATGCCCAGCAAGCTTCAGAAAGAGAGGAGAAAATACGCTGCAATGATGATATACGAAATAGAACTGCTGCTACTTTCATCCAAAGTTGTTGGCGATGATTGTTGGCAAGAAAAGAACTCTAAAGGCTTCAAAATGAGGCTAAGAAATTGTCCATTCAACCTGTTGGTGATTCGAGGATGAATCATCTTGAAGATGAGGGAATGATACGATCCAAGAAAGGTCAAATTCAGATTTTGACGTAAAATGTGCAACTATCTAGTTTTACGGAAATAGTCATTATTCTCAATCCAATAGTTGGATCGAGCTGAAAGTTTACATGGAGTCTCCTGACATGTTGTCCTACCTTGGTTTAAAATTTTAGGTCAATTGAAGTCCAAGAAGGCATCAAAATACGGGTCAACAGAGGATGTACAAATTTTGTTATTTACTTCCTTTTGACTTGTGAACTTCCTATTTGGCTAGGATTCTTTTCCTAAAAGGATGTGGCAGCTTATTTTGGGAATCTCTTAATTCTCCAAAGATCTTTAATGGGCTGCAACATAGTTTTCATGTGTGGCAAGGATTCATAAATGTTCAGAATCCTTTTCTTACAAAGATTCCATATTCATCCTAGCTACAAAGATGAAAGAAGACTTTAGAATAAATTCTACCTTCATATCAGATTTCCTAGTCTATTTGGGACTTATTAATGGTGACAAATCTGATTCTAGCATATTTAGAATGGTAATTTTTGGATTTTTATTATTTTCTTCTTAGTCTTTGGGTTATTATTACTTATTTGTGTCAATTGTAAGTGGGCTTAAAATAAGTCCACCTAAGGGGGGTCCATTAGGGTTTATTTAAGTCTAGAGTTAGTATAAATAAAGGCATAACCAGACATGTAAGTTAGACAATTCAGATTAATAAAACTTCTTGTTTGCCGCACTTTGTCTGTGTGTATGTTGGTGACATAATCTCCCTTCCATGGTTCTCTAAAGAACTGAAAAACGACTTATCGAAGAATAACTGTCTTCGTGTCGTCATCCTTATATTTCTCATTCACGAATCAATATTCGTTGGGTGGGGGTCTCCGTTTCCAATAGTGCTGGTGCCTAGGTACAAGTTATCTTTGTGTCACACTCCTATCAAACCTAATTTACTTGGCTTTCCGGGAATTGGTTTCTTTGCATGTGGGTTGCGTGACCACATGATCACGAGGTTCGCATCACGATGACAATGAATCAGGCATAGTTTTGAAACTCGACCCTGCCAGACAGGTCAACCCGGGACCCGGCTGACCTGGGGCTAGAACCGGGCCGGGTTGAAGAAAAAATAGGGTAAGGAAAAACCCGGTGGGACCCGGTTGACCCGACAAGACCCGATCAAAAACCTGGTTGCAACCCGTTGACTTTTGTTTTTTTTTTTCACTAAAACAACATCATTTTGATTTAAAAAAAAATTGACCCGGCCGACCCGGTGACCCTGTCAAAACCCGGAACCTGAGACTTGGACCAGGCTGGCCAGCGGGTCGGGTCTGAAAACTATGGAATCAGGATTATGTTGGTCAATGTTCAATCTGTAACAGTCCGGTAGCGCCTAAAGGAGCAAGATCAAGTTGAGGCTAGGGGAAGAAATGAAGGAGGTGTGTGGGAGAAGACTTACCTGCAGCAAAGAAATAAAGTGAGCATGTGTATGGTCAAGATTGGACAGGAAGCACTTACGTGGAGGGTTGAGATGAAGAAGCTCCTACGACTGACAGCTAGCAAGGGAGTAAGTTCAAAGGCAAACGACACCATTTGGGAGAAGAAAAGGAGTCCAAATACGGCACAGTTTGGGAGAAGAAAAAAGAGTCAAAATACAACACTGATAAATAAAACAGCTGTCAATTCTATCTATTATCCTTAATTCTCAATTAACCGAGAGTTACAATAAAAGGGAGAGGGAGGGGCAGTAAATAGACAGGAAATTGCTTTGAAGCAAATCTCATTCACCCAAGAGGCCCGGGCTACCTCGAAGCTGCCCAGAAATCTAGATTAGGGTTTATCAATATGGCATTGTTCTTTCTATTCAGTTTCTTTAAGATATTTATCTTCAAACTTGTTATTTCAATTTTCCCCACTTACCTGTAAGCTCAAGTTAAAGAAAAGCTATAATAAGAATTCCAGTATTTTTCCATTGAAATTACCAAGACCATTACACAATCATAGATGAAGAACCTAATGCAGACGCGACTAGGTTTTTTGATCTATTGAAAGATTATGATGAATCATTATGGGATGGCTCACAAATCACAGTAAATTATCGGTCGTTGAATAGGTGTTTACCATGAAGTTGGATTATAGGTTGAGTGAGGCCGGTTATGACAGAATTGTCGAATGGGAGAAAAGCATTTTACCTGAAGAAAACAGGTTGAAAGAGAACTTTTATACTACTAACTTCATAATGAAACCCCTCGGTCTAGGATACTAAAAAATTAACATGTGTCCAAACTTCTGCATGTTGTACTACCTTGAAAATGTTGAGCTGACCGAGTGCAAGACATATGGACATTCTCGTTATAAACCCATAACTAGCAAAGAAAAGACTCATGTCGCACATAAAAAAGTTAGATACCTCTCAATCACACCTAGACTGCAGAGGTTATTCATGTCACCAAAAACTACTAAGCACATGACATGGCATCAATCATATGATGTGGTGGATGAAGTAATGATGCACCCTTCCGATGGTAAAATATGAAAACACTTTAAAAGTGTGCATCCTTATTTTTTAGCTGAATCAAGGAATGTGCGTCTTAGGTTATATATTGACAGATTCAATCCATTTGAGTCATTTGTTGCTCCTTATTCTTGTTGATTTGTTATACTCACAGTTTATAACTTGAAGTTCATGTTTTTATTTACGGTCATACTCAGTCTAATAGTCTGGGCTGGAATATGGATGTTTGTCTTCAACCATTGATTGATGAGTTGATGCAGTTATGGTCCTCCAGGGCTTTAACTTATGATGTATTAACGAAACAAAATTTTCTTATGAAGACAGCTTTGATGTAGACTATCAATGATTTTCCAGCTTATGAAATGGTTTCTGGTTGAAGCACGCATGGAAAACTAGCATGTTCATACTGCATGAAAAATAACAAGTTATTCACGCTAACAAACAGCGATAAAACGTCTTTTTTTTACTGTTACTAACGTTTCTTGCTAACAGATCATAGATACAGAAAGAACATAAATGATTTTTTTATTGGTAGAGTTAAAAAGGATGTTGCACCCTCGCGTCTTTCTAGTTATGAATTGTATAGCGTGGTGTCAAAGTACGGTGACATTATGTTTGGTATTCAATCCGATAAGCAGAAGTATCCTAGTTTTGGTTTAACTCATAATTGGATAAAGCGAAGTATTTTGTGGGAGCTTTCTTATTAGAAGACCAATCTCCTCCATCATAACCTTGACATCATACATATAGGGAAAAAAAGCGTGTTCGAGAACACTTTCAACACGGTCATGGACGTGAAGGGGAAGACAGTGAACAATATCAAGGCAAGAATGGATATAGTGTTGTTTTGTCATCGTAAAAATATTTTTATTATTTTTTCTATTTTAAAATGATATAAATTCACTTAAAAAATATATCAAAGATAAATTTATTATATATCTTCTTGTTTATATCTTCAACTAAATATAATTTTATCTCAATTATTTTGAGATACTAACCAAATATAACATTTAAACACATTATTTTTAACCTCTAGTAACCCAATTAAAAAATTGATACATTCTAATCTTTCACAGATAAAAAAAGAAAAAGAACAAACCACGATCATAAAGTCCCAAAAAATTATAGATTTACTAAAAAAAAATTCAATTATACTATTTTTATAATATTTGTATAGTAGTAATAATAATTAATTTATGCATGATGATGCTACGGGAAAATGATTGGTGCTTTGTATCTTTCGCTCAAAATAATAAAAACTATAGTTTACTTTAACCTCGTAAACAGCCAAACTACCAAACAACACCTAAAAAAACATGCTTGGAGGGAGTAGCGATTGTTTGTAAAATTTGAGGTTAAATTCCACTTGGAGCCCACAAAGACACTGAAAGTCTGAAAGTATGATCCATGCTGTTTCATTTTAGATGTTCTTGGAGTACAATTTAAGGCCCATGTATTTTGGACCTACCAGCCTTTTTTCTTTTTTCAAACTGCTCAAGACGTTTGGGAAAGGAGAGCCTGAGAAAGAAAGAGATTCCTTTAACAAGAAAATTCCTGTCGCCATCCTCTGATTTTCTTTTTACTTGGATAGAAATGAAATCCAATCTTTTGGCAAACCTAGTCCATCTCCTGTAAATCCCATGATATTCTACCCCATAGCTTGAAAATATCTCAATATTTGTATCTTAGCATTTTCATATAGTTTGTGTAAATGTTTGTTCTTGGAGCTGAAACCGTGTTTTTAAATTTTTAAATTTTTTTCCTTGAATATTTTTTGGTCGTTTTCATGTGTTGATATTAAAAATAAATTTTAAAAAATAAAAAAATATATTATTTTGATGTATTTCCAAGTAAAAAAATAAAAAGCAATTGCTACTACAATATCAAACAGGCATTTAGAAGTGTGGTTGCGGTTATTTTTTAAAGTACTTTTTACTTGTAAATACATAAAAATATTTTTTAAATTTTTTAAAATTTTATTAAAATCAAAATAATTTAAAAACATAAAAAAAAATTAATTTTAGCTTAATATGGTCATTTTCTGTTTAAATAGATAAGAGTTAATCATGAAGGTTCCTTTTTTAAAAAAATGAATTGTTTTTACACTTCAAATATATATATTTTTAATGGAATACCATTATATTTACGAGGTTCCGGGAGGAAAAGACACGAGAAAAAGAGAGAGAGAGAGTGAGCATTTCATTAGGCACTATTAGCTAGGGTGGAGCATAACTAAATTATAATCTCATTGGTTGGAATGTCAACCATCTCATCAACTTTTCCCGATAGCTCTCATTATTTTATTTTAAAAAAAAATTATTACAGTAAATATAAAAATTTAGTGGAACAGGAACACTTGAAAAACATCTTGTAAAATAATATATTTTACATTATCACATTTTCAAATTACGACATTAAATAAATACATGCTTGAAAGGCATGAAATTTACTGGTTGTTGTACTTTAAAAGTGAAATATTAATTAAAATTTAAACCGAGGTCTCAACATTTATCTTGTATTATTCAAATCTTTACTTGAAAGCAAAAATCAAACGCATTCCAAAGCATGATAATGGTAGGAAAGTGCCTTAACATACATTATAATTAAAATCCTATTGTCTTTTTTAAATACAAAATATTCATTTAATTTCATACAAGTACTTGTTCAACCTTAAAAGAAAAGTAAAAAAACAAAGCATATATTGAAGTTTCGATATGCGAGATTTATATTGTTGAAGAGATCTCAATATTTATCTTGTACTATTTCAAGCCTCACTTGAAAACAAAAATCAACCGCGTTCCAAGACATGAAGATAGCGGGGAAGTGTCTTCGAATGAGAACTTGTCAATATTTTTCCATCATGAAAAACTTGTACAAAAAATATTATGATCGGTAGATATTTGATAGAAATAGAATTCAGACAAGCACTTAAATATATGTTATTTAACTATGATGAATTAAGACCTTTTATTCAATAAGTATAATACATAATGTCATTATTTTCAAACAATTTATCTCTTCAATTATTATAAACTAATAAATTGTTGAATTTTTTGTAAGTAAGATTGTTAATTTTTATTATCTCAAAATTCACAATTAACTGAATCTCAAATCATGAACAATTTTATTTTTATTTTTTTTCTATCATTCCACTACTTTTTATAATTTTCGTGCTTGTACTTTCGAACATAAATGATGTAGTAGCATTATTTAGATCTTTTGATTAAAAGTAGGAGATAAACATCAAATTATTTGCAAAAGGTTTTATTTCATAAAATTTTAAAAATTTTGAGATCGAAAAATATTAATGGTTAGTTGATTCGATGTCAAAACTTTAGGGAGTACATTAAAAAAATTGAAACAACAAATAGACAAACATTGTTCGCTTCGAACCTCGGTGGGCAAAGCAATATGAATACAGATTGTAGGGGGGAAAAGACAGAGAAGAGGGGCATTCCGAGAATTGAACTCGGGACCTCTCGCACCCTAAGCGAGAATCATACCACTAGACCAAATGCCCTTGTTGTCATTTTAGCTAAATATATATATAGTTAATAATAAATGATAGAAGGGAAGAAATTTCCCTCTACTTCAGTGTCGAAATAAATAAATATTCCCTCCTTCCAAACAAACCCTTTTTTGGTGACTGATCATCATCATCTCAACCAGATTGTGTTATCAATGGGCATCACTCATCACCCTTTGCAGCGCCTCATGATTGAATCTCAGTTTCTTAGTCACTGCTTGCTAATTCTCCTCCTCTTCTTTTTTTCTTTTTTAGAAACTATCAGTTCATTTCTCAGCAATTTTGAACTTCACTTGTAATAACATAACTTTATATTTTTAATTTTATAACTGGAATTGCTTCACATGTAATAAGAATGGGTATTTTTCGTTTTATGAAAACCTGATTTTTTTCTTCAAATTTAGGCAGTGAACAAATGGAAGCGGTTATCGACACTTCCAAGATAATTTTCCTTTTCATGATGATGATAATGATGATACAGTTGTGCTTGACAGTCCCTCGGCAGAAACCCAGTTGGAGAAACTTTTCATTTTGATACTCGACTGCTTGATGATTCGAACGCGAAACATGAACTGGTTGGTTAGTGGTAAGCCAAATAGTCCTCGACAAGGAGGATGAAGAAATCCATTAGAGGATTATGTTGATGGGGTATCTGATGTTGAAATTGGTACAATAATTAATTGAAGCAAATGGAGTAGTAGGCTTACAAATGAGGCAGCCCAGGCCACGTTTCAGGGATTTCGCAGAAGATTTTGTTTCTGATGGCTCTGCTGGTGAAGATAAGGGCGCAGGTCTGTTTTCCTTGATTCTATCCTGTAAAGAATTTTCTTTATTTTTCTTATTCTTAGCTTCTGTTTTTTCGTTGGTCTCTGATGACATATGTTTTGATTCTAGAAATGAATCTAGACCTCCGTGTATTGACGAGGCAGAGTGTGATGAATGAACTTGTTGTCTCACTTGACTAACTGAAGGGGCGTTAATTAATGCTGAAGATACTGATGGGAAAATTGATTCGATTGCTTACACGTGATCAAGAGTTCGTGAGGTTAAATTATGTTGTCTCTGAGGAACCTGCATGGTTATCCCAAGTTACTGCACTTGGCTTCGTGGATCACTTCCTATCATTGTCAAGTACAACTAGAAAAAAAAAATCGAAGAAAATCACAGTTTCTAATATTTCAATGATTGCAATTATTTTTGGATGTCTTTTTCATTAACAAGAAGATTTTAAATATAACTGGAATAACAACTGACCGGATTAACAGCACTAAAACATAACATAACAACTTGTGCTGATATTCAGCTAACAATCTAAGTTGAACATCTATTCTTAAGCTAAAATACTTGGTTGTAATTCAACAGATTAGAAACAAGTCTTAACCTGATGCCACGTATAATTATTGGATTCAATATCAAACTCAACTGGACTCTAGACTTAACTAAATTAAATAATAAGCAATAAATACTGGGGTCTTTATGCAGCCATAACCCAGCTCTGGTGACATGTCATTGTGCACATAACATTGTCCCCCTCAAATGACCTTGTCTACAAGGTCTGGAAATTCATTGACTAAGATAGAATATTCCACCCAAGATGCTTCCTCTGCACCTAGTCCCTTCCATTTCACTAATACTTCGGTCATCGCATGATTTTTCTTCTTCTTCAACCATCTGTGCAATATTTCTTCTGGTTCAGGCTGAATAATTCCATCATTGTCTGTTGGTGGAAGAGTAACAACCAGATCTTGTCTTTCTCCCAACTTCTTCTTTAAGCAAAAGACATGAAACACCGGGTGTATCTTTGCTGCAGGAGGAAGCTCAAGCCGATAAGCAACAGTACCAATCTTCTCCAGCACTTGATATGGATCATAGAATCGTGAAGACAATTTCAAATTCCTCCTTTGCACCACCGATTGCTGCTTGTATGGTTGTAATCGAAGGGAAACCAAATCTCCCACATCAAAGCTTCTCTCAATCCTCTTAATATCTATAAATTTTTTCATTTTGTCTTGTGCCAACTGCAGATTCGCACGAAGAATACAGATGATTTCGTCTCTGGTCTTCAAGGTATTTTCTACTTCTTGAATTTGTGTGGTGCCTGGTGTATAGGGAATTAACTTTGGGGTCGGGTAGCCATAGACAGATTCAAAAGGGGATAATTTGGTAGAAGCATGAATGTTGGTGTTGTACCACCACTCAGCCAATGGAAGCCATTTAACCCATCCTTTTGGCTTGTCCCCCGAGAAATACCTAAGATATTGCTCAACCATCTTGTTGACAATCTTTGTCTGACCATTTGTTTGGGGATGGTAAGCCGATAAAAATTTCAAAGTGGTTCCCTGCAGTTTAAAGAGCTCCTTCCAAAATGTACTCGTGAAAGTAGGATCTCTATCAGTAACAATAGAATTAGGCAACCCATGTAATTTAAAAATATTGGCTAGGAACACCTAAGCAATCTTTGAGGCAGTGTACGGATGAGAAATAGGAATAAAGTGAGCGTACTTAGACAACCAATCCACTACCACCATAATAACACTATAGCCTTTAGAGTTTGGTAATCCTTTAATGAAATCAAGGGAAATATCAGTCCATATCTTCGTAGGAATTGGCGATGGTTGCAGCAATCCAGCAGGGTGGATATTCTCAGACTTGTTCTGCTGACATATATCACATTCTTTGATAAACCTTCTGACTTCCTTCCTCATTCCTTCCCAATAAAACTCAGATTTAGCTCTATAAAGAGTCTTGTGGAATCCTGAGTGTCCTTCTTGTGGGCCACTGTGCAACAAATGAAGAATTTGTTCTCTCAACTCCCTTGAGGCGGGGATGGACAATCTTCCTTTGTAAAATAATAGGCCATCCTACTGTTTATAATTCTGGGATGCAAGACTTCTTTGTTCCAGCTTTTTAATAATCTGTTGTAGTTTAGGATCTATAGCATAACTGGTTCTAAGTTGTTCCAACCAAGTGTTTGCTGGTGAGGTAATAGCAGATAGGTTCCCTTCCTTCGACTCTTTCATTTTTCGGGACAAGGCATCAACAACCTTGTTTTCCTTCCCTGGTTTGTATTCTACCACAAACTCGTATCCTAAAAGTTTGGTAATCCATTTTTGTTGAAGAGGAGTACCCACCTTGTGTTCCAGCAAGTACTTGAGACTCTAGTGATCCGTCTGTATCTTAAAGTTGTGTCCTAAAAGATAAGACCTCCATTTCTTCACTGCTAAAACCAATGCCATTAGCTCCTTCTCGTAGGTAGATAGTTGCAAGGCTTTTCCATGAATTGTTTGACTCATGTATGCTAATGGCCTGCCCTGTTGCATTAATACAGCTCCAACACTAATACCAGAAGCATCACATTGAATAGTAAAAGGAATAGAAAATTCTGGTAAAGCTAAGATAGGAGGGCTAGTTACAGCATGTTTAAGATCTTGAAAGGCCCTTTTTGCTTATTCAATCAATTGGAATGAATTTTTTTAAAAAAGGTCATTAGGGGGCTGCTATAAATCCATATCCTTTGATAAATTTCCTGTAATATCCAGTTAAACCTAGGAATCCTCTAAGACATTTAAGGCTGGTAGGGAATGGCCATTTAAGCATTGCTTCAATTTTGGTAGGATCACCTCGTACCCTATCTTTTGAGATTAAGTGACCAAGATACTCAATTTCAGCACATCTAAAACAACACTTAGATTTTTTTACAAAAAGCTGGTGTTGTTTTAAAATGTCCAAAACAATTTGTAAATGATGAACATGGTCAGATATATTTTTACTATAAACAAGAATGTCATAAAAAAACCAATATAAATTTTCGTAAATAAGGTTTAAAGATGTCATTCACAAGACTTTGGAAGGTTGCCGGAGCATTGGTAAGCCCGAAAGGCATTACCAAGAATTCATAATGGCCTTCGTGGGTACGAAAGGCTGTTTTAGGTATATCCTCTAGTTGAATCCTAATTTGGTGATATCCCGACCTTAGATCCAGCTTACTAAAGATGGTTGATCCATGAAGCTCATCAAGAAGTTCATCAACTATAGGTATAGGAAATTTAACCTTAATGGTTTCTTTGTTAAGGGCTCTATAGTCAACATAAAGCCTCCAACTTCCATCATGTTTTTTTACTAATAAGACCGGAGATGAGAATGGACTTTGGCTAGGTCTAACAATACCAGATTGTAACATTTCATTGACTATTTTTTCAATTTCAGATTTTTAAAAGTAAGGGTATCTATAAGGTTCTACACAAACTGGTTTTGCACCTGACTGTAATACAATATTGTGGTCATGATTTCGAGTAGGGGGTAATCCTTTGGGTTCTAAAAACACTTCTGAATATCGGTTAAGAAGGTCAAATATTTGTGGCTCGACAGAAGTTTCAATAAACATCAAACTGGAATTTTCAGAATCAATAAACGGAATAACTAGTCCTCTTTTATTTTGCCTAAAAACTTTACCAAAATTTTCTCCTTCTACTAATGAGATACCAGTTGATGTCATACCTTGTAGTCTTCTAGGATTGTCCATGATTGAGAACTCCATTTGAAGTCGTGAGAAATCCCAAAGGATAGGTCCTAAGGTTCGAAGCCATTGCACACCCAAAACAATATCACATCCTCCCAAAGTCAAAATGTAAAAATCAATGGTATAGAGATTACCCTGTATGTGTAAAGGTACTGCTGCACAACTCCTTTTACTACGAATTGCTTGCCTGTTAGCCACTTTGACAGAAAGCCTTTATGTTGGATTAGATAGTAGATGAACCCTTTGAACAACAGATGGATCCATGAAATTGTGTGTGCTTCCCGTATCAACCAGGATAACTACTGCTCTTCCACAAATGTGCCCCACAAACCTCATTGTTTTTGGGTTTGGCGATCCAGATAATGCATGGATGGATATTCCAAGTTCTAAATCCACTATAAGTGTTTCTTCCTTAGACTTGCCAGCATTCCCGTCTGCAACTTCAGATTTGGGCACCTCATCATCACTTGATTCATCACACTCCATGATAAATAGTCGAGCTGACTTGCACTTATGCCCCTAAACCCATTTGTCATCACAATTATAACAAAGCCCCTTATCCCGTCGCTCTTTTATTTGGCTTGGTGATAACCTCTGTATTGGAACAATGGCCCTTTTTCATGTGGGTTCAAAGGTCCAATAGCCAAACGAGTAGGAACAGACCCTGCTTTTGCAATTCTCCTAAGGGCAGTAACATTGTCTTCTTATATATTTGCTAAACCAAAAGCAATATGTAAATTTGAAGGATTTAATATACGTACCATAAACCGAATATCTTCCCGTAACCCACTTAGAAAACAATTGAGTTTGTAAGACTCAGCCAGTCCTCTAAGTTGGTTTGAAAGAGCCTCAAATTAGCTCTTATAATCTTCCACTGTTGAAGTTTGCTTCAGCCGAATAAGAGTTTCCATGGGATCTTCATAAGGCGATGACCCAAACCTTGTTTGAAGTGCACGTACAAATCCTTCCCAATTACTAATTCCCCCTGCTGCTTCAATATCTTAAAACCAAACCAAGACCTTCCCTTCCATATGAAAGGATGCCAATAAGACTCTGTGATGCGGATTGGTTTGATGATAATTGAAGAATTGATTAGCTCGATAGACCCACCCACTGGGATCTTCTCCATGAAATTTAGGAAAATCCAACCGCACTGCGCGAGTCTGAATTCCCCCATTATCTTCAAAAAAAGGATTAGTCATTTGTCGTGTAGATCCTTCTGGATCACCAGAATTATACACAGTCTTCATCTCTACCAATGTCTTCACATTCGAGGCAACCACTTCTAATTGATGGGCCAGCTCTTTAACCATTTGTTGCAAAGAATTATGATTTTGCTAATACTGCTCTTGATTTTGTTTGACAGTTGCCAAAGATTGCAAAGCGGGAATATCGTGTACTGCACCCTCGACCATTGGAACTTGGCTCTGATACCAATTGTTAAGTACAACTAGAAAAAAAAGTAGGATTAATTCGAGGAAATCCACAGCCTCCAATATTTCACTGATTGCAAATGTTTTTTGATGACTTTCTTATTAACAAGAAGACTTTAAATACAACTAGAATAACAACTGACCGATTACCAGCACTAAAAAATAGCATAACTACTTATGCTGATATTCAACTAACAACATAAGTTGAAAACCTATTCTTAAGCTAAAATACTTGGTTGTAATTCAACAGATTAGAAACAAGTCTTAACCTGATGCCACGTTTAATTATTGGATTCAATATCAAACTCAACTGGACTCTAGACTTAACTAAATTAAATAATAAGCAATAAATACTGGGGTCTTTATGCAGCCATAACCCAGCTTTGGTGACATGTCATTGTGCACATAACAATCATGTACTTTTCTCCTGGAACAGAGCTCAAGAACACTATTGGGAAGAAAGTTTCTCCTGCTTTGAGTGCGAGAGGCTGTCAACATTTGGCTAAAGGTATTGAAACTAGAAACCCAATTCATAAGAATAAGACCTTTGAATGGGTTGATAGTGAGCAGCACAAGAGGATTGATTTCTTGGGCAATAGTATTAATGAGTCTTTTGATTCTGGGGCTGCCAGTAGAAATATGATCTGAGGCTGTCAACATTTGGCTAAAGGTATGTTGATGGTAAAGGAGGTTGTAGTCAGATGATGACTAGGAAGACAAGTTTGTAGATCTTCATTAGAAAGTAACAAGTTCACCACATACAGATTCAAGGGTTGCAGTCCATAGTGCGAAAGACAAATGCAAGACGGAGGAAGAATCCGAATTTATTTAGGGAATAATATTTCGCTAAATATATATTTATTATTAAAATTTCAATTCATCTTTAATGTTTATATAATATTAAATTAATAAAATTAATATTTGATTTATAAATTTAGATTAAAGATAAAATTCATGAGATAAAAATATTTTACAAATAAAATTATAAAGTTGTTATACATTGCTTATGAACGTATGTCATAGGGGGTGTCAGGATCGAGAAGTTAACACCTAATTGTTTGGTTCATGGTCACTAAGAGACCTGAGTATGTTGGTCTTATTTGAAATTTCAAGGGTAAAGGATTGGTGATGGTTAGAAAAGGTATTAACATCACTAGCGTATTTTACTTGAGATAAGTTGCATTATGTAGTTTAGATATGGTTTGAAGGTTTTAATAAGTTCCTAACCGATGGTCTATCTATGACTCAAAATGAAGATTTACTCCTGTGAATAAATCTGGCATTTTGAATTTATTATGAGCTCGTATGCTCAAATAAATTCTCACGAGAATAGTCCATATAGGTGTCCTAAAAGGGTTCACCTATCCTGGAAGGTAAAATAACTCTCCACAACTCATATATTGTAGTGAAAAAAACTCTCAATTAAAATTGATGAATATCTAAAATAATCTTGAAAATTTTCTAGTCAACTTCTAATATTTAAATATTATTCTACTTATAAGTTCAATATTTATATCAGGATATTACCATTAATTTTCATGAATTAAAATTTTAGGGTTATTGAAATACTAGTCAAATTCTTAAGGAATTTTACAAACTTGGTGTAAATTCCAAAAGATACAAAGAAAAATTAACACAGGTATTTTTCTGAAACCATGATGAGAAAAAACATTTTGTCTCTCCTTATAAATAAAAATGTATTTTTTTTTTAATAAAGATTAGGCCATATGCAATTAGCAAAAATCTTTTTTTTTTTAAAGAATTTTTTTGAAGATCATGTTTGGCAAAACTATATTTTTGTTCAAAATAAAATTGTCAAAATAGGTCTAAGTATGTTTTTGTCAAACACGCCCTTAAGCCAAAATTCCTTTTATCAAAACAATGACAAACCCAAAACAAAATTGTCAAAATAGACCTAAGGACGTGTTTGTCAAACATGCCTTTAAGCTAAAATTCCTTTTATCAAAACAATGACAAACCAAACAAAACCTTAAGTATTTGACCTGATTTTAACTTGACTAAGTTGACCTGAAAACACTGGTTCAACCATGAACCGAACCAAAAACCAAGGTTTAACCCAAAACCAAACCAGAACGGAGATTTAAATCAAAACTAAAAAAAAAAACATAAACATAAAATTTTCTAACGAAAACAGATTAAACACCAAGAAAACGAAGAACATTGAGGAACATTCAAACTCAAACTTAACAACGTAAACATTAAATCATACCAGATTTCAAGCAATAAAAGGCAAGGTTTTGTTCGCAATCAGATATAGATCAAGAATCAAGTATCCATATGGTACGATTATTACTCAAACATCATGAATTTTGTCAAAAATGAGTTTTGGTTCAAAACCAAAATCCTAAGATTAAAACTCATAAAAACAAGTTATTGATGCATGAAAACCCTAGATTATTTACTTATGATAATATACAAACTTCTATAAACCAAAATCAAATCAAAATGAAATCTAAAAGTAGCACTCAAGACAATGTTCTTCAGATGAACACAATGAACATGAACCCAAGTTGCCCCGGAAACCTAACATAGATTATCAAATCTAGAAAATACATTTCACGCCTCTAAACCAAGCTCTCATAGCCCCAATAAAGCACATTATCATAAACAAATAGGTTTGAGTAAAAAAACACCAACAAATAACCTTGAATTATTAAGAAAATGTATAAGATTTCAACTTCCAAAGCTACAACCTTAATATCAGCCAACAAAAATATCAAAACTCAATCCAAAATTGACTCTTTAAATACTTGAGATCCAAACTAAACTCAGGAATCAAGAACATGAATTAGCAACCTAGAAAAGGCCATTAAATACCTACTACTACATTTGACAAATTCCAAAACTATTATACTTCATCAAAACAAACACAAACACCTTTTAAATATCCTAGCAACATTAACAGCAATTTCAAATCATGATTAATCAATCAAAACAACATTTTTATTTGTTAATCCACATAAATGTTAAAACATAAAATAATGCCAAAAAGATTCAAAAACATCATTAAACATTGAAAAAGAATAAATGAGTAGGCCATATGGAGTTCACCCTTGAGTTTTCATATGGTTATATCATCTTCAAGCTTGTTGGCTATAGGTTGTTACTTCCCTTCTCTTTCCCTTCCTCTTTTCCTTTTCACTTTTTATTCTTTTCAAAGCTTATTAGGCATTATATGTTAGATCTTTAAACCTTCACACTAGGGTCTTTTTACAAAGTATATCCTCATGTTTTTCTCTCTTTTTTTCTTATTTTATTTCTAAGGGTATTTATAGGGTTTTTCTAGGTTTTTTGGTGGATTTCCTATAAGATTGATTAAAACTTAGTTCTTTGATCAAAATGAGAGAGTTCTGGATAAATGTTAACAGTTAGAATCCTTGTCCTTCTTAGAGACAAAGACATACATTTCTCACCTTTTAATTTCGGATGAAAGATTTATGATCCTTGATAAGAATCCCCTAGGATTTTTTAAGTGTGAACATATGAAAAAGTTAGGTGGTTTTGCACAAATGGGTATCTTAGTTAAGGTTGACTGCTATTTTTTAGGCTTCGTTGGAGAAACTCCAGTGTAAAAGTCATCGGAGACCACCTGAACTTGATAGAGGAATGCATATCTTTCATTTGGATCCATCATTGATCCATTTGGAGGTCAGTAGCTTCATATTTATTTGCTTGAAGGTGCTAACTCGATCAACCCAGAATCTAAAAATACAGTGATAGCTGATTAGGGACAAGATATTGAAGACTTCTATGGAAGAATTGAGATGTAAGCATCCAATTTCATGGAAATAGGTTTATAAAGGGGATGTTCTTCTTCCATGGAAAAATGATTGGATTTATTATTGGTTTAGGACTCCACAACGAGCTCTCGGAAGGTATCAACCCGATCATCCAAAACTGCAAAGAAATTAGATGGAAGTGGGTGAACAACGCGTCATCTAGGTTAAACCCCTAGAAATTAAGGTTTTTAATTTGAGATTTGACAAATTCCATTTTAGTCCTTGTTCTTCTAATTACTTTTAATTGCACCTATAATTGCTTCACAAACTCTTAATTTTATGCAATTTTATATCTGCCAAACTTAATCATCAGCCCTAAAGTGTAACATCATTTTCATATTGGTCCTTGATTTTGGATTTGTGCATTTGGACCTTTAATTGACCATTACACTTTCAATTTTCTTCAATTTAGCCTATGATTTAGTAAATTTTAACCTTTAAAGTCTCGTGCCTTTATGATTTGGTCTTTAGTTTTGAATTTCTTCAATCAAACCCTAAATAGCTATCAAATTTTAATTTTTTTCCCGATTAATCCCCTGATTTAACCAATTAAACTTTCCAAAGTCCAATTTCAATCCCTAAATTTCAATTTCTTCCAATTAACACCTAAATTGACTCAAAAATTATATTCCTTGCAATTAAGTCCTCAATAAAATTAATTAAGCCTTTCAAAATCCTTATCGAGTCCTTACTCATCTAAATTTGTATTTCTTTACCCCAAATAAAAATATTTTCATCAAATAGGTCTTTTTTCAATCAAAATTGGGTCCCTAATTTTACTAATCTTATACATTCTAGTCATCTAACTTTTTTACTTGTCATTTCGGTCCTTCACCACCAATTTGAGCAATTTTTTGGGCTTTCTTCATGTGTATCCTTCTATATTTTTGGATTTTTTTTCTTTTTTTTTTCTTGATTTTTTAATGGGATAAAAAATGGATAACAACAATAATTATGGGGTTCTTTTTCCATCAAAGCATTATTCCTAAAATATTTGTGATTGATGCTCTCTTAAATACTTGACATTCATTGGAGCCATAAAAGACTATTATATATTATATTCTTTCCTTATGAAAGAAAGTAACTGTTCTCATAAGCTGAGATATAAAGGATATCTAGAACTAATATGTAGGTGCTTATTAGAAGACATGTATATTGAACTGACCCGCATGATAATTTCATATGGAGAGATCACCTAAGTCTATGGAAAGGCTCACGTGACGGTTGTGTAAGTTATCCTTAGACTTGAGATCATTAAGTTATCTTATATAGAAAATATTATGCTTTGATCCTATTACATTATCTTAATCGAGGTAACGAAAGGGCAGACATTGGGTATAACATGAACTATATAAAGGTACTTTAGTGATTAAGAGAGGATTCATCACCCTAGCTGAATTAGAAAAAAATTTTTCATCAAATAGTATTGACTGAGAAATCTGTGGCAAGGTGGAATGAGATTTGAAAAGGGTTTCAAATCTTATTCAAACGATCAATGACTATTATGTAGAGAACAAACATGATTTAACATGGCAGACATATTACATGCTTTAATATTAATTCAGAATAATTTTTTATGAAAAGATATTAATTACACTGAGAAACTGGTTATTGAAATGTTAAATCAAACCACTAATGACTTTTCTAATATTTGGAGGATGATCATACATTGGTAGACGATGCATCTAATCTTCAAATATAAATTAATCAATTGTTGAATTGATAATATATTAAATTGTTTGATTTATTTAATTAGAATTATAATTTATATTTGGGCCAACATATTATGAACCTAATGGGTCACACACATTAAGAACTATTAGTTTGAAATTAAACTAAAATGATTTAGTTAAGTATGATTTGATTAAAATATATTTTAGAAATTAAGAACTAAAATATAATTAATACATGGATTATATTTCTAGATCTAAAAAAAATCAAGTGAGGGCTTGATTGAGTTAATTTCTAAAATTATCCTGAATTAATATATGGATATTATTCAAGGAGCAAATTGATATTTTGCTAATTTATAGAGTTTTTTCAAATTTCTCTAAAAATAGTAAGATATGCTTCTTATTTTAGTTGTTGTTGTTTGTTAAACAGAAAAATTATGTAAGTCATAAAATAAATAGCTAGAAATCTAGGCATAACAATCTCTCTATCCTAAATATGGATTTAGAATATTTTTTACTAGTGATTCGTGTTGATTATTGTTGGATCTGTAGTTTGCAATAATCTAGCATTCAAAAAATTATTCAAACCCAAAGAAAATTAGATCTTCAAGTAATATATCCCTAAACAACTCTATATCTATCTAACAGGATTATAAAGACTCTAAAATAATATTGTTTTATTATTTTTACTGTGTATGATATTCAGGAACCCAAAAATAATATGAGAGTTATCGTTAGACAATTAGAGTTGTTAATTTCCTATTTTAATTATTATTGTTCATTTTTAATTAATTTTATGTGCAAAAATTATCTTTCTCAAAAGCAATTTTTCTTTTATGATTCTTCAAAAAAAAAAAAAAACGTTTTTCTTCTGTTGATTCATTTTGATTCATTAAGAGGACATCCATTTTATCTTGTCGGCTGCAACACAAGGCAATCGATCGGACGCGCAGTAATGCATAATTGTTTGGCGGCCGTCCTATTCATGGACATTCTCTGCCGTGCTTGATTTTAACACTACTAGTAGCAAAAGGCCTACCTTTACACAGTTAACTTGGTATTATCTTCAAATTCCTAAAGTCAATAGATTCAAAGGGGCAGGCCACCATCATTCTTCCAGACTTATCCACAGCTAGCAGCAAGGCTAGGTCAAACTACTAATGGGGATCTGGACTGGGTGTCAATAGAATGAGAAGTGAGAACATGATTATGAAAAAAGAAGGGAAGAAACCCTATATTGGTCTAACCTTGGTTTGGTTTTTAGGTTAAATGCTAGAGCTAGAGCTTTACGAGTAACTTTGGTGAGGAGAGCTAGAGCTTGCTTCAAGAAACTCCCCAACAAAAAGTCAGAAGAGAAAGTTAGCTGTACCTAAGCAAATCAAAGCATTTGAGCGGTGGTCAAACACGTACGTACCTGTTTAGCATCGAGTCTGCAATCGTGTTCGGATGCGTTTGCCCTGAAAATATAATAAATTGGTTTTTTTAGTTTTTTTCAATAATTTTAATATGTTAAAATAAAAAACAATTAGTTTAATGTATTTTTTTAAAAAAAAACATTAAAAAAAAAATCAGAACTTACCACTATCAATGAACAAGAAAGGAGGGAGTTTTGGTCACCGTTCAACCACGTCAGACTGATGGCATCACCTCCTTGCGTCAAAAAGCCAAGAAAGTTAAATACATTATTGATAAATGACACAGAGCCACTTATATTGGCTTAAACCATGAAGATGGTTACTATTGGTCCTCAATTGGATTTGGTGACTCCCACTTTCATGATGTTGTTGAGAAAGTGAGAATAGATGATTAAAAAAGATATGTTAATTGAAAGATTAATTCTATTTATTACTAAATAGAATATTATCATATTAATTCTATTTATAAAACATCTCTTTACCGTCCGTTATAAAACTATTTTAAATTTTAAATCAAAATTGATTTTTATTGGAAGTTAGAAAATTGAAGGAATGCGATTCTTATAATTAGTAAAGAATGAGGATTAAATTAAACATTTTACAGAGAATTAGAAAACACCACTCATGTTCATTGCTTGTTTCATTTTAATTCTTTATCTATTAATTTCATCATTCTTTAATAATTTTAAGCAAATTAGCTTCCAATTAGGCCCTTAAATAGCAAAAAAAAATAAATAAATAAAGATGGAAAAAATTAAAATTCATGGGCACAATGGATCCATAGTGCCCATCAGTGTTAGTGTACATTACGTGAGGTAGGAGTGACAAAAAAACCGAAAAACCGATTAAATCAAGAAAACTAAATCGTGACAAAAAACTGATTAAACCGATTAAAATTTTGAAAAAACCGACCGGTTCGGTTCGGTTTTGGTTTTATAAGTATGAAACCAAAAAAACTGAACCGAATCGAACCCAAACCGGAAAAAAAACCGAGCCAAACCGGAAAAAACAGAGCTAAAACCAAAAAACCAAGCCAAACTGAAAAAACCGAGCCAAAACCGGTTTTTGTCAAAAAAACCGAACCGAACTGAAACTGATCGGTTTGAACCAGTTTCAATTTTTTTAAAATTTTAATTGAGTTAATTTTTTTTTGATAAAAACCAAACCAAAACAAAAATAATAACTCTTAACTTAACGTGAGGGAACAATAATTAGAGTTCTTTATAAAAAAAAAAAAAAAAACATGCTAGGAACGTTTGTCTTTTTAGGGAAAAAAAAAAAGTCATAATAAGAGCACAAGCACATGTAGAAGGCACAAAACATTTATTTACTTTTTTGTTTTCAATTAATTTTTTAAATATATTTTTTTATCATTTTAATACACTAATATAAAAAATATATTTTAAAAAATAAGAGAATCTTTCCTTAATCGAGAGTAGGAGTCCTTTCCTATTTTTTGCCAATTTCTGCTCATCGTATCTGTGCACATGCTTTAAAACGGAACTGCCGCCAAACATGAAGTTAAAGGCAGGGTAAAGGGCTTCACTTTTCTTTTCTTTTCTTCGTCGAAAACGTAGACTAGATGAGACCTTGAGGACACGTCATCGTAGGCATGCAAAATTCAAAAGGGAGGAGGGCAAATGTTATTTCATAGGCCCAAGACTAAAATAAGAAAGCAAGGGAAGACAAAAACGGGGGAGACCTGAGACTTGTCCTTTTCATTATATCTATCTATAAATCATACTTTGCCCACCCTTCAAGTTAAGGGTATTTATTTTCTATTCCACTTAGTTTTTATTAAAAAAAAAAAACCAAACTAAAACTAAAATCAAATCAAAATCGGTTTAAAGTGATCAGTTTTGTTTCGGTTCAGTTTTTTAGGATAAAAACTGGTTCAAACCGGTGTGACTTGTTTTTTCCGGTCTGACTCGGTTTTTTTAGTTTAGCTCGGTTTTGGCTTGGTTTTTTCCGGTTTGGCTTTTTTTTTTCTTGTTTGGGTTCGGTTCGTTTTTTTGATTTTAGTTTTATAAAACTAAATCAAACTAGTCGGTTTTTTCAATATTTAATTGGTTTAAACGGGTTTTTTTCACAGTTCAATTTTTTTAATTTTCTTAATTTAACCAATTTTTTAATTTTTTTTTCTCAACCCTAACTCCAATTAACACAGGCAAGAACCATGTGGACATGCACGCTGCTCGCTTTTAATTTTAGAGCCTCAGGCCTTTGTCACAACGCGGCAAAATTCTTATCACTGCTATCTTGTTTCGTCTATGAGATTCAAATTAAAATTCAAAAAATGATTGTAGATAGTTCTGAGTTTTCTAAAAAAAAAAAAAAATAAACATAAAAGAAAAGATTTGCTATTATATATGGCGAAGAAATTCCAGATAACCGGAGAGGGAGAGAGAGGGGGAAAAATCACTCCGGTCGCCATGCCATGCCATGCCATGCCATGCAAGAGAAAAGAAAAGAAAAGGAGGAGGGCGTTACAGTAATTTAAACTGAGAAATAGTTGAATAGACATGACTACCAAGTAATAACTACACAAAGCACACCCATCTCCAAGCCTAAAAACTTTAGTCTGAAACAGCTGTAAGGTCAGTGTTGTAAATAAATCAAAAGTGTAAGCCCAAATGGAAACTATTTTATTTTATAATTTATCCATCGAAGATCCAAATTTGCCATCCAGGAATCCCCCAATTTCCATGCGACGACGAAATCACCAAAAAAGAAAATAACACGAGAAATCTGGAGAGAGAAACAAGGCCAGTGAAGAATTCCAGGGGGGGGAGGGGAGGGGAGTGTGTTACAAGCACACCAACACGAACAGAGAGAGAGAGAGAAGGAGAGAGTGTTTAATTTAATTTGTTCGGGGTAATGGCGGAGGGTGAAAAGGAGAAGAAATCAAGCAGCAGCAATAATGAGGAGAGCGTGAAGCTATTTGTAGGTCAAGTACCAAAGCACATGACAGAAGATGAGCTTCTGGCAATGTTCAAAGAGTTCGCTTTGGTGGACGAAGTCAACATCATTAAAGACAAGACCACTCGCGTTTCCCGAGGTTGCATACTTGCTTTAAATTCTTCACATTCAAGATTCGCAGTGTGTAATGGTTCTTGCAACCCTAATTTCCTCTTCTCTTAGGTTGTTGTTTTCTAATATGTCCTTCCAGACAAGAAGCAGATAAGGCTGTTAATGCTTGTCATAATAAGAAAACGTTGCCCGGGGTTAGTCCTTCCTCTAATTTGATCTCTCTCTCTCTCTCTCTCTCTCTGTACAGTCTACAACTTGCTGATTTCTTGTTTTCTATCCACATTGTATTGTAGATGAAATGTGATTAATTAATTCTTCCGACCTAATTTGAGTAGTTTATTTTAGTTTGGTATTTATGGAAATTACTTACTGTGGTTGACTTTGGAGCCATGGCATGATTTCTACTGTGTTTGATATATTGTGAGTGACCTGTGGATCCTGTGATGTAATGGTTATAGATTACTGATGTTGATAACTGTTTAGTTAATTATTATTAATCATGTCAAAACAAGCCTCGGTGATTTAAAGTAGTAGAATATGTTTGCATCACAAGTAAATTTTACTGTGTTGGACTTGGAATCTGTTGCAACGAGGACTGGTTTTGTCAATGAGATCGTGGTAATATTGCTAACAGAGTATGGGAAAGACGGTGGTGTTTTAGTAGGGATGAAAAGAAGTTGGCAGTGAAAAAGTGTGGGTGAGTCGCTCTACACAAAATGAAATTAGGATGCATCTGTAGATGAGAGAAAATGTTGAGAGATTCTAAACCAAAATGGAAATTGTTTCGAAGAATGTATTGTAAGGATGTTGTGACAGAAAAAAAAAAAAAACACCTTTCTGCAGGAATAAGTTGCGATGGAGTCTTAAGACTTACTTGAATAGTTTAAATTTCAATGTAAAGCCAATCATTATGGAAAAACCATCGATACTTTTAGTTCATTACTAGATTATTTTAGATATTGCAGCAGATGTTCACAATTGATCTTCAACATTTGATGGTTAATTACATCATATCTCAATCACTGTTATTGTAGATGAATAGTCATGCAATCTGGGATTTTGCTGGCCTGGGTGTTTCAGTTAATCAGGATTCTTTGAGGTCTAGCCTTTTTCTGGTTTTGTATAATCTGTTTTATTTAGGGGTTTAATTCTCAATGCCTTCTTTTGTTAAATATATCTCAGTGGTTGGATTGTCTAATAACTTGCAATGTGGTCCTTGATCGGTGCTAGCTTTGTATGACTTGTGCTCTTATTTTAATTAAGCTCTAATGCATTCATCTCACTGTCTCTCTAATTGAAATGCATCCTTTTCTTTCTTTCCAATTCAGGCATCTAGTCCTTTGCAAGTGAAGTATGCAGATGGAGAGTTGGAAAGGCTAGGTGTAATAAAATATCTTTGACTATTGATTTATTTGCCATTAAGATCATTACTGTGAATTGCTGCAGCAAGATTTCTCATGCCTTATCTGATACTTTTATTTTAGTGTTAATTTAGCATGTCCCATTATGATTTTTTTTGTATCCTTGCAATCCAGAACACAAACTATTTGTTGGTATGCTTCCAAAAAATGTTTCTGAAGCTGAATTATCCGATTTATTCTCTAAATATGGAATTATAAAGGACTTACAAATACTAAGAGGTTCTCAACAAACAAGCAAAGGTATTCTTTATTTAATAATCCTGATTTCTTATCTGGCTGTTGCTGTGAAGCACTGAACTGTACTGTTCTTGCTGATCTCAATTAACTAATTGGCAGGCTGTGCTTTTTTGAAGTATGAGACAAAAGAACAAGCCCATGCTGCCCTGGAGGACATCAATGGAAAGCATAAAATGGAGGTGAGCTTTATTGGCCAATGGAACATCGTTTTCAAGCTCAAGCAATTATTCTTTCTAGTTACAGCCCAACTTTAATTCTATGCTGTTTAATAATGTGATGGGAAAAGTCATCTTTTTTTGTCTGTCTTTTTAATCAATTTTGGTTATCAAATTGAACTCGAACATTGAATAAGGTTTTGTTACATGATGTAAAATCATGGATCTGCCTGGTAAAATCTGTCATTTAGTCACTTTGATGGTGGTATGCTAACTATTTGGTCACACAGGTGATGAGCTTTTGGCAGAATAGCATAAGTAACTTTGTCAAAATAATTTATGTAGCTTTCTCTGAACTTGAACATCCAAAATTTGTATTTCCTGAATAGGCTGTACAAGATGAAGGTATAAAACTTGTATCAATATCAATATCAATATATTTTTCTCTTACAACAAATGATAGATCTAAAATCAAAACTTATCTTTCATTTGACCTTGTCGCGTTCTTAACAGATGCTGTAGGAACGAGTTCCAAGTTTTAACTAGTTTTTTTTTTTCTTCTCCCTGTTGAGTTTATGTTTTATATATTTATTTATTTCTGTAAGTTATAAAGAATTGAGGGTCGAGGGCCAATCTTTGTTAACCCGTTTAAAACTTGGAGCTCAGCATTAATATGGATGCATGAATCAATGATATGCAGTCTGATCGCTCTCTTGCTTTGTTAGGGTTCAAGTGTTCCTTTGGTTGTCAAATGGGCAGATACAGAAAAGGAAAGGCAGGCTCGGAGGGCCCAGAAAGCACAATCTCAAGCTATGCCCAATACTGATTCACAACATCCATCATTATTTGGTGCCTTGCCAATGGGATATGCTCCCCCTTATAATGGATATGGATACCAGGTCTGTTTCTATTTTTCAGGAAATATCCCAGAATCTGCAGTTACCAAAACCTTTTGGAACTTGTCAAGGATCTTTCTTGACTCCCTAACTTCGTAGTATCTTGCTTCCTTTCTTCGTTTAACCCGAACTTTTTTTCATTTACTATTTAAAATCAAAATGGTGTTAAGAGCGTGGTCATCTCTTTGTTTTCCTTGTAGGCTCCTGGAGCTTATGAACTTGTGCCATACCGTCTGCGTGGTGGGATCAGACCTGACCTTTCACTCAATATTTCCCCTAGAAATTATGCTCCTGCTGGTTATATGGGCTCTGCTTATCCTACGATGCCAGGTCTGCAGTATCCAATTGCATATCCTGGAGCAATAATGAGTCACCGACCTTTGAGTAACTCTCCTGGTACATTATCACCCACAGTTCCGAGCTGTAATTCTGCAACATCTTCAGGTGCCAGTGGAAGTTCTGGGGGTCAAGTGGAAGGCATGTTTATTATATAATTAATATTATTCCATGTCTTGTTAATTGTCACTCCTTTTTTGCATTCCCGTGGTTCTTTTCTCCTAACTGCCTGTGATATTCATCTTAGGTCCACCTGGTGCTAATTTATTCATATATCATATACCTCAAGAATTCGGTGACCAAGAGCTTGCCAATACTTTTCAAGCATTTGGTCAGGTCTTAAGTGCCAAGGTCTTTGTTGATAAAGCAACTGGTGTTAGCAAATGTTTCGGTATGAACTTTACTTCCGAGCCTGACATTTGCAATCAGGATAGCTACCTATGTCTCTGATAGGCCTTTATTTGCAGGATTTGTGAGTTATGACTCACCAGCTGCAGCTCAAAATGCCATTACCATGATGAATGGATGCCAATTGGGTGGTAAGATGTTGAAGGTTCAGCTTAAGAAAGACAATAAACAGAGCAAACCTTATTGATCAGCAGATGGGTCAAGGAAGCAAGCAGGATTCTGTGGGATATGTGGTCGCATTCAACCTGGAGTGGCTGCAGTATCGGCATATTGAGGTGGATCGATACTCTGTGGTCATGTAATTGCTTCATGGGATTGAAATTCCCAAAACTTGTAATTCACTGTGCATTGTGTGCCGATACAATTTGTAATTTGTGTACCGTGGAAGTTCATTTAGAGATTAATTACCAATTTATTGATTTTTCCCGGAGAGCTTCTGTTAGTAATATTTGTTCTGGCATTCATGACAAACACTTCTCTGATTTTGTGCTATTTATTATTAGATTGACCTTTTTTTAATCTCTTGGTTCCTTTTGTTGGTTAATTAAACGACTCGTGGGTGTTTAGGGTAAATTTTGAATTTTTTTTATTTAAAATTATTTTGATGTACTCATGAAAGTGTTTTTTAATTGCCAGTAAAAATAATAAATTTGTTTTATTTATTAAATTTTAAGAGATAATTAGTAAAAAAAAAAACCCGCAACAAGCAGCATAATTAACCCTTCTCTGACAACCTCCATTCCTCCATGGAAGCAGCATCGTGACCTCCACCAGCACTTTATCTTTTCTTGTGCAACACCGTGAGCAGTCTAGCGCAGCTGGTTGCAGCTCTGGCAGCATCTCGGTCCAGCAGACAACTGCTTCACCTTGTCCGTTCCTGTGGTAGAACGCAGTCCAACCACAGCAGCACCGAGCAACCACCCTACTTCACCGCCACCAGTTGCAGCAGTTCCTTACTCCCAAGTTTTCTTCCTTTCGTATGAAATTACTTGCTTAAAGAATGGGAACATAGTGTAGACATATCAAAGGTTTTAACCGACACTCACAGCACAAGTTTTATCTTCTCAGTCCAGCACTAGTTCCAACATCTTCGACTCCTCCTTCCATGGCAGCCGCAACAATACTGGTCTCAGCTGAGAATTCACAACAACACCAGCACTGGTGCTTTATCTTCTCAGTCCAGCACTAGATCACAAGTGTTTAAGATGCTTCTTTTGGGTAGCAATTTGTTGGCCCAATCTTTTCTTGCAGTTCCTCATTCCAAAACATTGAAGATACTGGTGGTTCACCTCACAGGATTCAGGTACCTCTGATTTTGAAGCTTCAAGCTTAAACCTGGGGGTTGTGATAATCTGTTCCAGTTCCTCATTCTGGTGGTACTGCTGTATATAATTCATTTCACATGGCTGCCATAGATCTGATTTTGAAACATTTGTGTGCGTTAAGTTTCTGTTTTTTTTTTTAAAAAATCTTATGAAGACGGCTCTTCGATCTCGAAGTGTAAGTGAATTCCATGAAGATCCAAGAAACTCATGTATAAACCGTTGCTTTCCTTGAGAGGACTCTTGCAGAGGAGGTGTCATGAGGGAAGGAATGAAGGGAAACATTATTGCTCCAATAAAGTTCTCAATAATTTCATGCTGCTTTCATTTCTTTCTTTTACCATGTGAAGGGGCTGTTTTTCTCTCCAAATCTTTCCCAGGCCACGCCATGGATTTTCTTTTTCTTAGCATCCACTTGATGTCAACGCCTCGCCTGACTTTGTTGGTGGTCCTCGCCTGACTTTGTTGGTGCTTAGGGATGTACTTAGATCACCCATCATTTTATATCACTCCAAGGTATCAGGATTTTGATCAGAAAAGAAAAGATGGCGTCACTGCAAAATATACTCAGCTGGGTATTCATCCCCATTAATATTTTTTTTTTTTTTTTTGCATTTAAAACTTGCATAACCTCACGGTGTTAAGATTTAGTTTAATTTGAAAAAATAAGATGGTAAAATTTAAATCCATGATGGTTTTTGTTGATAAAACTTTTATATTTTATAAATAAATTATCTTAACTTAAAATTGAAGTTAGCCGCGTATAATTTTATATTTATTTTACCCTGCTATGGCAAGAATAAGAACGAACCCCAACAATGATCAATGCAAAATCTGGAAAAAAAAAAAAAACAAGAGCAATGACAATTGCTTGAAAATACAAAACAAAAACCCATTCCTGAAAATTGCAAACGGAAAAAAAAATCGATTAAAAATACAGCACCCATCAATCTCCTGTTTCTCTTCATCCAGTTTGTTGAAGAAAAAGTAGGAGGAGAACCATTGCAACTTGCAAGCATTAAATACATTTTTTTTTATTATTAAAATTAGTGTTGAATTGAATTAGTTTGTACGTGCTTAATTAATATTATAAGTCCTGAAATTAATAATTATATAAGTTTTTAATGACTCTAAAATTTATAAAACTTAAATTAATAATCTTAAAAAAATAAATTTAAAAATTAATTAGTTGAGTTATATCCTTTAAATTAACTAAATACATTACTTAAGTTCTTCTTTTCTTGCCTTTTTCGTGCATGGAATGCACAATAGTCAATGCATCTAAAATACACTAAATTAAAAAACCCAAAAACCAAACTAAATCACTTACCTAAAAAAAATTCTCTTTCTCCTCTCACCTTCGTGGTTCATAAACTTTCTCTACCACTTACCAGCTGAAAATCTCTTAAAACCTACGAATGAATCAACATAAAATTAACACAAAGAAAATAAAAAAAATGGTTTGCAAGGTCTATAAAGAGGAAATAAAAAATGCATTGGATGAGTAGGCGCGTTTGTTTTCTAGAAAGTAGTTTCCGGGACACCGCATTCTAAATTTTCCTGTGTTTATTTGCTATTAGAAAAGTTGATTAACAGAAAACATTTTCCAGTCAACGCAAAATATTTTCTAGTCAAAATAAAATTTGGTTTGATTTTTAGGAAAGTGTTTTTCTTTTATTTTTGACGAAAAATACTTTCTAAAAGTTGTAAAAATTTTAGAAATGTCATATTATTTGCTGATTATATCAATTTAGTTCTCAAACTTTTAATTGCTATATATATATATATTTTATTTTAAATATTTATTTTTTAATTTTATCTTTTAAAATTTAATTACTCAAGGATAATACCTCCAGGTGTATAAGATATTGAAGTCCTCAGAGATATGATAGCTCAAGGTCTATAAGATATTGTTGAACAAACAACGATAAGAACTCCTAACGAAAAGGATCCTGAGGTTGCCTCCAAGGCTTTTGATAATCAAGAAGGTGCTTAGGCTCAGGATTTTGTTTTTTCTCTACGCATAAATATACCAATAAGCAAAAAACTTGGGTTCGGAGGGCCAAAAAAAATCCCAAAATGGAGCTTTGCAAATTGGCGTAGGCTTTTGGGTATGAAAATATGCATTTACACCTATGCCCTAACTTTTGTTAACCAAACGGACTACAAGAGCACATGAGCGCCATCTAAAAATGCAGTAATTCAATGGGCTTAGTGTTGAGTTTCTTGAAACATATATTTCTAGTAAAAATAGTAAATTCAATTTCTTTTTTAAGACTTTTAAAGATTTTGTTAAATTAATCTAAAGTTGTTTGGGTTTATATAAAGATAACTAGAAAATTTTATGCCTTTTCAACTTTGAATAATTATTTCAAAGTTGGGTTATTACAAATCATAAGTCGTTCAAATGTCTGGTTTTTAATGGTAATTCACACAAACCACTATTAAGAAATCTTCTAAACCCTTTTAGGAGAGAGGAATTACTATAACTTTGAGTGCTAGCTTTTTTTTTTTGTTTAGGTGTTTCTATAATGTACTATCATGTGCAAAAAATAAAAAAATAAAAACATAACATTTTATTTATACAAAAATCTCAAAACCCTATGAGTGATAAAATATCAATTTTCCCTTCCAATAATGTCACATATATTATTTTAGGATAATTTTAGAAATGTATTCAATCAAGTCCTTACTTGACTTTTTTTAAGTTTAGAATTATAATCTCGTGTATTAATTACATTAAAGTCCCTCAATTTTGAAAATTTATTTACAATTGAGTCATACTTGATCAATCATCTCATTTTAATTTCTGACTAATGGCTCTTATGTGTGTGACCCATTTTGTTTCCTAATAAGTTGGCCTAAATATAAATAATAATTTTAAATAAAATAGGATTAAATAAATTAAATAATTTAATATATTATCAATTCAATAATTGATTGTTTTGTATTTGAAGATTAAGTATAATATCTAATAACCTGTCATGATCCCTCAAATATTAAGAAAGTCATAGTGGTTTAACTTAACATTTTAGTAACAAGTTTTTTAGTGTAATTATTATCTTTTTATCAAGAATGTTTCAATTTAAACATTATAGCATGATGTATGTTTGTTTTGTTAAATTATTTTTGTTCTCAACACTATAGTTATTGATTTATTAAATAAGATTTGAAACTCTTTTCAAATCTCATTCCACATTAACCAATGATTTCACAATTAATACTATTTGAGAACATATAAAATAATTTCTCCAATTCACTTAGGGTGAAAAATCCTCTCTTAATTACTCAAATACCTTCCTATAGTTTATGTTATACCTAATATCTGCTCATTTATTACCTTTAATTAGAACAACATGCAATCAGGATCAAAGCATAACACTTCCTATATAAGATAACTAAAGATCACTTATATAACTATCACATGAGCCTTTCCATAAACATAAGTAATCTTTTTATATGGAATTCTCTTGTGGGTTGGTTTAGTGTACATATCACGTGAGCCTTTTCATAAACATGATTTCTTTTGTGTTCTCGTTTTCCCTTCTCCTCTTGTTCTCTTTTTTATAGGTAAACTAAAACCAAACATGGAAATACCATGATGGTTTTTGACATGAGTTTGTTATGGAAGACTCTTATTCTCTCTTCCAAAACCTTCCTCTCTAAAAATAGAGGGTGTTTGTTCCTATTTTTTCCTCTTATAAACAGAAATCACAAATGAAGAAACAACTTTAGAGTTACTCTTTCTGTCAATATCATTGTGATGGTTGGAACACAAATGATTCATTTAAGGATCTTAATCTCATAGAGGGTATGTAGATTTACCATGGCGATCAAACCACTCTTGATTTGGAGGTCTATATCTCTATATTCATTGATTAAAATATAGGCTTTCGATTAGCCTGAATCTGCTAATATAGAGGAGCCTTTTACACTTTGATCTTTAGTTTTCAGATTATATGATTTAACCCCTATCAACTATCAAACTTTCAATTTCTTTCAAAAGGATTATAGATTTAATTAATTTCAATCCCCTTATACGCCATGCACTTTGGTTATTGGTTTTGAAATTCTTCAATTTGACCCTTAGTTAGCCTTCAATCTTTAATTCTTTCAATTGAACCCCTGATTGGACCAATTTAGCCTTTCCAAGTTTCAATTTTGTCCCTAAGCTTTCAATCCTTGCGAATTGATCCAAATTAGGCCTTCAAACTTGATTTTTCTTTAACTGAGTCTCGATTGAATCCATAAAACCTATTAGAAGTTAAATTAAGTCTTTGAACTTAATTAATTCTATTAATTTTGGTCAAATTGACTTTAAACTTGATTTTTCTTCAATTAAGTCTTTAATTAAGCCAATTAAACGCATTAAAATTTTAATCAAGTTCTTAAACTTAATTAATTCTTCTAATTTTGGTCAAGTTGGATTTCAACCTCCATTTTCTTTCTTTGAAGTCTTTCTTCAGCCTATAGTGTGAAAATATTGCATTCTAGTTATTTTGGTCAGTTGCAGCTCGAAGGCTTATCTTCTCATGTCTCAAAATATTTTTTGATTTTTGAATTAAAAAAAGTATTTTTCTATAAAATAATTTTTGGAGGGATCCAAAATTGAGTTATGACAATGATCATCAAAATTGATTAAAGAAGTAGCAAACAATTATTGCAACAAAAACAATCTAAACTTCAATAAAATAGAGAAACAATACAACGAAATTACAATTTATAGATTATAAATAAATTTATGAAGGTAATTTTCCAAACCAAATAGTTCAATAACTAATGGTTGAAACTAAAGCATGGCATGAAGCTGCGTGAGTAGGAATAAAACATTAGTATACAAAAATAACAAAGAGTTTTGTATGTTTTCTACAAATAATAAAATGTTGTGAGTTTTATTAGCATTGCCATGAATCTATAACTCATCACAAGTTAAGAGAGAAAGTCATTATAGTGCGGAACTAATGTATTGGCCTATGTTCCGCAGCGGATCAATAATAATTTTTTTTAAAAAAATTTTACATTTTAAAAAATAGTTTTTAAAAAGACTTGAATCTGGTAGCCATACCCGACCTAGGAGCCTTGGGTCTAGCAGCAAAGCCAAACCCAAGTCTCTCCCAAACCCAAGATTTTAATATATTGTTTTTTAAAAAAATACTTTTGAACAAAAACTATATTTGTAACAACCATAAAATAGAATTTCTATTGAAGGAATAACAAATTTATAAATATAAAAAAATAAATTATTTCAATGAAAAGATATGATTTGAATTTTTAGATATAAATTGTTAAATTAGATTTTTGTGATGGTTTGTTGTTTATAAATTATT
This sequence comes from Populus deltoides, assembly GCA_015852605.2. NCBI lineage: Eukaryota > Viridiplantae > Streptophyta > Magnoliopsida > Malpighiales > Salicaceae > Populus > Populus deltoides. Next base: position 20,230,205 of record CM027571.2, on the reverse strand, counting down.
TATACTTTGTTTATAAATAATTTTTTGACCTCCGTTACTTTGGTCAGGTAAACATGTCTGACCCAAGTTTATTTGAATAATAATAATAATAATAGAAGATAGAATTTTTATTGAAGGAATAACAAATTCATAAACATAAAACGTGAACTATTTCAATGGGAAGATATGATTTGAATTTGTAGATCTAAATCTTAAATTAGATTTTTGTGTTGATTTGTTTATAATAATGAATATATGTTTGTTTTGGGTCTGGCAATCATGTGTGATGCGAGACCTAGGCGTGTTTGGCCCGCGCGCCTAGGGTCTAGTAGCCATGCCATTCCTTAGTGCTAGATCCTTAAAAACCCGATCGGACCTTTCTATCCCTAACCATTCTTTCAATGCCAAATGTATCTCATGGAAAAGACAACTTCACCCCCAAGTGCATACCTATCAAGTTTTCTTTAGCAAGGACAACCATATCATTACACTACTCCAATCCACAGTGACATGTGTCTTAGTGAACAATAAAAAGGCAAAAAATAAAACACTGATCTCCTTTAGTATGTTGTATAATGTGCAAAAACAAATAAATAAAGAAAATAACTAAACCTTGTTTGCTACCAGCAACCATGCATAATATGTTATGATATGGATCATAGTGGGTACTTGATCTAGATTTACAATCTAACCATTAAGTTGCTAGCAACATAGAAAATTACTAAATCGAGAGGGGAGAAAGAAGAGAAGTTGATGATTTATACGTGGGAAAATGAAAACAACAATCAAAGGGTAAGCTAAACATGCAACACAGCTAATCAAATAAAACAAAAGGAAATAGATGACAAACATAAATCTAAAAATAAAGTTAAGAACAAAAAACAATGCAAAAGGGAAAGAGCACGAAAAGAACTGAACGAAATAAGACATAAAAAATGAATTAGATCAAGAGTAAACATAAAAATAACTAAAACACAAAAGTCACAAAACCCAAACAAAGAAAAGAAATAAAAGCAAGCAAAACCATCAAAAACCTTCAGAGAAATAGAAATGTAATAAGCTTAGAGCAAACAACAATGTGAAAGGGGAGAAAACATGAAAAGAACCTGAACAAAACGTCATAAGCAACACTAGAATTTGAATATTTTAGTTGATGAAAAATAAAAGAAAGGCAAAACATGAACAAATAGACATCCCTTCAAATTGTATCAAAAGTAAACATATAACATACAACAGAAGGCATGAAACTAAAACCTTGCAAAGAAAAAGAGCAAGGGAAACGAATCAAAACCTTTATAAAAATGACAATACAATAAGATAAATAAATAATAAAGAACACATAATCTGCTAAATGACATGTAAAGTGCCTTAATAAAAGGCATCAAACATCTACAACCTAAGTCTCAACCTCAAACATAAAATCCCCTGAAAATTCATCTTTCTCCCATGTACTTATTTGACAACAAAGAACGTCATCCAACAATGAAGAATGCAATAAACGAGGGTGAAAAAAATAAAACCCCATAAAAACTGCTCAACATCCCAATGAAGCTAAAAAACAACCAACAAAACATGAAATGGAAAACACCAAGATCATCTAAAAGAAATTTAATATTTTTTTGCATAGGAAAAATAAGCATCACTAAAACAACACAATGAAAGAACTAAGAGAAAAGCATAGAGTAAAAAAAAAAACTAAATAAGCATTAGAGCCCAAAGGGCAACCAAGCAAAACAAAAACAAAAGAAAAAACATCTTGCATAAACTTGAGAAAGCAATGCATAAACATGTAAAAATAGACAATCAACCAAGAAGCCTCGCTAAGCCAAGAACTAAAAACCTAAGATAATAATAATAAAAAAAGCATTAATATATAAAAACAAACGAAGAAAAAAACAAAACCAAAGTGCAACTGAAACTACTGGAATGATGAAAAATGGAATTGCAATTGATAAACCAACAAGACAACAAATGAAAGCAGCATAAACAACATGAAAGAAAGAACAGTTGGATCAAAAACCAATAATTTCTAGAAGAAAAATCATCATTAAGTTGCAATAAACTTGCAAGAAGATGAACAAATTAGTTAACTTGCAACAAAAACCACCATATCAATTAAAAAAAACATTAAACAAACATTAATCAATTAATTCACCACCTTTTGAAAAATCTAAAACATGTCTTATGTGCAATGATTAAGGAAATGCAATGACCTACAAAGCCATAACTAAGGATGATGAAACCTACATAAGGAGTTGTAAAAAATGGTCAATAAACAACACTCATTATCTATTGTTGGAAGAATTAAAATTCCCAACATTTTTACATCAGAATCATTCGACCGACCTTAGCATAAAAGCATCATCACCAACACCACCATTTTCATCATCAATGATATGAGAGCAAACCCTTTCTATACCTAAGGATCACTATCTCCTTAACCAGTGATGTGAGAGCAAGACATCTTCCTTCTTTGATGTGCCTCCTTCATCTTTGTTATTATATATTTTTGACCCCAAAAAAAAATCAAGAAAAAACATAAAAAGAAAATCCAAAATACAATAGGATATATAGAAAGAAAGCCTAGAAGATTGCTTAAGTTGGTGGCGAAGGACCAAAATGACAAGTGAAAAGGTTGGAGGACCAAAATGTATAAGATTGATAAAATTGATAACCCAATTTTGATTGATAAAGGGGCCCATTGGTGAAAATATTTTTATTTTGGGTAAAGAAATACAAATTTAGATAAAGACGCAATGGAAATTTTAGAAGACTTAATTAATTTAATTAAGGATTTAATTGTAAGAAACATTGATTTTTGAAGTCAATTAAGGCTTTAATGGGAAGAAATTAAAGTCTAGGGGTCGAATTGCAATTTTAAAGAGTTGATTTGGTCAAATCAGGATCTTGATTGCATAAATATTGAAGTTTGATGAGCAATTAGGAACTTGAATGCAGGGGTTGAAATTGATCAAATCAGGGGCCAAATTAAAGAAATTGAAAGTTTGTTGATTAATTGAGGGTTAAGATGCATAATTTCATAACCAAAGACTAAAATGAAACAGAAGGCCAACATTGGGTTTGATGATTGAGTTTGGCAGGGGTGAAATTGCATGAAACTTTAGGTGCAATTAAAAGCAATTCGAAGAATAGGGATTAAAGTGAAAATTTTCAAATCCCAAATTAAAAACTCTAATTTTTAGGGTTTAACCTAGACAACGTGTCATTCAGCCGCTAGTTAGCTTTTTCTTTGGCAGTTTTGACTGATTGAGTAGGCACTTTCAGGTGAATAAATATGGCGTCTCTAATCACTTTTAAGGTTGTAACCACCATCATTCAACTGAGAAACACCCGTTATAGAAAGATCAGCAGCCCTAGTTAAACATTTACATTATGTTTTCTTCAATGAACTCAATAACATCTTGTACCTAATCAGCCATCACTGTATTTTGAGATTCTCGGTTGATCGAGTTAACACCTTTAAACGAATGAATGTTAAGTTATAGACCTCTAAATTGGGCAAGAATGGATCCAATCGAAAGGTATACTTCTCCTCTACCAAGTTCAAGTGGTCTCTGATGACATTTACATTAGTATCGATAATGTGAATTGTGATGACCAAAAACAGTATGTTTAGAGGTCTAGAAAGTCAATTTTGAGGTTTGACAATGATGGGTATATCTGGGCATCTTTATGGGTTCTAAGGCAATGTTCTTCGAAAAAACATTGTCTTAGCCTCATAATTTGAACTAATTTTTATTCAATTCGTTGCACTAAACCATTTAACCAACTTGAATAGTAAATAATATAGGGTTTATTTTCATCAATAACAAGTTTTTGAGGGTTTTAATCCTAGGGTTTTGATTTTGAACCAAAACTTATTTTGACAAAATCGTGTTGATTCTGATAATCGAAGTAAATAAAGACTAGATTAAAGATCATTGCATGATCTCCAATATCTCTATGTCTTTGTTTTGATTGTATCCGGTCTGATTTGGGATCCATGTTGCTGGGTTTACCTTGGATGTTTTTTTGTGTTCTTGAGTTGTCCTTTGTTTTTTCTGCATTTAATCTGCTTTTGATCAAAGGTTTTTGTTTTTTATTAAGTTTGATTCGTTTTAAGTTTTAGTTTTGATTTTAGTTTAGTTTTTAGATCAAATCAATGTATTTGGTTCAGTTTATGATCGGATTAAAAATTTGAAGTCAATCCAATGGAGTCAAAGGTTAAGACATAGTTTGGTTGTAAATGAAGTTGATAAAAATTTATTTGGTTTAATGACTTTTTTGACAAATACCTCATGAATCAAAAATGTTTTTCTTTTTAAAGATTTCTCCTAAAAAATTATAAAATTGATGATTCGTTAAATGTTTTTTTTTCCTTATGATTCTAATATCTTCATATAAAAATATGTAATTTAATTTTTAAAATATCATCAAATTAATAATTTTATAAAAAAATATTTTTAAATATCGTTCTAAAATAAAAACTCGAATCTCAGTATCAAACTGACCCACAATTATTTCAGATGTGGGGCACCGTTTACCACCAGGCACCAACTAAGACTTTGTCTTTGCTTAATTTGCTCCTAACTTTTATGTCATTTTCAGTTTGAAGGATTTTGTATGCATTTCCTCGAGAAGTGTGTGCTTCACATTGCTGATTATTTAGAGGAATCCAATGATCATTTTCAATGACATTGCTCCTAACTTATTTATGCTGTTTATTTTTTTTAAATAAAATATTTTAGTTACTGTTTTTAATATATATTTATTTTATTAAAATCATTTCGAGATAAATTTTGGTATTTAAAATAAAATAAAAAAATAAATATTTATAAATAAAATTATTTTAACTCTTACAAAACTAAAATTTAATATTCAATTATACTCAAAGCCCTTTCTGAAAATAGACGTTAATTTTGATAAAAATAAGTAAAAATAGTTGCCCAGAAAGAGCGAAGGAAGAAAATACTTGTTATATATTTATAAATACTAAGGCTGATATTGTTGACAATCTGACCTGTAATTCAAAGCAGTCAATTGAGTGCTGAACTGGTGAATCCACACTATTTTTATAGGAAGACATCTTAAGCTCGTGCTGCTTTGCGGGTTATTTTTTTATTATTATTATAAAACATTTTAAAAAAATTAAAATTAAACAGAGTTGGGTTTATATGTAATAAAATATTTATTTGTAATCCACACTATTTTTTTATTTAAACATTTATTTAAACATTTTAAAGATATGTCAGCACCTAATTTTAACTTTTTTTATTATATGAAACCATTTAACATAAAAACAAACTGTTTTAGTGGTTAAAATTGTCATCAATGGAAACTCTCTCTAATACGGCGACCCCCTCTGTTCTCCATAAAAAAAAATTGAAAAAAAATTTGATATCAAAATTAAATTTTTTAAAATTAGAGAGACCAGTTACCTATTAGCCGAAAAAGATGAGGGACGAAAATGAACTTTTTAAGCAAATCTCAAATCCACCATTTATATTACCTGTTTTTTTCAATTCAATCATTTATCTTTTAATTTAACTTTTCTTTCAAAAAAAACCAACTGGGTGTAAATTTAGGCTAAAAATTGCTCAATTGTTAAAAAAACAAATTAATTTTTTTAAAAAAATAATCATTCGAAGTGATTTGTGAGTGAATACAAAATAAAATTGCTATAGTGAAATGACTACACAACTTAGTGTTTTTGTTCATTAGACCATACCATAGGGTTAGAATTGCTTGTTAGATTTTTTTATTTTTTGGATAGTAAAAATATTTTCCTTGTAAGTATTTTTTAATAATGATTTTAAGGATGTATACTACATGTATACAATCAAAATTAAATTTTCTTAATAAAATTTTTAAATAATAAATTTAAAATTTAAAATCATAAAGTAAAAAAAAAAAAGAGTGAATATCCCTCCATAACAACCCAACTAATATCTAAGGGGTAATTAAAATGTCGATCAGAAAGGTAAATCATATTAAAAATACACATGAAGTAAATTAAAATGATAAGTACACTTTTAGCTAAGTTTTGTTTTTCTAATATATATTTCTAAATGAGGATAATAACATCATTGTTACTTCACAAATCCTTTAAGGTGTTGTTGCTGGTAATTTCTTAGGAGTAGTGCAACACGTGGTTAATACAAATTATATTTTTAAAAAATTTAATTTTTTTATTAAAAAATATTTTTTTATATGTTTTGAATCGTTTTGATGCGCTGATTTAAAAAATAATTTTTTAAAAAATAAAAAAATATTATTTTAATATATTTCAGCACGAAAATATTTTGAAAAGGAACTAGAACTACACTTTTGAAGAAGCTATTTATCTAGTTAGGGTGAGGGAAATTAAGGGGAGGGGAAATTTTATTTGACTTGTATTATAGTAATTAGTGGTATTTTATAAGTTTATTAGTTATTGTTTATTTAAAAAAAATATAAAGAAAAGAAAGAATATAAATCAATGACAAAAAAAAACCGGATATATAAACCTAAAATTTCTCTATTACAGTTATATATATATATTTTTTAAAATAATAATTAATACGGTACTCAGATCACTGTAAAATTACCAGGAGAGGAGACAAGTGGAGTAGAGGCCATGTGATTGCCGTGCACAATAGCTCCAAGTTACTAAAGACATGGGTTACTGCTGCAGTTCCACAAAGTGAAGCTTGTAGGCGTACGCCTTGGTTTATCCTTTTTGTGGAATAGCCTACACAAATAGTATATTATTATTTGATCCTGTAATTTTAATAAAATAATTAATTAGTCCCTTTACTTTACAAAAATCATATTCAATCTTTAAATTGCATATTTGTTTACTTTCAAGACAATTGAACTTTTTCCCCCTTAACATGTCCTTAATGTGTAATAAAATCTGCAATCTCACCTGCTATAGACAATATAGAAAAGCATTTAAAAAGGGTAATTTGTATATTCTAGAAAGAATCAATGGTCACCTTTAGTTAAGGGACTAATTTATGACTTTCAAAATGAAAAAGGACTAATCTAAAGAATATCAAGAGTATAGAGACTGAATTATAATTTTTCTCTTTTCCATTTTTAGACGAGGCAACCCTTTTTCTTGCGTTTGAATACTTAAGGTGAGAGCGAGAACCACCCTTGATTGTCTTCTACGTTTCAAAAACATTGCAAAATGGTACTATCTTGACTTTCATGGTCCTTGATTGTACAAGCCAAAAAAATAACGAGTTTTTCTCCCCTTTTTTTTTTTTATCACATCATAGTTGAATGGTTGCTCATATAAAGAAAAATATTCCAATCTCTTATTTAGAATCTGTTTAATCTATATAGAAATGTTAAATTAAGTTGGCTAGTTTATTTTCTATTTTTAGCATTCCATTTCCTCTAATAAGATTTTGACACTAGCATTGCATACAATATATCAATTATCAACACCAAAGTTATAGGCTTATTTAAAAATTTTAAAGTTGATTTTGTAACTCAAAAAGACTAGTGCCTGTGTGTTGATTAACATCTCTGCAAATCTTTTCGCCTTACCCCCTATCATGAATCTAATGGTAGTTTGATGCCTCACCAGACCCATATGCATTTCATCTTAGCGTATAGCTAAATAAAAAGATGTTGGGTTTAACACCTTGTCAGACCCACATGTACTTGATTTAAGCCTATGCCTTAATATACTGGTCTTTTCCACCTGTATGTGATTCTTCATGACTTTCTTTACCTTAAAAAAACTTTTTTCTAGTAGAGCATACAAATCTTTCCATGAAGAACATTCCCTCACTCCACTTATCAAAGCCTTTAAAGCTACTAGCTCAATCAATTCCTCCACCTAGAGCATTTCTTCGTTGAACCTCTTTAAATATACCTTGATGGATTTCCCTCCTGATTGAGTAATGCTAAAAAGTTCTTTAGAGCTCCTCATGACGGGTATACTGGTGCTAAATCATGACATAAGTTTAGCACATAGTCATTAAAATCCATGATAGAGCCCATCCTTAGGTTGTTATACCAGGCTTGCACTGACTCTTTGAAGGTCGTAGGGAAGATCTAGCACATAACATCACTATCTTGGATGACCAACTTAAGGTTGTTATAAATGTTTTAGACATGTTCTTGTTGATCCATCCGACCATCATAGTTGTCTAAAGTCATCTTGGTGGAGATGTACTCCTTAAGGATAAAGGTGTACAAAACTCGCTTAGATAAAGATAATCCTTTTATCTCATGAGAATTGTAAACTTCATCTTGGATGTATTTACCAGCCATACTCTATCTTGACTTTTATGGAATTGGCTCCGGGAGCTGGATGATTCTAGCATGGAATAGAAAGATTGATAGTTAACTTTAGTCCCATGGTGGCTAGAAGGATCATGTATAAAGTTATTGTGCACTGAAAGAGCTTCATGTCTACTAGAACGATATCTACAGAGATTAAGAGATCATTGAGGAGGAAAGCTTTCCGAGTTATTTTACTCAACCTTCTCTAGATAATACAATTGACTCCTAGCAAAGGGGATTGCTTGTGGTTGAGAGGTTATGACCAAGGGAGCTACCTTATGTGCTACAACTTGCTGAGGAGACAAGGCCTGATGTTGCTCTTGGGATGCTAACATTACTTGGGTAAAGGCTTACTCCTAATTATTGAGTTGTTGAAACTCTGATGGAGCAGACATGCTAGCATTCGTATGGAGGTCTGTGACACGTTCCATCCTAGGAGTATCTTAATTGTTTGCCATTAATAGCAATTAGTGATGTCAAAAACTAGTTGATAACTTTTTGATTAGCTTCCCACAAACAACACCAATTGATAATGTTCTAAAATCCAATATGCTTAGGAATGAAGATTATTTTAGTGTTTGGATAGAGGATGATAACATATTCACGTCAATATTCCCTTCTCCAGAATTCAAAAAATTGATGATTTATGATAGAAGACTTGACACCTACAAAATAGTCATTTTTGGTGGCATTTAGAAACATTTTGATGATAAAGTCGATCACTTTTAATAAGAGATCACAATAAATAAGAGAATGAGCTATAAATTCTAATAATAAGAATGTTTGTTCTTAGTTATGTATGATGAATGCACTAAAAATAAACATATGAATGCTTAAAGAAGAGTAAAAAAAAAAAAACTCTTTACCTAGGTGGTTCATAAGTATGCATAGCCTCTAAATTTTATCATGTTGCTTGAATCGAAATGTTGGAATGTCATATCCTCCTGATACATTAATTAGGAATATAGATATCACTTACACACTATTAATAAGTGATACATATATCTCTTACACAATGTTAATGTTGGTGAAATAGGTCCTTAGAAGACTTTTATGTACTTAGGGATGTAGGGAGATTATCATTCTTAACCTTTAATATTTTATGTTAAAAGACATAAAAATAAACAAACAAATTATTGTGACCTAATATGGGACTTTAAAAGATTATTAACTTTTTATGTATTTGGTGATGTAATGATTCCAAGCCCAATGACACTGAGTCTGGCATCTCTTCACACTCACGTGGATTTGAGCTCAACACATAGTTGAATAAAAAAATATTGGGTTTGACATCTTTCTAAACTCATATGTATTTGGGCTCAGCACGTAGCTGAACCTAAGGATGTTGGGTATAGTACCTTGCCAGACCCGTACGTAGTTGGGCTTAACTTTTAGCTTAACCCAAGGGTGTTAGGTTTGGCATCTCGTCAAATCTACGTGTACATGTGCTCAACATGATGAGTCTGGCACCTCGTGAGCCCCTCGTGTAATTGGGCTCAACACGTAAGAGTGTTGGGTTTGACATTTCGTTAAACCTATATGTACATTGGCTCAGGAAGTAGCTGAACCCAAGGATGTTGGGTCTAGCACCTCGCTAAACCCATATATACCTGAGCTTAGTGCGTAGCTGAACTTAAGGGTGTTGGGTTTGACATCTTGTAAAACTCACATATACTTGGGCTCAACACGTAGTTAAACTCAAGACCATTGGATTTGATATCTTATGAGACTCACATGCATTTGAGTTCAACACGTCGCTGAACCCAAGAATATTGCATCTGACATCTTGCTAGACCCACATGCATTTGGGTTTGACATGTAGCTAAACTTAAGGATGTTAAGTTTGACATCCCATTAGATCCACATGTAATTCGGCTCATCATGTAGCTGAACCCAAGGATGTTGGATCTAGCATCTTGCTAGACCCATATGTATTTGGGCCCAGCGCATAACTGAACCGAAAGGTGTTGGATCTGGTATTTCACTAGACCCACATGTACTTAGGCTCGACATGTAACTCAACCTAAAAATATTGAATATGCCATCTTACTAGACCCACATGTACTTGAGCTCAATGTGTATCTATACCAAAGGGTACTGGGCTTTGAAGCAAGTTAGACTCATGTCATTTAAATTTGACATTTTGCTAAGTTTAAATACGTTAGGTTATTATTCTACCTCTACACTTTTAATCATACGCTTTTAAGCAAAAAAAATATTATTAACACACAAATTACTAATTCATTTTTTTTTACATATCAATGTTTTCTTTTCTCTGAAAATAAAAAAGAAAAAAGAACAAAAATAGTACTCCACAAATTAACCTACTCCTGTATCAAAAAAAAAAAAAAAAAAAAAAAAAAAAAAAAAAAAAAGGGGGTCTAAAGTCTAACTGTTGATGATGATTATAAATTGTGAGCCCTGCCCTACCATGTATGATACCTTCTAGAAGATTAGTCACATGGTTGATGGTTGTTTGCGTCATTTCACTTCAATCTCTTTCATGGCTTTCCCTTCTATTAATTTAATTGGCTTGACCTAAACAAGTTAAAGAAACCTTACGTTCTTTCTATTCAAAGTTCAAACGCAGCAAATTACAAGACGACCCCACATTAATTATTTTCTTTACTACTTTAAAAACTTGGGCTTTGTCCTAGAGGAGGAAGTCTTCTAACCAAGGTCACAAAACTATCAAAAACATTAATTGCTTCTTTTTTTTGTGTGACAAAGAAATGGAGAGAATGAAGAAATCTGTTGATGTTTCTTCTTTCTTGCTAGTGGAAGCTACAGGTGATTCTGAGGTTGATTCTGATCCCAACATGACCATCATAGATCTTGTTGATGATGATGATGATGGTGATGCAGAGTCATGTAGCTGTGATACATCATACCATTCTTGTGTTAATGGTGTCTACAGTGAGGTTGAAGAATATCATGTTAATTATAATGTGGTTGATGAAGAGCAGCATCAGCAGCAGCAGCAGCAGCAGCAGGAGGAGGAGGAGGAGGAGGAGGAGGAGCAGGAGAAGGGAGTTCATGTTTATCAATCACGGGTTGATCTTGGACATGCTGGGTTACAAGTGAAGCAAAAATCATGTGTTTCAGTGGATTCAGCCAACGAATCAATGAATGAGAAGGAGGAGAACAGGTTGTTTTGGGAGGCTTGCTTGGCTTCGTAACTGAGTCTGCAGGATTATTGTTATTTCTCTTTCTAACTCATGTTCCAAACCATCTTGACCTTCAATTTGTGTCAATGGTTTTACTGGGTTTCTTCTGTTTTTTTTCTTCTTTTTTTCGTGGTTTATGAATTTTCCCCGTTTTGAGAAAGAGAGGAGAGAGGTTAAACGCGGTATGTATATTTGTCTAACAATTGTACAGATGATATGCAACTATATATTTTTTTTTCTTGAAAGAAAATTCTTTTGGTCATCCTTGGTGATGTTGTGAGCTGTATAATCTTCCAAGCTTTCTCATAATAATGGATGATTAGGGGAGAGCTTTATTGTTTGATTTCTGATGATCAAAACATTTGATTGCCAGGCAAACCACATGAAACCATAAATTTGGAAGTGTGAAGGAGCGAAAGACAACGAACTCAAGTAATCAAGAAAGAAATCCTATGCATATCTAACACGAGAATTTTCAGAAACTCAAACTTCACACAATAAAGTACTCAGCTAGAGCTCCAAATTAGTTGCAAACTTCATCATAAATGAACATTTGTTAAGCAAAGTAAACACCCGTATATAACAGGTGAACGGCCCTACAGTGAACTCAGAATCAGGTTTTTGTTTCTGTTGGACAGAGGACAGAGGACAGGGAATTAGACATGGGGAACAGATTACATTGGAGCCTAAACTGCCGAGGTTAGATATACATTCCGATGAAACATATATGTAAAGTTTTCAGCGCTGTGTTGAAACTTACAGAGCCCGAAGCTGCATCTATTAGTTTAACATGCCTTAGTCAATTAATTTGTTTAATATGTCTATAATCAATCAATTTATTGTATATGATGATATTATTGTATTTATATAAAAATATATTTATTATTAATAAAAATTTAATTTATTTTAAATATTCATATAATATTATATTAATGAATCTAATATTTGATTTATAAATCTAGAGTAAGATAAAGTTTAGGAAACAAAAATACTTTGTAAAAGAAATTATAAAGTTGTTATAATTATGAGATTTTTGTTGTATCAAAATATTATTCCTGAAATGTTTCTGGTCGATGCCCTCTTAAATATTGAACATCTATTACATCCGTTAAGACTGATATATATGTAGGTGCTTGTCATAAGATATGTACACTGAATAGACCTGCGTGAGAATTTCATATGGAGATATCACTTGTGTTAATGGAAAGGCTCACGTGACGGTTGTTTAAGTAATTCTTAGACTTAAGATTACTAAGTTATCTTATACATAAAATGTTATGTTTTGATCCTATTACATATTATCTTGATAAATGTATCAAATGGGCAAATATTGAATATAACATAAACTATATAATGATATTTGAGTGATCAAGAGAGGATTTATCACCCTAGATGAAATAGGATTAATAGTCCACATGTTCTCAAATTATATTGATTGTTAAATCCTTACACAAGGTGGAATGAGATTTGAAAAGAGCTTCAAATCTTATTAAAAAGATCAATGATTATAATGTTATGAACAAATATGATTTGACATGACAGACACACTCTATGCTAAAATGCATAAATCAAAATATTATTGATGAAGTGATAATAATTACACTAAGAAACCAGTCACTAAAAGGTTAAGTCAAACCATAGAGGCTTTTTAATAGTTAGAGGGTCATAACAAGTTGTTAGACGATGCACTTGATTTTCAAATATAAATTAATTAATTATTGAATTAATAATAATTTTTTTAATTCTATTTGTTTAGGTTATAATTTATATCTAGGCTAACATATTAGGAACCTGATAGATCACACATATTAAGAACCATTATACATAAATTAAACTAAGATAATTAATAATGTGTGACTTGAATGAAAATAATTTTAGAAATTAAGCATTAAAACGTATTTAATTTAGGGGTTATAATTCTAGTTTTAGAATAATCAAGTAGGGACTTGATTAATTAAATTTGTAAAATTATTCTTAAATAATATATGGATATTATTTAAGGGACAAATATATATTTTCTATTTATAGGGGTTTTAAGATTTATTATGAATATAAAGTTCTGACTTTTATTTTTGAGGAGGTTGTTTATTAGACTAAAAAACTATGTAAGTCATAAAATAAAGAGCCAACACTCTTGGTATAGTAATTCCTTTTCTCCTAAATAGAGATTTAGAAGATTTATCATTAGTGATTAGTGTGGATTACCATTAGAGGTCAGAAAATTGAACGCCTTGTGATTTGCAATAATCTAACCTTTAAAAAATTATTCAAAACTAAAGAAGATCAGATATTCAGGTAATAAATCTCTAACTAACTCTAAATCTATCTAACGGGATATTAGGGACTTCCGAATATTACCTAAAATGTATCGTTTCCGGTGCGTGTATGGATTTCGGGAACCCAACAATGGTAGCAGAGCCTTCGTTAGAATAATTATGGTTGTTTGATTGCATGTTTTATTGTTATTGGTGTTATTAGGAATTAATTTTGTGTGCAAAAATTAAAAAAAATGATCGGTTACTATTCTCATCCGATCAGATCAGATCTAGCTGGAATTTGGATTTTATTCCTAGATTCTAGTGATTAAAAAAATAGTTTATGGTCGCTACGCCTTTACTAGCGGGGGCTCAGCCGTTGTTATGCTTAGCTTAGTGCATAGGCCAACACGCCGCTAGCTAGCGAGGCAGCTGTGTAACTTGATTGAAAATAATTTTAGAAATTAAACTGATTGTAAATAATTTAAAAATTATTAGTTAGAAATTAAATTATGATAATTAATCAAGTGTGACTTGATTGAAAATAATTTTAGAAATTAAACACTAGAATGTATTTAATTCAGAGATTATAATTCTAGTATTAGAATAATCAAGTTGGGATTTGATTGATTAAATTTATAAAATTATACTTAATACTGTTGGATATTATTTAAGGGGCAAATATATATTTAATCATTTGTAGAGTTTTTAAAATTCACTATAAATATTGTTGGAGATCGAACAATTAAATAGTTTGTGATTTGCAGCAACCCAACCTTTATAAAATTATTCAAAATTAGAGAAAATTAGATCTTTAAATAATAAATCTTTAAACGACTCTAAATTTATTTAATAGAAATCCTAAAAACTCTTGAATATTACTTTAAATTTATCATTTTCGTCACATCCATTGATTTCAGAACCAATGTATTGATTTCAGAACCCAATAGAATCATCACTCTTAACACTCCATCACAACTGGACAATCCCTAGCCTAGTGCAAGCAAAGCATACAGTATTAATGCAGTATTAATTTACAGAAGCAGCCATGATGGGAAAGAGCAAGTCAAAATCTGCAAACAAAGCATTTTCCGAAGCATGTTGAGGACACTTCGATCAAAAAAATTCAGTAGGGACCCAGATGACTGCTTTGTCAAAACGGACGACTCTAATTTGTCAATCATCAGCACATCGTCATTAGTGCCTTCTTCGCATCCTTTTGATTGACTTATAATGTCAATCTTTGTCCTACAGTTATCTCACTTACCCTTAGAAAAACTTGTAGCACCTGCGAAGTCTTTTGGTAGGCCGCAAGCTGGTTGCTCCACAATCATGCAGTGCAATTTTTATCCCCATCCAACTGCCTCAAGATGCATTCTTCTACCTCACTTAACGACTCAACGTCATTGTCATTATCTTCTTCTTCGCTGCCAGGGCTGTAATGGGCACGATCATCATAGTCTTACGGTCCCTATCTCAACTGACAGCTGACCCATCTCGAGTTGACTGTCAAATTCCTCATCAGTTTGCTAACCAGATGAATGAGATGACATGGGTGAATATCCTCCAGTCGCAGTCTCTTCATGCTCTCGCGCCGTTTTTGTGATTAAGGTTAAGTTGCACAGCATGCATCAATGCTGTGAATGGATCAGACATCTGAAAAGGGGAAAAATCTTCAATCAAATTTAGAAACACAGTAATAAACGAGATTAATACACTGAGTGTACCATCAGGCGAACGTGCAAGGCTACATTATATTTCTCGCTTTTAGCAGAAGTGCCTTCATTTCATTGTAAAGAAAAGCAACTTTCATATGCTAAGAAGTAATGGAAATATACCTGAGTCATGTTTGGAGCATAGTCCATTGCAATATTCCCAGCAGTCTTTTTATTGGAATCTTCTTCCTCAACTACATCAGCCATAAGACCATCAGCCCAATTGAGCAATGCAGCCTCAGGAGGCTTTAACTGCTTCACAAGCTCAACAGATTCTTCCTCGTGTTGCATTGCAGAACCTGTTCAGGAGAAAGCCCATCCAGCACCCCAGAAGGAAGCTCCCTAAACCAGGCTTTAATAAGGCCTGCTAAACAATGGACAGATGTATCATCAGGCACAATCCCCCTGTTCAGCTGGTCCCTTGCATGCTTCTCCTGGCTATTTTCTGGGTTTAAACGGAAAACAATTCATTCAATATTGAAGTTTGAGCACAATCCCTTCTGCCTGGAAAACCAACCAAAATCAACTGTAAGACAATTCATTCAATATTGAAGTTTGAGCATAAAAATCCCAACTGTTGGAACGTTAAGTGGTTTTGTAATCGATACCTTTAGATCTCCTTGTGAGTACAGTCTATCCTGCATCATCAAGAAAATTGTGGGAATACAATTTCCCTTCGAATCATAAGAGACACTAAATTAACACCCTGGCACTGCAAATTGTGATGCTTAAAGTTAACAAAAAAAAAAAAAAAACCACTAAATAATCCTAGAAAATAAGGAATTTATACAAATTCATAAGCAACAACACGAAACAAACTATTCGTGAAAATTCAACAGAAGAGAACACAAAAGCTATTACTTTTTTAAATTAAATATAATTATATAATCATATCAATTATTGTAAACCACATAATAAATTAAATAATTTCCAACTTGATAAAATATTATTAATTTTTTTTTCATGAATTAAGATGAAAATTCTCATGAATTTTGAACAGAATATTTAAAATAAATAAATGTGCAAATTTGCGCATGAATAATATCAACAGTCAATATAAACCACATGTTTAACTATATAATCTTTAAAAATTAAAATTAGTGAATATTCCAATTTTTTTTTATCATGATTAAAGGTAAAATGCTCTAAAAAATTATTATTAATCCTCCATTATACATAAATAAAACCGTGTACGAGGATTTTTCCACGGCGAGGAGCTTTACATAAACTACTCTTGTTAAAAAATAAATGAGTAATATTTTTGTAATTACGAAGAAATCAATTTTTATCATTCCTTACAAGTTGGCCGACGGGTTCAAAGAGAGGGCGACGGGTTCAAAGAGAGGGAAAAGGGTTAAAATTTTTCTCTTCACTTCTTCTCCTTCTTTTTAAATCTTGGCGAGAGATTGCGTAAGTAACAAAGGAAGTGAGGTTTTTATAGGGGAATTTGTACCAAACATTAATGGGTTAAGAAGAAAAATAGTGTGTTCTATGACTTTCACTCCTAGACTACATTGAATTCTTTTTTAATGGATTTCTCCAGAGGTTATAAATCTTCTCTTCAGTGAATACCTGCACAATGTCTCTTAGAAACCTCTAGGGGTGTTGACGGGGAACCCTTCAAAGATTAAGTCAGTACGAGGTATTTTTTATATGACAAAAAGACATTAATGAAGTTATTAATGAGTTTTTATGAAGATAGAGAAGAAGAAGGAGAAGAAAATGTAAAAGTTAGAGAAGAAGAAGAAGGATTGTGTTTATGTCTAAGAGTATAAGGTTTCAAACCTTTTTTTCTGTATACTCAAGCTTTCTTTTTCATTACTTGACTTGATTTGCTTCATACAACATAGGAGGGGTAGAGATGTAATCTCGTAATGGTAAAAAAATATTATTCTACTGCTTGTGCCATCACATCTAATTAATATAAGTATGCACTGCTTGTTCTTAATTAATGGGATGTGATGGGTATCATAATTACTAGCCCAGGCCTGGAGTATGGGAGGCTCATTATGGAGTTACCTTTTAGCTATATGTTGAATCTAAGAGGAGTTAGGTTTAGCTCATACGCTGAACCCAAGGGGAGTTGGGTTCAGCTTGTGACTGTACCCAAGAATGGTCTGGCATGGACGCACCATGGCTCAATATGGAGTTAGGCACGGATGCATCCCTGACCCAACATGGTGTTAGGCGCGGACGCGTCCTGACCCATCATGGGGTTAGGCGCGGGCGCGTCCTGGGTTAAACGTGGAGAAAACATAACCCCATTTTGGGTTATGACTTTCGTGTGATGACCTTTAAATGGGGGAGGTTTTTAGAAAGCCATAACCAATCAGTAGCCCTCTAAGTCTGCTCATTTTTTTAGAAAGATGGGGAGACTTAGGACCAAAGAAATTTTTGACTAACCTCAATTGAGTTGTAATCCTGATCAGGATGTCTTTTACACTCCCCCTATCAGGGCCTTACTGGCAGGGATGGTGTTCCCAGGGAGTACATTGTTGAGTCTTCAATGTGTGTTCTCAGTCGTTCCTTAAAGGACTTTTCTTTTAACTTCTCTTCCCCATCAGGGTGTGGAGGTTTTAGAGCTTCCCCCTTTTAAGGCCTTGGTGGAAACGATCTGGAGCTCCTTTGAAGTCCCCTATCTCCATGTTTCTGTCAAGATGAAAGCGTCCATGTATATGAGCAATCTTATTAGTGAAGCAGGCTGGGCTCAAATGGCCGAATTGACTAAGGAGAGTGGAGCTGTTCAGCAGACTCTTTCTGGATGAGCAGTTGAGATGAAGAAAGCTGAAGAGGAAAATACTCAAAGGATTCCTCTTAGGCAAGAAGCTAGGGAGGTATCCTTTGCTAACTTGGGAGTTGAAGCGGTCCAGGAGGAGATTCCCAGGCTGAAAAGTCCCTCTCTTGCTCATCAGAACTCAGGGTCTTCCCTAGTCGGGGCAGTAGTGGATACTCATGCGGGTTCTTATAAGGAGGTTTCTCAGTCTAGACCCTTAGAAGTTGGGGATGCTGATAGGGACTCTCCTAGTAAGTCGAGAGCTCTTGAGACTCCACCATCCTAGAGTAGTGAGTCTATAGGGGTGTGTAACCCAATTTAGACTAGTATGAGGTATTATTATGGAAAGACTGGTTCCATCATCTATCTTAGAGGAGCATTGGGCACTCATTACTGTCCTGGAGAAGTGGGTCTTAGATGCCATAGGGGTGTGTAACCCCGTTTGGACTAGTAGGAGGTGTTGTAGTATGAGGACTGGTTCTAGTGCTTCTTGATGTTGTAGAGGCTGGTACCCATGCTATCAAGAAGAGATGCGGGTCCCATACTGTATAGAGGGTATGTAACCCGAGTTGGATAGACGGGGTGAGACTGATAAGGCCGCCCTAACACTCTTAAATGCTATAGAGACCAGTCCCATGCTGCCTAAGAGAGATGTGGGTCCCAAACTTCACACATGGGTATGTAGCCTATTTGGACAGACAAGATGGACCTAATAAGGTCGCTCAATTGCTCTTATTTCCAATTGAAAAGGCTAGAAAAAAAAGAGGGGGCGTTGAAAGCCGCCCTGAAGAGTGAAGTATTGATCCCCTACTACTGCCTTAGAGAAGTGGGTCCCAGATGTCACAGGGGTGTGTAACCCTGATTGGTGACAGTAGAGGTTGATGGTCACTTGGGACTTCACTACCGTCCTAGAGAAGTGGGCCCCAGATGTTACAGGGGTGTGTAACCCCGTTTGGATCAATATGAAGTATTCTTGAGAAATGAATGTAAATTAAGTAAGAACATAAATGATATAGATATGCATTCTTTAATAATGAATTCAACAATGATATAGCTTAAGGTGGTTTGAATGTCATATGTGAAGAAGGTTAGAGCCTTGTAGATCTTGTAGGTGATAGGTGTTAGCTCTGATCACCTGTGTCACCATGAAGGGACCATCCCACTTTGGAGCTAGCTTTCCTCAACTTTCTCTATAGGGCCTAAACAGACTTCAACTAGTTCTTCAACCACCTTTGTTCTAACCTTTGGTTTCTTACTGTAGGTTTCAGGGTGATCAACCAGTAGGGCCTTCTTGCTCTTTAGATAGGTGTTTGCACACTCTCTTGAGACTTCCTAGTTCCCCTTAACTGTATCTACCCCTTTAACAGTTGGGAACTTCATGGTAAAAAACTTGGGGCTGACCACTGCACTGATTTAGTGAAGCATTGGCCTCCTGATGATGGCGTTGTATAGGAGATGAGTGTTAATGAACATAAAGGTCTCTTGGATAGTCACATAATAAGGTGCAATCCCTATAGTAACAGTCCACTTTACTGCCCTCTTCACAGGCACTGTTGATCCTTTTATCCCGATAAGGGGTGTTAGCACTAGAGTCATTCTAGAGGCGTCTATGCCTATCTTGGTTATGACTCCTACTGATATTATGTTTATTAAGCTATCGTCATCCATTAGGATTCTATTGACCCTGTGACCCTTTATTATTGTGAAAATCACCAAGGCATCTTCATGTGGGTGTTTAATCCCTTGTCCATCAGTAGGGGTGAAGGTGATGGCTTTGTAATAAGAATTTTATTGGCCCATTGTAATTAGAACGTGGTCTCCCAGCCTCATCCTCTTATTGATATTTCCGCTTATACTGGTTGATGAGCCCCACAATATGATAAGGACCTCTAGGAATGTTAATCTCTATTGTCTCGCTTCACCTCTTTTTCCTTCTAGAGGTGGATCCTTTTATAGGAATTGTTTAAGGTATCCCTGTGTTAGAAGTCTCTCCACTTTTTTCTTGAGAGCATAATAGTCCTCAATGTCGTGTCCCTTCTTTTTATGGAACTGGCAGTACTTCTTAGAGAACTTGAGGCTGGGATTAGGCTTTAAGGAAGGAGGATACTTAAGCAGGTTCTGACCCTTCAAGGCCGTGTAGATCTCCGTATAGCTAGTGTTTACAGGAGTGTAAACCTTTTCAGGCCTACTAGGATGTTTCTTAGAGGGCTCTTTCTTTTTAACATCTTGTGGTTTGACAGGGGAACGGTTTCTATTGGGGGTTCAACTCTGACCCCTTTTCTATAAATCTGAAAGGAGCTTCTACGAGCAACCAGGTCTTCCTCCACTTTTATGTGGCTCTCAATCATCTACGTGACCCTTAAGAGAGTTTTTTCCTGTAGCGGGTGGAGTCGTTTCCACAACTTTTCACTTCTGACCCCCTTGATCAAAGCCTCACAGGCTATGGGTTCTAACAGGTCTTCCACTTGAAGCATTTCTTTATTAAATCTCCTCAAATATGTTCAGGTGGACTCCTTCTCACCTTGGTTAACCCCAAATAGTTTTGTGGAGATTTTTTTCGTGGGAATGCTGGTGCTGAAACATGTTACTAGTTTAAAACGTAAGTCTTGAAAGCTCATGATAGACTTTGGCTTCAGGTTGTTGTACCATATCCTCACGTTCCCCTTGAAGGTAGTGGGTAATATCTTGCACATGATGTCATTGTCATGGCTGACCAACTCAAGGCTCCCCCTCACATTCTGGATGAGCTCTCAGGGGTTTGTAAGTCTATCATAGCTATCCAAGTTTATCTTTATGGATAGGTACTCCCTTGGAACCTTAGCTTCAAGGACTCTCTTGGACAGAGAGGAGCCTTCCATTTGATACTAGTTGACAGGATGGTGATGCAGTGAGCCCCCCTTCGCTCTTTCTCTAGGTCATTCTCGGTATGAATCAGACAAACTAGAGGAATCTAGCATAGACCAGCGGGAGTGATGACTTCTTTATCTCCTATAGTGGCTAGTATGGACTTTATGAGAATGTTCACTTCGCACTTGTACCATGAGATGATGTGAACATTCTCGAGTTGGACTCCGAAAACGATGTCTAGGGGTTCTTTCTAATTCTGCCTATATCCCTTTATATAGTTAAGGCATCTCCGGGCAATAGAGATCCTTTGTGGTTGAGGTGGTAAGATGTGTGCTGAGACATCGTAAGCTGGTTGAGGATGAGTAGGGATCTGCCCTCTCAATCTAATGACTTCTTCAGAGAGCAAACATATTTGCTCAGCCATCTTCTCAATCTAAGGTTGGGCAGAGGTACTGGCAGCAACATTGGCATTTGTGATATGCCCCAGTGTATATGGATCTGTCATGTTGGTGTAATGGATGGAATAGTAAGTCAAAGCTTAATTTCTTGCTAAAAAAATAAATAGCTTTTTGTATGGTTCCCACAGATGGTGCCAACTAATGAAGCTATAAAAATCACAGGGAATATTCTGGAAGGAATTATTCCTTAAGACTCTTGTAGATCATTCACCCTGTGTTCTACGACCTTCATTTCCAGACTGTATTGAATTATTCTTTAATGGATTTCTCCAGATGTTGTAAATCTTCTCTTTAGTGAATACTTGCACAAGGTTCCTTAGAGACCCCCTAGGAGTGTTGATGGGGGACCCTCCGAAGATCAAGTCAATACGAGGTGTTTTTTATGTGGCAAAAAGACATTAATGAAGGTATTAATGAGCTTTTATGAAGATAGAGAAGAAGAAGGAGAGGAAAATGTAAAAGTTAGAGAAAAAGAAGAAGGATTGTGTTTATGTCTAAGAGCATAAGGTTTCAAACCTTTTTTTATGTGTAATCAAGCTTTCTTTTTCATTACCTTACTTGACTTGCTTTATACAACATAGAAAGGGTAGAGATGTAATCTAGTAATGGTAAAATAATATTATTATACTGCTTGTGTCATCACATCTAATTAATATAATCATGGACTACTTGTTCGTAATTAATGGGATGTGATGGGTATCATAATTACCAGCCTAGGCTCGGAGTATGAGAGGCTCGGTGTGGAGTTACCTTTTAGCTATACGCTGAACCTGAGAGGAGTTAGGTTTAGATCATACGCTAAACCCAAGGGGAGTTGGGTTCAGCTTGTAACTGTACCCAAGAATGGTCTGGCGCGGACGCATCATGGCCCAAGGTGGAGTTGGGCGCAGACGCATCCCTGACCCAACATGGTGTTCGGCGCAGGCATGTCTTGGCCCATCGTTGGTTTGGGCGCGAACGTGCCCTGACCCAACATGGAGTTGGTCGCAGATGCGTCATGGCCTAATGTGGTGTTGGGCGCGGGCACGTCCTAACCCATCGTGGAGTTCGGCTCGGGCGCATCATGGCCCAACACAGTGTTGGGCGCGGACGCGTCATGGCCTAATGCGGGGTTGGGCGTGCACGTGTCCTGGCCCAACTTGGAGTTGGGTGTGGGGAAAACATAACCTCATTTTAGGTTATGACTTTCATGTAATGGCCTTTAAATGGGGGAGGTGTTTAGAAAACCATGACCCATCATAAAGTAATCCATCAATTTGAGTTCAAATTTTATAGGTAAGATGATTTTTATTATTTATTACCTTGTTTTAGTGATTTGGTGATGAAAGTTTGAAAAAACCCAAAGGTGTTGCGATGTCGCGGTCACACAATTTAATTACCATAACTTAAATAAACAAGATACTATAGAGCAAATAAGGGGTTGATCCCATGATGAAGGTTTAGTTTAGATTTTTATACTATATGATATGCAATTGGTGGGAATTTTGAGGTTATCTAGGCTATAATAGAATAAAACAATCAAGCTAAATTAAATAAATCAGAAAACTATCAGGAGAACAAACCTTGGTTTCAAGTAGACCACCTAAGAAAATCAGAATCGATCATTGAAACAATACATCAATTTATATTTTGAATATTTATTTTTTCTCAACATTTGTTAGTTAACAGATCCGCCGTATAACTAACGCTAACCATCAAATAACCACAGTGTCTGCACTAGTAATTTAATTCAATGACAGCCTTAAGAACTAGATAAGTTGATTAATCTAGATAACATAATTGTTTGCAGTCCATGTTTGAATTGATCAAATGTTTTTCCTAAGATTAATAATCTAGATCCATCATAACTATTAATCTCAGTTGCTTCACAAGTTTATTTACCACAACTCTGGTTTTGATAGCAAACTTGGCAATAGATTGTTTATAATAATAACTTAGAGTCCACTCTAGCAATTAACATAAACAATTATAGGAAATAAGTATAGAAAAACAAATATATTCATCATATAAACTAAAAAGAAAAGGTGAAATAAATCTCATAGTTCTTGAAATTTGAAGGTTTCTGTGTCCTTACAACCAAGAAAAAGAGCTTATCCTTGCATGTCTATTGAACAGCTAATAAAAAAGAAAGAAAAATGCATGATTTCAGGTTTTTGGAGGAAAGGGTGCGTTTTTCTTCTCTTTTCTAGCTGACCCTCTTTCTTTTCTCTCTTTCTTTTTATTTCCTAGGAAACCCTAATCCTTTTTCTACAAAATAGTCCTTTCCTAAGAGACAATTTACATTTAAGTATTTCAATAACTATTTTTCTAAAAAAGAAGAAATAGCCTTGCATAAAATCTTCAAGCTTTAAATTTTGACTTAGAGGAGCTAAATTGCTGAAATAAGGATTTGGATGTCGGTTTGGATGCTTTGAGAAGTACTTTGGACTTGTTTCTTCACAAAACCTATTTGATGGCAGAATTCATGTGTCATCTTAGCAAAATCATATCTCTCTCATATGAGCTTCTTTTCTGCTGAAATTTGGTAGGCTAATAAATCTTCGAGTCAGGAATCCAATAAAATGAGTTTGCATCAAATGGACTTCTCTAGCTCAAGATATTCAAGTTGGAATGGATGAAGGTCATCACTAGCAGAATACAAGATTTGTCTTTGAAGGTTGTGATTTCCATGCTCTTCTTTTTATTTTTCTTGCCATATATGTATAAACAAGTATGGATGTTAGCTTTTTAATGTCACTAGAATCACTTCATTTTAACCTCTAGAACTCAAGCTCTGCACAAAACATCAATCGGAGGTCAAATCTGCCAATTATCTCCAATTTACTTCTTTTTGAATCTTTCATCCTATCGAATCCTTCAAAACATAAAATAAATAATATCAAGACATTTTATATATAAAACTTCGGCAAAATACTATGTAAATGTGGGTGACCTATCGAATAATTTGGTTGCATCAGAAGGGTTTATGTAAATTTTATAAGAATGATTGTTTTAAATGAGCTGTTGATTTATCTATATGACAATGCTTAGAATAATAATAAATTGAAGGAAAAATTTGAATGAAAACAAAGGGTTTTTGGCTTGCATTGGGCTGACCATGTGAGGTAATTGGGGAAAGTGGAGATTTGTTTTAATTTCTTGATGTCGGGTGTTAATGAATTGATGTTAAGGCCTAGGAAATTATAATTGTGGTAGAGTTCGGTTTTGTGCATGATACATATGTATGGAAGTTATGGATTTTTCAATTTGAATGAGAAATTGTTGAGTTGAATTGTGTTTTGTATTATTAGGTATTGAAATTAGCGTGCTTCATAAATGAATTCTAGAAATTATGACTAATTATGAATTTTATTAGAATTGACAAAATAGTTAGTTTAAAAGCAATTTAGGAAATTTAGTAAATTGTTTGGATAAGTTATGTTGTTTTGATTATTTGTATGCTTGATGGTGATTGTGAAAGGGGTTAGATTAAATTGGTATGTGAAGTGAAAAATTAAAGTATACATATTTAGAAAAATTTACATTTCGAGTTTAATGACTTGTGTCGATTTGAAGTTGTAATCATTTATGAATTTTGACATAAAATGAAAATATATATGTTTTTACATTTACATTTTGGGAAATATGAAATCAAATGTTCAATGCAAATTTGAAGTAGGGAATAACTGTATTGTAAATTGTGAAAAATTATGATGTGTTGAGTTTTAGATTTGTATAGTGTAAATATGAAATGCTTGAGTATGGATAAAAATTTCTATCATAAATATAAATTCATGTGTTGAATATTGGTATATTAATAAGGATATCTCATGTTGAAATTAGAAGAGGCATCTAAAGCTAAACCTTTAATTGAGGAAGCTTGTATGACAGGAGTACTAGATAAGTGCCCAACACCTCACTAATTTGGTTTTAAAAAATACTTTGTTAGAATTTTATTCACTTGCAATACGTGCTTGAAAAGGATGAAAAAAAATTGATATTATAAAATCAGTTGTTTTTAATTAATTAATATATATATATATATATATATTAAAGTAAGTTGTTTCGATAGAAACTATTTAATTAATATATGTATTAAAGCCAACTGTTTAGATGAAGGCTAATTATTTATAAGTTAAATTCAGCTATTTGAATAGGGACTTTATTAAATTGATTGAATGATTAAATTAGCTGATTGGACTGGGACTTAATTAACAGTTTGATTTTTAAAGTCAATCATTTGGATAAAGACTAAATAAATTAAAGTAATATTAGAGTCACTATTTGGATGGGGACATGATTTATTGAATATTAAAGTTATTTGTTTGGATGAGGAATTGGTTCATTGATTAATAAAGTTAGTTGTTTGGACAATGACTTGCTTACATAAATATTTAAATCGATTATTTAGACGGGGATGAATGTAAAACGTTAGATGGGTGTAATGATTGATGTTACAATATGAGATTTTAGTATTAAGATTGATGAAATTTTTTTTTTATTAAGAACAACTTTAATAATGGATAGATATTATGGAAATATGTGTCACCTCCCTTTTTTCGGGGATATGTATATATGTGTTTTGTATTTATTGATTGTTATATGCATTGCAGGTAGCTGGACAATGTTGACTCCATCGCTAGTTGCTATATTTTTTGTTTAAGTATATATGATGCAACCATATTATTCGATAGTTTTACCCATATCTACCTAATGTTTTGTCCATGTTATATATGTAAAATACCTTGATATTCTTTATTTTATGTTTTGAAGGCACTTTTGGATGAAAGATATAAAAAGGAGTAAATTGGAGGTAATTGACAGATTTGACGTTTAGTCGATGTTTTGTGCAGAGCGTGAGTTCTAGAGATCAATATGAAGTGATTCCAGTGGAACTAAAACGCTAACATCCATACCTTTCTGAAAATGTAATGCAAGAAAAATAAAAAGAGAAAGATCATGGAAATCACATCCTGCAAAGTCAAATCTCGCATTCTGCAAGTGTTGACCTTTGGCCATTCAAAATTTAATATCTGGAGCTACAGAACTCCAATTGATACATACTCAATTTGTTTGGATTCCTAACTCAATGACCTATCAACTCTCCAATTTCAGCCAAAAAAGATGTCATATGAGGGAGATATGATTTTTCAAAGAGGACAACTAAATTCTGCCAGCAAACAGGTTTCGTGAAGAAACGAGTCCAAATTACATTTCGAAGCATCTAAACCGATATCCAAGTTTTTATATCAGCAATTTAGCTCCTCTAAGTCAAAGCTTGAAGATTTCATGCAAAGCTATTTCTTCTTTTTAGGGAAAATAGTTATTGAAGTACTTAAATGTAAACTGCCAACTTAAGGAAAGACTATTTTGTAAAATAGAGACTAGGGTTTCTTAGCATATAAAAAGAAAGAGAGAAGGGGCTAGCAGCCAACAGAAAAGAGGGAGAGGAGAAGGAGGCAGCAACCAGCAGAGAATAAACACAAATTCTCTCCTTTACAAACCCAAAAAAGTCATGCTCTCTTCAATCTTGAGAAGTAGTTGTTCAATAGTTATGCAAGGCTAAGCTCTTTTCTTGGTTGCAAGGATGCAAAAACCTTCGGATTTCAAGAACCGTGAGATTTATCCTTCCTTTTATTTTAGTTTATGTTATGAATGAGTATGATTGTTTTCCTATGCATATTTCCTATGATTGTTGTTGATGATTGCTAGAGCGGACTCTAAGTTATTGTTGTGAACAATCTATTGCTAAGTTTAATATCAAAACCGTAGTTGTGATATATGAACTTGTGAAGTAACTAAGCTTGATAATTATAGCGGAACTACGTTATTAAACTTAGGGAGAACATTTGAACAAAGTGACACAAGTTGCGGACAGCTTGTATGTTAATCTTGATGAAATTATCTAGTTCTTAAAGCTACCATTAAATTGAATCATTAGTGCAGATACTTTGATTGATTGTTTGTTGGTTAGGATTAGTTATATCACAGATTCGTTAAAGTTAAGTGGAGTTGGATCTCGAAATAGAAAAAACTTTACGCAGGTTACGAAAGGAAGCTCGCCTCAACATCATGGATATTGCACGACAACAAACACTCAAGGAGCTTGCTGCTCCTAACGTGGAAAATCAACCATTGTGCATTAACATCGATAATAATGTAAACTTTGAGCTCAAATCTGGTTTTATACATTTGCTACCAACATTCAATGGTCTTGCAGGAGAAGATCCTCATACTCATCTCAAAGAGTTCCATATGGTTTGTGTTGGCATGAAACCGAATAGATTTGATGAAGAACAGGTTAAGTTGAAAGCTTTCCCTTTCTCTTTGAAGGGGACAATAAAGGCATGGCTTTTGTCTATTCTCCCAGGATCTATTGGAACTTGGAATGCCATGAAAAAGATTTTCCTTGAGAAGTATTTCCCAGCATCTCGAGTTGCCAACATAAGGAAAGAAATATGTGGGATTTGGCAATCTCATTGAGAGACTCTCTCCGAGTATTGGGAAAGATTTGAGCAACTATGCATTCAATGTCCTCATCATCAAATACTCGATCAACTGCTCATTCAATATTTCTATGAAGGATTGATGTCTATTGACCGTAGTATCATTGATGCTGCAAGTGGAGGCGCATTGGTGGATAAGACACCCGAGGCTGTACGCCAATTGATCTCAAACATGGCAGCCAATTCAAAACAGTTTGGCACTCGTAGAGACTTCTCCAACAAACAAGTAAATGAGGTAAGTATTTCTAACCTTGAAAATAAAGTTAATGATCTTACTTCTCTTGTGCGTTCTTTGGCTTGTGGAAATGTGCAACAGGTGAAAGTTTGTAGCATATGCTCCTTACAAGGACATACTTCGAATATGTGCCCAACAATGCAAGAAGATTACATTGAACAAGCTCATGCAATTGATGGAGCATTCAACGGATAGCCTAGTGTAAATATGATCCCTTTTCCAACACGTACAATCCTGGATGGAGAGATCATCCCAACTTACACTATGGCAACCCATCCCAACAAGGCAATCAAGGCCGACAGTTCCATCCCCATGGATTTCAGCCCTAACAGAATTATCAAGCAAGACAACCCCCTCCATTCACAAACTCCAATGTTATGGGGTCGTCATCCAATGATGATCTTCGTGAGATGATGAAAACTTTGGCTTTTAATACTGTTACCTTGCAACAAAATGTCATGTCTTTTTAACAGGAAACAAGGTCAAGTATTCACAACTTGGAAAAGCAAATGGGGCAAGTAGCTTCAAGTGTAGGGAAATTGGAAGCACAAATGAATGGAAAGTTGCCCTCCCAAGCATTAAATCCAAAAAAGAATGTTAGTGCAATCATGCTGCGAAGTGGGAAAGAACTTGAAGAGCAAAGGTCAAAACAAATTGAGATGGAGGAAGAAGAAGAGATAGAAACTGAATTTAGTACAAAGAAGGAACATCCTTCTCCTTCACAAATTGAAACCACGACTAACACTCTAAAGGTAAGTCCTCACTCAATGAATTCCAGTTTTAAAATAATTGCACCCTTTCCTATGAATTCTTCTAGGTCAAAGAAAGAAGACAAAGAAAAAGAGATTTTAGAGGTTTTCAAGAAAGTAGAACTCAACATTCCTTTACTTGATGCTATCAAGCAAATTCTCAAGTATGCAAAATTCTTGAAGGAGTTGTGTACTACCAAGAGAGCTTTCAAACTAAAAGATCATGAAACGGTAAGTATGGGTGAAGTTGTATTTGCCGTTGTTCAAAAGAATTTGCCTTTGAAACAAAAAGACCCAGGTGCATTTACTATCCCATGTGTTATTGGTAATGCTAGTTTTAAAAGAGCTTTATGCGATTTAGGTGCATCCATTAATGTTATGCCTAAACATGTTTATGATTCTCTTAGTCTAGAGCCTTTGAATAAAACTAGTATTGTAATACAACTTGCGGATCGTAGTTTTGTTTACCCACTTGGTGTGATAGAAGATATCCTAGTCAAGATTGATAGTTTGGTTATTCCATATGATTTTTATATTCTTGATATGGAGCATGATTCTTGTGATTCATCAACCAGCACTCCTATATTGTTTGGGAGACCATTCTTGAAAACTGCCAACACAAAGATTGATTGTGGAAAGGATACCTTGTCTATGGAGGTAGGAGATGAAAAAATTGAATTCAATTTTCATGATGCAATGAAATAACCTTATAGCAATGTTTATTCTATCACATGCTATGACCAAATTGATAAGTGTGTGCAGCAAGTTTATGATTTTGATTGCGAAGACAGATTAAGCATAGCTTTGAGCTATGGCTATGATTTCACCAAGATAGAAGAGATGGAAAGGCACGTGTGTTTTCCCCAAAACATGCACGAATCAGTATTAGCCTTACAAGCTTTGCAAACCGTTCCCCATGGTAATGTCTTTGTTGATTTAGTACTCTCACATAAAAAGCTTTTGCCATCTATTTTACAGGGCCCAGAGTTAGAATTAAAACCTTTGCCCAATAATTTGAAGTATGTATTCATTGGCAACAACAATACACTTCTCGTTATCATAGCAAAAGGTTTGACAAGTATGCAAGAGGAAAAACTTGTAAAGTTGTTGTGTGATCACAAGACGACCATTGGATGGACTTTAACCGACATCAAGGGCATTAGTCCCTCAATGTGTTTGCATCACATACTATTGAAGGACAACGTAAAACCAACAAGGGAAATGCAAAGGAGGTTGAACCCGCCTATGATGGAGGTAGTGAAAGCTAAAATGTTGAAACTGTTAGATGCAGGAGTCATTTACCCCATCACTGACAGTAAATGGGTCGCGCCAATCCATGTGGTGCCCAAAAAGACCGGAATCACGTTGGTGAAAAAAAAAATGATGAGCTCATTCTTACTCGCATCTCGAGTGGATGGAGAATGTGTATTGATTACAAAAAGCTAAATCTTGCTACACGCAAAGATCATTTTCCATTACCATTCATGGATCAAATGCTTAAACGCTTAGCAGGTAAGTCTTTTTATTGCTTTCTTGATGGATATAGTGGATACAATCAGATTGTTTTTAATCCCGAGGATCAAGAAAAGACTACATTTACATGTCCATTTGGTACATATGCCTATAGGAGAATGCCTTTTGGTCTCTGTAATGCACCTGTAACTTTTCAAAGATGTATGATGAGTATTTTTTCTGACTATGTTGAAAGAATAATTGAGGTTTTCATGGATGATTTCACGGTGTATGGTGATTCTTTTGATAAATATCTAGAAAATTTATCTTTGATCTTGAAAAGGTGCATTGAAACTAACCTTGTCTTAAACTATGAAAAGTGTTATTTTATGGTAGAACAAGGAATAGTTCTTGGGCATGTTGTGTCTTCACATGGATTAGAGGTTGATAAAGCTAAAATAGACGTTATTTCATCATTGCCTTACCCCTCCTGCATGAGGGAAATTCATTCTTTTCTTGGCCATGCAGGTTTCTATCGACGCTTTATCAAAGATTTCTCAAAGATTACAGCACCCTTGTGCAAACTATTAGCCAAAGAAGTGGATTTTATGTTTGATCAAGCATGTAAAGATGCCCATGATGATCTTAAGAGGCGTGTCACATCTGCCCCTATCATCCAACCACCAAATTGGGATAAGCCTTTTGAGATAATTTGTGATGCAAGTGACTATGCGGTAGGGGTTGTCCTTGGGCAAAGAATAGGGAAGAATTTGCATGTTATCGCCTATGCTTCCTGCATGTTGGACGGAGCACAATGCAATTACCATACAACTGAAAAGGAATTTTTTGCAGTGGTGTTTGCTTTTGAAAAATTCAGGTCATATCTACTTGGTATAAAAGTCATTGTTTTTACTGACCATGCAGCTCTCAGGTATCTTTTGAAGAAGAAGGAGTCCAAACCAAGACTGATTAGGTGGATCTTGCTTTTACAAGAATTCGATCTTGAGATTAGAGATAAAAAAGGTGCTGAAAACCATGTGGCTGATCACTTGAGCCGACTGAGGACCAAGGATATACAGATCGAAACAATAAGAGAGACATTCCCCGATGAGCAGTTATATATGTTGCACTCCTCTACAAGACCATGGTCTGTTGATTTGGTAAACTATTTAGTCACCAAAGAATTCCCTCCAGGTTTGTCTAAACCCCAAAAAGATAAGTTACGAGCTGACGCTAAATATTATTTTTATGACGGTCCTTACCTTTGGAAATTTTGTGCGGATCAAGTAGTTAGGAGGTGTGTACCACAAGATGAATTTCATTCCATTCTCACTTTTTGTCATTGTCATTCTTGTGGTGGGCATTTTGGAGCAAAAAGAATAGCCCACAAGGTACTTGAAAGTGGTTTATATTGGCCTTCTATTTTTAAAGATGCATATCACTTCTACAAATCATGTGAAAAATACCAAAGATCAGGTAATATCACTCATAAGAATCAAATGCCTTTAACAAATATTCTTGTAAGTGAAATTTTTGATGTTTGGGGTATTGACTTTATGGGTCCATTTCCTTCTTCATTTGCCAATCTTTATATTCTTCTTGCTGTTGATTATGTGTCCAAATGGATTGAGGCGAAAGCCACACGAACTAACGATGCTAAAGTTGTTTTAGATTTTGTCAGGACTCACATATTTGACAGGTTTGGAATCCCTAAAGCTATCATTAGTGATCGTGGCACTCATTTCTGCAATCGTTCCATGGAAGCATTGCTACGCAAATATCATGTGACTCATCAAACTTCCACAGCATATCATCCTCAAACAAATGGCCAAGCTGAAATTTCAAATCGAGAAATCAAGTCCATTTTGGAGAAAACAGTTAAACCTAATCGACGAGATTGGAGTCTACGTTTTGGAGATGCACTTTGGGCTTATCGGACTGCTTATAAATCACCTATAGGAATGTCACCTTATAGAATGATTTATGGGAAAGCATGTCATCTACCGGTTGAGCTTGAACACAAAGCTTTTTGGGCCATTAAACAATGTAACTTGGATTATGATGCTGCTAGGATTGCAAGAAAACTACTACTGCAAGAGTTGGAAGAAATTTGAAATGATGCTTACGAGAATGCAAGGATTTACAAAGAAAAGACTAAGAATCTTCATGAACGAATGCTTACAAGAAAAGAGTTTCATGTTGGAGACAAAGTCCTTCTTTATCATTCGCGTTTGAAACTTTTTCCTGGAAAATTGCGCTCTCGTTGGATTGGACCCTTTGTTGTTTCTAATGTTTTTCCTTATGGTGCAGTTGAAATTACAAGTTTAGAAACCAACAAAGTACTCAAGGTCAATGGGTATCATTTGAAACCTTTCTATGAAGGTTGGACGGCAAAACTCACCGCTTCTGTAGAGTTAGCTGAACCAATCTATGAAGAATGAGCATGCCACATGTCAAGCCAATGACATAAAACAAAAGTGCTTACTAGGAGGCAACCTAGCACAAAAAGAAAAAAAATCAGATTTGCTTTCTTTTTCCTTATCTTCTATTTTTTTGCATTTTAATTTATTTTCTATCATTCTCTTATGTTCCTTTGCTTTTATTTCAACATTGAAGACAATGTTGTGTTTTAAGTGTGGGGGTATTGGGAGAATTTTAGTTTTCTTTGTTGTTCTTTAAAAAACAAAATTGTGTTTGATCTTTTTAACTCCCATTGGGTTTTGAGAATATGAGTATTATGTATGAGAATTAATTGAGATAGATGAAAATATAAATCAAATGAAGGAATATGCATGCAAATTTTAAGGTTTAACTAGTTTAGGGATTGACTTTGAGAATATGCCATGTTGACTTTATAGTGTTATATCAATGCAAGCTTTTGAGCCTTCAACATTATATTCTTTGATTGTGCATTCTTTCAATGATATGTATCTCTAGAACTTGCTTCATATCTTGTTGAGATTACATTCGCATTACATATATACATGAAGATGATAAAGGCATTAGAAATTTTAACCACTTGAGCCAAAAAGCCAACTTAAAGCATATTATCCTTAGTGAGCCCCTTTTGAGCTTGTTTATCTTTTATTTTCTTTATCCATGTATAAGCCTTAACTTTTTATATGTTTTCCTTTTCCCCTGGCCAAGGATTAGTAGAGCATATATTTGTGATATCTCATGGAATTATGGTTGAAAATTATATGAAAAGGAAAAAGAAGTGATGCTTAATGAAAAGATAGGCAAAGTTGCCAAAGGTAAAAAAACAAACAAAAAAAAAGAGAAAAAAAGGAAAAAAAAAGAGAAAAAAAAAAGAAAAAAAAGTGTTCCTTTATGTTCTTAAGTTTTATGTTGAAAAAGCTTGAAATCAAAAGAAGTTAAGCATTGGTGATTAAAGATGAAAATTTTATGTGCTTTGATGGAATATCTTGTTTGAAATATCATTTTTTTCAGAATGCTCTACTTTTTTTGGTTTGAACCTTTTCTTTTACTCTCTTTTACCTCACCTTAACCTTAGCCGCATTACAACCGGAAAATAAGACCTTTTGATGCATGCATTGCTTGTAAATATGTTAGTAATGGAGATGAGATTGAAGAGCAAGCATATTTTAGAACATATTCATTGATTGAATTTGAGAGATTTAAACACATAAGCCCTAAATACATGAGTGTTGGAGTGTATATCAATGAGAGGACCTATCACTTTGGCATGACATAGATTTCATTTAAATCCCGACGATTAATTGAGTTTTGAAGTTTGCATGTAAATAAATTCATGAAAATTTATACCCTTTATCCTTCTTGATTGTATTCTTGTATACAATGCATATATTCTTGGATATTGATGGGAGATTAAGAGATTGG
Source organism: Populus deltoides (assembly GCA_015852605.2). NCBI lineage: Eukaryota > Viridiplantae > Streptophyta > Magnoliopsida > Malpighiales > Salicaceae > Populus > Populus deltoides. Next base: position 20,195,946 of record CM027571.2, on the reverse strand, counting down.
TTATAATTAACTTCAATTTAATTTTACCTATACTTTCTCGAGGACGAGCAAGAGCTAAGTGTGAGGGTATTTGATGTAACCATATTATTCGATAGTTTTACCCACATCTACCTAATGTTTTGTCCATGTTATATATATAAAATGCCTTGATGTTCTTTGTTTTATGTTTTGAAGGCACTTTTGGATAAAAGATGTAAAAAGGAGTAAATTGGAGGTAATTGGCAGATTTGACGTTCAGTCGATGTTTTGTGCAGAGTATGAGTTCTAGAGATCGAAATGAAGTGATTCCAGTGGCAATAAAAAGCTAACATCTATAACATTATGCAAATGTAATGCAAGAAAAATAAAAAGAGAAAGATCATGGAAATCACATCCTGCAAAGTCAAATCTCGTATTCTGCTAGTGTTGACCTTGATGCAAACTTAATTTGTTTGGATTCCTAACTCAATGACCTATCAACGCTCCAACTCTCAGCCAAAAAATATGTCATATGAGGGAGATATGGTTTTTCAAAGAGTCCAAATTACATTCCAAAGCATCTAAACCGATATCCAAGTTTTTATATCAGCTATTTAGCTCCTCTAAGTCAGATCTTGAAGGTTTCATGCAAGGCTATTTCTCCTTTTTAGGAAAAATAGTTATTGAAGTAATTAAATGTAAACTGTCAACTTAAGGAAGGACTATTTTGTAAAATAGAGACTAGGGTTTCTTAGCATATAAAAAGAAAGAGAGAAGGGGCTAGCAGCCAACAGAGAAGAGGGAAAGCAGAAGGAGGCAACAACCAGCAAAGAATAAACATAAATTCTCTCCTCTATAAACCCAAAAAAATCATGCTCTCTTCAATCTTGAGCAGTAGTGCAATAGTTATGCAAGGTTAAGCTCTTTTCTTGGTTGCAAAGATGCAAAAACCTTCGGATTTCAAGAACCGTGAGATTTATTCTTCCTTCTATTTTTAGTTTATGTTATGAATGAGTATGATTGTTTTCCTATGCATATTTCCTATGATTGTTGTTGATGATTGCTAGAGCAGACTCTAAGTTATTGTTGTGAACAATCTATTGCTAAGTTTAATATCAAAACCGTAGTTGTGATATATGAACTTGTGAAGTAACTAAGCTTGATAATTATGGCGGAACTACGTTATTAAACTTAGGGAGAACATTTGAACAAAGTGACACAAGTTGCGGACAGCTTGTATGTTAATCTTGATGAAATTATCTAGTTCTTAAAGCTACCATTAAATTGAATCATTAGTGCGGATACTTTGATTGATTGTTTGTTGGTTAGGATTAGTTATACGGCGGATCCGTTAATTAATCAATGTTAAGAAAAGATAAAATTTTAGAACATAAACTGCAATTTTCGTTTCAAGGATCGGTTCTAATTTCCGTAGGTGGATGTGTGCTTGCGACCAAGATTTGTTTTCTTGATAAGTTTCGGTTTTAATTGATTTTGTTTGCTAGTTTAATTGCTGTTATAGTTTAGATAATCACAAACCAAATCCCCCCAATTACATAACGTACAACATAAAAATCTGACTTGAAACTTCCTCGTGGGATGGACCCCTTGCTTGCTCTATACTATCTTGTGTGTTTTAAGCTAGGATAATTAATTTGTGCGAACACGACATCGCAACAATATATTATATGCAATAACATAAACATCATTTTTTCATGATGTAAAACTCATATAATTATTTTAGGGTACTTTAGTAATTGTAACAAATTATGCCATGTGTGTAAAATATTAGGGAATTATGGAATTGTTATAAATGGTTTAAGACTATCTTGTGTAATCACTAAATGGATGAAAATTTTATTAACTAGTGGTATGCTTGAGGCTACCTGAGATACGATGAACAATTGTGTGGAATTGATTTCACGTAGGAAATTAAGCAAGATAAAATTTTGTGTAGGGCTTTATACAGAGAAAACTCTATTGAAATTTTGTTAAAATAAGGTAAACTCACTTTAATTAAATTTCACCTCAAAGTATGTGAAAATATGTATGAAAAAGATTTATGAATGTTATGATGCATAATAAGAGGGGACTCGATGATAAATATATAAAGACTACTTGCTAACGAAAAAACGTTATCTTGTAGTTTTTTCAAGGCTTTTGGTTGTGATTTAGTAGACTCGTGAAATTAAAAAGAGTTCTACTAACAAATAATAAATGTATATTACAAAATGATTCATACTAGAAAGGAAACTCGGACCAATCCCACTTCTATTTAGAGTAGAAGTCGATTTATTGATAGTGGAGATGATTATATAAGAGATACCCCTTAGGAGATACTGCATCCCATTCACTGGTTGTGCCAATTCAGTATAGAAGGAGTTATCTATCATTAGAGATGTCTCTTTATCACTGCTATTAGGGATGCCATCATTTAATGCATCTAACAGGCTGGGACAGTCCAGTAGAACCTTTCTATGGTGCCACATGTGGCATCTATGTCACATTAGGATCATACATGCTTGGAATAGATTATGAGGGCTATAATGTCAAGTTTGATCGGGGTAGTAGGTGTTACGGATATAGTTAGTGCCCCTACCCTACCGCATTAGGTGAAGAGCATGAGAGAGAGGAGGAGGGTATTATGAGGTAGAAAGATGCTAAAGTAGCTAGACATTAGCTCTAGAAAGTGGAAGAGTCTCTCATATAGATTCCAATGCCAAATGAAATGCCAGCAGATTGTGTGGCGCAATTACTTTCAAATTGTGTACATTCATGGTGGGCGATTATGATGGAGGTAAAAACTACAAATTTGTTATCTTGGATAGATTTTTGGGCAGAGTTTAAAACTAGGTATTACTACATACAACATAAGAGAAGTACGGAGCATGGGTTTATTGCTCTTAAATAAGGGAGCATGATAGTACTAGAGTATGAGAGAAAATTTCAAGATCTCTTGATCTTTGCTTCTACTTAGTTATCCAATGAGTAGCACCAGATTGAGAGGTTTAAGTATAGGTTTAGACAGGAGCTTAGAAAAGGGTTAGTCACTTTTTAGCCAAGGACATTACAGGTGCTAGTAGAGGTTGCCCTGTCCTTAGAGGTTGTATTAGATGAAGAGCAACAAAAGGTGGATGGATTGTGTTATTACTCACTTTTGACCCCATAACAAATCAAGAAAAAAAAATAAAAAATAGAAAAAGAAAATTCAAAATACAAGAGGATATACATGAAGAAATCTTAGAAGACTACCCAATTTGGTGGTGAAGGATCAAAATGACAAGAGCAAAATTTTAAATGACCAAAATGTATAAGATTGACAACAAAATTCTAATTGACAAAGGGCCCCATCGGTGAAAATATTTTTATTGGGGTAAAAGAACTACAAATATAGATAGGTAAGGACTTAATAAGAATTTTAAAAGGCTTAATTAATCTTATTGAGGACTTAATTGCAGGGAAAATCAGTTTTTGGAGTCAATTTGAGTATTAATTGGAATAAATTAAAGTTTGGGGATTTAATTGGTTTTTTGGAAGGTTTAATTGGATGAATCAGGGGCTTAATTGTAATAATATTAAATTTTGATGGATAATTAGAGACTTTATTGAAGAAATCAAATACCAAGGACCAAACTGAAAAAATACATGTGATTGTAGGGACTGAAATTGACTAAATAAGGGGCCAAATTGAAGAAAATTAAAAGTTTGATGGTTAATTAAGGGTTTAAGTGCACAAACCAGAAACCATGGACCAAGATGAAAATGACGTTGAACTTTAGGGCTAATGATTGAGTTTGACAGGGGTGAAATTGCATGAAATTAAGAGTTTGAAAGCAATTATGGGTGTAATTAAAAGAAATTGGATGAATAAGGATTAAAGTGAAATTTCTTAAATTGAAAATTAAAAACTCTAATTTCTAGGGTTTAACCTAGACAATGCTTCGTTTAACCATTGTTTAGCTTTTTTTTATATAGTTTTGGTTGATCAAGTAGACACCTTCAGGCGAATGAATATGGCATCTCCAACCACCTCTATGATTGTAACCATCATCATTCAACTGAAAAACCCTCTCTACAAAGATCAGCTACTCCTATCAAATGTTTACATCATATTTTCTTCAACAAACTCAACAACATCTTATTTTTAGTTAGCCATCACTATATTTTTAGATTCTTAGCTGATCAAGTTGGCATCTTTAAATAAATGAATGTGAATCTACAAACCTCTAAATTGAGCAAGAATGGATCCAATCAAAAGGTATGCTTCTCTTCTACCAAGTTCAACTGGTATCTAATGACGTTCACATTATAGTTGCTCCAGCGAAGCCTTGAAATTGGTTAACTCGGTCAGTCTTGACTAAGATAACTATTTGTTCAAAACCACTCAACTTTTTTGTGTGTTCACGCTTAAAAATTCATAGAGAGTTCTTATCAAGGGTCATAAATCGTTCATCTAAAATTATAATGTGAGGGACGTATGCCTTTATCTCCAAGCAAAAGAAAACCACCTAGGCAAATTCATTAGAAAACCACCATCTCAAAACCATTGAAGGATAGTGGTTCCAGCTGTTAACATTTGTCCATAAACCTCTCATTTTGATCAAAGGACTAAGCTTTGATTAGTCTATGTTTAAATCCATCAAGAACCCTTGCAGATCCTATAAATATCCCCTGTAAAATAAAAAAAAATAAAAAGAGAGAGGAGAAACACATTGTGAAAAGATCCTAGTGTGAAGGTTCAAAAGCCTAACATAGAAAAAAATAGTGAAAGGGGGAAAATGAAAGAAAAGAGAAGGAAAACAATAGTTCATAGCCAGTAAGCTTGGAGAAGGTATAACCATGTAAAAGTTCAAAGGTGGAGTCCGTGTGGCTTACCTTTTCATGTTTTTTAAATGTTTAAACCTCTTTTGATATGGTTTGAGCTTATCTTGCATTTTTTGTTTGATTTTGGTGCTAGAATAATTTGATGTTTTTTGATAGAAGTTTTATTTTAAAAAAATATATTTTTAGATTGCTCAAGCTTTTGTTATGATAGTTTGTTTTAGTTTTAGTCAATAATGTGTTAGAGAGGCTTGCACTAAAGACATGATTCTTGGTTTTGATGCTAGTTTGATTCTGTGTTTTTAGCCCAATAGCATGTTGATGATGTATTTGAAGTATTTTGATTGATGTTTGAATCTATTTTGTAATAAAAAAAATAAGTTGCTTTTGTTTGTGAGTTAAAGATTTTGAAAGCAAATTGATCAATTTGATGTCTTTTAGTGTAAGTTCATGGCTGATACAAGTATGTTTTGGCATATAGTTGTTAAAAATATAAAGTTTTGAATTCAAATAGTATGAATATGTTTATTGTTTAGCTTTGGTAGTTTTGAACTTTGAAACTTCATGCATGTTTTTATTGATTTGATGTTACTTGTTAGTACTTTGGATTCAATTATGCTTAGTATTGGTAATGTGGTTTGTGATAACTAAAAAGAACATGTTCAGAAACCTAAGAGGCTAGTTCTAGGTTTAATAATAAGCTTAGAATTTCTAGGTTGTTGGGTTCGGTTTCTTCATGTTCTTGGAAAGAACATTGCCTTAGCCCAATAATTTGGACCAGCTTTGGTCCAATTCTTTGCACTAAACCATTTAGGCAACTAGACTAGTAGATTATTTAAAGTTAATTTGCATCAATAATAAGTTTATAGAGGGGTTAATCCTAGATTTTTGGTTTTGAACTAAACCTATTTTGACAAAATAGTGTTGATTATTTGATAACCGAAGTGAAAAAATGCTGAATTATGAATCCTTGTATGACTTCAAATTAAACCCTGCTCTTGATTGCGTGAAAACTTGTCTGGATTGAGATTTATGTATTGTTGGGTTCTTGATGAATGTTATTCGTGTTCTTCATAATTTCAATGTTTGGTTTGTTTTTTAGTGAAACTTTTTATGTTTTGTGTGAATTTTCAACTTTGATTTTGTTTCAGTTTAAACCTTTGTTTTGGTTTAGTTTTTGGGTCAAACCTTGGTTTTTAGTTCGGTTCATAGTTGAATGAGTGACTTTGGGTCAACCCGTTTGGTTTTTTTATGGGTTAAGTACTTAAAGCTTTGTTTGTTTGGACAACTTTTTGTTAAGGATTCTTTTTGGTCTAAGATGGTGTTTGACAAACACACCCTTAAGTCTATTTTGATAGTTTTCTAGGAAAAAAAGACGGTTTTGTCAAACATGGCCTTACAAAAATAAATAATAAAAAACCAAAAAATAATTTTTTCTTATTGCATACGACCTAATCCTTACAAAAAATTACATTTTATTTATAAAAAGAAAAGAAATATGTTTTTTAGCATTGTTTTGGAAATATCCTTTTTTTTTTGTGGAATTTACAATAAGTTTGTAAAATTCCTTAAAGATTTGGCTAATATTTCAATAACCCTAAAAATTTTAATTTCCAAAACATCATGATAGATCCATGAGAAAGTAGTAATAGAAAGATGCATATTGGTGAGGATGTGTGCAAAGAGAAAATGAAGTTTCACTTTTATATACATTGAAAAGTTCCAAATACCTCGACTATACTTTTGTTTAAATTTGTTGGACTATAAGGAAAAGATAGTTGCAACAATAAAATTGATTGGCATACAAAGTGTCAAATATTAGGGATTGTTGACCAATCCTCTATGTGCCATACTAATTAGAAGTGAGCGAAAAAGCTGAAAAAACCGAGAAAACTAAAAAAAATTAACCGAAAAAACAAAATCGTCAAAAAACCTGATTAAATCGATTATAATATTTAGGAAAATATCTAGTTCTGTTTGGTTTTTGGTTTTGTATTGCTTGAACTAGGTAAACCGAATTGAACCGAACCTGTTAGGTTTAGGGAAAAAAAAAAAGGCTACAAAGCTTTCTAGTTTCTACAATAAGGCATTAAGACTTAATAGTTAACCCTAGCAGAGTAACCTCGTCCTCGTTCAGTCGTTCTCACTTCTCACAGCCGCCCCCTCCTTCAAGCCTCAGTCGTTCTCACAGCTGCCCCCTCCCTCAGGCCTTAATCCTCGTTCGCACAGTCCTTGGTTCTCAATCCTAGTTCGCACAACTGCCCCCTCCCTTTGACATATGCTTTGTGATTCTATTGTTGCCTCAATTATTGTTCAGCTTTTTGTTGATTTTGTTTCATCATTGGGTTTAGGATATAGGAAATTGGTTGTTGGACTTGCTGATTATTTTGCTTTATAACAATTCATTAGTGATTCAGGATTACTTTGAAGTTTTCCTTGTGAAAAGAAAAGGCATTATGATTCAATGGATCTAAAATGCTCCTCATATCTGTGTATGCTTGTGCATGTTCATGTGCTCTTTTAGTTTTCCCAGCAGTTGGGATCGGGAAAAAACCAACCGAAAAAACATATAGGTTTTTTCAGTTTTGGGCATAAAAAACCGAACTAAAACCGAAACCGGTCGGTTAAACCGACCAGTTTCGGTTCGGTTTTGTTTTGTTTTTTTTTGGCTTGGTTGTTTTTTATGGGTAAAAACCGAACTGAACCAAAAATGATCACCTCTAATACTAATCAACAAATATAACTTGTTTAGATGAGTAAGGACAAACACATAGAAAAATAATTTAGATTCCATGCACCAATCTTAAAGTACTTCTAAGTAAGTATTACATTTGAATGTAGAGTACTAGAGAGTATTGGATTGGTAAGGCTTTGAGAAAGAGGTGAGTTATCAGAACTTTTGAGACTATTTGGTACCTCAAAGAAACCTTTATTTTCAGCATCTAGATCTAATATTTTTACATCAAATTTGAACTTTTTATTTCAAGGTGATAGTTTCTTTGAAATAGAAGCATTCTCATTAACTTATTTCAAAATCAAAGACTTGTCTTTTGTATTCTCCTCTTTTAAATCAACTCATAGATGATACGAATCCTCAAAAACCTTTCCCATGATCTCAAATAGTGCTTTAACAATTGATAATAGAGAACCCTCTATAACAAAAAGTATTTAAATCAACTAATTAAACCTTGAAACGACTAGATAACAATATGACAAACCTCTTTTCAAATATACAATTTATAGGACTCAAAGCCCTAACCCATCGTCACTAAGTCCCTTCATCGAAACATGATATTGGATGCCAAGTTGTAATTTAAATAAATAATTAATTGAATAATACATGTTTGGTGGTGAGTAATAATTGGTTTGGTTAAGGGTACAAGACGATATAAGATATAAAAATAAGGTATGGTTCACAAAGATGATTCGAACATCTTTACATAGAATAGACTATTTCTAGAATTTCTATTTCCTTTTTAATTTTTCTTGGAAGGAACAAGGACATTAATTTAACCTAATATGTCCAATTACAAATATTAAATTATAATTTAACCTAAACATGATTTAAGAAAAAACTTATTAAACTAAACAAACAATGCATAGGGAAGACCTTTTAAAAGCAAAAGTGTTTGTCCTAATAATGATTAAGATGGTTGTTTTGGTGGTGGTTGCTCGTTAATAGGTCTTATTTGGAAAAGGGTTATTAAGAGTTGGTTAGTTTTTTATTTTTTTTGTTTTTGATGAAGATGGTAAATGGGGCTAGGAGATCATGAAAGGTTGTGATTGTTTAAGGAATTGTGAGTTGCGGGGAGAAAAAGAGAGAAAGTTGAATAAAATTGTTGATTTTTTTTTTCTGGAGTTTCTCATATGGACATAAACAAATGAAATGATGCAGTATTTAGTTAATGAAAATAAATTATAACTTATAAAATACCACTAATTACATGTTGAGTATTATAAAATTTCTCATTCGATCATCACTAATGGTTTTACATTATCCTTTAATTCAGTCCAATCACAATCATTGTCACGCAAAGAATTACAATATAGAAGTTTATGTTTTTATGGATGTGAATAAGGATACTTTTGTCAGGTAAAGTGTTTGGATAAAAAAAATATTATTTTTAATATGACCCATAAAAGAAATATTACATTACATTACAAAAAAAGAAAACAAAACTAAAAGGGATTGTGATTCATCTAGTGCAATAAGCTTTTTCTTTCTTTTTCATTTCTTATAGGAGATGTGGAGGCATGTTTGTCATGCTTATTTCCTTTCTTTTTAAACAACTTTTCTCTGCTCCTGACAACCAATAAGAGGAAAAGAAAATGGAAAGAAGAGAGCAAGATACAATGAAAAGAAGGGAAGGGGTGTAACATCCCCCATTTCTAGGATAAAACCACAATCTCATGTCAATAGAAAAACAGAGTAGTTAAATTTTTTTTTTATATACATATTCATGGTCTTCGTATTAACATCTACTAGAATTTCGACAGAGTCCCCCCTATACCAGAAGGTCCCAAGTTACCGACATGTAACCTGTTTACACTTCTAACAATTTGCACCTCATGACTTAATTCCCGACCCAATCATCATAGGTTTCAATTCCACAATTATACTCACACCTATCAACCATAATATTTATGATATGCATTATATAACAAAAATATCATTATGGATGGATAATTTAAATAAATATAAATACATAGACATGAAATATGGTTATATAAACTACAACGTTAAATTCATCCAATCAAGTTTAAACATTTATTATACAAATTAAGTTATACAACCATTTTCATGTTTACAAAAGACAAGGGTATACTCCCTAGGACCTAGACTTCAAAAAGGAAACATAAGCTAGGATTCTACTCCTGTCGTGCATGTGATGATCCTAAAACAAAATATATATTATTGCAAGGTGAAATATTTCCATAAATATAACAATATGAATATCTAATAATTTCAACAGTGTAACATGCATTCATATTTCATTTACTTCTCCCTTCTAGTTTTTTTTTTTAATTTAAAAACCTCTTCCTTATTCAAACTATTAATAACCGTTCCCTCTGCCACTATCAACCTTCATTCCGGACTTTATAAGATCAACGTGATTACTTTTGCTTATCACATTACCGATACCAATTTCACTGGTATTATCATCACCACCCCATAGAAGTCGATATAAGGCAATCCCTTTACCCGAAATCCTAACATACACTAAATGTATGCTGGCCATTCCATGGTGATCCCCTTACCCGGGATCCTAACATACACTGAATGTATGTTAGCCAACACGTGGAGATCCCCTTACCCGGGATCCTAACATACACTAAATGTATGTTAGTCCATTCGTGACTGATTAGTACTTAAAAGTGCATTTTTATCAAGGTTTTATATCATCATTTTGCACTTGAAGTATCAATAACTCCTTAACTAGAGCATGTTTTATAATAACAGATCTGATAATATAAGATAGCTTTAATTTATGGTAAATGTTTATTTTAAATGCAGGCATATCTCACAATTCAAAGGATTGATTGATGTGATTAACTATTGAAAGTGAAAGGACAAAGAAACGGCTAAGATTAGAAAGGAGATACCGATTCAATTCAAAATTGGAACACTGTTCAGTTATTGGGTCATATCTGGAGCTGTAGATCTTGGATTTCAGCTTAATTTATATGGATGGAAAGCTAAGAAATAGGCCTACAATGTTCATGAATAGTGTAAGACCCAAATCTGCCGTTTTCAAATTCAAAGTTTGGCCACAAAAGAGAAGTCAGAATCTATCCTGTAATCCAGCCCAAACACTGCTTAGAATTTTACCCATATCTGGAGTTCTAGAAGGCCAAATGACGTGAAATTTGGTGGGTGGAAGGAAAAGACAATTTCCAACAACTTTCATGAAGAATATTTTCTCAAATTCAGATGGTAACATTGACATTTCATCCAGACAAGAGCTTGAGGTCTATCAACCACGTCCACCAACAGCACTACTCAGTATTTTAGCCATATCTCGAGCTCTAGTGATCCAAATGCTCTGCAATTTTATGGGTGACAAGATAAGATGATTTTCAACAACTTTCATGAGGAACACTTTGCCAAATTCTGAATGGAGCAATGTCATTTCATCCAGCCAAAGTGCTTGAGTGCTGCTGTCCACCAAGTCCACTAAATCAATAGTTGGCCACTACATCAATAATCAATTACCAAATGAATAGTTCTGAATTTTAGCCTATAAAAGGAGGCATTTGCCATTCATTTAGGAAGCTTGGTTCTAAGATCAAGATCATGTTCTTGCTCTCTCTTTATTGTTGTAATGCTTAAGTTTTATTTTCATTAATCTCTTGTTCATGCTTTTCATTTCCTTTACTATACTTAGTTAACTTATATCATGTTTATGTTCTTATATTGTTTATTTATGTTTTTCTTCTTTATAATGTCTAGCTAAGTTAATTATGTCAAGGTGACAAGGTTTCACTAATGGTGTTAGAATAAGTATAATATGAACTCAACATGGACTTCAATGCTTAAATCCTAAACAAGTTTGCTATTAACATGTCTTATCATTTTTATCTTATTAATCCTTAATACCTTGCTTGTTAAATGGTTAATCTAGATTTGTGTTGTATAACACTTGGTACATCAAATACTTGATCCTTCATAGTTTTCGGCCGACATCGTTATTATGAGAGGAACTTGATTTGTTGTCAACATAAGTTAGCATCATAAATGCTTGATAAAATTTATAAGTATGGTGTTACGTAAATAAGATGATTAATATGATTATGTTGATAATTTATAAAGAGTTTATACTTTACTTATCTCTAATACTATTAGTGAACCCTCTAACCTTGACATTTGTTTTTATCATTTTTTAATCTTTACATTAATCTTCCATCTCAAAGTTCTCATTAATTTCTTCCTCTTCTTCTTCATTATTATTAGTACTACTACTACTACTACTACTACTACTACTACTAATATTGCTATTATTATTATTATTATTATTATTATTATTATTATTATTATTATTATTATTCTTGTTATATTTTATGCACTTTAAGTATGCTCTGTGTTTGATCAAGGATCCCGACATTGTTGGTCTTACCTTGTTCATTCGCATCGAAATCTATTTATATTATATAATATATCTCTTTGATCTTTTCATAAACTCAGTATATAGGCTGGAAACCTGTGACCCGATCTTTGAGATCATTCTCAGGTATAACAACGCCACGTCTTGAGTATTATTATTATTACTATTAATATTAATATTAATATTAATATTAATATTACTATTACTATTATTGTTGTTATTATTGTTGTTGTTGTTGTTTTGTTAATTATAATTTATACAATTAACCTCTCGTGGTTCGACCCCGGTCTTGCCGGTTATTTATTCTTGTGACACTCCGCACTTGGGATAAGACATCAACTCTTTGATCGTGTCAAGTTTTTGGGCGCCGTTCTTGGGAGGTAAATTCTTGTATAAATTATAATATTTATTTTATTTTTTATTTTTCACTTTTCTTGTATCTAACTTTTGTATCTTTTGTTTTGTTTCTTTTTCTCTTGTTTTCTTCTTCCTTCTATTCTCTTTCTACACGTGCATGAGAGTTTGGTCACGTACATTAAGTGGTAGACTTTGTAGGGTATCCTCATTGTTTTCAGAAAATATGGCTGAAGAAGATAACCAATCACTTCATAATGAGAATAATGAGAATAATCGAGTTAGAACACTAAGAGACCACATGAATCCAACAAGAACAAGTGCACCCTCATGTATAGTTTTTTCTCCTGATGCATCTCACTTTAATTTTAAGCCAGGCATTATTCAACTTTTACCTTCTTTTCATGGCTTAGATCTAGAAAATCCATACTTGCATTTACGAGAATTTGAAGAAGTCTGTAATACCTATAATGACTTAAATTGTAGCATGAACACCATCAGATTAAAGCTTTTTTTCTTTTTCATTAAAAGATAAAGCTAAAACATGGCTACAGAATCTTAGGTCAGGATCCATTCGTGCTTGGGATGAAATGCAACAACAATTTTTAAAGAAGTTTTTTTCATCTCACAGAACAAACTCTTTCAAAAGACAAATTACCACTTTCACTCAAAAACCAGGAGAAACATTTTATCAATGTTGGGATAGGTATCGAGATTTGCTTAATACTTGCCCTTATCATGGTCTTGAAACATGGAGATTGGTTTCACATTTTTATGAAGGATTAACACCTACAGATAGGCAAATGGTGGAATTGATGTGTAACGGAACTTTTGAAAATAAAGACCCTGATGAAGCAATGGAGTACCTAGACTTGCTAGCCGAAAATGCTCAAAATTGGGACACTACAGGCAGTTATGAGGCACCAGGTAAAACTCAACCTCATACATCTAGTGGAGGTATGTACAACCTTAGGGAAGATCATGACCTCCAAGCTAAATTTGCATCTTTAGCTAGAAAAGTCAAGGCACTTGAATTTAAAAAGAATGGTCAATTAAAATCTGTTCAAGACATCGTGTGTCAAATCTGTGAAACGAATGAACATGCAACCAATGACTGTCCAACTTTGCCTTCTTTCAAGGAATGCCTCCATGAACAAGCCTATGTTTTAAACAGTTTCCAAAGGCCCAGTCATAACCCATATTCACAAACATACAACCCTAGTTGGAGAAATCACCCAAATTTCAGTTGGAAGAGTGGTAATAATAATGCACAAACTTCACAGCCACCGTTTCAAGCACCCCGTAATTTCCAAAATTCTCATGGATATGCACCTCCTTATGCTCCACCTCCTAGAAGAAATCTTGAGGAAACATTGCATGCATTCATTGAAAAGCAGGAGACAATCAACACTCAAAATGCTCAAACCATGGCAGATCTAAAAGATGCTCTTGCAAAAGTCACATCTGCTCTCAGTTTTCAAGAAAAAGGTAAGTTTCCATCTCAACCACAGCAAAATCCCAAGGGGCAATACAATGCAAACCCAAGTAGTTCTGGAAGCCAACACATGGATCAAGTCAAATCAGTCATCACTCTTCGCAATGGTAATGTTATTGAAAAACCCACTCTTGAACCTTGTGAGAAAGATGAGTTAATCTCCGAGGGTAAGGAAGGGGTTGAATCTGAACATTGCAAAGAGAAGACTGATTTCCCACCAGCACTTCCATTTCCTCATGCCATGACCAAACAAAGGAAAGTCAATCACAACTCTGAAATCTTTGAAACTTTCAAACAGGTAAGGATCAATATTCCTTTGTTCGATGCTATTAAACAGGTACCTTCTTATGCTAAATTTTTAAAAGATCTGTGCACTGTGAAGAGAAAATTGAATGTGAAAAAGAAAGCCTTTTTAGCCGAACAAGTAAGTGCCATTTTTCAGAACAATAATGCTTTGAAGTATAAAGACCCTGGTTGTCCTACAATTTCTTGCTTTATTGGAGAACATAAAATTGAAAGAGCTTTACTTGATCTTGGAGCTAGTGTGAATTTACTTCCATATTCAGTCTTTCAGAGTCTCAATCTAGGTGAGTTAAAACCAACTTCTGTAACTCTTTTACTTGCCGATAGATCTGTAAAAGTGCCTAGAGGAATAGTTGAAGATGTGTTAGTTCAAGTTGATAAATTCATTTATCCTGTGGATTTTATTGTCTTGGATACACAACCTGTTGAAGCATGTAATTCAATTCCTGTTATTTTAGGACGTCCGTTTCTTGTAACTTCTAATGCATTGATTAATTGTAGGAGTGGACTGATGAAGTTATCATTTGGAAACATGACATTGGAGATGAATATTTTCAACATTTGCAAGCAACCTGGAGATAATACTGATTTACAGGAAGTGGACTTTATTGAAAAATTAGTTCATGATCAATTTGAAACTATTTCCAGTGAAATTGAGTTTAATGAATCTGAGAATTTGCAAATGATTTATTTTCAGGAAGAATCAAAGGCAAGTAATTGGAGACCACAAATTGAGGAATTGCCATCACAATCAATTGAGTCCATACCTTCCTGTGTTCAACCACCAAAACCTGATCTGAAGCCGTTACCATTCAATCTCAAATACTCATTTTTGGGAGAAAATGAAACTTTTCCGGTAATAATTTCTTCCAACCGTAATGCACATCAAGAAGGTAAGTTATTACAAACTCTGAAAATGCACAAAAATGCATTAGGATGGACTATAGCTGACATAAAAGGAATTAGTCCTTTGATTTGCACACACAGGATTTATTTAGAGGAAAATGTTAAACCCTCTAGAGAAATGCAACGAAGGCTTAATCCTAATATGAAAGAAGTAGTGAGAAATGAAGTCATTAAGCTTCTTGATAATGGAATCATTTATCCTATTTCTGACAGCAAATGGGTAAGTCCTACCCAAGTTGTACCTAAGAAGTCTGGAGTCACTGTGGTAACAAATGAGAAAAATGAGTTAATTCCAACTAGAACCATTACTGGTTGGCGGATGTGCATTGACTGTAGAAAACTTAATTCAATGACTAGAAAAGATCATTTCCCTTTACCTTTCATGGATCAAATCCTAGAAAGAGTTGCAGGTCATGAATTTTATTGTTTCCTAGATGGCTATTCAGGTTATAATCAAATTGAAATTGCATTGGAAGATCAAGAGAAGACTACTTTCACATGTCCATTTGGTACTTTTGCATATCGAAGGATGCCTTTTGGTTTATGTAATGCACCAGCCACGTTTCAAAGATGCATGCTTAGCATATTTAGTGATATGGTTGAACGTTTTCTTGAAATTTTTATGGATGATTTTTCTGTTTTTGGCGATTCATTTGATGATTGTCTGACTAACTTAGAAAAGGTTTTGAGCAGGTGTGAAGAGAAGAATCTTGTGCTCAATTGGGAAAAATGTCATTTTATGGTAACAAACGGCATTGTACTTGGTCACATTGTTTCATCAAAAGGAATTGAGGTTGACAAATCTAAAATTGAGTTAATTGCCAACTTACCAACACCAAAATCTGTTAAAGATGTTAGATTATTCTTAGGACATGTTGGTTTTTATAGAAGGTTCATCAAAGATTTTAGTGTCATATCTAAGCCATTGTGTAACCTTCTAACAAAGGAGAATGTTTTTGAATGGACTGAACAATGTGAAAAAGCCTTTGTTAAACTTAAAAACTTGCTTACTTCTGCTCCTATCATTCAACCTCCTGATTGGTCATTACCTTTTGAAATAATGTGTGATGCTAGTGATTATCTTGTCAGAGGGCTTGTCTTAGGACAAAGAAAAGATAAGAAACCCTATGTGATTTACTATGCAAGTAAAACTTTAAATAGTGCTCAAATGAATTACACTACCACTGAAAAGGAATTACTTGCAGTAGTATTTGCATGTGACAAGTTCAGATCTTATCTTGTTGGCTCACCTGTTGTTGTTTTTAGTGATCATGCAGCTTTGAAATATCTTCTTTCAAAAAAGGATTCTAAGGCTAGATTAGTACGATGGATTTTGTTACTTCAAGAATTTGATATCACAATCAAAGACAAGAAAGGCACCGAAAATGTTGTCGCGGATCATTTGTCAAGATTAACAACAGATTCGAGATCCAACATCACACCAATCGATGACTACTTTCCTGACGAATCTTTATTTTCTATCTCTACAATGCCTTGGTTTGCTAATATTGTTAGTTTTCTTGTTTCAGGATATTTGCCAGCTCATTGGAGCACCCAAGACAAAAGAAAGTTCTTGAACGAAGTGAAGAACTTTTATTGGGATGACCCTTATTTATTCAAATATTGTCCTGATCAAATATTTCAAAGATGCATTCCTGACAATGAGGTAAGTAGTGTCATTAAGTTTTGTCATTCTGAGGCATGTGGGGGTCATTTCTCATCGAAGAAGACAACTGCAAAAATCTTACAAAGTGGATTTTACTGGCCCACCATGTTCAAGGACACGCAAGCATTCTGCAAGATTTGTGAAAATTGTCAAAAGTTGGGGTCTATTTCAAAACGTCACATGATGCCTTTAAATCCTATCCTTGTCATTGAAATATTTGATTGTTGGGGTATAGATTTCATGGGTCCATTTCCTCCTTCATTTGGTTTTATGTACATATTGGTCGTGAGAGATTATGTTTCAAAATGGATAGAGGCAATTCCAAGTCGAAATAATGATCACAAAACAGTGATCAAGTTTTTGAAAGAAAATATCTTGAGTCGATTTGGAATTCCTCGAGCCATGATAAGTGATGGTGGAACACATTTCGCAACAAGTCATTTGAGTCTTTAATGAAGAAATATGGAATCACACACAAAGTTGCCACCCCTTATCACCCTCAGACAAGTGGACAAGTAGAACTTGCTAATAGGGAGATCAAACCCTAATAGGAAAGATTGGTCTTTAAGACTTAATGATGCACTTTGGGCTTATCGAACTGCTTACAAAACATCATTAGGTATGTCACCTTATAGACTAGTCTATGGAAAACCTTGTCACTTGCCTGTGGAACTTGAACATAAAGCTTATTGGGCTATTGAAGCTTTCAATTCAAATCTTGATGATGCTAGTCAGCTGCGAAAATTACAAATAAATGAGCTTGAGGAAATAAGAAATGATGCATATGAAAATTCAAGAATTCATAAAGCAAGAATCAAAGAGTTTCATGACAAGAAAATACTTAGAAAAACATTCAATGTTGGTCAAAAAGTCTTGCTTTATAATTCTCGACTCCATTTATTTCCTGGAAAACTAAGATCAAGATGGAGTGGTCCTTTTATTGTGAAACATGTGTATCCATATGGGGCCTGTGATATCGAGAATCCAAAGAATGGTAATGTTTTCAAGGTAAATGGACATCGTTTGAAAGTTTACTTTGACAATTTTTCAGTTGAAAATGACTCTATTGAATTGGGTGATCCTGTATATAAAGATTGATTCTTTTTCTCATATTGTTTTTGTGTTTCTTTTTGTGTGACTTTTGTTTTGCTAGTTCTCTCACCCCGGTCAAATGGCGGATAACGGTACTCCGTGACTCTTAAAGTCGGTTCTTTCAGTTTCCCATGATAACTGATATCCGTGTATATATTTGTGCAATTCTTTGCTGTTTCTCCTTTCTTTGCATCTCTTTTCCACTTCTCATCTAAAAAAAAATGGACACCACTCTTGAAAAATTGAAAAAGTATTTTCCTGCTCTACCTCAGAATGCGATTACAAAAATTTACCGTGCTAGATGTGCAAGATTGCGATTGTTAATGAACATGGAATTCCTGAAGATATTCGCTGGCTAATTAAAGCAAAGGTCCAATTATCAGGTGAGTCCTCCAATTCTTTCATTTCATACATGCCTGGAACATGTAAAAGCACTTTTGCAAAGAAACGTCGTGCAAAATGATTACAAGTCTGTCACAGATGTGCCAGATGGACTTGTAATGCAAAATGTCATTCTTTAGGAATGGTATCTGTAAATCGTGAAGATAAAATCCAGTTCATTAAGGATGGCCTGAGTAAGGAGTCTTTAGATAATCTTCTATTGACTCTTGAGACGCACCCTAGTGGAGATGTGCATCGTGCAATTCATGATTTATGGCCACAATTCCATAAAGAACATGCTCGACATAGTCTTGGGAATCTGACTAAAAAAGACCCTGTTTGTCAGTTTTTAAGAAAACTGGATGGGAAGCATATCCCCGACCCATAGATGGCGTTTAAGCCGTTCTTGGACGTAAAACCAAGGGAAGATGTGAGCCACAATCACAACTACTTGTACATCACAACGGCACGACGAATCATAATCTCTGCTGCTACTTCTGAACAATTGATTGACCAACTACAATCTTTCATCCCTATCATTGATCCCTCTATGAGTCACATACATTGGTCACCTGAGAAAAGCCGTAAAAAGCTTAGATTGGATTTGAGCCTTCATTTGTGAAACCTTGTGTCTTTTGGTTTTATTAATATCTTATTATTTTGTTTTGTTATTTCTTATATTTGTTTAAGTGTGTTTCAGGTTTGTCAGTATTCGTTGTTTCAGGTGATATCTTCTATACTCTATCTTTCTACCTTAGGACATTGAGGACAATGTCTCATTTTGGTTGGGGGGAAAGGGTAGTAGTTGATATTTAAAAAAAAAAACCCTAATGTGTTTTCTTTTTCATAAACTATTTGCAAAACTGTTATTAAGATGGCAGAGTAATGAGTATTGACTCTTGAGACGCATCTTAGTAAACATTCATAACAAGGTCTATTATTACACTTCTTGAAATATTCAGGTTTACAAACTCTCGTATTGTTATCACTTGACTCTGCTCATGTACTTATTTAACAAGTATTCGTAAACCTTCATTTTCACACACACACTTTAACATATGATTGTGGGTTGCATATTGGATTATTACATTATTTATGTACTTTTGTTAAAGGTAACAACTAAGGAAAAGGGATAGTATATTAAAAAAAAAACAACAAAAAAAAGTATATATAATAATAAAAAAAAACGTAGATAAGTTTGATTTCGTAACCTCCCTAATCTAAGCAATTAAGCCCGAATGGGTGTTTTAATACCTAATACCCTAAAGTCAACTGACTTGGGAGCTATTGGCCCAAAGCTTGTTACATGGGTTAAGGAGAAAAGCTTAAGGGAATCAAACATTGCACTATCTACGACAAGATCTGCAACCCGAGTTATTAAGCTCGAAGGGGTGTCTCAACACCTAATGCCCTAAGACCAACTGGTCTGGGAGTCATTAGCCGAAAGCTCGTTACATGGGTTAAAGCAGCATTCTGTTTTAAGTTATATGTGTATAAACATAAAAAAAAAAGAAAAAAAAGAAAAAAAAAAGAAGAAGATAATAATCCCAACCTAAGGAAGTTAACCTGAAACATTAGAACAAAAATCTTGTTTTCTTCCAATAAAAGCCCCATCATCTATGTTTTCATATATTGAGCACATAAAAAGGAAGGTTTATTAATATTTTGTTTAAAAGGTATTGAGCAGATATATAAATTTAATGAGAGTTTGTTTACTTGGATAGATTAATGGAAGTTAAATGATGAATGCCTTTCTTTGTGGAACTTGCAAATTATTTTTCTATTTTAACGCTTTGATTACTAGGGACTAGTAATAAGCTGGTTGGGGGGTGTGATTAGTACTTAAAAGTGCATTTTTATCAAGGTTTTATATCATCATTTTGCACTTGAAGTATCAATAACTCCTTAACTAGAGCATGTTTTATAATAACAGATCTGATAATATAAGATAGCTTTAATTTATGGTAAATGTTCATTTTAAATGCAGGCATATCTCACAATTCAAAGGATTGATTAATGTGATTAACTATTGAAAGTGAAAGGACAAAGAAACGGCTAAGATTAGAAAGGAGATACCGATTCAATTCAAAATTGGAACACTGTTCAGTTATTGGGTCATATCTGGAGCTGTAGATCTTGGATTTCAGCTTAATTTATATGGATGGAAAGCTAAGAAATAGGCCTACAATGTTCATGAATAGTGTAAGACCCAAATCTGCCGTTTTCAAATTCAAAGTTTGGCCACAAAAGAGAAGTCAGAATCTATCCTGTAATCCAGCCCAAACACTGCTTAGAATTTTACCCATATCTGGAGTTCTAGAAGGCCAAATGACGTGAAATTTGGTGGGTGGAAGGAAAAGACAATTTCCAACAACTTTCATGAAGAATATTTTCTCAAATTCGGATGGTAACATTGACATTTCATCCAGACAAGAGCTTGAGGTCTATCAACCACGTCCACCAACAGCACTACTCAGTATTTTAGCCATATCTCGAGCTCTAGTGATCCAAATGCTCTGAAATTTTATGGGTGATAAGATAAGATGATTTTCAACAACTTTCATGAGGAACACTTTGCCAAATTCTGAATGGAGCAATGTCATTTCATCCAGCCAAAGTGCTTGAGTGCTGCTGTCCATCAAGTCCACTAAATCAATAGTTGGCCACTACATCAATAATCAATTACCAAATGAATAGTTCTGAATTTTAGCCTATAAAAGGAGGCATTTGCCATTCATTTAGGAAGCTTGGTTCTAAGATCAAGATCATGTTCTTGCTCTCTCTTTATTGTTGTAATGCTTAAGTTTTATTTTCATTAATCTCTTGTTCATGCTTTTCATTTCCTTTACTATACTTAGTTAACTTATATCATGTTTATGTTCTTATATTGTTTATTTATGTTTTTCTTCTTTATAATGTCTAGCTAAGTTAATTATGTCAAGGTGACAAGGTTTCACTAATGGTGTTAGAATAAGTATAATATGAACTCAACATGGACTTCAATGCTTAAATCCTAAACAAGTTTGCTATTAACATGTCTTATCATTTTTATCTTATTAATCCTTAATACCTTGCTTGTTAAATGGTTAATCTAGATTTGTGTTGTATAACACTTGGTACATCAAATACTTGATCCTTCATAGTTTTTAGGCCGACATCGTTATTATGAGAGGAACTTGATTTGTTGTCAACATAAGTTAGCATCATAAATGCTTGATAAAATTTATAAGTATGGTGTTACGTAAATAAGATGATTAATATGATTATGTTGATAATTTATAAAGAGTTTATACTTTACTTATCTCTAATACTATTAGTGAACCCTCTAACCTTGACATTTGTTTTTATCATTATTTAATCTTTACATTAATCTTCCATCTCAAAGTTCTCATTAATTTCTTCCTCTTCTTCTTCATTATTATTAGTACTACTACTACTACTACTAATATTGCTATTATTATTATTATTATTATTATTATTATTATTATTCTTGTTATATTTTATGCACTTTAAGTATGCTCTGTGTTTGATCAAGGATCCTGACATTGTTGGTCTTACCTTGTTCATTCGCATCAGAAATCTATTTATATTATATAATATATCTCTTTGATCTTTTCATAAACTCAAGATATAGGTGGAAACCCGTGACCCGATCTTTGAGATCATTCTCGGGTATAACAACGCCACGCATCGAGTATTATTATTATTACTATTAATATTAATATTATTATTACTGTTACTATTATTGTTGTTATTATTGTTGTTGTTGTTGTTGTTGTTGTTGTTTTGTTAATTATAATTTATACAATTAACCTCTCTATGGTTCGACCCCGGTCTTGCCGGGTTATTTATTACTGTGACACTCCTGCACTTGGGATAAGACATCAACTCTTTGATCGTGTCAGTGACGATCCCATTGCCCGGGATCCTAACATACACTAAATGTATGCTAGACAATACATGGTGATCCCCTTACCCGGGATCCTAACATACACTCAATGTATGCTAGACAATACATGGTGATCCCCTTACCCGGGATCCTAACATACACTCAATGTATGCTAGTTTATGCCTCAAATCACACTTCTAATATTTTCCTTTTTCAGTGATAATTTCATCACTTGGCAATTCACATAACAACTTTTCACCTTGAATACACATACATTCAGTAATTTCACATTTCATATCAAAATATATTAAATCATGGAATTTAACTAGGAAACATAGGTGTGAAACACCTACCTGCAATAGAAGCTCTACTCGTGCTCCCTTGCTGCTGCTGTTGCACCACATCTATGGTCCCTCCTGCAAATCACAGGTTTATCTCATAAATTTTCTTACTCAAGGATATGTTTTATAATAACCATATCAACAACCAATAAGTCTTTCTTTCAGTCATTTCTTAGTACTTTATGTTTTTCTCATCTCACTCATGATTACTGTCGTTCTTTGTCCAATCCTAGTTATCATTCCTTTCTTTATATTTGGACTTTCACTGTCCAATCATTCTTGCCTCGTTTTTTGAATCTTTATCGACCTCTCCACAGATTTTTAACTATATCTGGAGTTATAGAACTCCGATTCAAGTGAAATTTATGGCGTTGGAAAGGTAAGACATGAGGCTACAAGTTCTATATTTTGGGAAGAACCCAATTCTTCCTCTAAGGTAGTCAAAATTGCTCATTAACAAACGCTTGGACTGTGCTGTCCAAAGCTATCGTCCATTTTCGACATTCTTGTCTGACCTCTCCTCATATTTTTAACTATATCTGGAGTTATAGAACTCCGATTCAGGTAAATGTTATGGCATTGGAAAGGTAAGACATGAGGCTACAAGTTCTATGTTTTGGGAAGAACCTAGTTCTACCTCTAAGGTAGTCAAAATCACTCATTAATAAATGCTTGGACTGTTACTATCCATTTTTAAATTGTTACTGTCTGACCTCTCCTCAGATTTTTAACTGTATCTGGAGTTATAGAACTCCGATTCAAGAGAAATTTGTGGCGTTGAAAAGGTAAGATATGAGGCTACAAGTTCTATGTTTTGGGAAGAACCCATTTCTGCCTCTAAGGTAGTCAAAATCGCTCATTAACAAATGCTTGGACTGTTACTGTCCAACTGTTACTGTCCATTTTTGAACTGTTACTGTCTGACCTATCCTCAGAGTTTTAACTATATCTGGAGTTATAGAACTCCGATTCAAGTGAAATTTATGGCGTTGGAAAGGTAAGACATGAGGCTATAAGTTCTATGTTTTGGGAAGAACCTAGTTCTGCCTCTAAGGTAGTCAAAATCACTCATTAACAAACACTTAGACTGTTACTATCCAACTATTACTGTCCATTTTTGAACTGTTACTGTCTGACCTCTCCTCATATTATTAACTATATCTGGAGTTATAGAACTCCAATTCAAGCAAAATTTGTGGCGTTGGAAAGGTAAGACATGAGACTACAAGTTCTATGTTTTGGGAAGAACCAGTTCTTCCTCTAAGGTAGTCAAAATCACTCATTAACAAATGCTTGGACTGTTATTGTCCAATCATGCATCGCCCATTTTTGAACCATTCTTGTCGACCTCTTCTCAGATTTTTAACTATATCTAGAGTTATAGAACTCCGATTCAAGAGAAATATGTGGCGTTGGAAAGGTAAGACATGAGGCTACAAGTTCTATGTTTTGGGAAGAACCCAGTTCTTCCTCTAAGGTAGTCAAAATCACTCATTAACAAATGCTTGGGCTGTTACTGTCCAACTGTTATTGTCCATTTTTGAACTGTTACTGTCTGACCTCTCCTCAGATTTTTAACTATATCTGGAGTTATAGAACTCTGATTCAAGAGAAATTTGTGGCGTTGGAAAGGTAAGACATGAGGCTACAAGTTCTATGTTTTGGGAAGAACCTAGTTCTGCCTCTAAGGTAGTCAAAATCGCTCATTAATAAACATCCAAAACTACAATTTCTATGAAGGAATTTGATCCTAATTCCTTCATTCTCCTACACAAAATCTCTTTGAAGGTCAAGAGACGAAACTGTCCAGATTTATCAACCTTTCCATTTACACACAACACATGAAGTTCTTTACTTTAACAACTCTTACTTTTTCCTCAATTCAAGTCTAAGAACTCAATTTATAAATTAACATCGAGGCATCAATTCATAATCGACTTGAAATGACTCATATGACCAGGTTTAGAATATCTTACCTGATGCGAATCAAGGCTTCGAACACTCCTTTTCTTTCTAATGACAGCCGACCCTCCCCTCTTCTCTTCTTATTCAATTTTTTCTTGTTAATCCCTTTCCCACCAGGGTTTATTTTACCTATAACCCTCAATCTGGGATGAGTTCTTGAAATTTTGGTGTTTCTCTCTTAATTTCTAAAAATAGATATAAAAACTCCCTCTTTTCTTTCTTTACGTAGCTGCCGATCTGTTTTTGGTGAGAATACGAGTATTTATGCTCTATAATTATTCTTATTTGCATTTAGGCCCCATTTTCTTTAAGTGTATTGGTTCTTACCCCCACTTCTTTTTAGTTTAGTTTATTTTCTTTAATTTAATCTAGCCTTGATTTTTCTCGGGATTTACAAGGGGCATGTGTTATAGAAGAAAATGTTGCAAATAGAAAGCTTGTTATTGAGTTACTGGAGGTGAATATGATGGTGGTGGGGGTGGTGTTCGGTTCACTTTCTTCTTTTATGAAACCTAGTTGATGGAAAAAAGAAAGGAGAAGGAATCACTGATCTGATAAAAAAAAAAGACAAAGGAAGGAATCCTCATCTTGTTATGTTGATTAAGTATGATTAATCTTCACAATGGGATTTTTTTTTTCCTTTTTAATTTTTTTATGGGAAATTTAAAGACATGTATGCCATATTTGTTCCTTCTTTTTTTTCTCTCTCTCTTTCTTTGTTTCCAACATCTAATAAGCATAAAAAAATGGGGGGAGAAGAAAGATCGATATAATGAAAAGAAAGGAAGAGATGTGTGTTAGAGAAGAAAGTGGTGCCAAAAGAGGGCTTGCTCCTGAGTTATTATGGACATAGACTCGTTGTCATTATGGATTCACATGGTGCAATGAGCTTCTTTTTTTTTCACTTCTTATAGGAGACAAAGAGGCATATCTACCAATTTTTTTTCTTTCCTTTTTTTTTGTTTACTCCTAACAGTTAATAAGCAGAAAAGAAACGAGAGAGAAATAAGGGTGATATACTGAAAAGAAAAGAAAAGATATAACTCTTTAGGTGTGGTCAAGCAACCCACAACAAAGATGATATAACTCCCGGAAAGCTAAGAAATCAGGTTTGATAGGAGTGTGACACAATAGAAACTTATTCTAAGGCACCAATATTATTGGAATAAGAGACCCCTACCCAGTGAATACCAATTCACGAACGAGAAGTATAAGGAAGACGTCAGAAGGTCAATTATACCTTAATAAATCAAATTTGTTCTTTGTCCCAGCAAAGAAAACGTGTTGCCTCATACAAAACTCAAGTTTATTTCATAAATCCATGGTTGCTGGAAAATTTAGCTTACAAACCATATATCTTAGTTAAACTAGTAACCCTAACAGACCCAAAACTTGTGGTCTAATGTTTACCCACTTACTATAAACTCAAAGTATGTTAACTAAGCTCATACATGAAAAAAATAATAAAAACAATAAATTTGACACACAAACCAAAGTCCTTGCACCTAATTAAACAAAATAACCTCAGATAGATAAATTTTCTAGTTTAAATAATGTCATGAATGAAATTTTCATCTTAGAAACACTAGGGTCTTTGTTGCCACCTTTAAATATACAAATAAGCTAGGAAAATTGATTACTAAAATTGCCTCCTGTTTAGTTTTCTTATTTGTTTAAGATAATTAATTGTAACTTTAAAGAATCCTCTCAAAACATGAAAACCTTTATTGCCTTTCTTTAACCTTCCTTGTAGAATTAGAAAACTCTTAAAAATAAGCTAAGCAATTTGTCATTAAATACCACTAACTCTTCTTTCCTTGTATAGCTAGGATGAATAAGGAATCTTGCAAAAAAAGGATTTTGAAGCATTAATGAATCTTTTCCACTCTTGAAAATTATGTTGTAGCCCATTAAAGATCATTGTATAACTAGAAAATTTCCAAAACAAGTTGTCATATCTTTGTAGAAAAAAGGATCTTGTCTAAATAGAAAGTCAACAAGTCAAAAAGAAATAAATAACAAAATTCATACAGTCTCTTCTGACTATATCACGAGGCCTTCTCGAATTCTCACTTGCCTGAAAGTTTACCTTAACATATAAAAGTACCTCTAGAGTCTTCTGGTAAAGTTTTGGCTTAATCTAACGATTTGATTTTGAGTTATGCTCAATAGCAAAAATCTGGATAGTAGAAAATTTAATGCTAAAATCCAAATCTTACCTTACTTAAATTGTATCAAGAACGTTGGAGAAGAAAATAGTGCAGAGATGGGGCTTGCTATCAATTTGCTGATGATGAAGATGGTGATGGTGGAGGTTTTCATTTCACGATGGAGGTTTTCATTTCACTTCTTTCTTTTTTAAAACCCAACCAATAAAATAAAGGGAAAAAAAAATCGTTAATCTGACAAAATAAAAAGAAGGGAAGGGATCATCATCTTATTATGTTGGTTAAGATTTATATTGAATTTTTTTCCCTTTTCATTTCTTATAGGAGACATAAAGGCATTTATATCATATTTTTTTGCTTCCTTTTTTGTCTATTTATTTGCTCTTAATAACTAATAGGTAGAAAAGAAAAGGAAGAGAAGAGAGCGCAACATAATTTTTTTTTAAGAAAAGAATGTACCCTAGAGAAGAAAATGGTATAGAGAGAGGGTTTACTTTGAAATTGTTGTGGACAAAGAATCATTGTAACTATGGATTTATATGGTGCAATGAGCTTCTTTTTTTATTTCATATGGGAGACATGGAGGCATATATGTCATGTTATTTTCCTTTCTTTTTCTCTTTCTCTGCTCCTAATAACCAATAAATCAAAAATAAAGGGAAAAAAGGACCATGATAGGATGAAAAGAAGGGAAAGAAGACATGTCAAAGAATAAAATGGCATAGAGAGAGGTCTTGCTCCTGGTATATTGATGATGAAGATGATGGTGGTGGTGGTATTGAGTTCTCATCTTTCCTTTTCAAAACCTAGCCAATAAAAGAAAGGGAGAAGAAGGAATTATCAATTTGAAAAAAAAAAAGAGGAAGGAAGGAATTATCATCTTGTTGTGTTGATTAAGTATAATTAAGCTTCATACTATGATTTTTTTTCATTTAAACCAACTCTCTAAATTCTGTATTTTATATTCATGTATAATGAAGTTAAAGATTTTACCTTACCTTCAAATCTCTAACTTTTTATTTTAAATACATATTAGATGTTGAAAATAAGCCTAAGTGTTGTTTTATCCTTTTTTTTATATAAACATGTTTGCTTGGGTTTATTATTGCAATACACTAAGAATTTAATTCTTCTTTTTTGGGTTGAGGTTTTGGAAGGGGGTGCCTTGGTTAATTAAGGGGTTTTAATTCTTTATTACTATTGTGTTTTTCTCTTTTAAGCATATACACATGGTTTTTATAGGAGTTTTTTCTCTGCTCCTCTGATTGTTGTTTCAGAAAGACTTTTTTCTTTTGTTATTTCTTTAGGTAAATTTTTCCCCTTCACACCATCTTCTTACTTTGTAATTGTTAAATGTGCTTGCCAACAATATGTTTTATTCTTTCAATGTTTTGCACTTTTTATTTCCTTCCTTTTCCTTTTTTATATTTTTTGGAAGCTTTCTTGCTCTACCCCCTCCCATATGATCCTTTTGTTTTTTAGTATATCATGTGTATGATGCCTCTTCTAAGTTCAAACTATTTTTTCCTTCCATTAAATCTCCTTTTCTTTTATTAGTACTCATTCAATAGCTTAACTTTTTTATTTTTTATTTCTTTTATATATATATATATATATATATATGAACTTCAATTTACAGAATGGATAAAATTTTACAAATTATCATTGTATTTATATATCTTGGAATTGTTGTGCAAATTTGTTTCATTTAGCATCATTCTCTCTTTTTTTTATGTATGTTTGAATTTAATTGGAGGGGGGTAGAAAAATAATATGCCAATTCTATAAAATTATAGTAGCTAGATAGCTCTCTTAACAAAATATCTGTGCTTAAATTTGTTCAAACCTTTTCATGTGAATTATGTGATGTTTCAAAAAATAAAAATTAGGGTGAAAAAACTTTACTCAAGAAAATGAATGCCTTTCCAAAAAGATCTTTGAAATTGCTTAAATATTTTTTATTTAACAATTGAAGACTTCCTCTGTTTTCTCTTTCTT
Source organism: Populus deltoides (assembly GCA_015852605.2). Taxonomy (NCBI): domain Eukaryota; kingdom Viridiplantae; phylum Streptophyta; class Magnoliopsida; order Malpighiales; family Salicaceae; genus Populus; species Populus deltoides. The sequence goes on along the minus strand of CM027571.2, from coordinate 20,167,506 downwards.
TTTTATCCTATCATTTGCTTCTATAAGTCTATTATCTAAAGAAACATCAAAGGGTTAATAATTAGTTTTCCAATGAACCCAGTTAGCTTCATTCGCTATGCACTCAAAAATTTAATGGCCAAATAGAAAGGACCACTTAACCAGTACGATGAGATTATTAATAACAAGAGGAAACAATGGCCTAAACTCCTTACTGCAAGGTCAAATATGACCTATCATGAAAGAAATCTTGTACTCATTTATTTGATTTTGTTCATTGTGCCATCACAAAATAGGCTTCTTCGACAAAGAAAGGATTTTTTTCCCAAAAGAGAAGAGCTTTTCTTTTGCTACAATGCTTATGAATTGTTATCTTCTATTTGTATGTAAGGTTGTCTCATAGTTACCTTTTCACTTCTTGTAGGAGAGGATTGTAAGGTGGCTAATTATGGATGTTGTGATCTTCGGGTAATAGGTGTTACCATAGTTGTTGGTGGTTGTACATCTTAATATCTCTTTGCCAAGTTCCTTTGTTTTTCAATGGGTTTTCTTACGATTCAACAGCTTAGATTTGAGTCAAATCAAAGATCTTTTTTTTTACCTTTCTTTTTAACTTTAATTTTTTTTCTATTTTCTTTGCAAGAGAAAACTCTAAACAATATTATTTTAGGAGGTTACAATTATGAGCTATGTCTTAAAATCTTTAGTCTTTTATTGTTTTTTTCTTAAAAAGGATTCTTATGTTTTAAATTTTTTATGATTATTTCATTAGTACCATTTCTGTTGATGTAAATTTATGATGAGTTTGAGTTTTTATTTATCCAAGAACTTAATTATACAAGTATCGAGAGTGAATTTGCATAAAAACTTATATCAATGCCATGTATCTTATTGTAAAAATAATATGGCTTGCATGCTTTTCTCCATAAAGCTTTATGAATCCTATTAAGAGATGGCAATTATTTATTTATTGATCTATTTGTTGATTGTAATGCTTCTCTTGAAACCATAAGTCGAGTATTAGCTAAGAGAGTGTGTTTGGTATTGTGGTTACTTTTGTGGTTGTAGTTTTTTATAAAATAGTTTCATAAAAATCACTTTTGTTGAGGTTTGTTTAAAAATTTTAAGTTTTTCGTTAAAACTGTGATTGAAAGTGAGGTTGAACAAAAAACCGTTTCATATGTTTGGTTAATATGCTTTTATATTGAGGTTTGATTGTGAAATTACTTAAAAGGACATACATCCACACACACACACACACATGATTGCAAATATTGTAGATTTATAATTATGATTACATAACGAAATGAATAATCCTTGTACATTATGTTTTTCTTTTATTGTCCCATCAAACTATTTGCAATTCCATTGAGTACAAAATCCATACATGAAGACCTCTGTGATCCTTGACTATCTGAGCGAGCTACAATATCTAATAAAAAATCATCCGGAATAAAATTGGGATTGCGATCATATTCAGCAAAAACCTCATCTTCTTGTGATCTCCTTCTAATATAGTTATGTAGTGCCATTGATGCAACTACAATCTCAACTTGCATTTTATATGGATAAGTAGGCATGTTTCGTAAAATTATCCACCTCTGTTTCTATACTCCAAAAGAATGCTTTATCATGTTACGTAGTGATGAGTGTGTACGAGTAAACACTTCTTCTCGACCACTTGGTTGTCTATGATGCCTAAAATATTATAAGTAATACCTCTCGCCTTTATAGGGACCTAAATACTCATACTCATTGGGATATCTAACATCAACCAAATAATATTTGCCTGCAAATAAGAACAATATGCTAATTTTTTTCAATAACTAAAAAAAATATTATCTAACTTCAATTACCAGCTCTTTAATTTATATCAAATCACAATCTTCTGATGGTTTTGGAAATTTTATACTACTACTGTCAATAGCCTCAAGAAAAATATGTGTATCGTGTGCATTGTCTTCCCATCCTACCCATACAAACATGAACTGCATGTCAAAACTATAAGCAACCATGATGTTTTGTGTCGGTACACCTTTTCTTCCAATGAATAGAATTTGATTATTAGATGATATACAAACACGTATGCCATCAATTGCACCGACATAATTCTATAGGGAAAAAAATATAAGTTATTAGAAACATTAATAAAATAATTGATATTTATTTAAACAACATAAAAAGTAAAATTTGGTCTTACCTTGAAATGTGACATATATCTTAGATTCATTGCAATTTCTCTTGGGGTGTTGATAAATTATGGATCTACTGGTTTTATGACTTCTATAACAAACAAACATAATGATTTAAGGACTTCTTTTATACATCTACTAACAGTTTCACCTGAATGTTGAAATCTCTCTTGCACTTCCCTATTTAACGTCCCTACTGCTTTTGTATATAGAAACATTACCATCTTTTCAATAATGCTCATTCTTCTTGAAGGTTTTAAGTCATAATGTGTTTCTAAATCATTACACAAACTCAACAAAGTGGTTGTGTCCATCCTACACATGTTAACACATCATTTTCAATGACCTCTTAAAACTTCATTCAACTAACGCATCCCTGTATTGTTTGAAACCATACATGGTTTTTTATGCATATAATTAATTTATTCATATCAAACTGTCTCTTTAAAAAAAGTTCACTATCATCATCACTTTCATCGTCACTGTCATCATCATCATTATTGTTGTCCTCGTCATTGTTGTCATTTCCATCATCATCATCTCCAGCATCAGCAACTGAGGCACCACTACCTTCACAACTAGGATAATTAATGTGGTCTACAATGTGGTTCTTTACTTTATCATAATTATCATCAAAATCTTCGTTAAATATGGCATTAAACCATGGATCATCCATATCTTCACTTACATGTAAATAAAAAAAAATTGATAGGTTGTTAATAAAATATCAGAAATCTAATTAAATATCATTCAGTAACAAAAAAAAAACAATCAAAGACTTTGGAAGAATAACTTTTATCACAAACCTGTCAAGCCCAAGAAAGTGTTTCACTTGCTTGTAACAAAGGCAACTGAGATATTTATTCTGAAGATAGTTATTTTATTAAAATACATGATAGAAGCGTCCCTTTTTATATAGAAAAAAAAGTAAATGATTGTCGACATTGTTGAAATAAGCATATCTATGTATCTTTTGTACATGTTTTGCTTTCAAAATAATTGTCTGCACAATTTCTGACATGTATGAGCTATAAAATTTAAATATGGATGTACTTTTGTATCAAACATCTTGTTATTTTCATGTGGTTTCTGATAAATTATTGTTCTGTCTCTATTATTCAAGATTCTTTGTCCTTATATTTTTGGAATTTTTACATATATGGGCTGGTTACACTCTTCAAAACTATCACAAACATCATTTTCATTGACAACTTTTGTCAAATAGTCATTCATTTGGATCCTTTGGACATCCTTTACTTTTGTACCATTTATTTTTTTTCTTTTCATAAATTGTTCTTGTTTTGGCCGATTGTCTTCACCTTTGTTATCATTCTCCTGCTTTTCATTTTTTATTATGTTGGCATCCATCTTATTTGGGTAATAAAGCTACTATTATACAAGGCTACCTTCCCAATTTTTAAAGTATAATATTATATTAAAATTACACATCATAACATGAATACTTCAAAAATTTCCCATCCAAAACGTTGCACTTTATAATATTTATTTCCACCAATATTCAGAACAAACATACATATTGAATTATTGAAAAAAAACATTCATAAAAATAAAAGTACTATATATTTATGGTAAATAGTTATACTCACTAGAATATTACATGTTTACGTTAAATTAAATAAAATCAAGCTAAACAACGCAATATCACAACATCTGTAAAAGAGAATTTTTTTTGGAACAATAACTAATCTCTTAAATTACAATCCAAATAAAAACAAATACAGGCAACCCAACAGTCCAATAACTCACTTAAAAATTCCATAAGTATAACAACATTTAAATAAAATACAAAGCAATTTAAAATAACCGAAATTGATATGCTCTCATCTCACAACTTTAAATGTTGAATAATATAATGAATGAAATAAACTTCTGCAAATAGAAACTATTCTTTTCAAAACTATCAGCTCATTATTCTGCAAATGTAAACATGTATAAATAAATTATCAAGCATGTCAAACAACATAACACATTAAATTTAGCTAGCACTTTAACAAAGTTAATAAATTAACGCTTTAGAAAAGAAAATCATACCATGTCAGCTAAGCACGTTTACTTTATGCATACATTTGCTTGAACCATTTCAACTTCTCTTCAAGACCACCCATACTTGACCACATTTCTCGTTTCCTTCTTAAAATCAAATACTTTATAGCAAAGTCATGAAAATCATCATCAATTGAAACTCCAGGAATTAGTGGAACTCGACCATCACCTCGGGGATACTACAGCCTTGCCGATCCATATGCAAATAAGTGAAATCATTCCTAATCGATATATTATTAGTACTTAAAAGTGCATTTTTATCAAGGTTCTATATCATTATTTTGCACTTGAAGTATCAATAACTCTTTAACTAAAGCATGTTTTATACTAACATATCTAATAATATAAGATACCTTTAATTTATGGTAAATGTTCATCTTAAATGCAGGCCTATCACATAAATGAAAGAATTGATTGATGAGTTGAAGTTCTGAAATTGAAAGGACAGAAAGATGACCAAACTTGGAAAAGAGATGTTGGTGCAGTCCAAACTGGAACACTATTCGGTAATCGGGTCATATCTGGAGTTGTAGATCTCGGATTTAGGTCTGCCTTATATGGATGGAAAGCTAAGACATAGGCCTACAACTTTCATGAGGAGTCCAAGATTTAACAAGGCCTGTTTCAAGTCCAAATTGTAGAAAAAATGAAGAAGTCCGAATCTGTCCTGCATCCTAGACACTGTTCAGTGTTCAGCCCATATCTCGAGTTCTAGAAGTCCAAATGATCTCAAATATTTACCCTGGAAAGATGAGACAATTCCCTAGAACTTTCATGATTGAAGTCTGTTCAAATTATGACGTTATCAATGACGTTTTTGGCAGACAAGAAGATAAGAATTGTCACCAAGTCAAGATGTGGTCACTCACTCATCAATTAGTCAACAAGTCAATAGTTCCGAATTTTGGCCTATAAAAGGAGGCATTTGCCATGTATTTAGGCATCTTGGTATTCAGATCAAGATCATGCTCTTGCTCTCTCTTTATATTTTGTAATGCTTAAGTTTTGCTTATATTAATTTCTTGTTTATGCTTTTCATTTCCTTTCCTTGTTTATTTATGTTTCTTTCTTTCATTATGTGTTGCTAAGTTAATTATGTCAAGGTGAAAAGGGTACACTAATGGTGTAAGAATAAGTATAATATAAACTTAACATGGACCTTAATGTTGGATATTAACATGCTTAATATTTGTTATCTTGTTCACTTTTAATACTTTGCTTGTTAAATGGTTAATCTAGATTTATGTTGTATAACACTTGGTACAACAAATACTTGGCACTTTCATAGCCCATACTGTATGGTATAACCGACACCTGAGCTATGAAAGGAACTTGATTTGTTGTTAACATAAGTTATAATCATGAATGTCTGACAATATTTACTAGTATTAGCATTATTCGAATAAGATAACTAATGTAATCATGTTAACAATTTATAATCTGATTGGAACCTCCTTTGTGTGTGGTTTCCAATTGAATAATAAAAGTCTATACTATACTTGTTTGAAATACCATTAGTGGATCCTCTAACCTTGACATGTGTTGTTATCATTGTTGAAGCTTTACGTTAATCTTCCATCTCAAAGTTCTCATCAACTTCTTCATTATTATTATTATTATTATTATTATTATTATATTATTATTATTATTAGTATTACTATTATTATTGTTGTTATTGTGTTACTGTTAACTATAATTTATACAATTAACCTCCTTGTGGTTCGACCCCGGCCTTGCCGAGTTATTTATTACTTCGACACTCCTGCACTTGGGAGAAGACATCAATCTTTTGGTCGTGTCAAGTTTTTGGCGCCGGGGAGGTAAATTCTTGTACAAATTATAGTATTTATTTTATTTTCTCTTTTCTCTTTTCTCTTTTCTTGTATCTAACTTTGTTTCTTTTGTTTGTTTCTTTTTCTATTGTTTTTCTTTTCTTTCTTTTATTCTCTTCCTGCACGTGCATGAGAGTGTGGTCACGTACATTAAGTGGTAGACTTTGTAGGGTATCCTCATCATTTTCAGAAAATATGGCCGAAGAAGATAACCAATCGCTTTATAATGAGAATAATGAGAATATTTGGGTTAGAACACTTAGAGACCACATGAATCCCACAAGAACAAGTGCACCCTCATGCATAGTTTTTCCTCCTGATGCATCTCATTTTAATTTTAAGCCAGGCATTATTCAACTTTTACCTTCTTTTCATGGTTTAGATTTAGAAAATCCATACTTGCATTTAAGGGAATTTGAGGAGGTCTCAGAACACCTATAATGACTCAAATTGTAGCATGAACACCATTAGGTTAAAGCTTTTTCCTTTTTCATTAAAAGATAAAGCTAAAACATGGCTACAAAATTTTAGACCTGGATCTATTCGTGCTTGGGATGAAATGCAACAACAATTTTTAAAGAAGTTTTTTCCATCCCACAGAACAAACTCTTTCAAAAGACAAATCATCGCTTTCACTCAAAAACCAGGAGAAACATTTTACCAATGTTGGGATAGATATCAAGACTTGCTTAATACTTGCCCCCATCATGGTTTTGAAACATGGAGATTAGTTTCACATTTTTATGAAGGATTAACACCTAGAGATAGGCAAATGGTTGAATTGATGTGTAATGGAACTTTTGAGGATAAAGACCCTAATGAAGCCATGGAATACCTAGACTTGCTAGCTGAAAATGCGCAAAATTGGGACACTACAAGAACTTATGAGGCACCAAGTAAAACCCAACCTCATACATCTAGTGGAGGTATGTACAACCTTAGGGAAGATCATGACCTCCAAGCCAAGTTTGCATCATTAGCTAAAAAAGTCGAGGCATTAGAATTAAAAAAGAGTGGTCAACTAAAATCTGTTCAAGACATTGTGTGTCAAATCTGTGAAACCAATGAACATTCAACCCATGATGTCCCAACTTTGCCCTCTTTTTAGGGAATGTCTCCATGAACAAGCCCATGCATTAAACAGTTTCCAAAGGCCCAATCATAACCCATACTCGCAAACATACAACCCTGGTTGGAGAAATCACCCAAATTTCAATTGGAAGAGTGATAACAATAATGCACAAACTTCACAACCACCGTTTCAAGCACACCATAATTTTCAAAATTCTCATGGATATGCACCTCCTTATGCTCCCCCTCCTAGAAGAAATCTTGAGGAAACATTGCATGCATTCATGGAAAAGCAAGAGGCAATTAACACTCAACTTGCTCAAAGCATGACATATTTTAAAGATACTCTTGCAAAATTGACATCTGCTCTCAGTTTCCAAGAGAAAGGTAAGTTTCCATCTCAACTACAACAAAATCCAAAGGGGCAATACAATGCGAATGCAAGTAGTTCTGAAAGCCAACACATGGATCAAGCCAAATCAGTCATCACTCTTCGCAGTGGTAAGGTTATTGAAAAACCCATTCTTGAACCTTGTGAGAATGATGATGAGTCAATCTCTAAGGGTAAGGAAGGGGTTGAATCTGAACATTGTAAAGAAAAGACTGATTCTTCGCCAGCACTTCCATTTCCTCATGCCATGACCAAACAAAGGAAAGTCAATCACAACTCTGAAATCCTTAAAACTTTCAAACAGGTAAGGATCAATATACCTTTGTTGGATGCTATGAAACAGGTTCCTTCTTATGCTAAATTTTTGAAAGATCTGCCTTTGTGAAGAGAAAATTGAATGTGAAAAAGAAAGCCTTTTTTAGCGAACAAGTAAGTGCCATTCTTCAGAACAATAATGCATTGAAATATAAAGACCCTGGTTGTCCTACGATTTCTTGCTTTATTGGAGAACATAAAATTGAAAGAGCTTTACTTGATCTTGGAGCTAGTGTGAATTTAATTCCATATTCAGTTTTTAAAAGTCTCAATCTAGGTGAGTTAAAACCAACCTCGTCGAACTCTTTTACTTGCCGATAGATCCGTAAAAGTGCCTAGAGGAATAATTGAAGATGTGTTAGTACAAGTCGATAAATTCATTTACCCCTGTGGATTTTATTGTTTTGGATACACAACCCGTTGAAGCATGTAATTCATTTCTGTTATTTTAGGAAGTCAGTTTCTTGCAACTCCTAATGCATTGATTAATTGTAGGAATAGATTGATGAAGCTATCTTTTGGAAACATGACATTGGAGATGAATATTTTCAACATTTGCAAGCAACTTGGAGATGATAATGATTTACAAGAAGTAGATTCTATTGAAGAATTAGTTTATGATCAACTTGAATCTACTTTGAGTAATCCCGAGCTTGATGAATTTGAAGATTTGCAAATGACTTATTCTCAGGAAGAAATCACGGATGAAAAGGGCATTGAAAATGTTGATGCGAATCTTTTGTCAAGAGTGACAACAGATTCAATATCTAACATCACACCAACCGATGATTACTTTCCTGACAAATCCTTACTTTCTCTTAGTTCAATGCCTCGGTTTGCTAAAAATATCAATTTCCTTCCCTCAGGTGATTTGCCAAATCATTGGAGTACCGAAGACAAAGGTAAGTTTTTGAACGAAATAAAGAAATTTTATTGGGATGACCCTTACTTATTCGAATACTGTCCTGATCAAATACTTCGAAGATGCATTCCTGACAATGAGGTAAGTAATGTCATTAAACTTTGTCATTCTGAAGCATGTGGGAGTCATTTCGTCAAAAAAAGACAATTGCGAAAATCTTACAAAAGGGATTTTATTGGCCCACCATGTTCAAAAACACACATGCATTCTGCAAAACTTGTGAAAATTGTCAAAAAATTGATACTGGTCAAAAAGTTTTGCTTTATAATTCTCGACTCCATTTATTTCCTTGAAAGCTAAGATCAAGATGGAGCGGTCCATTTATTGAGAAACATGTGTATCCTTATGGGGCCTTTGATATTGAGAATCCAAAGAATGACAATGTTTCTAAGGGAAATGGACATTGTTTGAAAGCTTACTTTGATAATTTTCCTAGTGAAAATGAATCCATTGGTTTGAATGATCCTATAGATAAAGGTTGATTATTTTGTTTTTCTCACATTGTTTTGTGTTTCTTTTTGGTGTGAATTTTGTTTTGTTAATCTCTCTCACCCCGGTCAAATGGCGGATAACTGGTACTCGTGACTTGATCGGTTCCTTGGTTTCCCATAATAACTGATATCTGTATATTTGTGCAATTCTTTGCTCTTTCTCCCTTCTTTGAATCTCTTCTCCATTTCTCATTTGAAAATGGACACCACTCTTGAAAAATTGAAAAAGTACTTTCCCGCTCTGCCTCAGAATGCGATTACAAAAATTTACCGTGCTAGGTGTGCAAGATTGAGGTTGTTAATGAATCATGGAATTCCTGAAGATATCCGTTGGTTGATTGAAGCAAAGGTCCGATTATCAGGTGAGTCCTCCAATTCTTTCATCTCACACATGCCTGGAACAGGTAAAAGCACTTTTGCAAAGAAACGTTGTGCAAAACGACTGAAAGTCTGTCATAGATGTGCCAGATGGACTTGTAATGCAACATGTCGTTCTTTAGGAATGATATCTATAAACCATGAAGATAAAATACAATTCATTAAGGATGGCCTGAGTAAGGGGTCTTTAGATAATCTTCTATTGACCCTTGAGACGCATCCTAGTGGAGATGTGTATCGTGCAATTCATGATTTATGGCCCCATTTTCATAAAGAACATGATCGACTTAGTCTTGGGAATCTGACTAAAAAAGACCCTGTTTGCCAGTTTTTAAGAAAACTGGATGGGAAGCCTATCCCGACCCATAGAGGGCGTTTAAGCCGTTCTTGGATGTAAAACCAAGGGAAGATGTGAGCCACAATCACAACTACCTGTACATACACATGCTTTTTCAAAATAAATAATTAAATAAAGAAAGAGAGAAAGAGTGTGTGAGACTCCAGCTAGTCTACATATAGGGGTATGATTGCATCTTCAATTTTTCATCTATAAAATCTTCTCTTCCTTCCCCTCATTTCTACTCAACCCTTACATTAGACAGATATTGAAGTGTGTAGAAATGGCAGGTCCCTCAAGTTATCACATAAAAAATATTTGTGTTTTCAGTGGATCCAGTCCTGGGAAGGAAATAACATTTTTAGAAGCAGCAAATCATCTTGGTCAGGTCATAGCTGAGAGAAAGATTCATTTAGTGTATGGGGGAGGCAGCCTTGGGTTAATGGGGGGTGTGGCAATAGTTGCATTTTTAGGAGGTAATCAAGTTTTGGGGGTCGTCCCCGAAGCTTTAACAAAAGGGGACATCATTGGAAGAACAATTGGAGAGTAACTACAGGTCTCCACAATGTTTGATCGAATGAATACAATGTTTAAACATGCTGATGCCTTCATTGTCTTACCAGGTGGTCTGGGCACATTGGAAGAGATCTTTCATATTTCCTCTTGGGCCCAACTTCACATTCACCATAAACCTATAGGTCTGTTAAATGTTAATGGTTTTTATGATAATTTGTTGTCTTTTCTTGATCAAGCTGTGGAACAGGAATTCCTAACATCTTCGGCACGACAAATCATAATCTCTGCACGCTCTTCTTGAACAATTGATCGACCAACTACAATCTTTCACCCCTGTAATTGATCCTTCCATGAGTCGCATAAATTGGTCAACTAAGGAAAGCCGTAAAAAGCTTAGATTGGATTTGAGCCTTCGTTTGTGAATCTTTGTGTCTTTTGGTTTTATTAATATCATATTATTTTGTGTTGTTATTTCTTATATTTGTTTAAGTGTGTTTCAGGTTTGTTAGTGTTCGTTGTTTCAGGTGATGTCTTCTATACTCTATCTTTTTACCTTATGACATTGAGGACAATGTCTCATTTTGGTTGGGGAGAGAGGGTAGTAGTAGTTGATATTTTGCAAGCAAAAAAAAAAAACCTAACCAACTAACTGCTTTTGTTTTTAAAACCATTTGACAAAACTGTTATTACTAGGGTGGCAGAGTAAGGAGGAATTTTAGTGACTCTTGAGACGCATCTTAGTTAACCTTTTCCGATGGTTATTTGCAATATTCATAACAAGGCCTATTAGAATACTTCTTGAAATATTCAGGTTTACAAACTCTCACATTATTATCACTTGATTTTGCTCATATACTCATTTAACAAGTATTTTTAAACCTTCATTTTCACACACACACTGTAACATATGATTATGGGTTGCATATTGGATTATTACATTATTTATGTTCTTTTGTTAAAGGTAACAACTAAGGGATAGGGATAGTATATAATTTTAAAAAAAAAACAAAAAAAACAAAAAAAACAGAAAAATAAAAGAGAAAAAAAAAGAAATAAAAAATGATGATAATAAAAACGTAGATAAGTTTGGTTTCGTAGCCTCCCTAACTTAAGCAATTAAGCCCGAAGGGGTGTTTTAACACCTAATACCCTAAACTCAACTGACTTGGGAGCTATTGGCCCAAAGCTTGTTAATGGGTTAAGGAGAAAAGCTTAAGGGAATCAAACATTGCACTATCTACGTATCAGTATCTGCAACCCGAGTTACTAAGCTCGTAGGGGTGTCTCAACACTTAATGCCCTAAGACCAACTGGTCTGGGAGTCATTAGCTGAAAGCTCGTTACATGGGTTAAAGATACATTATGTTTTAAGTATATGTATATATATATTGAAAAAAAAAAGAAAAAAAAAAGAATATAATAATCCCAACCCAAGGAAGTTAACTTTAAACATTAGAACATAATATTGTTTTCTTCCAACAAAAGCCCCATCATCTATGTTTTTATACATTGAGCACATAAAAAGGAAGGTTTAATAATATTTTGTTTAAGAGGTATTGAGCAGATATATAAATTTAATGAGAGTTTGTTTATCTGGATAGATTAATGGAAGTTGAATGATGAATGTCTTGCTTTGTGGAATTTGCAAATTGTTTCTCTATTTTAACGCTTTCATTACTAGGGACTAGTAATAAGCTGGTAGGGGGGTGTGATTAGTACTTAAAAGTGCATTTTTTTCAAGGTTCTATATCATTATTTTGCACTTGAAGTATCAATAACTCCTTAACTAAAGCATGTTTTATACTAACATATCTAATAATATAAGATACCTTTAATTTATGGTAAATGTTCATCTTAAATGCAGGCCTATCACATAAATGAAAGAATTGATTGATTAGTTGAAGTACTGAAATTGAAAGGACAGAAAGATGGCCAAACTTAGAAAAGAGATGTTGGTGCAGTCCAAACTGGAACACTGTTGATGTGGGTCATATCTGGAGTTGTAGATCTCGGATTTAGGTCTGCCTTATATGGATGGAAAGCTAAGACATATTCCTACAACTTTCATGGGAGTCCAAGATTTAACAAGGCCTGTTTCAAGTCCAAATTGTAGAAACAATGAAGAAGTCCGAATCTGTCCTGCATCCCAGACACTGTTCAGTGTTCAGCCCATATCTCGAGTTCTAGAAGTCCAAATGATCTCAAATTTTTACCCTGAAAAGATGAGACAATTCCCTAGAACTTTCATGATTGAAGTCTGTTCAAATTATGACGTTATCAATGACCTTTTTGGCAGACAAGAAGATAAGAATTGTCACCAAGTCAAGATGTGGCCACTCACTCATCAATTAGTCAACAAGTCAATAGTTCTAAATTTTGGCCTATAAAAGGAGGCATTTGCCATGTATTTAGGCATCTTAGTATTCAGATCAAGATCATGCTCTTGCTCTCTCTTTATATTTTGTAATGCTTAAGTTTTGCATATATTAATTTCTTGCTTATGCTTTTCATTTCCTTTCCTTGTTTATTTATGTTTCTTTCTTTCATTATGTGTTGCTAAGTTAATTATGTCAAGGTGAAAAGGGTACACTAATGGTGTAAGAATAAGTATAATATAAACTTAACATGGACCTTAATGTTGGATATTAACATGCTTAATATTTGTTATCTTGTTCACTTTTAATACTTTGCTTGTTAAATGGTTAATCTAGATTTATGTTGTATAACACTTGGTACAACAAATACTTGGCACTTTCATAGCCCATACTGTATGGTATAACCGAAACCTGAGCTATGAAAGGAACTTGATTTGTTGTTAACATAAGTTATAATCATGAATGCCTGACAACATTTACAAGTATTAGCATTATTCGAATAAGATAACTAATGTAATCATGTTAACAATTTATAATCTGATTGGAACCTCCTTTGTGTGTGGTTTCCAATTGAATAATAAAAGTTTATACTATACTTGTTTGAAATACCATTAGTGGATCCTCTAACCTTGACATGTGTTGTTATCATTGTTGAATCTTTACGTTAATCTTCCATCTCAAAGTTCTCATCAACTTCTTCTTTATTATTATTATTATTATTATTATTATTATTATTATTATTGTTGTTGTTATTGTGTTACTGTTAACTATAATTTATACAATTAACCTCCTTGTGGTTCGACCCCGGTCTTGCCGGGTTATTTATTACTTCGACACTCCTGCACTTGAGAGAAGACATCAATCTTTTGGTCGTGTCAATATACTCTCAAGTAATTGATCCCACCTTGACAGCAGCTAAACGTCAATTCTAGACGTCTTCTTCTTTTTAGCTTGAACCTTAGAAGGATCTCTTTCTTTTCTTTTACCACTACTCTTGTGTTACTGCTGCTCGACATATTCAACCCGCAAACCATTTGAGACATGCCATTCTTCAAATTTGGAATCCCATCCTCCTCCAAATCACTGCATCCTTCTTCCAAATCAACACCATCAATGTTGACATTGCTTGTGCTAGGATTGACATCAATGCCACCAAGTACTCTTAACGATGAAGCCCACGCATACTCTCTAGTAGCAACAATGTTGGAATATATTTTGTCAAATTCAAACTTTAAAGATGGTTTAATACCAGCATGTCTAAATTTTTTGGCTCCTCTAATTTTCTACATAAAAGAAATGAAAATAATTAACGCAATAACAAGTATTAAAAAAATTTATGAAATCTGACAACAACAAATGAAATTGTTAGGATCACAAGGAATTAACCTGAATTTTTGTTTTTCACCACTCATTGTTAGTTGAAATTGTTCATAATTCACTACTCCAACCCATACCAATTTTAGAAATTAGCTTTATCCATATCCCTCAATCCTTCTTGCATCCATCCCATTTGTTTTTCAGTTGTGTTTTAGTGAATGCATGACCAATTTGTTCTTTAAATGATATTATAAGAAATTTTCATCCCGTTATATCAAAATGAGTATTAGGTCTCATTCCCATGTCAATGGCCTTAATGCATAGGTCACAAAATGTATGCAAGATTTTCTTTGTCCAAGCAGCCTTATTCATAGATTCAAGACCTTCCATTGTATCTTTTAAAACATTTAACAAAAAAAAAACAAGCAATGATATCATGTTTATATGCAAAAATCAGCATTAACACAAACACAAAATACTTATTATAAATAATAAGAAAAACTGAAAAGTATAAAATGCATGTTGTGGAACACTTTAGTTTATTGAGTATTTGACAAAACACACTTTAATAACCCTTCTTTAAGGAAAACTGAAAGCATGAGGTGTTGATACAATGTAATTTCAATAATTTGTAAGACAAAACAAAACAACAAACAGTAGGCTGTGAGGGATAATTATAAAGATGACTATAGGCATGTCACATGCTTGCTTACTGTAAAAATCAACAATGTCCTTTCTTTGTTCTTTCCCCGGCTTTCTAGTAATTGAATTTCAATTTTTGAAATTAACTACCTTATTTATTTGTTAGGGTTATTATTGGAGCAACAATTGTTCCTGTTAATTTTTTAAAAGTGAATTTTAGTTATATTTAAACATTGGATGCCTTTTTCAATGCCTTATTTCCCTCAATATCAAACTAGCAGCATAAGGGACATATAGTAGAGCTAGCATCAAAGTCATACAATACAAATCAAGTGATTTTTTTTCAGAGAGAATGGGGGTATTAGACTTTCTATATTGAACAGAAATGCTAAGCAATAATTAATGCAATTTTCCATTCTCTGTTTCAATCGCAACAACTTTACCTAGTTATAGCAAACACTGTTTTCTACAAATCAAACCCAATCTGTAATTTAAGACTTTTGTTTATTATAAACAAGATGATTATTAACTCCTCTATATGAAAAAAAAAAAAACCTCAAAACTTCATCAATTATACAACACTCTAATTCAATCCTCACAAAACAAAATATTACACTTCCTTCCCTCTATATACAAAAGGAAAATAAAGAAGTAGCAGTTAAATCCAACTAATAATCAACCTAAAAGGAAACCTATTTTAGAGTAGACAAACCATGTTAATAAATTAATAAAACATATAAAACTCCATAAAATATGAGTAATTGCAACAGAAAAAAAATTATAAAGAAATATCACCTTTAAGAATAGGTTGCATACAAGAGCATTAGTTTGTAGTTAATTAACAATATTGACAACTAATCACAATTAAAATAAATTAAAATTAAAATTTATAGTTAATTAAAATAAATTTTTAGACAGAGATAAAAAAACTCATGATTAATGTTTATTACAAAAATAGGTCGCAACACCTTTATTCTTTTCTTGTTTGAGTTTTCCTAGTACTGATTTGCTGTTCATTTCTACAAACCAAAAAAGTAACGCAATATTAGCCCAAATAATATGAAAATCTATGTTGAATTTGATCTAACTTGAAGACGAATGAAAAAGGGATGCAAGGATATATGATTTCAATTTACAGAAAAAAAAATACAAAGCTTATTAATCCCTGAAAATTACTTTTGTTGAACGAGTTTGGCAAGGTAAATTCAGAGAAATAGAAGGATGCAAGTTAGAAGAATATCAAGACGAGAGAAGGGGACAGAGGGAAATAACAAGGCAGAAAAAATTTGGGAATGAGATGATAATGATAAATCTAAGAAATGATTAGCAATAGTAGACAGGATTTTCAGATCTGTTTTTTCCAATAGTTTTATTCTCTCTAATTTTTATCAGTGCAAGTGAGAGAATGCTTTCAAAAAGCAAATGGAAATTGCTTTACAGAAACTGAGGTTAACCTCAATTTCTGGTGGAACCAACATGCATAAAAAGTGTAGTTCATATATAACTAAACTGAGGTTAACCTCAATCTAGTGGGTTGTTTCCGTAATCTTTTGCTTGGTTTTCAATAGGCAATGAGTTAATTTGTTCACATAATTTTGAGGGTAGCTAGCTTTTTATTTATATTTTTCTTTTTGAGTTTCATTCTTGGGTCTTGTCTCTCATTTTTATCTTTGATCATCTCTTTTCTAATAGATTTTCTTTTGTCAAAAAAAGAAAAAGAAAAAAAAGAAGATGAGCATGTATGATCTTATTAACTTATTCAACATGTTAGCATGCATTCCCAGTTATTTGTTAATAACTCATGCTAGATTTTTGTTTATAGCGTTTTAGACTTTTGGTTTTGAATTACAATCATGATTGTCAGCTATGCTGGGAAGAGGTGCCCGGTGGCAGGTGCATAGGCTGATGCTGGACTGCTACTCACAGTGCAGGCATGATGGATTCCGGCGGATGAAAACTGCCTTTGGGTTGCTGGAGTTGAGGATTTACTGCCGTTGCTTGTGGGGCTGGCACTGTGAGCTACGGGAGAAATTAGTAGCAGTGAAAGGAAAGATCATTATACTTGTCATGGCATCATGTATAATGGAAAGATCATATGCCAGTGAATTGCAGGTGGCAATCTTCTTCTTTTTCGGCCACACATGTTCAAAAGTCTTTGGAGATTGACTGTGCTTGAGAATGATATCTTGAGTTTTTCAAGTGATTCAAGCGGTGAGCAGCAGAGCAAATGGTCAAGTCGCTCCTCTCCTCTGTAGGTACCCAATCCCTGAACTACTGTCCCAAAATCATACAAGTTATCTCTCTACAAAATTCATACCAGATTAAATCTAGAATTAATTTAATTAGATCAATCGAGTCGATCAATATTTTTTTTTATTTAAATTTAAATTAGGTTTATCATATTAACCTAAATAGCCATATTTTACACACAAATTTGATCTACTGTAAGTGATTCCCCCTTTTCATTAAAGGAGTCTAATGAATGATTGACGTGATAGGATTGAAATGGAAGATTTATGGACTGCGAGGGAGAAGATACAGTTTGCCCTTTTTAAATACGGCGTCGTTGTGGAAAGTGCTCCAGCAGTAGGGGGCACCGCGACACCGTTTATAGGAAAGATGAGTCTGCGAGTCGTCCTTTTTACCGTCTTCCCCGTCCAGCAAGCATCGCATATAAAAAAATATATGTGATAAAAGGCCCTCCGCTCGCTCTGTTTTCACACTGCGAAGCAAAGCACCGCACCCTTTTCTCCCTCTTCTGACTGAAGATCAGAATTCTGATCAATACGCTCAAAACAAGCAAGATGGTGATGGTTCGAATCCGCAGCAGAGACGGGCTGGAACGCGTCTCCATCGACAACACAAACATCACAGTTTCCCAACTCAAAACTCTAATCCAAAACCAACTCCAAATCCCTATCCGCAGCCAAACCCTTTCTACCAACCAAAGCCTCCTCTTAGCCAAATCACCCTCCGATCTCCTCAAATTCACTGACATGTCCAACCCTGACACTCCTCTCTCTTCCCTCAGCATCTCTCACGGCTCCCTTATCTTCTTAGCCTACGACGGCGAGAGAACTATTGCCGGCCCCGCTGTTCGACCTGCTGGTTCTTTCGGCCGGAAGATGACGATCGACGATCTTATTGCCAAACAGATGAGAGTCACCAGGCAAGAAAATCCCCACTGCGATTCTGTCTCGTTTGATCGCGATTGCGCTAATGCGTTTCAGCATTATGTTAATGAAACGCTCGCTTTTGCTGTTAAAAGAGGTGGGTTTATGTACGGAACGGTGTCGGAGGAGGGGAAGGTTGAAGTCGATTTCATATACGAGCCCCCGCAGCAGGGGACTGGAGAGGTTTTGATGCTCTTGAGAGATTCCGATGAAGAAAAATTAGTGGAGGCGATTACGGCGTGTTTGGGAATGAGGAGAGTGGGGTTTATTTTTACGCAGACTATAATGCAGGACAAAAAGGACTATACGTTGTCGCATAGGGAAGTTCTTCAGGCGGCGGAGCTGCATGCTGAGAGTGAATTGAAAGAGTGGGTTACTGCGGTGGTGAAGTTGGAGGTAAGTGAGGATGGGGGAGCCGATGTGCATTTCGAGGCGTTTCAGATGAGTGATATGTGTATTAGGCTGTTTAAAGAAGGATGGTTTGAGACGGAGATTGGGGAAGATGCCGATCCTAAGTTGTCTAAAATGAAGAAAGATGTGGTTGTTGGTACCAAGGATGTTAAGGAGGTCGATAATGATTTTTTCTTGGTCGTTGTCAAGATTTTAGATCACCTGGTATGTTACGCCTTAGTCTTTTTCCTTAAATTTGATAATTGCATTTCTTTTGTTGTTGTTTATTTTCTGATGTTGGGCTTTATCTTTGGTTGATAAGTATTCTTTTCCCTGGGAATTAGGATTTTGCTTTATTGATTGATAGTTGATAGTTGATTTTGCTTTATTGGATTTTAGATGGAAGATTTCTTATTTCATTGTGTTAAGCTATTTCTGGACTGAAATTGTCCAAATCTTCATTAACGAGAAGGGTTTATAGCATTCCAGCAATGCGGAAAGAGAAAATAACATGAGGGGCAAAAAAAAGAAGAAGAAGAAAAGTTTGGGAGCCAAAAGGTTAACATTTTATCATATGCATTAGAGTGTGCTTCAGAGTGACTTGGGATGTGATTCTCTTTCCGGGTCGGGGCTCTTTTCTTTAGAATTTTTGCAGCTATACATGTGTCAATGGTTAAGCTAGAGTCATTGGAACTGGATATGAAGTTTTACATAAATCATTATATTTGCTAGAGATGAATTATTTATATATTCCTTTGTGGTCTTCTTCTTTTTACTAGGCCTTGCATGACTAAGTTTTTTGGTTTGTGTTACTGAATCTCACGGATGTGTCATGTGCAATTTACCTGTGTGTGGGTGAGTGTGTAAGAAAGAGAGGGGGGGGTTGAAGGGTCTCGTATAGATTGTTTGCTCAACAAATATCATGGAATAACGAGTCAACCATATTTTATAACCACAAAGAGTGGATATGGATATGCTGGCAACAAAGATGGCAATATCTTATATATCCAATAAATCATAATATTTTCAGGATGGGGGTATGGTTATTTTATGTGCTGGCATTAGACAATAACAGTTATGTTCATGTGTTATGCAAAAACAAGATGGAATGTTTGCTGTTGAGGTGTATATAGTTTGTCAACCTTTACACAAAAGGTATACTTATTTGGAGGAGTATCGGAGCCTAAAAGGATCCTTTTTATAGCTAAATTCTCTTAGAGTGGTCTGAGCATGATTCTTGCTTGAAAATGAAGAGAAGCATTTGAAGGGATGGTTTAGAGATATAAGTTATGCTATACGAGGGATTCTGTCTAGCTGTGGAGTCACGCAAGCCTTTGGGTTAGAGTATGAAGCAACCTTGTTTGATTATTCAAAAAAGTAGTTTCCAAGCATTTTTTCAAATCCTTGCTAGATATTAGATTCAATGTCGTCTGACAGTTGTATAAAACAAGCAATATATATCTTTCATGTTCTTAGAGAATATGTACAGGGATGGTGTTTGTACATTACAGTAATGAGGAAAACAAAACCTGCACTTATCCCACAGTAGAATTACTGTGTGACCGAACACATTGCATCCTATCAATATGACATTCATAGGATGAGGGGGCAATAACATACTACAAGTTGTTTGTCCTCTAACGTGTGTGTGATATTAATATTAATTGGTGTCTCGCATGGAATTTATTTGATGCCATATGTTTCCATTGTGGAAATTGAACTGTACAAATGACACAGATCCACTAAGAAAAAGAAATGGGTGAATAATCAATGGGCCATTTTTCAATTGACTGCCCTGTTTCCTGAAACTGGGGGATGGAACCTGTATTTACGAATTCATGCAACAGCTACAAGTTTGAATGGTTAGGCATTTTCTGTTTTGAGCAAGTTCACCTATGATGCTAGATCATGCCTGTAGGTTACATAATGAATATTTGAGATTGCTAGAACTTCTATATTTGGAGCATGACACATGCAGTACTGTTTGTTCCGTTTTGGATGAAACCTGAGAATGATGCTATCTGTGTTAGGACTATCAGCTGATATTTAATCTATGATTATTTTTTTTCCTTCATGGAACGAAAGTGCGGTTTTGACAGAAAAATGCAGCGTAAGCAGGGAAAAATGAAAAATTGTACGGCAGTAGACATCGCCTGTTTGACTTTGTCACTTGACATTCAGTGGATATCTGTGCTGGGGAGCTATTCATTCATTTGATTCTTCTTTATCATGCCATAATGAATTTTCAAGATACTAAAGGCACAATCCTGGATGATTATATCTTTTCTGCTGCCTCTTGTGGAGAAGTTCAATGATCTTATCCATGAATTATTTAATGCAGGGCCCTCTTTCATCAACCTTTCCCATTGAGAACAGGATCACACAAGTGACAATGAGAGCATTGAGGAGCCATCTGGACCGTACAAAGAATCTTCCATTTGTGAAGAGAATTTCTGATTTTCATCTCTTGCTATTTCTGGCCAAGTATCTGGACCTCAATTCTGATGTTCCGGCATTAGCAGAGTGTGTGCTTGCACAGACAGCAGTACCAGAGGGTTATCAGATCCTAATTGAGTCCATGGCTACTACTTGATGTTGCTTGAATGCCTGATGGTTGGATCAATCCTTTTGAAAGTTTCAGTGCATCAAGAACTGGAGCCAATTATACTACTTCCTGGTGTATCATAATTTACAATTTATCTCTTATAAATTTAAAGTATCTTCATCCATTGGTTTGATAATTTATGTTTGGTGAAATTGGGTATTATTTTCTGTTTGATTCCTTTTAGTACTCCCACATGCTGATATCTAGAACAACTAATTCTAAATATTAAAAAAGAAAAAAAAAACATATGATAAAAAAATTCTAAAAACGTACACATTCCTTCTCATCTGATGCCCTAACCCCAATGCCTTACTGAAAAAGGCCAATGGTCTGCAATTCTAACTCAAAACTGCTTCTAATCCTGCAGAACAAGCATCAGTTTTCAGAACAAATGTGTTATTAAAGTCTGAAGGCTCTACATTAAACTGCTTTCAATTGAATGAATGTTTTTTCAGCATTTATACTCTACTGTAACCTGTCTGTCTCTAGTAAATTAGTTATAGGTTTAAGGTTTGTTAATGATACCAGCCCTTTAATAAACTTCATGTAATATCCCAGCTAGCCTCGAAATCCTCTTAGGTCAATCCTTTCTTGCTTCAATCTTCTTAGGATTTATGGTAACACATTTTGCTGATATGATATGACCGAAGTATTTTATTTGATTTTCATAATAAAAACACTTGGACTTTTTTTTGCATACAATTGATTCTTTCTCTGTACTTTTAATATTTCTCTTAGATGATTGATATGTATATTTAATATAGAATTATATATTAATATATTATCAAAGAATACTAAAGAAGGTTAATGGTTATAATACTTGATTCATTAAAACCTGAAAAACCTGAAAAAGTGGTTGGTGTATTTTTAATTCAAATATTATTACCTTCAATTCATAATGATCATGACAGTCTTTTCAATATATTATTCAAACATCCTGACATAATGGTAACTAAATCTCAAATTCAATTTAGAGTAAAATTAAAAACCATACAACTTATCCATCAACTCATCAATCAATGGAATTGAAAACTTATTTTTAATAGTAAGATCACTAAACTTCCTGTAATCAATGCTAAATCTCCATGAATTACCCTTTTTTTTAACTAACAACATGAGTAAGGTATAGAGACTGTAACTAGGTTGAATTACCCCATTATGTAACATTTTTTTAACCAAATTCTTAATTTCTTACTTGTGGATAAATAAACTTTTGTAGGGTCTTATATTCATTGAATTAGATCCTGAAATTAATGGAATTATATGATCCACTTGTCTTATTAGAATAAGTTATTTTGGTTCCTCAATGACTTCTTGGTATTCTTCCAATAAGGTTTTCACTTGTGAATTTTTCACCATATGTGGTGATTTACTAATAGCTTCTATAGAGAAAAATTAGCCAACGTATTTATAGATTGCTTCCTTAAGACTCTTTATGCACTTTAGTTATAAAAACTATTTATAACTTAGCTTCTTCGAGAATTCCTCTCAATTCAAACATTTTATTTTCCTTCCTAAATGATAATTTTATCTTAATGAAATCAAATAGGGTAAATGAGTATAATCTCAGTTAATCAACTCCCAATACTACATTATTACACCTTTCTAGTTTCAATATCCTCAAGTCAGCCTTGAATTTGTAATCTTGCATGAACCATATGAGTTCAGAGCTTTGAGCATCACACAACATCACATTGTCATTTGTTATTATAATTGCTAATGCTATGGTTTTAACAATGGCAACCTTAATTCCTTTAATCATATACTCATCTATGAAACCGTCGGTGCTCCCAGTATCAATTAGGATAATTATTACCTTGACAACTTCCTTTTATTATAATTGCACCATGAACATAGCTATCTGCTAGTGCATTTAATGATAATCAATATTTATTAACAATACAATTAGCTACTATTTTTCCAATTCCTCCTCAACATTTAAAAATTCTTCCATTTTATCATTTCTTCCCTCTATCATATGTAATCTTTTAGGACTACATTGATGACCAGACATATACATGTCACCACATTTAAAACATAAGCCTAGTTTTCTCATTTGTTTATGCAAAATATCATAAGAATATTTTGTCCTTCGAGGTGCCTCAATCTTTAATTAGTTAGAAGACTTGGATGAAAAGTTACATGTTGTTCTTCCCATATTGAAAGGAAGGTTTGATCTTTGAACAATCTTATTTTTTCTGGGCTATAGCATTATTAGACTCATCCTACTATTTTGCTAGCTCAAAAGATTGCATCAAATAAAGTTTGTTTCAAGATCTTAAGCATTGGCATGGTATCTTCCCTTAATCCACTAATGATGCTAGAAATATAGTAAGATTCTAGTAGAGAAGGATTTAATGCATTCATCAAAGATTTTTATTCCTCAAACTTCTCCACATGATCTTTCACTCCTTTATCTTGTATCAATTTGTTGAAGTCCTCAACTATATCGTCTCTACTACCAAATCTTTTACAAATGGCCATATATAATTCATCTTAATTGGTCAGATATTCACCTACATACATGAATCCCTCAAACAACATCTCTACTTTTTTATACAAGTATAAAGAAGACACTTCTACCCATTTATAAATGGCATATAAAGTTTAATTTGAAGAATTGTTAACACTTCCTTACCCTTCCTCTCGGATTATCTCCCAGAAGGTTGGCAGATCCATTATTGGCAATGTTGGATTGTTTCTAGCCTTGTAGTGATCTTGGTTTCCTATATTTTCTCAACGGCCATGGCTTTTAAATCCATATAGTTTTCTTTTGTAAATGATATGAGCTCAAGTTTCATTGGATTTGACAAGATTCTTGCGGAATTATCCCCAACTGTCTTTTTTGCCATTTGATTAGCTAAGAATGACTGGATTTGGTTAGTTAGGGCTTCGATCTTCAAATTAATTTGATTAGATCTCTTATCTTGTTTTATCCACTTTATTTAGTTTCTATCATTGGTTCTTGAATTTTTTTTTATGAATCCCTTGTATTTGTTCATCAAGTCTTTTACAATATTCTTCCACGTTCATCATATTAATTCTCTTCACCATTTTCTTAAGTTTTAAACAATGCTAGAATTGATCAATGGCTGAGGATCAACTGTTATACCAATTGTTAGACCTTGACCTTAACAGGTGAATGTTAGAAAGGAAGAAGAAGAAGAAAGAAAGAAAGAAGGTCCAATATATAAATTGTTACTCCATTACTTGTTCATCACGCTTCTCGTTACAATGTTATATACAAAGAATTCAACTAACTCCCAACTTTCAACTAACTACTTATTCATCACATATTTTATTCTTTATTTACACATGATTATCATGTTACTTATTGAACTTCTCTTCCTACAAGCTTTCATGCCTTATCTTTCTACACTTCTTTAATACGTTGCAATGTTAAGTTACAACATTTAGCCTGATTTGTTTTGGGCCAAATGTTAGAAATTTTATAGAGAAAAAAATAAACTAGCTGAAAACTAGCAAACCATATATACACATATACAAAGCAAAGCTAGCAGGAACAGGCTCTCAGCAAGCACAATGGGAACCCAAAGAATCAAACCATCGGTTATTTTAGAAACCTAAAAACAACAGGTGCCTAAGATAAACAAGCAAAAGACAAACCAACCACGAACTGTCTACACAGAGAAACCCATCCACATATACATAGGATAATAAAGCCAGCAAGCCCAACAGCTAGCTTCAGGACGTAAAACAACCTGCATGGTCAAGACTTTACCATGCAAACACATACTAGAAGAAGAACGATTTGCATGAAAACGAAGAACCATGAAGAACGGAATAAGAACCATGTAGAAGACAACAACAACCAGCAATAGACAACTACCAATAGAAGGCAAACCAGAGAAAGTATGCCTGCAACACAGAGTTGAGTCCTCCGACCACCCATTCTGAGATGATCAGCCTACAACATATTTTTCCTGATTTTTTATGGTTATGAGTGGTGGTTAAAGGGGTTAAGCTAAGGGTTGTTGCTAGTGTATCTGTTGGTGTAGGGTTGTCTCCAGCATAGTGGTTGTTCATTGGTGGGAGATTAGTTGATGTATATGTTTTGCACTGCTAGATAATGAGTTTGGTGGCTGGTGGCTGGTGGCTGGTGGTTATAGGGGAAGATGAATAGTGTGGGGACGTGTTTGGCTAGGGTGTAAAATTATTATTTTTTAGATGATTGTAAACAAAAAGACTAAAATAAATTGACATTTTTATTTTTAGATCATTATTGATATGGACCTCACATATTCTAGATTTATTGTAGAAACTGACTGATGGATCATTTAATTGTAAGAACAATTAAAAGCCTTGTTGTGGTACCAAAGCTGACGTGGGAAAAATAAAGATTTAAGATAAATAGAAGAAGAAGAAAATATTAGAATTAAAAAAAACAGGTTAAAGAATAGAAAGAAATAAGTTGAAGAAAAGTGGAATAATAGAGGTTAAAAGCTGAAAGTCTGTAACTTTTTTTTATTAATTCATCATAATCTTATCATATTGTCAAAAATTACAAATAAATAGTAAAATCATAATCAAATTTAGGATTAAAAACTACTAAATTATAAAATGCATAAAAAAAGAACATAAATTAAAGTCTAATAATAAAACTAAAAAAATCCAATAACTCGGGCTTGGATTTGCTCAATCTGTCAACCAAAAAGTAATGAGTTAGGTTATCTTCATCATCTCTGTCTATACACAAACATGATTTATAACACATATCCTATGTCTCAACCATATATGATTTGTGTTTCTCATATTCTACTTCCATGTATTTAATAATTTCTGTTGCTTAACCAAATTGTCACTTATTTTCTTTTCAATATGTATTTGCATGTATTGTGGACATTGTAGTCTATTGTAAATATTAAAACTATCTCTGAAGAATCATTAAATTCTCCACCATAAAAATACAAATCCTTGTTTAAATAACTTGAATACTTTATTAGGACCCCTTCTAAAGAAAAGGAAGAGGATAGATATGAAAATTAGTTAACTTATCGAATAAGCTCATTAATTTTCACTAACATATGACTATAACTAAATGCTTCTTATGGTCTATTGAAAATATATATTGGGTTTTTTGAATGCCTTACATTTAGTTTGTTAAAAATTATGTTGTACAAAGGTTTGTATTATACTCTGAAGTATATGGTGTGTGTTCGAGAAGACAAAAT
Source organism: Populus deltoides (assembly GCA_015852605.2). NCBI lineage: Eukaryota > Viridiplantae > Streptophyta > Magnoliopsida > Malpighiales > Salicaceae > Populus > Populus deltoides. The sequence continues at coordinate 20,141,324 of CM027571.2, read as the reverse complement.
TTTCTTTAACAAAGCTTAAAGTCTTAGGATATTGCTAATATGCATATGTTCTACACAGGTTTGTGGAACTTGTGAACAACAACTAAATATTTCATGTGACTCGGTTCATACATACTCTTAACTTTGCTAAGTGTTTATAGAAAAAGAAATTATTAAAAGGCAATTCTTCTCAATATTGATCTATGGGACTAGGTTGCTTACCTTAAAGTTAACATCTATGTATAAAAACATAGTTTATGCATATTTTCATATTGTATAATCCTTTGTTTTTTGTTCTCCCCTAATTATCTCCAATTTTTATCAAATAGATGACACAAAAAGTGATGTCACAAACAAAAAGAACATTAAGGAGACAAATAAATATTGTTTCTATTAGATTTTATGAAAAACATACATGCAGTGAAACGGTAAATTTAAATTTTTTCAGGAGTCTCAAGATCTCATTAGATAGATTTAGAGTTGTTTAGGGTTTATACAAAAATTATTTGAAGATTAGATCTTCTTTTTTGCTTTAAATAATTGCTTCAAGATTGGTTTATCACAAACCACAAGTCGTCCAAGTATCCAAGCCTCTAACGATAACCCACACGTAACCACTTGTGAGAAATATTTTAAACCCTTTTAAGAGAGAGAGAGAGATATGCCTTTTAAGTGTTAACTTTTATTTTATGTTTTTAGGTGTTCAGTATTATACTATGTACTGCTCTGAAAACAAAAGACATAGCATTTTTTTTATAGGAAAACCTGAAAACCCTCTAAATAGCAAAAATATCAATTTTCCACTTAAGTAATATCATATATATTATTTTAGGATAATTTTAGAAATTTATTCAATCAAATCTCTACATGATTTTTTCTAGGTCTAGAATTGTAATTCCCTGTATAAATTACATTCTAGTCCTCAATTTCTAAACATATTTATAATCAACTAGCTTGATTAATTATTCCATTTTAATTTTTGACAAATGGTTCTTATATATATGACCCACTAGGTTCCCTAAAAAGTTGGTCAAATTATAAATCACAATCATAAATAAAATAGGATTAAATAAATTAAACAGATTAATTTATTATCAATTCAACAATTGATTGATATATATTTGAAAATCAATTTTAATGTCTAACAACCTATCATGATCTATTAAATATTAGAAAAGTCATAAGTAGTTTGACTTAACTTTTCATTGACCAGTTTCTTAGTGTAATTATTATCCCTTCATCAACAATATTCTGATTCTGATTTAGACAATATAGCATGAAGTGTGTCTACTCACAAATCAGATTTGTTCTCAATATCATATTCATTAAATTTTTGAATAAGATTTGAAACTCTTTTCAAATCTCATTTTGTCTTGTGCAAATACTTGCAATTAATACTATTTGAGAACAAATATAACATTTTTATTAATTCATCTAGGGTGATGAATTCTCTCTTAATTACTCAAATACCTTTATATAATTCATGTTATACTCAATATTTATATGTTTTTCAAAACACTCCCTTTAACTAAAAATCAAAGGCATTAAAATTATCTTAAGGTTGTGTTTGGCAAACACACCTTAAGAACACAAAAAAGTTTTTTCCCTTTGGTAAAAACTTAACTAGCCAAACATGTCTTTATGGTTGGAATGGGCTCAACCTAGTCATAGGGGGCTAGGCCTCTTGCCCCAAGCCCAAGCCTAGAGACAAAAATCAAAAGAGGCTTAGCCCACCATATGGGTTAGCCTTTCCCGCCTAAATCCCAAGCCTCCAAACCCATAAACATAACCTACAACAAAATAGTATAAACAAAAAATTAAACAAACATTTTTGCTTGAATCTAACTAAGAAGAATGAAGAACACCATTGAGAATCTAGAAAAACAGGTTCTAAAACCGTGCCATATATTATAAATCCAGAGGTATAGAGAGGTTCGAAATCATGCAAGGATAAAAAAATTTAGCATCTATTCTTTTCGATTATCATTAAATCATTACGATTTGGTCAGAAAAGATTTCAGTTTAAAAACCAAAACTCTAAGATTAAAACCTTAAAATACATGTTATTGATGCAAAAGAAAACCTAGATTGTTGGCTAAAAAGGTTATGCGAAGTGGCTAATGCAAAGAAATAGACCGAAATTGTCCAAATCATGTAGCCAAGGTAATGTTCTACCTAAAAACATTACCCCTGAAAAAATGCGAAAACCCTAAAAAAACCTAGAAATTACCTCAACCCAAAAACAACACTATAACTTAGAAGAAACAACTTAAACCTACCAACCAAAGCCTAAGCATGTTACTATAATTACTTTAAATTGTCCAACAAAAAAAAACAGAGATTAAGAGGAAAACAGTAAACACAACCTAGGCTACCAAAACATCTATTTCTATGTAATAACACAATTGCATTGACCATCTTTCACATTTTTAACCATAAACAACATGCATTTGTTTTAGGCAACCCTATCAAAACACTAACAATAGTCTAAGAACAACAAAAATAAAACAACCAAACTTCAAAACATGCTACCATAAAGACTCTAATGGCTATCTTGAACATTAAAACATGGTAAGAATGTATCTCAACCTAACATTTATCACCTAAAAGCAATCTTAAGTATTCAACTAAACTTTGGACAACACTTAAACATACATATACATACTCAAACATGGCATGGTTAAACATAAAAAAACAAACAAACAGTTATCGATTTAAAATAACAAAAGGCTTTAAAAGAAAGCATAATAGTCATTTAGGGTGTGTTTGGAAACGCTGGTGCAAACCGTGGTTTACAAAAATCTATGTTTTTACCTTTTTCTCTCGTCCTCCCTCTTCTTCCTCTTTCTCCATGGCCTTTTGCATGAGTTTTTAAAGGGCTATTGGGATCCCTTTTGGGAATATCGCTTGGACTATTCTCTCCATTTAATGTAGAAGAATCAATCCAAATCATCCATTAATGTTGGGGATCAAGGCTCTTTCTTGTTTCTGAGCCAATAAAAATGGGTACACCGGCAAGCCTCTTCGGTTAGGTGTGGGTTTTGGCTTCTTGTAGCAACACCTTGGGGTTGTAAAAGAGCTTTTATTTTTCTAGGTAGGATTATATACAGGATGTGGGGGTGCATTATTGTCTTGTTCGAGGAAGAAATGAAGGTGATTTACTTGGAAGATAGCAATAGAATAAGTCTTCTCGGATCTTTTAAGGAGGCGTAAGATTTGCAAGAAAGCTGCAACAAGTCGCCTAGCCCCGCTTTTATTTTATTTTTAATTTTTGAACTTATCAAAATGACTTTGTTTTGGCCAAAAAAGCATTCTCTCATTCAAATAAAATAACATTGTTTTGTTAACCTTTGGTCAATTAAGGTTCTAAAATTGGGATTTGACCAAAAGTCAAATTAGTTCACAATTTATTGACTTCTTTTAATTGTACTCGTAATTACCTTATAACTTTGGTTCAGTGTAATTTTACCCCTACTAAACTCAAACACCAACCTCAAAGTTTAGGGTCTTTTCCATTTTGATCCAAGATTTCTGATTTATGCAAATTGATCCTCAATTAACCATTTAACTTTTAATTTTCTTCAATTTCATCCTTAATTTCACTCAATTGAGTTTTGAAAAAAATAAATTTGATCCTCTAAAATTTCAATCTTCTCAATTAAATCCAAATTAAGCTTATTTTTAATTAAATCCTTATACTTAATTAATTCTTTTAATTTATGAGTGAATCTTATTTTAATTTGTGCTGAAATGTGTACATTAACCATATTTTTAATCAAATTTTTCAACGATAAGAGGATTGAAGTTCTCATGTTATCGAGGCAGATTTGGTGTTGATTGTGCGCAATTGGCACAAAAGGAACCATATAAAGGAGAAATAATTTCTTTGTCCCATAACCAATCATTCAGGTCTCCACAACGATTTTGGAAATAGTAGAGCTATTTATATGCTGGTGCCATAGTGCATTAGTATTGACGATGACAATGGCGGTGGGACATGTTGAAACTTTGAGTCAGTGACTGCCATGGGAGAATAGAAATCCTGGTGAGGTGCCTGATTTTTATCCAAGAAATACCATTTACTTGCTTATGGTCACCATGGGATCCTAGGACGGATAATTTGGAGACAGCCCTGCCCTTCAGATTACCTGCACCGAGTGATTGTTTTCAACTCAAAAATTCAAACCTTCACATTCGTGGTTGTTTTATGCCGCTATTATTTATTTTTATATTTTAAAAATGTTTTTAAAAATAATATTTTTTATTTTAAATTAATATTTTTTTATATTTTTAAATCATTTTAATGCACTGTTTTCAAAAATAATTTTTAAAAATAAAAAAAATATTACTTTAATATATTTTTAAATAAAAAACACTTTAAAAAGCAACCGCAATTACACTCTAAAAGTTGAATTTTTTCCTATTTTGATAAATCTAACTTTTTTCGTGCATTTTTTTTATTTTTTAATTATAAATATTCAAATTAACTTATATCCATCTTAATTAATTCTTTAAGATTCAAATAAATCTCTAGTAATCGTCTGATTTATAATATTTAAATTATTAATTCCTGAATAGTTAAGTTTTGAGTTAGCATTGGAGTTAGCACCGTTCATTAAAGCAGTCCACTTTCATTGATTGAATGTCCCAGGAGTGAAAATTACCAGGGCTGGTTTTCAATGCTCGGTGGTTTTTTAACCTCTTGGGTCTGCATTGAGTTTCATTTGTTTTTTCCCCATGTTGAGAATGTAAGATGGTGCTAAGAACAAGATAACATTTGCTTAGGTCTGCATACGAGAAAGAGAGGACTGCTTGAGACTGTCGGTAGTCCAAGGAAGTGCCATAATATAGAGGGAAAGAGATTGTAAGATGAGAATGGTTCAAGTGAAGAAGAGGATCCGATTAGTGGATCAGATGTAGAGGATGCTCAAGATGAAGAGAGGCGAGATGAGGAGGAAGAGGAAGAGGCTGCTTTGATACATTTGCTTAGGACATCTTTCAAGCTCAGGTGATTGAAAATTTCAAGAAACGAAAACAGAGGCCAGAGAAGGAGAAGCAGAGGAGTTTCTGCTTTCTAGAATATCAGGTGCGAAATGCATTATGCTCGGCTAGGTGCAGCTTAATTCTTACTTTTTAAGCTCCGTGCTGTGCATGCTCTAAGCACGAAAAACACAATTTGTAATCTGTTTATTCTTCTCCACGCATCCAACAGGAAGGCCAGCAGCAGTATCAATAACAGCAAAAACGCCAGTAACATTCTTGTGGTTCATGGTTATCAAAGATGGTCAATTTCATTCTCATTTTACTTTTGGTTTCTATTCCCTCTTAACCATTAGCATCCCTAAAACTTGAAAAACAAAGCTGAAAAGATCATGAGCCTGCAATGCTATGCATTTCTTGACAGCGATGCTGTGAAGACAAAGCAGAAACCATTAAACCGAAACATGGCCAGCAAAAAGACCAGCAACTTTAGTATCAGACAGAATCGGTCATCGGGTGCCAATAAAGAATAAGCAAAGCAGTTCCCACACTAAAGCCGAGGACAAGCAACGAGCAACCTATACAGAATCCAAATAGTACCCACGTTGAGGAGAATACACCTGTTGGTTCTTATGTAGGCACCACAACAAACACAAAAATCAGAATGCGAGGCATTTCTTCTCTGCCGAATTCATTAGGGTTGCGAGGGATGCCATGAAATCACGTTCTTGCCAAAAACATATATATATTAAAAAAAGCACACTGAAAAATATTGCAGTCATAAACTGCAAAACAACAGAGGTTCATAAACAAACAAAAAGTTGGGTAGTTCCATGACTGAAAGAACCTTCAATATTAAATTTAGAATGAAACACAGTTTTTCGTCACCTCTCCTGCAGATATGTGGCGGGATAGACATTCAATACAAAATGGATAAACACCATCTCGTGTACCTACAGTTACAATCAGAGCAAGAACACCATCGCCATTAAAACAAGGGTACTAATCTGAAAATTTGAGAAGAATTATTCGAATAAGAACATGAATGGCGCAAAATTGCAAAACTTCACTAATGACAACCTAAGCCAAGGTGTCAGCATTATCACAACACTAAATATAACCCCATTTAAGTTCTATCTTCTCCCGGCAATTCTCAATAAAGGAGAAATTATACCCTGTATCTCTTGTAGTGAATGTTGAATTCTGATCTCCTCTTCAACTGACCTTTTAAGGTTTCTGATATGACTTTTCAAAGCATCAGAAGCTCTAATATCATCAGCCCGCATCTCAAGTACCTTTTTAGTCAACCCCATCAATAAACCTGAATGTCTTGGCATAGTTGAGTGCTTATGCAAGAAACCCAACAACAACCCAAGCTCCTCCTCATCCAAATTCACAACACATTTCAATAACTTCCTCCTTGCCACCATTTCCTCCATCACAGCCACCACATTCTCTGGATTCTTCCCACTCAAAACTGAAACCAGCGCTCTTTTTTATGCCTAAACTTCTTCAACAACTTATCATGCTCCGACAATTTCACCTTCTTGGCCTCATTATCAAATGATCCCCCTCATTTGGCTTCTCCCTTGACTCCTAGTGAAAATACCTAAAATATGTTGGCCTCAAAGCCCGCCTCTGTGGTTCCTCTACACTGCCTAGCGCCCAAAAATTCCCTGATTTACTCTCTCCCACATCCTCCTTTCCTTTTCTCCTCCCAGCAAATATAATCCCATTGGAAGACCCAATGACCCTAGTCATACAATCCGGAGAAAACCCAATGGACATAAGCGGGGCAGGAAACCTCATGGAATGAGTAACCTTCATTTTTGCATAATCAAAACCTTCATATACCCATCTAAAGCCACACTCAAAATCCTATACTGCAAAGCCTCCTCCACTCTCTTTCCCTACTTTCCCTACACAAATAGAAGTGACAGTCTTGTTATGACTCTCCATCGAATAAACCATCTTCCCTCCTCCAATCAAATCCCATATCTTCAAACTATTCCCTCCTGCAGTCGCAACCATTCCGCCTGAGGGCAAAAAATCACATCCTCAACTGGCTTTCCATGATTCACTTCGATAACTGATTCCCTTACTATCAACCCTCACATCCCACAGCTTTACCGTGTGATCATAAGACCCAGTAACAAATATCTCTCCATTAATCGGAGAGCAATCACCACACCTTGCATAGTCCCTGTGACCATACAAGTCCCGAAACCACACTCTCTCCAGCAACATCCCAGTATTTAACAACAGAATCATCACCACCAGACACTAAAATGCAGCTTATCGAGTAACGGGTACTTAACAAAACGAACAGGGCGCGTGTGGGACTTCAGGCGACGAAGAGGGGTTCGTGTCTTTACATCGAATACCCGAATAAGGCCGGAGAGATCGGAGGCAGCGATCAGGAGCCGTCGCAGCGGAAGGAGCAGGAGGTGACAACATCGGAGAAGGAGATGTTGGAAGAGGGAGAGAGTGTTTGGGAGGAGAAGAGAGTGAGGGAGGCGGAATTGGCGGCGGCAAATTGGTGTGGGGATATAGGTGAGAAATCTATGGAAGGGATGGAGGAGATGAGGTTTGAAATTTGGTGGGATTTGAAGGAAGACCAGTATTTGGATTCAGGGGTTTTTGATGGGGTTTTAGCTTGGGTTTTAGCTGTGGTTTTGTAGGGAAGGTTTTAGAGATGGTGATTTCTCGGGGTTGTTCTACAAGAAGGTCTGCCATTGCAGATGGCTTTGCTTTTCTTTTAGGGTTTTAGCAGTGGTTTGCACATAGAGTTATACAATTGCTCGCAGCTAGCAGGCTGGCTGGCTGGTAAGATTACCCATTACTTCTCCAATACCTAAGCTAAAAATGCCATTACCCAAAAGCCCACAATTATGTACACCATAGCCCATGCTCAAGCTTTATTCCCTGTATTTTGAATAAAATTATAGCATAGTTCTTTATGTTAGAATACCTGTAACAGGCTAATAATTCTAGCGAACTCACTTTATTAGAACAGGTTTCTCTTAATTCCACATGCATCTTTTATTAAACTAAAATACGACGGCAGTCCTGAGGATTATTCTTCCAACTCTTGATCTTTGCTTTTGTCTCATAGTTGTCTCCTTTGTCATCATGTTCGTTCTAGAAATTTCGTTTTTTTTTTTTTTTTTTTTGTTTTTTTGAATAATTTCTCACAACCTTCTGTCAATTTTCTTTTATCTATTAAAAAAAAAAACAAGAGGGGAGATCGAGAAGGAACTTGCATAAATGGGAGAGTTGGATTTGCATAAATATGAATCCTTTTTCTTTAATTTTCACTCTTTAAAAATCATGTCATTTAGGTTCTCTTCTGGTTGTTGATTTGATGTTTATTTTTTTTTATTTGGTGTTCTTCTCCCAGATGAAATTATGCTTTTTATGTTCTACCTTCTCTTTTTGGTTTTTTAATTTTAATTTCCTCCCAAAGCTTTTTTTAATTGTTAGAAAAACTTTCCCATGTTTTTTTCCCATTTCCCGGATGTCCTTGACGCTTTTGGGTTTGTTTAAAAGATTCATTATTTATTTTTGTGTTTCAAAAGCGTTTTTAAAAAAATTTAAATTTTTTTTTGCTTTAAATTAATATTTTTATTATTTTTAGATCATTTTGATGCATTGATTTTAAAAATAATTTTTAAAAAAATAATAAAAATATTATTTTGATATATTTATAAGTAAAACACTTTGAAAAGCAATCGCAACTATACTCTTAAACTGCTTAGAGGCAATCTTTTCTTTCTCTATATTTTTTATGCACTTTTATTTCTTTATTTTCATTGGTTTTTCTAAATAAGTTGTTTGATGCACATCTTATTTTGTTTTTCTTATTGATAAGTTGCTTTTTCTAGATTTTCAATTGTTACTCCTCTTTGTAGGGGAGTAACAATGGAGAATAAGGAAATAACTTGAAAAGATATGGTAGTCTTTAGTGTTCATTTTCCCTCCCTTTATTTTATTAGGTAAAATTTGTCATAATCAATTTTTCACCCTTATTTTAGGCAAGATTTTAGAGCATAGAATTTGTCATAATCAATTTTTCACCCTTAATTTTTATATGTATCTAATTTAATTTTTGGTATTTAGTTTTTATTATGATGATAATATAAATAATAAAAAGAAAAAAGTCTAGGAAGTGAAATAAAAAGAAAGAGAGAATGGGGACTAAGAAGAGTAGAGACTAAAAATAATAAGGAAGAAAAAAAGAAAATAAAAATAAATAGGAGGATCAAGAAAATTTAGGGTATTAAAAAAATTAGCTCATTTGTAATATTTATATTATTTGACTCAGACCTAATTCATCAAAGTCAGATAATGTGGATATTACAGATGATACTAGGTTTAGAAACCTAAGAAATTTATGCCAAAGATTGGGCAGTAGGTTGAGATTTTTGAAACACGTCAACCTCGACTCCAACTTATATACTCCTATAGCAACAAACTTAATTTGTTGTTGTATGTTTTTTTCAATTGATTCTTCCATTTTAGTCAATTGATTCAAATGATATATTATATAAATTATTTGTTACAAATTTATAACAAGTTTTGTATAATTTATTGAGCCTAAATTTTAATTCTAATTAAGGTCAACCCATGAAAGTCAGCATTATAAGGCCCAACTCATGGATGTTTATAATATCCATAAGAAATTTAACCCAACTCGATATATCTAATCCGCTTGGGTTCAAAAAATAATTAAATGGATCAAGTTTATAATTTGTTACATATTAGAAGTTGGGTTGGAGATAATTATAAGCCCAAACTCACCTAACTATATTCATGAACATCCCCTAAGAAAAATTGAAAAATTATTGAAAGAGATCCTACACGTTAAGAAAAGAAAATTTAATTAATTTGGAATTTATGATCAAGGAAACAATATAAATTGCCTAACATTATTTTTGTAGTTTAGTTTTTCTTTTCATATAGAATATCCTATACAATATAAATAAGAGACATCTAGAAAAAAAAAACAAGGGGGCATGAGAAAATCATTAAAAAAAAGACATACTCTTACAAAGGATCCACTTTAGCTTGTAAAGCAAAGAAGAAGAAGAAATCCTTAGCCAAAAACACCAACATAACCATACTGATACAAATCAACAAACAATATTAATTGACTCACTAAAGGTGCCAATTAGGTTAATGACGAGGTCAATGGGTCAACAAGCTTAAGAGGCACTTAATGGGCTTATTCATGATATTTAGGTCAAGCTCGCTTTTTAGACATCAACAAAGAATTATTAAGATTTTATTAATGCAATATATGCAAGAGTTAGACAAACTTAAGTCAATTTTGGGCTTATTAAGTTGATTTTGACCTTATTTTTTTAGTGCATAATTTTACACAAACAAACATAATTTTTTATTCGACTGTTTGATTAGGCTAAAATTTTACCAAAACATTTCAGAGGCCTAATTTTTATATGATTTTAGGAATTTTATAAGTGATCGAATTGTGAATTTTAAGGAGGCTAAAAGTCATGATTAGATCTTAATTAATTTAATTTACATACAAGATGGGCATGATCTATCTACAACACGGGCCTAATTATTTTTGCAATGGTGGGCTATCCAAATAGAGTAGGTGACAACCTTGATTTATCAAGTTTTTCCATGTGTTTTATTGATTCAATGCAAGTTTAGGAGTCTTTATCAGGTGGTGAAAAACTTTATAAGCAGCAAAAAAGTTTATATTAGATAAGTTTGACAACTCAAAAATTTTATCTAATATGAAAATACAAATCTATAAAGAAACCAAGGGGGCAATAACAAGCTTAGTTTAAAGATTTTCTTATCATTCTAGGGACATTATTGATGATTTTAGGCTTTTTTTCTAATACATAGTTTTACGCTTAACAAATATAACATTTGATCTAACTATTGAAACAAAGTAATATTTCTTTCTAAGAGTACAAAGCCTTATTTTATATAGGGTTAAAATTCCATAGCAACCTGACATCTAGAATACCTTGTGATAAGATCCACAACTACTATACTAAGAAATTGCATTATTTTCCTAGGTTGTTTAGGGATTATTTTTTCTAATAATACTCATTTAATATTTTTCCATCTTTGTTTTAGGTATTTTCACCTTATGAATAGAGTTATTTAGCTTGTAATTAGATTTTTCCTTTCAAAGTTGGTTATTCATAATTATTATTATATGTGTGAGGTTTGTTTTTACTTTTGGTTCTTCAAGAACTTTTTTTAGATTTATCAAAGATCAATTGTCTTTGTGGTGTTCTTCCTTATACTTCTTGTTCGTGATTCTTTTATAATTATTGGGTGGGGTTTCATTTTAATAGTTTTAGTTTCTCGGTTCAAGTAATCATTGTGTTGAGCTTTGTCACTAAATTTGATTTTAGATTTCTTGGTTTTGTTCTTTCTTATATATGGGTTCAAGGGTTCTTACCCACAAGTTTGTATCATGGTACATCTGAGCAAGGCTCTAAAATTAAGTTCTATTTATTCTTTATTACAATTTATGTGTTAATTTTTATTGTTTCCTCAAATTTGAGTTTATTATAGTCTTATTACATTAGTTTCTTTGCTTTTACATTCATTTTTTATGTTTTCATTTATATTTGTATTTGATTCATTTTGTTATTCTTTTCATATTCGGAAGTATTTTATTTTCTTACAGTTTTTGGTTGTTTTTGCTCCCTTTGAATCCAAAAATAGGAGGTTAACATTGTGAAGTTTTTTATTTTTATTGTTAGACATTACTTAAAGGATTGAAAAAGACGAGTATGAGAGGTAAAAGGTAAAAGATGAGCATATTATTATGAAAAGCTATATTTTATTGAAACATGAAAGAAGTGATATCTATTTAAGTGTATGCATATAAGAGAGTGTTTGAGGATATATTTTATTGTTTCTCAGACTCTAACGATGTCTTCTAAAAGATGCATCATCACCACCAAAAGATCATACCTTTTTTTATACATGTTATAAGCAACAATAATTGGAAAGAGTGGAATTAAAGTTTAAAAGAGTTTTTGACATATTAGAGAGGCATGAGAATAAGATTAATAACCTATTAGGAGGAACAAATTGTATGGTCTAGAGGTTAGAAAGCTAGAAAGGCATGTTACACCACCTATAAACGCAGTTTATTGATGATAATCGACGACGGCCAGGAAGCTAAAGATAGGTTTCTGCCTAAAACCAAATGGTCGATGGTTTCTGCCAAGGTGATCAATTCAACCATAGGGGTGAAATTTGAGATTTTAGATATCATAATGGCTTGGATAAAAACTTGGGCGTGATTGAGATGAAAGTTCCAGCATTTCAAGGTAGAAACAATCATGAGGTTTATTTAGGTGGGAAAAGAAAATTGAGTTTATTTTTCATTACCATAACTATATGATGGTGTTTGAAATAACTAGTATAAACAAAGTTGATTATTTAGGGGGATCAACTTATATTGGGTAGAAGGATAAACCATCGAGACCCATTCTTACTTAGAAGGTTAGGAAAACAATTACGAGGAAAAGATTTATTCAAAGACACTACCACCAGAGGTTAATATCAAAGGTTGCAAAGTCTAACTTAGGGGTTTAAGAGTATAAAGGATTATCACAAAAAGATAAAATTGCTATAATTAGAGCTAAAGTAGTGAAGGACATATGTCTGTAAACCCTGGGAAAAATAAATAAATAAAAAGTGAAGAAATTCATGCATATGATTAAATAAAAGCAGAATCAGAAATTTTGAATATAAATTTCCTGATGAAATAATTCGAGATATTATAATAAACCCAGATCTTTGGAGGGTTAGATTTAATTGAACAGAATAATACACTTAAAGGAAAAAGAGGCCTAAATGCAAATAAGGAAAAATATAGAGTATAAGTACTCTCTCCTCATAAAAACCTGCAGGAACCATAAGGAGATAAAATAGGGAGTTTTATACCCATTCTTGCAAAATCAAGAGAGAAACACTAAAATTTCAAGAACTCATCCAAGATTAAGGGTTTATAGGATGGGATAAACACTTAAGAGCAAGGAATTACCAAGAAATTGAACAAGAAGAAAAGAAAGGAGGGAGTTAAAATCTTCAACGGTAAGATCAAAATCTTAATTGCATCAGGTAAGGTGTTGTAAACATGATCTTAAAAATTCATTTTAAATTCGGATAATGAATTGATGCCTTGATATTGAATCATAGGTTAGGGTTCTTAGACATGAATTGGGGAAAAATACTTATTGTTAAGATTAAGTTAATTCATGTGTAGTATGTAGTTTAGGAAAGTATTGTGGAGGGGAGGGGGTACTAATCGACAGACTTGTCTCCGACTTTCGATGAGATTTCGGGTAGGAGGATGAGGGAATTAGAATCGGATTCCCCATAGAAATTGTAGATTTGAATGTTAGCTAACAAAGGAAACGGTCTTGCTTAATTTGGAGATGTAAACTCCAATTATAGGTTACTAATCGACCGAGTCGTGGATCGATTATGTTGGACACCAATAGTTCAAATGTGTAGATAAATATGATTCAAAGTTAGATAAAGAACGGTTTGGACAAACATGTATTCAAATGTCTAGACAGTAACGGTTAAACAGTAACAGTTCAATGTGTAAATAGTAATAGTTCAAATATCTAGGCATAGAATTCCAAAGTTAGATAGTAACGGCTGACAAAGAATACTTGATTCAATAATGGTTGGACAATACAGCTCAATAACGCTGGTTGACAAGAATAGTTTAATGTGTAGGCATAATAGTTCAAATGTCTAGACAGTAATAGTTCAAAGTTAGATAGTAACGGTTGGATAGTAACAATTCAATGTGTAGACAGTAACAGTAGACTTTCATGTGAATACTATATATAAAAATTGACACGATCAAAAGATTGATGTCATCTCCCAAGTGCAAGAGTGTCGGGTAATAAATAACTGGCAAGACCGGGTCGAACCCGGGAGGTTAATCTATATAAATTATAACAACAACAACAATAATAATAAGTTAAAGAGAGCTTTGAGATGTGATATTGATGTAAGGATTAAATAAGGATAAAATAATTGTCAAGGTTAGAGGATCCACTAATGTTTTTTCAAACAAGTATAGTATAAACTTTTTTTTTATTACTCAACCGGAAACCACACACAAAAAGAGGTTCCAATCGATTATAAATTATTAACATGATTACATTAGTTATCTTATTCAATAATGTTAATACTTGTAAATGTTGTCGGCATTCATGATTATAACTTATGTTAACAACAAATCAAGTTCCTTTCATAGTATAGGTGTCCCGTTTATACCATACAGTTGGGTTATGAAAGTGTCAAGTATTTGTTGTACCAAGGGTTATACAACATAAATCTAGATTAACCATTTAACAAGCAAAGTATTATAAGTGAACAAGATAACAAATATAAAACATGTTAGTATCAAACATTAAGGTCCTTGTTGAGTTTATATTATACTTATTCTTACACCATTAGTGTAACCTTTTCACCTTGACATGATAAACTTAGCTAAAACATAATGAAAGAGAGAAACATAAATAAACAAGGAAGGGAAATGAAAAGCATAAGCAAGAGATTAATATAAGCAAAACTTAAGCATTACAAAATATAAAGAGCAAGAGCATGATCTTAATCTGAAAACCAAGATGCCTAAATAGATGGCAAATGCCTCCTTTTATAGGCCAAAATTTGAAACTATTGATTTGTTAACTAATTGTTAAGTGGGTGGCCACATCTTGACTTGGTAACAATCCTTATCTTCTTGTTTGCCAAAAAATGTCATTGATAACATCATAACTTGAATGACTTAAATCATGGAAGTTCTAGAAAATTGTCTCACTTTCCAGGAAAAAAAAAGTTGAGGTCATTGGAACTTCTACAACTCGAGATATGGATTGACACCAAATGTGTCTGCAGGAGATCTGTCGGGACTTCTTTGTTGTTGCTACAATTTGGACTTGAAAACGCTCTTTTAAATCTTGGACTCTGCGATGAAAGTTTTAGGCCTATGTCTTAGCTTTTCATCCATATAAGGTAGACCTAAATCTAAGATCTATAGCCCAGATATGACCTAATGACCCAACAATGTTCCGGTTGGACGAACCAAAGATCTCTTTTCTAAGTTTGGCCCTCTCTTTGTCCTTTCAATTTCCGGATTTAAACTCATCAATCAATCCTTTCATTTAGTGATAGGCCTGCATTTAAGATGACTATTTACCATAAATTAAAGGTATCTTATGGTATCGGACTTGTTATTATAAAACATGCTTTAGTTAAGAGGAGTTATTGATACTTCAAGTGCAAAATAATGATATAAAACCTTGATAAAAATACACTTTTAAGTACTAATCAAGAATATAAAAGAATTGAGTCATACGAACACTTGCACAAAGAGATACTAACTCGAAAATATAGATGATATATGTATGTATGTTATTATAAGGAAATGAATATGCATAGAAAGTAACATATGAGTAATGGATGAATATGGATTCTCTATAATATCAGCTTGAAGGAATCATAACCAAAAACTTCATTGTGATTCAGGAGGAGCAACCAGGATTGGATCTTTTGTTAGGGGAGGTCGCGAGATAGGCTAAACAAGCGTTAGATTTTCCCTCCTATTTGCACATATACAATTTAAAATTCTTCCGTGAATGTAATTATAATAAATATCATGTTCAAAGTAAATAAAGCCTAGCAGATTTTCAAGATTAGCATCGCTAATGGCATCCGTGGATAGGATCGCTCGGAAATGAATTACAAAGATTAGCTTCAGCTAATGGGCATCCAAGTGATAGGAATGTCGGAGATGATTTACAAGATTAGTTTCGGCTAATGGCATCCGTGATAAGATTGTTCGAGATGAATTACAAGATTTGCTTGCTAATGGCATCCATGATAGGGTTACTAGGAAATGAGTTTCAAGATTAGACTTTGCAAGGTCACCGTTCCAATTAAGTAAATAAGAGTATCCAAATTAAGAATATGCAAATGAGTGTTAATTGGGTTTAAAAGATTTACAAGTAATATATATAAGTTCTCTCGTTATAATCTTATGGATCCGATCGAAAATTAATACTTCATTTGTATACATTATTAGCATATATATATATATATATATATATATATATATATATATATATATATATATATATATTCTTTATCAATATAATGGTATGTTTATTTATGTATCGAGTCCATCAAATATCCAAGGAGATCATTAGTTTAGGACTCTACTTTGTCAAGCTTATGTAAATATTTAACTTAAACAAAAGGGAATTAATGTGTTTATGTAGTATACTTTTGTGTAAACCTTGATGCATTTTTATAAAAGTTTAGCTTAGAACGTAGTATTTTAGTTATCTTGTAATTAACCATTTTGAAATGTTTAAGAACACTTATTATGTTGTAAATGCTTTCTTTACATGTTAGTATTCCTTTCTTTTAAATTTTATGTAAATCATATTATAAAATTTTATGATATGATATGAGACTATGTTCATATTTTGATATTAACTTAAATATATATATATATATATATATATATATCGTGGATTGGTATGAGAGTGTTGAATAATGATGTTTGATGAAAGGTCCGAATTATGGGACTTTGTGATGATGGGTTGATTGAGTAAATTGATAGTAGTCGATAATTTGGGATGTCCTAAATACAAATGAAACTACCCGCCAAATTTTTGGTGAAAAAAAATTACCCTCAAATAAAGAGGATATGTTGGGATCTTTTACTATTGAGCAAGTCGATGCACAATGTCATTACATAAGCAATAATGACAAGATTTCTAAATGGATTTATTCACGATATTGTAAATGAAGTAGGAATTACAACATTATATTGAGTTAGAAGAGATGATACCGATAGCTATAAAAGTTAAAAGGCAACAAAAATATAAGAGTAGTAAATGACAAGTAAGTAATCTGTGTTCTTTCTCATCATGGAGGCCAAATTATAAGAGAGAGATAGGGCTACTCAAACCAAGCCAATTATAAGGTCGAACCTTCTAAGGCAAAAAAAAAGGGTTTGCTAATTTAAAGGTAAATTTGATATTCAACCTACTCGTGAACCATGATATTAAATGTCTTAGGTGTTTTAGAGTTGGGCACATAACTTCTCAATATCTAAATAAGAAAGTTATGATTTTAAAGGATCACAATAAAATTGAATCAGAAAGTGATAGATCTAAAGATGATGAGATGCCACTACTTGATAATTGCAAAGTGATAGGGATGTAAAGTATCTAGTTGAGGGTGAATTGTTATGAATTTGGTATGTATTTAATGTTTAGATCAAGGAATATGATGTGGGAGCAACAAAGAGATAATATATTTCATATAATATGTCATATCAGCAACAAAGTATAAAATATGATTATATATAGAAAAAGTTGTGCTATATTTATTATGAAATTGAATATGAACACTATTAAATATCATAAACCTTATAGGCTTCAATGGTTGAAAAATATGGTGAAATAAAGGTTACAAACTGGTCTTGGTGTCAATTTATTAAAGTATTCGATGAGGTTTTGTATGATGTAGTTTCTAAGCATACGAGTCACTTTGTTTTTTGGATTTTTATGTGCGGCTTGATAGGAAAATTATATATGATGGGTTTAGAATAGATATACTCTTGTAAAAGATGAAAATTTCATCACACTTATATCATTATTATCAAAACAGATCTACAAAACCAATTAAAGTTAAAAGGAAAAAATAAGGTAGAGGGAGTGAAAATACAAGAGAGACCATGAGTTTAGAGAAAACCATGGAGCCATAAAGAGGAAAAAAATAATGATTCACCTAAAAGAGGAAAAGAAATAGTTTACCGAGAGTAGAGGTAAAACACAAGGAGAGAAGAAAAACAATGATGAAAAAAAAAAGAGTGTGAAAAAATAAATAAGAATCTAAGTTTTTATGCAAAGAACAATGAGATCAAAAATGTTTTTATTCTAACTAAAGTCGATGATTGCACTTTTATACAAAGAGGCTTATTTTAACACTAACAAACTTGATCATTATCTTCTCCTAGTGTGGTTGTTTCTTGATTGTAGGAGTTTAAAGATTTGTTACCCGATGAGATTTCTAAAGTGACTTACTAACCGAGCAAGGGAATCAAAGATCAGATTGATCTTCAAACCGACACTATGATTCTTAATCGACCACCTATCAAAGCAAAAAAAAAAGGAACTTCAAAGGCAAGTTGAAGGAGTTGATGTCAAGCGGGTATTTAAGATAAAACATGAGTTCATGTGTTGTTCTAGTGCTATTTATGCCTAAAAATGATGGAACTTAGAGGATGTGTGTTAATTGTTGCACCATCGCCAATACTATGGTAAAGTATAAACATTATATCCTTATGCTTGATGGTGTGTAGATGAATTATATGATGATTATGTATTTATGAAAAATTGATTTGAAAAAGGATATCATCATATTAGAATGAAAGAGGGTGACAAAGAAAAACCGCTTTAAGACTAAGTATGGTTTGTGTGAATTATGCCTTTTAGTCTTATTAATGCCCTAATGCCTTTATGAGGATTGATGAATTATGTGCTGCTTGCATTTATAGGCAGATTTGTAGTTATCTATTTTGATGATATTTTGATCTATGGTAAGAGTTTGTATAAACATGTTGAACATTTCTATATTGTTCTTGATGCTTTACATAAAGAGTTGTTGTAATGCTAATTTGAAAAGGTGTACTTTTTGCATCAAAAGAATTGTGTTTCTAGGTTATGTTGTTAATGCAAAAGGTATTGAAATGACTGAGAAAAAAGTTAAGTCTATCCAAGAATGACCTACACCTAAATTGATCACTAAGATAAAAAGTTTTCGTGGTTTGGCTAAATTTTATAAATGATTTGTTAAAGACTTTAGAACTCTAACCGTATCTTAACTGAAATTGTTAAAAAGTCAGAGGGTTTTAAATGAGGAATTAAACAAAATAATGCATTTAAACTTCTTAAAGAGAAGCTTTGTTCAACACTGCAAATTAGTTTTCACCAATTTACAAAAAACTTTTAAGATTGAATACGATACCTTAAGAATAGGTATTATAGCCATTTTAATGCATAATATATGACTTATTGCCTAATTTAGAGAAAAGTTCAATAGATTAGCATTGCATTAAATTACCCTACTTACGACAAGGAGTTTTATGCTTTGGAGAGAACTTTGGAGACTTAACAAAGATTACTTATGACTAAAAGAATTCGTGATTTTTTGGATCATGAATCGTTGATATATCCGGAAAGGACAAGTTAAGTTGAACCGCTATACATGTCGTGGGTGGATATCATTGAAATGTTCTCAGAGTAGATCAAATACAAGCAAGATATGGAAAATATAGTGGTTGATGCATTATCGCAAAGATATATTCTTCTTTCTACTGTGAATGTGAAATTTTTAGGATTTAAATATGTGAAAGAATTGTATACCAATGATAATGATTTCACTAATGTGTATGTTGCTTGTGAGAAGTTAGTGTTTGGAAAGTTTTATAAACTTGATGGTTACTTGTTTGAATATAATAAATTATGTGTGCTTGGTAGTTTTATGCATGAATTGTTTATTTGTGAAGCTCGTGGAGGCAATTTAATAGGGAATTTTAGTGTTAAAAAGGCTCTAGATATTTTGCATGAATATTTTATATGGCGTAAGACAAACGTGATATGCAAAAAGTGTGTGATAGAAGCATTGTATGTAAACAAGTTAAGTCTAAAATCTTACTACATAGTTTGTATACTTATTTGCCCTGTATATAAGGAACCTTGGGTAGATATTTCTATGAATTTTAATTTAGGGTTACGTGAGGTCAAAAAAGCTGATTCGATATTCTATATTTATGGTTGTAGATAAATTTTATAAGATGATGCATTTCATATCATGTCATAAAATTGATGATGCAACCAATATAATTGATTTGTTCTTTAAGGAGACAAGATGGCTTCATGGGGTTCCTATGAGTATAGTTTTAGATCACAATGTCAAGTTTCTTAGTTATTTTTGGAAGGTCTTCAGGAGAAATTTGAGAACGGTTATTATTTTTTGATTACTTGTTATCCACAAATAGATAGACAAATGAAAGTAGTAAATAAAACTTTAACTATATTTTTATGTGTTGTCAATTAAAAGAATCTTAAGAATTAGAAGACTAATTATTATTTATTGAGTTTGCTTATAATCAAAAGTGCACATTCCTCTAATGATTATTTACCATTTGAAACCATTTATGGTTTTAATATGTTAACTCCATTAAATTTGATTTCTTTTATCCTGGTGATGAAAAAGTTAGTCTTGATAGTAGTAAAAAAGCTCAATGGTGAAGGCACTCCATGAGAGTGTTCAACAACGATAAAAAAAGAAGAATGACCAATATGCAACAAAAGCTAACAAAAGGTGTAGACATGTTATTTTTTAACCAATGATCGGGTTTCGAGAATATATACGTAATGAGAGATTTTCAGCCCATAGGAAATCAAAGTTGTAAACAAGAGGAGATAATCCATTTCAAATTCTAGAGAGGATCAAGGACATTTCCTATGAGTATGATGTTAGTTATACTTTTAATATTTCTAATCTTTATTTGTTTGATGCATGTTATGATTCGAGATCAAATTCTTTTTTGAGAAAAGAAAAATGATGCAAATTAGCCTACAACATCGAGGGATTTACTAGAGGTGCCAATTGGGCTAATTATGAGGTTAAGAGCCAACAAAATCAAAGAGATACTTATTGGATTTATTCAGATATTTAGGCCAATTCAAGCCTTCATATATCAATAAAATGATTAGGCTTTAATTAATTCGATGCATCCAATAGTTGGACAAGTTTAGTCGGGCTTTGGACTTACTTTTCATAATGTATAATTTTATGCTAACAAACATAACTTTTGATTCAACCATTTGATCAAAATAAAAGTTTCCTGCATTATTCCGCAGGTCTTGTTTTATACAGTTTAAAATTCAATAGTGATCGGCATCGAGAAGGCCTTGTGATAAGGTCTAATAGCTATTATGCAAGAATTGCATTATTTTCCTAGTTGGTTTAGGATTTTATTTCCTAATTGCATTAGTAATCTTTTATTATTTTTCTAGCCCTGTTTTATGATGTTTTACCTAGTATAGATAGGTTTATTTAGCTTGTAATTAGGTTTCTTCTTTACATATTGGATTATTTTTAGAATGTTATCAGGTGTGAGAGGATTACTCATACATATTGGTTCTTTATTGAATTGTCTTGAACCTATAAAATAATAACTATTGGTTATTTATTGAATTATCTCAAACAATACATAAAGGTCTAATCTTGTACTCTCTCGAAATAATATGTTGCCAAACTCTATTTGACTCAAACTTTACCAAAATATAGTTTCATGTGTCTAGTATCTCCTCAGAAATTTCGGATTGTTTCAATGTAAGGTTTGAGAGATATGCATGATCACAGAACTGATTTACAGACATTTTAAGGTCAAATTTTAGACCTGACTTGGCTTGTATCATCCTCCTCTTCTTTAAAACATTCGACCTTGAACGTGTCATGAAAAAAATCTTCTAAAGTAAAAAATCAAGATCAAACGGAAGAATAACATCATCATTAAAACAAAGAAAAACTTGTTAGCAAAAAGTCCCTCTAATAAATAAGCTCTCATTTTCAATCATTTTCGCTTTCTTTAATTTTAGTTGCTCCTCATATATTTGTTTAGGTTTCAAAGATACAAGAGTTATAGGTCTTCCATTTATCTAAAAGGAATACATATTTGTTACTCTATCATGTATAACTCTCCTATCATACTACTATGGTATACCAAACAACAAATGATTAGTTTGCATTGGTACAACATCACATAACACATCATTATATTATTTATCAATAGAAAAAATAATCAAAACCCGCTTATTCACTTTCATGCAATTACCACAATCATTCAATCATTATAATTTATAAGGTATGAGATGTTTGGTAGTGTATAAGTTCAACTCTTTCACAATTTTAATACTAGCTACATTAGTGACACGTCCACAAAAGATTGATGTCTTCTCCCAAGTGCGGAGTGTCGGTAATAAATAACCCTAAGACAAGGGTCGAACCACGTAGAGGTTAATTGTATAAATTATAGTTAACAGCAACACAATAACAAATAACAACAACAACAATAATAATAATAATAATAATAATAATGATAATAATAATAAAGAAGAAGAAGAAGAAGTTGATGAGAACTTTGAAATGGAAGATTAACGTAAAGATTCAACAATGATAACAACACATGTCAAGGTTAAGAGGATCCACTAATGGTATAAACTCTTATTATTCAATTGGAAACCACACATAAAGGAGGTTCCAATCAAATTATAAACCGCTAACATGATTAACATTAGTTATCTTATTCAAATAATGCTAATACTTGTAAATGTTGTCAGGCATTCATGATTATAACTTATGTTAACAACAAATCAAGTTCCTTTCATAGCTCAGTGTGTCGGTTATACCATACAAAGATGGGCTATGAAAGTGCCAAGTATTTGTTGTACCAAGTGTTATACAACATAAATCTAGATTAACCATTTAACAAGCAAAGTATTAAAAGTGAACAAGATAACAAATATAAAGCATGTTAGTATTCAACATTAAGGTCCATGTTAAGTTTATATTATAACTTATTCTTACACCATTAGTGTACCCT
The DNA here is from genome assembly GCA_015852605.2 of Populus deltoides. Classification (NCBI taxonomy): domain Eukaryota; kingdom Viridiplantae; phylum Streptophyta; class Magnoliopsida; order Malpighiales; family Salicaceae; genus Populus; species Populus deltoides. Next base: position 20,118,649 of record CM027571.2, on the reverse strand, counting down.
TTCACCTTGACATAATTAACTTAGCAACACATAATGAAAGAAAGAAACATAAATAAACAAGGAAAGGAAATGAAAAGCATAAGCAAGAAATTAATATACAAAACTTAAGCATTACAAAATATAAAGAAAGAGCAAGAGCATGATCTTGATCTGAACACCAAGATGCCTAAATACATGGCAAATGCCTCCTTTATAGGCCAAAATTCGAAACTATTGATTTGTTGACTAATTGATGAGTGGGTGGCCACATCTTGACTTAGTGACAATCCTTATCTTCTTGTCTACCAAAACGTCATTGATGACGTCATAATTTGAACAAACTTAAATCATGAAAGTTATAGAGAATTGTCTCATCTTTCCAGGGTAAAAATTTGAGATCATTTGGACTTCTAGAACTCGAGATATGGGCTGAACACTAAACAGTGTCAGGGCTGCAGGACAGATTCGGACTTCTTTGTTGTTGCTGCAATTTGGACTTGAAAAACGGCCTTTTAAATCTTAGGCTCCACATGAAAGTTGTAGGCCTATGTCTTATCTTTCCATCCATATAAAATAGACCTAAATCCAAGATCTGCAGCTCCGGATATCACCGATTACCGAACAGTGTTCAAGTTTGACTGCACCAATCATCTCTTTTCTAAGTTTGGCCATCTCTTTGTCCTTTCAATTTCAAAGACTTCAACTCATCAATCAATTCTTTCATTTATGTGGATAGGCCTGCATTTAAGATGAACATTTACCATAAATTAAAGGTATCTTATATTATTAGATATGTTATTATAAAACATGCTTTAGTTAAGGAGTTATTGATACTTCAAGTGCAAAATGATGATATAAAACCTTGATAAAAATGTAACTTTTAAGTACTAATCAATTAGTACAACTACCACCATTTGTAATTAAGTTACATACCTTATTATGAACATGGCATCTTATGTGGAATACATTTTCCTCTAACCTTCCCGGAATCATCCACCTTGACATGTATATTCAATTGCTCCTCCTCACTATAAGTGCCTCTCTCCCTTACCTGGATGCTCAACATAAACATCATCAACATCCCTTCAATGGTGACATCTTATTATTAGTTTTCATAACCATGACTTTTTTATTTGGACATTGGAAGCAACATGACCAAAACCTAGATAATGAAAGCATTTAATGTCATGGTTACAAGAAGTAGGAGTAACATTGTTACCTTTAATAGCGTAATCGAGGTGTCTTTCTTATATCTAGGGTATTCCCTTTTGCCCTCCTCATTCTATTGTGATGGACCACCCTAGTATTAGCCTTCCAATTGGATTTCCAAGGTTTCAATGGTCTAATGGTTGGCATTTTGAGTAGTACCCTTCCATTTAAATTGTTTCTCCACCTTCACAATAAACCCTCGCATAAAAGAAGGGTCGTAGGGAAGTAAGGTCTCGATGAGTAATTGAAAGTTGGGATTAAAAGAAATGAATAAATGATGAAAATTGTAAAACCCCTAGGTAAAATCTATATGGATAATGAAGTAAATATTATGTTAAACAAGTGAATCAATTATTTACATTAAAGGGATGATGATAGATTTTGAAATGTAAAATGTTTATATGTTAATTTTAAAAATAAAATAGGAAAAATGACTAAAAAATAAAAAGTTCAGAATGCAAATAAAAATTAAATAAAAGTTATTTATTAGGGAAAGAATAGTAATGAGATAAAGTTTAATGAATTTAGATTTCACTTAGTCAAAGTTTGGTTTAAACAGTATTAGGATATGGAAAATTTGACCAACTAGGAACAGTAAAAAGGTACAATGTAAACTAGTTGTCAGCAAATTTTATAAAATAGTGATAATTATGAAAGAATTTTTTATAAATTTAGGGTGAAAATATTTAAAAAGTAATTTGAAATTTTCAAATAAATTAATGTATGGTTTTTTGCGTTAATGACACTGACCAGCTAGTATAAGCCCTACCCCAATTTTCTAGCTTTTAAACTAAAAAGGGGTGAAATTTAGGGAAAAATTATATTATAAATAAAGATGGAAGTTTCAATAAATTAATTAAAAATATGGATGATTTAAATGTAACATTCTCGCATAATTTTATCATTCAATATTTAAATATACACTTGCACATAGTTCAAGGAATTGTTTTTTTACAATATAAATGTCAATTCTAATAAAACAAATTGATGTAGTTTTCCTTATAAATTGATATACCAAGTTATCAACTCTTTCAATTTCTTATTTTCCATGTTAAATTATTCATCCTCAAATCCGATCCAACCATCCCAATCATGTCACATATAACTTCATTCATAATTTTCCATTATCTTAGCAATTTAATGACACATTTCAAACATAAATCAAATATAACTAAATATTTAAATCTAATATTATTACACATATTACAATCCCTCAAAATGATAACATAAACATTACATTTATCAAAGTATTATGTTAATAATATATAATTTTTAAAAATACTAAATACAATCCCAAAATGATGATATAACATTACATGTCTTAAACTGCTACACTACTAGTTCTAGTTATACAACCAAAACATTAGAACATGTCATTTACAATAACCATACAAAGAGATGCTAATCCAAATCATTACTACCCGTTAGACCGTAGAGGAACTTGTAAATAAATATTTAATTCCTTAAATTAAATTACAATATTCAAGATAAAAATTATATTAATTTATACAATTTCTAATAATGTATCTAGCAATTAAATTAATGTCACTACTTTTTTTGAAAATTATATACTATCCCTATCCCTTAGTTGTTACCTTTAACAAAAAAACATAAATAATGTCATAATCCAATATGCAACCCATAATCATATGTTACAAAGGTGTGTGTGTGTGTGAAAATGAAGGCTTAAGAATACTTGTTAAATGAAAGTATATGAGCAAAATCAAGTGATAATAATGTGAGAGTTTGTAAACCCAATATTTCAAGAAGTATTCCAATAGGCCTTGTTATGAATATTGCAAAATGACCATTGAAAATGTTTACTAAGATGTGCCTCCAGAGTCAATAAAATTCCCTTACCGCCATCCTAGTAAGAACATTTTAGCTAAATGGTTTTTTTTTTTTTATAATTACTACTACCCTCTCCCCAACTAAAACGAGACATTGTCCTCACGTCCTAATAGAAAGATAGAGTATAGAAGACATCACCAAACAACGTATATTGACAAACTCAAATACACTTAAACAAAATATAAGAAATAACAAAACAAAATAATATGCTAATAATAAAACTAAAAGACACAAGGATTCACAAACTAAGGCCTCAAATCCACCTAAGTTTTTTACGCGTCAGAGTTGACCAATTTATGCGACTCATGGAAGGATCACCCACAGAGGTGAAAGATTGTAGTTTTGTCCATCAATTGCCCAACAAAGAGTTAGAGAGATTATGATTTGTCGCGGGCCAAGATGTTAGGGAAATTCTTGTCCCAATGCTGATCAAGAAAAGACAACAATTTATCATAAAACCATTAACATCGAGCAAAACCTATAGGTTTATGGTGAATATGAAGTCACCGCAAGAGGAAATATGAAAGATCTCTTCCAATGTGCCCAAACCACCTTGTAAGGCAAATGAAGGCAAAGATGGTTAAACATTACATTCATTCGGATCAAACATTTGTAGACCTGTAGTCCTCTCCAATTGTTCTTCCAATGATGTCCCCTTTGTTGAAAGCTTCAAAGTGGAACCCCCAAAACTTGACTACCTCCTAAAAATGCAGCATTGCTACACTCCCCCATTAACCCAAGGTCGCTCCGCCCCATACACTCAAATGAATCTTTTCCCCTAGTACCCACCAAGATGATTTGGTTTCCTCAAAAGATATTTCCTTCCCAAGACTGGATCCACCTAAAACACAAATATTTTTATGTGATAAATTTGAGGACCCCATTTACACAATTTCTATATCCTTTAATGTAAGGGTTGAGTAGAAATGAGGGGAAGGAAGAGAAGATTTTATAGATGAGGATTTGAAAATGCAATCATATCACCTAGATATAGGCCTGGAGTCTCACACACTTCTCTCTCTTTATGTATTTATTTATTTAGAAAAAGCATGTGTATGTATAGTTGTGGATTGTGGGCTCACATCTTCCCTTTGGTTTTACGCCCAAGAACGCGCTCTAAACGCTTCTATGGGTTTGGGGATAGTTTCCCATCCGTTTTCTTAAAAATCAAACAGGTCTTTTAGTCGATTCCCAAGACTAAGTCACTGTTCTTTGGTGAAAATAAATGGGGCCATAAATCATGAATTGCACGATGCACATCTCCACTATGATAGGCCTCCCCAAGGTCAATAAGATTATCTAAAGACCTCTTACCAGCCATCCCTTAATGAATTGTATTTTATCTTCACCGCTTATAAATACCATTCCAAAAGAACGACATGTTGTATTACATAAGTCCATCCGGCACATCCAGGACGGACTTTTAGTCGCTTTTGCACCCGCCGCTTTGCAAAAGTGCTTTTACTCGCTGCATATGAGATGAAAGAATCGAGGACTCACCCCGATAATCTGACCTTTGCTTCAATCAACCAACTTAATATCTTCATGAATTCCATGATTCATTAACAACCTCAATCTTGCACACCTAGCAAGGTAAATTTGTAATCGATTCTCCGAGGCAAGGAGAGAAAGTACTTTTTATCAATTTTTCAAGAATGGGTGTCCATTTTCAAAATGAGAATTGGAGTATAGAAAGTCAAAGAAGGAGAGAAAGAGCAAAGAATTGTAGCCAAATATATATGAGTATCGCTTATTATGGAAATCGAAGAACTGATCAAGTCACCTGAGGTACCGTTATCCCATTTGACCGGGGTGAGAGAGACTAACACAAAACAAAATTCACACCAAAAAGAACACAAAAAATATGAGGAAAAACAAAATACTCAACCTTTATCTATAGGATCATTCAAATGGATTCATTTTCACTAGGAAAATTATCAAAATAAGCTTTCAAACGACAACCATTTCCCATTAGAGAATATTGCTATTCTTCGATTCTCAATATCAAAGGCCCCATAAGGATACATACATGTTTTCAATAAATGGACTGCCTATCTTGACTTTAGCTTCGTGATATAAATGGAGTCGAATTATAAAGCAAACTTTTTGACCAAGATCAACTTTTGACAATTACAAGTTTTGCGTAATGTACGGTGTCCTCGAACATGGTGGCCAATAAAATCCATTTTGTAAAATTTTCGCATCAGCTTTCTTTTTGACGAAATGACTTACATGCTTTAATGACAAAAGCTTAATTGACATTACTTTACCTCAAAATCAGAATGCATCTTCTAAATATTTGATCGTGACAATATTCGAATAAGTGCGGTCATCCTAATAAAATTTCTTCACTTCGCTCAAAAAACTTACCTTGTCTTCTGTGATCAATGAGCTGACAAATCTCCGTAGTAAGAAATTGATATTTT